>OY728160.1:2038060402-2039460402 GCA_963277665.1 Viscum album | reverse complement strand
ATGTTGAATATATTTCAGGAAATATCACGATTATGGATCTAGTATTCAAAGACACTGAACCATTATAGTCCTAAGGCATGTATTAATATAAAATGTTTTAAATATTCATCTAAATTATTGAAATATATATGTATGTTATACGTAGGAAACCTCATAAATCATTCTTAATGACATGACCATACATAAAAATTCAAAACCTAGGTTGGAGACAAGCCTCTGTCACCCCAATCTCACCTCCAATAGGCCAGGGGAAGGTGATTGTTACTATTAAGGCATAAAATAAATTGGAGTACTTAACCTACAACAACCGGAAACATAAATTCATCTCTAATATAAAATAAAATTCAATATCACTAACAAATAAATAAATAATAAATAAATTTTTTCAACGAGACATCAGAAAACAAAGCCATGTACAGCGTCATAGAGGAAAAATCCAGAATGATAAATATATATGCATATGAAAATAACCACTTGGTAAAAATTACTCTAGATATGGGGTGGAACCTCCTATATATATGGTATTTTGGAATATACTCCATCAAAAACAATATTCACCTTGAACCATCTTCATCTACTATGTAACAACTCCATTAACTCCAAGAGCTCTACATCCTCTAATGTCATATTCAATCCGTTGAACATCTACACAAACAAACACATGTGGGCATGAATCCCATGAAGGGTTGAATATAAATATACCTAATGGGTCACACTGAAAACAAAGAATAAATGATAAACCAATAATTCATCTCAAAACCACGACTATATGATAAGAAAATGTATCCCAAAGTAACTAGATTTTCCCTACTATCAAGACAACCCAAATCTTCATAGTTCAACTTCACAAAGAATCATACCACATAAATATCCAGTGACATATAGGGTAGAATAAGACTTAAAAAACTTTAATTTGAATGTTTATCTATGAAACCTAACTAGAAGTTGTATATAAAGGCTCAAAATTCTACTATCATCTCAAATGAATCTACAAGTTAGTTTTTCATATGTTCCATGAACCGTGATCTTTTAGTCTTCTATAACATTCTTGAAACCACTATATAACTATATTAGGATACCATTATTCATCAAGGTGTATTTGTATCGATCAGGGTAGTACCTAGACACTATACAAAACTATGTCCCAATATGCGGGGGAGTACAAGCTCCAATAGTGGTGGATGCTACGCCAACAAGTGGAGCAGTACAAACTCAATTGTCGGAGAACCCTTTTTAGAAACATGGGAAAGTATATAAACATCATAATCAAATAGGGAACCAATCCCTATCAAGTACATATCTTTAGGGGAGAACCTAACCCCATATATGGAGGACCTTACCCCGACACATGGGGGATTACCAACTCCATTTCTACATCAAATGTCATACCCACCACATGTAATCTCTCTAATGAAGCTAATATCCTCAAATTATCCAAACTAAAATGTAAATAAAGTCTAATTACTAAATAGTTAATATAATTATGCTCTACATGAGAAGATACACATAATATACAAGTTATATATCCAAAATCATCATTTAGCATAGAAATCATGATTATCATTATAAATGGATATGTAAAAAGTTTTTCTAGTAGGGTACATGATGTGTAAGTCTCTCAAGAAAGGTTGGTCATGTGTTTTAAAATCTCAACTCATGTGAAATACATATACATTATTTGCAAAATAGGGTATACGACATGTATATACTAGTGGTACATGATCAAATATGTTGCATTCTGGAATTCCAAGTTATCCTTAAATAGGTTATAAAACATGTATCTATATTTACAAAACATTCCCATAGAATACTTACTGTGTAATTAACATGGAAATATCTTACATATACAGAAAGGACCACAAAATATTATTACGGAAACTAGGTTATAAATCATGCTAGGTTTATGTGTATAATATGTTATTATTTCCATGTAGGATGGGATTGTATATAGGGTACATGATTAAAAATTAAAAATGGTAAGTCCAACAATTTATTTTTTCTCAATGCTTTCTTAACTATATTATAAATTTTTCACCACACCCCATTGTTTCTTTTGGATATAGTTGCTGTATTATTTCATTTACCCTTATTTTCATTACATTTGATTATTCTAGTATTTTTATAACTTTTTAAAGGGTTGGGGGTGTTTCTTGAGAGTTGGTCTGTGTGTGATCCTGAGAACATTGTAAGAAAAGCTATGGAAGGTCCATTGGCTCACTAATGAGGGCCACTAGTTAGCTAGTAGACTGAACTAGGATAACACAATATATAGGAAGTAAATTTTCTTTCCAAAGGCTACCCACATGTTATCTGGTGGAAAATCTAGGTTGTATTAATTCTACTAGTGACCACTGGCTATTTGGTGGGATCCACAGGGTAGCTGTTGATGTCGATCACGGTGAGAAAAGTATGGGCCTTATTGTAAATTTTTTTTGCATCCCCAATATTATTTCTTATCCATCCTCCCTTGAACTAAACATGACCGATTAAATTTCTAGGACTCTCATTAGATGTTTTTTCCTCTCTCAACTTTAATCATTGAAGAATTTATGTGCTGATAAATGATGTGATCCAATTTCTGTATTTCTAACTCTGATTTCATCTTTGATCCTCTTCTACATTGTGCTCCTACTATTTATTGTTAAGGATCGGCCATAAAAACTATAGGAATTAATTGGATCCAGTCATCTAATTTATAAATTTTATTATAAGGATCTTCCTTTTCCTTCTTTTAGTCATCTCTCTCTATGAATTTTGGATCCCTTTTGGTAGTTAAATTTCAAGTGTTTAAAGGTGGGTGGTTTCATGAAAAGTATTTGTACTAAAAAACATTCTTTTTTCTCTTCTAAATTAATTTAAAAAATCTCTTTATCGCATGATTCATGTTTTTACGATTTATGGATTTATCCGGGATTTTTTCTTGGAATGAATTTAATGGAACAATTTGGGAAAAATGGTTGTTTTATGAAAACATGATTAAGTTGTTTTCTACATTGTTATTTTTGATAAAATGGATATGAAAGAATATTTTATATAGTTTCAATGGTTTTTTTATTTTCTTTATGTGAAATTCCCTTTTAAGGGTTTGGTTTTTAAAATGTTAAGCTAATTGTGGTCATTTTTGAGGTAGGGATCCATTCCTAAGAATAGAATCTTAACCCCAGACCCATTGTTCTAGGTTAATGTACACACCATGTGTCTTGAGTTTGGGGAAGATAGCCTCTATTTAGAGCTTACTCATACCCGCTAGGCTTGTTGTTTTAAGGTAATTTATGAACCAGGTGGCCTTTAATCATGAAAATCATGAAATGGTCCTCTCTAACTCTAGCCTACATATTATTAATTTTGTAATGTTAATTAGAATTCTTTGATGAACCAATTGTTATGAATGTGATTTGAAAACTGTTGTATTAAAAAAATGCTTTATGAGTTGTTAAATAGGATGTATTTTCATGTCTTGAAATAAAATATGAAAGTTATAATTCATACCTTATTTTTTTTTATTTTATCATAATTGATTTATATCATAAATATTGCTTATGAAACACTTGGTGGGATCCTGCTGGGTTAGTTTTAATCACATCCTACATACACCTTTGAGTGTATGTATATTTTTTTATCTAATATAGATAAGGGAAATGTTTCATAGGGTGTAATTAGGATTATTTGTTAGCAAGGTGTGAGAGTCTGGTAGTGACTATATGTCATGTGAATATGGGTTTTTGTTGTACTTGTGTACTTTGGTTTGTTTTATTGGTTGGAACCTTTATTTTCCATTTTTAAGTCTATTTTCCACAGTTGACTTGTATTGTAAAACCAATATTTTGTATATATATGCCATCTTGGTTTATTATCATTAGGGGAAAATTATTCACAAAAGGTAGTTCGTGTTGCCCAGAAGCTTTTATCCATCCCATGGGGATCTGGAATTCCCTTCTAGACATGTCAAGACTTTCTTAGGTTCTAGTTGGGTAATCTAGGTGGATTTTTGAAAAATCTGTATCAAAGGAGGTTTTTATATTCTGATTATCACGATGCATCTTGGGATGCCTTGGTAGGCAGGAGATATGATTTTTGGGACTTAAGGGGTAGTTTTCAAGTGTTTTCTTATCCATATATCATTATGAAGAGACTTAAGTTACCATGGGTGGTGAACAAATGAGTCTTTTGGGATAAAGAGTAACTTAATCCAATCCTTCATCTTCCATGTCTCTCTATTATACCATTTGACATTTTTATCACATTATGGAATTGATTCATAGGTATTATTTTCTTGTGTCTATTTATTTTTGATGTAGTGTAGTACCATTCCACCCAAAAGACATCTAGTGAATCCTCGAGAAGGTTAGAACCATCCATCTTTTAGTCTCATTGAATTATTTGGGTGAAAAATCCATTATATAGACCCAAGTATATCACCTACCCATTCTTAGGATGGATAAGTGGAATGTAGAAGGGATGGGTAAAGGAATTGATCCCATGAGTTTATTTTTTATAAATCACATTATTTCTAGGGAATTAATGACTATTATATGGTAGAATATTTATTGGGAATGATTGAGATACTCTTTGAATTTATGGAGACCTCATATTCTATCAATGTGAGGTGTGTTGTCTTCAAACTTGAAAGATCAAGTATAAGGCTATGATATTCTATAATTTTGGAAAGGAATCATGAGGGATTATAGTGGAAAGGCTTCATGTCTATTTCCCTATGCAATTCAACCAATAATCTATAACCTTGGTGAAATACATGGTGTTCCATACCCTTAGTCAATGGAATCATATAGTGATAAAATATGACAATTAATCTTGTTTTCTTTCTTTTTTCGCATGAGGATGTGACAAATGAGAAAATGAAGGCTTATATTTTTTAGACGGGCCTTTGATTTGATTTTTGGTCTCAATATTTCATTTTAAAAATTTATATGTATACTGGTTTAGTGGATAGGGAATTGATGGTTGAGATTGAATTGGATGGAAAGTCATGGATGACTAGATTTCCTCATACCCATGGTGGTAGATTTAGTGGTTCTTTAAGGGTAAGTGGAATTAAAGAGTGTTTTTTAGAGAAAATAGTGGTGGTTCTCCATAGAAGTATTTTTCTATACCATCATCAGTATTTAGTGGTATGACTTGTTAACAGTGTGTCCAGATAGGGAATGTGAAGAATTATTTCCTTGTACCTATAAAAAGTTACAACTCATGTAGATGTCATGGTAACTTATATAAATTCTACCTAAACCTTTTTTTTCCACACTCTGGACAAACTGGTAACAATTCAGACAACTAACTATTGATGATAGTATAGAAAAGACTTATATGGAGAACCACAACTATTTCCTTGACAAAAATCTATCCACTTACACTTCCCCTTAAATAACCAATGAATCTACCACCATGGGTAGGAGGAACTACATTTATCCTTGAATTTCTAGCCGGGTCAATCTCTTTCCTTGTACTAACAAAAATATACAACTCATGTAGATGTCATGGTCACTTATATAAATTCTACCTGAACCTTTATTTTCCACACTCTGGTATAGGCTCGTTAGTACCTAGAGGATATGAGGTGATATTAGATGATTTATGGATAATGGGGTTACATCCATAGATTACTAGAATTAATCAGCTACATATAGTAGAATATTGTCTAGTATAAGTAGATGTGGGTCCTGTGATTGTGAGAGGTATTATTTTTATTTTTTATAACTTTAGAAACTAATTTATTTGATATAGGTTCTTATAAATATTTAATTTCAACACATATTAAGTATCTTTAAAAACATAAAATTGAGATCATTCCATTAATTATGGATTTGGTGGTTCCTCTAGGAAAGAAGGAATAGGGTTATCGATGCACCTCATGCTCTTTCTATATGTGTCACAATGAGCTAGTTCTGGATTATTGGTCCTTGATTTGATCCTATTAAACTTTTTTATTAGGATGTATTGGTTGATTTATCACAATTCTCAAATTAATTTTTATCATCAGTGGGTGCCTTTACCACCACTAATGCAAGCTCCCATGTGTTTCAAATATAATGTGACATGAGGCCCAGTGGAGTGAGGCTTTTTTTCTATAGAATAGTAATTTTATAACATTTTATGGTCAAAATGGGACTAGATATTTTAGTGGTGAGATCCATCTAGTAGTTAATGAATTTTTAGAGGTGTTTCTAGTTGAATTATATGGTTTTACTTCATAGATTTAAGTAGATTTTTCAATTTATATAGTGTTATAAACTCTACTGATATCAATGTGTTCTTACCTTATGGATCCAAAAGAGTTTAATGAATTGAAAATTTATCTAGATGATTCGAGATACAATGGATTTATACACTAGAGTGTTTCAAAATTGGTGGCCCCTATGCTATTTACCAATAAGTATAATGGAACTCTTAGCTTATTCATTGATTATCAAAATCTTAATTGAATAATTATCAAGAAAAAACTACCCTTTGCCTCACATTGATGATATTTTATCAGTTGAAATGGGAAAAGTGGTTCTAAAATATTTATTTTTAGTCTGGTTATCAACACCTCAAAATAAAAGTGTCATATATTCCAATGACTTCCTTTAGGAGAAGGTATATCCCTTATGAGTACCTTATATTGCGGTTTGGACTAACTGGCGTTCATGTGGCCTTCATGGAACTAATGAGAAAAATTTTCCAGTAGTATGTGGTCCCTTTTGTTGGTATTCATGGATGTAGTTTTTGTTTTATCTAATAATAAATTAGATCATGTTCATCACCTGAGACATGTTTTAAGATTCCTAAGGGATAATCACGTATATGAAAAATTATCAAAAATTCAATTTTGGATCTGAGAAGTTAAGTTATTGGGACATGTGATCTCATATAATGGTATCTCAGTTGATCTTAATATGGTGACTATTCTCATGTTAAGTGAGGAACCATTGACTGTATTTGATTTTCATTGATTCCTAGTTTTGGCAGGATGTTATCAGTAGTTCCTAAATGATTTATCAAAATATGCATCACTTTTGACTACTCTCACCTAGAAAAGGGTTAAGTTATTTTGGGACTCAACGTGTTATGAATCTATCAAAGGAATGAAGTAGTGTTTGTCCTATACACCTATTATAACATTACAAGTGTTTGGACAAGGATACTTCTTTCTCTATGATATATTGATATAGGATTGGGTTATGTCCTTATTTATTTAAATCATGTAGTTTCTTATGGATCTAATCAGCTTTGAATTCAAAAAAATAATTATACAACTCTTGATATTTAGCTCACAGCTATCATTTATTCCCTTATGAGTTGGATACAATATTTTTTCAAAGTTAAGTTCATCATTTACTATGACCATAAGATATTAGGATACATCTTATCTTAGTTAGATTTGAATATTATCTAGAGATGATGGGTGAATTACCTACATTTAAACTTTTAAATCACCCATACTTTGAGAATGATTAATCTAGTAGTTGATGATATTTGTAGGAAGTTTCAATCACATGCTATAATGGAAGTAAAGTAGGAATATAACATGTTGGGACTCTTTGTTAATATGCACTTGGGTGTCAGATAGGAAGAGTCTAGTAATATTATGGCTATAGTTCAATTGATATCCTATATTTTAATATGATTTTCTAGGAAAAATACCAAGATAATGAGTTCTATAATATCATAAATTCTATAAATGGTTGGTAGATCATTGTTGAGTGGTTCGGCTCCCTGAAAGAAATTGTTTCCTTCAAGAAACAAAATGTTTATCTCTTTATCTAGGAGAAAGATCATAATAAAATATTATCATAATTATATATGGTCTATCCACTTTGGAACTACTATTATCCCAACTAGGTTAAATACCAAATGGGGGATCAGGGTATGAATGATTAAAACAAATGACCCTTCAGATCCTACATCATCATTAAACAAAATACTCTTCTCCCTCTTTCCTATAGCAATGTATGAACAGAATTAAAATCATGCTTGAGACATAATAATTTTACTTGGTTCACCATCATAGGGAAACATCCAATGAGTATACAACTATGATGTGCCAATATATGAAATATAATAAGGCTCACTGCCAAATTAAATGATTTTGGATAGATCAATTGTATGCGTTATCTCACTGCCTTAAAAATGTTTAGGGTTAACTCATTTCGTTCCCAAGGTCCACTTACTATGTCTCTTTCTCTGGCTCACTGCAGGTGGAATGGATCACCATATTTATCTTCCATTTCTCACTAAACTAGAATGGATCTGCACATAGTTTATGGAATTATAAGTCCCTCAATATTCATTAATGAATGCATCCTCTATTTTTGGAAGATTCTGTGTTGAAGTTCTATTTTAACTCATTGATGAAATCCACTATTCTTCATATTGTTAGTTTGAAAAAATTAAATTTAAAAACTATTTTAGTTCCTTTTAGAACTTCCTTGAATCCTCCATGAACTTCCTTCAGTCCTCTATGAACCGCGTTGCACCTCCTTGTGTGAGTGCTTCACAGACCACCACTTCTTCCTAGGACTGCCTCTTCTTCCACATACCACCTCTTCTTCTGTGGACCACCTCTTCTTCTACAGACCACCTATTCTTTTGAAGACCTCACCTACTTCAGAGATGCCTTATTCTTCTACAGACCACCTATTCTACATGGTACATTTTTATTTTATAGGATATATATCCTCGCAAACTCCTTTTACCGAATTGTTCCCACAAACTACATCACTCTTTGTGAAATCCTCCCTCGTGAACCACTTTGGACTTTTCTGAATTCTTCTCGGAGCTATGATCTTTTCAAATGAAATTTGATCTAATTTATGATTTTATTAGGGGTCTTTATATATTAAAATAGATATACAAAACCTACTAATATGATTTGCCCAAAACTTTAATGTGGTACATCCTTCACTGCCAACTGTGCTATGCAGTTTGTATAGTGCCTCAATCCTTTATAGTGGTTGATGTCTTCCAAAGATGAAAAACCATTTGCAGTGGCCATAATATCTACCTCAATCCACAAATGAAATTCCACATATGAACTAATGACGATCCTACAAACTGTGTGCTTCCCCCAAATTGTTTTTCACTACATGGTTCGTGTAATGTTCTTCACAATCCACATAGAACTAGTATTTATAAATCTCTCCTTTGCCACATTTTCATCATCATTCCACATAACTCCTTTGTAGTATATAAAATACTATCCATTAACACCTTCGCCACCATAAACATATTCTTTAGATACACCAACCATACTAATTTGAAGTCATAAGGATTTTTCAACAAATAAAATCACCCCAAAAACACTAAAATGGAACTTTGATGGAATTTTTACCAATATAAAATACATTTTATGATATGAATAATCATTTCTTGTGGCCTGGAATGAAATAGAACACATCCAACATTGTATATTGATTCTATATTTTCCAACAGATTATGGATGAGCACAAAAATCATTTTATTTTTCATCAATCTCTCATCATGCCAACACAATAAATGGAATCAAATATTAACAGATTTTATTTTTTATTTACCTTGGGCTCCCCAAGGTAAGAATTCCACTTGGGTGGTGATTGAATGGTTGACCAACTCATCTCATTTCATACCAATTCATGAAATCATAAAAGTAGATGTCTTCGGGATGTTTTATATGCATGCGATCATAATGTTCCATGGGATTCGAATGGCCATTTTCTCATATAGATATCCTTATTTTAACTCTCATTATTGGAATTTTATTTAAGAGAAGATAGTATATCAAGTCAAGTTGAGCACAATAAATCATCCTTATAGGGATGAGAAAACATAATGGGAAATTTAGATTCTAGAATATATCCTCTATTCCTATATATATAACTTAATAGGTGCTTGGGATAACCATTTGGGGATGGATGAGTGTGATTATAACAATAGTTACAAATAATCCAATAGGATGGATCATTTTGACTCTGTTTATATCTTGACCTATAACTCACCACTACTTTAGTCTATGTTATGAGATGATTCATTGGTTAGACCAAGTTTGGTTTAGGAAACAAGGAATAAGATCTAGTTGATTCATTAATGTTTTGTGATGGATCAACTCTGATAAAAATATTATATGGCCCAAAGTTGTCATCCTTTGTAGTTATTAGTTTATGATTAGTGTTTCTTGTAATTATTTCCACATTTGTGTAACTGATATATTGGGAAGTAAAGGAAGTTAAATCCAAGGCATGTGGGTCCGTTTGAGATCATTTAATAGCTTGGTATGGTGGAATATCTCTTGAATTTACCATCTCAATTTTCATAGATCCATAATTTTTTCCATGCGTCTCAACTCAAGAAGTACCAAACTAACCCACATCATGTTTTTTATTGGGATGAACTTGAATTATATCCTAATATATCAGTGACTGAGTAATCATCTCGAATTATTTATTCTCAAGTAAAGGTTCTACATTTGATGGTTATACCATTAGTCGGAGTCCTATGGATGTATATTTTAGAAACTCATGAGATGTGGGATCTGGATTCCATGATGAAGTATAAATTACCTTACCTCTTTATTGATCAACCTTCTTCAACTTATATTTTTAGGGGTATAAAGAAATATGGTGGTGAGAATTTTCATACTTCAGTGTTTCTATCAGGTATGATCACTCTCCGGTTTCCTTTTCCCATATTTTATTATTGTTTCCTTGGTTTTTTGGGTTTAATTATATCATTATCAAGGGTCAATGGTGTCTCTTGAGATTTTGTGTAAGTGTGGAACTGATCTTGTAGCTGTAAAGGCTATTGGAGTTCCATCGACAAGCTGGTGAGGTCCACTGGCCAGCCGGTGGACTGGACTAGGATAACCCAGGAGGGAGAAATTCCACCAGCCATCTGATGGAAAATCTAAGTTATAGAATTTCTCCCTATAACCACTAACCAGTCAACAGAATATTTGGGTTTGCAATAATTTTTCTTATAACCACTAGCTAGCCAATGGGATCTAGCACGCAACCGATGATTGCAATCTAGTAGAGAAAAACTATGGATTTATTGTAAATATGAAGTAGAACCCCCATTTTAGTTATTATTATTCCTCTATCAATATAAACATGAACTATTTTAAGGGAAATTTTTTAGACAAATTTGGTTATCCCAACTCGAGTCCTTGGTGGATTTATGTGTCGATTGAATCCATGATCCTCTTTTAGTAAGTCAAACTTTGATTTAGTCTTGGATCCTATTATTATTTATGTTCTTATTGTTTCATTCGATGTGTTATCCATGAAAACCATGATAATTAATTATATATTTTCTTATAATTTTTAACTTTAGGTCTTGGGATTTTACTCTTGCTTCTGGGATTATTCTCTCTCTTTGGCTTGTGGATACCATCATGTAGTTGGAATTCCATGTGTTTTGTAGTAGCTGGTTTCATGAAATGGATTTCTTCTACAAACCTTGAATTATTCCTCTTATAAATTGGTTTCTAAAATCCCTTTATGTTATGATCCACGTTTTTTTATTTATGAATTTATCTTAGAAATGGTTTGGAATGATTTTAAAGGATGAAATTGGAAAAATGATTGTTTTACAAAAATGTGAGGAAATGGTTTTCTCCTTTGGAATTATTTATAAAAAATGGATCTCAAAAAATATTTTATATATTTTCAAAGGTCACTTGATTGTATTTATGTGAAATTACATTTTAATGGTTTTCGCTATGAAAATGGTTAGCCATGTGTGGTCATTATTGACAGATGGATCCATTCCATTGAATTGACTCTTACCTCCTAGGTCCATTGTTCATAAGTAATGTTCACACCAGGTGGGTGAGGTTATTTTAGTTTTTAGTATCTCTAAGGATTTATCTATTATCCCCTTAGGCCCATTATTATAGGGTAATGTCACACCAGGTAGCCTTTGATCATGAAAATAGTGAGAGGGAACCCACTAACTCTTACTTAAATGTAGCTAATATTAATATATTTTATTTTAATTCTTTGATAACTGATTTTTATGGAAGTTATATGAAAACAAGTGTTTTCATAAATATTTTATAAGTTTTTTAATAGGATTAATTTATATGTTTTGACATAAATTGTGAATGTTTTAATTCATGCCCTATTTTTAATTATTTGAGCATAATTGGTTTATATTTTAAAGACTATTTATGAAATACTTGGTGGGATCATACTGGTTTTTTACTCACTCCCTATATACACATTTGGGTTTATATAGACTTTTTTTTATTTGATGCAGGTAAGGAAATATGTCAGAGGTTGGTTGTGGGATTTTTTATTGGCAGAGTGTGGGAGTTTTGTGGTGACTACATGTCACATGGAGATGGTTTATTTTTTTACTTATGTAATTTGGTTTGGTTTGTGGTTTGGCATATGTATTTTCCTTTTCTTTCTCTTTTAAATTATTGAATTTTATTGGAATACAAAAATTATATTTATATATATAATCTTAGTTTATGTTATTTTTAGAGAAATCATTCCTAATAGTTAGTTCTTGATGCCTAGGTGCATAACGCCAAATTGTGGGGATTAGGAATAACCTTTGGACTATATCAGGACTGGCTCAGATTACAAGATAGTAGGGTAATCTATGTTGGTTCATGAAACTTCATGATTTTCTTATCCATAAAATTCAAATGTTTATAGATATTCACATGGGATCATAAAATGAGACATTTCTTGGATACAAATATACAACACACACTTAATCTGTAGATACATGGAATGTGACACATAGTCACATGACCTATCATTTACAAAATGTAATTTTTGTCCGATTTGAGTCAAACGACGAGTTACATGGTAATATTTCTAAGTATTACATATAGTATGACGATAATTTCACCTAGAAACTAATATTTTAAACATTCACTATGTGTGTGATGGGAATACACATTGTTTATTCAATAATTTTCCAGGAATTCTATTTTGTGTAGAATGACTACTTCTGTAACCTTCACCTCCAACCACACCCCTCTACCTATATAACACATCGCCTATGAACATAATATCACACCCCATTGGGGATATTTTCAATAAAAATTATTCATTCATTTATCCATATTCATTTTTCCATTCATAAAAACAGACCTGAAACCATCACATTATTCTTACAACATGCCCAAACCCATGAATCACTTCCTATATTTGAATGTTTTATCAAAAAACCATATTAAAACTCAAGTGAAACAAAAGAGAGAATAATATTAAAGATGAAAGTGGCTGAAGTAATACCCAACCACTCAAATGCAGTATCGCATTTGGGTTCATCAATGAACATGAGTAAGAGACAAGAATATTATTTTTTATCTGTATGGGAAAAGTTTCTCAATAGTTTATGACCATATGGTCAATGTTATATTTTAAAAAATAATTAATTTGAAATATAATAATTTATATAGAACATAAAAATTATTTTAAATAATCATCACCATGAAAAACTATATTAGACAAATAATCCATGTAATGTTTTGGAAATAAATACACAAGACAAATGTGGAAGCTTCAACCCCACACTTTACCTATTTTGAAAATTAAATATTTATAAAAATAAACTTGCATTATAAAATGATTAATACAATTGGTATAAAATATTACTTTCCTCCTACATTGGAAAATAATATAATTCAATTATTTAATATAATTTATTTTTAAAAACCTTATTCTATCCAAGATATAAAAATCCAAAAATAATTACAGTCTCCCAACGAATATGTTTAGAGTAAGATAAAAGTATTAATTGTGTGTGACTAGTGAGAGAAAATAATATTGATTTTATTATTATTTTATTGATTTTTTAATTATAATTCTTTTAACACATAAAAATTTTCATCATGGGAAATTATTTTAATGGAAAATTTATTTTAAATTAAATATTTCTTTATTTAATTTCCACCAAATACCATTTCTAGAGGCAAACAAATAAATTTTTTTCCAAAATTTTAAATTCCCCATGATTTTTTCCTTAATAATAAAACCTAATTAAATTACCACTAAATATTTTGAAAGTAATCATATTTTTATCTCTTAGTTATTTTAATTCATTTAATTATCATATAAGGTTTAAGTGATTCAATCATGAGACGATTTGGATCAAGTCACACAACATGAATGAGTTGAATAATTATATGAATTCCTACCTCATTGATGATTCCCTAAAGTTGGATGATTATTTAATGATCCTTGTTTATTTATGTAACCTCCAAAATAAGTAACACCAATAAAAACAAATTTGAGGTATTGCTTATATTTGGAAAATTGAGGAAGTATAATTTTTCGCAATGCGATTCCACCAATAGAGAAAGAATTACATGAATTCTCATTTTTCCACATGTGTTAAGGAATAATTAATTATGGATGAATCATTTCACTAATGTAACCATTAAATTTATACTTATTCAAAAAATGAATAAAATGTCATCATCATTACAAGTGTTTTCCATTTCTTAGTGGAGAAGGCATGTCAAAATGGGTGATTTTAAAATTTCTCTTTCCTTGTCATCACCACATTGAAACTCATCTACCTTGTTATAAAAAATTTCACCACCTCATCATTGCACACAAGAAATAAAAAAATTAATTTTATTTAGTTTAAATTGCACAAATTCACGGTCTCATGGTTCAAAGACTTCTATGAAAATTATGAAGGTACTAGATAAATACCCCCTTTACAGACACTGCCATGGTGTAAAAAATTCAATTTAGGACTCTATTTAAGAGATATTAAATATTCAAATGTGCTTGAATAAAAATAATCTATTTAATATATTACTTATTTTAATAATCCCACAATACTAAAATTAAATGAGCCACCATTATGGCCACCCTTAAAAATATTGTTAAAAATTTCAAAGTCATTATTACTAAAATCTAGGTCACTACAGTTATATTATTATCTCACACACATATGTTATATATTTATTTATATAATATATTGTAAATATCCCTATGAATTACACTATTTTATAATTTCACTAAAATTCAAACCAAGGGTAAATAATTCATTCTGAATTCAATGAAACCATAAAAAAAATTATGTGGTAAACTCTCTGGGGAAAATTACAATTTTATCCTCTTTAAGGGGCTTAACCCATGAAACTTAAAAGCAAATTAATTCTTACTTTCAAAAAATTCATGTAGTTACATCCTCCCCACCTTTAAAACTATTCATCCTAAAAAATAAAATAACCTAAGTTGTTAATTAATATATAAATAAATAACTTTACATGGAATGAAACCTACCTACATGCACCATTAGTTGTCCAGGCCCTAAGATAACCTAGGACACAACTACTCATGAAAATATTCTTCACCTCCACATAAGTTTCATCCTTATCAAGCTTATCCCAAAATGGATTTATAAAAGGCAGAAGCTCTCTTCACATATCATCATCCAAGATTCCACATTGATAGCATTTTTAACTATAGTTCTTCCATCCATATATCATGAAGCATACTATAAAACACAAACATCATCCTTATATAGTCCCATAATTAAGGGCATTATCTGGGGAGAATCATGCTCCCGACCTTTAACCCAAAATCAAAAAACCATATGATGTTATCCATTTTTATGGTCTCTTGGTAATGTTATGAACACTATATGAGAAATCGATAGAAAATCATACAAAGACGCAAAATAAACATCATAAAACCATCATATAATAAACATATAGATCAAAAAAGTCCTAATCCAGTACAATATGAAGTGGATGGTCCTATCATTTTAGATAACCCTACTATTTCAACTCCAAAACCTTTAAAAACACCTTCCCAACTAAAGAAAGAATATCCAAAACCCTCAGAGAAACATCCATTAATGATTATCCAAAATTTCAACATAACTAACACTAATGATCCACTACCACCAAGGTCCCATCCACAAACTACAAAATAATTAGTTTTTTCCAACATGGGTATATCTATTGGTAAAAATGAATTATCTTTTGGTAAAACATTTTACAAACAAAAACTATCCTATCAATAAAATTTTGGTAAAAACTCTATCGCTAAATGTTATTTCAACAAATAAAATAATTCTTTGAAATTATAACAATACCAACAAATAATATATATGTTTGTCAAAATTCTTAGCAACAGACTTATATGACAAATTAATCTATTGGTAATATTGTTATCAATATCCACAAAAATACCAATAATTAATATCATTTTATAATTTATATTTCTAAAATAAAATTATGTTTGGATATTTTAGTATTTATTTCTAAAATTTAATATTAGATTTATTAATATATTATATATAATACACCTTTTTTAATTATCATACTGAAGATGATTTTAAAATTATTCAATCTGAGAAAAACATTAATCATATTAATATTGAAATTTAATAAAAAATGAATCAATACATACTTAATTATATATATATTAAATAATAATTACATAATTAACTTATGAAAAACTCAAACAAACTGAAGGTTTATTAGTATAAACATGTTCAGAAATCATTTAAAAAAATGACATCAAAATAAGAAGGAGTTTGAGTCACCTTGGGAAGCTCAAAACAAGACAAAATGAAAATCATATCTATCATGTTTACAAAATCAAATGAATCAGCCACACACAAAGGAACCAACCCCACACAATGGAACTGTCAACAAACAATCACAACAGTTTCATCACCACAACATCTTCCCCAACAATAGACCAAATAAATAACCCCATCATCATAATCAACCTAACACCACAGAAGCTAGAATGGCCAAATCCAAGTTCCCAGAAGCATGAAAATCAATGGCAACCCTAAAGATGTATTAGAACAAAACTGTGGTGGCCTATAGTAGCACAAGGCCACCTATCTGGAAGAGACTTCTTCAGAAGACTCCCCTCCCATCATAGATAAATAGTCTTCCTCCAAGAAGATGAAACTATAAAATCACCCTTCCATGAATCCTCTAGCATAAAATCTTGAAAAAATAGCAGAAAACCAATAGAAAATCAAGAAGCAATAACACAAAACAACAACATCAGAGGAATGATCTAGGCCTGAGATAATAATAGGTCATATCAATCCCATAAATAGACAATAACCCTAGTTACATAACCACCACCCAAGAGAGCATAAAATTGGAATGTAATCCATGAAACAATATTCAAACCATGATCTGCAGATCACTAAGGCTTGATCAGAGACATGTAGAACACAATGTACAAGAAAAAAATCCCCCACAAATTGAGAACAGAAGGCCGAAACCACCATCTTTTAAGACAAGAGTCTGGTAGGAATGGACTAACATAGAGCCATCCTCTTATTTAATTCAAAATTAGTGGACTTACAAGATAGAAGCCTCACGTAGATATCTAATTCCATATGAAGGTAAAATGATTTGAAGAAACATGATGGGGATTCATGTAGTACAACATATATATTTGGATTTTATGAATTATAGCTACATCAATACAACAATCATCAAGTGCACACAAATCAATAAAAATTAGAATAAAAAATAACAAATCCAGGATCTAAGTACTCAAAACCAATTCAAAACTAGAAGAGAAAGACAAAAAAATTCCTCACTCGTGATATATGCTAAAAAGTGTAAGATAAAGAATAGAAATTTTTTAAAAATAAGTGAACTCAAATATTAGTTCACATAAAACATAACAAAGACTAGGAATAAAGGATATATATTAATAAAATGGTATGGAATATCATGGAATAGGTAACTACTTTTAATTGAATAATTTTTATATACACATATATCAATAATTGACCAATTTAAAGTCATATTAAAAACCAATATCAGAGTGATTAGGAAGAATTATATAATTCTAAAATAATTTTTTGATAATCAAATCCTCTTCACCCTCACACAAGATTATATGAACCTAATAATTATAAACTAGTGTTTCTTATTTTCTTAATAATAACATGATGAAGCATATACATATTTAGTTCCCTTTTCAATCAAAATTCCCCACATATATTTTATAAGAATATAAAAAAACTTTATACACATGAAATATAAGTTGAACATCATAAATACTTATCATAATAATAAGTGTTATATATAGTTTTCAATATTTTATACAAGCATCTCAATATGATCAAAAACAGACCTTATAAAAAAATGAAAACAATAAATAAGCATAAGTATTTAATGAGGTTATAAAAAATGGTTAAAATAAAAAATAATAAAAATTAATGAGTAATTTTTTTGGATCCTTGCGAAAGAAATCCACTCATTAGTGTTTATATTTATCTTATCTTCCAGAGAAATACAATAATTTCTACAAGAAAAATAAAAGAAAATGGAAGAGTAAAACCTTACAATTAAAGGTATAAATTTTTACAATTCATGGGACTTTTCTTGACATCACTTAATCATTGAAATTATGACTACTTTATATACGGTTATATAAAAATTGATCAAGGACAATAATTTTTTTCTAGAGTTAATTGTGGATTCATAAGGAGTCGGTTGATGCACAAAAGCTGAACTAGAAAATCATTCATACTATCCTCTAACCTCTAGGGTCACCATGGGTCTCCAATATAATAGAAGATTAAGAAGCCTCATTTTATAGTTAAATAATCCAACCATAGTGTGGACACATATCTATATTTACAGGTGGTCTATGTCCCATTACCTTACGGGAAACACGTGAAGGTGTTGACAGTACTTCAATTGAGTAAATATGATATCCATATGTAACATTAGTTGAGTTACTAAAGTTTATATGAACTATATAAAGATAAAGTATTATTGAAAATCACTTTTTCTATAATAAATATAAAAGTGTTTTCAAGCAAATACATCTGTGGAGATATCTTTTATAACTAGTTATTCAATAAAATAAGCCAACATTAATATTATATCAATACTAAATGTGGTAAGACTAGTAATAAAACATTTGATTCTAAAAATTTAATGACCAAAATATCGAGGGGATATAAAATACAACCAAATAAATGCAACATAATCACAATTTCCAGGTAATAATGAAACCCTTGATTCATTCCCATTAGAAAAATAAAATTATCCCAAAAAAATCATATCCAAATGCACAATATGGTCGTTCAGTGAAAAACAACAATAAATTTAAATCTATTATCCAAATTCTATAATTTTAATTTTCCAAACTACTAATTCATGAAAACTAGAAAGAAATATACAACTATTATCTATAGTAGAGATTAGGGAAATGAAACAAAAAAATGTGATGCAAGGAAATTTCTTTGGGTGGCTGCCAAGGTGCGACACTGGAGGTAGGGTAGTGAAGACATGATGCCGGAGGTACCATCTCAGAGAGGTAGTGATGTTGGGGTCGATGGAATGTTAATAACAGAGGGATCGAGGGGAGATGTAGCGATAGTGGGGTCGGGCATATGATAACAGTGAGTTCGGGGGGGGGGGGGGTGAATTTCGGGTTGGGGTAGATGGAGGCACAATGTTGTGGAGTTGAGGGGAGTAGTAGGGTCAATGCGTGGGGGGAAAAGGTAGGGTAGAAATAGTTGGTTGATCATGGATCAGGGGAGTAGTGGTGGAAAGGATGGGGAGCGGGTCAAAAAATCAGAGCTCTAGGGAACAATGGGATTAGGGAGGGGGCGATTGTGTGGGTTATTTTAAGCGGTATAATTTTCCATGTAATAAAAATATAATATTACTAAAATTTTTATATATAATCTCAAATTTTGGATCAATTATATTAATTTTATCCTATTCAACATCATTTAATTATATATTAATATATTATTTTTATTTTTTAAAATATTTATACATATATTTTTATTATAAAATGAATTTTTTGATACTAACTTGTTAATCAAAATATATATTTAATTCTTGATAAAATATTTTTTTCTATTGAATAATTTACTGTAATGAAGTTTGTGATAGTAAAAAAATTATTAGAAATAATAATTAATAACTCTATATTTACTTGTTAGAAAAAAATTGTTTGTATAGATATGATAAAACAATAGAATAAATTATTATTAAAAAATATATTTTAATTAAGTAATTAATATCAACAAATATATTTTCTGGTAGAAATAATTATTGGTCTGTATAATTAACAATAAAAAAGTTAATATTTGTTAGAATTACATAATTATACCAGCAATTATGTTATATATCGCTAAATTTTTGTTGGAATGATTCATTTTTTGTAGTGACATTGGGTAAAATTTCTTTTTAAGCACTCATCACCACCCAAGATGAGTCTTTATAATACCTTACTATTCATTTCCTGAATCAAGATTTCATACTCCCCACCCTTAAGGAGATGAATCAAGAGAACTATCTATGAATACTGAATTAAAAATGATCCTATAATAAAAGATTCTATATATGGTTTATCATATTCATAGATAGATGAGGATCATTTCAACTGGTGAAAGGAATACCACTTATTCCATGAAAGTAAACCTATGATGCTAGCTTCTCAAACCTCCCTAGAATTTGTTGAGAATAAAAACAATTTCTAGGGGTATCATATACCACCACACAATTATTCTATTTAAACCAAATATTTTGTCAAAACCTTGAGGTCTTACCATACTATTGGTGTTCTTGATGTATGTAAAAAAAGATCCTCTAAAACAATCAATTTTCTCAACCACTATTTTAGTTTAGACAAGGTGGCATCAATAAAGACCACTAAAAAAATTTCCTATGTTTTTCATTCACTACATGGAATTAATTACATTCAATAACATCCTTAGGATTTTTGAGATGTTTTAATGATTCCATAAAAAAATGCCTATGGATTTTCATTCTCACAAAAAAAGATTTTAACAACTTGAAAAAATATCAATATCCAAGAACCACTTATTGGTAAGGTCAAACAAATTACAAAAAAAACATCCTTAAATAGGTCTACCAATTTCACATTTGTTCCATGAGCTAATCTATACTATCTATTAACTATTATAAAGTATTGATATCACCTCTCAAGTAGGTTAACACTGGAACTGAATACTCAATTGTGATAACCCTGAGATACAATTAATGGTAACACTCTTGAGATTAACAACCACTATAGGAAACCAATCAATCATATATTATATATTCTAACATTTAAATGTCTATAATAAATGAATTATCATTAATAATCATAAAAATTACCTTTCTCCCTATAGGGAAAATTTCAAAAATTTTGTAGTCATGGGAAAAGGATGATTTATATAAAAATGAGTCTTTAACCATAAGTTTATAGCTAATATATCTACTAGAATAACTAACCCCTTGAAAAAACAATTGAAAGGAAAAGTGTCTCAAACAAACATTAATGAACATCAAAATATGTGAATAAAACATGAATCATAACTCATACCTTCTTATTTGTAGGTAACTCTAAATCATTTTACACACATAAACATCAAAAATACAATCTTTAAGGCTCTATTTCTGGTGAGTATTACTTAATAGTGTCAAATTGATATGGAATAAAGAATCTATAGTTATTTTTGTATCATTAACTACATACTAGAACTATCTCCTAGAATTATTTTAGAGACTTCAATAGGGAATCACCTAATCTCATAGTTTTTTTCACCATGAATATCTATAACACCCCAAATATTTATCACATTTTTATTTTAAAATAAATTCTATGAGATCGATAGCTTGTTTCACTAACAACACTAAACTAAAATGAGCCATAATATATTAATGAGATAAAATTCATAATTTTGGATGTTATAACATAGTCATTGAATTTATGGGTATAAATAGAATTAACTATATTACAATATCAATATTTAATATAGATACAATTGTATCAAGTAATTTAATTATAATTTATAAGGCACACTTTTCTATGCTTTCAAGGAATGTAGCTTCAAATGTATTTTCCCTAGACCAAGACCAAGTCAAACTAAAACAGGTGAGTCTTGAGAAAAATAATTTTTGTGCAAAGTTAAAATTTATTAAAATCACCACTATATCCATGTTATATTAATCTCCACCCATGAAAAGTGTTTCTACTTATCTCATCCTTAGGTCTTATGCGGAGATTTTGAGAGGTTATGCATGTAAAAGACAAAATAATATTAATATGTATTTATCAATGTAATAAATTATATAACATGTGTATTTTTATATACATAAAATTTTAAATTATATTGGAAAATAAATTTTATTTTAAATTTTATTCAATTAATGTACCAAAAAAACCAATAAAATTCTTTTTTTCTATGAAATTTATTTTACACAAAAAATGTATTTTTATGCATTATAAATTTTATTTTATGGAACTAAACATATTTATGGTCAAATTATGTTTTAAAAAATATATATTTTTGATACTAGTAATATATTAACACTCACTTTAGTAGTAAGTGATAAGATATATTAATTAAAAAAGTTAATATTTTAAAAGTCACTTTTATACAAAAATAGTTTTTTCTATATATCTTATGTTTTAAATTAAAATAAAATTTTCCCAAATTTAAATGTTTTATTAAATTAAATGGACTCAAAATTCAGAATCATGATTTTGAGATTTATTTAGAGGTTTTATCTTATATTTTTTGTAAAAAAATTACCATGGTAAATATTTAATGAAGTTTAATAAGGGTAAAAATGGGTAACATAATGTGTATTGAATTTTTCTAAATTAACTTGAAACAAAGAAATTATAAAATAAATTTTTTGGTGGTAAATTAATAATCTCATGTATCAAAAAAATTTACTCACCTAAATCACCTAACTAACATGTTATTCAATCTTTACCCCTTACCTAACATTAGTTTCTAAGGAAAGCTTCCACCTTTTCACCTATAAAAGGATTTAACGTCCAACCAGTTCAAGAAAAAAATGTTAATTAAAATTACCTTGTACATATACATATTTTAATTTAACTATACAAATCTTCCATGTTCAATATAACTTGGTTACAAGAATGTGTCTTAACCAATCCATTTCCAAGAAGTCTTTCAAGAGAACATTCAATCCATCAAGGCTAGTATTATCCACTCCCTAAAATTTTCTTCCATGTCTTTCTCATATTTAGTACATAAAACACATTATAATATTAATAATATAATGAAATTAGTATCAATATTATAATAAAATTATATTATATATATTGTGTAACCATTGTCTATCTCCATCCCATCCAATGGGAAATGAAAACGTCACTCTTGGTATATGCAGACTACTACCTTCATGAATGACATGTTTCATTTTTCATTAATGTATTAAATGTATGGTTCTAGTAATGTGTTCAATGAGTATAAATTATGTCTATAACATGAATAGTATTCTAGATTTATAAATTAGGTATTCTATTGATATCTAAACTGTTATTAATATACCACTGATTGTTTATAAAAAAACTGAACAAGATCGACACTGATTTCATCTTCATGAATCATAACTAAATATATCTTGAAATGGATTTATAACTTTATAAATAATTTCTTGGAATCTGTTATACTACTTGAAATAATATATTAATGATGAAATTAGAATCACATAATGTGGATCAACATTAAAATTACAAAACTTGTTTGAAATAATCAAAATCACAGACATCTATGGATGAAAATAAAAAATATTTAACTAATAAATGTATAAGGAATGATATAAATAAATATTATAAAAGATGATATATTTTAATAACGTTATTAAATAATTTATTTAGATATTTATGTTTATCATATAGTAGGTTACAACACATTAAATTCATTAGTAATCTGAAGTAAATTATTTTGTTAACTCAAATACCCTTTCTTTGAGTTATAATATTTCTTCTTGAACTTATTTCTCATATGATTGGATTAATTTACATTGATATTTTATTATACAGTACTTTCTATTATTTATCTAGGTAAAATTACATTTTTAATTTTATTCTTTCTCATTGATTTATTTCTTACCACATATAAATGCAACATTGTTAAGAACAATTATAATAATGTATAAAGGATATTTTACCCCATTTCCATATTCTCACTTTCCAAAAATGTCTTCATTTATTATTTTTAAATACAAATATGTATCATCTATTGTGATCTTCATGTTTTCCCATACCTTGTTTCCAAAGTTTTCATTTATAATCTTTTAATGATATGTGTTTCAATAAAAATATTTTGAAATATTAAAAGGGAAAATTTTAACATTCATATTTTTTATCTTCCATCCCACATTTTTGAAATAAACATCATCTGTTTTCCAGGTTACACAATCATTATTTCTTTATAAATGATGTTTGAAATTTTTATTACTATAATCTTCTTGAAAATGAATTTTGAAATTGATTCATAACTTCAACTTTTTATGATATGGCTAAAAATTCTTTATAAAGTATTGTTTTATGATTTTACTTCTATTTTCATCTTTATATCTAAAGTATCTCTTAATTATAGAGTCATGATTAATGATTCACCCTATAAATACCTTTATGGTGTACACCATTTGGGGGATTAAATATTTGGTATCATCAAATCTAATTTTTGAATTTATATTTCATGATACCATTTGGAAATTTTATTAAACCAATTTTATTTTCATGGATACTCTATGATATAATGAATGATTGATTTCTTATGGTACACATAAGTATGGATTGTTATTAATAATGTATAGGGTTCAATATCACCCACATATGCATTTAGTAATGGTTTATATATCATAAGATACTGCTTGGACATGATTGTGTTTAGTTATGTTCACAAGCTAATTCAATTATATGATTTCATTTATCTATGTTCAAAAGATGATGCATGGACATGAATACAATTAGCTATATTCAAAAGGTTATGATTTCCTATGACTGTAATTAGGATACATTTCTATGTTATGACATATTTCTATGTTATAAACCATGGATCTTTATTATAGTCTCATTTATAAATTTTATTATTCCATAGTATACATTTGATAATTCGGGATTAGATGTTTATTGGTCATACATATTGACATATCTTATTTCTCTACATTATTTTTTATCAGGAATTTCTCTCATGCACATGTCTTCTCATATATCTAAGATCTATGCCCAATATGGATCATTGATAAATTTTCCATTACTAAGAATTTTTTCCCCTTTTTCCCTCTTCCTTAGGAAATTATATATATAATTATGTTTATAAGTATGTCTAGTGTAGATAATTTTGGGGAAAATATTAAAGAAATAATGTGTAATAATATTTTTAAGTAGCTGATCTCCAAAGACACTAATCCTTTTGTTTCATGGATTGTGTGATTATTGTGAGATTCTATGTTTAAATTATGGGAAAAATACATAAGTTCGGCTCTCTTAATCTCACTTGGTATTAAGACAAGTAATTATAGAATTTTTTTCACTAGATCTAGGAGAGTGGGTTGGGGGAACATCAGTTTGTATCAGAGAAGGGTTTAGTTATTTTTATTGAAAAGGACTATATAACAATAGTGAAAATACCAGTTATAAGCCTAAATATAGGAAAACATCCTAAAATATTATTTAATTATATAATGTGTGGTTCCCTGTCAATGACATCCATATTTGGAAACAAACAAGTGGGAGACCTCTCTCGTATAAATTTTGTTATGGGTAATATCCTAGAAATATTTCAATTGAGTGTTAACTCAGTCTCGATTTGATGAACAACAATTGGGACTAACTACAGACATTGTTTAACACTCCCAGGGGATATGAATTTGTGATTCACATGCTCATTATAGACCATTATAAAGGATTTAGATGAAATTTGAGGATGTAATATATATCAATTTGGTTAGATAACCAAATAGAAAAAAACATAGATAACCTGGAGATTTATATATTAGGGCATACGTAATATAGGAGTTATTTATTCTATGTGTTGAGTTAATAAGGTCTTCCTTATGACTTTTCCATTCCTTCTTGTTTTGAAAATCACAAACACCTTATCTTTAAGGAAAATTTCTTTTATAAGTAAAGTCGCTTTTATAAGGAAAATCGCTTTTATAAGGAAAATTATTGTTATCATATTTCCATTATCTATATCCATATTTTTCTTAAGTATATGAATCAGATTCATTTCTATATTCTAGGAATCATATAAAACCTTGATATGATGCATTCTGTTTTAGGCTCCGAATTCTAAATGAGAACTGTAATGGAGATCCACTCCGAATTCTGGATACGAACTCTAATAAAGTTCTACTCTGAATTCTGGATAAGAACTCTCATGATGTTCGACACAGAAATATGATGACAAATCCTGATTACGAATTCTCATTATGAATTCTGATGACGAATTATCATTCCGAATTCACCTGTTAAACAGAATCTGATCATCTTTTCATTATACACTCCGAATTTCTTTAGACTCCTAATATTATTTTTGGTTAGACTCTGAAATTTCATTTTTCTTACACTTTTATAATTTTTATACTATTTCATAGTAATTTCTTACACTCCGAACCTTCACTCCGAACATTTGTGTTAGACCTAAAACGATGTCATACATTCTGTTACACTTTTTTTGTTATAAAATGATGTCGTCTATTCCGTTATAAACAAACCGTTGGTTACGTGACATGTGTACAGGTCCCTCTGATTTTTAAGGAAAATATGACCATTGGAAAGGAGGCCGACCGAGCCTATAAATAGGAGCTCATTTGAAAGAGCTCACAACGACAATTAAGTTGATCAATCTAGAGACCACACGCTGCTAAGGTGATTTCTAGAGAGAGAAAGATTTTTATGCCTTGTGCGTACTGAACCGCTCGTTCAGTTTTTGCTTCGTGTGACTCTGAATGTTGGTGATTACATTTGAGGACTTCCAGGGATAGGAAGAGAGAGGTTCCGACTACCTTGATGTTCGAGGGATTTTTTGCTGAGGAAGTCAGAGGTTCCAACTACCTTGAAGTTGAGGGCTTGTGGGGATAGCAAGACAAGGATTACGATATTCGTATCAAGGGCTTACCCTGGTGTGGGTAAGATAGACTTGCTTGAAAGTATAAACCAAGGGACCTTTATCCAAGGTTGTTGGATACCGTTCCCTTTGGGTTAAAAGACTTATATCTTTTTACTTGTAGTTTTACTACTTGTTTGTTTCCGCTGCATATTTTATTGTAAGGAAAGTATAACTTTCTTATACTTCCTTACTTGTACTTTGATAAATCTAGATTCTATACGCTTTAAGGTAGAATCTCATATTGTAATCTTTAGTTAAGTTTCAATTTTCGGATCCATATTTCTGGAACCTACTTTCTGAATCTTTTTCCAGTTTTAAGAAAGTACATAGAACATGAAGTTTATAACTTCATTCCTTATTCCGTTTTTTCAAATGGTGTTAGAGGTGTTGTGAAATTGCTTAGTTTAACTTTGTTAAACATAGCTCTTTCCTTTGTTAAATGAAATTTTTAAAGTGTACAATTCACCCCCTCTTGTATATTGAGCATCTACATCATTATTTAGATCCTACAATTGGTATCAGAGGAGGCCTCTGAAATACTTATACTAATGTTTATGTTTTTCTTGTTCATTTTCCTTTATTCTTCATACTTGATTAGAAAGTTCTTTGTCATTCCGAACTTTTTCATTCCGAACATTGTCATTCCGAACATTGTCATTTCGAACTTTTTCATTCCGAACTTTGTTATTACGAACTTTTTCTACTAACAAGTTTTTGTGCCAAAGGTTATTTTGAGTATGGCAGGAGTTAATGTTGGATCCATTGATAATCTAAATCCTACAAGACCACCAATCATTGATGGTAATGACTATGTGTACTGGAGAGATCGAATGAAGACTTTTGTTATCAATAATGGAGTGGAAAACTTTGTTATGCTTACTGGAGATTATAAAATTCCTGATAAGGAAGTTAAAACTTTCACTAACCAGGAAAATCAAGAGTATCAACTCAATTATAAGGTACACAATACCTTACTTTGTTCAATGACTAGAAATATATATAGCCAAATTTCTTCTTTTGAAGCAGCTAATTGTATCTGGAAGAAGTTAGAAGTTATACACTTTGGAACTTCTAAAGTGATTGAGACTAGGAGAGCTATTCTTAGAGCTGAATACCATGGCTTCAATTTTTCTTATGGTGAACCAATATGTAAAGTTCAACAGAGATTTATTGTAACACCCTGCGATTTTATGAAAAATATTCTTTTTAATTTCATTAATGTCTTGTGTTGTACGCTACACCAAAAGGAGCTTGCACAACACGCATCCCTAACTTGCCTTGCATTACACACAATCGCGACCTTCCTCGATAGCGTGTGTAGTACGCAATAACGAGTTTCACTAAACAACAATATACTATTAAAATATTATTAAAACTAGCCATTATGAATTGTACTAACCACTTTTTAAAATTTTTTAAATTTTAATTTTCAAAATGGACTTTATTTTTGGATTCAGAATATCGAAATTAGCTTAGGGTAAAATTTTGGTACTTTTCGGATAACTTTCATTTTCTGATGAATAATGAAAATTACTAATAACAACCTTTTTAATAAAAATAATTAATAGTGATAAATTATTAATTTTAGTGGTTTTAAATTATATTTAGAATATATGTTTACAATTTAATAAAATGTTTGTCATTGGATGTAATTTCACATTTAAACCAGACATAAACAAGTGTCAATCTTTTGATAGTTATTATCTCTTAAGAACACGCTATTTGTTTTGACGATGGGAATTAATTTTTAAATTAATTAATGCAACTGATATGTTTTGAATTTGGTAAAATAGACATCATTTTTGAGTTCATAATATCAAATATAGCTTAGGCCTAATTTTTGGTATTTTTCTGGAAACATTCATTTTTTGATGAATAGTGAAACCACTAAGTGGTAGTTAAGAAAAATGAATTTTTCAGAAAACATAATTTTACCGCTTCTGCGAGTGGAATTTCAGAAATCTGAGAGACACGGTTGATTTCAGTAAATAAAATGTGGTTCAAAGAGATAAAAATAATTTTTGGTGAATAGTAATTTTTTACCTTTTTTTTACAACGGTTAAAAGTAAATAGGGTAATTAAGGGTAAAAATGATATTATTATTACCATAAAACATGTCCTAATTCAATTGGATAAGTGTAATTCGACCAAAAACAACCTTAGGAATAAAATATGACCATTTAGGCCCACTTGGATTAGATTAGGACATTTATTATTAATTTATTTAAAGAAGGGTTAAAATACTGAAAATCAAAGTTTAATAAGTAGATAATTTTTAATATAGGGTTATACATAAGATAAATTCGACTATAAATGTTTATTAGAAATCTTAAAAGATTTCCCACATAATGGAATTTTATTTGTAATTTTTAGACATTAAAAGATTTATTTTATTTACGACACAACGATGATTCATTAATTATCTTATTAATAAAATATTGACATAACTGATGTTATAAATACCCAAATAATTGTAATTTGAGACTTTTTATGAATTAAACTAATTTTATAGGTTAATATAACATGTTATTATTAATTTAAGTATCTTTTTTAGAACTAATCATTCTGTTATAAATTTCACAAAAATAAATTACTAAATAGTGTCAAAATTGACATAAAATAGTTTTTTAAACAAATATTATATTATTAATTTTTATTTTATTCCTAAAAATATAAGGATCGACCAAATGACTTATATAAGGATATATATATTAATAATAAACAACTTGGGGTTCGTTTGTCTTGTTATAGTATGTTTATTAACCTTTCAGTATAAGAACAAAAGAAGACACGGTAAAAGTAAAATTATTTAACTTAATGTTAAATCTAAATGATAAGGTTAAAATAGGAACCTAATCTTGTCCAAATTCTATTGGATGAGATTATTTCGACCCCTACCCACCTTAGTTTCTAAATAAATCAATTTGGAGCTTTGTAAAACCGAATTTGGCTTTATAATAAAATAATATTTTTAGTTTTTCCAAAGTAGCCGTTCTCCTCCCTTATAAAAAGGCACGTCCTCCCCCTCTTCCTCACACCACATTGAGCCTTAATTCTCGGCCAAACCCAGCCCATTTATCCTATCCACTTCCCTAGATACATAATAAAGGTCCTGGTATTCTTCAATGAACAATTTTAGTGCCCTAAAAGGAGGTCTCAAAGAAGCGTTTCAAAGAAGAGGTAATGTCCGTTACCGAGTCATTCAACTTTATTTCTTCTTCCACTTATTCTTCTTTAGTTGTTTCATTATGAAGTAATAACATGAGTATCACTTATATACTGATATGTTATTATAATTATGAAACATCCATATTTCACCACCTATCCATCCTACAGAAAACGAAATCACCGTGCGTGCGTACGTACGGAATACCGTCTCCACGCCGTGCTGTAATCTATTTTCCACCACCACCTTACATGGATGGGTATAATGGTGAACATAATAACTATATATGATTATTCTAAATTGATATTTATTCTGAAATAGTATACATACACTCCAATACAATTCCATGATCATGAGAATGATATCATCGCTCGTGCGTACGTACGGATTACCATCTCCACGACGCGATGAGATTCATTCTCCATGTTAACCATTCATGAATGATTATAAAGTATATATAATAAGTAATCAGGAAATATATGAAATAATAATTATACTGGATTTATGTATATATATATGTATGTCATCTACTTAATTCCATTCAACTCAATAAGGAAACGAAAACAGCGTTCATGCATTCGTACGGCCTACCGTCTCTATGAACGGTGTATTTCTTTCCATTTAATGATCTATTATATATATGTATATTCTGAATATATATTATATAAAAATCATGTTTTATATTCTAGAATTATGTAATCATGATCTATGTAATCATATGAATAATTACAATTCAAAACACGGATGTCAAATGAAACGATTTTACCCAAAACGCTCTTTAACATGGAATTTACAAAAGAACGGTTAAAATAAAGTCATAAGTGAAACATATATGATATCATAACAATGAGTATGATTCTAGAATAAGTCAATGACACTATTTAAATCATTTTACAGGAGGTTTGGACACTTACGAAGCAAATCGGACCTAAGGTAAGGGAAAATATCACAATCTCATTTTTATCTGAGATTGTTTATACTTTGGTATTTACTGGGGTGTATTTTATCATCCACATCCATGTTTCTTCAATATGTAATATTTATATCCTTCTACAATAGTATATATCCAATGTGACCCTTCGGTGAGTTTTTAGTAAAAGATATGAAAGGAATCTTTTGTAGTTTTTCGTACGAGGTACTTTTTGACTTTTCCGACAAAAGTACGAGAAGAATGTTTTGTTTAACTTAAAAAGAATGAATGTATTTTTAAAACATTATTTCCAAGAAGCATCATTTAAAAGTTTTCAAGTTTATTTTTAATCAACTTATTTTAGTTGATAATTGTATGACATGTTAAGAAAGGAATAGTGTTTTTGAAGAAGAAAGGATATTTTCTTCAGGAATGGAGTTCAAGTGTTTTATCAAAATTATTTTCCATCTATGATAATAAAAAGTTCTGTTTCTATCCCTATTATTACATTGATTTTACTATATTGTGATGGAATTATTTTTATAAATTCCTTTATCTTATATGAATTGTTTTATGATGCCGCGATGTTTAAAATTCCCATTTTTATTACATGGGTTTTTCTATGATGTATGGTTTATGATTTTGTGACACACATAAGAATGGTATCATTATGATATGGGTGGGACCTATATCTCCCTCCAATTAATTGGGTAATGATTTTATATCTCATGAGATAGACATGGCTGGAACGGCAGGTTAAACCGGTTCAGTGAAACAGGACTGAAACGAGGAGTGAACTCGATTCAGAAATGGACTTTGTCCACTACGATAGTCTTGGCAATGAGTCTTGACTAATAAAAAATGATTCTCTATGATTATGTGTGTATTCCAAAAAGTTTCATGTTTTATGTTATGATTATTGGTATTACATTTCACTACTCTGATTTATCCCATGTTATGATATTATGATCTCTTTTGCAGGATAAGATTTCCAAAATGTTATGTTCTTATGAATATGATGTGATTGATATTTATTTTATTTACCCTTACTAAGCATTTGAGCTAACTGTTTTATGTTTTATTTTCCCCAAGATATAAAGAATGGTTTTAGGTAAAAAAAGGAATATCTTTATAGTAGATGTTGAAGATCTTTCACCACAATTAGAAGATTATATTCCGAGTTTCGAAAGACACTAAACTATTACGTTCCATGTGTGTGTGTTTTTTTATGTACTAAGTATTCCACAAAAGTAATGTAATGTCCATTTATGACAAGTTTCGGGTCTCTAAAGTTGGTATTATAGGAAAGGTTTAGTCATCCTTTGGAAACTAAGATGTGAGAACTTTAGTGAGATCCCTAGAGATATTTCTAAGGTATGTATAGGGATGTCCCTAAGGTTAAGTATACGTTATAGTCCTAGAATTGCGCTAACCATATTATAATTAAACCTAGGATGGTAGATATTGAAGGTACTCCCCCTTTATTATGTTTTTTCCCTAGAGTTATTTTTGCCTCTCACACTATTCTTTTTGGGTTTTAGACGATGGCTAGAACCCGAAGGAACCGTGTTGATCAATGTAATGGACAATGCAATGATTGTCCTCGTGAACAAACAAATGTTATGGGGGATGGAGTGCAAAATCTTATTGCTATACTTACACAAGCTATGAATCATTATGGACGTCCAAATGAGCAGAGAAGGGAACAAAATTCTATTGAGTCCTTCATGAGGCAACATCCACCTTCTTTCAGTGGGTCTTCTAATCCACTTGTTGCTGAACAATTGATCATTACCACTGAAAAGATATTTTCAGCTCTTCAACGTTCTGATCAAGATAATGTCATCTTAGCAGTATATCATTTGGAAGGTGAAGCTGATCAATGGTGGAATCATATCAAGAATACGAGGCCAAGTGATGAAATTGAGTCCATGGAATGGGACGAGTTCAAAAAATTATTTTTCAATAAGTACTTACCTCGTATTCTTCGAAAAACTATAGAGAAGGAGTTTCTAGAACTAAAGATAATGGATGATGAATCTGTTGGTATATACGATGAAAATTTTACAAGGCTTGAAAGGTATGCATCTGGCTTTATCAACCAACCTGAAAGTAAAGTTGATCGATTCTTCAGTGGCTTAAAACCAAATCGTCGAAGGGAATTAGCTGTAAGAGACTTCAGTAGCTATGAAGAAATTGTGCACTGTGCAATCAAGGTATAAATGGATGTTGGTGTTACATATCCATCTCATGGTTTTGACAAGAAATGAAAGATGGAGTTCAAGGAGAACTCTCAGAATAATGGTGAAAAGAAGATGAATGTTTCCATATGCTTAAAGTTTGGAAAGAGAAATGGTGGAGATTGACTTAAAGGGACTAGAAAATGTTTTAAGTGTGGAAAAGAAGGTCATCAAGCAGCTGAGTGTCGAAGTAATGGAAAAAGGGTTACTAATGGTGTGAATAAAGAAAATACAGTGGAGAACGCATCAACAACACTTAAATGCTTAAAGTGCAATGAAATGGGGCATTATGCTAATCAATTCCCTAATCCAATGGTTAATGATGATCGACATGAGCAACCACTTAATGAAAAGGATAAAGGGAGGTCACATGCAATCACTATTGGCGATGTTTAATATGACAACGATGTGGTAGAATGATTAAGTGTTTATGTAATGGGATTCAAAAATAATGTTGTATATAGTATCGTGGAATATTGGAATATTTATGTATTGGTCTATTGTGATTTTCAATAATTTTATGGTACCGGAAACCATGGAAAGAGATTGAGATATTTTTGGAAAAAAAGATGATATGCGCATAATGAAGGGAAAATGAGAAAATGAAATGTTTTACAGTATTCATGAGCTCATGATTGATATAAGGACTAAGTGATATCATGGTTTGAGTATATAGAATTTTGAGGATTTTGGTATGTGGAAAGAGTTAACTTTTAACAGCATTCATGTTTTCAATAAGGTTCAATTGGTATTCATTTTTTTCAAGAGAATACTTGATTAAGGCCTTCGAATGTTTGGAATGTGACCAAAAAAAAATATCTCATGATATATGGAGATCAACAATGGTATTAACATGCTAGTTGTATGAACTCTTTGGTAATCGTTTTCACTACAATATGAGATTAGACAACATTATTTTGGATAAGCCTAATGATTGGAATGGAATATGTTGGACATAAGTTAGTATTGTTTAAGGATAGAAGTTTTTTTGATATTATTTATGGGATGTTATAGTAATGTAGTTTTAGAAAAAGGACAACCTGCAGGATGTGCGATAGCCCATCGCGTCGAAAAAGGCTGTGGGAATCGAACCCACAACCGAAGTGCGACAAGCCTTTATCACCTACCATTGGCCCACAGGAAGTCCCTGGTTAGTAGAAACTAGTTTTATTTTATTACGCAGTATGATATATGATGTATAATTTCATTAATGTAATCGTATATGATTAACCTCACCATAGATGGACTTATGTATATTTTATAACTTTTCCTAACCTTTTGTTTGAAACAGATGGAATGACCCATCATTCTATCACATGATCTATTAACACTTCATGAATAACAAATTCAACTTCATTTCTTTAGGAGATGAAGTGGAAATTGTTCAAAGCACGAACAACAATGAGATTGTATCAAAATAAATTAAGTATTTATTATAATTCAAATTCTTCATCTTTAGGGAAATGATCTTTATAACCAAAAATGTTGTCCTAGTTCCCTTATATCCGATGAATCAGACGGTACCTTAGATCATCACAAATCTATGGCTTTTTGATTGATGGATTTTTCATAGCCATGTTCTCTACCACTCTCCATCAGAACATGATGGTCAGATTTCTCCACCATATCCATATTTTCACCTATGTTCTCCTATGTGGAAACCTAGGGATGAGTTATATGGGTATCCGTTATGTTTCTAAAATTATTATTTTTTTGAATAAAGATTTAGTATTCATTTTTACGATGTGGGTTTCTATTAAAGAAACATTCGAGTAGTAAACCATTTATAACCTCAACGAATTTCGAGGGAAAAATTCATTTTAAGGGGGGTAGAATATAACACCCTGAGATTTTATGAAAAATATTCTTTTTAATTTCATTAATGTCTTTTGTTGTAATCTACACCAAAAGGATCTTTCACAACACGCATCCCTGACTTGTCTTGAATTACACGCAATCCCGACCTTCCTCGATAGCGTGTGTAGTACGCAATAACGAGTTTCACTAAACAACAATATGCTATTAAAATATTATTAAAACTAGCCGTTATGAATAGTAATAACCACTTTTTGAAATTTTGTAAATTTTATTTTTCAAAATGGACTTCATTTTTGGATTTGGAAAATCGAAATTAGCTTAGGGTAAATTTTCGATACTTTTCGGATAACTTTCATTTTCTGATTAATAGTGAAAATTACTAAAAACAACATTTTTAATCGAAATAATTAATAGTGATAAAATATTAATTTGAGTGGTTTTAAATTATATTTAGAATATATTTTTATAATTTAATACAATTTTGGTCATTGGATGTAATTTCACATTTAAACCAGACATAAACAAATGTCAATCTTTTGATAGTTATTATCTCTTAAGAACACGCTATTTGTTTTGACAACGGGAATTAATTTTTAAATTAATTAATGCAAATGATATGTTTTGAATTTGTTAAAATATACATCATTTTTGAGTTCATAATATAAAAGACAGATTAGGCCTAATTTTTGGTATTTTTCTGGAAACTTTCATTTTTTGATAAATAGTGAAACCACTAAGTGGTAGTTAAGAAAAATGAATTTTTCATAAAACATAATTTTACCGCTTCTGTGAGTGGAATTTAAAAAATCTGAGAGACACGGTTGATGTCAGTTAGTAAAATGTGGTTCAATGAGATGAAAATAATTTTTGGTGAATATTGACTTTTTACTTTTTTTTACCACAGTTAAAAGTAAATAGGGTAATTAAGGGTAAAAATGATATTATTATTAACCTAAAACATGTCCTAATTCTATTGGATAAGTGTAATTAGACTAAAAACAACCATAGGAATAAAATATGACCATTTAGGCCCACTTGTATTAGATTAGGACATTTATTATTAATTTATTTAATGAAGGGTTAAAATAGTTAAAATCAATGTTTAATAAGTAGATAATTTTTAATATAGGGTTATACATAAGATAAATTAGACTATAAATATTTATTATAAATATTAAAAGATTTCCTACATAATGGTATTTTATTTGTAATTTTTATACATTAAAAGATTTAATTTATTTACGACACAACGATGATGCATTAATTATCTTATTAATAAAATATTGACATAATTGATGTTATAAATACCCAAATAAATCTAATTTGAGACTTTTTATGAATTACACTAATTTTCTAGGTTAATATGACATGTTAGTATTGATTTAAGTAACCTTTTTATAACTAATGATTCTGTTATGATTTTCACAAAAATCAATTACTAAATAGTGTCAAAATTGACATAAAATAAATTTTAAAACAAATATTATATTATTATTTGTTATTTTATTCCTAAAAATCTAAGTATCGGCCAAAAGACTTAGATAAGTTTATATATATTGATAATAAACAACTTTGGTTTCGTTTGGCTTGTTATAGTAAGTTTATTAACCTTATAGTATAAGAACACAAGAAGACATGGTAAAAGTAAAATTATTTAACTTAATGTTAAATCTAAATGATAAGGTTAAAATAGGAACCTAAACTTATCTAAATTCTATTGGATGAGATTATTTTGACCCATACCCACCTTAGATTCAAAATATATCAATTTGGAGCTATTTAAAACAGAATTTGGCATTATAATAAAATAATATTTTTAGTTTTTCCAAAGGAGCCCCTCTCCACCCTTATAAAAGGGAACCTCCTCCCCCTCTTCCTCACACCACTTTGAGCCTTAAATATCAGACAAACCCTGCCAATTTCTCCTCTACACTTCCCTAGATACATCTTAGAGGTCCTGGTCTTCTTCAATGACCAATTTTAGTGCCCTAAAATGAGGTCTCAAAGAAGCGCTTCAAAGAAGAGGTAATGTCCGTTACCGATTCTTTCAACATTATTTCTTCTTCCACTTCTTCTTATTTAGATGTTTCATAATGAAGTAATAACATAAGTATCACTAATATACTGATATGTTATTATAAGTATGAAACAACCTTATTTCACTATCTATCCACCCTATGGAAAACGAAATCACCGCGCGTGCGTACGTACGGAATACCGTCTCCACGTCGTGGTGTAATCAATTTTCCACCACCACCATACTTCGATGGGTATAATGGTGTAATTAATAACTATACAAGATTATTTTAAACTGATATTGATTCTGAAATAGTATACATACACTCCAATACAATTCCACGATCATAAGAACGATATCATCGCTCGTGCGTACGTACGGACTACCGTCTCCACGACGCGATGAGATTCATTCTCCACGTTAACTATTCATGAATGATTATAAAGTATATAAAATAATTAATAATGAAATATATGACATAATAATGATACTGGATTTATGTGTATATATATGTATGTCATCTAATTAATTCCATTCCACTCAATAAGGAAACGAAAACAGCGTTCATGCGTACGTACGACCTACCGTCTCCATGAACGGTGTATTTATTTCCATTTAATAATATATAATATATATGTATATTATGAATATAAGTTATATATAAATCATGTTTTATATTGTGGAATTAAGTAATCAGATCTAAGTAATCATATGAATAATTACAAGTCAAAACACGGACGACAAAAGAAACGATTTTACCCAAAACGCTCTTTAACATGGAATTTACAAAAGAATGGTTAAAATAAAGTCATAAGTGAAACATATATGATATCATAACAATGAGTATGATTCTGGAATAAGTCAATGACACTATTTAAATCATTATACAGGATTTTTGGACAATTACAAAGCAAATCGTACCTAAGGTAAGGGAAAATATCACAATCTCATTTTTATCTGAGATTGTTTATACTTTGGTATTTACTGGGGTTTATTTTATCATCCACATTCATGTTTCCTCAATATGTAATATTTATATCCTTATACAATAGTTTATATCCAATTTTACCATTCGATGAGTTTTTAGTAAAAGATATGAAAGGAATCTTTTGTCGTTTTTCGTACGAGGTACTTTTTGACTATTCCGACAAAAGTACGAGAAGAATGTTTTTTTAACTTATACGGAATGAATGGATTTTTAAAACATTATTTCCACGACGCTTCATTTACAAGTTTTCATATTTATTTTTAGTCAACTTATTTTAGTTTATAATTGAATGACATGTTAAGAAATGAAAAGTGTTTTTGAAGTAGAAAGGATATTTTCCTCAAGAATGGAGTTCAAGTGTTTTATCAAAATTATTTTCCATCTATGATAATAAAGGGTTCTGTTTCTATCCCTATTATTACATTGATTTTACTATGTTGTGATGAAATTTTTTTTTGAATTCCTTTATCTTATATGAATTGTTTTATGATGTCATGATGTTTAAAATTCCCATTTTTATTACATGGGTTATGCTATGATGTATGGTTTATGATTTTGTGGCACACATAAGAATGGTATCATTATGAGATGGGTGGGACCTATATCTCCATCCAATGAATTAGTTAATTATTTTATTTCTCATGATATAGACATGGCTGGAAAGGCAGGTTAAATCGGTTCAGTGAAACTGGACTGAAACGAGGAGTGATCTCAGTTCTGAAATGGATTTTGTCCACTAAGATAGTCTTGGAAATGAGTCTTGACTAATAAGAAATGATTCTCTATGATTATGTGTGTATGCCACAAAGTTTCATGTTTTAAGTTATGATTATTGGGATTACATTCCACTACTATGATTTATCCCATGTTATGATATTATGAAATCTTTTACAGGTTAAGATTTCCAAAATGTTATGTTCTTATGAATATGATGTGATTGATATTTATTTTGTTTACCCTTACTGAGCATTTGATCTCTCCATTTTATGTTTTCATTTCCCCAGGATATAAAGAAAGGTTTTAGGTAAAAAAAGGGAGATCTTTATGGGAGATTTTGAAGATCTTTCACGACGATTAGAATATTATATTCCGAGTTTCCAAAGACACTAAACTATTACGGTCCTTGTGTGTGTGTTTTTGTAACGTACTAAGAATTCCGCAAATGTAATGTAATGTCGATGTACGTCAAGCTTCGGGTCTCTACAGTTGGTATTAGAGGAAAGGTTTAGTCAACCTTTGGAAACTAGGATGTGAGAACTTTAGTGATATCCCTAGAGATATTTCTAAGGTATGTCTAGGGATGTACCTAAGGTTGAGTATACGTTATAGTCCTTTAATTGGGATAACCATCTTAGAATTAAACCTAAGATGTTAGATATTGAAGGTACTCGCCCTTTATTATGTTGTTTTCCCTAGAGTTATTTTTTCCTCTCACACTATTCTTTTTGGGTTTTAGACGATGGTTGGAACCCGAAGGAACCGTGTTGATCAATGTAATGGACAATGCAATGATTGTCCTCCTGAACAAACAAATGTTATGGGAGATGGAGAGAAAAATCTTATTGCTATACTTACACAAGCTATGAATCATTATGAACTTCCAAATGAGCAGAGAAGGGAACAATGTTCTATTGAGTCCTTCATGAGGCAACGCCCACCTTCTTTCTGTGGGTCTTCTGATCCACTTGTTGCTGAACAATGGATCATTACCACTGAAAAGATATTTTCAGTTCTTCAATGTTATGAACTTGATAAATTCATCTTAGTAGTATATCATTTGGAAGGTGAAGCTGGTCAATGGTGGAATCATATCAAGAATACGAGGCCAATAGATGAAATTGAGTCCATGGAATGGGACGAGTTCAAGAACTTATTTTTCAATAAGTACTTCCCTCATATTCTTTGAACAAAGATGGAGATGGAGTTCCTTGAACTAAAGAAAAAGTATGATGAATCTGTTGGTAAATACGAAACAAATTTTACAAGGCTTGAAAGGAATGCATCTGGCTTTATCATCCAACCTGAAAGTAATGTTGATCGATTCTTCAGTGTCTTAAAACCAAATCTTTAAAGTGCATTAGCTATAAGAGACGTCAATAGCTCTGAAGAAATTGTGCATTGTGCTATTAAGGTAGAAATGGAATTTGGTGTTACATATACATCTCATGGTTTTGATAAGAAACGAAAGATGGAGTTTAAGGAGAAATCTCAGAATAATGGCGAAAAGAAGATGAATGTTTCCTTATGCTCAATGTGTGGAAAGAAGCATGGTGAAGATTGTATTAAAGGGACTAGAAAATGTTGTATGTGTGGAAATGAAGGTCATCGAGCAGCTGAGTGTCTATGTAATGAAAAAGGGTTGCTAATGGTGTGAATAAAGAAAAGACTGCAGAGAACGCCCCAACAACACTTCAATGCTTGAAGTGAAATGAAATGGGGCCTTATGATAATCAATGCCCTAATCCAATGGTTAATGATGATCGACATGAGCAACCAATTAAGGAAAAGGACAAAGGGAAGTCACATGCGATCACTATTGGCGATGTTGAATATGACAATGATGTGGTGGAATGATTAATTGTTTATGTAATGGGATTCCAAAATAATGTTGTATATAGTATCGTGGAATATTGGAATATTTATGTATTGGTCTATTGTGGTTTTCAATAATTTTATTGAACAGGTAACCATGGAATGTGATTGAGATATTTTTGGAAAAAAAGATGATATGCGCATAATGAAGGGAAAATGAGAAATTGAAATGTTTGATAGTATTCATGAGCTCATGATTGATATAAGGACTAAGTGGTATCATGGTTTGAGTATATAGAATTTTGAGGATTTTGGTATGTGGAATGAGTTAACTTTTAACAGCATTCAGGTTTTCAATAAGGTTCAATGGGTATTCATTTTTTTCAAGAGAATAATTGATTAAGGCCTTAGAATGTTTGTAATGTGACCAAAAAATGACATATCTCATGATATGTGGAGATCAACAATGGTATTAACATGCTAGTTGAATGAACTCTTTGGTAATCATTTTCAATATAATATGAGATTAGACAACATTATTTTGGATAAGCCTAAAGATTGTAATGGATTATGTTGGACAAAAGTTAGTATTGTTTAAGGATATAAGTTTTTTCGATATTATTTATGGGATGTTATAGTAATGTAGTTTTAGGAAAAGGACAACCTGTAGGATGGCTGACAGCCCATCGCGTCGGACAAGGATGTGGGAATCGAACCCAAAACTGAAGTGTGATTGGCCTTTATCGCCTACCACTGGCCTACAGGAAGTCCCTGGTTAGTAGAAACACGTTTTATTTTATTACGTGGTATGATATATGAAGTATAAGTTCATTCTTGGAATTGTATATGATTAACCTCACTGTATATGGACTTATGTATATTTGATAACTTTGGCTAACCTTTTGTTTGAAATAGATGGAATGACCCATCATTTTATCACATGATCTATTAACACTTCATGAATAACAAATTAAACTTCATTTCTTTAAGAGATAATGAGGAAATTGTTCAAAGCACGAACAATAGTGAGATTGTACCAAAATAAGGTAAGTATTTATTCTAAATCAAATTCTTCATCTTTAGGGAAATGATCTTGAGAACCAAAAATGTTGTCCTAGTGTCCTTATATCCGATGAGTGTGATTGTACCTTAGATCATCACAAATATATGGCTTTGTGATTGATGGCTTTTTCATAGCCATGTTCTCTACCACTCTCCATTAGAACATGATGGTCAGATTTCTCCACCATATCCATATTTTCACCTATGTTCTCCTATGTGGAAACCCAATGATGAGTTATTTGGGTATTCGTTATGTTTCTAACATTATTTTTTTTAATGAAGTTTTAGTATTCCTTTTTACGATGTGGGTTTCTATTAAAGAAACTTTCGAGTAGTAAACCATTTATAACCCCAACGAATTTCAAGGGCGAAATTCATTTTAAGGGGGGTAGAATGTAACACCCCGAGATTTTCTGAAAAATATTCTTTTTAATTTCATTAATGTCTTGTGTTGTACGCTACACCAAAAGGAGCTTGCACAACACGCATCCCGGACTTGCCTTGCATTACACACAATCACGACCTTCATCGATAGCGTGTGTAGTACGCAATAACGAGTTTCACTAAACAACAATATGCTATTAAAATATTATTAAAACTTGCAATTATGAATAGTAATAACCACTTTTTGAAATTTTGTAAATTTTATTTTGAAAAATGGACATCATTTTTGGTTTCAAAATATCGAAATTAGCTTAGGGTAAAATTTTGGTACTTTTCAGATAACATTCATTTTCTGATGAATAGTGAATATTACTAAAAACAACCTTTTTAATCGAAATAATTAATAGTGATAAATTATTAATTTCAGTGATTTTAAATTATATTTATAATATATTTTTACAATTTAATACAATTTTGTTCATTGAGTGTAATTTCACATTTAAACCAGACATAAACAAGTGTCAATCTTTTGATAGATATTATCTCTTAAGAACACGCTATTTGTTTTGACGACGGGAATTAATTTTTAAATTAATTAATGCAACTGATATTTTTTGAAATTGGTAAAATATACATCATTTTTGAGTTCATAATATCAAATATATCTTAGGCCTAATTTTTGGTATTTTTCTGGAAACTTTCATTTTTTTGATGAATAGTGAAACCGCTAAGTGGTAGTAAAGAAAAATGAATTTTTCATAAAACATAATTTTACCACTTCTGTGAGTGGAATTTAAAAAATCCAAAGAACAAGGTTGATGTCAATAAGTAAAATGTGGTTCAATGAGAAGAAAATAATTTTTGGTGAATAGTAACTTTTTACTTTTTTTACCACGTTTAAAAGTAAATAGGTTAATTAAGGGTAAAAATTATATTATTATTACCCTAACACATGTACTAATTCTATTGGATAAGTGTAATTAGACCAAAAACAACCTTAGGAAAAAATATTACCACTTAGGCACAATTGTATTAGATTAGGACATTTATTATTAATTTATTTAATGAAGGGTTAAAATAGTTAAAATCAAAGTTTAATAAGTAGATAATTTTTAATATAGGGTTATACAAAAGATAAATTAGACTGTAAGAATTACATAGAAAGTTTATAATATTTCCTACATAATGATATTTTATTTGTAATTTTTATACATTAAATGATTTAATTTATTTATGACACAACGATGATGCAGTAATTATCTTATAAATGAAATATTGACATAATTGATGTTATAAATACCCAAATAAATGTAATTTGACACTTTTTATGAATTCCACTAATTTTATAGATTAATATGACATGTTAGTATTGATTGAAGTAACTTTTTTCGAACTAATAATTCTGTTATGAGTTTCACAAAAATCAATTACAAAATAGTGTCAAAATTGACATAAAATAGTTTTTAATAAAAATATAATATTATTAATTGTTATTTTATTCCTAAAAATCTAATTTTCGGCCAAAAGACTTAGATAAGGTTATATATATTAATAATAAACAACTTTGGATTCGTTTGGCTTGTTATAGTAAGTTTATTAACCTTATAGTATAAGAACACAAGAAGACACGGTAAACGTAAAATTATTTAACTTAATGTTAAATCTAAATGATAAGGTTAAAATAGGAACCTAAACTTGTTTAAATTCTATTGGATGAGCGTATTTCGACCCATCCCTACCTTAGCTTCGAAATAAATCAATTTGGAGATATTTAAAACCGAATTTGGCTTTATAATAAAATAATATGTTTAGTTTTTCCAAAGGAGCCCCTCTCCTCCCTTATAAAAGGGCACATCCTCCCCCTCTTCCTCACACCACTTTGAGCCTTCAAGCTCAGCCAAACCCTGCCAATTTCTCCTCTCCACTTCCCTAGATACATCCTAGAGGTCCTGGTATTTTCAAAGACCAATTTTAGTTCCCTAAAAGGAGGTCTCAAAAAAGCGCTTCAAATAAGAGATAATGTCTGTTACCGATTCTTTCAACTTTATTTCTTCTTCCACTTCTTCTTATTTAATTGTTTCATTATGAAGTAATAACATAAGTATCACTCATATACTTATATGTTATTATAGGTATGAAACAACCCTATTTCACCATCTATCCATCCTACGGAAAATGAAATCACCGCGCGTGCGTACGTACGGAATACCGTCTCCAAGACGTGGCGTAATCTATTTTCCACCACCACCTTACATGGATGGGTATAATGGTGTAATTAATAACTATATATGATTATTTTAAATTGATATTGATTCTGAAATAGTATACATACACTCCAATACAATTCCACGATCATGAGAACGATATCATCGCTAGTGCGTACGTACGGACTACCGTCTCCACAACGCGATGAGATTCATTATCCACGTTAACCATTCATGAATGATTATAATGTATATATAATAAGTAAACATGAAATATATGACATAATAATTATACTGGATTTATGTGTATGTATATGTATGTCATATACTTAATTCCATTCAACTCAATAAGGAAACGAAAACAGCGTTCATGTGTACGTACGGCCTACCGTCTCCATGAACGGTGTATTTCTTTCCATTTAATGATCTATTATATATATGTATATTCTGAATATATATTATATATAAATCATGTTTTATATTCTCTAATTAAGTAATCATGATCTAGGTAATCATATGAATAATTACAAGTCAAAACACGAACGACAAATGAAACGATTTTACCCAAAACGCTCTTTAACATGGAATTTACAAAATAACGGTTTAAATAAAGTCATAAGTGAAACATATATGATATAATAAAAATGATTATGATTCTGGAATAATTCAATGACACTATTTAAATTATTATACAGGATGTTCGGACACTTACAAAGCAAATCAGACCTAAGGTAAGGGAAGATATCACAATCTCATTTTTATCAGAGATTGTTTATACTTTGGTATTTACTGGGGTGTATTTTATCATCCACATCCATTTTACTCAATATGTAATATTTATATCCTTCTACAATAGTTTATATACAATTTACCCTTCGGTGAGTTTTTAGTAATAGATATGAAAGGAATCTTTTGTCATTTTTCGTACGAGGTACTTTTTGACTTTTCCGACAAAAGTACAAGACCAATGTTTTTTTAAATTATACGGAATGAATGGATTTTTAAAACATTATTTCCAAGAAGCTTCATTTACATGTTTTCATGTTTATTTTTAATCAACTTATTTTATTTTATAATTGTATGACATGATAAGAAAGGAATAGTGTTTTTGAAGTAGAAAGGATATTTTCCTCAAGAATCGAGTTCAAGTGTTTTATCAAAATTATTTTCCATCTAAGATAATAAAGGGTTCTGTTTCTATACCTATTATTACATTTATTTCACTATGTTGTGATGGAATTATTTCTATGAATTCCTTTATCTTATATGAATTGTTTTATGATGTCATGATGTTTAAAATTCTCATTTTTATTACACAGGTTATGCTATGATGTATGGTTTATGATTTTGTGGCACACATAAGAATGGTATCATTATGAGATGGGTGGGACCTATATCTCCCACCAATGCATTGGGTAATGATTTTATATCTCATGAGATAGACATGGCAGGAATGGGAAGTTAAATCGGTTTAGTGAAATAGGACTGAAACGAGGAGTGAACTCGGATCAGAAATGGAATTTGTCCACTAAGATAATCTTGGCAATGAGTCTTGACTAATAAGAAATGATTATCTAGGATTACGTGTGTATGCCAAAAAGTTTCATGTTTTATGTTATGATTATTGGGATTACATTTCACTACTATTATTTATCCCATGTTATGATAGTATGATCTCTTTTGCAGGTTATGATTTCCAAAATGTTATGTTCTTATAAATATGATGTGATTGATATTTCTTTTTTTACCCTTACTGAGAATTTGAGCTCACCGTTTTATGTTTTCTTTTCCCCAGGATATAATGAAAGGTTTTAGGTAAAAAAATAAGATCTTTATGGGAGATGTTAAAGATCTTTCACCATGATTAGAAGATTATATTCCGAGTTTCCAAAGACACTAAACTATTATAGTCCATGTGTGTGGGTTTTTGTTATGTACTTAGTATTCTGCAAAAGTAATGTAATGTCCATGTACGTCAAGCTTCAGGTCTCAACATTTATGACTATAGTCAAAAGCTTACAGTCTATGGGAAATAAAGGGTTAGATGATGAAGCACTTGTGGATAAGATAATTGATATTATGCCCAATGAGTTGGAATCCAAGAGAATTGCTATAGATGAGAATAGTAAGGTCACTCAAATTTCTCTTGATGAGCTTTTCGGAACTCTTCTCCAACATGAAACCAGAATGAATAGAGATGTATACAATATCAAGAAGAAAAATGGAAATGGTACTGTTGCTTTTACAACAAAATAAAATCATATGAAAGCTAAGACTCTTGAGAGGGTAACCAGATCCAAGTCTAAGAAAGTCATTTTCCAATCTGAATCTAGTGAGAGTAAAGTCTCTGAAAATGAGTTAGAAAATCTTGCTCGAAGGATGAACAAGATAGCTGGCCAAAGAAATTTTCAATCCAAGTATAAGGAAAAGGAATGGAAAGATAGGAAAGATGGAGAAGTCACATGTTATGAATGCAAGAGAGCTAGACATATTAGACCAGATTTCCCTTTTCTTAAAAGGAAAGATGGGAAAGAAAGGCATTCAGACAGGAACAGAAAGAAGTATTATAAAGCGAAAGATAATAATGTCTTGAATGCAAATGACACCTGGAGTGCTAGTGGTGGTGACTCTTCAGATGAATCTTCTGATTATGAATCTTCAGGACAGAAGAATCTTGGTCTTATAGCAAGAATACCTATTAACAATCATTGTTTTATGGCTAAGGTACGAAATGCAGAATCATTGACCAATGTATCTTTAAATTCCAATGATAAATAGTATTATAACTCATCTGATGAAGAATCCTCTTCTGATGAAAAAAATTCTTTACCTACTTATGAAGAAGTTTATAGGTTTGCTGAACTTCTTGAAATTGAGAATTCCAAATTCAATAAAAACATGATAAGGAAAACTCAAAGAATTATATTCTTACGAAAGAAATATTAGATCATTCTAATGATCATGATAGAAAAAATGATGATTTTTAATGTATTTCAAAAAATATTGAGGATGTAAGTTCTGAGAATAACAAACATTCAAAAGAGTTAGAAAAAGTAATTTCTTAGAAAAATGGTTTCAAGCCTAGCTCTAGTTCTAAAAATAATAATTTTGTGGATAGAAACTTCGTTATAAAACTCAAGTCCGAATTTTTTTCCTTAAAGAAGTGTTTATCAAACTTTACCCATGGTAAGGAAAATTTTGATAAAATGTATTACCAAATACGACCTTTAAGAAATAAATCAGGATTTGCTTATACACATGCAAAACCAATTTTTAGTAATAATTATTTTATTCCTCAAAGTGCCCCATTTTGTACCATGTGTCAATGTTGTGGTCACTGGGCAAAGAATCGTTACATAAACAAAACCCAATCTCTGGGATTTCACAAAGATTATTTCTCTAAGAAGATATGGGTACCTAAAATTTTGTTATCTGGAAATCACGGATCCAAACAAGTTTGGATTATGATAGTCTAATTCTCTTCTTGATTTCAAGGAAATAAATAAAGTACCAGCATCAACACGTGGTAGAAGGATAGTGGATGTTCCCAGTACATGACTGGTAACAAAATCTATTTTTAAAAGATTATCAAAACGAATGGAGTAAAAGTAACTTTCGGAGATAATGCTAAGGGAGAGATTCTTGATATTGGTAATATTTTTCTTCTAGGTAAAACATTTATTTCAAATGTTCTTTTTGTTAAGGGTCTTAAGCCCAACCTCATTAGCATAAGTCAATTATGTGATGATGTTTACCTTGTGAATTTTAGGAATGATTAGTGCTTAGTTCACAATTCCAAGGAAGAATTTATTCTCTCAGCCAATAGGCAAGAGAATGTTTACTCATTAAATTTTGAAGACCTCAGCAGCTAAGATTTACCTTGCCTAAGTGAAATGGAAGATCTTTCCTGATTATGGCATTGAAGACTAGGTCACTATAACCATAGAATCTTATGCAAACTCTCTAAGAAGAAACTAGTTAAGGATCTACCGGAGCTTAGATTTGATTCTTCTAAAGCTTGTGATCCTTGTCAATATGGCAAGAAAAATAAATCTAGTTTTAAATCAATCGGTGAAGTCTCAACATCTGATGTATTACAGTTAGTGCACATGGATCTTTTTGGTCCAACACAAACTGGAAGTATTGGAGGCAAATAATATGTGTTTTTTCTAGTTGATTATTACACTAGATTTACTTGGGTTTAATTTCTAGAAAAGATGTCTGATGCTTTTTCTTATTTCAAAAGTTTTAGAGCTCAATTTAAAAATGTGAAAAACCTTCGATTGAAAACTATTCATAGTGATCATGGAGGAGAATATCATAATTCTGATTTTGAAACTTTCTGTAGTAGAAAAGGTATTACTAAGAATTTTTCAGCACCTAGAACTCCTCAACAGAATGGTGTAGTTGAATGAAGAAATATAATTCTTCAAGAGATAACTAGAAGCATGTTGAGTGAATATTCTATATCTAGACATTTCTGGGCTGAAGCTGTAAGTACTTCTTGTTATACTATAAATCAAGTTTTGATTAGACCTTTTCTTAATAAAACTCTTTATGAATTATGGAATGGTAGAAAACTAAGACTTTCCTACTTCATAGTTTTTGGTTGCAAAGTGTTCAATCTAAATACTAAAGATAATCTATATAAATTCGCACCAAAATCTGATGAAGGAATTTTCTTATGCTAATCCACAACTTCTAAGGCATATAGAGTTTTCAATAAAAATACATGTACTGTTGAAGAAACAGTACATGTAAAATTTGATGAGTCTGATCCTTTTGTTTTTAAACCATCCCAATCCTCATCCTCAGATGTGTTTTCAAAAACTGATTTTCAACCTTTGATAGAAGATCCTTCTAATAAGGAAAATGTTCATGAAGATACTTTTGAAACATTTAACCTAGAAGACTTTCTACCATATGTTGATGAACAGGCCTTTCAAAACCCAAATCAGGTGTTTCTTAAGAATCATCCCAGTGACAGTATCATTGGTGATGTAAATCAACCTGTAAGAACTAGAAGTTCCTTAAGAAATGAAATAGAACATCTATCATTTCATTCCCAATTAGAACCAAAAAGCACTGATGAAGGTTTAAGTGATGATTATTGGATCAAATTTATGCCAGATGAAATAAATGAATTTGAAAGGAACAATGTCTGGATCTAGGTTGAAATACCTAAGGAAACATCTATTATTGGAGTAAAGTGGGTCTTCATGAACAAATGTGTTGAAAATGGATTCCTAGTAAGAAATAAAGCTAGACTTGTTGCTAAAGGCTATAATCAGCAAGAGGGAATAGACTATGAAGAAACCTATGATCCAGTAGCTAGACTTGAATCTATCCGTATTCTACTTGAATTTGATGCATTATTTAATTTTAAAGTTTTTCAAATGGATGTGAAATGTTCTTTTCTTAACGGTTATGTCCAAGAGGAAGTTTTTGTTCAAAAACCTCCTGGCTTGGAAGATAAAAAACATCCTGATCATGTTTTTAGACTTACCAAAGCTCTGTATGGTTTTAAATAAGACCCATGAGCATGGTATGATAAACTCACTGGATATTTGCTTCAAAATAACTATGTTAAGGGAAATGAAGATCCAACCCTTTTTATAAAGAATGATAAGAAAAATGTTTGGATTGTTCAAATTTATGTTGATGACATCATATTTGGTTCAACTCAGGAATCTTTAACCAACTCTTTTGCAAGTCTAATGAAATATGAGTTTGAAATGAGTATGATGGGTGAGTTAAATTTTTCCCTTGGTTTTCAAATTTCTCAAAAACCAGAAGGAGCCTAAATATCTCAACATAATTATATTAATGATATTCTCAAAATGAATGGTTATGAAAACACAAAGAGTATAAGTATTCCCATTGGTACCTCAAACTCTTTAGATCTTGATGAAGCTGGGAAACTAGTAGATCAAACGTCATTTAGAGGTATGATAGGAAGTTTACTTTACTTAACAGCAAGTCGGCCAGACATAATGTTCTCAGTATGCTTATGTGAAAGATATCAATCCAATCCTAAGGAATCTCACTTAAAGGCAGTAAAAAGAATTTTTTGCTACCTTAAGGGAACCATGGATCTAGGATTATTTTATACTTCTGGAAATGATTTTGTTCTAAAAAGATTTTCTGATGCTGACTTTGGTGGATATAGAATGGATAGAAAAAGTACATCCGGAACTTGTCATTTCATAGGAGATTACCTAGTTTCCTGTTCTTACAAGAAGCAATATTCTGTAGCACTTTCCACTGCTGATGCCGAATATGTAGCAGCTGGAAGTTGTTGTGCTCAAGTGTTGTGGATGAAACACACACTCATAGACTATGGCTTCAGTTTTACTAAAACTCAATTTTTGTGTGATAACACAGGTTCCATTGTCCTAAGTAAGAACCCGATAGATCACTCTAGTGAAAACACCTAGATATTAGGCATCACTTTCTTAGAGATCACACACTAAAAAGAGATATTATTCTTCAGTTTATCAAAACGCAAGATCAACTTGCTGATATTTTCACAAAATCATTGTCTTCTGATAGATTTGAATACATTAAACAGAAGTTAGGAATGATAACCGTAAGGTAATCTTTCTTTATTAACATTCTGTTGAAAAAGCTTCCTTACAGTAATAAAATCCTTTTCATAAGGGGAGTACATTTGATTGTTAGAGTAACTAAATTTTTCTAAGTTAGTTTTTCAAACATTTCAAAACTAACATTTCCAGAATTTTAATTTCTGGAACTAAAATTTTCCAGAATGGATATTTTCGTATAGAAAACTTATGGAATGGAAATTTTTGTATTAAAAACTTCTGGAATAGAAATTTTCGTACTGGTGTTTCCGTAACGAGATTTCTGTGCCGAGACCTTCATAATGAACTTTTTGTATTATAACTTTTGTAATGAAATTTTCATGCTGAAAATATTGTAATGTTTTTTTCATTTTCTTTTTTGTGTTTTTCGTAGTGAGGTTTGCGAACTATGTCTTTTGGTAGTAAAGGTTTTTTTTGTAGTCAATTTTATTCTTCTTCAAGAAAAATATTACCCATTACGAATAATCCTCCTAAGCTATTACGAAAGTTATGATTTCCTTATTAATGTTTTCATAATCTTATTTTTTTATCTGGTACATTCTTATATTTTGTTTTCAGATTATACTTTTCTTAAATTTTTGATTTAATAAATACCTCAAAAGATCGGATTCAAGTTTTCTTGAGAATTGGTTTTCAACTGTCAGATCTGATCTCATCTTTTTTACAACCGTTCGATCAACCGAGGAAGTTGAACCATCATATCATTACCTATATAAAGGGGACCCCGAATGGTTGTCCCACATTGGTTTTTCAAGATCCAGCATCCCGAAGCTCTGCCTCTCCGTTTTAAGGCTGTTCCGATCTTCTGAAATTTCTGTTCCGAACATCTCAGAAGCCTTCAGTTCCGAATGTCTGTGGAAGCAGCTTCTCAAGACATGTCAACCTCTAATCCAATTTCCAAGTGGTTAGTATATAGAGAATGGTTGGTTCATCCTAGTTTCTTCAAAAAATATGATTCTATTATATCCAAGAACATAAAGCCTAAAAAATGGGAAGATTTTGCTGTGTCTAAGCCCATGAATCAAGATGAAGTATATTCAGAGTTTCTTTTAGAGTTCTATGAGACAGTTTCCTTCTTTAAGGAAAATGATAGGGATAAATTTTCGTCTAAGTCTTATGGAAAGTTGTATAAGCTTTCTTATTTTAAGGCAGCCATCTTGGAAGGGCTGACCTATGATGGATAAGCCGAGTTCATCGATAATGTTTTGCCAGATTCAAAAGGAAGTTTCAACAAGGAAAAGGCTTTTGAGACACTCGGACTGGAAGATGACAAGGCTTCGAAGATTTCTACTCTATCTAAGAATTTTCGGATTCTAGAATTATGGGTACAAGGCTTTATCGTACTGAGAAAGTGTGATAAAGACAGTTTGAAGAAGAGTGAGATCTTTATTCTAGATTTTCTGATAAATCTAAGGATTTTTAATCTGATGAAACACATTCTTATTACCATTGATAATGTTAATAATGGGAATCTGAGAGCTCAGATCATAATGTATCTAGCAATCATCTCGAAGTTAATAGTTCGGTTCCTTGAGTATTTCAAGGAGGCTTGCAAGTCTAAGCCAAGAGTTTGAAAAATTATGTTGGTGAGTGACGGTACCCTCAATAGGATGAATGTTGCCTTCGACAAGAAGACCAGTGAGTTCTTTGATTTAGCAGTTCAAGAAGAAGAAGTTATGAAAGTTGGTGAACCTGAATCTTCTAAGCCAGTGAAGAAGAGAAAGTTGAAAGAAGTTGAAGTTGAAATAGGAAATCCCAAATCTAAGGAAGTTCATTCCGCACCTCCAAAACTGAAGAAGAAGAAATCTTACCCTAATGAGGTAGTTGCTAAGTGGAGGGAAATCAAAGAGAAGAGAGTGCAAGGGGAGCCTCAGTTTGGCTTGGACTCTGCGAAGGCTAAGGGATTGAAGGGAAAACAGTGGATGAGCTAGAAAAACAAATGAAAGAAAAGAAGCTTAAGAAGAAGATGTCTGAAGCTGAGGTAGCTCAGACTTTGTTGAAGTTTAATGAGATGGTTTCCGCAAACATTCCAATTCTGAGATCTTTTTCTTTAGAATCTCTACCTGAGACTCCAAGAAGAAACTATGTCACTCCAGAAGAGGCAGTTGCTAAGCATGTTGAGGAAGTTGAGCAGTTTGAGGAAGTGCAAGAGGAATAAATAGTTGCTGAAGGTAGTGGTGAGACCAGAGATCTTTTAAAGCACGTATATGATTATAAGGTGACACCTTCGGAACATTTGTCGCTCCGAACTTCAGAAGCTGAGTCCTCTAAGTTAGTCACTCCAGGAAAGGATGAGTAGAAAGGAGAACAGGAAGTAGCTTTTCATGAAGAGGAAGAACAACTTCTGCATGATATTTCTCAAATGTAGAATGTAGAGGATGGTGCTCAAAAAGTTATTGATGAGGAAGAAAATTTTGTTCAAGTGTCTGATTGTGAAAATAGAACTGCAGAACATGACTCCATTCCGAAAAAGGACAAGGGAGAGTAACTTTATGTCGATACCCCGAGCTTTGTGGCTGTAAAGATAAAGGAAGTTGGTGATTCTTCTTAGAAGAAGAATGAGCATATTAAAGATGAACATTCTCCAAGAAAAGTCTCGGATTCGGAGTCATCCTCATTGGGACATGACTTTGTTGTTCAGTCATTAAAGAAGTTTTTGGGTTCTATTCTGACCTTCTCAAGTATTGATTCAAGATGCCAGATGCTTCAAAATACTATGAATCAGAAAACAAAATATGTATCCATGGTTATGGACAAATGTGTTGAGGTAGAGGCTCATTTAAAAACCTTTTTTTCGGCTATGAAGCCCACAAAAGGTCTTGTAAGATAATGACTTGTTTGTCGAGGAAAACTGTAGAAGAGATGCGGCTCTTTGATGAATTCCAAGATAATGTTAAGGATGATTTTGAGATAGAAGACATGAAGCCAAATGAACTTACCTCTTCCATTGAAGAAAATTTTACAACTTAGAAGAATTCTTGGATTCAAGAAGATAGAGATCTGAATGGGAAGCTGAATTCTGTTGCTCAAAACTGGAGGAATGAAAGGGATCATCGGATTGAGATTGAAGAGAAGTTGTTAAAGAAAGAAAAAATCATGAACGCTCAGGAATAAAAGATTAAAACCCAGGAAGAAAAGATTGAAGCTCAAAGTGCAAGAATAGTTGTGTTAGAGAATAAATCTGAGGAAGACCATAAAGACTTGAAGATGATAAAGACTATTCTTAAGGGTCTTATGTCAAAGGAAAAATATCCAAAATAGACAAATCTGATCTTTTGTTGTATATTAGGTTTTTTTGTTTTTATTCATTCAAACTTAATAAAAATCTTACTTGCTTGTCTATTTTTGTTTTTGTAACTAATTTTTCAGGTACTTTGTTATATTTTCCATTCCCTCGAATTCTTTTTGAAAATCAGAAAGGGGGAGAAGGAAAAAGAACCCTAACAATGGGGGAAAAGGAAAAAGAACCTTAACAAAGGGTGAAAAAGAACTCTAATAGAGTTTATCTAAGGGGGAGTTTTTTAATTAAAGAAGAAATTCTTATTCATAATGAAATATCATTCCAGAAATCTAGAATACGATCCTTAGAGTTTCAAAGCCTAAGGGGGAGTTAGTCGTATTCATGAACATCTATAAGAAAAGGGAGATAAGCCTTAATGTTTTTTATCTTAGTATTTCTTTTTCTTAAGGTTGTTTGTGCTTTCAAAAAAGGGGGAGATTGTTGAGTCAATAAGGTCTTCCTTATAACTTTTCCATTCCTTCTTGTTTTGAAAATCACAAACACCTTATCTTTAAGAAAAATTGCTTTTATAAGGAATTTCGCTTTTATATGGAAAATATATTTTATAAGGAAAATTATTCTTATCAAATTTTTATTATCTATATCCATATTTTTCTTAAGTATATGAATTGGATTCATTTCTAGATTCTCAGAATCGTATAAAACTTTGATATGATGAATTCTGTTTTAGGCTCCGAATTCTGGATGAGAACTGTAATGAAGTTCCACTCTGAATTCTGGATACGAAATCTAATAAAGTTCTACTCCGAATTCTGGATACAAACTCTCATGAAGTTCGACACCGAAATATGATGACAAATCCTGATTATGAATTCTCATTACGAATTCTGATGACGAATTGACATTCCAAATTCTCATTCCAAATTCACATATTAAACAAAATCTGATCATCTTTGCTTTATACACTTCGAATTTATTTAGGCTCTGAATATTATTTTTGGTTAGACTCTATACTTTTATTTTGCTTACACTTTTATAATTTGTGTACTCTTTAATATATTTTCTTACACTCCGAACCTTCACTCCAAACTTTTGTGTTAGACTTAAAACGATGTCATGCATTCTGTTACACTTGTTTTGTTATAAAATGATGTCGTCTATTCCGTTATAAACTAACCGTTGGTTAAGTGACACGTGTATTGATCCCTCTGATTTTTAAGGAAAATATGATCGTTGGAAAGGTGGCTGACCGAGCCTATAAATAGAAGCTCATTTGACATAGCTCACAACGACAATGAAGATGATCAATCTAGAGACCACATGCTGCTATGTGGATTTCTAGAGAGAGAAAGCTTTTCACACCTTGTGCGTACTGAACCGCTCATTCATTTTTTCTTCGTGCGACTCCGAATGTTGGTGATTATATTCGAGGACTTTCGGGGATAGGAAGACAGAGGTGTCTACTACCTTGAAGTTAGAGGGCTTCCTTGCTGAGGAAGACAGAGGTTCCAACTACCTTGAAGTTGAGGGCTAGCGGGGATATCATGATAGAGATTCCGATATTCGTATCGAGGGCTTACCCTGGTGTGTGTAAGATAGACTTTCTTGAAATTATAAATCAAGGGACCTTTATCCAAGGTTGTTGGATACCCTTCTCTTTCGGTTAAAAGACTTATATCTTGTTACTTGTAGTTTTACTACTTGTTTGTTTCCATTGCATATTGTATTTTAAGGAAATTATAACTTTCTTATACTTCCTTACTTGTACTTTGATAAATTTAGATTCTATATGCTTTAAGGTAGAATCTTATATTGTAATCTTTAGTTAAGTTTAAATTACCGGATCTATATTTCTAGAACCTACATTCGGAATCTCATTCCAGTTTTAAGCAAGTACATAGAACATGAAGTTTATAACTTCATTCCTTATTCCGTTTTTTTAATTGGTGTTAGAGGTGTTGTGAATTTTCTTAGTATAACTTTATTAAACTTAGCTCTTTCCTTTGTTAAAGGAAATTATTAATGTGTACAATTCACCCCCCCTCTTGTATATTGAGCATCTACATCATTATTTCGATCCTACACAAAGTTCATAAGTTTTCATTTTAGAAATATATTAATTTAATTACAATCATAAACTTTTAATTATTCAATTAATGGATGGGGTAAAAAGGATCCAATTTAAAAATTTATGTGATAGACAATGCAGTGATCATCCTAATGAGACACATAATGAGATTGGGATTGGAGTGTTAAATCAGATGCCAAGGATCAATCAAATCTCCCATGCTATGAATACTAATGAAAACTATGTTGAGATCTTGAATGCACTAGGAAAAGAGAATCCTATATCGATTATTTAATGTAAAAACATCCATATTCCTTTGGTTGTTCTTCCAACCCCATAATTTTTGAGAAATGGATCAACACAACAGAAAATATTTTTCCTATTCTCTAGTGCTCAGACCATGAGAAGGTTGTCTTAGTTGTGTATCATAGGGAAGGTGATTTTGACCAATGGTAGTCTCTTAATAATAATATAGTGCAAAAATAAAAAGTTGACTCTATGGATTTTTAGGAGTTTAAGAAAATATTCTTTGTAAAATATTTTCCCAAAAATCATTGAACACATATGGAGTGTGAAAACATAGATCTGAAGATAAAAGAGGATAAATCCATTCGATCCTATGAGGAGAAATTCCTGAGACCCATATGGTATGCATCTAATTTAATTATTAACATTGAAGAAAGATAGATCAATTATATTGTTTCCTAAAATGAAGTATTTAAATGAAATTAGTAATAAGAGAATTTGTTCACTATAATGAAATTATTTTTTGTGAACATAAGATGGAAATGAAAACTAGAGACTCTCATCATTCCCATGGATTGGGAGACAAAAAAATGAAAATGGAGTTTCATGGAAATTAAAATTATAAATCACATGGAGGGAAGAAAAATAAACCTCTATAGTTCTAAAAATATACAAGGAAAAACAATGTAAATTTATTGAATGGGACAAGAAAATTCTTTAAGTTTAAAAAGGTTGGCCATCAAACACTTGATTATCAAAGGGCGATGAAGAGGATAGTTAATACAACAAAGGATTAGAAGGTACCAACTAATACAGTACTCACACTTCAATGTTTTAAATTCTAGTTTGCGAGTTATGATAATAAATACCCTACTCCCAGGGAAAGTGAAGATAATAGTAATAAATAACCTCCAAGACCAAGGGTGTGAGGAATAATCTATGAAATCACCACTGTTGATGTGAATGATAATAATTAAGTGGTTAAATGTACACTTATTCTCCACTCAATATCTTCCAATGTCTTATTTGATTATGGGATTTCACATTCATCCATACCACCAATGTTCTCTAAGAATAATGATTCACCACCTCAATCTTTAGATATGGAATTATCTATAAAAAACCTGGTCATTCTAAGATTGAATCTAAGTTATATAAGTATTCTCTGATTGAGGTATTTGGGAAGATACTTCTTATGGATCAAGTTTTTATTCCCTTATTCTAATTCAATGTGATATTAGTTATGGAATGACTCTCCCAACATAGACATCATGTCAGTTTTTGGTATAAGTATATCACATTTCTTATTCCTAACAGTCCTATCATAAAATGCGATTGAAAATGTGATTACAAACTCCCTCTGTAAGAAAAACCCTTAATATGGATCTTGATACCCAATAATAGGGATCTTTTTCATGGATAATTGGGGAGGAAGTCAACATTAAAGACATGTTGATTTTCAAGAGTATATTGATGTATTTACTTATGAATTACACACTATACCCCTAAAAATTGAGGGTGAGTTTTTAATTGAATTCAATCCTGGATCTATTTCTATATCAAAGAGACTTTATATAAGTGATCATGTTAAATAGAAATAATAGTCAAAGAAACTTTAGGAAAATCTTGAAAAAGGTTTTATACAACCAAGGGAATCACCATAGAGAGAACTAATCATATATTTCAAGAATAATAATATATAAATGGGTATTTTTATATATTATTGGGAGCATAAAATGATATTGATAGAGAGAAAGTATCTTATACCCTGCATTCATTATTTATTTAATCAACTTAGTGGATATTAATAATTCTTAAAGGTGCATATTTGATCATGGTACCATCAATTAATCGTAAGTATATGAGATATACCAATGGATATTTTCTATATAAGGCATGGACATTATGAATTCATAGTGATACAATTTTGACTCACAAACCCCCATACTATCTTTATGGATTCAATGAATAGAATCTTTAGGGATTTATATGAAAACCTCATCATAGTCTTTATTTATAATATTCATATATATTTTATGTGTTTTAAAGTATAATAATAGTATATAAAGAGTATTATAAAGACCTTATGAAAGGATAAATTATATTCCATGCTCATAAAATGTAAATATTGACTACAAAAAGTATCCTTCATGGGTCATGTTTTCACAAGATAGGGTATATCTGTAGATTCATTGTATATCGATATGATTGAAGAATGGACTGACCAACCTTTATAATATAAATATTAATTATTCTTGGATTAGATGGATAATAATAGTGATTTATGAGAAATATCTCATGATTATCCAATCCTTTAACCAAGTTATCATGGTAGGGAGTGATGTTTCACTAGATAGAAGAATATGAGGAAATATTTAATGACCTTAAGAAGATATTAGTCATCACATAGATACTTACATTACCCTAAAATGGAGAAGGATTTGTAACATATATTCATGATTAATTAATGATTTTCAGATTCGTACTCTTGAAAAATGACAAAGTAATAGATTATTATTTGTTTCAATTAAATAATAATGAGAAAAATTACCTAACACAATATCTAAAGCTTGTGACTATAGTATTTTCATTCAAAATTTTGCAGCATTAACTTAATGTGAAAACTATGACATCTATACTGATAAAAAATTATTAAAGTATATATTAACCCAAAAGGATATGAACATAAAACAATGTATATTTTTGGAGTTAATCAAAGATCATGATTACTCAATACATTACCACCTTAGGAAGGCAAACAAGGGGTAAATTTTCTCCATGTAGAATGATCATGATCCCCTATCCTTGATTAGAATTTAAAGGGAAATGATCTGTATAGGTATTAAACGTATGGATATGGAGATATTAATATAAGGTAAAAAATTCCTACTTTTCCTAAATAATTTCTCAACCATCTATCTATGAAAAGATCATGGAGGACTAAAAATATGATAAGAAGATACATAAGAATATGGGAAAAAATCCAGTTTTTAATCATTATTATGAAATTTGAAACAAAGATATGTGTCTTATCCACACCATTACCAAATAATGTTCTTTTTAACGATGTACATAACTCATCCTTATATGTTAATCTTGGAGGAACAAATATGTATATAGATCTTAAGTAGCAATTTTAGGGGGAAAACTTGAAGAGGGAGATTGTGGGGCATGTATCATGATTATTGGTATGCTAGTAAGTAATGAATGATAATCAAAGATCTAAATGAATGATGCAAACATTATGTATAATATTATTGAAATGGGAGGACATCATCATAGGTTTTATCACCTGATTTCGAAAGACTTTTAGAGGCTACAATGCTATCTGTGTAGTGTTTGAGAAACTTAAAAAATCCATACACATAATTATTATTTAGGATTACTATTTCCTTGACCATATTGATATGTTATACATAAATAAAGTTGGAATAATTCTTGAAATTAAAATTTTAATTGAATATGATTTATATCCAAGATTCAAATATTTTTTTATAGGATAACTATAAGAAAAATTCCTTATAACATTTGATTTTTTTGATTTTTAACATAATATTTTATCCTATATAAATGAATTTGACATTATATGTGTTATTTTTAATGTTTTTTATAAAAAAATAATATGGAAATAATTATTTTCAGAATTTAAATGTCAGATATTCAAGTAAACAACATAAAATTTGAGACATTCAGGACCTTGGATATCAGTTATTTTGATTACTGACAATGAATGTCATTTATAACATCAGTTATAAGAATAATTGAAGTTATAAGATACATTAAAAATCAGTTATCACAATAACCAGCATTGAAACTGTCTTATTTTTTAAAATTGTTTAATTCATATTGATTCCTTAGAAAAAAATATGATAAAATAATTAAAGATAAATGAGTATAAAAAATATATTTAAATCTTTGAATTAATTTCCTTTCATTTTTTGGTTTCATTGAAAACTAAAAATAAATTTTTTATATTCATTTTATTTTTAAGAAAGAACTCTTATGACATCATAAACTTTGATTGGTAAGGAATTTTAAACTTTGTCTTATAAATATCATGTGGAAAATTTATCTTCTCAAACTAATCATAAGAATAATTCTTTATCATAAAAAATAAAATCACCAAAAAAATTTCTCAATAAAGAAAACCAATAATAAAAAAATTGAATGATAATAGAATTATAAATACAATGGTGAAATCATTGAATGAAAAATGTATGTAATTATGATGAGGATCAAAGAAGATTATATTAGAAATATTGGAAAATAGAGAATTATAATTTATATTGGTTATTTGAAAACAATTTCCAACTCTGTAATAAAATTTTAGTGGGATTTTAAAAATTGAATCTTCAATGTCAAAAAAATTGAAACATCTCTACCTCATTATGGGAAATTTAACTGTTAACATCAGTTATATTCATAAGCAACATTAAAACCCTTTCCATGCTGTATTTTTAATATTTTTATTTTTATAACTGTAAGAACCCGGATCTATTTTCAGGTATGTTTCCTTTTTTTTGGAGTTTTTGAAAAAAAATGAAATTTCTGGAAATTTCAGATGTGCACGCCGTGTACATTCTGAGTACACACCGTGTACTCTGTTCCGGCATGAAGCCGTGTGCTGGCCATGTCCAGGCCACACACACGGTGTATAAGGCTGAGGTGGAGGCCGGTTATTTCGGAGTACGGAAAAATTAGAAGTACACGCCGTGTACTCTAAAAGTACACGCCATGTACTTTCTTTTATTTTTCATGAAACGAACCAGGGTTGCGTCTAACCCTCATATTCACCTTCTTCTCCAGTTTTCATCCATCTGAAGCGACCCGTACGACTGGATATTCAACGGATGACCACCTCGCCATCTGTTATCCAATTCGAGCATGGTAAGTTGCCTTGGAAGCACAGCAGTGAGTTCTTCCTTCTGCTTTATCCTTGTTTCTTGATTCCTCCTGGTTTCCATGTTATCGTGGGATGAACGTTTTGTGCATTTTCTCAGATCTATGTCGTTATAAGGGGAATCTGTCACTGAGGTTCATGTATATCGATATCCTAGGAGCGAGGTAGGTGGTTTGTTCCTTTCTGTAGAAGGTCTTTGAGTATTTTGTGCAAATTCCACCAATAATCTTGAACGGGGTATTGCGTGTTTCCTGTTTTCCCCTTGTTTCTTGCCTACTTTGGTTGATTTCTTTAGTAGAGGTTATTACTTATGATTAGAGTATTTTTTTTGTGCTTAGTTTTCTTTTCCATGCTTGTTTTGCCTGTTTGGTGTTTTCCAGTTTCCATACCTAGTCGTATAATAGTATAACTGTTGATTTATTTTACTATGGAGCCTTAGTTGATGGCCAAGTAGTTCTTGAGGTTTACTTGGATGATACACATGCGCTGAGCATGTTTAGTCACTCAGGACTGTGAGAACCTAGAGTAGCAGACCAAAGGGAGAATTGACGGAAGGGCTTCTCCAGAGTGTCTTTTAAATCATGATGCGAGACCAAGTGGAGAATTGACGGAAGGGCTTCTCCAGATAGTCTTTTAATTTCGATGTGGGCTATAGGGGGAATTGACATTGAGTGCTTCCCCAGAAATCCTTTAGCACGATACGAGACTATAGGAGGAATTGATGGTGAGTGCTTTCCCAGAGAGTCTATTTTATTACATAGCTAAACAAGAGTAGTGAGACTGTGTGTGCCTCCCAGAGGGTTACTTTTACTTAGAGGTTGAACCATAGAGGCTAGACTATGAGAGCTATACAGGGGGTTACCTGTTTACTTCTTGTTGTTGATTGCTTACTTGTGTGCCTTACATGTTAGAGCTGGGGATTGTAGCTATTTGAGATTTTTTGTTTACTGCTTCTTGTTTTATTACTGCCATATATTCATTGACTATTAGGCACAGATCTTTGGGTGATTGCCTACTGGGATTGTATCTCACACCCTATTTGGGCCATGATTTTGGGCCCAAGCAGACTATGTTACTGTAGGTATAGGTAAGGGAAAGCGCCCTTTTACTTCAGGATCTTGATTGCACCGGAGCTGGGGAGCATGGGACCGAGCCATGGATTGCAATGCTGAGGAGCTAACATTGTTTTCTTTTGCACTTGGTTTCAGTTTTATTTCAGCACGTTGTTGTGTTTTCTTGTTTTCCTTAGATACTTGTACCTTCTGCATCTTTTCATCATAGTTATATATCTACATTGCTTCCGCTGTTTGGTTTCTGCTGTTATGCAGGTCGTTGCTGCTTCCACTGTTTATTGTTGTTTTCTTACCTTGTATACCTTACCGAATGAGGGCATAGTTTTCCCACTGACTCACCTAGGTCCTCTCAACTAGTCGGCAGCCTCTGGCGTTTGGGGAAACACGATTGAGGTCATGTGGCAGACTGGGTACGGGGCACCAGTGGAGGGGCTCCAGACTCAGGACGTTACAAAGTTGTATCAGAGGGGTTCTTTTCTCTTGCATTACTGTTTGGAGACTTTATCCAGGGATAGGACAGATTCGGTACTTCGTATTAAGCTGTTCTCGGGAGTAGATAACCCGTGTATAGGGAAAGGCCATACTACCTCGTTAAATTTCAGTTTGCTGGTTTTGAGTTTTATGGTTGATGTGTTTTCACCTAGAGTGATTTACATGACTTGTGCGGTTATTGTTTTGATATTTCGGTTCTATTTATGTCTTAACCCGATGATATGAGGGTATACCATCTCATGCATCATATAGGCACTTGTAGAAATCGCATGTCATGCATTCTTGCCATGTCATCTGGGGTGCATTAGCGATTGCATGCTGTTGTGATAGACTTTGTGTAGATTATGCATGCTGCTGTGATAGTTTCTTGATAGATTCTCTGCTTCTTAGTTAGAAAACTATTTTTCTGTTTCTTGCTTAAAATGAACACCAAATTTTAGTTCTTGAGGTGTTATGGGCCCTCCCGGATTGGAATTTGGCATCTTTTCCCTTGTTTTTAGTGCTTCAGGAATTCTGCGTAGTTTCAGAGCTACTGCCCAGAAAACCCCAGAATATACGGCATGTACTTCTTGAGCACACGCCGTGTAGTTTTCAAGCCGTGTCACTGACTGTGTGAGCAGAACACGGTGTCGTAGTAGTAACTTTGGGAACACGTCGTGTACCATTGGTACACGCCGTGTGAGTTCCGAGCCGTGTACCCAGCCGTGTCACTAACAACACGGGTTGGGGAAGCTCGGGTAGAACACGCCGTGTCCATAGGGAACACGCCGTGTAGTCCTATCCAAGTACCCGTCCATGTCACGAACAACATGGGTCGGCGTGACCTTCTTTTCCAAACACCGTGTTTGTTCGGAACATGCCGTGTAGTCTTTCCCAGGTACCCCGCCGTGTCACGAACAACACAGGATGGTGTCACCTTCGCCTATGCACTCCTTGCTTGTTCGGAGCACTCCTTGTACGGTCCAGCCGTGTAGACGGCTATGTACTCAACAACACAGACCGTCAAAGCCTTTTCTAGTGCACGCCGTGTTTGTTTCGAACACGCCGTGTAGTCTCGGGTTGAGTCGGACCATGTGGGTTAGTCGTGTAAGCATACTAGGGCAGGGGAATTGTTTTCAAGTACACGTCGTGTGTGGGGGAAAACACGTCGTGTAGTTGGTAGTGTAAATGACTTGTAGGGCAGGATTACACACCCATGTCAGTGGTTTCAAAAGAAATGCCGTGTAGTTTTATACACGCTGTGTTGTCTTGTTTTGAAATCTTTTGTGTTTTTCTTACCCTGTTACTGTTTTGTACTCTTTTGTTCTATGTCCTTGTTTTCATGATCTAAGGCATGCTTTTGATATTTTAGAGCTATGCCTTCGAGACGTCCTCCAGTCATACGTCTGTCGTCAGGCAGTGATCAGACGCCAGATTGGGCTGATCGAGGACTTCCTATCGATCCCCCAGCCGAGCCAGCCTTCGCACCGGTTGTCGTACCAGTTGCAGGTGCTGATGCACAGTTCAGGTAAGGTTTTATGAGGATGATTCATGCCTTCCAGGGTGCACCGCCTCCTTCCTCGTCTATGGCATACTTGATGCTGGTTTTCCAGCAGCAGCATCCTCCCACGTTCTCGGGGGAGGTAGGACCTTAGGCTACAGAGTCATGGCTGGAAGCCATGCTGACTATATTCGAGCATCTGGAGATGCCTCTAGAGAGGCGGGTCAAGATCGCCACCTACATGCTCTGAGACTCCGCCAATAGGTTGTGGGACGTGATCTCATAGGTGGGTCAGTAGCAGGATATGACTTGGGAGGAGTTCCAGTGTGTGTTTTACGACTACTTCTACCCGGAGACACTGAGGGCCGATCCATCCTAGGAGTTCATGAGCTTGGATCAGGGTACTCTATCTGTCACGGAGTATTTCTCTCGTTTCACTGAGCTACAACATTTTACACCCCTTCATGATGGGAGTGGGGTGTTCTTGGCGAGGAAGTTTTAGGATGGACTCAGGAGGGAGATTCGCTCGTAGGTGAACATCTTTTAGTTGACTTCCATTACTTCCATCATCAACCAGGCATTGATTGCAGAGCACAATCTGAGAGACTCTGGAGCTGCGAGTCAGGGTGGTTCTGCTTCTAGAGCTAGCTTTCCTTCAGATGACAGAAAGAAGCACCGTAGGGAGCATAAGCGCCGTGATTCGAGGAAGTGAGACGCATCATCAGGCAGCCTGGTGACATGCTAACAGTGTGGCCGGACAGGGCACACAAGGCCTTAGTGCCAGATAGACCCCGTGGAGTGCAGATCTTGCGGAAAGTTGGATCACCTTCAGCGTTTCTGCCAGGTTTTCCCACAAGCAGCAGGTGACCGGGGTTCTTCCATGACTCCTCGTTCTGGAGCAGCCCCACCAGTCTCTCACCAGTTAGGGAACTGGAGTTCTTCCGGCTATTCGGGATGAGGTGGAGGTCAAGGCCGTGGTGGCCAGCCACTAGTCCCTCAGCACCAGCAGGGAGGTTCAGCTCAGAGTGGTCAGTCAGGGGCGCAGGGCCGCAGTGCAGGCCAGTCTTTCGCCGTGGAGCAGACTTATCATGAGCATGATCCCGGGCCTTCTACTGTTCGAGGTAAGATTTTAGTAGACTCAGTTTTATCTTCATCCCTTTTCGATATTTGTGCTACACATAGTTTTATCTCTGTTTCCTTTGTGGAGAGCCTTGGACTCTGCATCTTTTCTTCTGCCGACTCATTGACACTAGACACACCTCTGGGAATGAGGACATCTAGTGTACGTCAGTGTAGAGAGTTCCCTCTCGAGGTTTCAGGGTATCGCTTCTTATGTGATCTCTATGTCCTAGAGATGACATGCTATGATTTCATCCTTGGCATGGACTGGTTGATTCCCTTCCAGACAGTCATCTACTGCTATCGCCGTAGAGTCAGTTTCATTTCACCAGAAGGTGAATCCTTCCTTTATAGAGGTGAATGGGACGTTAGGGCGAGTCAGGCAGGACTCGAGCATCTTGGGCTAGGAGGGGTGACAACCCAGATTGCTAGTCTTTATCTGGATGATCAGGGGACTCCATAGTCAGACTTTCCTCCAGTGGTGGATCGCTTCAGGGATTTCTTTCCAGAGGACATTTCTGTTTTGCATCTGGATCATGAGGTGGAATTTTCTATTGATCTCGTTCCAGGAGCGGCACCGGTGTCCATTACTCCCTATAGGATGGCCACACCTGAGTTGCAGGAGCTCAAGAAGTAGTTGGAGGAGCTACAGGCTAAGGGTTTCATCTGACCCAATACTTCTCCTTGGGGTTCGCCTGTTCTGTTTGCGAAGAAGGCAGACGGTACCCTTTGGCTTTCTGTGGATTATCGGAAGCTGAACCAGTTGATGGTCAATAACCGATATCCTTTTCCGAGGATTGATGACCTTTTCGATTATCTTCGAGGATATCGTGTATTCTTGAAAATCAAATTGAGGCCCGGTTATCATCAGTTGTGCATTAGACCATCATATATACCTCTGACAGCCTTCATGAGCATGTATGGTCTTTATGAGTACAGAGTCATGCCGTTCGGTATCACGAACGTACCTGAAGTTTTCATGGCACTGATGAACCGAATGTTCCATCCTTACTTGGACTCCTTCATTGTGGTCTTTATGGACGATATCTTGGTGTACTATAACACTCAACACGACCATGCCAAACATCTTGAGATCATTCTGATTACACTGATAAAGCATCGGATTTTTGATAAACTCTCGAAATGCCACTTCTGGATGGACCATATTCACTTCTTGGGTCACGTCATCTCAGAGGCAGGAGTATCAGTGGACCTAGAGAAAGTGAGAGCTGTAGTTTCCTAGGAGAAGTCGAAGAACGTTTTTGAAGTACGAAGCTTCCTAGGGCTGGCTAGATACTACAAATGCTTCATTCAAGACTTTTCTCATCTAGCAGCACCTTTGACAGGTTTGATCAAGAAGGGGGAGAAGTTCTTACTGTCAGATTCTTGTGAGTCATCCTTTCAGGAGTTGAAAGGAAGGTTGACGTCAGCACTGATACTAGTCTTTCTAGAGCCAGGCAAGAGCTACACTGTTTACTATGATGCTTCGGGTATCGGGCTGGGAGCTGTGCTTATGCAGGGAGATGGAGTCGTTGCATACGTGTCTCCGAATTTGAGTCCACATGAGAGGAACTACCCTACGCACGATCTGGAGTTGGCGGCTGTTTTTCATGCCTTGTGCTGTTGGAGACACTATCTTCTGGGCGAGAACTTTGTGGTCTTCACTGACCACAAGAGTCTCTGGTATATTTTCACTTAGCTTGATCTGAATCTGAGGCAGCGCAGGTGGGTCGAGTATCATCAGTCTTTTGATTTCGAGCATGCCTATACGACGGGAAAGGGCAACACCGTGGCTGATGATTTCAGCAGGAGAACTCATATTCAGGAAGTTCAAGAGGCCAGTAGTGATTGGTAGCTGATGGCTCTGATCTCTGAGATGCATCTGGAGGTGCACGACAAACGGGGACATACTTTTGTATATTTTATAGCTGTTACCTCCATGCTACATGATCGGGTACGGATGAGGCAGCTATTATAATCAGAAGGCTTAGTCCTGTGGGAGAGTGTGTCAAGAGACGACCCTCTTCCTGGATGGATAGTGGGTGAGGATGAGATCTTGAGTATCCAATGATGTGTATGGGTGCCAACAAACATACGCGAGGAGCAGATGCGGGATTTTCATTCCTCAGTTTAGGCAGTTCATCCTGGCATCCCCAAGATGTATTTGGATCTTCATCGCTAGTACTGGTGGCTAGGAATGAAGAAGGATGTTGCTGGTTTTGTGTTGATATGTTCTACTTATCAGCATTTGAAAGCAGAGCATCAATGACTAGTAGGCCTTTTACAGCAGTTACCCATTCCGGAGTGGAAGTGTAATGATGTTGTGATGGACTTCGTGACCCGATTTTCGTGGTCACCTTGGGGGAACGATGCTATTTGGGTTGTCGTCGATAGACTTACAAAGGTTTCTCACTTCTTTCCAATCAAGGAGTCCTTCAGTGTCGATGATCTGGGATGAATTTACATCAGGGAGATTGTGCGTCTGCATGGAGTTTCACACACTATTGTTTCAGACAGAGATGCGCGCTTTACCTCTCAGTTCTGGTAGGGACTTCAGAAGGCCTTGGGTACACAGGTACTTTTGAGTACAGTATAGCATCCCTAGACTGATGTCCAGTCCGAGCACATGATCCAGGTGCATGAGGATATGCTCTGATCTTGCATCCTTGACTTTGGCGGTTCTTGGGAGAAGCATATTCATCTAGTGGATTTCGCCTACAACATCATTTTCCAGGCGACCATCCAGATGGCACCATACGAGGCTTTGTACGGTAGGCCATGCCGATCACCCTTATGCTGGGTGGAGGCAGGAGAGGCAGCTTTGATGGGACCTCGTCTTGTTTAGGAGACTTCAGAGCAGATAGAGCTGATTCGGAAGGGGATGGATACAGCGCAGTCTCGGCAGAAGTCTTATGCTGATCAATGGAGACGACCTCTGGAGTTCGAGGTCGGTGATCAGGCCTTCCTACGTGTCTTACCGAGGTTGGGACACAAAAGTATTCGGAGACAGGGTAAGCTCTCACCGTGGTACGTCGGGCCGTTTGAGGTTTTGGAGAGAGTGTTTTCGGTTGCCTATTGGTTGCAGCTACCTCAGAGGTATCGGGCCATGCATGATGTCTTCCACATCTCTCAGCTCCGATGATACTTTTCAGACCTGTATCACGTCTTTCAGCCCGAGGAAGTCATGCATGAAGTGGATGCGTCGTTCAAGGAGCATCCTATCCAGATTGTCGATCATAGTACGAAGGTTCTCCGTGGGCGGTCTATTCCTCTGGTACGAGTGCTATGGCAGCACGGATGAGTACAGGATGAGACTTGGGAGAGGGAGGCTGATGTTCGATCACAGTGGCCAATGCTGTTCGGGGTTTCTCCTTCTCTGCCTCGTTAGGGAAATTCAGGGACGAATTTCTTTAAGGGGGGAAGTTTGTAAGAACCCAGATCTCTTTTTAGGTATGTTTTCCTTTTTCTAGAGTTTAAAAAAAATAAATTTTCTTGAAATTTCAGAAGTACACGCCATGTACTTTCTGAGTACACGCTATGTACTTTCTGAGTACACGCCGTGTACTCTGTTCCGGCTCAAAGTCGTGTGCTGGCCATGTCCGAGCCACACACACGGTGTGTAAGGCTGAGGTGGAGGCCGGTTATTTTGGAGTATGAAAAAATTATAAGTACATGCCGTGTACTCTAAAAGAACACGCCGTGTAATTTCTTTTTTTTTTCATGAAACGCACTGGGGTCGCGTCTAACTCTCATATTCACTTCCTTCACCAGTTTTCGGCTGTCCGAAGCGACCCATATGGCCGGATATTCGACGGACAACCGCCTCACCGTCCGTTCTCCGATTCGAGCTTGGTCAGTTGCGTTGGAAGCATAGCGGTGAGTTCTTCTTTCTACTTTAGCCTTGTTCCTTGATTCCTCCTGGTTTCCAAGTTATTTTGGGATAAACGTTTTGTGCGTTTTCTCAGATCTACATCGTTCTAAGGGGAATCTGTCACCAAGGTTCACGTATATCGATCTCCTAGAATCGAGGTAGGTGGTTTGTGCCTTTTTGTAGAAGGTCATTGAGTATTTTGTACAAATTCCACCAACACTATTGAATGGGGTATTACGTGTTTCCTGTTTTTCCCTTGTTTCTTTCCTTCTTTGCATGATTGCTTTAGTAGAGGTTATTTCTTGTGATTAGAGTATTTTTTTGTGCTCAGTTTTCTTTTCCATGCTTGTTCCGCCTGTTTGGCATTCGCCAGTTGCCATTCCTAGTCGTAGGATAGTGGAACTGTTCATTTATTTTATTGTGGAGCCTTAGTTGATAGACAAGTAGTTCTTGATGTTTACTTGGACGATACACATGTGCTGAGCATGTTTAGTCACTCAGGACTGTGAGAACCTAGAGTAGTAGACCAAAGGGAGAATTGACAGAAGGGCTTCTCCAGAGTGTCTTTTAAATCATGATGCGAGACTAAGTGGATAAATGACATAAGGGTTTATCTATAGAGTCTTTTAATTATGACGTGGGATATAGGGGGAATTGACGTTGAGTGCTTCCCCAAAGAGCATTTAGCACGATACGAGACTATAGGGGGAATTGACGGTTAGTGCTTCCCCAGAGAGTCTGTTTTTTTACGTAGATGAACCAGAGGGGTGAGATTGTGTGTTCCTCCCAGAGGGTTGCTCGTACATAGAGGATGGACCATAGGGGATATACTGTGAGAGCTACCCAGGGGGTTACATGTTTACTTCTTATTGTTGACTGCTGACTTGTGTGCCTTACTTGTTAGAGCTGTGGATTGTAGCTGTTTGTGCTTTTCTGTTTACTGCTTCTTGTTTTAGTACTGCCATGTATTCATTGACTGTTAGGTACAGATCTTTGGGTGATTTCCTACTGGGATTGTATCTCACACCCTATTTGGGCAATTCTTTTGGGCCCAAGCAGACTATGTTACTGCAAGTATAGATAAGGGAAAGCACCCTTCTACTTCAGGATCTTGATTGCACCGGGAGCTGGGGAGCATGGGACCGAGTCGTGGCTCACAATGCTGAGGAGCTTACTTTGTTTTATTTTGCACATGGTTTCAGTTGTATTTCATCACGTTGTTGTGTTTTCTATTTTCCTTAGATACTTCTTCCTGCTACATCTTTTTCGTCATAGTTATATATCTACATTGCTTCCGTTGTTTGGTTTCTGCTGTTATGCATGTCGTTATGGCTTCTGCTGTTTATTGTTGTTTTCTTAACTTGTGTACCTTACTAAATGAGGGCATAGTTTCCCCACCGACTCACCTAGGCCCTCGCTGCTTGTCGGCAGCCTCTGGCATTCGGGGAAATGCGCTTGAGGTCATGTGGCGAACCGGGTACAGGTCACCAGTGGAGGGGCTCCGAACTCGGGACATTACGATAAATAATGATAAAACATTATTTTTAGTGTTGGTTATTTATTAACCATTTCTAAAACTCATTCATGGTGTGTTTTAATGACAATTTTATATTAATAAATGTTAAAACCCTCTAAAGGTGGGTTTTAAGATTGTATAATATATTAAAAAGAACTAAAACCCACTGTGAAATGGTTTTAACCTTGATTATATAAATACATCATGTCAAAACTTTTGTAATGTTGGTTATTATATAACTAATGTTAAAACCCGGATATGAATTCTATTTTTCTAGTAGTGGAGTCTTCAACAAGAATTGGATATAGAGATGATTTTTAGAATAACTTATCATCCTTAAACTAATGTTTAATATTAAAGGGCCCTTCAAAAATTTGAATATATATTATTATCTTACTTAATGGAATTTAAAGGAATTTGTGATCAACATATACCTTATGTTGTGTTCTCATATGATAATAGTTTCCACTCAAGAATCATAATGGAACCGTATGTGGCTCTATATAGAAAAATATTCAGAACAGTGACATGATTGAGTAAATCCAAATAAAGTAAGTCGTTATGACCTGATCTTATCTAAGAAATGATGATAAATATTTAAACCATTCTTTAACTTATGAAAACATCACATCTTAGTAGAAGATCTATGCTCATAACTGTTGATGAGATCTGAATTTTGATGTTGGTGAATGATATTACTTTAGATATCTCCATAGAAGAAGGTTATGAGATTTGGGAAGAAAGGCAATCCAATCCCTAGATACATAGTTCCCAATGAAATTCTTGATCAAGTCAGGGTCGTACATTATCACTTAAGACTCACTACACACCTCTCCCCGGTGCATGTTGTGTAGCATGCATCATTTTTAAGGAAGTATGATGTGACCTAGACCCACACTCTAGGATTTTGTGTTAAAAACAAATAATTGAACTATTCGATTTAATACCAACTAAAGTGACCCAAGATAAATGTATCTTTATTTTACATCACTTTCATGAGTTAAATATTATATCTCATGAATAATATCACAATCCCATGATTCAATGGTTTAGTGTCTTTATGTATTAGATACATAATCAAATTATTTTACAATACTTTCGAACATTTATCCATAATATAACCACACTGGACTCCCTTATATACTTCTCATAAATTATACTCTTCTTTATAACCTGTGGAATGGAATTATAAGTAGGGGTGAGGTCAATTGCTTAGTAAGGGATAATCTCATCTACATTTCATCAAGGGATATGTCATAAGCATATGAAAAAAATTATAATTGGAGAAATATCTTATTATAAAGAACATATAATAGTAATTATAATTTAAAGGTCATGATGGAGTGACATGTAATCTCAAATTAACAAACATGTACCATGGAATAATAGTGTGTGATAATAACATGAGTTATAGAGTATTATCTATTGGAGTTGGTTCCAAAGAACCAACTTATATGTACCTTATGATTACTTGTATTCATAGATCTAAAACATAAAGAAATTTCATATCACATCATAATTTTTATTCTATTTGACATTGTATATGACAATGACCTAAGGGTAACTGTCACACTAAATGGTTATAGAAGTTCCCTACTATAATGAGAACCAAGAAGTTCCATGATGGTACTATTAAATGTTGGTTCTATGGTTGGATGATATCATTTTCCGAGACATAAATGATATAGGATATCAGGTTAGGGGGCTCATAATACATTGATACTTCTTCTCATGAGGTTCATCCTTTGTAGTATCAAGAAATAATATTATGAGAACTTGACCCACCCGTAGAAAATCTATTGTGAAAAAATCCCTGAAGGTAACATTGCATCATTTTTGTGTTGGTTTTGATTGTTGACAATGCAAGTTTACATGGTGAATTTTCACATTCATGAGAAATTGTTGAAAATATATGTTGACAATGAGAAATGACAAAGGAACATAAGATCTGGAGGCGTTACAAAAGAAAAGATACAAGGTTTCACTGTTTCCCAGTGTTTGCCAAATTTTTGGGGTCCAAAATTTGGAGTTTTGTGAGCATCTCAAAAAGTGGATATCCTTGAAGATCACATCAAAATATGGAAAATTCAAGGATTTTGCGAAGATAGGCTTCATGGACTGGATTTTACAAAGACATGAAAAAATATTGACAGTGTTTCTTTGTGATTATAACGAGATTCACAAACAAAAGTATTGAAAAGAATTGTGGCGGTGAAGGGAATTGCAAGTGGTGCTTCTTGGGGAAGGGCATTGTGAGTGAAGCTTAGCGGTGAAGGCATGAAGGAATTGATGGGATACTCCGTGATTATGACGAGCTCCGCGATCGGAAAATTTCCATGGTGCTTTGTGATTTTGAGATAATTTCAGCGGGAACTTCGGAGCTTCGTGACTTGAGATGACGTGGCGTTGACTTCGTGTGGAAAGTTAAAGGGTCAGTAAAATTGCCTATAAATTGACCTTGACCCCCCTGAGAGAACTATAGAGAGTTTTCAAAGAAAATATTTTTCTCTCAGCTCGTGAAGGTGGTTCACGAAGGCAATGTGCATTGTGAAGGAAGAGCTTCGCGACAGCTAATCTAGCTCCATGAAAGTTACGAGCTTCACGTTGGATCATTGAGCTTCGCAAAGGAAGTCACTCTGCAATGACTTGAGATATGCGACGACCTATGCTTTGCGAAGGATTGAGATTTTTGAAAAGGCAGGAGCTTCGTGATGTCCTGTTTGAGCTTCGCGAAATTGGGAGCTTCACAATGTAGGGTGCTTTGAGAAGGTTCTTCCCAAAGGATAGGTCTCGGTGTATTACGGAAAATGGGTATTCATTAGTGGCTAAAATTAAGACTTCAATAGAGCATCTACATATAGTGAAGGAAGCATTCATTAGTGGTAATGAAGAGACTTACATGTCTATAAACTGTGAGTGGTTCTTCTGAATAAGCAGTGAGCACACTTCAGTTGAGAGAGCAGTGAGTTCTCAAATTGTAAGTGGTTGTAAACCAGGAGGGATAGTATGTCCACTTAGAACTTGTAAACAGCAGTGCACTTATAGTGGATTTGGTACATCGGCACCCCACCAGTGTATGATCCTTGGACGTAGACTAGTGAGGGTGATCCAACTAAAACATGTTGTGTCATGTGCATGCTTTCAGGTTTATTCATACTCTGTAACGGGATGGAGTGAGAAGAGGGTTTTTCAAACAGCAGACCAATATCAAAGGGGTAGATGTTTTACTTTGTCATACGCTGATTCACCCCCCTCTCAGGGTATCTATCCTAGTGGACCTAATAATTAGTATCAGATGGAAATGTTAATATTAGTAACTCTCTCTCAAATGGATGTTTCCATTCATAATGGGATTTTGATCTTCAATAGGAATAATTTTCAGCTATGGATGAATCAGATGAAACACTACTTCTGATCTTTGGGAATAGATGTGTTTATAGCAGAAATGCATGGGATAACAACTGATATTAACTGTGGTGCTTTATCAGAAGGTGAGCGAAGAGAAATAGATGATGACGCCAAGGGTATCACGGCTTTACGAGGAGCCCTATCAAATGATATCTATATGAAGGTGATGTCATGAGAAACATCACATGCCATGTGGGAAAAGCTATTAAATATATACGAAGAAGTTACAAAGGTTAGAGAAGCAAAGCATCATGTGTTGTGGAACAAGTATGAAGATCTACGAATGAACCGGAATGCATCTGTTGATGTATTATTTGACAGGATAAATATTTTTGTAGAATACATGCTAGGTCATGGTGAATTTATTGAAGACATAAAGATTGTGAAGCACATCATTGGGAAATTTTCACCTTGGTTCAATCCGAAAGTTTCATTTTTGGAAGATAATGACCCGAACGAGCTGACATTGGATAACCTGCACAATACCCTTATTGCGTAGGAAATTAGAAATGATGATAACGATGCTTTGGAAAAGGGTAAATCCAAAGAGGTGGCATTCAAGGCCATGAAGAACCTCACCATTGAAGATTCTCAGAAAGAAGAAGATACACATGAGGTGATATCATTTCTCTCCACAAACCTTCAAAGAGGAAAATGATAGTTTAAAGGGAAACTTCTACTTGCTTGTTTTTAGTGTGGAAAGGTTGGACATCTTGAAGAAATGTGCCCCGATACGTTCCAAGAGGATGATGATGTCAATAAAATTTAAATTCCAAAGAAGAAGTATTCAACTTATAGGAAAGGCAAGAAACAGTTCAAGAGGAATTTCTTTAAGAAAAATAACCTTCTCTCAAAAGAAGGTGACAGTTCAGACGAGTCTGAGGTTGAGGAGGTTGAAGAAATAGAGAATTGTAGAGATCTTGGAGAAAATTCTATGATGGTAGTTGTTGGTAATTCTTAGAAGAAGAATGAAATCGAAGCTGATGAAGAAAAAGAATACGTTGAGGGAATAGTTGATATGAAAGCATAGATAGAGGCTACTCTTGAAGAGATAGATGTTTGGAGAGCCAAAACAAAGAAAGCCAACAAAGTTGTTTATGATGCGAAACTCAATATATAGCAACAGGAAGAAGAGAAGTCTGAGTTGATGGAAGAAATTAAGAATCTCAAGTAATCAAAAACAGAGGAATCAGAATAAGTTAGAGAGTATAAAATCAAGATTTAATAACAGAAAAGGGAGGTCGATGGCTTGCATAACATAAAGAAAGATCAAATCAAGATTATTGATGAACATGAAAGAGAAGTTGTTAGTTTCTGGAAAAAGGATAAGGATAATAAAAAACTATTTAATCCTGCTGGTACATCATGAATGCAAATCACTATGAAAACTGGTATGCTAAAAGTGGTGATAGTGGTTTTGTAGAAAGGAAGCATCAATTATGTTCAAAGGCTAAGGCTGATGGGGGGCTAGATCAGAAATAGAAAGCTATGAAAACTGAAGTCAAACCACAAGAACCCATTTCGAGGTTGAAGGTAGATTTGGGAACAAAGAAGAATCATAATATTCAGAGATTCCAAAGGGAAAATAGTGGTGCAGAATTAACATGAAGGAATTCTCTTTATATCAGGTGTTATTGTTGGGGAATGGTGGGAAATTCACAGTATGTGTGTTCCATAGCCAAGAGATATCGAAGGGCACAAGAACAGTAGTGGCAGTCAAATAGAGAACACTTCTCTAGAATATACTCCAAAGGAAACTTTTTTTGGTGTGGAGGATTTGGGAAAATGGATAGGTAATATACTTAAACCATACAGAGGAACGTGCCAAAGGAGAATCAAAATTTTCGCAAGCAGAAAATTCAAGAACCAACAGGTGAGTTGAAAATGAAAAATATATTTATAGCATTGCACGATGAAACTGGTACATCATACTCTGAGAAATATCAGAAGTCTCAATCCATTCTGAGTGTGAAGGTAAAAATATAGACCAAGAAGAAAAAGGATGAGAAGGCAGTGGTGGTAGAAATTTCCCTTAAAGCATCAGATCACACTGGTGTGTGGATCCTTTATAGCAGTTGCACATCTCATATGACAGGTAATAAATATCTTGTTACAAGCATTAAATATGACAAAGGAGGAGTTGTCAAGTTTGGAAACGATGAAGGCCTATATATTATAGGCTCTGGAAAGGACAAGTTTGGGGGTAAAGAGATGAGACGTGCTGATGTCTTAGTGGTAGAAGGCCTCAGTCACAATTTTCTCAGCATCAGTCAACTATGTGACTCGGGAAATTCTATAAGGTTTACTAAGAAGGACTGTATCATCAAAGGAAGAGACGAGGTAGTGGTTCTATAGGAAAAAATGATAAAGGGAAATCTCTACCTGGTAAGTGGAGAAGAAGATATGTGCTTTCTGTCCAGAGAGGAAGAAAACAAGTTGTGGCATAAACGACTTGGTCATCTATGCCAACCATCCTAAGAAGATTTGGTAATGTGTGATGCAGTAAGAGACCTCCCTAAGCTATCACATGATCATACACACATGTGCGATGCAGGCCAACAAGGGAATATCATCATAAAGACATATAAGGCAAAGGAAAATAAGTCAACATGAGTGCTTGAATTGGTGGATGCTGATGTATGTGGGCCTATAACACCAAGAGCAATTGACGAAAAGAGGTATAATGTTCTTTTCATTGATTAATAAAGTAGAATGGCATGGGTATTTGTTATTTCCCATAAGTCTGATGTGTTCAGCTTCTTGAAACAGAACCGAAGGGAGTATGGAAGGATTATTAGGCAGAAAATTTTGAAGTTTCATATTGATAATGGTACGGAATTCACAAATAGTCATGTGGATGACTATCTCGATAAACATGGGATAAGGCATCAAGTTTCCTCAGTGAGAACTCCACAATAGAATGGAGTGGTTTAAAGGAGAAATTGTATCATCAAAATCATGTCTAGAACGATGCTCATAGAAAATGATGTACTAGAGAAATTTTGGAAGGATGCAGTTTTGACATCGTTCTACAGTTCTAACAGGGCTCTGTTGTGTCTGAAGGAAGGAAAGACTCTGTACGAGATGTGGTATGGAAATAATCCAACATTGAAATAATTTAAAATATTTGGATTCAAGTGTTTTATCCTCAATAAGGAAAAACATAGGAAATATGAGTCACGGGGAGATGAGGGGATATTCATAGGCTACTCAGGAAAATGAAAAACATACAAATTCTTTAACAAAAGTTGGGAAAAGTTGCTGAGAGCAATGATGTCACTATAGTGGAGAATGAGGAGATCATTCCACAATGTAGTGAAAAATTTACAGATGAAAGTGTTGAGGAGGAAAGCAATGCAGGGTGGGATGAAGTGGTTGATGTTGATTCAGAAGAAGATATTGATGCTTAGCATGAAGAAGTAATGTCCGTATTTGCACAAAATCCATGGAGTCGAGCTAAAATTGACAGGAAGAATATCATTGGTGATCAATTAGTTCCAGTTCAGACAAGGATAATGATATCACTACAACATATATATTTCCTATCTCATGTTGAGCAGAAGTGCTTCGCTGATGCAGATGAAGATGAAAACTGGTTTCATGCAATGAATGAAGAGCGTGATCAAATTGAGAAAAATTAGATGTGGGGGATTGTTTCGAGGCCAGTAGATAAGAATATCATCTAGACTAAATGGGTCTATCGTAACAAGATGAATGAAGATGGCATAGTGATTTGGAAAAAAACACGACTAGTGTGCAAAGGATACTCCCAGAAAGAGGGAATAAATGTTGATGAGACATTTGCACCGATTCCAAGACTAGAGAAAATCAGATTATTCCTATCCATTGTAGTGAAACAGATGTTCAAAGTCTTCTAGATGGATGTCAAGTCTGAATTTCTAGATGGGGTTCTGGTGGAATATGTTTATATCAAGCATCCATACAATTTTCTCATACATGAGGATGAGAAAAAGGTTTGCAAACTGAAGATGTCATTTCATGGGCTGAAACAAGCACCAAGAGCATGGTACTCAAGGCTTGATCAGTACTTGAAAAAGCATGGTTTTCAGCTTGGGGGAGTTGATTAAAATCTCTATTTCAAAAACAAAAGTAATCAAAGGATGATGGTCCTAGTTTATGTCAATGACATAATATTTTGCAGATCAGATGAAGCTCAGTTCAAATAGTTTTACGAATTCATGAAAAGTGAGTTCGAGAAGTTAATGATTGGAGAGCTTACGTTTTTCCTTGGTTTACAGGTGATATAAGGAAAAAATGGAACATTTATTTCTCAATCCAAATATTCCAAGTAGGTTTTGAGAATATTTGGAATGGAAAATTACAAAGAGATGAAAACTCTAGTTTCTACCCGGATGAAACTGTCCAAAGATGAGGATGGAAAGGTAGTTAATATCACATAATGCAGGAAAAACATTAGAAGTCTATTGTACTTAACTACGACAAGTCCTATCACTTATTTCACCACATGCCAAATAGAAAGATATCAGAGCAATCCTAAGGAAATAAACATGCTTTTAGTGAAAATAATACTTCAGTATATCAAGGGCACAATGGATTTCTGCTTGATATATAATGACAAATCTTAGCCAAAATTATTGCGATATACTGATGTAGATTGGGCCGGTACAGTGGATGAAAGGAAATCAACGTCATGAGGTGCATTATATCTTGGTGGATTGTGTGTTTCTTGGCTAAGAAAGAAGAATGATTTCATTTCATTGAGCACCATATAATCTGATTATATTGCAGCCACTCAAGCTTGCCCATAATTATTGCGGATGAAGTAACAGCTTGCTGATATGGGATTTCAAGTGATGTCTCCGATCAGAATCCAGTGTGATAACTCAAGTGCTATAAATCTCAGAAAAAATACCGTACATCACTCAAGGACAAAGAACATTATGATAAATTATAATTTTATGAAAGAAGAGGTTGAGCATAGAATCGTGAAGTTGGAGTATATGCCTAAAGAACTACAAGTTGCAGACATTATAAAAAAGGCCTTACCCAAGGAAGAATTTGAGAGGCATCGACTAGCTCTGGGAGTACATTCAACTCCCCTCACTTGAAAATGTGTGGATGTGGGACACACACCCATCTCCTTGAGGTATGAAGTTTAATCCCTAATGTACTAATATGTGTTTTTACCCTGTTACATACAGCAAAGGAGTGCCCTCTTGGTTCATTGCCAAAGGGGGGAAAACAGTGATTGTTTAAGGGGAAGACAATGTGTCTATTTGATAAATCATGAATGATATGGGGAGAATCTAGTGGAGCAGCAAGATAGGGGGAGAAATATGACAGGGGGAGATTATAAAATATGATGATTCTAGAAGTGATGGATCAAAGCATAGATATCACAACAACCGAGGATCGTGATAAAAGAAGCACAATGATGTTGGAATGGTGTGAGAAGGTTTCTAGTTATCACCAATTGGTATCAGTGTTGTATCAACAATTTGAATCAGTTGGGAAATTGGTATCAGTTAGGTGTCAATATTTGGTGGTAGAAATGAAGTGATTCATTTACTATCTTTTCATTTACTCTTTTTTCTCACGATGATCATTGCTCATGTGGGATTAGAGTATGTGGTGAGTGAATATTTTATCACTGTCTGAATCTCAAGAGGCGAAGGATATTTTATGATGGAAGGAGATTTAGTGAAGTATCAATGTGCAGAGAATCATTATGAGAAGAGTTGTCAACAAGCCCAAAGGGGGAGATTGTTCAGAAAAAATCCATCAAGGTATCATTGCATCATTTTTGGGTTGGTTGTGTTTGTTGACAATTCAGGTTTCCATGGTGAATTATCATGTTCCAGAAAAGTTTTTGATAATCCATGTTGACCATGAACAATGAAAAAGGAACATAAGACCTGGATTCAATACAAAAGAACAGATACAAGGTGGTGCCGTTTCCCAGTGTGTGCCAAATTTTTGGGGTCCAAAATTTGGAGTTTGGTGAGCATCGTGAAAAGTGGATATCCCTGAAGATCTCATCAAAATATGGAAAAGGCGTGAATTTTGTGTAGATATGCTTCATGGATTGGATTTCCCAAAGACATGAAAAATTTTGACAGTGTTTCTTCATGATTATGAGGAGCTTCACGAACATAAGTATTGAAGAGCATTGCAGCGTCGAAGGGAATTTCATGTGGAGCTTCATGGTGAAGGGAATTGTGAGTGGAGCTTCACAGAGAAGGCATGAAGGAATTGACAGGATGCTCTATGATTAAGATGAGCTCCAGGAGCAGACAATTTTCACAGTGCTTCACGATTTTGAGAGAATTTCGGCGGGAACTTCGGAGAGTGTGACTTCAGTTGACGTGGTGTTGACTTTGTACATAAAGTTCAAGGGTCAGTAAAATTTCCTATAAATTGACCTCGACCTCCTTGAGAGAATTTGAGAGAGTTTTTGAAGAAAATATTTTTCTCTCGGCTCGTGAAGGTTGTTCGCAAAGGCAGTCTGCTTTGCAAAAGAAGAGATTCATGGCTCACGAAAAGAGAGGAGCTTCACGAAGGCTTGTTTGAGCTTCGTGAAATTGGGAGCTTCGTGAAGTAGGGTTCTTTGGAAAGGTACTTCCCAAAGGATATTTCACAGTGTTCTAGGGAAAAGGGGTATTCATCAGTGGATTAAATTAGGAATTCAATTGGGCATCTACATACATTAGAGGATGCATTCATTAGTGATAATGAAGATACCTACATGTCTATAAAATATGAGTGGATCTTTTGAAGAAGGAGTGAGCTCACTTCAGTTGACAGAGCAGTGGGTTCTCAAATTGTAAATGGTTTTAAACCAAGAGGGATAGTGAGTCCACTTCGAACTTTTAAATAGCAATGTACTTATAGTAGAATTGGTATATCAGCACACCACCGGTGTATGCTCCTTGGACGTTGCCCAGTGAGGGTGAACCATGTAAAAATTACTGTGTCCTGTGCATGCTTTTAGGTTTAGTCATACTCTACAATGGGAAAGAGAGAGAAGAGGGTTTTTTCTAACAACAAACCAAGATAAAAGGGGTAGTTTTTTTAATCTATCATACCCTAATTCACCCCCCCTCTTAGGGTATCTAGCCCAGTGGACCTAAAAAAAATCAACATTTCTATGTGTCACTAAATGTTCTTATATTAATAAATACTCAATGATCATTAGAAATGATGATTACTATTAATGTATATCATGGGGTCATGTGCGTTTATGCATTTTCAAAAACTATAATGACATATGTTCATGGTGATTTTGAGTGGGCTACTTTCATCATGACTGATATAACATTATTGAATAATGTGAGAAATGATTTATCACTTATGTTATTTTAAAAGGGTTGATATATTAGGACAATTAATTAAAATTGAACTTACAAATTAAATCCATGGACATGGTGTTCAATTAGAAAGGTCATTTCAAAAAAACGTAAATAAGGAGACATTGAACACATAGGTTGATGCCACAAAAATTTTTCCTATTTGATTATAGATATTTTGATAAAGGGATAATATTACATAGTGAGTACTTGTATGATGTTTTATGGAATTTCACCATTAACTTATTTTTCTATGGGTGCCTTTGCATGTAATTAAATGATAACGATAAACATTAGGTGTTTCCTCTTAACACCACTAAGAAAGGGACCTAAAGGGTCACACATTTAGTGTATTAAGAAACTCAATTAAATTCTTCATAAATTTTACATGATAGATTAATATTATTCTCATACATAGTTTAATAATTATTCATATTTTTTTGATTGCATATATTCAGTCACCATTTATTTGAGAAAATATTTGTGAGTTGAATATTAAATAAATATTTATTCTCTATTTTAGTGAATATAATATTTATTTATTAATTAGTGAATAATATATTCATGTTTATTTATTAGATAAATATTAATTATTCAAGGCCTGATAAATATCGAGGAGGATGGATGATCAAGTTTAATAATGAAGTGAGGAATGTTATATTAAATATTTTTTTGATATATAGTAAATTATTTATTAAAGGAATAAATATCTATTATATTAATCAGTATACCACATGTTAAGTAAATAATAAAAATTCTATCATTATTTGGACTTGGGGAATATTAAGGATTAAGAAAATAATAAATTCCCCAGGGAAATTATTATTTTCTAACCATATCTATATTTAAACCAATATATGACATTATTTCAATGCAAAAACATTTTAATAATTTTTCACAATGAGTTTTAGAGAATATCATTCAAGGCTTAGAAAGACCCTCTACTATAATAATATAAAAAACATAGATCTATCTCCCTCCACCACTCTCTCAGTCCAAGAGTGAAAATGGAGATTCATTCAACCAGAAGTGATTCTCATGGAATACAATGATGAACAATGTAATTTTTGGGATCTTACTTGAAATTAACTAGAGATTTATAGAGAGATGTTTGGAGGTTCATGGTGCACATATGGATTACCTCTAGATAAAATATTACCTTGATTCTAGTGACATAATGATAGTATACATAAAGACATAATTAGATTCATCAATGAAGAAATAATTTCAACACAAGGACATTATTTATCTAAATAAAATAATTATTAATTATAGGCGATGATCTGAAATTATTGGTTCTAGCATAATATCCAATTAATCATTGATTTAATTCTATATCCCAGGAAATTATTCATCATATAAATATCAGATTATTCATTGATTATGATAAAAAAGATAAGTGGAATTTATTCAATTAGGTTCTTCTGTAGCACATGGAACCTTCAAATGGTATTAAAGTGGTCATATAATTAATTTATAATTATTTTTTAATAATTGATTGATGTTATGAATTTTTTGTTAGTTTTCATTTTAAGGATATTTTTTCATATTATCAGAATTTTGAATTATTATCTTCCCTTATTCGTTCTCTATCATATACATATATGTGGTTTAAGTTACATGAATATCATTTTAATACTCTATATTAAGGTTCCAATGTGTAAAGACCCCAACCCCAAAAGATCAGAGCTAGTAGTTACTTTATTACTTTGGAATAAGATACAAGGAATGACATCCCGAATGACTGAATAATTTAGTAGTATCATTATAATTGATAAAATCATTAAATTCACATTACATTTGAAAAAATAAATTATAAAAAGTGTTTTCTTTAAGAAATCCATTTTTCCTCATAGTGTATCCCTGCATATCAATCACAAAACACTTCCTGGTATCTTGAGGAAAACATAACATATGAAAGGGTGAGCTCAAATACTCAGTATGGGTAATCATACAATGGAATATTTCAAGAATAAATATTAATAATCAATATTAAAAGGTAAACAACTAAAAACAAATTTCATTTAATCAATAAAATTATCATGAAATAATGTAGAAATAAATTATGATCAAATAAATCCATATAAATGATCACATAATATTAAAAATTATCCGAGGATATTCTAAAAAATCGAATAATCACATGGACATAAATAACTGATATCATAATTAGGGAATGAATATTTCTATATATCTAGAATATATTACCAATACCTTCCATAAGACTGTTTATATCAATGGGTAAAACCCCATCTAATTTGGAAACTGGATTTGTCTCATGAGACTTGTTGATGCATCAAGGGTCTATCTATAACTGGGCCCCAACCATCACTAAATAATTATAATGCATTTATCATATTAAAGGGGTGAAAAATAATCAACATAAACATTCATATTTAAAATATTACATGTAAAATGTTAATATTTACCTCAATCAAATAATCATAATCATAAACTATCTAGAGTAATGTGATGAATGGTAATAAAATTGTACATCCTCTATGAAATTGATCATAAAACATCAAAATAAATAATAAGGATTATATAAATACAACATATCCTTAATATATCATAATTAAAATAATGGTTTGATGTTATTTATGAATATAAATACCATAAAAATGTCATTATAAACATTTTATAAGAAAATAACATTTTCACTTTGAAAATCATTTTAAAAGAAATATTTCACAAAACATTTTGAAAATATTTTTTTTCAAAATAAAATTTAAAAACTTACAAAAAACTATTTTAAACATTTAGTGTTCATGGTGATAAAAAATTACATTCATGACGTAGATGTTAAAACAATTATTCATTTCACATTTTCCATAAAAGTCAAACTGGAATTGTTTGGAAAATGACATGAAGATTACTTTAAAAACACTTTTTTTTTAAAAAGTAAACCATGGGTAAGAATGTATTTAATAAATCATTTTTAGAATTTCAAAATAATTTTTATTTTTTTTAGAAAATATGGTTTTGGAAGAAAAAGGATTTTCGAACGAAGAGTGAAATGAAGTGGGATTTTTTTAAAAACATTTTCTCGATAATTTTAAGAACCAAAGAGTGGAAAATGGTAATATTACTTTTAAATATAATGAATAAATATATTTAGTTTATGCTATAAATATCATATAATTATCACAAAGGATACTTAAATATAATCATTCTTGAATAATGATAATGTTGTGAAATAAACACTTAGAACTTTAGTAACATTGGAATCATAAGCCCCATGAAAGAAATAACATCAAATGAAACATTAAATAACATGAATATAATGGTATTCATGATATGAAATATCAAAATGGGTAGTTTATACACCACACAAATAAATAAGTGGTGAGTATGGAATGTGCCTCATGGAAGTAAAAGTTAGATGAGAAACCCTTACCTCAGTTTAACATTCCTGTAGAAATTATTATCCCAAATAATATTTGAATAAATATTAAAAAATTTATTCAAGGAAATAATATTTATTTTATTTGTGAGTTTAGAACACGTCATGTAAATAACAATAACTCTATTTTTATTTGGATATGGGTTTCATCGAATATTAGTAAAATAATAAAGGCCCTTATGAAATTATTACTTTCTAACCTTAGCTTTATTTAAACCCGATTATGAAATTCTTCAAATCCATATCCATTTTAATCATTGTGCTCAATGAGTTCTAGAAAATATCTCTCAATCCCTTAAGAGATCCTCTCCTATAACACTCTCAAGAATATAGATAAATCCATCTCCCCCACCATCTTGATTCAAGAATGAAAAAGGACCACACGTTCACCAAAAGTGATTCTCATGGAGATCAATTACAAACAATGTAAGATTTAGGCTCTTATGTGATAGCACATAGGGATTTCAATGGTGATGTTTGCTGGATTTTTATGCACATTTCAATCATCTATAGAGGTAATATTCCCTTTATTCCTATTTTGAAAAGTTAGTATGACGGAAATACATCATTAGACTCATAAATGAATAAATAATTTCAAAACTAGGTAATTTTTTTCTAAATAAATTGTTTATAAATTATATGTGACGATCCTAACTTCTTGGTTATAATGTAATAATTAATGAATCATGAATTAAATTTTTTAGTCATGAAATTATCCATCATGTACATCTCAAAACATTCATTTATTAGGAAAAAAATATACGTTGGATAATTCCCAATAGGCACTTATACTATACCAAGTACGACTTGAAGAAGTGGTATATCATGAAAACATAGCATAATAAAGAATTATGGCACAAAAATATTAACCTGGGAAATCATAAAATTGTGAGAAAATATAATCATGACCACAAATTATGTTATTAAAAAATATTCATGCATCATTTATTAATCAAAAAAATTCAATATATCATGTTGTGAATAAACAAAACGTCCACATATCATATTATGAACAAAAAAATGTCCGTGCATCATGTTGTGAATAAAAAAATGTCTACGAAAAAACATTATCATGTCATGAGATATAAATCAATAACCAATGAATTGGAGTAATATATTGGACCCCATCCATATTTATACATACATATTTCTTCCATATGAACTTGATCATCCATCACATCATAATGTAATAATGGAAATAAAATGAGTTTTTTTACATTTCCAAATGATGTCACATAAAATGACTTCAAGAATTAAATCGATTGATACCAAAAATTTAATCACCCAAAACGATTATTTTATAAAGGAATTTATATGGTTATTAATGATATAAAATTCCATATGATTAATATATTTTTGCGTTAAAAAGGAAAATGGAAGTGAAACATAAAAAAAGGTATGTAGAATAATTTTCTTGACATCATTAAAAAAGATAATTTTATGAGTCACATCCAAAATATTATTTCAAAGAAGTTTTCATGAAGGCTTTCTCAAACATTATTCTATAAAAAACTATATAAAGAATCCTTTCAAAAGATATAAATGTTTTTCAATGGAAATTATGAGTGGAATATAAAATATAAACTTGTGAATGAAAAAAAAAATTTGATATTGAAAATACCTTTATTGAAACCCACACCATAAAAATACTAATAAATAATAAATTTCAAAATATGTAAATAAAAATATTAGTATCATTAGAAATAAATCATATTTTAATTTCAAAATAAGAAAGGAGAGTATTAGGAGAATGTTTGATTATGTACATGTAAGAAAACGTTCTTATTAGGAGAGGATGTGAATTATTCTTAACATCATCAAATTTTTTTAATAAATAAATCCATAAAATATGATTTCAATGATTTTAAAGTATAAGGACCCGATCCTTACTCAAACCATAATTTTTAGTTTTTTCTATAATTCAATTTCTTGAATTTTAAAGACATTTTTTGGTTAAGAGTTTTATAGACTTAGGCAATAACTATTAAAAACCCATATGATACAAGTTGGACACATCCTCTTAGTATCCCTATTTATAATAGTACAAACCTTTAAAAAATAAACATGTCTTATTTTCATGGAATATATTTATGATTTTCAACATGAATTGTTATTTGTTCTTTATCATTCTTAAACAATTTGAATCAAATTAAAGAATATGAGATAAGAAAAAAATCAGTAAGGTATATAAAAAGAAATAAACTCATTAGTCCCTGAATACTTATAAAAATTTTCCCATTTCAAAATAAAATTTGGGTTCAAAATAAATATTTTCTTACCCAATAAATCAACATCTATTCCAAAAATATTTACATAAAATATTTCATATGAATACTTAAAGGAAAAATAAATCTCATAAATATTTCTTTACAATCATAAAAAAATCATGATTTTTATACATAATGTTATACATTCCACCCTTAAGAAGTATAAGATAATTTTCTTTAAACATAATTTCATCATATTACCTTGAAAAATCATAATATCTTTATAAAACAATACCACGGTTAAATGAATCATATAGGTAACCTGAGTCACCATTTTCAAATCACTCTTACAAATGAAATAACCTTCATGGTTACAAATGGAATAAACTTCATGTTTACAACTAGAATTACTATAACAATTAAAACTGGAGTAACCTTCATAGTTAAAAATAGAATAACTACCATGATTACAAATGGAGTAACCTTTGTAGTTACAACTAGAATGACCTTCAAGGTCAACTTCTTACATAAATTTTACCTAATGCATTAGAGGGTAATCATAGACCCACCCATAAAAAGTTTATAATGGAACCACCCATCATCAAAAACAATTCCAAAAAATCATAACACATAAAATCTTTCATTTTTCAATATTACACTCCCAAAAATACTCTTTTCACCCATAATAAAAAATTTCCAAATACTGAAATATCCATTCCATTTAAAAACCAATATGAAAATACTCAGAATAATAGAATATATGGTTTTTTTGAAAAAAAGTATAATATTATAACTAAAACCATGTTTCAAGCAATGGTTATGGTAGTGGGAAAAACTATTTTCATTGTAAAAATTAAAATAGAACATTAAATTTTTGGTTTTTGTAAAATGTTTCATATAAAATACAAAAAATTATTCCCTTTAAAAATCATTGAAATAAATTCAAAATTGACATAAAATATTCATTACAATTCATTAGTTTCCATATAAATAAATCTATAAAATAATTATAATAATGAGTATATGGAATATAAATAATTATAAAATAAATTTTTAAAGCATTTAAAATGTGGTTTTGATGTAAATTTTCAATTACCTCCTATCTAAATTGTCAGAAACATTACTTATCTTAATGAATAATAAAATTTTGTAAATTATTTACTTTAATAAGAAGTCATTTCATGTTTACGATTGTTTTTACCATAGTATAATCAATTACTTAATAAATTATGTTCACGTTGGATGTTTTGAAGATATTCGACTCAGATATCCAAAATGGAATTGATAGTTTGACTATGGTCAATGTGTTGATTATTCCATAATATATAGAATAATATTAAAAAAATAATTATATTTTTTATATATAAACAATAATAAAAAAACATGAAATATTATTATAAAAAATGAACTTCATTATAATCATGGAGACGATAAGTTGTATGTATACATGAATAACATTTCGGCTTTCCAAATAATATTATGGAAATAAAATAAACCATATTTAATATTTATATAATTATAATTATATAATAAATATCATATTATATGTTTAAATAAACTTATATATATCATCCATATGATGTGGTGAAGAAAAATGATTCACATCACTTCGTGCAGGCGGTAGTCCCCACATATGCACGAATAATTTTATCATTTTTCATTGTATTAAAAGGTAAGAAATTATATGGCATATAATCTTTATAAAATGTTAAATATTTCATGAATATCATATATATCTGTATATATATTATTCATCATTACATCTAATCGTGATAGGTGGTGATGGAAATTGAATTACATCGATTCACAATGCGGTAGTCCTCCAAACACACGAAAAAATGGTTCATTTCAAATATTATGAAAAAAGGAGATGGATATAAGTTATTAAATTAAAATAATATTATATTATTATTTGGTATATACTAATTTTATTATATAAATATGGTTGAAGAATATTTAAATGAGGTGGAATAATAAATTAAACTAAATCATTTGGTTAGAAGCTATATATCTTCTTCATACAATCTTCTTTGCTTTACACCTTGGACCTCTAAGGATGGGATTATACCTATAAAAAGTCCTATATAATGAGGATAAGGTTTATATTAGGGTATTTGTTTTGGGATTAAAAGAAAAAAGTCTTTTTAAGTGTGAAGAAAGAGGAGAGGTGGTGCCCTTTTATATGATATAGGAGGGGAATTCTTTGAATTATGTAAATTATTTAATCAATATTAATTAATTTTTATCTTCAAATAGATCAGAATTTATATAATTAGAATATAAGATTATTATGAGTTGAAAAAATCTCATAAAATGAAATTTGGACTAGTTTAGGGGATTTTTTGATCCATATATTTTGGTTTTAACTCTCATTAACCTTCTTGACACTTATAATGGTATTAATGTTTTTTAAAATAAAGGAGTTGATAAAGTTACTATAAAAGGTTAAAAACCCTATAAATGGTATATGGTTTACATTATAAATCATATATCATTCAAAAAATCTAATATATTATTTTTAGGAATTTTAAATCATTTAATAAAACACTATTTATTATTTAATATCATTAATATCAATTTTGGAACTATTCATTAAATTTGAATTTTAAAACAACATGACAGAAACAAATTCTAATATAATCCTTTAAAACATCCCTAAAATATTTTATTTACCTATAAAAGTTATAGTACATTTTTAATTACCCAAAAAATATTAATTTTAGAGTTTTTATAATCATTTACTTCATTTTTTACTCCTTGCATGAACACTATGTCAGTATTGAGTAAGTATTTATAGTAATTACTTTATCAATAAAAATAATAAATAAATTAACATGATAAAAAATTATTTTATATTTAATGTTAATATTTATGCCTAAAAATATATTTTTTAAAATCCATTAAAAAAGAGAAAATATATTAAAAGAAAGAAAGGGACATTTTTTGCTTTAAATTTTACTTAAATATTATAAAGGTCAAATTTATATCCAAATGGAGCCAAAATTTCATATTTTCGATGTCATGACCCGTCCCCCGGGGCCCGTATCGTGACTACCCCAACCCCACCTTCCATAGGTTAGGGGCTAGTGACCAGCACCAAAGGCGTAAATCCCTAAATTGGGAAGGAATTGCCTTTATAACTGTAAACAAACACATCAGAGTACACAAATGGAAGAAAAACACATAAGTAAAGCTGTATACAAAATAAGTGCTATAAAGTAAAAGGGGACAGAAATACAATCCCAACAGGAAAGTACAATTACAATTGAATGCAAGTATAACTGAAGAAAAGTAAAGCAGCTATTGGGTCATCCTTTGGGGTTCCTACATGAAGGGTAGGTACAGATAGCCTCCTCAGCACTCCCATCCTTCAGTCTCATCTGTGTACTGTCACACCGAGTTGTCCACCTCTGGGTACCATCCAGTCCTGCTACTCTCTGCCTCAGTCAGCACTGTTTGTTGTCTACAACCAAAACAACGAGGTGCGGACATATCCCGTGCAGGGGTGAGTATAAGGATACTCAGTAGGGACCCTGAGACCCTCAATGTCTCACAAATTACAAAAAGAATAAACCACAAAGTATGAAATCAATGGATCACCATTAATTAGGTATATTCCTATACATAAACCTATGTTATCTAGTAACTCATCTCAATCATGAGGACAACACAAAAGTCATTGACCTAGCTCAATCCAGGATTTTTATCATCGAAACCACGACTGGTGGCATACTCATCCTCTATCGAGAACAGTGGGCATCCCACGTGACACAGAGGCACTTCCCACTAACCTTTTACTGCTAAGGTACTACTCCTGTCGAGTACCGTGGGTCTGTAGTGCTCACATAGAGGCACTCCCCACCACGAGTCTGCCGCACTCACACAGAGGTTCTCCCCCTCATAGACTGTAGAGGTGTTCCTCCTGTCGAGTACCATGGGTCTACCACGCTCACACAGAGGCACTCCCCACCGTGGGTTTACCGCGTCACACAAATTCACTCCCCACTGGGCTAGTCGAGTCACTCCGAGTCGAATCGGTCAAACAGTCGTTAGGTCTCAGCCAGCTACTGGGTCTCCATACTCTGTTTGATCGCCTCTAGAAGGATCTGCTCCAAAAGCTACTGTTTGATAAAACAACTGTCACGAAGTGCCAAAAAGAAGTATCTTAAAGGTCCTCCACACCATAGAGATCTCAACACAACAGACGGGGTGTCAATCTGATGCCCAGTCTGTTAGTTATTAGCCTTTTTGTTCTGGGGTCCCAGTTGGATTCATATACGATCCAACCTGACTGTATCTCGACTATACCCTGAATTCCAGTGGGGTATTCTCAAAGGGATTACTTCCCTCCAAGAATACCAGCGCCGTTGACGGTTCATCAAACGGACGTCCGGTGCCCAAGATATGGCCCAAGAAGGTAATGGGGTCGGTAAAGGGCATGGGCCCGATCCGACCTGGTCGGACCATCTCGGCCCAACCCAGATGGGGACGACCTGGTCAACCCACTATGTTTGGATCGATCCACTGGTCTCGGACCAGCATACTGCGTGGGAAGTTCATCCTGGAGGTCACTACGTAGGCGACTAGGCCCAAAGGTCGGGGCCGGTTCGGCAAGCAACGTGAGGGTCATGGCTAGGGCGACTCGGCTCGGGAGGTCGGGATGGTCAGGAGGCCAGAGGGCTTGCTGCGCGGAGCATGGGTAGGCCACGGGCAGAGCGCGCGGGGCACATGTAGGCCACGGGTGGTCTGGGTAGGCCGCAGCAGGGGCCGGACATGGTTCGGGGGCACCGGGTAGGGCGCGGGGGCGACGGGAAGGGCGCGGGGGCACCGGGCAGGGCGCGGGGGCATCGGGCAGGGCGCCGTATTAGTTGAGCAGGCCACAGAGGTGCCGTAAGGGCACCGGGCAGGGCGTGGTAGTGGTCGGGTAGGCCGTGGGGGAGCCTGCATGGCGCCGGGCAGGCCGTAGGGGCGCCGATCAGGCCGTGGGGGCGCCAGCAGGGCGGCGGGAAGGGCACGGGCGCACCGGGCAGGGCGCTGGGAGGCCACGGGTAGGCGGGCCGGGCGCCACTTGGGCCGGCGGTGGTCGGCCAGATACATCAGTGCGCCGTAGGGGTGGCGCGATTCGAGGAGGCCGCAGGTAGCGCGACCCTCGTCGTTGTATCCTTCATCGTCGTCGCTTAATTGCCATTCCTTAGAACGCCACAAGATGAGAGAAAACAGCAGAGGATGTCAGGCTGTGTTAGGTTGGCCCACACTCTCCGCATTTAGGAATTTATCATTTTGCTCATCATGAGTAGAATATGACCAATAATACGCCTGAAACAATCCCTTATTATCCTTTGAAGAATATAATAAAAGTTTACAACTTCAACAATAAATAAACCCTCTACCTCTTGTTTGTCGTTTGTTTGTGGAGTCGTAGAAGGAAGATGATGAAGACCGTCATTTGTTGTGTCCTCCACACATCCCCAATTCCAAGCTGCGTTAGTTCATTGATGACGTTGCGGAGGGTAGGATTTGAGGAAGGAAGTCGAAAAAGAAATCGTCATCGGCGTTCTTCGCGTTCTTCGTTGGAAGAATGATTCTTCGTTGGAAGCTTTTCTACCTTTTCCCAAATTCCACCAAAAGAGAATGCCAACCCAACTAATAATAATATATTTTCTATTATTTTAATGTTGGCACGTAATTCAAAAAAGGGAATTAAATTGTGTAGGCTCCCCTTAATTAAACCACGGGTGTTGGCACAATTAATTAAAAGGGGATGGTGGCAGTAATTAATTAAAAGGGGAAGTCAGGGGACTCCCCCCTCATTAATGAGGGGAGTTGGGAGATTTTCCACCCTCCCTTTAATTGGGGGGTTTTAGTCTCGTGTGGTCCCCACATCGTAACCTCTCGCGGGTGGTTAAATTCGGGTGGAACCACCACCATAACCTCTCATTGGAGGTTAGGGTGTGGCGGTCCCACCTCCAACTCCCAAGTGGAGTTTTTAACCAACAGTCACACACATGGAAGCTTAAAAAAAATAAAGTGTTGTACACTTAATTTTATTATATTTGTTTTATAAAAATACAAAAACAAACTTTTATTCTCGATCATCTACCGTCGAGGTGAAAGTCTTCTTAAGCGAATACCGGTGCTATGAGTTCAACGGTGCCCTTGGATTTCAGTTCTGAGCACCGATTCAAAAATTATAAAATCCGGCTTGTACGTTTACTGAATGTACCCAAACAAACCTTCATAAATTGATTCCGGGCACACTGGGCCTTGGAATCAAGCCCCGTAAATTTTCACAGACACGTAAAATTCCCATGTATTTAAGAAAAAATATTCCATGGAATTTTCAGGTCATTACATTCGAATATTGAATGTTTATAGATAAAATAGAATCATCCAATGAAATAAATTTAAGTTTTAGGGTCAATTTATAGTCTCTATCAAATTATTTTTAACATAAATTACCCGATTTACCCTTACTATGGTTTCAAAATTACTAAGGTTACAATTCATATTGACAAAAAATAAAAGAGGAATATTGTCCAAATTTGGAATTCTAAAAAAAATATGTAATAAATTTTTTAATTTTTTATTTATATAAGTTTAATAATTTGATTTAAAATTAATCCTACAAAATATGATGAAATGTATTTTTTTTCATAAAAATGCCTTTTAAGTATAGAAATGTTTTTGTAACAGATTCAATCAGAAAATTAATTCCAATAAATATAATTGGATTATATTAAATCAAAATGATCCAATGAAATTTTAAAACTAATCAATAATTGAATATGTATTTGTAAATACTTTAAAATAAAATATTGTTTTCAATGAAAATAAATATTTTTCCCCATTCATTGAAAAATTAATATTTTTAGAAAATTATAGAATATTCAACCTAAGGTTAGTTTGAAATTTTGAATTAAAAATTGGATTTAATTTTTTAAAATTCAATTTCTATATTTTTAAATTTATTTTCTAAGTAAAACCATATAATACATGAAGAAACCAATTTGTTTAGAAATAAATATTTTCCCTTTTGAATGAAATGTTAACTAATATTCATATAATGATTATAAATATTTAAAATAAAATTTATGAATACAAATAATACATGGAAATGATTTATTCTGATATTACCCGGGTTGTTACATTCTTCCCCCCTTTTGGAAATTTTGACCTCTTAATTTTTTTCATTTCTTAAATAACTAGGGATGTCTTCCCATTATAGCATTTTGAGATTCCTAGGATGATTTTTAATCCATAAGGATACACAAAAAACCATAACTTCATGAATTACCTTATTCCATAATACTTTCTCTCTATGGTCAAGAATATGTACATGTTGTTCCTTATATGAATGGTTACCTTCCAAATGAACTACTTTAGGGCTCAAAACATGAGATGAATCTAGAACCTATTCTATTTAAAAAAACACGAAATATGATGTATACCTTAGATATAATTAGATTCGAGAAAACTCAGTATTCAATTCATCCAACTTTCTCCAAAATTTCATACGGTCCTATGAACCCTATACTTATCTCCCCTTTTTTACTAAAATTTAAAATACTTTTACATGAATATACTTTAAGAAAAACATGATCCCCTAAATCAAAAGAAAGATATTTCCTCTAATTGTCCACATATATTTTCTACCTTCAGTAATATTTCCTCATCTTATGTTGAATTGAATTCAATTTTTCAACCATTTCTTTTACAAATTCTTATACGAATAATTTTATTTCACATACTGTATCCCAAAAATATAGATCTCAACATTGATTTCCCTATAAAGCTGAAAAAATTTTCATCTGTATATTGGATTAAAAATTTTCATTTTAATAAAACTAAACCAATAAAATAAAATGATCCCAAATTTTCTATAAATCTATTAAACAAGAATGAATCATATCATATAAGTTCTAATTTTTTTTCTGACTGTCTATTAGATTGTTGATGAAAAGATATGATAGAAATTAATTTAGTACCCAACAAATTCTGAAGGAAATTACAAAATTTAAAGTAAGTATGTGATCATTTTTAGATAAGATGGAGAGTGGAATTCCACATAACCTGAATATCTCCTTTAGGTAAAATGGTAAAAGTTGATCTAAAGACATTGTATCTCAAATAGAAAGGAAATACATAGATTTAGTTAATAAATAAAAAACAACAAAAATGACATTATGACCTTGATATTTATTTGTAAATACCACCATGAAATTCATGAATATATTTTCTCATTTCGACTCTTGCACAGAGAAAGGTTGAAGCATATGCTTTGGTAATTTTCATTCTATATTAACCAATTGGAATGTCAAACATTTTAGGGTGAAACTAGCAATATCTCTTTTGATTCCATCCCACCAGCAAAACTCCTAATGGTATCTGCACATCTTAGTGCTTCCAGGATGAATAAAAAATGGGGAATTGTGATCTTCAATCAACAATTGTTTCTTCAAATTGGAATCATAAGGGGCCTATAATCATTTTCGAAATCTAAAAACACCTCCTTCTTCAACACTAAACTCCAGAAACATACCCTTCTTAACAGATTATACATTTTTCCTATGAAACAAGATTCTATATAGGATGTTCCAATATGTATTGTTTATATGAATAAATCCATCAAATCATTAACCAAAGGTTCATGTTTCAATTGTAACATGGTTAACATAGCTGTAATTTTCCATCTCAAGGCATCAACTACTTTGTGATTTACCAGGATAGTAATGAATTGTACATTAGTAATAATTTATAAATTCTAAACATTAAATTTATTTCATGTTAAAATATTTCTATGTGAATATATACTTCATACTTTTATGATCAATATATATCACAAAATTTACTCCATATAAATGATGTCTCTAAATTTTTAAAAGTATAAACTACATCTTCCGGTTCAAGGTGATGTCGAGGATAATTTTTATCATGTGGTATTATTTTATGTGAAGCATAAATTATTACCCAATCATTATGAATTTAATCACAATTCATACATCTCAAAGAAGCATCACTATAAATAAAATATTTAATATTTATGGATTGTAGGGAAAGAACTGGAGAATTTAATAATCATACTTTCAATTTTTAGAAACATTCATCACATTCCGTTTTACTAAGGAATCTAACTCCCTTTAATGTTAACTTAGTGGGATATTTGACTATGAAATGTTTTCAAAAAATTTATAGTATTAATCCATTAATCCAATAAAAATATAAATCATTATAAAATTTATTGGTCTTGGACAATCATCAAACACTTTTGTTTTAGTGGGATCAACTATTTTTCAATGTTTATTTATGTTGTTCCCAAGGAATGAAATATTCTATAACTAATAAAATAAAATTTTAAACTTTTTATTACATATTTTCTTATGGGGTTTAAAAAAAATAATTATATGTATTTCAATATCCTCAAAACATTTTGAATAAATCAAGATATCATTAATAAAACCAAACACGATGTTACCTAAATATTCATGGAAGAATATATTCATAAGATCTATAAAAAAGTTGGGGTATTTCTTAACCCAAAGTGAATAACCAAAAACTCATTATTCTTATACCTTGTAAAAACATTGTTTTCAGAATGTCATCCTTCTTAACCATCAACTGATGATACCCAAAACTGAGTTCAACCTTCAAAAAATAATAATCTCCTTAGTGTTAATCAAACAAAGTTATTGATATGAGTAAATTGATACTTATTCTATCATGTAATATTATTCAAATATCTGTAATAAATTCCAAGCCTCATGTGACCATTTTTATTTTTAACACAAAAACAGGAGATCCCAATAGTGAAATGCTTGGATGAATTAAAAAATTATCAAGTAACTATTGAAACTAATTTTTCAGTTCTAGAACCTCTAATTAATCCATTCAATAAGTGGGTTTTGAAATTGGATTAGAATCTAGAAAAAATTCAATAGTTAGTTCAACATCCCAATGAGGAATAACACTAAAAAACTGTTTTTATTTAGTAAACCCATCTTGAAGGCCTTTGATATTTATATTTATTTTGGATAGTACCATTTTTTAATTAGGTTGATAGGGAAACCGTACATAACCCATGGACCTAGAGGCAGAATTCCTAATACATGACTTTAATTCCCAAAGACTTAACTACACTCAATCTTCTCCTCCTCTGCATCTTCTTAATTAATGACACCTAGCTCCCCACCTCACATGGATGATTGGATAGAATTTATAGATGAAGAGTTACATGGTTCCTGATACCAATAGTGATTTTCATACCCTCTCATTATTATAATTTGGTTAGACCTCCTCCAGTTCCTGCTACTTACTCTATTTCCACTTTTTATGCATGCTACCATAGGGTTAGACCAGATTGTTACAGGGATCAAAGGCCCTTTTTCCTGAAACCCATTTTCCTATAGGTTTAATGTGGATTAGAGGCCCTATGTATAGAAGGCCTATGGTATATTGATAGTCCTATATCCCAAATTCCAAAATCTATGGCACATAGGCCCAAATTAGATGAATAGTTCATTAGATATAGTAACTACAATAATATCTTAGAAATTCACCCCTACTAGGATTTGAACTCGGGATTCATGCAGGTTGATGGTGTTTGTTAAGAAATTGGATACCACCCCAACTAACCAGGCATCTCATCTGTAGAAACATCCATGTATTATTTTAATACCATCATGTGATTGGTCCAAACATTTCTCTTATTTTCAATAATACATGTAGGATAACTTTCATTTCAATAATTTAATAGTTTCTCAAATTATTGACATGTTATCAATGGCACAAATTAATTTATGTATATAAATAAAAAATATTTCTAGAAAAAAACTTTTTTAGCTCTATAATTTATCTTAAAATGGTAAAAATAGAGCCAATCCATACCCAAAATAACATCAAACACTATTAGGGGTAAGGAAACAAGGTTTGAAAGTAAATAATTTCAACATACAACAACTGTAATTTTATTATAATTTCATTTTTCCTTCATATACCCCCATGTGTTTTTATGATAAATTCTATCATCATTTCTTGTGGTGATGTTTCTATGTTTCTAAAAAATTTCTTAGAAATGTATGAATATGAAGACTTAGAATCAAACAAGACAATAGAATGATCTAAATAAAAAATCAATGTACACGTTACCACTTCATTTTATGGATAAATTTTTTCAAAATTAGTTGTAAAGGATTTCACCACACCCTTTTGATTATAGTCTTGGTGTTGACCGTCATTCAGGTTCTTTTAAAGACATTTATATGCATAATGACCCATCCAATTAAATTTAAAACACTTTACTGTATGCTTATTGAAATTGGAATCACCACTACCAAGATCTTTTTCATTGCAATCATGAGCCACATTACCATACATACTACATTATAAGAACTAAAATAATATTATAAGGCATTACCGAAGGTGAATTTTACTCCACCTATCAAAAATTATAATATTTAATTTCTTAACTTCATATTTCATTGATATATTCTTCTAGTTGCCTACTATCTTGTTCTCTTTTTCTGGTTGTTTTCATAAAACAAATTATTATCTTCTGAAAAAATTAAAAAATTCATCATAACTTTTAAATTCATGTTATGCTAATAGTCTTTAATAACATAGATTTAATCCTGAGGAGAACAAATTAATTTTACTAGAAATATCCCTAATAAAATTTGGTGCATACGTAGACAATTGAGTTGAGTTTTCTTTATAAATGTCTAGTAAATCTTTATCCTTATTACATAATTCCAAGAATTTTTTCCATCCTAAGTCTAACATCCTTAGGAAAATATTTATCATGGAAAATATTATTAAATTGATCCCATTCTATGTTATCAATCTATTCAATTTATCTAGTATTCTTAACCATTTTCCACCATTGATCAGATTCACCATAAAAACAGTAAATAGAATGAATCTCATTTTGATTCTATGAAAAACCCATGACTATAAACATATTTTCTAGAGCCGTTATCCATTACCCAGCTACCACTCGATTAGAATATCTAGTTAAACTTGGAGTTGTTTTCTCAAAAAAATGCACCACTGTTAATATATTCTCTTTAGGTAAATATGGTTATTATTTAACATGGATTACACCACCATTTATAAATTTTATCAACTGATCCATCATAGTGACAAAATAAATAGTTCCAATTCCAACCATTCTTGGTTTCGGATTTAGAAGGATATTGCCATCTTGGTTCCTTCCTACCGCATCTTCCCAATTTCCTCTATGGAAAACCCTTATGAAAACACATTGTTTAGGTAAAGAAACATGGTAGTAATAAAATTCAACATAATGATAACCATTAATTATAAAATCATAAGTGTATTTAATTACATAATACTAAATTCTAAAATTATCAAAACCTTCCCTTTGATACAAATTATAAGGACCAAATCCTTATTCAACTGATAATTTTTTTATCAAGAATTTACATTCTTTCATTTTGAGGATCTTTTTAGGTTAATATTTTTAGATAATTAGGTTATAAATCATACATAATATATAATATGATTCATTTTGTAAACTTCCTCTTAGTATCAGTTTTTCCAACAATACATACCTTTTAAAAAGAAACATGATTTCTGTACATGGAAAACTTTTATGATCTTCATATTGGGTTCTTCATTGTTCCTACTCATCCTTAGAACTATGAAAAACATTTAAAAATGTGGTATGAGAAAACAATATTAGTAAGGTACATAATAAAAATAAAGAAACCCATTATTCCATGAATACATATAAATTTTTTTCTTTTTCAAAATAAAATTTGGGTTTAAAATAAAAACTTTCGCACCCAATAACTTATCTTTTTCGGCCAACGATTTTCATAGAACATTTTATAATAATTATTAAAGTAAAAATAAAACTCATAGAAGTTTCTTTACAATCATAAAAAAATCTGGAAATCATTTTCATAAATTTATACATTTTACTGTTAAGAAGTAAAAAAATACATTTCATTAAACATAAGCTCATTATATTTCCTTGAGAAATCATTAGATCTCTTTAAAAAAACAATATCAATCATAAATAAATCATATAGGTAACTCAAGGAACCATTTTCATATCACTATTAAAAATGGAATAACCTTGATGGTTAAAAATGTGATAACCTTCATCGATGCAAATGAAATCACCTTCATGGTTATAACTAGAGTAATATTTATGGTTAGAACTAAAATAAACATCATGGTTACAATTAGAATAAACAATATAGTTATGAATGTAATAACCCTTACATTTACAACTATAATAACATTCACTATAATTTTTTTAAAAAAATATTAACAAATGAATTAGAGGTTTATCACTGACCCACCCAAACATGGTTTCTAATGGAACCACCCATCATTATAAAATTTTAGTAGTAACCATAACACATAAAATCATGTGGGTTTCAAAATTAAAATCATAAAAATATTTTCTATTCCCATAAGAAATCATTTATGGATATTGAAACATCCATTGAATTTAAAAACCATTTTGAAAATGTTAATAAAAAAATAAAATAGTCTTTTTATATGAATAAATCAATAACTATTATAACGGAAACCCAATATTAAATAATTTTTATGGTGATTGGAAAAACTGTTGATGTCGTATAAGTAAAAAATATTATTCATTTTTTTCTTTTTATCAAAAGTTCCATGTAGAAAAATAAAAATATTCCTTTTGAAAAATTTGAATGAAATTAAAAATTGACATAAAATGGATTTTATAACTCCTTTATGTTCCTATTAATACATCAATAAAATAATTGTAATAACATTGACATGTAAGAGAAATATTTCGAAAATAACCCATTAAAACATCTAAAATGAGGTTTTTAAAGTAAAGTGTCTCTTACCTAGAGTCCAAATCATCACGTAAATTCCATAAAATTATTAATAATAAAATTATGTTAATTATTTACTTGATTAATATCCATTTTCATTTTTCTTATTACTTTTACCATGTTATAATAAATTACTTAATCAATTAAGTTCACATGAGACCTTTTGACGATATTCGTCTCATGTATCAAAAATGATTTTGGAAGGTTGAATATGGTCTAAGAGTTAATTATTACATCATATATAGAATTATAATAATTAAATAATTATCATTTCTATAAATCAATTATACTTTTAATAATAATTATCAATGATTATTATTAAAAATGAACTATGTTACAGTCATGAAGATGGTAGGTCATACGTACGCATGAGTAACGCTTCCATTTTCGAATGATCATTATCAAAAGAAGGTAAGTGTTATTTTATATCTAAAAAATGGTAATTTTATCATCATTATAATATTATATCTTTAAATGAACTTATATATACTAGTCATATGATGTGGTGATGAAAAATCAATTTCACCGGTCTGTGGTTGTGGTAGTCTACACGTACGCATGAACGACATTATCATTTTTCAATGTATTTAAAGGTAAGAAATTAGATGATATATTATATTTTTATAATTATAAATATGTCATTAATATCATATATATACATTAAATCGTTCCTTATATATATTTATGAGATATGGAGATGAAAAACGAATTACATCGGTTCGTGAGGCGGTAGTTCACTGTACACATGAACGACGGTTTCATTCCCATTTGATGAAAGAAGGAGATGAATACAGGTTATGAAATTAACATAATAAAATATTATAATATGGTAGATACTGATTTTATTATCTTATAATGGTGTAATAATATCTCAAGTATGTGGAAGAAGAAATAAAACTAAAACATTTGGTTAAAAGTTACACCTCTTCTTCAAACAATCTCCTTTTATTTACACCTTAGCCCCCTAAGTTTGGTATTATGAATAAAAAAATCCATTTATAAAGTAGTTACGGATTCTAAAAATGTATTTAGGTATATATTTTCTGAACAAAAAGGAATTTTAAGTTTGAATGATTGTGGAGATGATGTATCTCTCTATAAGAGTGGGGAGGGGAATTCTTGGAATTACATAAAGTATTAAATTAACATAAATTGATTTACACCCTAAAATGGATCCAAATTTATATAATTAGAGTCTAAGTTGATTTATTATTGAAATCCTATCATAACATAAAATTTTAACATGTTTATGTGATTCTTTAATTATTATCTTTTGGTTTTAATCCCCATTAACCTTTTTGAAACTTACATCACAATGAGAGTTTTTTACACTAAAGTAGTCGAGGAAGTTACAATAAAAAGAAAAATGGATCGTAAATGAATCATGGATGATATTATAAAATATATATCATTCCATTGTCCAATTATAATATTTTTATGAATATTAAATCATTTAATAAAATATTATTTATTATTTAATTCATTTAAAAACACCTAGTGTTATAAAAGGAAATTTTTCAATAAAATCTGTTCTTATTTATATATTATATTTTTATTTAAAATATAAATTTTGTAATTTTAGAATGTGAATTTTCTAAAATTAAATTAATTTTTGAATACATTATATAAATACTAACCTAAGATGAGTTTTTGGTATTTTTCTAAAATAATTGATTTTTTGTGAATAGTGAAAAGTATAGTTTTTACCAAAATTATAAATAATTTTGTCAATATATGAGAAAAAATAGCAGTTTTAAGACATTTAAATTTATTATTTATTTATTTAAGGATTAAAACTATATATTTTAAACTACCATTTTGAAAATAGAAAACGTATGCTCAGCATTTTAGATCATAAGTGACATTTTATTTTAATTTAAAAAATATTGTTAGTCATTTATTTTAATTAGATTATTAATGGTAATGATAAAATTTTAATTTCCTTGTAATCCACATAACTTTAATTTTTTATAAAATAATCCAATTTATATCATTAAAGTTAATGAAATTGATAAATTTATACTACATAAATTTTAATCATTAAAACACAATTTTTCTAAAAAATAATGGGTTTTATGCTCTAATATTAAAATTAAATTTTCAAAAAATTAGAAGTTTTAATTGATAAGATAATTTTAATATTTTATATAAACATTTTACTATTAGTTAGTATGTTCAATTTCATTTTTAGGTGTCAAATTATGTTACAAAGATAAATATTAGTTGCCACGGTAAAACAATTATTTATCATGTAACGACACTGACTGAATGGCCCAGATTTCATCAATTTTTTTATTAATTTTTGATAATACCCCTTTTAATGGTTGAAGTGGAACCCTTACATGGACTATATTCTTCATGAAAATATAGGTCCCTAAGGTCTTAATGGAATTCATCCCACACTATGACTACTTGAAACAACCCCTCCCCAGTGTCTGCATCATGATTAGATCTCCACCTTTGCATGGTTGTTTAGATATATATCTTGTGCAGAAATTCATAGGCCTGGTACTGATGATAAATTACATACCCTCTCATTCTTCCAAATATGATATCTTTTTTATGGTGAATGTGTCTGCTCAGAGTCCTCCTTTAGAGCTTGTTCCTTGTAGAATTTGTCTTTTTTGGGTCTGCACATCATGTGCCATGAAGGCCTTGAGGAGGCCTAAAGGCCTTAAGTTGGACCGAAGGCCTTACTGACTCTAATTCCAGGGTGACTCAAAGGACTTAATGACTCTAGTCCCAAACTGGTGTCCCAACGGTGAATAGTTATGGCTGTTATAGTACTGAACAATACCTACAACAACACCTACTACTGTACTACTACATAATAAATTTTTTAGGTTTTAAAGTCACACCTTCATTTATAACCAACATTTCCCCACCTAACTCACCTTACTATCATATAATTCCATTCTCACCACTTACGTGCCATTCCTTTTCAATGATTTTTTTTCTCTTTTTCACATTTAAAAGTAGCTCAATTTTACCAACTTCAAGAAACACCTATAGTCAGAAATACCAATGAAAATATACCCAGTTTAATTCGTATGTATCCCTTATACATATTTTTAATCCCTTATCAACAACAATGTTCCTCAAGTCATTAATTTATAATGGATACATCAAGAGAATATCAAAATTATCAACTTAAGTATTACTTACCCTTTAACATCCTTTCTTTATCCTTCTTATCCACCCACATTCAAACGCATTCTAACTATATTTATATAATAAAATCACTATAAAATGTATATTTAAATTTTATTATATTTATGGTATAACTATTATCTATTCCTCTCTAATTCAATTGAAAAAATGAACATGTTTCTCATGTGCATGTGTGGACTACTGCCTCCTTGAATGACACAATTCGTTTTTCATCAGCACCTTTCAAGGATTCCTCTAGAAAAATGTTTTTGTAATATATATGTTATTAATGTCATTATTTATATACTTTAATTATAATTAATAAATTTTATTACTAATATTATCAACAAGTGATCATTGTAAAACTAGGAGCCCAAATTGAACATACTAAGAGGAAAATCGATGTATTTATAATTGAAAAATTATTTTTCATTTACCTTATTCTTATAACTCTTGTAAATTTTGATTAATAACTTTAAAAACATTTATATAATTAAATTATCCTTTTTTTGATAATGATATTGTAATAAAATATTTGTTCTATATCCATACTCACACATAGATTGTAACATATTCTTATTAGGATAGTTTAACGACTATATGTAAAATGGTATAAATTTAAATAAATTATGCAATTGGAAACCAAATATTTGATATTAATATGTAAATAAGGATTTTTTTCTATTTTGGTAATATAAACATTTAATTAGTTAATTATGTTACTGCCATTTATTTATTAAAAATCTCTAAAATACGCTAATTACAAATTTCATCTATAATAATTGTAACTAAGAATCTCATAGAATGAAATTTAAAATTTAAAATATACCATGGGAAAAAATTTATTTTACCTATTATGATATGGTAATTATGAAATTTGAGAGAACAACGAAGAACAACACCACTGTTGTAGAACTAGTTCAAAATGATCTAGATTACTCACACCCAATATTAAAAAATATATAAAAATTTACTAATATACATATAGAGAATAATTATAAATAAATTTTATTAAAGTATATATACATTAATATGTTTTTTAAATAAGTGATTAATATGGTTATGTTTTTTATATAGGCTATTTGAGTGTGATAAACTAAATGGGAATTCAATGTAAGGGTTTCTTATCTCAAATTTTCATCCCTTGATAAATATTACTGATTATAGACCATGTTTAATTTATAATGGTTTATATATTACCGGTGGAATTTATTTTACCATATTTATTCAACTCATGTGGCTTTATGATCCATATCATGTTCTCTCATTAAATGGATATTTTTTCAAAAGATACCAAAGTAATAATGGTTTTTGTTAATTGAACTAAATATAAAGAGTTGTAATACTTACTATTAAACTTATTTATTCCATTATAAAAGTTTAATTCATTATAATTTCTCTTCTAATAAAATCTAAAACTACATTATATTTCAGATCTTATACCTTGATTAAATTTATTTCCCAAAAGTATATCTTTTTTAGAATAATTCACATCCTCTTAAATGATGGTTTCCCCTCCTAACACATATTTTCATGTCCCCCAGATGTTCTCATTTATACTTAAATATAAAACATTATGTTATCTAATATGACCTTCATATTTTAATTCTCATATTTTAATAAGAATGTTTTGGTTACTCTTTTATAATGTGGTTTTTCAAGAATGGAGTTTTAAAATCACCAAAAGGGTTTTCCACACATTCAAAATCAAAGGTTTTATATTAAAATCCACATTATATTTTTATAACCTTAATGATATATCAAAGATCTATTATTTAATATTATTTTTAAAATTAATTATTTTCAAAGTATTTTCACCTCACATTTTAAAAAACATTATGTATTTTTCAGGGCCCCATTATTAAATATAATATTTAAAATCTAATGTTTTTAGTTAATATTTTTGAAACCATTATGTATTTTTTAAGGATAAATAATAATTATTATTTTTAGATGTAAAATATTTCAAATTTATTTAACTTGACCTTTTTAAACTATTATTTATTTTGTAAGGATTCATTATTAAATAATATTTTAAATGTAAATGTTTTCTAAGTGTTTTCACTTCACCTTTTTTAAACATTATATCTATTTTAAGGATTAATTATTGAGAATTATTTACAAATAATTGTTTTTAAAATTCCTTCCTTTAAATTTCACAAAAGTGACGTTTTAGAAAAGTAATTTTTAAAATTACCCATAACTTATCCTCTTGTGACAATGTTAAAATAATTTTATTAAAACTCTTCTATATTTTCTCTTCCGTTTTCATATTTATATCTAACGGAATTATTTCCATGGATTTTTTTCATGAATAAATCTCTATATGTTAATATAAAGTACCTAATTTGTGATAATTGGATTTTGGATATCAACTATTTATATGTGTGAGGTGATTCCATATTAAAGTGTTGTGAATCTCATTTCCCATTCCCTGGTTTCTTTATGATGTGATGAATGAAATCCATTTTATCATGGGTTATTTAAGATATAATGATTGGTTTATTGAATGTGTCACTCATATTTATGTTTTATTAATGGATGGGGCCTATATCAACCTCCAATACATTGGTTAAAGTTTTATATCACATGTGATAATGATATTGATTGTTGGACTTTTTTTTGTTTACAATATGAAATATGGGATTTTTTTTGTTCATAAGAAGATGTGTAGGAATTTTTTTCAGAATATAAAGCCTTTTAATTTTCTTGTTGAAAACATATAGTTTGGGAATTTTATTTTTTCACAAAATAAAGAGAGTTAGTTGTTTATTCACAACACAAAGAGTAAAAATTTTATTTTCAGAACATATAGTGTGGGCCTTTTATTTATTCACAATATGAGAAGTGGTAATTTTTTTTTCATAACATGAAGTATGTAAATTTGTTTTGTTCACAAAATGAAGCATGAGATGTTTTCTTGTCCATAATTTAAAATTTTACATATTTTCATTGTTGTTTCATAATTATATGAGTATGAATTGTTTCTATGAAATACAAAATTTTCATGATGTTTTCTTATATTATGAAATGAATTATGCCATTATTTTTTATCAATTATTTATTGGTTATAACATTGTTATGTATCATGGATATAACCATATGTTCATATTATAATCACTTATTATCTTTAATTGTTATCGCTTATGATTACCCTTACAAATCAAATTAGTTCACAAATTTTTTATGTTTCACTTATTCTGGTTATAAAGATTAGTATAACTTATGAGTCGTCTTTAAGAGAGTCTAGTGTTGTTGTGATTATAAAGGAATGTTTGTAGGTGTTATATAATAAGTGTTTTATGTGGATAGTCATCAAATACACAAAAAACCTTTTTCCTTGGGATTGTGTGATTACTGTGAGAAGTAATGTTTAACATATGGAAATATTGAAAAATAAATATAATTTATCTCACTTTGTATCAAATACAATGTTTATAGAAAGTGTTTTTAGAAATAAAAAAGGGTGTGTTGGTATTTAATCCTTATTTGGTATCAATGAAAGGTTTATATTTTTTTAAAATTATTATAGTTATTTTGGTGGATATGATAAGAAAAATTTAGTGAAAACCCTATGTACGAGTCTAAGTATAATTCTATTTATAGGATAACATCATAAAGCTTTGGTAAAGTAGATATTCTATGTTTCTCATAGAAATTACATTCATGTATTAATATTGTAAAGTGGATGTGGCTATATTACATTTGTACTTAAGGGTAATCAACCATATAAAGGCTAGTTGAGCTTTGAATTTATCTTCACTCTAGTGCACAATGAGTGGGATTAAGGCTGCACACCAAGCTATACACTCTCATGGGATATTGTTTGGTTAATAACATCCTCTTTATAAAAAATCATGAAGGATTTATTATTTTTATGAATTTGGTTAAGGAATATGAGACAACACAATATAAAGAAACCTAGTTTTAACCAAGTATTATTTCTATTGAAATGAAAGATAGTGATAATTTTGGAGAGTGAGATTTTGAGGTTGAAATTTTCATGTAATTATCAAAAAATAATACTATTATAGTTTTAATTATTCATCGCTCGAAATTAACTAATCATAGTGTATGAAATGGTTGGAGTAATGAGGAACCAACTAAATAATGTATATGATGGAAAATATTTTAATTTTCATAATAAGAAAACAAATGGGATAAATACTGGTGTTAAAAATATTTTTTTATACGATCACCTAACTATCATGACTTTTGATTAGTAAGATGAGTATTTAAAGGAATATTAACAAAATAATAATAAAAGGATCATCTTTCATTAAATATCTGGTGATGAAGATCATGAAGGAAAGAGGATTCAACTTCCTATATGACATGTGGTAAGAATTACCCAATGGAATGTCTGAAAGAACAATAAATTGTTTCGAGTGTGGAAGGATTGGCCATCAAGCTCATTATTTTCAAATATAGATGATGTGGTTAACCAATATAGTGGAAGGTATTGGAGACCCAACTAATACACCATCTACACATCAATAATTTAAATATAATGAGTCTGAGAATTATGAAAATATATTCCCCAAAAAAAGGTTTAATAATGATTATAGGTATAAAAAACTTCATAAAATAATTTAACAAGAGAAATACTATCCAATAACTATCATTATAGTGTATCATGATAATTAATACACAATTATATGCCCCTCCAATTTGTGAATGTCTTATTGGTTTTTAATTTTACAAACCCTAGTATATTTAGAACATTTTATAAGAGAGTTAAATCACAACATTGATGATTAGGATATCGAAGAAAAATTCTAGTTATATAATTATTTTATTAAAAGACGGTGTTTATGGAATTGTACTATTTGAAAATATTGTTATCCTTCCATAATATGAATTTAATATAATTTTGGAAATAGATTAATCCACTTTACATAGATGAAAATTTATTTGGAATAAAGAAATCCCATTTCCTATCAACCTATAGAAATAGTTCAATGCAAGAATGAGTATGAAAATCATTTAGGTGAAAAAATATAATGTGTTCTTGATTTTGAATAATGATAGACTCTTGGCTCAAATTTTTGGAGAAAATCCAATAGTTGGGATAATCCTATTATAAGGAAAAAATACTTATTTGTTATTTTTATAGGGTTGATATCTCCCTAGAAATTTTATCTTGAATCATGTATATAAATGAAATAAATATGGATATTTTCAATATTAGTAGTATAATTTAAATTTTAATGGTGTAATTTATTAATATTGGGGAATGTAACACCCTAATATTTTGGAATATATTTTTATAAATCAATACTATGTTCGATGGCCTGCTCTAAATATAACATCGAACTAAAATAATATGAAACATATTAGATGAATATTATTAATAAAATTTAATAATAATAAATATTATAGTAGATAAAAAAATATTGATATCAATTATAAATTAATACAACATAGGATTGAGAGCACCAAATGTTTTAAAAGGTCCTTTTTCATGAAAATAGGTTTTTATTTATATATTGTATTTTTATATAATAATCAAATTAAAAAATATTAGAATTTGAGTTTAATAAAATTAATTTCATTTTTTAATTCATCGTATCAATATTATACAAAGATGAATTTTTGGGATTTTTTTAAAATAATTGATGTTAAGTGAATTGTAAAAAATATAGTTTTTTCCAAAATTTTAAACGACATTATCAATATATGAGAAAAACATAAAATTTTATAAAATATTTTAACCAATTAATGATTTATTTAATTTGTAAAAAATTTTACTTTAAAATATCATTTTTAACATTGAAAACCTATATTAAACATTTTAAAACATAAGAAACATTTAATTATAATTTAAAAATTATATTCAAGATTTTCTTTTAATTAAACATTTTAATGGTAATATTCCATTTTTGATTTCATTGGAAGTAAAATATATCTAATTTTTTTATAGTAAAAAAATTTATATCATAAATTTTAATGACATTGATAAATTTATATTATAAAAATTTTAATCATGAAAACACACTTTCAAAAAAACGTTTTTTATATGATAATATTAAAATTAACTTTTATAAACATTAGGAAATTTATTTTATAAGATATTTTTTATATTTTAGATCAACATTTTCATAATATTTAGTTTTTTAAATTTCATTTTTTGATGTAAAATTAATTTACCAAGACAAATATTAGTTACCAAAATAAAACGTTTATTTTTCAAGAATGCCACATTTCTAAATATTTTGATTTTAAATTAAATTAATATATTTTAAAATAAAGATTCTAAAATTATTTTTAAACACATATAAAAATAATTTAACACTCATTTATTTGTTAATAAAATTTTAATAATATTAACAACACATAATGATTAAAATGACTTTCTCTACAAAATGGTTTTTTCATATATTATATATTTTAATTTAAAAGTTTATTTACTAATATTTATGAATTTGATTATATTAAATTGAGTTTTAATTATAATTCATCACATTTAAATTTTCTTGGAAGGTTAATAATATATTTTTAGTAGTAAAATAATTACCATGGATGAATTTAAATAAAGATTAATAAATATTAAAAAGAGCAATTTAATGTGGCTAGAATTTTACTAAATAAATTTGAAACATATACCTTATAGAATAAATTTTGAGTATTTTAAATTTGTTCCTACATTTATCACTAACATTTCACAACTAAACTCACCTAGCTCTCATTCAATTTTAATCTTACCCCTTACCTAACATTATTTTCTAAATATTTATCCAGCGTTTTCAGCTATAAAAGGAGCCCACTTCCACCTACTTCAAGACACACCTATAGTTATAAATTATAATTAAAATATAAATAATTTACTTCATCAATATCCCCTATACCGTTTTTATATCCCATATCCTCAATAATTTATCTCAATCCCATTATTTCAATAGGATACTTCAAGAATGGATGAAAATTCTCAACGTAAGTATTACATACTCTTTAACTTCCTTAATTATCATTCTCATCCACCATCTTAAAAAACCATTATAAAATTAATTATTTGATTAAATAAGTATAAATATTTGACTAAAATTTTATTATATTTATTAAAAAACCATTACCTATTCCTCTCCAATTCAATCAAAATAAAGGAAAATTTTCTCATGTGTGTGGGCGGACTACAAGCTCTATGAACGACATGTTTCAGTTTTTATCACAACCATTAAAGGGTAGTTATATAAATGGTTTTAGGGAATAAATATTATTTTTATATTAGTATTTATATTCATTCAATATAAATTAGTCATTCTATAAGTAATATTAACAATAAGCGGTCATTGTAAGACTAACCACCTAGAATGAACATACCAAGAGGAGAAGTGATTTATTTATAATTGATAAATTATTTTTCATTTAACATATTATTGTAAGTATTATAAATTATAATTAATCACATCAATTAAATCCGAATTATTCTGTTATACTTTAGTGATATTGATAGTATAAAAAAAGAATCTATTCTATTTCCATACTTGCACATAGATTGTATTATATTCTTATTGTGTTAGTTTAACCACATAACTGGAAAATGATATAAATTTATATAAAGTATCAAATAGGAAATTAATATTTTATATTAATAGGAAAATAATAATAAATTTTTTATTCTGTTTTAGGAATATAAACATTTAACTCATTAATTAAGGTACTGTTGTTTATTTGTTAAAAATCACTAAAACATGTTCATCACCAATTTTGTCTACAATAACTGTAACTAAAAATATCATAGAATGAAATAATAATTTTATAATATAACCTAAAAAATCAATTAAAATACCTTGTATGATCAATTAATGATAAAATTTGGGAGAATAATGAAGAACAACACCATTGTTATAGAATAGTTTAAAATGATCAGGATTACTAATACATGATACTGAAAAATAGATAAAAACTAACTAATATACATATAAAGAATATTTATAAATGAATTTTATTAATGGTTATATACATGAATATGGTTTTAAATTTTGGGATTAATGTGGTCATATTTTTTTACATAGTAGGTTTGAGTGCAATCAACTATGTTGGAGTTCAAGGTAAGGGTTTCATTTATCATATTTTCACCAATTGAGACATATTTCCTATTATAAACTATGATTTATTTGGAATGGTGTATCAAAAACCTTATTAATATATTTTACCATATTATTTAAATTCATGGTGTTTGATGATTCATATCATTTTGTTACTTTAAATTGTTTTTGTTTCAAAAGTTACCAAAGTTATAATTGTTTTTGTTTACTCAACTCCATTTATTGAGTTATAATTCTTCCTATTGAACTTATCTCTTTCAATATAGGGTTTTTACAACTAAAGAGTTAATTTTATGGTAATTTATCTTCATTTATAGCAGAACATATCTTATAATTTGAAAAAATTTCTTTCTCAAAAGTGTATCATTGTTTAGAATAATTATCATCATCTCCAATTACGGTTTCTCCTACTTGTTCATATTTTCCATTCCTAAAAATGTTGTCCTTTATACATAGAAATTAAAATATGTGTTATATCTTATCACCTTCATATTTATATCCTCCTATTTATCAAAGGAATTTTATTTTCTCTTTTCCAATATTGGTTTTCAATAATTGTTATTCAAAATGTTGAAAATGTTTTTTAATCCTTTCAAAATCAAAGGATTCATATTCCACTTCATGTTCTTTTTTTATAAAATTTATGTATTTTTAATGATATATTATTGATCATTATTTTTAAATTTAATTATTTTTAAATTATTTTCACTTCACTATTTTGAAAACTATATGTTTTTTCGAAGGCTCCATTATTATGTATTCAACGTTTTCAATGAGTTTTCACAAAGAAATTCTTGAAACCTTTATGCATTTTTAAATATTACATTATTAAATATTATTTTTAAAATTAAATGCTTTCAAACTATTTTCACTTCGCCTTTTTGAATCATTTATGTCTCTTTTAAAGCTCCGTTATTGGGATTTATTTCCAAATAATGGTTTTGAAAATTACTTTCTTCAATTTCTCAAATGAGGCCTTTTGGAAAATTACTTTTCAAAATAACCGATAACATATCCTCTTTATGAAAATTTAAATATTGTTTTCTAAAAACTCTTATATAGTCTCACTTCTATTTTCCTGTTTATCTTTAAAGGACTTATTTTCATATAAATTATTTTTTATAGATTATCCTTTAAATGTTAATATGAAATACCTTTTACGGGGTTATTTAATTCTAGTTATCAACAATTTACACGATTGAGGTCAATTTTATTGATATTATATAGTATTGTGAATCCATTTTTCTATTGAACTATTTATGATGTGGTGAATGAAAACCATTTTCTTTACATGTGATATTTATGATATAATGAATGATTAATTTCATGTGGTCCTCATATTTAGGGATGATTAATGGATGGGATCCTATATCACCCTATAATTTGTTTGTTAAAGATAGATATCACATAAGATAATGATGTTTAGTGTTGGAAGTTTTCCCATTTACAACATATAGCATGGGAATTTTTTTGTTCACAGTATATTGAGAAATAAATTTTTTCACAACATGAAGCATGTGAATTTTTTTTCACAACATATAGTTTGGGTATTTTTTTCACAGCATGGAGTGTAGGAATTTTTTTGTTCACAACATGAATATTGGGAATATTATTTAATAACAACATATAGTTTGGGACTTTTGTTGATTCACAATATGAAGAGTGGTCATTTTCTTATTCCTAACATGACGCCTGAACATTTTCATTATTCATAATGTTATAAGTATCATATTCTTATGGCTATTCAATAATTCTCTGACTATACCTTATTTTTATGATATACAACATTTTCGTGATGTATAATTATATTATGACATACCTCATTCCATGATTTGTTTACCTATGATTTATTGGGGATTTCTTTCTTATGTTTCCAAAATATACCCATATGCTCATATTTTTCTCACTTATTATATTTTATAATTATCACTTATGATTACCCTTACTGAGTATCTATGCTCAACTATTTTTATGTTTCCCTTAAGTTATAAGTATGAGAATAACGTAAAAGAAGTCTAAAATGGATTCTAGTGCGGTTCAATTAAGAAGGAATGTTCACAAGTATTCTAGAGTAAATTGTGTATGTGTATAGTCCACAAAGTCACTAAACTATCCATTATTAGGATTGTGTAATTACTGTGAGCTTTATTATTTAAACTATGGTAATATTATAAGATAAATACAATTTATCTCAATTTGTATCAAATCAAGTGTTTATATAATTTTTTTATCACCAGACCTATGAGTGAGGTGATGGGGAACCTCATTATACATCTAAAATTTTCATCTAGGTGAAAAATCCTAAACAGAAATATAAATGGAGTGTTCTATAGGGAATAAAATGTGTTTGGATAATTGGAAAAACTTATATTGTTCCAATATATCCCAATATTTAGTATGTTTTGATGCTCATAAAATTCATGTTCGTTTAACTTAGGAATTTATCCTAACTGATTTTAGGTGAATACACAATATTTTTTCAGGTATTATTTCTCTTGAAAATTATAGATCAATCCATTTTAGACTTTTTTAAATGAATTTTTCTAAGGGAAATATCATATGAGCATACTCTAGTTTTTTTAAAAATGTCTGAGTGAATATATTGCTAGAATCGAATGAATATAAAATATCATACATCATATAATAATATCATACATTGGGAAAAATTCAATGAAATTTATCTTATGAATCTAGAAAGTCTTATGTTCTAGATGTGTGCTAAAATAGATTATCATATGAATCTGAAAATATGTACTTTCTAAATATTCATTAAAATAAATAATTCTATGAAGACATAAAGTCTTATACATAAAATGTGTGTTAAAATAAATTATACTATGAGCTAGGAATGTTGTATGAGATATGTTTTAGTGTGATCATTTATCATATGAATATCAAATATCATACAAGTACACAAAATATCCTACATCTACTCAAATTATCTTACAAAATAGTATTACCAGATTATAATGTGAATTATAAGTATTGTAAGAAGTAGAGCATCATACCTGACTAAGGGTATCTTTTAAAATAGAAAATTCTTACAGGACCCACGATATCATTATAATGTGAAAATATCATAAAAAGAATAAGTTTATGAAATGACTAAAGTTATGTGAAGCCTTAATGTCTCACGTTTAAGTCTAAATTTATAAAAACAAAAGGAAATTATTATGACCAAAATGAAGGCATATTATCAAATATCTTATAAATAAAAGTCTTATAAATCAATAAAGCTATTTAATTTAAAATATTTAATTAGATTACCAATGAATTTATTATCATTGTAGCACTATAATAAAATTCCGTACAATTTTTTTATCAAAAGTTTTGATATAAAATGTTGAAAGGGAAATTTAAATATTGGTTATATTTCTATGAACATGTATAGTTCGAGGAACAGCTAAAGTTACAATAAAAAAACCTTTTTCTTTACTATATCTAGAGAAGAAGGCCACATGTAAAGGAAATATCATTATTTCATGATTATTATATTCTATTAGTAATTTTATAGTATGGAAGTTTGAATTATAATATATGTATATTTATTGTTAATATTCAATAACACTCTTGAAAGAACTATATATCCTATTTTTCATGATCATTCTTACTGCATAATATAAAATGAACATATATTACTGCTATGATTTCATGTTTATTTAGTAAATCTGAATAATCTATGTATCTACTATTTTAATTCATATTCTATATTTATATATGTTCTTTATCAACTATTAGTTGTTTCTTTCAATTGTGTGCTGAACCTGACAATATTTTATACAATTATTTCTTTGTAAAGATTTCACTCATTGTACTAAGTGTGAAAAGGATAAAGATATGTATTATAAAATTGGAGAGCCTAGTAAAATATATTGTAACATTTTGTAATAATTCATATTTTCTCACACTCATCAATCTAGGTTCCCCTAAAAAGGACATGTGTGGTGAAAATCACCAAGCTCACTGATAGACTGATTGGTGGAGTGGAATATGTGATATTTGTTCCTGATACCTCTATAAATTTCATATGTTCTACTTATTCTATTCTATTTTAATATTTATATGATTATTTTTTTTAAATGGAAGTATAGTTTAGATTATGTATTTATGTGTATGGTTATAAGACAAAGAGAAAAATTAAGAACTCTATTCACCCAATCTCTTGAGTTGTAAAAAAACTCCAAAAAATACAAATATTTGTATTAGAGCTTTTGTCTTTTATGTTCTCAACTTTTATCAATTAAAATATAAATATATATTTTGTCTCTACAATAGTCAATTCCATATATGGAATTTATATGATTATAGTACCATACTTTAATGGGGAACATCATGGTTTTAAAAGGATAAAATGATCATCTATTTTAAGAACACTATATTAAAAGTTTATCTAAATGCTGTCAATCCTTATGAAATTACTACGGTTGAAATAGATACTTAGGGATATAATATAATATTAAAGTGACCTAAATTAAAAAAATTGATATCATATATGGATTAGTTTTTGATGATTTTAATCATGTTTTATAGTATAGTATACCCTATTAAATGTTGACCACTATGGTAGTTGCATATGATAAAGCTGAAAATGTCATACAACTAATGTTGGACACTTCCAAAATTATGTTTGAAACTTTTATAATGATATAAGGTGATAGTATAACTCAGATGAAATGTTGACTCATGGAAATTGTCAATGACGTTTTATCTTTTAGAACTCATGATTCTAAACATGGTCAAGCATTCAATGTGTTTATAATTTTTCCATTTATATGGAGTAGAATAACCATTTCCATGAGGCAATATACACATAAAAATAATATAAAAATAAAGGACCTTCTTGGCACTCTTATGATGTATGAATCAGATATGCAGGTCGATTATTATTTTCAAAATATAATAAGAAAGGATAATACTACATTAAAAGTTTATACTTCTAATTATGAGAAGAAATAAAAACAAATTATTATCAGACTCATTGGATGAAGAAAAATTAAGCAGATAGTATATTGATAGAGAACATTCTCATTTTACAATTATGTCAAAATGATTTGAAATAAGAAAATAGAATTCAAGAAATAATTTAATAAGTATAAATTTTTTATGGAAATTCAGAGAAATTCAAATGCTATGAATGTAAGATGTTATGAAACATCAAACATTGGTGTTCTAAGATGAAATAGAATAATAAATAATAAAATAATATTCACAAGAATTATAATCACAATGAAAATATGAATAAAACAATGAATGAAACATGGGGTTATTTTAACGACTCTAGTAATGACTCACACGCTGAATTAGATTCTAGGAAATCAAATCAAAAAGTAAACATCTACTTTATAGATCACATGAAAGAGGTACATCCAATTTATTATTCTCTTTTATAATATAAATCTACAAATAATAACTTATAAAAAATAAAACGAGTATTTTTTAATGTTTGAATACCACTATAATAACGTGAAGAAAAAGAAAAATTCTATTAGTATTATGTTGTATGTAATGAAACAGATTTTTTAACCAAACACATTTGTGATCAAAAATCCAAACTAGATGACTCTACTTCTATTTGTGTTGTCCATGAAAACAAAATAGAGGAAATATCGATTAGAGTCAATGATCTAAAAGATGTTATTTTTTTATTTACTAAGGGGGATAATTATCTCAATAAAATCATTGATAAAAATAATTGAAATAAAGATAAATAAGGAATAGGTATTAATGGAGAAAAACTGAAGATGTATAAGAATTATTTTGTTCCATTTTCCAAAAAATAGAACAAGTCAAGTATTACTTAATTATTTTATTGAATAAATGGTCATTAATCTAATTATTGTTTTATAATACAAACACATAATTGTAGTGTAAATAAGTCATTTATTTAAACCAAATCATTAAATTTTAGTTTTTGATAATATAGAAAAATTTGGGTTCCCAAATCTTCTATATCTAACACTACTAGACCCAAATGAATTTGGGTACTAAAAAATATTCTTGTTTGAATTAATTATATTGACCAAGATCTACTAGGAAAAAATATAAATTGGTTTATGGATATAGGAATATCATTAAAATGAGGGTAAGTTTCCCTAAATTCCATTCACTATCAAATATCGATAGTGTTCTTTTCAAATATGGTTAAAATTATAAAGGAATGATTATTGAATTTGAAATTTTTTGATATACACACTCTGATGTCATAAAAAAATTAATTTCTGTTGAAGGATTAAATCCTAACATAATAATTTCTCAACCTTTCAATGATGGATTTTATAACGTTTTTTATAATGATTCATTTATATTTTTGATGATAAATATATTAAATTTTGTGCACTTAAACTTGAATATGTTTACACACTATATATTAATTCATTGTGTAAACAAAACATAAAATATTCTAATATTGAAATTAATTAATCATGGATTTGGAAGATAATACTTATAAATGGTAATTTCTATTCCTTATGATAATTATGTATGCAAATTTTTATTTCTTATTTTTCTCAACTTAAATTGGAAAAAATAAATTATGTGATGCATGCCAAATGGAAAAGAAACTAAAATCATCTTTTAGACCAATTAAAGTTGTTATAACTTCAAAACAACTTGATTTAATCCATATGGATCAATTTATACCTTTTAGAACTATAATAGTACATGGAAAATCATTTTCTATATTTAATGTTACTTCTAGATTTACATGGGTTTATTTATTAGGACTTAAATATGAAGATTATGTTATTTTTATACATTTTCACAGTCATGTACTAAATATGAATGATGATAAATTTTTTTATTGAAAATCACCCATGGGGGAGAATTTGAGAATCATGATATTAATTAATTTTATTGAAAACGTGGAATTAAAGATAACTTTTCCACCCGAATGACACCTTAATATAATGATGTTGTTGAAAATAGGAATAAGACCTTCCAAGAAATTGTTAAAACTACATTTTAAGAATATATCATTCCCACTCAGTTTTGTAATGAATCTGTTAACATAGCATGTTTTATAAATGAAAGAGTTTTAATAAAGAATATATTAATGAAAAATTCCTATGAGTTATATGATAATAGAAAACCAATGGTTGGCTAGATCAATGTTTTTGGATTTAAACTTTATATCTTGAGCACTAAGGACAATCACATTAATATTGATCCAAAGGTAGATGAATGAGTCTTTCAAGTCTATCCTACTAAATACAAATATTATAGAGTTATTAATAAAAAATTTAATGTTTTTGAAGAATCCACTCGTGTTAAGTTTTATTAAATAGATCCATTTTATTATGAAATTATTTAAATAGATAAACTAAGTGATTCTATATGTAGAAAACCAACCCTGGATGAACTATCCCTTCACCCCCATCAGCACAACACAGGGCCTGAAGCATATTCCCAATTTCCATAAGATTGTGAAAATAATCAATATATAATAAATAACCTCTTGGGAATGGTTCATCCCATGGAAAACCAGCATTACCCATCCATGAATTTAGATGGATATACTAACATAATCAATGTTAAATAAAAAGAAACATTCAAATGGAGTAACAAAACAATAAATAAAAATAGACACTATAAAAAATACCAAATCAATATACATAACATGTCATAAAAGTGAAAAATTCATGGCATCTCAAGTCAAAATATCAAAAACCCAAAATAGGGATCAAGATACATATGAATAATGCACACATCCCAATGATATAAAAACTAACAATATATCATCATGAGATAACCATGTGAGACCACATCTCCTCCATCATAACCCTCATATGGTGGTAATCAAGAAGACCCACCCATGTACATAGTTCACTTTAATTTACCCATGTAATATAAACCAAAGTCTATATATGCCTAAAGGCATATGTAGGGAGTGAAGAAAAAATACTTGTAGTATATCTCTATGAATCTAGTTAAGAAGTTTAAATCATTAAAACCAATAAACTAGTTTTAACCCACATTTTATAAAACAATTCCACTTTGAAAACATTTTTCTCTAAATTATGCATTTGAAATCCCTTTAGTTTTACTTAAACAAAACATATTTACAAAACCTTTCTTAGTATGGATCATGTAAACAAATAAAACCCACTTTTCATAAACATTATCAAACTATAAAAACAAGGAATAAAAAAGGTATTAGTATAAACATCACCATGTAACCAAATAAATAGAAATGACCATAACACAAGATATCATAATCAGATAGGGCACTAACACAATGCATGGAATGTACGTCATCAGACATAAGTAATTTAAACCATATAATCTAACCATATGGGTCTAATGTGGGTTATTTTAATACACTATATTCTAAATAGATAAGGAAAAAAATTAGAATCTATAATGGTATTTCTTAGGCCCAACTCCCAAGAGAACCCTCAATTTAATGGTAAAAAAGGGAAAAATATCTTGGTCTTCCTCCTAAAAGGCCCTCTTGGTCTTCCTCCCAAAGTCTCTATTGTTCCCGTAGATAGAACACTCACACCCTAGGTATCTCATGTGCTAAAAATTGATAGATATATCAAAATAATAAATATTTCACATAAAATTTATCATAAATAAAATTTAAGAAAAAAACATTCAAATTTGATAAAACACCTTCCTCAAGGTAAAACCATTTCCAAAAAACTATTTAGAAGATTATTTAGAACCAAAATTTTTTATCCATCTTATCAGATACATAGAGTGCATTTAAACCACCCCCTTTGGACAATACACATTAAAAATTATATTTACTATAAATTTCCATGATAGTCAACAAACATATATTAAACATCAACTATAAATCAATTTAATGGTAATTTAATAAACAAAAATCTATATTGATAATTAATTCATTATTTATCCATGGAAAATGAACTTAATTAGATAAATTTACCTATGAATATGTTCCATCATCATCCCCTTAAACCATAACACCTATATTTATGTAAATGAATTAATCACACACCTAAACTATAATAAATCAAGCTAAATCCCCTATCATTATCTATATATCTAGAAAACAAACAATCTAGGGTTTTCACCTCCTATAAAAATGGTAGAACAATGCATGAGAAGGGGGTAAGATAATGAAATCATGAAAATAAGGGATTAAATCAAGGAAAAACAACAAGATATCAAGTGAATCCAACCAAAATGAAGAGTAAGAAGCTCCCAAGATTGGGGAATAATCTGTGTATGCACAAGATGAGAAATATGGGAGAATAAATTAAAATCTCATAAGGTAAAAATAATATTTTATAATAAATTTAGAGATCTAAACATCTATCATGGTTTGGAATCATGATTAGGAAAACTGTGCACTAAATTTGGGAGATAAATTTTCTCCCAAAAACTAAGTCATAAGGTTCTTACTAAGAATCGCATGATTTGAAAAACAATGTTCAAACCATAAAAATCACACTATCCAAAAAACCTCAACCACGCATGATTTGTTGAAAATTATGAAAAAAATGGTCAAAACATGCACTGGTGTATTATTTCTCTATAAAAGCAAAATTATTCCCACCCTTTGATACCTTTGAAATCTAAGACTTAATTAAAAAAGTAAATAAAAACTCAAAATAGATGTACTAGTGACCCACGGGTGTCACAAACCTCCCCACCATGTCCTTTCTACCGCCAAAAAGTTCTTAAGAACCCTTGAAATAAAATTGGTGATTCCACTACTCCCTCAACAAATATTCCCACTCCCATGTCTCAAAAATATCACAACTATGTTTCCAAATTACATGGAAAAATGTGATTGACTTTCCTCATAACACATTATTCCGATAATCCGAGATATGAATAGTCTACTCCACAATAATGAGGTTTCAATTCCAAATCAGCCGACTGTATTAAATGATATGGGATTAGAGTGTATTTATTTAATAAGGAATCATGAAATATTTCATGAATAAGGGTTATATTTTGTGTCAAATCCAACTGATAGGCAACCTTCTCAAGATGTTCCATAACACGAAACAACTCGACATAACACATCACCAACTTCCACATATTTCCCATTAAATGGTGTCCCAATTGAAAAAATACCTGAAGAAACACCCAATAACCAACCAAAAACTCTAAATAGAAATAAAAGAAAAACTTTTAAGATTTATGGTGACTCTAAGATATCACTATGTTTTTCAGAATCAATGTCACTTTCTTATTCGTCTCTTAAATGAGAATAGATATCTATATTTTATATCTATATTTTCATGTGTTTTTATATCTATTTGAGTTCAATATTAATTTATTGAAGTTCAGTTTCATGATTTAAAATGATGATTTGTGTATTCTTATGCAGGACCTACATGTGGAACAATAGAGAGTAAAATGTGGAAATTGAGGAACATAAAGGCACTTCACACCAATCCGCAAAGTGGTGTGATATAGAAATGGAACTAAGATGAAGCTAATATTTAATATTAATGCTAATGAGACTAATAAATCAAATGAATAATGGTTTACCATGATTTTGGATGATCCCAGGAGGGTTCAGAGTCAAAATATTGAAGAACCAAGTCAAGATAGAGTTTCTAAAGCTAGAAACACAGTTTACACATCATATAATCATTACCCAAAGTGAAAATAATACAAGGCATGAACCTTTTACAAAAAGTGAAGAAGAAAAATATCTCTTGGAGTAAAGAAAAATTGTGTCAGGGCATGACACATTTGCATCATTCCATAGAACATTTCATTATTTCCCATAACGTTTTCATGTCATGCAACATCATGTGAACATTTCAAGGACCATACATTACACATCATGTAAAATGTTTTTTCAACACCAGAATATCCATTTTATTTGGTTCTTTAGATTTGTGTCTAAAAAAACTCTTGTGAACATCATAAATCATGGGAAAAAATAATTCAATTAATGTATTTGTCTCTTTTGATTTAATCATCAATTTCAGCTTCATCGTATTTCTATTGTCACATCATGCGACTTCATAATGTGAATTTATTTTATGTTTCTCAACTTCCAAATTTCTATCTCTATTATTCCACATGTCAATCCTATATAATAATACACAAAACATCAATATCTTTTTTGCGACTCAACTTGATTCAATTAATATTGAACTCAAACTCATATAAAAACACATGATGATATAGATATAATATATAGATATCAAGAATCCAACCCAGTAAGGAATGATCACCTACCTCTTCCCAACACAATTGGAATTTTCTTAGACACACATATAATGCATCAAATGGGAACATACTAATCTTGTCCTGATAAATGTTTTTATAAGATAACTATACTAACAATGAGAACCTTTCCTATGAACCCCTAAAGTCAAGCACACATGTTTGGATCATATACTCGAATTTTTAGATGGTCCAATCAGACTAGACATCTATTTGAAGGTTATACATGATACTAAACCTCATCTTGGTTCCCAAATCCTCTTGGATTTCCATAAAAATCTTATAAGTGAAATATGAATCCTACATAGAAACTATCACCGATGGTACTTTATAAAGCCAAACAACCTCTCATATATATTTGTTCATAAGATCCTCTATGGGTTTATTTCATCAAATAGTTGAAAATCAACCATATAGAATCTTTCTCACTTTCATTACAAGGTATTTTAACAATGAAATCCATATAGACCTTATCTATCTTCCACATGGGAATGAGAAGAGGCTTCAATTGCATAGATGGTATCGAGTTCCTATCTTTGATTCTCTCATTTGTAAAATATTGAAAAAAATAGGAAATTGACCACCTCATCCCAAGCCACCAATTCCTACTCCTTAAGGTATAAAAATCTCATTATCCCTAGGGTGAAAAAACCAACTAGAATAATGCACCTCATGCATCACATCATACCTTAAGAAAAATGGCACCACTATCCACTCCCTAAAGGGGAGAGAACTATCAAGAGACCAAGACCAATCACTTGAGTTCTCCCCACTATTTAAGGCACTGTTAATATATTGGAAATCATGGTCAAATAGCTTCTCTCTCTTAACCAAATATATAAGAGAGTGTGTGACCTACACCCTAGTGATGAAAACCTTCTATCTGTCCTCTTTCACCTCCAAACATAGATCATCAAGAAAACTGATCAACCCCCGCTCCTTCAGTAAGTAAAAAACTACTTGAATAATAATCTTTCTAGTAAAATAATCAGTTACAATGACTATGTTCTCATGACACATAAAATCAAATCGATTTTATATTATTAAATTTAGTCTATGGGATACCGTGGGTAATTAATCAAGGAGAATTTTTGATTTTAGAGTCTGTATTTCCAATATGTTTTTCAAAAAAAAGAAAATAGGGGTATTTTGAAAGACATTTTAAAAATAAAATGAATTAATTAATAATTTTAATAGTTTAAAATGGAAGTTTTTTTGAATTATTTGATAATAACGTCATTTAAAATTCACTACACATATTGGTTAGTTCATTTTTATAAGGATTATACATAGTTTTAATAAATCCTTTGTATGAGGGTAATCAATACATTGATTCCCCTCTTTCCCTGTAAAACTATTCATAAAGAACCAAACCATGACACAAGAATCATGTTATTAAGGTTTGAACCTCAATCATAGAACAAATTTTTTGAAATAATAATTATATCTCAATTTTGTGAGTGAAAAAGGACACTTGTGTTGTATAATTGGAACAACCCAACATTCCCACAAGAAATATCAACAAAATTTGTATTCAAATGAAAAGTGTTTCACTTTATATTACCAAATAAATGAATTAAAATGAGAAGTATATTGAGATAAAAATTAAATTAATTTTTTCTCACAAAAACTACATAAAACCTATAGAAGAACAAGTGTCTAAACATTATCTCCATGTCCATGTATCTACCACGAAATGACCTCCCACCACTAATCTCACTATTGAGAGTAAGAGACTCATGTGGAACTTCACCTTTATTATTGATCTCCATATGAAGATAGGTAACTCAAAAACATATAGGATGAAGTGATGAATTCTTTGTGAGTCCAAAATGTAATATATTTTCCCCTGTTTGAACTAATAAATGGGATTACTAAGGTGAAAATTTATATGCAATGAAAATAGTGGTTTTGGGAACCCTGAGTTTGGAAAACCACTTGCCTCATAGATTTCAGATAAAAGTCAAACTTTTATCACTTTTAAAAAACCAAAATGATTTTCCCTACTTATTTAATTCCTTCAATGAAAATTTTTCATCAATTACAAGCATAAATTTCAATATATGGATGAATTTCATAAGTGACCTCAAGACTAGGAGTAATAAAGGTTATCTATAATGATAGCATAGTTTGGGCCTCTAAATAGTTGAATTAGGATTCATGGTATTCTATATAATTGTATCCCATGGGATTTTAAATTCAACCACCTATTTTCCTCCTTATTTTATGCATGGATTATCAAAACCTTGTGATTTAGTCCATATGTATACCTGGGCTCTTGTTTAGTTTGGCCCATTTTTTTCCTACATCATTCTAAGACCTTTAAATCAGTTCCTCCTATAAAAAAATAGTAAAAACAAGTAACATTTCACATTTTAACAGTAATTATAATTAACTATTTTAATAAAATTATAATTTCAATCCGTTAAAAAAAGTTTAATTTACAATTAAAAACAATTTAACATAGTGGTACAAGAGTGGAATTAAATAGTGAATCACTGCATGATCACACCACCACAACTGAATGACCAAATTCCTAGTAAAAATAAAAATTCATAAAATTATACATGATGATATTACCTATATCATGATGATTTTACATTCATTATAATTCATTTCATGATAGTATAGTGAGAAAATGAATAATCACACCAAACAGTGTTTCTAATTAAGAATCGAAATGAGTGTCTCATAAATGTATCCATACAAAAGTTAAGGAGATATATGATACTAGTTTTAGAAAGTAATTAACAGGTAAACCATGTTACTAATCCTTCACATGTGTGTGTGTGATAACAATTTCATTGTATTTTCTAACTTTCTATCTAGGAAATATAGTTTATTTTAAAAAAATTATACTTACCTGATTATTTCCACTGAACATGCCCTACATCATTTATAATCAAATTTCAAGACCCAGTCAATTAATAATTCCTAAAAGTAAAACCTTAAGATCTAGGCCTATATATCCCCATATTTCATGTATTTCATCAATCCACTCATTATTTATTAGTGTTGTTTTTTATGGTGTAAAATAGTTGGATAACTAAAACACATATACACAGGTTAATCCAGTAAAGTAATGAAACATATCATATAAGGAACAAAAATATATAATAATCATTTTGGAAATATGGGAACCATTGACCTAACTTATATATACCTTCAATTATGTAATAAATTTTCACACTTCATGTTCTAGTGTAATAATGTGTGGAGATTTTAAATGAAATAATTAACCCATAAAAACTTACACATAATGTAATAATATCTCAAATTTTTAATAATTATATAATCATTTGTATAGTTTTAAAAAATAATTTTTACTTAAATTTATCCACTCAATATTAATTATATACTCAAACTCACATGCCTTTAGTGAACCGAATTTTATTTAATTGTCAAAAAAATGAAATCAAGAAATTTATCATGATATATCAATAAATTCTATGATTATGTGGTAATCTAAAATGATTATTCTGTAAAAAAAATCGAAAAATTTAAGAATAGGGGTGGAAATTAAATATACCATTAAATAAAACAAAAAGGATAAAAAGATTAAATATGATAAAAAATCCTATCTAACCATGGAATTAACCCCCCCTTCGAACACACACCTAGAGTGTGTTGTGTCCTCACTATAATAAAATAGAATATGGAAAGTAAGGATATAACATGGTGGATGTCACTGATAGGTTTATTGTAGAAGGTATATCTCCTCTATTGTAGACTCAAAAAAGATTTCATGGAAGTGATTTAGCCACTTCCAATTGATGATGAATATTTATTTATTCATTTTTAATCCCAAAAAATGCCAAAAGAATAAAAAATAGTCACAATATATGGGTCAAATTAGTAGGAACAAACCTTATGTGAATGGAGATTTAGCCTTGAATTTTAAATAAGGACCTTCTACTAGATATGGAATTGAATATTATTAATGAGGCTGTCATTGTAAGCCTTGGTTCCCTCCTTATAGATTGAGAGTTCCTATATGAGTCTCTTCACATTTCCTACAACTTCTGGATCTTAAAATATATTTGATCACCTGTATCAAAAATATTGGAATTCCATTGTTTAATGTCATAGTAGACCTAGTGTTATATCTTAATAGGGAGGTGATAACTCTATTTTAAAATAATCTAATAACGGGACATGCTAATGGGTGTCTTGAAAGTAGTACAAAAAATCCAAAACATATCATCATGTTTAAGAATCAAAACATTTATGTTGGGGTAAACCATTTTTTAATATTTTTTTGAACTCTCTATTTTCCACCTCGACTTGAACATCAGTTTGAGGGTGATATGAAGTAGAAAATTTATTCCCAACCTCATACTGATGAAAAAGTTATTGCATTGTTTAGTTATAGAAATGAGAACCCATATCACTGATCATGAACCTTGTCTATCAAAAAATATAGAAAAGTTGGGTTCTCAAAACATACATAACAATTTTTTAATCATAAATCCCTATGGGGAGTGACTATAACTATTTTTACAAGTAATATATTTCTATAAAAATGTTAAATATTTCAAATGAATTAGTAAATTTCCCCTTTAATTTAATGACGAAAACATCAAAAATTTCATGAAATAGAAAGGGTTGTAATGTCATTTCATTTATTTGAAAGACATTCATATCCCATTGACAATGAGTAAAAGATACACATAATCCATGGGCATTCTAAAATAGTTTTGTCCAAAATAGACTAGAATTAAGGAACTTACAAGCAAACTAGTGGGGACCAATGTGGCCCCATTATGAAAGAGTGTGACAAAACATATGGAAAACAAAAACTCAATATCAAGAATATAAATCTTGAGTAAATTATGATAAAATGTTTTCCAAAAGTAGGGTTCATCCCAAGAATACCAATGAGACACTTTTTCCATACAACCAACTTGGTTTTTAATGTAATCAACATGAATGAAATATGATACACTATAATTTAAAATGTTAGCATACTGGGGAATATCATCTTGTGATCAATACAATTACTCATCCAAAAAAATTTCATTTATGAGAATATAGGGGTAATATTCAATGTATAATGAAGGTAAAAACCCACTGATATGTAAATCCACCACATTCTATCCTCCTTTTCCCCCAATGTTCTAAATTATTTTTTTAAGGAGGGGAATCCAATAAATGAGATGTGGTTTAGATTCAAGTTTGTTAAGGAGATACTGGAGAGCTACATGGCTAGAGATCATAATCACTTTGGAACCTAAACAATGTGAACAAAATTTAATAAAGGAAATCATAATGGTAATAAATTATTTCTTACCTATGGTGTAGTTTTCTTTTGGTAGGATCCGGTGTGCATAAGGCATAATCAATGACATGTAGAGCTCGATTGAAACATTATGATAAGATGGAACCAACTGCATAGTTCGAGCCCTAACACATGAGATCAAATGATAAATACTACTAAGGTTATTCAATTATCTAGGGTGATGTGAAACTCTATTTTAATTTTTTTTAAATCAGCCTCATAATTTTTATCAAACAAAAAATCTTTTTCATTTTAGAGTAAGCAGGAGAGGGGGTCACATATAACTAAATTCATAAATGAAACATTGATTAAATCTTGTGTGAACTAATAATGAATTCTCATCTCACACATTTTTATGTAATTTTAGGGAAGAAATGACATCAACTTTTGAGTTAACAACTTTTATAAAATACTCAAAAATGAAGTTCCCATGAACTACCCCTCATCACACCATGAAATATAATTTCTCATAATTTAATGAAAAATTTGTTTCAATAGAGTGATGAAGGAAATAACCTATAATACTCAAACATTCATCAAATGGGGAACCATAGATTGTGAAATTATCCATGAATAATTCCATGATATTCTACACATAATCAAAAAATTACTAACCATACAATGTTGGAAAGTGCTTAGAGCATTGCACAGATCTAATGGAATCCTCCTATATGAAAATGTGTCCAAGGGGAAAGTGAAGGTTTTATTTTCCTAATACTTAGTAGAAATATGGATATGAAACTATCCCAAATATCTATTAATAAAACATTAGTGGTACTTTCCTGCTAACCCATTAATACGAGGCATGTCAAAGGGATTTTGAAAGACCAATTTTTGAACCCAAGTAAACTCTAGTAATTTGTTACTTGGGTTGTCTCCAGAGAAAAAAATGTTGTAAGTGTGTATTTTATTTTATTTATTAGGTTTTGATTTTTTAAAATTTATGATAAAATTTATTGGTTTTAAATTAAAATTTAAAATCATAGCGTTCTTTCCTTGTAATACCATCCTCACATACCCATGAATAATTATTCAGTTTTAATCCATTTTCAATCTCTAATAAAAGTAAATCTCCCATATTAGCCTATCCTAGGATTTTGATTTGGAATAAAATGATACAAAAATCAAAATATTCTATTCCCTCACTAGGCATAGTGATTAGATACCACCAGTCACTCTTGATTTGTTGTACTACTAACAATAATAAAGAGTAAAGTAATTCAAAGGGTGGTAGAGGATGGCGTGCTATCTCTGGCCTCATCTCCCCTCTTCCCCCCTTCTTCTTGAATTGGCTTCTCATTGTGACTTCGTCTGGGCTGTGGTTTTAATATTTTTCATTTTCTGGTGGTTTTCTCACTCGATGATGTCTTCATGAGTAGGAACTAGTCTCCCTATAGAGGTCGCGCTTCTCTGTTGAAACCTTGTATGGAATCATCCACTTCTCTACCTTCCAAATCCTGTGTGGCTCTCCTAGTTGGTGCATATCAGTGGATGCTTAGATGCTTTGGGAGGTGCGGGTCATCTGGTCAGCGGTATTCCATAATGCATGACTCTTTCTCGGCTTATTTTGTGATGTGGTCTTCGGTGGATGGTTGTTGTGCGTGGTGTTTTTCGAGCTCCCTTCTCCACTAGTGTAGGCTTTGCTTTCCCGGGATGGTTCTGGCAGTCACTTATCTATTGAAGCCTCATCCAATCTCTTTGATTCTTTGGCTTTATGCTCCCTTCGCCACTCTCCCAGTCGGTCAGTTGGGTTGGTTGATAGAAATCTCTTGGAAGTGAGTTTGTTCGGCCTAGGTGGCCTAGAAGGTGATTCAACTCTTTTCCCATGAAGTGGAGGATTTTGGTTGTTCAAGATCTTTGTTGTGGTTGTTTTTTAGTTGGATGGTCTGTTCTTCTATCATAATTTGTGGTGTGGCGATAGTTTTTTCTTCTCCATTATGTGTTTTTTTGATGGTGGTGTCGAAAATGGGGTGTTGATGATGCTTTAATATGGTTAATCAATGACAATCAATGAAAATGTGTATGAATAGGGATACTCCATGGTGTGTGGGCCATGAGATCTTTGAGGCATCATGATGCGACATGTTTTCCAAGGCGATTGGTTTCTGATATCTAAACTGAGTTGTTGCGTTGGCACTGCAATTGGTCTAAGTGCGGTTCGAGGTGGATCTAGTCCCAATGCAGCGGATTGTTTATGTTTTGAATTTTTAATTTAGGAAGTTTCACAATATTTGGTTTGAGTGGGTTTGATGTCTTGGGCCTTGATAATATTTTTGGATATTTTTGGATTTTGGGCAGTTCCTGTTGTCTTGAGTTGGTATGAATTATTTTATGATTTTTATTTGGTTTAAATTGTTAGGGTTCACACATAGCCTTGAAAATTGTCTTTTAGAAAATACAAAAAAATTAATTTTGAGGAGGATGAGTAAAGTAATTCAAAAGTGTCCTATGTGTGAAACCAGTGATTAATGCAAGAATAATTTAAATGTAAATACAAATGAGAATTTCTTATAAGCTATAAAAACAAACACATCTAGAGAATTAAATAAATAATAATTATCATTGAAAATATGACTTTATCATAGGGGTGGAAGAGTTATTCGAGGATCAACTACAATTTTCAGCGTGTGTTATCATTGGAGAGTACACAACAAATAGAAATTTAAAAGAATGGGAGTAGGAACAACTTGATCTACTGATTATTGAAGATGTCCCCCATATCTAGTGAATATATCCCTATTTATAGAATTAATAAATCCTCCAATATCTTCACATGATAATATAAATATTCATTGATATTATCTAATGAATTCAGAGTTTCTAGAATAACCTTCAATTTCAATGTGGGTCTTGAAATTTTTTTCTATAGAAGATGATTAACACTTACATAGCTCTGAGGGTCATGATTATTATCACCATAATATTTTTTACCATATTTTCTTTCAATGTTCATGCTTCAATAAAACATATATAATAAATTGAGTAGGATAGATTTACTACTTTATGATGCGATGATAATTCATGCTTTATATTAGTGTGGTTGTGTTGCGGTGATTGATGTTTATTTTTTAGAAGTAGGCGTTTGTCCCGATGTTTGCATGTGGGATTCCAAATTTTGGGCCAGATTGTTAATTGGTAAGAGCTAGTGTAGTCTTGTAGTGGGTATTGGACTTGAAATATCGTTTCACATGTGATTCACAACTTATCTTCACTAGTCATATCGGTTAATATTCATTTTCATATTTTCCTTTATTTTTTTCATTGGAAATTACTTGTTTGATGTACACATGAATATAAAAGGTTCAGTTTTTACATGTGTGGAACTCATTTGAGCATCCACAACTTTGGGTTTGTGCATGCAAGTTTCCATGGTTGGAAGTGTATTCTATGGTGGTATGACTTCCTGGTTGGTTGTTCTTGGATTCATAGTTCAATAGGTGATAACTTCATTTGGGAATTTTATCAAGCATCTCACATGTGGGCTTCAATGAAACTATAACTCATGGTTATGAGTCGATTTATCTTCCTATATTCATCTATATACTAAAAAAAATAAATTAAAAAAATTTATAAATTTTTCAATGGTTTTGGATTTGTTTCCCTCACTGATCCAGTATCACCACAATTCAACGTTAATGGGTGAATTCTCCTACAATAATTTTTTTAGTATTTGAAACATAAAAGACATGGGTATTCTTTAACTGGTTGAGTGTGGGTTATGTTCAATCATATCCTCTATTTAAGACAAACATGTGCATCTCACATTGGTAATAGGAATTCATCCCGAACATGAATATCCTTGGCCTCAATTTCATTTAATAAATTTAGTGTCTTGGTTTCTTCATTAGCAATAACTAGAGGCTCAATTCCAAATATTGTTCTTCATATTCTTCAAAAAATTAATTCATCGAGCCTCATCCAGTCTCTACGGACATCAAATTTTTCAAGCATATCCATAAATGGTATATATGGGTAGAAATGGTCGCACACAACAAGTGGTGAAAGGTTAAGGTTTGCAATTCCTTTCAACAGAATCTTTGGTCAGTGGATATTGACATTGAATATTGGTGGGGGAATCATCCCTATTAATCCTGTATTCAAATATATGTCAAAGAAAAGCAACACATGGTTCTACCGACTCCCGGCATCACCCTAGAAAAGCCTTGAGCAAGAATCAAAAATAAAAGAGTAAATCATAATAGTGTATATAAATAATAATTTAGAAAGTTGAAAGGACATAGAGCAAACCTCTAATCATACATAGAGCTTCCTGGTTGTAGGGATTTGTGGCATGAAGCTATCCTCTCACCAATTTTCTAACTCCTTGAGCATGGTGTGTACCACCTAGGGTGGTGGTGGAAACACCTAGAAAAATATTACACATACTACTACTCACCCCACTCCTCTTCTATGTCCACTATCATGAAGAACTCCATTCTCCAAATGATGCCTTTGGTAGGGCAGTCCATTGACCATCTCCCTGTCAATAACATGGCAGGTCGGACAATATCATTCAAGATGTCCCTATCCATCGCAACCATAACACTTCCTATCATATAGATAACCAAAATAATCCTAGAATCCCTGAGCCTCATACCCTCCATCCTGGGATCATCTCTTGAAGCATCTCGCATGCTCAGATTCGTGTGCCTACCATCAACTACATGCCGACGAGGTATCATCTAATTGGTGCCCAACACTAATATTTGATGTCTGCTCAACTAGAAATATCTCCACCACCAAGGCCTGCTAAAGCAATCCAGTATAACGGGGTACTCACAGAGTCACCAATGATGCCATGATCTCCAAAAATAATCCCTACTCTAAGGTTTGTGCTATAAAAAGTGGATCTCAAACAATATCTATAGAGTAATGCGATATGTATGTGAACCTCATTGAAAACTCTTCCACAAATATGATATCCTACCAAAGCTGCAGAAGCATTTGGATATGCACTGATATAAACATGGATGGATAATAATCTTCCCTAAAGGGCTTCTCAAAATCATCCCATGTGAGCAACATCTCATCATGGGTCTGCATCACTAGACTCCACCATCGCCTTGCCAAAACTTTCATAAGGCTTTTATTCTACGACCACCATCTGATCAGGGTGGGGTCTATACAAATAAGGTAGAAAATTCAATTGAATACCTCAAGCTAGTAATAATATCCCTAAAAGTTTGGATCACCCTGATAACATAGAGTCCACTAACTCTTGAACTCATGCAGTTCACGTAGCCTATATGCATCCTCAACCTAAAATGCCCACACAACCTGTTGCTTAGTGGGTAGTGGATCAACTGGAGGACCAACCAGTGGTGCTGCATCACATCCAATGTCCTTCATTGAATTCTCATCATTCATCATATCATCACCATGATCCATATATAGAATCCTGTCTAGATATCATCATGTAGGCATCCTGAAATAGGATCAACATGTGCCACTATCAAAGAGTATATCTGGGGAGCTAACTTAAGAAGGACATGGAACCCACAACCCAGTCCTATATGATGCAAATACCAAAATTTCACTAAGGCCACTATCCTAATGTACCACGTCAATTAGTAGGTTATATGAGTCCTGTTGAATGGATACACTGGCCTCCACCACAACATTGAAGTCCCTGGACAAAAATCAGAACTCTAAACACTTTAACACTATCGCTATGTAACCCAAACCAGGCTCACAAAATTATGTTACCAAAGTGGAACCTACTATGATAGTACTCTATCATGACACCTCCCAACAGGGCCCGATCCATGACTTCCCCAATATCACATCCAATATGCTAGGTGTTGGTGTGTAGCAATGAGTAGGAATATCACACAAATGGGAGGCCTTATCCAGTGGTACATGTACACACACCCCCACATACATCTCTATGAAATAATGAATAGATAATATAAACTAAAAAAGAAATGCTTGCATACATATATCAAACAACAAAAGTAAAACAAGAGTATTGAAAGAATAAAATGGAAAAATAAAATATCTCCAAAAGCTATAATAACATCCTACCTACTCATAAGGAGGGGATCTTTCAAATGAAACTACAAGAAAGATCCTCATCCAGACACTAGTAATCACCTCAGTTGGTCTAGCTCACTAATCTTCACCTACTCTTTTTCCTCCTAGGACTCCATCGAATATTCTATCATCTACATAAGACACAACATGTATTGGAAAATCCTATATAGGGGTGAGTATAAAAATGGTGTAAATGAAAGGAATCATATCTCTTGACCTAGACAGAGGGAACTCAAATGAGAGAGAAACATCAATTCAACCATTCGCAGCTGTAAACTACTATTTAAATCTATTCACATGGTGTTTCAACCAATAAATGTGAAAAAATACATGGAAAACTAGATTCACATAGATATACTCATCTTAGACTTGAAGTCTCATGAGGTCCCCACCTCATAGCTAGCCACATGATTCTACTTGAGTATCTAAGGTCAAACTCATCCAGGAGAGAACACTCCTTGAGGTATGTTATCCTAGATAACATTCATCCAATAGTTATAACTACATTTTTTATAACCCTTCCACCCCCAATGGCTCAACTAATAGATCATGATCATCGGATCTCACCATGATGGAAGTCACGCTGTAACTCAGCAGATCTTGAAACTCGTATAGGGGATCTCACCCATCCCAAATGGGGGATGCTATTAAACCTACAAGAACCCAAAATGGTCTCATAAAAAAGAAAGGGGACCACTCTAAGAACCATTTGGTGACACAACAAACCCAGTTTGGAATACTATATACCAAACCTCCTCATATAGGGTCTCACTCCTAGGACAACGGGGGGACACCACAAACCCAATTTGGTAACTCAAAGATCTCTCAGAAATGGGATCACATCCAGTACCATTTGGGGAAACCATAAACACAATATTATTTCCCAAAGATCATATCGCTCAGATATAGGATCACCTCCCATGTATTTTTTGTCACAAATATCCCAAAAAACCTAGCTAGTAAAACTTGTGAAGTAGGGAATCATACTTCAAATGATACCAAAAACCCTACTAAAACCATCTTTTGAGTAGGGGATAGTATACCCGACGATGCCACAAACCATGCTAAAAATATTTTCTACATAGGTTATTGTATAATAAATGATAAAAAAAACCTTAGGGGGCTATCCTACTAGATAGGGTATCACAACCCGTGTAATGTTGGTTATGATGATACCAAAAATCAGACCTAGTGAAAATGATATGATAGAGGATCCCACCCCAGCCTACCCAAAGGTATTCTACAACTCTATCCAATATCATACTATTAAGGAGATCATAATCATAAAACAATGACATAATTCCACAATGTACCGTCATGAGGGATAGACCAAGGGATTCACTCAACCACTGCTAGTTCAAATGTCACTAACTAAAGAGACCCATAACATTTCCTCACATTATAACTATAAGGCCCAAACCATGGCCACCATAACATTCTATAGGAAAAAATACCAAGGATATTCTACTCACAAGCTTGAATATAATCCCTAAAGGAAGATATACAATAGGCATAAATCTATAAGAAAATTACATGGTGTGTACAGGGGTCCACACGACATGTGACACCACCTGAACACCTAGTCATGTCCTCTACTACACATCTTGGTTTTCCATGTGAGCTTACACGACAGGTACTGTATATGGTGTGTCTCACCAAACTTGTTCCATGTCCGTGTTTATCCCCACATGGATCTACAAGACATGTTTCCATACACAACATGTACCCCTAGTATATATCATGTCCCAAATAACTGGCCTATTGGTCATTCCCCTTTACCATGTCCATGTACGACACCCCATTCTAGTGTACTCTGGGCATGTACTTTCACATGACCCTATCCTTTGACATGACTACCTTGTCAATAACCCTTGTACACAACACCTAGTCTCACTACATAGTTTTTAACCTCGACACGTGGTGTGTAGTCCCCAAAATTCATGTTCCTTGAATGGGAAGAACACACAGTATGTGACCCTACACTACATTCCTTGTATACAAAGGGATTAAAATCACACACATAGTTCCAATGAGTCAAAGATTCATTATGGGATATCAATTAATGAATTTACTATAGGTTCAGAGGACTTATATGAATGAATTTTATGGAGGATATATGAGGATAAATTCAATCACAATAGTTTATTTACTCAATATTAACTTTGAAATTCCATGACCACATGTTATAATTATAATTTCACAAATATATTTTCAATTTTCATTCCATTTACATATTCCTAAAATATAATTTCCATAAAAACTATAGTTATTTTTACTTATTTATCATTCACATCTATTAGTTTAGAATCAATTTAATCCTCTGAACTAGAATGTTATTTTAATTAGAAATTAAGTATAGAGGTTCGATTTTTTTTAGATAAAGACTAAATTTAAAATAGAAAAATTGTATTTACATCCTAAACTACTCTATCCCTCTCTCTAATATTGTATTATACCTATTTACAATTAAATAACATCATTAATTTATTAAATAAAAATAGTTGAAAATACAGTAATGATCTAGACCAATATGAGGGAAATAGACAACCAGGCGGTTCATTATTTAATAGTTGTATGGGGGATTCTAGACTCCTATAATGGTTATTTCCAAAAATCTTCAGGATATATCTTTAATTATTGGTAATTCACCATGAATTATTTCATTGAATCTTATCATTTGATCTCAAATACACCAACATGAAATGTATTAGTTATAGTGTATGGCTTAGTCTACCTAGAATGAAGTGTACTATGGGAGAACTTAATCCTTGAATAAAATAACATCACTTTTTCTCCATCTTGAAATTCTACTTTTCTAGATCAATATTTAATGAAAATATTTAAATTTATCTTTATACAATTCTGAGTCCTCATATACTTCTATTATCATCTCTTAAAGTTCCATCATTTTTTTCTACCTCTTCTCTCCATCATTTCCAATCTTCTGATTCACTCTTTTGAAAGATTGGTAGGCTTTTTATTGAAACTCAATAGGAAAGTGACTATGTTTACCATAAAAGATAATATAGGGTGAGATACCTAAGGTGGTTTTACTGGTAGTTCTATTTACCCACAATGCATCATCCAATTTCTTACTCATAGTATTTGTTGTTGGGATACACTTTTATCCAAAATTCTTTTTTAATTCTTTATTAGACTGTTTAGCTAGTCCATTTGTCTATAGGTGGTGGGTAGTTAAGGTATTATAGTGCACTCTATATTTCTTCATGGGGGGTTCCATGTTATTTTTGTAGAAGTGGGTTACTTGGTCACAATTTATAGCTTTTGGTATTCCAAACCTATAAAAAATGTTTTCATTTATAAACTCAATCACTATTTTTGAATCACCAGTTCATGTATATTTTTTGTCAACCCACTCAAAAATATAGTCCACTTAAAAAAATATATAGGAATATCCAAATTACACCGCAATGAATCCAATTAAATCTATTTCATAAATATTTAATATTTCACACAAAAATAAAGGTTTTGGGGGCTTCTCATGTCATTTGAAAATTCCACTAGTAAACTAGAAGCTTGGATTTTTTATGAAAAAATCATGTTGTTCATTAAAAATTATGTTCCAAAAAATCCATATTTTAAAATTTTTCTAGTAGTTTTTTGAGGTCTAAAATGGCCTACACATTCATTTGTGTGGAAAAAATAAAGCATAGTCTTCATTTCCACCTAATAATAAACATATTAATGACTTTTTTGTTGAAAAGTTTCCATAAATTAGGGTTTAACATGACATAATATTTTGATTTTGATTCTAATTTAGCAACTTGATGTTTAGAAAACGTGGGTAACTTTGTTATGAATAGATAATTTCCTATATTAAAATATCATGAAACATGATTGAGTTTGTATAGTTTCTCTAAATGAAATGAGTCATCCATATTTTTTTAGAGATTGGTTCTACCATGATTGTGTGAGGCATTCAGATCTTGTAGTTATCCATTATATTTTTATAGCCCTTCCTTTTCTTGATCTCTAAGAACTCTTATAGTAGTACTATATATTTTACTAGTTTTATATTTTCATCATCTTTCGTGAAAAAAAATCTCAATTATTCAAGATCAAAATAAATAGTCACTTTAATTCCCAAAAGATAAGAATGAAACTTTTCTAAATCTACAAAAATAGAAAAAAACTACTTCTTTATTTTGGTTTAGTTAATTTTGGATATTTCAAGAATCTGTGATGTATAAGTTATAACGTGTGTAATTCCATCAATATTTTGTGAAGGAACATCCCTTAAAACATTTTTAGAAGTGTCACATGGGATATTAAAGTGGAAATTCCAATTTTTGGATAGATTATAGTGGAAATGGTCAAAACATTCTTTCAATATCTCATAATATTACACACAAGAGTCATTAAAATAAAAGTCCATTTCTTTCTTAAGTATGATAATTAGGGGGGGTAATTGTTATAAAGTCCCTAATAAAAAATGTATAAAATCTAACATGTCATAGAAATGATCTAATGTGTCTGGCAATGTTGAGGTAAGGAATTATACAGATGACATTAACATTGGCCTTATCTAATTCAATTACATATTTAGAAATTATATAGCCCATATCATTTCCTTTTTCTACCATAAAATAGAATATTTAAAAATTTAAATCTATATTTTTATCAATAAATATTTTTAATATCTTTTCAAAAAATTCAATGAAATTCTGAAAAAATGTCCCATACATAGTAAAGTAATCAAGAAATACAACCAGGATGTTTTCAATCAATTCTAAGAGAATACATACAATTAAACATTGAAAGGTACTAAAATAATTTTAAATTCCAAAAGGCATCATTTGGTAGGAAAAAATACTGATGGTACATGTCAAGGTAGTTTTTCCTTGGTCTTTTGGACTAATTTGAACCATAAAATACTGATATATTTCATAAATAAATAAGTAGGGACCCTTCATTGATAATCTCTCCATATTTTGGTACTCAAAGGGTAAGGAAAAATAGTATTTTTTATTCACATCGTTTAACCTCATAAAATATATACATAATCTCTAGATATTATGAATTGTTGTGGGAACTAACTCATTATTATCATTTTACACAATTATGTATCTAGTTTTCATTAGAACAATTTGAATGAGGCTCACTAATTGGGATTTTGAGATGGGGTTGATTATTATAACTCTAAAAAATCTATCTAATAATTTTTTACTACTTATAGAAGGGTCTTGTTGATCCTTCTTTTTCATTGTGTTACTGGTTTGGATTGATCATCAAGAAAAATCCCATGCATGCATTTGGTAGGGTTAATCTCAGGGATATCTCTGAATGTATTTCCTATTTAACTTTATTTCTTCTTCTTCAGAATTTACAATAGTTTATGTTCTTGTATAGGTTATAAATTTATTGAAATTTTAGATGTTAATTCATTTTTATTTTTATAATTAAACTATATATTTTTAATATTCCATTTTTTAAGCTACTACTCTGATGGAATGTTGGAACATCCCATTCCTTCTCCACCGTACGCGTGTCCCACTAGATGTTCCCCCTACTCCTATATTTCTTTTGGATAGGGGATTCCTTGATCGAGATGTGTGAAAAGAAGGGGCGATACCCTATAGGTGGGTTCCCTTCTTTCTTAGAGAGGAGATCTCATTATTTTGTGGGATATTGGAGGGATATGGTTTCATCATCCTTATGGTTGGAGGAAGTAGCATCGATGATTTATGGATATTTGATGGTGTAAGAGACCCATAACATAATCTAATTGAAGTGCATAGAGATAGATCATAAATATTATACTGGTTTTGTGCATGGATGGAGTTGTATTTTAACAACAGCACCGACATAAGAGAAGTCGAGCAAGAGATTTAGTTCATGAACCCGGGGGTCAGTGAATCTAGTTCACATAAGGTCTGTTTAGTGATGACTTTTCTTGGATTATGGAAGCTCATCAGGAAGTATGCATTGAGATTGGATAGTGACTGCACAAGAGGATAATCACAGTGGGAGGACTAGGGTAATGACATTGATCTTATACAAGATAAACCTACATGCATTATTCAATGGGCTTCCATGAGGAATATACTGGTTCTAGTTCTTTTCTTGAATAGCGACATCAAATTTTTATAGAGACATACCTGTGCGATATTGATCTCAAAAGAGGAGGACATGAAAAAATCATGTCTCAACATGAAGTCTTCTAATAAGGTGAAGTTGAGCCCCTAGTAGGGGGGGTCTCAAACGTGTTTAAACGTTCCATAGTGGTTTTATTGATTTCTTATTGATGATGTTTGTTTAGAGTTTTTCTATTTGTGTGCTAAAATCTAGATATTACTTTAATATTTTAATCTTACACAGTGAAAACCCCTGGTGATTCTACCCTATTCACATAGGCCATTCGACGAAGCACATTGCATCATTGTGTTATTTTATTGCTTTCTGTATTTTATTTCTTTGACCTATAATCTTCTAAACCATTACCACATGGTTTAATTAGAATCTGATTTTTCCATGTTTTTGTTGAATTTAGTGATTTCCATTATTACTTATTCTGAAATTTAGTTCTCATATTGATTGATTATAGTCATTTGAATAAATTTTTAATGATTTTTATTTCAGATTTATGAGTTTAAATTGAATGTTTTAAATTGATATAATTTCCCATGATAGTTTGTGATGTTGTTCACTACTGCTGTAAAATCATTTTTTCATTCCAGTTTATAGAATATTTTTTGAGGGATTATATTTTATTTTTTATTGGATTATATTTTTTATTAACATAATAATAATCATTAGTTTGAGATTTCAAAACATGGGATTTTTCAAACAAAAATTAATCACAATGGATCCTGGCAGTTGAATGGATACTTCCTTACACAATACAACCCCTGAACAAGTGGTATCCGAGAGAAATTGGGTATAAATTGGTTTTATCCAAATTAATAATTGAATTATTCATTGATTTAAATGTTTTTAGTGGAATTTAATTTTTCATCATGCTTTGATGTTTTATTCATCTAGGATAGTTAATATCTTTTGGCTATAATTTTGCAATCTTTGATGGATTATTGTTTCCCTTACTATATCCCTGTTTTCTATGCCCTAGTAGAGACCTTAGGTAGCTTTATGTTTTCTATTTTGTGTCCTAATTTCGGGTGTAAGATGGGTTTGTGTGAGGTTTTCCATGGTGAGAGTGTATCGGTTAGTAGTGAGGTGTGTGGTAGGGTCAGTTAGATTTTTTGGTATCCTAGTTATGCCTTTTTTCCTTAGGTGAGTGAGTTGGTAATTAGCTCAGGTTTGTTCCTCTTGTTTGTGTCTTGGATAAGGTTGGTGTCTCTAAGTTGTGATCTATTGTGAGTGGTTATTTGGTCTCGATAGTGTTTAGAGTGACAACGTCATGTTAAAAGGTTTGATGATGATCAGGCTTTATGGTGGTTCTATTGGGATCACATTAGTGATGCTAGGTGGTTCCTAGATATCATTAGGAATATAGACTAAGATGATATTTCTTAGCCGAAATATGGTTGTCCTTGGATCATTTGTGTTCTTATGGGTTTAGATTTTTCTCTTAGGACACTTGGTATTTCATGGGATTTCTAGTGATACCTGATTTCTGAGGAACTTCTCCTATTTTATGGGTTTTAGGCAGTATCTTCCCCTTTGGTGGAGAGTTTTTTGAGTCCATGATGAGTTCAAGCAGAGACTGGTTTTTATTTTTTTTATGGTTGATTTATTAGTGATTATTTTTTACTACTATTTACATGACTGCACTGGTTTACCGAGTGATTATTTTTTGATTTTTTTAGTTTATTTTTTCATGTATAGAGGATGGGTAATTTTGTGTTCTACTTGTGTTGAAGGTACTAGTTAACAGTCCCAAAATTCATCATTGGCATCATATTAGAGGTCAGATCGGGTATGTACAGGTATGTGTTCATTTTATATTTGGAGTTGTTTAATTCATAGAATATTTATCAGCTTTATTATTTCATTAATTTTGGGTGACATATGTCACATTGATGCATGATGGGGGACTGTTTGGTTTGTACCTGTATTTGCTTCCTTATTAGGATGTGTTTCCCAAATTAATTATGGTTTGTGGTGCATAATCATTATGAGGATATAATTATAATTTGAAAGGTTGATATTAGTATCATTGTAGAATATAAAAAATTTTCATGCATTTTAATTACCAAATTAGAGAATCAATAATTTTAGTTAATTTTTATTTTTATAATTAAACTATTTTTTATATGCTTATTTTTAAGCTGTTACTCATCTGGAAAGTGGGAACCACCCATTCCTTCTCCATCGTATGCGTGTCCTGTTGGATTCTACCCCACCCTTTTCCCTTTATTAATTTTTATATCGTCTTCCACAACCAAGAGGTGTAGCAAGAAGGGGATAGTCCCTATATCCATGTTCCCATCTTTCCTGGAAAGGTGATCTCATTCTACCATAGGATATTGGATGGATAGAGGGTTATTATCCTTATGGTCAGAGGAAGTATCCATGATGATTTATGGATATTAAATGGTGGTATCTCCCCCAGAATCATCTCTTTGAACCATGGGAAAATAGTTATTTATGATTCCACGGGTTTTGTGCATGGATGGAGTTGTATTTGAATAGTGGTGCCGAGACAATAGCAGTCAAGTAGGAATTATGGTTCTTGATCCTAGGGGTCAATGAATTTGGTTCACACCAGATCTGGTCAATGCTGAAATTTATTATACTACAATAACTCATTTGAATGGATTCATGAAGTCTGGATTATGAATATTCATTAGGATGACGATGTTGGATGAACCAGGGAAGTGAAAGTAATATTATACAGGATGAACTTATAGGAATTGTGAAAATGAATTCTATGAGGAAGCAGCTAGTTTTAGCTATGTTCTTAGATAGAGACACCAAATTTGGATAGCGATTGACCTGTGTGACATTGACCATGATGGAGAAAGAAATGGAAGCATGTTGTCTCAACATGAATGCTTCTACTATGGTGAAGGCAATCCCCTTTACGGGGAGACTTATCTTTGTTTAAATGTTCCTTAGTGGTGTTTTTTGATTTCTTTTTAATGTTGTTTGTTGAGATTTTTTCTAGTTGTGTGCTATTTTCTAGATGTATCTTGTAATCCTTTATTATTTAATAGGGAAACCCCATGGTGATTATACCCCATGCACATTGGCCATTGTCTTAATACTGTTACATCACTGTGTCCTTTTACTTCCTTCCACATTTAATTTATTCAACCTATGATCTACTGAATGATTACTTCTTGGTTTAATTTGAAGCGGATTCTTCTATACTATAGTAAAATTTTGTGCTTTTTTTGTTACTTATTATAAATTTTTATTCTCATGTTGGTTGATTCTGGTCATTTTAATTGATTTCTTTAAATTTTTTTTTCTATTTTTTGAGAATAAATATAATTTTTTGAATTGATGTAATAGCCACTACTAGTTTGTGATGTTGTTCATTGCTGCTATAAAATCCATTGTTCATTTTGGTTTATGTAAGATTCATTAATTAATTATTTATTATTATTTATTGGCTTATGTTTTTTAAGACAATAATAATAAATTTTAGTCATAGATTTCAAAATTTGGGATTCTGTGAACCACAATAAAGCCTAATGGATCCTTGTATTTGAATGGGGACTACCGTACATAGCGTTGCCCCACAACAGAAATTAGGACCGACAAATTATTATTTTACACTAAAAGACATATTTCATGTTTGATGGTAGAAAATAAAGTTATTGTTCAAGGGGTTTTCCAAATGTGATTTTAGTTTATAATTCTACATGTTGGCAACACGCACATTCAATGTAGAAATATTAGTTTCATATTTTAGTAACTCATCAAAATAACTTTTATTGATTCCTTCAAATTGTTAAAAACTAAAAACACTTTACATATTAATCTCATTTTCATAAAAATATTAATCAATAAGGATGGGTGTTTATAAATATTCTCCTGATTTTTTTATGTCGTTAAATATTTCAATTTCCTTCTTACAAGAACAACTTTTTTCTAAATAATTTAATGTAAAAATTTATTTCTCCTCATGTGATTATTTCTTCGAGTTAGGTATGTTTAAATCCATTGATTCCTGTCCAAAATTAAGGGAATGAGTTCCTTCATTGACATTTATTATTGTTTTAGTATTCTTTAGGAATGGAATACCTAGAATGATGGGGGGATAATCTTTACCTTTTCATTCTTCCATGTTGAGAATGTAAAATTTGGAAAGGGATGAAAATCACTGTAAACTTACCAATACTTCTTGAAGAACATGTACTTGGTAGAAAATTTCTTGATTCACAAGCTACACAACTACTTGAGTAGGATTATGCTCTCTTATTTATATGGAAGAATAAATTGAATAGGGAATTACAATAGTTGATGCTTCCAAATCATATAGTGCATTAGAAAATTTTATCATTCATATGGTGTAAGGGATAGCGAAAGCACCTGAATCTTAACACTTCTTAGGATTTTTGGGGTAATAATTGAATAAACATTATTACCTAATCTTACCTCTTCAATATCTCAAAGTCTACTTCTGATAGTTTACATGACTTTCATGATTTTTGTATACCTTAGAATTTGGTGGATAACCTCTTATAGAATTATTTTTATCTCTACCTTCTTAGGTATTTCCAATATTTATTTTCTCAATTTTTATTAATTGTTTTTATTGTGTGCATCCATCATTGCAGGGTAAGGAGTTTGGGGTTGATGTGGGTCTTCCATTATGGCCCCCTTGTCTTTATTTTATGGTTCCTTTATAGTTTACTCTTTAGGTTCTTTTTCATGGGATGATTCACCATGTAATGTGGGATATCCACTTCCAAATTATATATCCAAGGGTAATACTTCCCATCTTGAAAGCTAATTTCCACTCTTAATTGTAATATAACCAACATTTACTTTGGTGTGGGGATTTGGTTGATCCAACAGCCTACCCAAGACTTGATTTTTAAGGTTATTCAGGGTGGTGATGATCTAGATGATCTGTTTTACCAGGTTATTAAGGATAGTCATGAGATATATGAATTGTCCCTTTAATTCCTTTAAATATTATCCATGAGTTGTGAGAGTGGTTTGTTAACTATTTTTATATTTTATGACCTATCTCAGTAAATCATTCATGGAAGGATCTTGAGATTGTACTTACTAGTATCTTGTGGATGGATGGAAACTTTTTCTATGGAGGTGGGGGTTGAAAAGGTTGATGAGAAGCCTATTGCACTACATGCTGGAATGGTTTCCTTTGAGGTTGTTGGTACCCAACAAAAAACTATTTGGTGAAAAAATATCTAAATATTTGGCTTCAACATGGTTTATTATGGAACTACCTATATAACATGACATTGTATCTTTTAGTCCCTTGAACTAGAGGGAATCCATTAGTGTAGTGCTCCTAATAATAAAAAATTTTACAGGCCCAAGGGAGTGTGGTAGGGGATGTCTCATGCACCTTGTTCATAGCTCTTTGTCTTAAAAGACAGTTTAGTCATTCAATTTTATTTTCTAGTAAAGGGGAGTTAGAAATTTTTACCTCATGTACACCTCTAATTTCTACTCTTGTACCAAATTATTTGTAATTTGGGGAGATCCTCCAAATCAATTAATTGAATTCATCGGTAATCCTATCAATCAATGATCCCCTCGATGAAGCATCTAGTAGGTTATAATCATTGTCCATAAATCCTTGATAAATGAATACCAATAAAGGATGGCCTTCATAGGAATGGTGTGGGAAGGATCCAATCATTTTCTTGGACCTTTACCGAAACAAAAATAGAGTTTCTCCAGTTTCTTATTTTATTTTGTAGATAACCTTCCTTAGTTGATCACATATTGAAGGGAGATTTTTTTGGAGGAAATTAATTTATAGATCCTCAAATGGGGTGAATTCTATTTGTTGTATATTGTAGATTCACTCCTTAATTTTCTCCTAATTAGAGAAGTAGAAAGCCTTATATCTTATCTGACCCACAATGAATCTTGTTATTCTGAATTTGTTGAATACTTTTTAAAATGATCTCTGATGCCTATTGGGATATTCACATGATAATCCATGAAATTTAATTAGAATTCCAATCATTCTTTTTTTCAGTTCACAATCATGTTGATAATTTCATTGTAATTATTGGATATTAATGTTGAAACTCGGTGCATAAATTTCTATCCAATAACTATTCACTTGAAAAATATTTTCTTCCAATTTTTCACTTCATAATGTAACTCTAGTGGAAGAAGAGGATGAGGAAGGAGATTTGTCCAATGGAATGGTGAATTCTACTTACTCAATAATTTTAGAGGTTAAAGTATTCTAAGAATAGTTCTATCAACCTCATGATCAAAACCAATGAGGTTCTAAGAACTATATATAGTCATTTTATGAAATTATTGTATGAAAAATTCAAACAATAACACTAAATTCTTCGATAGTAGTGCCAGGTTTGATGCATAAAACATTTAGGGGCTTCCAAAAAACATAATTTTAATCCTAAGTAAATTAAAAAAATTGGGACTTGAGTTTTCTCTAGAGAAGGCAAGGTTGTAAGTGTGTTTTAACATTTGTTTATTGGAATTTAATTGTTGGAAATATGGAATGCAATTTATTAGTTTTAAATTTAATTATTAAATTATAGTGGCATAAACTTGAATTACATTCCTTACTTACCCATAAATCATTATTCAATTTGACTCCTATATCATTCTATATTTAATGGAAATATCTGTATTTATCCTATCTTGGATATTTTAGTTTGTAAAGGAAATATAAAATAATAATTATATTCTATATTGTCACCCATACCAGTGATTGGATACCACCAATCACTCTTGAGTCATCCCTATGCTAACTATCATAAGTAGTGAAGAAATTCCCAAATAGCTTATGTATGCTACTAGTGATTAAAGAAATAATAATTTAATTGTGATGAAAAAACGAAATCTCTTACAAGATACTCATTAAAAAAATTAAACAAAGAATAATTATTATTGAAAACATAGATTCATTAAAAGGGAGATAGAGTTCTCCTTGGATTGACCATTATTATCCTAGTTTGTCATCACAGGAGAGTATACATCAAATAAAAATTTAATAGAATGGGAGAAACAACAGCTTGATCAGGTGATTGTGTAAGAATTCCACCCTCTTTGGTGAATAATTACACATTTATGAAGCTATTAAATCCTCCATTATTTCCATGTGACATTCTTGAGCATATTTAATGGTCTCTAATGAATTTAGAGCTTCCATAATAATCTTTAATTTTAGTGAAGAGATTAAATTGATACTTCTCCAATTGATGATTGAAACGTGCACAACTATGAGGGTCATGATCTTTATCATTGGAATTTTTAAAGATATTCTCTTCCCATTATGATGATCTAGTAAATAATTATGAATAATTCACATGGGAGGTCTATAATAATTTTTAGTCCAATAACTACTCATGCTCAGTTTTTGTGTGGTCGTGTTGGGTTCATTGACATAGAGTTATTTGAAGTATGCTTAGGGCTTGATGTTTTCATGTGGGTTTCTGAGTGTTGATATTGATTGCTAGTTGGACAGAGATGGTGTAGGCCCTCTCTAGGTCTTGGACTTATGATCTCATGTTTTATGTGGTCTACTGGAAGAATTTATTCACAAGCTTAGGGAACATTTATTTTCCAAATCTACTTCAAATTTCTCCCAATATGCATGTGTTGTGGCTTATAATGATTTTGTTTCTGTTTGAAGATTCAAGGTTCTTTCTTCCATGAGTGGTTCTTGGTCAAGAAAACATGGTTTTGGGTGTGTTTTCGCAAGGAACTATGGCTGGAAGTGATGTTAATTATGGGATTTCTTCTCAGTTGGTTGTGCTGGGATAAGTGATTTGGTAGGTGAGAACATCAATTTTTAATTCTAATAAGATTCTCACATGATTAATTAAATGAAAATATAACTGGTGATATGGGGGTGAGATGAGGATTTATCATATGTTTATCTATGTACTAGAAAAAAATAAAAATAGAAGTAATTAAATAAATATATTTTGTATTGGATTTGGATTTTTTCCCTTGATCTTCTGGTATCATCACAACTTGGTATCAACAGGTGATGTATCCTTCAACAGAGTAGTTTTTATTTTAATTTTCAATGTTGGGGTTAGACCATTAATCTATAATTCACCAAGGATCTACTATTGAATATTTTAGGGTTAACGATTAGATGTGATTGATTAATCAATTGGAGAAAAAGAAATAGAAAATATTTCTTCAATAATTGAGTTACTGGAAAAGGGAAAACAGAAAGTGTAGGAAAAAAAATAACCAAGTATATATCGTGCTTTAGATCAGCATGATGCTATATGCATGACAAGAACACCACATAGTTAAGCCTTTCATTATGAAGTAAGAATGTAAGAAAAGAAAATACAAACTCAAAGAAAATATAAGATGAACCATAGAAACTATCTGAACAGGTCAACCGTATTGAACTAGGTGGAAGTGATGAAATAAGTCATGTAGATTCAACAACTTCCACTCTTGGATAGACTCATGAACACACAAAAAAGGATAAAGATATATACATTTTAGAAAATAATAGATTATTATAGATTTAAGAAACTAAATGAAGTTGGTTATGATCAAAAGGGGAGTTATGATTGGAAACCTTCTTGTTGAGAAGTTATAATAGACCTAGGAATAAGCCAATCTCCATTGAGTCTCCACTGGAGAAGTAATCTAGTTCCAATATTCAAAATGAACTCAAGGATGGGGAGTGCGGATGTCCAAGGGACCTCATTCTCCTTCTTTTTCTATAAGAACCCTTCTGGATGGAAACGAGAGATTCACTTTAGGAATATACAGGCTGAACCAGACTAGATAAAAATAGTTCTCTACCAGAATGAATTTTCTTGGAATCAAACATCTATCTAGATGAAATGATGGAATGCCAGGGGACAACTGGTATTCAAGTGGAATTATGCGATCACATCCATGTGGAAGAACTGGATTAAGGCTGGAAATTCACATAACTGAATGTGGGACAGTGTATAGGACATTTTGTTCCATAGGGTTGGAAGATTGATAGCACCCTCGATCGAAGCCAAGATAGAGAAACACACCCGGGATGAAGTAGGATTGTTGGATGTTGGCCAGTTAATGGTCTATTTAAACAACCAATATAAGCAAGGAAAACAAATTTTATAGCATACAAATAATCAAATGAAAGATAAATAAAACCAATTTGACTAGTTTTAGGCATGAATATACCCCATGAAAATTGAACACCCTTAATTCATTATGAATAAATCTTATAAAACTCTATTAAAATAATTTTAATGAAAAAATGTAGGGATGAAATACAAAAAATCTACACATACCAATTAAATGAGATTTAAAGATGATGTTCTCACTACCTAAGTTTTATAATTGAGACTAAATTCATTAATTTAGGGCAATGCATGAATTTAGATAATGGAATTACCTTAGCCAAACTATCTTCTAGATTGTCCCTAGTTGGTATCTTAGTGAAACTCACCATCCTAGATTCTATAATACCCCTTGAAAAATGATATCTAATGTCAATTTGCTTCAATATACAATGGAATACATAGTTCTTAGACAAATTAAATGAATATTGCCTATCAAAGTGGACTAATATTCTATTTGCAGATAAATAAAACATAGAAAGAAATTTTTTAATCCATATAGCTTCTTTTTTTTCTTTTTTCAAGGAAATATAATTTGAAACAGTAGTGGAGAGTGTAATAAATGATTTCATATTTCACTTCTAGAAGACCGGTCCTCCATATGCAACAAACACAAAACTAGTGATAGACTTTCCAGTTTCAACATTTTCAACATAATCACAGTCAAAAAAGACAACTATATCATTACCAAAACTACTATTTAAACCACATAAAATAGACAATTTATTAGAAATGGAGACATAAATTATTTTCCATTTAAATGCATGCCAATGAGGCGTACCATGTTTCGCTATAAACCTTCTCAAAGTACAAACAACAAATGCAATTTCTGTCCTAGAATAAACCATAGCATACATATGATTTTCCCCTACATTAGCATATGTAATCTTACTCATGAAGGAATATTCATCGTCATTTATAGGGGATTGATCCAAATAGAATTTAAAATTTTTTCCTAGAAGAATATTAACAGGTTTAACATTCTCAAATGGTTTTCTTCTTATGAAATCCTTAACATAAGTAGGGTAGGATAAGTATAAGTTATAACCTTCCTATATCTTATTATGTCTATACCTAATGTTTGATTAACATATACTAAGTCTTTTATTTCAATTACATAGTTCAATTGATTCTTGATATAATTTATAATCCTCATGTTTTTACAGATTAAAAGCATGTCATCAACATATAATAATAGATAAACATATTCATTTTTTATACTTTTATAATATAAAAAAAATCAAATTTACTTCTAGAAAACTGATTTTCAATCACAAAAGAATAAAATATTTTATACAATTACCTAGAAGATTGTTTAATCCCATCAAATATTTTTTTTAAAGGAAAAAATTCATTAGGTTCAAATATATTAGAAAATCCTTTAGGATGAGTCATATAAATTGTTTCATTAAGGGAACCATGAGAAATGATGTTTTTTACATCTAATTGTAAAACATGGAAATAAAATTTGGAAAAAATAAAGAATAATCATAATGGATGAATGTTTAACAACCGGGGAGAGAATTTCACTATAATGAATGCCTTCACATTTAATAAAGCCTTTAGAAACCATTCAGGATATGAATTTGATTTTAGTTTCTCCAATATCATTCCCATTTTCATATATATCCATTTAGAACCTATAACCTTCTGGTTATTAGGTATGGAAACAGCAGTCCAGGTGTTTTTATTAAGAAGTGAATTAATCTCTTCATGCAGTGCACTCAACCACCTAGTGGCTTCTTTGGACTTAATAGACTACATATAAGTTTTAGTATTATCATTAAACAAATCATGTGCAACATTAAATGCATAGGTAATAATGTCTGCATGATTTAAATGGGATTGAGGCCTAATAAATCTTCTCTCTTTATCTCAAGTGAGCTGATAATTGCTTAGATCATTCGGTTCCTCTATTTCAGGATTAGAATTTGAATTATAATTGGATTCAACTTGGGTCTCAACAATGGGGGGAGAAGGACGAGTCTTAGACTAGGAGTAGTAATTAGATTCAAAAGGGACTTCAGCACCTAAGGGTGTTGAGACTCTAGAGGGTTCTTCAGCATCTTTAGAAGACTCTATTGGATTTGTTCCCTAACTATTAGGGAGTCCAGACTCATGAAATATGAAATTTTAGCTAACTATACACTTTTTATAAACTGACTTATCTACCCATAAATGATACCCTTTACACCCTCTGGATAACCCATGAATATACACTTAACATCCATATGATCTAGCTTATCAATGTGTGTGAGAGCATAATCTATAGATCCAATGGTCCTAATGTGTGAAAGGATCTGGGTTGATCCTTTAAAAAGTTCTTCAAGTGTCTTAAAATAATTAGTATAAGATAGGATGTGATTGATAAGATATTATGTTGTTGAGGAAGCTTCAGCCCAGGAGGACCTGTGGAGTTTTGACCAGGACAACATGCACCTAACCCTCTCAAGGAAAGTCATATTCATCCTCTCTACTGATAAATTATACTATAGGGTTTCCATAAAATTCTAGTACTTTTTAATTCCTCAAGATTCATAGAATTCAATGAATTTTGTAGATAGATATTCTAAACCGTTATCAATTATTAGGGATTTGAGTTTCTTATTAGAGTCACTTTCTACACTAGATTTCCATTTTATAAATATTTTAAAAGTATCATAGTTATGTTTCAGTATATAAATCTATACATTACTAGAGAATTAATTAATTAATTACATAATTTATAATCCTCCACCATGGGAGGTGACCCTAGAAGGACCCCATAGATCAGAATGAACACACTCAAGGGGTTCATTAGCCTTATACATAGACCCATTGAAATTAACTCTTCAAGATTTACCATATACACACTCTTCATAAAATGGGAGATTTCTAGGAGTAATGTTACTCAAAGCCCTTATTTTTTGAGTTCACAAAGTCCCTTGGAACTAATGTTCCCTAACATTATTTTCTAAACGGTGGTGAAATAATTTCTGAACTATAAGATTTATTCAAATGACTTCAATGAACCTTGCCATGTAACACATAAAGGCCATTGTGAAGGCTTCCTTTTATAATTGTGATGGGTCCGCAGGCAACTCTAAAGCTTCCAGAGTCTTATTTGGACTATATCCCTTCTGTTCATGGATTCCTAGTGATATTAGTTTTTTATTTAACTCAGGTACCCACCTAACATCCTCAAGAGTTGTAACAGTACCATCATTAAGCATTAATGAAACTGAGCCTATTACCATAATGTGGGAGTTCTTGTTATTCCCTAGAAATACCTCACTAGATTCAATTTACCTCAATTAATTAAATAATTCCCTCATAAGACACATGTGGAATGAACATCTTGAATCTAGGATCTATTCATCAAAGATGTTAATTTCAGATACATTTAACACATCATTAGTCTCAAAGTCTGGATCAAATAACAAGGAATGGTCATTACTACCATCTCTATAGTGACCTTTCTTATTTGGGAAGTTCTTCTTAGTATGTATTGATTTAATGCATTGAAAAATCTTGATTAATTCGTTTTTAGACTTATATCTTTGCTTCTTAGACTGAACCCTTTCTTTTCTCCTACCCCTTTACCCGCTTCTTTCCCTAGACTCACTTTTGTCCCTAATATTTAAACCCTGAACCTCTGTCTTATCATTACCTTTCCATTGAAGGTCTTTGGAGAGTAAATCAGATTAAACTTATTCAAGAGTGACTGTATCTTTTACATACATTATAGAATCTTTAACAGAGTTAATGGAATCATCTAATGATGTTAACAATATAATGACCTCATCTTCATCATCCAATTTAATTTCTATGTTGGCTAAATCTAACAAAATTTTATTTAATTTATCAATGTGTATCCTGAATTCAGTTCCTGGGTTCTTTTTGAATGTTTACAATATTCTTTTTTTATAATATACCAACAAGATCTATAGTCATATAAAAGGATTCAAGTCTAGACCATATACCAGTGAAAAAATATTTATATGCAACCTATCTAAGGAATTTATCTCATAAAGATATAAGGATCAATCTATAGGCTTTCCTAAGGGTTTATCCAAGGACATATATGTTATAAATGGTATCCTAGCCATCTGAATTAGGGGTTGTAATTTTATTTCTAGAGCTAGCATGAGAATTAATTAAATAATTATGATCTAGCAAGATAGTCAATTTAATTTTACAAAGATTGATATCATTTTCCCATCACATATATCAATGTCAAATTTAGTGGAGCCCATTATTAATGTTATAGTAGGCTTTGATAAGACTTGTTGCAGTTAAATCATTAAACCCTAATTCATCTAGGTGCTATTTTCATGTATTTTAGGGTTGAAAATTAGATGTGACTGATTAATCAATAGGAAATAAAGAAACAGAACAAGTTTCTTTAATAATCAGGCTACTGAAAAAAATAAAGTGTAGTAAATAAAATAACATAGGATATAACATGCTACAGATTAGTGTGATCCTACATGCACAACAAGAACACCTCCCAAGTAATACTTTTCTTGAAAAGCAAGAAATCAGGAACAAAAAGTATAGAGTCAAATAAAATCCAATAATAACCCCAAAAAGTATCCAAGGAGACCGAACATATTGAACTAGGTGTTAGTGAATAGATATTTCACATAGAGTCAACTCTGTCCACTCTTAGATGGACTCACACACATGAAAAAAGAATATATATCTATACATTAAAAGAAATAATATATCAATATGAGGCCATGAAACTAAGTAGAAACCTAGTTATGATCCAAAGGGGATTCAAGATCAGGAACCTCTTGATGTGAATCCGTCCTAGACCTAGGATTGAGCAGATCTCCACTGATTCTCCAATAGGGAAGTAGTCTAGTTCGAGATGGTGGAACGAACTCAAGGATGGGGAGTACAGATTGATGGTGGACCTCATTATACTTCTTCTTATCCGAGAACCCTTTTGGGTGGCGAATGGAGCTTCACTTATAGAAATTATATAATGAACTAAACCAATCAATAAATAAAGATCTAACCAAACTAATTTTCAACTAATTAAACTGCCATCCAGATGCAATGATGGAATGCCAGAGGTCAACAAGTGGTTAGGTAGAATCATAGGATTGAATCCATGTGGAATACCCAGATCAATGTTGATAGTTCCCATAATTGATGGCGAGACAACACATGGGACATGTAGTGCCACAGGATTGGAAGATCATTTGCACCCGAAATCAAAGCTGAGCCAAAGAAACACACTAGGGATGAAGCATGATCCATGGATGTTAGCCAATCAACGGTCCAGGTAAACAACTGTTATAAGTAAGGAAAACACAAAACTAAAAACAATGGTTTTATCAGTGATAAAAAACCTTAATCAATTCTAAAGAAGCGCTGATAATCAAGGAGTTATTAAAAGGGGGTCCCTTTTATTAGTTCTAAAAAAGTGCTGATAAAGGCCCCTTTTATTAGTGCTAAAAAAGCGCTAGTGAAAGTCAAAAAAATTAAAAAAAAATATAAATCAAAGGGACCCCTTTTAACAGGGATTGACCCCTTTCAATAGTGCTAGGAAGCCTCACACATGCATGTGCACCACCCCTTTAATAGTGCTAGGTGCACACCCCCACCCTTTAACAACAGTACCCCCCACTCCGCACCCACCCGTGCACCACTACCTCCACTTGGATTCGAACCCAAGATCTCTCCCTTGCATGCTCTCACTATTACCACTCACCCATCTTATTTTTCTCTCCATTTAATGATATATATAGTTATATTTATTTGTATATTAATATATATATAGATATATTAATATATATATAGATATATTAATATATATATATATATATATATATTCATATATTAATATATATTTCTAAGATTAGTTTTAAATACATTTAGAAAATATGTTTTTTATGTGTGTTTATAAATAAATAAATACATACATACATACATATATATAACATACATACATACATATGTATATATATTATATATATCTGTATCTATAAGTATAATTATACATATTTATATTTATTTATATATATATGTATATATTTACATATATTATATATTAATATGTATATTTATATGTTAGAATATATAGATAATATATATCAGTTTTTTAGTACACACAAACTAATACACACACACAAATTATATCGGAATATAAATATTCATATATTTGTATTCTAAATAAAATGGATATTAGTTTTTATTTATATAAGGTTTATATATTCAGAAATATATTTTATATATAAATATGTTTAATTATTTTTTTATAAAATTAAAATTTTTATGTGAGAATATATATAAAAAATATTTATATGTTGTTATATATTTGATTATAAATAACAGTACATTGTGAAAAAATGAAAAATTTCAAAGCCACAATATCAATATGAATTTAAGACCTAAAAAAAATTCAGTCCCCACTGAAATAGAGAAAAAATAACCCTTAAACGAGGCTAAAAATCCATCTAATGTTAAAAAATCGGGATACCCCGACTAAAAACTCAGTTTTGGAGGACTTTTTGTCCTTTTTGGCATTTAAAATTTTGAAAAAGATTCACTTGTGTCAATGAGGGCATATAAATCACCATAGGATTTGATTTTATATGTGTTAGAGCTCAAATGGACACCTGAATCCAAAGTTATGTTTTTTTGAAGTTTGAGTTTTGTTTTCAAATTATTTTAGATCTGTTATTGATTTTATGATTTTTTGGGTCTGGGAATTATTATTAAATGATTATTACTTTATAATAATTAGAAATTTATTAATTAATACACTTTTTAAAAATATTTTATAAACCATTTCACTAAATATCTTATATATTATGTGTAAATGTCATGAACCAACCTAGGTCGACCCTGAACCAGTCACTCGAGCCGATTCACATAAAGGCCCAAGAGGTGTTCTCAATCCTTCTGGGCATGCTTCAAGAACCAAGGGCATCAATAGAGGAAAAACAAGGAATCATTTTTACCAATAGATAAAATGTAAAATATACAGTATCAAGTTGCACATACAGTTCAAAATATACAAAAAACTGAACTCAACAACTTTTATACACAAAAGACAAAACAGTAAAACAGTTATAAAATATAAACTAAAACTAACCAGATGAACACACAAGATCCATGTGACCTCATGGTTCACTCTCTAACACAACGATCAACCACAACTCAAGGCTAACGAAACCCAAGTTGAAACCTTCACAAGAGTTAAAAATAGAATAAACTATAGGTGTGAGTATAAAACTTAGTAGGTTAGCATGATAATATATTCCAAATTAACCACCTTTTAAATTAAAGATACATAAACATCATGTTTGAATTAAAAACTATAAAAGAAATATTTTAAATACAATTTAATTAAAAACAAAGTATGGTTCATTTCCCCTTTTTCTTTCCAAAACCCTTGTCATATCATCAGTGAGACATTAGTATTTTCTAGGGGAAAGTGGTGTCTATATTTTCAATCTACACAAAATGGGATAGAACACCTTTCTTTGAAAATAATTTCCAAAAAGCCTTATTATAATTCACAAACCACTTTCCAATAAAAACTTTGAATAATAAGGTACCACAGTAATCACACAATAGGGGAAACAAAAATAATTATAAAAATATATCAACATCATTACAAGTTAATAAAGCCAATAGAGATAGGTGAACCTAGGAGATAATGAATAATCCATAAGAAACTAATACATGAAACCCTATCCCCAGTAGCATGCCACACATGATGAAATAAAAATTATCAATATTCTCGACCAACCTAACTCATGATAGGAAGAGGGAAAATCCACTATTAATAAACCAAAATAAATATCCACCTACTACAAGCCACTAGTCAGTATGTCAACTATGAGTGCATCAATAATTCTTAGAAAATTCTCTCATTATATCAGGTTCTCATGTCTCATGTATAATAGGGCTGAGCCAACCGATGCCAGCTGAGCATCCAATCAAAAGTATATATATATATATATATATTAAATAAATAATAATAGGCATCACCCCAAGCCATCTTATGAATCAACTCACATGCAATATAATGAATAGAATGCAAGGAGTCCATGCCATGGAACTCCAATAATGGGTCACAAGGATTCCACAATGAGGAAATCCCACCAATTAAACATAACAAGGCATGAGAGTCAATCCATGGAGGTTTTTATAAAAAACATTATAAAAACTTTCACAACTGCCAAACGGGACTTTAAAAGTTTCACAAAACCAACATTTATCAACATACACATCCACTTTTTATAAAGGGGTGAAAACAAACCAAAACACCTTGAAAAATGATACTCATTTATTTATAAATCCAAAACCACTTTGGAAACCATATAAGGAACCCCACAATAAAACTTCACATGATTCCAACACATTTATAAATCTAAATAAACCATTTTATATCACATTTATGCCACAAAATCCCAATGGGCATTTTATAAAAACTCAAGGCATGCAATATTTAACAACAAAAAAATCACATAACACTATAAAAGGTATAAGAAAAATTTTCATAATATAATTCATTTTAAAATGCGAAACCATATTTCACATATCACAAACCATGTGCGAAAATTCACATAACATTTTATCAAACAAGATATATGCACATTTTTAACAAAACACGATAATTTAACACGAAACAAGATATAAACTACCATTTTTCATTCTAATTAATTATTCTAAGGATCAAAAAATATATTTATAATGTATATAAAGTGAAAATATCATGAAACAGATAAGTAATTAATTATAAAGGCTAGTGCAAGGGGGAACCTACCTCAGAGTCATGGTAGAAAGAAAAACGCACGCTCAAGATTTCTCCACGAGGGTTTCAAAACCCAATTAACACAAAATAAACCCTCAATAATAAAAAACCCCCAAACTAATAAAATAAAAAATGAATAATAATTAACAGGGGTATACTGGAGGGGGGATCACATCAGACAGAGGCAACACGCTGATAGGGGGTCACGCCAGCAGGGGTGGCGTGTTAGAGGAGGTGTGCACTGGCAGGGGTAGCCAGAGGAGGGAGTGGTGCCGGCTGGGGCAATGCCGACAGGGTGTGGGATGACCAGGGATATGTTGGTATGGTACAGGAAGGCCAGAGCAATGCTTGTAGTTTGAGGTGCTGGGGTAGGGGCCACTGAATCAGGGAGTCGCAACCAGAGAAAGCTGTGTAGGGGGTAGGCATGCACAAGGTGGGGTTGGGGGTGCCTTGGGAAGGGAGCAACGCCAACACGACAGGTTTCCAGAAGGTTCAGTTAGAGGAGGTGGGTGCACCGGCTAGGGATATTGAACATAGGGAGGCCTCTGGCTAGGGTTTCACCAATAATGTGATGGTGCACCGACATGGGAGCACTGGTTGGGCGAGGGCGCACTGATAGGGTAAGGGCACACCAGTAGAGTGAAGTGTCGAAGAGAAGGTAGTGCTGGATGGGGGGTTGTTCTCTACACTAGGAGGGAAATAAGGTTTCACATGATAGGGGATATGGTGCGCTGTGTGGAAGAGAAATCGAGGGGAGAGGGAGGATGAAAATTAGGGAAAATCTTAAAAAACAACCAAAAAATTACTATATTACTAATCTTATTCCACAATAATAAAAAAACAATTTAATAATAATAAAACAAAAAATCTTAACAACAATAATAATTAACATTTATTTTTATTATAACTTTTACTCATAATAATTACACTAATAATTACTCATAATAATTATAATATGAATATTATAATTATTATCCACCATTCAATTTGTCCTTAATTTATTTCACACTAATTTTTTACTTATTTTAAACACTGGGTAGCCGTGTAGTCCACGCATAGCTCAAGAGACCATGAACAAACCGTTCAGTAGCTTATGACCACTCTAAAAGCTACCGTATAGGTACCTGAGAAGACCGCATGGTTTCAACTATACATGAATTGCCCACTCACTAGCCTAAAAATCACCGAAGATACCCAATTATAATAATAACAAAAACAAAAACAAAAATACCATAATGATAATAATAATAATAATAATAATTAAATTATTCTTAATAATAATAATAGAAACACAAATAAGATTCCCTTAATAATATTATCATTACTATTATTATTAGAATAAAACTTTTAATTCTATTTTTACTTTTCCTCATTTTATTTTTAAATCCCATTTAACTCCATTTTATTATTCATTTAATTCTTATTTTTATTTTTCAAAGATGGGCAGGCCACACTATTTCCTAGGTGAATCCGCATGGTTTCCAAACAATGCTCTTCCCATGCGCCAAATGGTGTTAGACCGGAAACACCAATTTTATAAGAAAAACTCAAAATTTTAATCTAAGACTCAACCCAAACCTCAAATAAAATTATTCAAAATCAAGAAAATAATAAAATAAAATAATTACAAGGATTATATTGTGACAATTCACACCACCATAATGCTTTCCACTCGTCGAAAGGAGCAACACTTTCCATTTGGTTGATCAAAACCTAAGGAACATAAATACGATCAAACCTCTCAATATGAGGACATTTCACTGAATTCCAACAGAACATAAACCCATTTCCCGAAACAGATCACTGGTAGAGGGGATTCCTGAATAGACTCTCCAACATTATAATTCAACTAGAATCCGATAACATCTTAAGAGAAAACCCAATGGGAACCGTGGTGGGTCTCCCCACCATTAAGAACCAGATTAGAAAAGCCAAACAGTAATGCAATATGAACTGGATTCAGGCCTCTCTCACATGATCCAAAAACCCTTACCACACGGGTTGAGAGGGAAGGGATTACAATTAATGGACAAATAAACCACAACCAATAAGTACCCAATGCTCGGCCCTCATAAACAATTAGAAACCAAGACTGCACCAAACTTTCATGGGTGGTCTATAAGATGAAATTGAACAGAAAATCGTATATAATAATGAATAACCATATAAATTGTGTATAGGGTAAGTCCACCACACTCTTTATAACACAATTAAATTCACAACGATGGTGAAACCACAATAAAAACACTAGAACTGTCTCACAACAATGGTAGAGGAAAATCCTAAACCAAACTTCTTAAACCCTTAGGGTTCCTAAGTATGTGTTAGATTCCCTCTAAGGCCTTTGGATGGAGCTCGGATGGATGAAGCATCTCCTGCCTCATAGTCAGGTTTGGATAATCCCAATATAAAACATACATATTTTGATTAGACAAAAGAAAGGACATAATTTTGAAATGAAAACCACTCTGGAATTGAAAACAAGAGTTTATAATTAGACCCAAAACATCCCTTATATTTAAACCATAACAACAAACAAAGATCTCATACACTAGAAGGAATCATACAAAGATAAACTTCAAACCACTTACCAAAAACACATCACTTTTGAGGATTACCTCAACGATTATTTCTAGAAATGACTTGATAGAATCATCACAAGTGAACCAAGAATCCACAACCTGAAAGTGCTTCAAATCAATTGTACATGATGGATTTTTGTGACCAAGTTTGCCACACTGATATCATATGAGGATATATCGCTCCAAAGATGTTGATGAAAAATTCGGAGGTCTCTTGATTTCACAACCCACTCCATCAACCTTCAACTGATTCCTTTCCTCCTTACCAAAATCTTCCCACTGCTCTTAGGTATTGAAGGAGGGATGAATACCTCATGCACTAATGCTATCATGACTTCATCATGAAAATCTTGCTTCACCACATCAGAAAAAAAAAGTCATATTGAACTCTAATACTTTCAATTTTTGGTCGGAACAAATCCCAACATCAAAATATAGAGCCTTTATATAATCATTTACAATATCCCATATATCATTAGGGACTAGCTCTATGAACTGATGGAAATACTCCAGCACTGATCCATCACCTTGCTGTAGATAACCCATCTCCATCCCCTTTCTCACCCTTTCTTTCTCAAATAAATACTGATGAATAAATAAAGCCTTGAAAAACTCCAAAGTAAGATCTTCATGGGACTTTTTTCGAGACACTAACTTCCACCACATCCATAGTGAACCTTCAATAATAAAAGTTTCAAACTTAACACTCAATGATTATGGAAACTCAATGAGTCCAATGTTCCTTTCAATATTTCACATCCACTCTTCCACTATAGAAGGAACTTCTAGTCCATATAAGAGAGGTTGATCCTGCTTCCGAAACTCAAGCATAAAATCCTTAGGTTGATCAACCGCACTAAAATTACACATCGACGATCTATGGGGACAATCGTTGAACAAGAAAAAGTTGAGAACTAAATCAAGTGCAACTCAACAATAAAATTTCTCAAGATCAAACACCACATAGGTTACTAGATTTTAACATAATAAGAAAAACCATTATAACATCAGAACTTTTCTTTTAGAAACAACTATAATTTAAAATAAATTTTGTGGGATGAAAACATTCTATTGGTATTCTTTAGAGTCACACTCACATGCATGTTTCCATTCCACCCCAGGCACCCATACACCATGCAATACTAGATGTCTGTTCACATTCCCATATATCAACAAGTATATAAGAACCCATAAGAATAACAAGGATAAAACAAAACAACTTCTTTTTCCAATAACAAACCATTCATCAAATTTCATATATCTTGTAACATATAAAGGAACACTAACCACCAAGTCAAAAATTCATTTTGTTGAAAACCCATCCCATTTCATATAAAAAAAATCCCCAAATAAAACATTCCATTTCAAAAAACAATTTTCCAAAACCAATTTATTGGATTCAAACACTTTTCAAAATTCAATGGAGACCCAAAAGAAGTATAAATGGGAACTAGTGCTTGTGGGTGACATGACCATATGGTTGGCGGCCATATTACAAACACGCCACCGATACTGAGAGCCTTCTAGTACCATTCCACTATCTCCACATGGATTTCCAGTCCATGCGAGCTCATGGAGGCCATTGGACCAACTCCTCTTGTCGTGTCCCAATCACTAAAAAATCCCTAAATACAAAAGAAACTAATAAAACCAGACTTCCCATGGAAACCCGTGGACCAGAATGAGTAAGAGTTCGCTATTCTCTTCTCGTAACTACCCCTAAATTACTAAAAATCATACTTTGTCTACATTGACATCCCCAAATAGAAAAGAGTGCTATGAAAATCAAGGTCCACAAAGAGTCGACCTTCTTTGATTCCATTTTGTCACGAACCAACCCGGGTTGACCCTGAATTGATCACCCAAGCTAATCCATGACATAGCCCGAGAGGCATTACCAATCCTCTTGGGATGGAGACAAGCACAAAGGGATTTAACATAGGACAAGAATGGAATGATTTTACCCAATAGATAAGATGGAAAATAAACAGAAACAAGTTTCACATATAGTTCAACATATACATAAAACTGAACAAAACACCTTTTATACACAATAATAAAAAATGATAGAACAGTTATAGAAAAGAAACTAAAACTAACTAGATGACCACACACACTCCATGTGACCTCAAAATTCACTCACTAACACAACGATCAATCATCACTCAAGGTGAAAAAAACCCATGTTTAAACCTACACAAGATCTAAAAATAGAAAATAACTATAGGTGTGAGTATAAAACTCATTATTCTATCCTGATAATCTATTACCAATTCACCACATTTCAAATTAAAGAAACATTATTTTCAAGTTTGAACTACAATCTATAAAAGTAAGCTTTTCAATACATTTTACTTAAGTATGATTCATTTCCCCTTTTTGTTTCCAAAACCCAGGTCATATCATTAGTGAGACATTGGTATTTTCAAGGAGAATGTGGTGTTTATAATTTCAATATGCACAAATAATTATTAAACAATTTTCTTTGAAAACAATTCTCAAAAGTCCTTATTAAAATCGACACACCACTTTCCAATAAGAACACTACAAAGAAGGTACCATAGTAAGCACACAACAGGGGCAACAAAAATAATTATAAAAATATCTCAACATCACTCCAAGTGACCAAAGACAACAAACATAAGTGAATCCATGAGATCAAGAATAATCCAGAAGATACTAATATATGAGACCTCATCCCCAGTAGCATGCCACAAATGATGAAATCATAATTCTCAATACACCTGACCACCTTAAATCAGGATAGACTGGGGGAAAATCCCATAAGAATAAACCCACATACATATCCACCTACTATGAGCCAGTGATCAATATGTTAACTATCTATGTATCATTCATTCATAGAAAATCATCTCACTATTCTAGGTTCTCATGTCTCATGTATAATAGGGGTGAGACAACCGATGCCATCTAAGCATCCATTCACAAGTACATATATATATATATATATATAATAAACAACAACAGAAATCACCCCGAGCCATCCTAAGAATCAAGTAACATGTCATATAATGAATAGAATACAAAGAGTATTTTCAAAGGACCTCCAATAATGAGTCATGAGGATTCCACAGCATGGAAATCCCACCCGTGAAATATAATAAGGCATGTGATTTATTCCATGAAGGTTTTCATAATAAAACATTTTCACTATTTTCACAACCACCAAACGAGACTTTATACTTTTAACAAAACCATCATTTATCAACATACATGTGCATTTTTTATAAAGGGGTGAAAACATAACAAAACACCTTGAAAAGTGATACTCATTTATTTATAAATCCCAAAACATTTTGGAAACCATATAAGAAACCCAAAAATACAATTTTTCATGATGTCAACACATTTATAAATCCAAAGAAACCATTTTATATCACATGTATTCCATAAAAGTCAGCAGAACATTTTATAAAAGCACAAGGCATGTAATATTTAACAAAAAAAAAATCATTTAACACTCAACCAGGTATAAACAAAAATTTTCATGACATAAATCCATTTAACATGATAAACCATATTTTACCTATCATAAACCATGTGTTGAAATTCACAGAACATTTTATCAAACAAACAGTGTGCACATTCTTAACAAACCAACACAATTTAACACGAAACTTGGTATAAACTACCATTTTTCAGCCTAATTATTTATTCTAAGGATCAAAAAAAATATTCAGAATGTATATAAAGTGAATATATCATGAAACAGATGAATCATTAATTATAAAGGCAAGTGCAAAGGTGAACCTACCTCAGATTCATGGCAGAAAGTAAAATGCCCGCTCGAGATTACTCTACGTGGGATTCAAAATTCTAAACAACCCAAAACAAACCCTCAACAATTAGAACCACCAAAATAATTTAAAGAAAAAATAAGAATAATGAAGAGGGTTATAACGGAGGGTGGGGGGATCATGCTGGAAGGAGGCTGTGCGCCAATAGGTGTGGCCAGAGGAGGTAGTGGTGCTGGTAAGGTGTGGGCTGGCCGGAGCGACACCAGTAGGGTGTGGGATGGCAGGGGGAACACCGACATGGTGAGATGCCATATTAGGGGGGGACTGGAACAAGTAGCCATGACTGGAGAAAGATTTGCAAGGGGAGGCACGCACAAGGTGGGGGTGGTCGGAGAAAGGAGCAGTGCTGGCTAGACATGTCACTGGTAGGGGTGGCTAGAGGATGTTGGTGCGCTAGCTGGGGCTTCTGCACACAGGGAGGCTACCGACTAGGGTTGTGCCGATAATGTGAGGGTGAGCCGACAGGGTGTGGGAAAACTGGTAGGGTAAGGGTGCACCGACAGGGTGAAGTGCTAGAGGGAAGGTTGTGCCAGATGGGGGTTCTGCGTTGCACTTGGAGGTGGACGGGGGATAGGGTGTGTCATGGGGACGAGAAAGGGAGGAGAGAGGGAGGAGAAAAATTAGGGCAAAACCCTAAAGAAATAAAAATAAAAAAAGACTATTTTACTAATCTTATTCTACATTAAAAATAAAAACAATAATATTAATAATAATAATAATTACAGTTATTATTATTAAGAAAGAATTATTAACAATAATTTTAATTGTAAAATTTACTCATAATAATTATAATATGAATATTATAATTATTATAAACTATTCATTTGGGTCTTAATTTATTACCCATTAAAATTTAATTTAATTTAAGCACTGTGAAACCACGCAGTCCGTGCACAGCTTAAGCGACTGTGCACAAATAGTGCAGTAGATTCTGAACATTCCAGAAGCATCCAAACATGTACCATAGCTAACCGCAGGGTTCCTATTATCCGTGTAGTGCCCGTACACCATCCTGAACACCACCAAAGATTCTCAATTCTAATAAATATAACCAAAATAATAATAATGTCATAAAGATAAAAATAATGATAATATCTAATTCATTATTATTAATAATAATAATAGTAATATATATTCAATAACATTATTTTTAATAATAATAATATTTACAATAATAAGATTCCATTAAATAATATTATCATTATGATTATTATTAGAAAAAAAACTTTAATTATATTTACACTATTTCCTCATTTTATTTTTAACTCTCATTTAATTTCATTGTATTATTCATTTAATTCTTATATTTTTTTTAAGACGAGTAGGCTGGATAATGCTTGGGCAAAGCCGCATGATTTCCAAACCATACTCTGCCCATGCATCTGATTCCATCATACCTGAAACATGCATTTTATAATAAAAACTCAAAAATTTAATTCGAGACTCAACCCAATCCATGAAAAAATTATTCAAAAATAAGAAAATAAAATAATAAAACAATTAAAAGGGTTAGAGTGTGACAATAAATGTCTACTTATACTTATATAAAACATATTTAAAAAATATGTATTATATTTCTATTAATATAAATATATTTATATATTAATATATTATTTTTGATGATTTTTTTGATATACACTATTTATTAGTGCTAGTAAAAAAGAGATGATTAAAACCCCCATTTAATAACACTACTAAAAAATGATGATAAAGGGGGTCCCTTTAAGAGTGCTAAAAAATCACTGATAAAAGGGGTACATTTATCAAGGCCAAACAAAAGTGCTGATAAAGATGTAGTTTTAACAATGATTTTTAGCATTGTTAAAAACATCCTTTATCAATGTTTTTAGTGATATTAAAGGGCAGTGCTGTGTAAACTTATTTTAATGGTAGTGAAAAATGTTAACAAATAATCGGATGAAACCTAAATAAAACCCACAATGTCATGCATGCATATACCACAATAAAATTGAACATGCTTAATGAATTATGAATAAATCAGAAATAACTATATTAAAGTAATTTAAATGCAGCAATAAAGGGGCAAAATAAAATATTCAATGGGTTGGGGCGGAGCCCGATACCACAGTGGAAGCAGTCACATAAACACAGAAGAGTGGATTCACCCGAAGGCCTTTTATCACACAAAGGTATTTTATCACACCACACCCAAAGGAATTTTTACAACACACTTGAAGGCATTTTACATCACACCCAAAGGATTTATCTCTCGACACACCCATGAACATACCATTTAGATGTACGACTGATCACGAAAACTGGGACATGCCTCTTGATCTTCACAACCAAGAGGACTTTCAATACATGGCACTGCCATGATATACATGCAAACACATTTATTCATCATCATCATCACATCAAATTCATTCATCTTTATCATCACATCACATGAGTTACTGCAAACATGGAAACCCCTTCCCAGTTCTCTCTTGGTGGATGCATCTTTTCCGACACCCTTTCAAAACATGCTACTATATCGTCTTGTATAGAAACCTAGTCCATATCTCCATTAATGCAGTCAACATTAATTATTACATAAATTAATATTGAGAATAATTCTCCATTAATGTTGGGAGAAAATCCTTCATTAATGTTGAGTTAAATCCCTCCATTAATTTGGGAGAAAATACTCCATTAATTTTGAGATAAATCTCTCCATTAATAACATTATCTATCCTAAATATTAAAATTTTAAATAAAAAAATCCCAAAAATATCCACCTTGATTTAAAATTCAAATACTCCACAATTATCTCCACAATATGGTTCAATTTGATCATCAGCTCCACCAAGATCCCAATGTCACCCATTGAATGTAACATTCCTCAAGACATATGTGGCCAAGAATAATTTTAATATTATAGAAACACCACTGGTACCACCATCATTTTCTGATGACATTCTACTAAATGCTTGATAAACCACCTAACTCATGGAACCACAACCATCTTTTACAAAACTCTGACTGTCACCAACAATGAAACATGCCTCATGACTCATGTTGGTTAATCAGACTTTTGATATCCCAAAAACACCCCTGGTACAACTGATGTCTTCTAGTAACATCCTTCAAGTCCTTGATAAGATGCTCCACTAGATGCCTACCACCTTATTCTTCAACCTAGAACTTTAACCAATCCATCTGATACCACTATTGGGGTGGATCCCAATGCCTCCGTAGAAGTAGTCACACAAACACAGAAGTGTAGACTCACCTGAAGGCCTTTTATCACCCGATGGCATTTTATCACACAACACCTGAAGGTATTTTTACACCACCCTGAAGGAATTTTACAATGCACCCAAAGGATATCCCTCTCAACACACCCATGAACGTACCATTTCAATGTATTGCCGATCATGAAATTCTGGAAACTCCACTTAATCTCTGCATCCAAGAGGACATTCGACACATGGAACCATAATCATATACGTGAAAACACTTTTATTCACCATCTTCATCACCTCTACTTTATTCCTCTTTATATTCTCTTCTCATGAGTTATTACAAACATGGAAACCACTTTTTGGTTCTCTCTTGGCGGCTACATCTTTGCCAAACCCCTTTCAAAATGTACTACTGCATCATATTATATAGACACTTAGTACATATCTCTATTAATATAGTCATCATTCATTATTACATCAATTAATATTGAAAATAATTCTCCATTAATGTTGGGAAAAAATCCTCCATTAATTTTGAGTTAAATCCTTCCATTAATAATTTTTTCTCTCCTCAATATTATAATTTTAAATAAATAAATCCCAACACAATGACTCTATATTGTTGAACTGGTCGAGTATGGGTTGAGCTCAATCATCTCCTCCAGTCATGAAAATAGAAGCATCTCACATTGGAAGTCACCCTTCATCCACAACACACAGAGCTTCGGTTGAATTTGATGAGTTTAGTGGATCAGATTCATCATCAGTGAGAACTAGTGGCTTGGTTCTAGATATAGGTTTTCGTTTTGTTCGAAATATTGGTTCATAGAGCCTCAACTGGTCTCAATGGTCTTCAGCTTCTTCAATCACAACTGGACGTGATCTACACATTCAAAATTGACCATGCACTATGAGTGGTCCAAGGTGTGGGTTTCCAATTCATTTTTATCAAAGATTTGGGCAGTGGTGTTGTGCAAGATGAAACCTATAGGGGTTTGGTGGTGTGTGTTCTTCACCAAAGTAGGAGATGGATGACAACGATAGAAGGGTGGGCTTTGTCTTATTTTTGATCTGCATCACAATTCATAAAAAAAATTTAGTGTATTATTTTTCTAGATTAAATTAAAATACTGGAAACAAAGTATACAAGAAATTAAAATCATTTTTTCAGTGAACATAAAATCTGATCTTGAGAAACTCAATGAATTTCCATTGTATTATTTCAAAAATTCTTTTTAAAATCCCCATTAAGAATTCATAATTTTAATTTCCCAATAATTTTTAAAATAATTTCAAGGTATGGATTTTTAATAAATTAAAAAAAAGAATAAAGCCATTGAAACTAATGAAAAAAATCCATTTAAGAATATACTTTGATATCGAAGTAAACAATTAAATTTATACTTCCATAAATATGTATGATTATAAATTAATTAAAAAATGTATAAGATAATTAAAATTCCAATTTATAAGACAATAATGTTTTTCCAAAATTAATATTATGGATTCTCAGTTGAATTAAAAACTTGAATAAATCATTAAGATCATCATTTAAATCCAATTTTAAAAAATGTAATGATTTTCAAAAATAAAAAAAATTGAATGATTGCCCAAAATTTTTATTAAATTATTGTGGAAATTTAAATGAAAAATATATAGAAATTTTCAAATTTTCAGCTGACATCTTGTCTCTAGAATCTATTCAATGAATCACACTGGGAAATGGTCATTCTTAGTGTGTTAGTTTAGGTAGAGATAATGTAACGTCCCGGCCCCGGGTGCCACGCAACGGGTGCCCCGAGCCCTGTTCGCCACGTGACCTCAAGCGCATTTCCCCAAACGCCAGAGGCTACCGACTAGCAGCGAGGGCCCAGGTATGATAGTGTGGAAACTATGCCCTCATTTGTCAAAGTGTAGCGCAGCGGAATGCCAAAATAAACATACAACAACAGCAGAAGCAGTAAACATACACAACTGAAATAACTACAGCATTGGATATAGACAACAGTATAAAAGTGATGATGCTACACGTTCAAATTCTAAGAAAATAGCCAGAACATGTTATACATCACTATGATACAACCAAAAGCAAAGTACAGCAAAACAAGTAAACAGCTGCCAGCGTCATCACCAGTCTAGGCTCGGTCCCATGCCCTCTTACTCCTCAGCAATTGTCAAATACCTGTATAGGGACTCTTGCCCCTATCTACACCTGCAGCAACATAATCTGTTTGGGCAGAAAAGCGTGACCCAAACAGGGTGTGAGAAAAATATCTCAGTAGGCACCCACCAAAGGCATGTGCTCAACTGTGTGTAAAACATGCAACAAGTGTGCAATAGTAAATGCAATAACTAAGTAGTACTCAAAAGTAACTAACATAACAGTTAAATTGCCATGTTATTATTCATTTAATTCCTTTAATTTTGTAACATTTTTTTGCTCCGCACCAAGCCCTCAGGCTAACCAGAACCGTTCCCTCAGGCTAAAATAGTAACCACGCCCTAAGGCTTGCCCTCAGGCCATACAGAATCCAAACCGTAGGTATTTCCCTCAGGCATAATATAAATTCTCGCCCTCAGGCTTATGAAGTGTCGCCCTCATGAATAGAAGTCAAGCCCTCAGGCACCAAAGGTTGACCTCAGGTTGAATAACGACAGCCCTCGGGCTAAAACAGTCATGCCCTCAGGCTAATCACAACAATGCCCTCAGACTAAACAGGTAACTGGGCCATGCCCAACATATCAAAATGCAGTAAACAAACAATTCCTCTCAAGGAAATTCTACAGTTACTACATTTATGGCATACCCTCGGGTATCCTGGCCAAATAGCTAAATAGAGGAACACACCCCTCGGGATGGTCCTGGATCCAAGCAAAGATCCCAAAAAAAATTTTATTATCACAATTTAATCACCTATGTAATTATTGGCATTAAATATAGCAACGGCCTCAGCCACATGACACCCCAACATGGGTTCGTGGCACGAAAATGCACAAAAACGCACAATAGTTGGAAAATAAACACCAAGCCAACTACTTTATGTGCCAACGATCACTATACCCGAACGCCAGCTCCAGAAACGCCAAATAACGGCATAGATCTGACGAAGAACAAAACCCAAACAAACGTAAATAACATACTTTGGGAGAAGAATTGGAAAGAATAGTACCAGGAGGAGGAAGGGCTTACCCGTGCGGTTCCAACGAGATCGTCCGAAGACGAATCGGATTCCAGACAAACATCCGGCGGATCTTCAAAGGTCTGGCCTCCTCCTTTGGCTCCAAAATGGCTCAAATGCCTCCTCTGCCAATTGAGGAGCCTACTGCCTGTTTTAAGCTGAAAAAAACAAAGTACACGGTGTGTACTTCTGAGTACACAGCGTGTACTCCTTTCATTTAACTGTTCATTTGGCAGTACCGGCACTATTCACCTGCCGACAAGAGTACACGGCATGTACTCCCGAGTACACGGTGTGTACTGCCACCCAGCTGGCGGCGAGTCCACCGCCTTACTATTTAACCTGCCGACTGACTACACGGACTGTAAAGGACCACTACATGGTGTGTAGTCGGTTCCTACACCCTTTGTGGCCGGCGAGGCTATACGCCCTGTGTACTTACCCACACACGACCAAAAGTAAACGGCGTGTGGCAAAGTACACGGCGTGTAGTTTCAAAATTTAGGATTTTCCCAATTTTCCATATTCTCTCAAAATCACTTAAGGAAAAGGAAAAGAAGAAGCATGTACCTCTAAAACAAGAACCGGGTTCTTAAAAACTTCCCCCCTTATAGCAATTCGTCCCCGAATTGCCCTTCCAAGGATGGAAAAGAGAAAGCTCAGAACAGCCCTGTCCACTGAGCACGTACATCGGCCTCCCACTCCCATGTCTCGTCCTGCACTCGGCCATGCTGCCATAGCACCCGTACGAGAGGAACTGACCGGCCTCGGAGAACCTTCGTGCTCCTGTCAACGATATGTATCGGATTCTCCTCAAAGGACGCATCACGTTGAAGCTCAGCCTCCATAAACAGAAAGGTGTGATACGGGTCTGAATGGTAACGATGCAACTGAGACACGTGGAAGACATCGTGCATGTCTTGGTACCACTGCCGTAACTGCAACCGATAGGCAACTAGCCCGACTCTTTCCAGAATCTCAAATGGCCCCACATACCTCGGAGAAATCTTACCCTGTCTCCTGATCCATTTGTGTCCCAGCCTCGGCGAAACATGCACGAAAACATGATCCCAAACTAGGAACTCCAAAGGTCGTCTGTGGCGATCAGTATAAGACTTCTGACGAGACTACGCGGTAGCCATCTACTTCTGAATTAACTGGACCTGCTCAGATGTCTCCTGCACGAGCTGTGGTCCCAGTAAAGGTCCCTCACCTTCCTCTAACCAGCACAAAGGTGATCAGCATGACCTACCATATAAAGCCTCGTATGGTGACATCTCAATAGTTTCCTGAAAACTATTGTTATAGTAAAACTCAAATAAGGGTATATGCTTATCCCAAGAGCCCCCAAAGTCTAGGAAGCATGCATGCAGCATGTCCTCTAGCACCTGTATCGTCCGCTCTGACTGACCATCTGTCTGAGGGTGGTATGCTGTGCTCAGAAGCACCTATGTACCCAGTGCCCTTTGAAAACTCTGCGAGAAACGAGACGTGAATTGGGCATCCCTATCTAAAACGATAGAACGAGGGACCCCAAGTAGACATATGATCTCTCGGATATAAATCCTTCTGAGCTCATCCACACCAAAGATCTCCTTGATCGGCAAGAAGTGAGTTACCTTCGTAAGTCTGTCCACAACAACCCATAAGGCGTCATTGCCTCGAGGTGACCTCGGCAATCCCATCACAAAATCCATCACGACATCATCCCATTTCCACTCCGGGATGGGGAACTGTTGTAACAGCCCAGCTGGTCTCTGATGCTATGCCTTCACCTGCCGACAGGTGGAACATCTCGTAACAAAACTAGCTATCTCTCTCTTCATACCTGGCCACCAGTACTAACGTCTCATGTCTCGGTACATCTTGGTATCCCCGGGATGAACGGACCAAGATGAAGCATGAAACTCCCTCATCATCTCCTCGCATATATCCCCTGGAACCCATACACGTCCATGGAAACGCAAAATCTCATCATCGCCTAGCGTCCAAACGGAAGGAGGGTCCTCACTTTCCACCGACTCCTGTAGAACTAGGCCTTTTGAAACCGATAGCTGCCTCATCCTCACTCTGTCCAGGAGGGTAGATGTCACAGCTAACGAGGAAAGATAAGTTTGTCCCTGACTTCCATGCACCTCTAGATGCATCTCAGAGAACAATGCCATAAGCTGCCATTCACCACTGGCCTCCAGCACTACCTGTATCTGAGTCTTCCTACTCAGTGCATCGGCTACTGCATTACCATTACCAGGTGTATAGGCAAGCTCAAAATTGAAGGACTGTAGGTACTCGACCCACCTTCTCTACCTCAGATTTAGGTCACGCTGAGTAAAGATATAATTGAGGCTTTTTTGGTCGGTGAAAACCACAAAATGATCTCCCAACAGGTAATGTCTCCAACAGCGCAACGCATGCACAACTGCAGCCAACTCGAGATCGTGCGTCTGGTAATTCCTCTCATGTGGCCTAAACTTCCGGGACCCGTACGCCACAACTCGGTCGCCCTACATCAAAACGGCTCCCAGACCAATACCTGACGCATCACAGAAAACTGTATAGCTCTTCCCCTGCTCTGGGAATATCTGGATCAGTACTGATGTGAGCCTTCCCTTTAGGTCCTGAAAAGCTATCTCACAAGCTTCTGACCAAACGAACATCACACCCTTATTTGTCAGACCTGTCAATGGTGCTACTAAGCGGGGGAAGTCCTATATGAAACGTCTGTAGTAACCAGCCATCCCTAAGAAACTTATTATCTCAAAAACGTTCTTGGGATGCTCCCATGAAACTACTGCTCTCACCTTCTCTAGGTCCACTGCAACTCCTGCCTCTGAGATGATATGACCCAGGAAGTGAATCTAATCCATCCAAAAGTGGCACTTCGACAGCATAGCATATAGGCGATTCCCTCTCAGTGTAATCAATACGATCTTAAGATGGGTGGCATGGTCGTGTCGAGTGTGAGAGTACACCAAGATGTCGTCCACGAATACTACCACAAATGAATAAAGATACGGATGGAACACATGATTCATCAGAGCCATGAAAGCTGCTGGCACGTTCGTGAGTCCTAACGGCATAACCGTATACTCATATAGACCATACCTGCTCCTGAAAGCTATGAGAGGTATATCAGATGGTCTAACGTGCAGCTGATGATATCAGGATCTCAATTCAATCTTTTAGAACACTCGTGCTCCACGAAGCTGATCAAACAGATCATCTATCCTCGTCAAGGGATATCGATTCTAACCCTTCAACTGGTTCAGCTTCCGATAATCCACACAAAGCCTAAGGGTACCATCCACCTTTTTTGCAAAGAGGACCGGAGAACCTCCAGGAGAAGTACTGGGTCGGATAAAACCCTTCGCCTGTAGCTCCTCTAACTGCCTCTTCAGCTCCTGCAACTCAGGGGTGGCCATTTTATAAAGAGGAATGGACACCGGTGCTGCTCCTGGATCTATCTCGATAGAGAAATCCACCTCACGCACCGGAGGTAGACCTGAAAAGTCGGTCGGGAAGACATCCCTGAAACGATCGACAACTGGAGGGAAAACCGTTGGACAAGTCCCCTAGTCATCCAGATATAAGCTCACAATCTGGGCTGTGACTCCACCTCGCCCATGATGCTCTGGTCCAGCTCGACTTGTCTGAACATCCCACTCGCCCTTGTATAGAAACTCCCCACCCTCTGGTGACATGAAATGCACCATGCGACGATAGCAGTCTACAAAAGCTTGGAAGGGAACCAACCAGTCCATCCTGAGAATGACATCATAGCTCGTCATCTCCAGGACATAGAGGTCCCAAAGGAAGTGACACCCACCAACCTCACGGGGGCACTCCTTGCACTGACACACACCGACCGTCCTAGTCCTGAACAGAGTGTCTAGCATCAAGATATCAGAAGAAGTAGAAACACTGAGCCCAAGGCTCTCCATAGTGGGTACAGATACAAAACTATGTGTAGCACCCATATCAAAATGTACTGAAGACAAGACAGACGCTACTAGAATAGTACCTCTGACTGTCGAAGGTCCGGGATCCTACTCCTACTAGGTCTGTTGCACTGCATATGCCTGACCAGTGTCGCGGCCCTACGACACAGCCTGGCTACCCTGAGCTGTCCCGCCCTATTGACCCTGAGATCCTGGTGTCTGGATACCACGGCCACGACCACCATCTCTTCCTGCATGCCCTGACGTATTCCAGTTCCCAGACTGGTAAGAAGCCACTGGTCCTGCTCCCGCATGCGGAGTCTGCATAGAACCCATCTCACTAACCACAGGTGGATATGCCCTGCAAAAGCGCTGCAGATAACCCATCTTGCCACAAGCTCGGCACTCCACTGGGTCTTGTGGACACTGCCGTCTCTGGTGCCCCTCTCTGCCACACTGGTAGCACCTGATCGGGCCACCTGAAGAAGCTTCCTGGCTGGTACTGCTGCCCTTAGAGAAGTCCATCTGTCTCTTCCTCTTGCCAGCAGAAATAGTACCAGTAACTGGTGCCGAACCACCCTGGCCCACACCACTAGATTCTCACAGGTTCCTCTCTGTAATCAATGCCTGATTCACAATCGCGTGTACAGTAGGCAACCTAAAAACATTCACCAGCGCTCAGATGTCATACCGAAGATAATCCTCAAAACTTCTGGCTCTCAGCGTCTCATCACCCACCAGCATGGGTGAAAAGCACTGAAGCTCTGTAAAACGAGCAGAGTAGTCCATCACCGACATAGCGCCCTGCTGCAGATTCATGAACTCTCGAGCTCTATCTGCTCTCAGTGTCTCGGGAAAGATTAAGTCATAAAAGACTATCTGAATATCCTCCCATGCCATGTCCCTGTGATGCTCTGACTGGGTGGTAACATCCTACCACCTCTTGGCGGAATCACGTAGCATGTAAGTCGCGAGCTTGACCCTCGGCCCTGGAGGCATCTCAAGATGCTCAAAAATAGTCTACATCGATCCTAACCAAGACTTTGTAGCCTGTGGTCCGCCATCCCCTGAAATGGTAGGTGGATGCTGCTGCTGAAAGATACGCGTCAACTCGGCCATAGATGTGGCATCCTGCGGTGCTCCCTGAATGGTCTTCATGAACCACAATAAGCCTTCACGGTACTGCGCCTCCGCACCCGTGTCCGGTATAACAGCTGGTGCTGCATCTGGATCTGCTAGTGGATCAGCTGGTAGCCCATGGCCCACCATCTCCGGAGTATAATCGTCGCCGCTCTCTTGGCGAACAACTCGTGGTCATCTAGGAGGCATGACTCTATAAGGTCAAAAGCATGGCTCAAATTCAAGACTATTAATACTGAAACGAAGGAACCACAAAGGAACAAGAGGAAGAAGGCATTCAAAATTTTGCAAAACAAGACTACACGGCGTGTACTTGACTTTCCTTCCCCTGCACGGGTCCTTTTACACGGATAAGCCACACAGCTTCCGTTCAAAAAAACTACACGGCGTGTATAATATCTAAACATCCTGTATGTTGTTATTTTCTAACTGCCCGTGTCGTCTAGGACACGGCTGACTTCTCAGCTTGACCCTACACGACGTGTTACACCAGCACATGGCGTGTACACCACCCTGTTTCCCAGCCACACGGCTAACTCCACACGGTCTATCCTCGGGCAAGACTACACGGCGTGTACCAAAGGTACACGGTGTGTTCTGGAAGAGGTGATGCCGGCCCATGTTGTTAGTTACACGGACGAGTCCCCAGGTCACACTACACGGCGTGTCCACAACTGACACAGCGTGTTCTGTCAAGGATTTCGCCGACCTGTGTTTTTAGTTACACGGCCGGACTCCGGGTCAACACTACACGGCGTGTACAAAACTACATGGAGGGTTTTACCCAACGCCTTCCTTACCCCGTGTCACCACCCACACGGTTTGTGACATGGGAAGAGACTACACGGCGTGTACTCCTCGTACATGGTGTGTACCCTAAAAGTTCATTTTTCTTCCCGAACAGAAGAACATACACGGCGTGTATAAAAATACTAAATGGCATGTATACTGGGTTTCCAGACAGTATGCCTTAGAAACTTCTCCGGAACCCAGAAATTATTGAAAAACAACACCTAAGTGTCAAATTCCGACCCGTGGGGGCCCATACACCCAACGAATCAAAGTTTGACATCTTATTTGTGTTATAACCAACAACCAGTCAATGATCCACCAAATTCCGGTCAATGGGGGCCCATACTCCCCAAAGACCAAAATTTGGCATCCATTCTATAAACAAGCTCAATGAGAAATACCATATCACAAGAAGGTATTTATCAAGTAGCTATCACAACAACATGCTTTTCTAGCACAACAACTATCACAACAACATGCGAATTTATAATGCACCTACATGGCATGGAAACTATGCATGGCATGTGATATCTAGCATGTGCCTATATGATGCCTGAGACGGCATACCCTCATCTCATCGGGTTGCAACTAATAGAACCCACAGATAACATATAAAAAGCACAACCCATGTGCGTCACCCAACGGTGAAAACATATCAACCGTAAAATTGCAAAATCAAATAATCCAAAATATGAGGTAGACTGGCCTTTCCCTGTACACGGGTTAGCTACGCCCGGGCACAGCTTATTACCGACTACCGTTCTGTCCTATCCCTGACTACGACTCCAAATAGTATGTCAAAGAAAAGAACCTTCCCTTTGATACAACTTTGTAACGTCCCGGCCCCGGGTGCCACGCAACGGGTGCCCCGAGCCCAGTTCGTCATGTGACCTCATGCGCATTTCCCCAAAAGCCAGAGGCTACCGACTAGCAGCGAGGGCCCATGTCTGATAGTGGGGAAACTATGCCCTCATTTGTCAAAGTGTAGCGCAGCGGAATACCAAAATAAACATACAACAACAGCGGAAGCAGTAAACATACACAACTAAAATAACTACAGTAGTGGATATAGACAACAATATAAAAGTGATGATGCTACATGTTCAAATTCGAAGAAAACAACCGGAACATGTTATGCATTACTGTGATACAACCAAAAGCAAAGTACAGCAAAACAAGTAAACAGCTAGCAGCGGCATCACGAGCCTAGGCTCAGTCCCATGCCCTCCTACTCCTCAGCAACTGTCAAGTACCTGTATAGGGACTCTTGCCCCAATCTACGCCTGCAGCAACGTAATCTGTTTGGGCCGAAAAGCGTGACCCAAACAGGGTGTGAGAAAAATATCTCAGTAGGCACCCACCAAAGGCCCGTGCTCAACTGTGTCTAAAACGTGCAACAAGTGCGCAATAGTAAATGCAATAACTAAGTAGTACTCAAAATTAACTAACTTAACAGTTAAATTTCCATGTTATTATTAATTTAATTCCTTTAATTTAGTAACATTTTTTTTTGTGCTCAGCACCAAGCCCTCAGGCTAACTAGAACCGTTCCCTCAGGCTAAAATAGCAACCACACCCTCAGGATTGCCCTCAGGCCGTACAGAATCCAACCCACAGGTATTTCCCTCAGGCGTAATAGAAATTCTCGCCCTCAGGATTACTAAGTGTCGCCCTCAGGGACAGAAGTCAAGCCCTCAGGCATGAAAGGTTTCCCTCAGGCGGAATAACGACATCCCTCGGGCTAAAACAGTCACGCCCTCAGGCTAATCACAAGAACTCCCTCATGCTAAACAGGTAACCGGGCCATGCCCGACATATCAAAATGCAGTAAACAAGAAATTCCTCTCAAGGAAATTCTACAGTTACTACATTTAAGGCATACCCTCGGGTATCCTGGCCAAATGGCTAAACAGACGAACACACCCCTCGGGATGGTCCTGGATCCAAGCAACGATCTGAAACAGTATTTTATTATCACAATTTAATAACCCATGCAATTCTAGGCATTAAATATAGCAACAGCCTCAGCCACACGACATCCCAACATGGTTTCGTGGCACGAAAACACACAAAAACACACAATAGTTGGAAAATAAACACCAAGCCACCTACCTTATGTGCCAACGATCGCTATACCCGTACGCCAGCTCCAGAAACGCCAACGAATGGCGTATATCTGACGAAGAACAAAACCCAAACAAATGTAAATAACATACGTTGGGAGAATAATTGGCAAGAACAGTACCAGGAGGAGAGAGGGCTTACCCGTGCGGTTCCAACGAGATCGTCCGAAGCCGAATCAGATTCCAGATGAACTCCTGGTGGATCTTCAAAGGTACGACCTCCTCCTTTGGCTCCAAAATGGCTCAAACGCCTCCTCTTCCAAATGAGTATGCTACTTCCTGTTTTAAGCCGAAAAAAAAACAAAGTACACGGCGTGTACTTCTGTGTACACGGCATGTAATCCTTTCATTTTACTGTTCTATTTGGCGGCACCAGCACTGTTCACATGCCGACAAGAGTACACGACTTATACTCCCGAGTACATGTCGTGTACTGCCGCCCAGCTGGCGGCGACTCCACTGCCTTACTTTTTAACCTGCTGACTGACTACACGACATGTAAAGGACCACTACACGGCGTGTAGTCGGTTCCTACACCCTATATGGTTAGCGAGGCTACACGCCCTGTGTACTTATCCCCACACAGGCAAAAGTACACGGCGTGTGGCAAAGTACACGGTGTGTAGTTTCAAAATTTAGGATTTTTTCCCATTTTCCATATTCTATCAAAATCACTTAAGGAAAAGGAAAAGAAGAATCCCGTACCTCTAAAACAAGAACCGGGTTCTTACAGATAATATATACAGATGAACCAACTATTCAGCACATGTGTTGGAACCAATTCATTGTTTTCATTTTTGATTATCTAAAGACCTGTTTTTTATGAACTACATGTAGCGGACATACAAATTTTGCATCATAGATGATGTAAATGATTCCAACATATAATAATTTGGTTTCTTTAGTTTTAAAAACTTCAATAATGATTGAGTTCAACCAGTGTAGTTCATGGATAACCAGTTTAGCCTCATCATTAATCAATATATGATACACTCAAATTTATGGGCTTATACTGGGAATTTTATCAAGTGTTCATCCTAATGATTTCTTATACTCTATAAAAAGATTAAGAAATTTAAATTCATGCTCTTGTGGGAGTGAAAAACCAATGATAACTAATGAAATGTTTACTTTTTCATGATTTGAATATTATAAAATTCGAGGCATTGGATTATGTTCTATTTCAAGGGAATTTTGGATTAATGGGAGTGAATGTGAAAGTGATAGGTCAATGATCTCACCTAAAAACTCAATGGTAATATCCCCAGATGAAAAATGAGAATTTAAAGGTTGAGCATTATCATTGAAGTGGAAAATGACATCATAAAAATACCTAGATAAAGTACCATTGTGTGCATTTATTTTGGTTTTGGTGGTTTTTTGGAAATTTATCTCTAATATAATTGAGGCATGTCCATTCATCATATCATATTCAATTTTAATCATATAAAAATATGTTGGAAAAACTAAAAATTTTACCCTCACAAGAACATCCTATATAACACCATTAGGGTGTGCGGTCCTTTGGTTCTCTAGTTTAATGATGATTCATGTGGACTTAATCTCCCAATCCTTCAATAAAGATAAAATAGAGTGAGATATCACATTTATAAAATCACCCAAATCAAGCATAACATTAGAAAAGAAATACACCTCTATGGTTCATGAAATTGAGAATATTCTAGGATTTTTTTTATTTTTTGGGAATTGATGTCCCTATTGATGTTGAGATGTTCCTCTCTTATCTCACCTTTTTCATTTCCATGAAGTCTCCTTCGGTGTGTTTTGTATCATGGAATTTTCTTCAAGGATGCAATAATGGGAATATTAACCTGAAATTTTTTTAATGTTTCCAAAATTTCATTATCATGTTCAGTTTCTTTTGGTTTCCCTTATTGAGTGGACCTTTGTGGGAATGGAAGAGTAATGGTTGGTATAAGTGGCTCCTCAAAAGATACTCTCTTTCCTTTTTGGGGGTTTCTCTCATGAAAAGTATTTTTTATCATTTGGATCATTTATGATCGTTTGAATAGTGGTTTCCTCATGAGGGGATGACTCTAATAAAGGGGTCATTTAGATTTTAAGTTAAATTCCACTATAAAGGGTGATGTTTTTGACATTTCCCTTGTCACTAGAGCTGATTAGTTGTTGAAAAGGAAGTTTAATCGACCCTTGAATTTTGATTTCATCCACAAAGTTGGAATGTTATCCTAATTGTGTTGTTAAGTATTCTATGGCTGCTTGGGTGTTTTTTTTTAAATTATAGATTATTTACATACATTGGTTTCATCAAGTCCTCAAGGATAAGCTTATGTTTTGTTGGGGGTGTTGGAAAGGCCATTATGAAGATTGAGGATTTTTGAGTTGTTGATGGGGTTGACTACCCTACCTCGAATGGTTCCAAGATTATTACAGTTGTTTATAATACTCCTCTTGCCTGTAGACTTGGTTGTCTTTCCATCCTTATTTTAATGGAAAGTAATGTTCATTCCTAATAGGTTGGTTATAAGGGAAGCATGGGAAAATTCCTCACAAAACCTAGAAGGGCCTCTCAATTGATGTCATTTGTCTAAAAAATGGAATCGACAACACAAATGTCACAATGAATAGAAGCATGAGGTTAATATTTTCCTTGAGAAATAGAAATTTATTGAAGAAAGGTGATTACCTCTTTATCATTTGTATCCACCTTCTTCTCAAACCTAGAAATTTACACCTCACAGACACATTGAATAGATATTCTAGACCTCGAACTGATTTTTTTTCATATTTTGGGTCATGTTCTCCATGATATTCCTCTCAAAAATTGGTGTCTTTTCAACTAGGGCTCTACCGGTAGCAACATCAATCATATTATGATCAATACGAATTAAACCATTATAAAATTGTTGTATTAAAAGTTGTTCACTTATTTGGTGTCATGAAAAACATGAACAAATATTTTTAAAACATTCACAATATTCATGAAGTGTTTCCCAAGTAGATTTCCTTATTCCAAAAATTTCTTTCCTAATTGTTACCATTCAAAAGGATTGGAAATATTTTCCATGAAAATGGAATTTCATATCTACCCATCTACTAATTGGTGAATTAACATAGTATATCTAGTCTTTTTCAATATCTTATAAATAAAATAGAAAATTCATAAGTTTTATAAGTTCTCCATCTACATTTTCAGGTTTTATTATTGAATATAAAATATATAACATCTTTAAATACTTATGTGTTTATTCTATAGTATGTCCATGAAATTTTTGCAATAAGTGGATTAGAACAGATTTAAGTTTGATGTTTGGTGCTTCACCTTGTGATTGAATATATACAGGGTGGATATCAACATCAGGTGACATTGGTCCATTTAGTGTTAGGTTATTTTTTGACATTTTATACACATTATGTTCAGTTACAATTATAGTTCCTGAAGAAGAGGGGTTAGTTTCTGAGTACAGTGGAAGCATACGCTGGGTGATTCCCAACTCGGATTTTTTACACAATCGATCAATAATCCATGATTTAACACAACATTGAACATCTTGATCAATGAAATTAAATCAAACAATCAAAAATAGAAATTACACCATAACTAGAGGGAGGATCATCACATATTATTTATAATTAATTTAATTAGTTAAATAATTACCTTTGTTGGAATTAAATATTTATTGATGAATTAAGTAACAGATCTGCATTGATGCGTCATTGATTTTTAGAAATGAAGTGAAAATTCCCCCTAATAGGAATCCACACATGTTCTAAGAATCTATAAACGTCATAAAAAGAATCTAGGGGTACTATCATGAAATACCCTTGTGATTTCATCCCCTGCCTTTGATCACTTAGAGAACCAATTACTAAGCATTCTCCTTGACTTGGTAGGGGAGGATTGATCTCTATTCTTGGGAGTATTCTTGGAGAAGGGATCTCTTTGTCATAAATCAAGTTTTTTTATTATAATTATGTAAAATTACATCACATCATTTTTTTCATGATATACGGTGACTTAATTCTTCCTTTTCCCCTCATTTCTTATTCACTGGGATCATCTACTAGGAAACATGGGATCACTTGTATGCAGGAAGTCTGGAACCACTAGACACAGATAATGGTGGATTACAATGAATAAAAGTAGATGATAGGTTAAAATGCAAGACAATTTAGAAGTATTATGGTCACTTTAGACAAGAGCCACAATATCATTCTAGTGGAACTGGTCTTATGGAGACATCTCAGTAATGACATCATTGAAAAATCACGAGACCAGATATGGATAAGAAAATTTTATAAATTTATATATATATTATTTTTCTATTTTTATGATTTAATATGTTTGTTGTATATTCAGTTTATCTTTCCTGATGATGAAGACACTAAGACTACAAGGTTGATGGATGTTGGGGAGTTATGGAGATCACACAAGAATGAGTTATATATTGGTTGGAAGAGGAGAGTGGGTTTCGATTTAGAGGGTGTACCCATATTCACTGACTATTCATGAACTCAATATTAAAAAAATGATTACATACTGGAAGATTGATGAGTTAAGGTATTCCTAATCTTTAATTATTTCCATATAAAATGAAATTCTTATTATTTGTATTGATTTTTTTAGGAAGTATCTGGGAAAACAAAGAATAATGATTCAATGATATATCTACACACATTGGAGGGAACTAAAATGCACGATCATGAGAATCGTTAGGTAATTTAATATTAATTAAAACAATTTCCTTATTTATATTGTTACTTAGTGATCTTTGCATGCTGAATTTTAATTTTTATTGTAATTAACCCCTTTTATACAAGGATGAAAATACCCCTTTCCAATGGTCGGGCCAATTGGCCCTCAGGCCTATAGGCCAATTGACCCCCAAGCCTACATGCCAATTGGACCTCAGTCCTATAGTCTAATTGTCCCTCAAGCCTAATTGGCTAATTGGATCTCAAGTGTAATTGGCCAATTGGACATTATGCCTAATGTCCAATTAAACAATTAGTCCTAATGGCCGATTATCCTGTAGGCCAATTACCCCTTAGGCATATAGGCCAATTGGCCATTTAGCCTATAGGCTAGTTGTCCATTAAGCTTAATGTACAATTGGCCTATAGGGCTAATGGGAAATTGGCCTATAGGCCTAATGGCCAATTGTCCTATTGGAATAATGGCCAATTGACCAATTAATTCATCGTCATAAGGGAGAATTGAACAACTAGTCCCCTCATCCAATTGGCCATTAGTTATAATGTCCAATCGGCCAAATGCAAAATTGACCAATTAGGCCGAATGGCCAATTGACCTATAGGCCTAATAGACAATTTCCCTATAGGCATAATGACCAATTGGCCTATATGTCTAATAACCAATTGACTAATTAGTCATATTAACTAACTGACCAAAAGGCCTAATGGCCAATTGTCCTATAGGACATATAATGAATGATATGGAGTTAATATTATGAAATTAATATATATAATTCATATTCAATATTATTTAATGTTCATAATGAGTTTCTAAAATTATAAAGTGTTTATTATTAGCTTTTATATATGAATTTTTCATGTATGTTTATCACATTAGTTATTAATTTGTTATTCATTTAAATGTTATTCCCTTTAATTATCATTCAAGATTATAAAAAGTTTACATTGATATTTTTATACTAATAAATTTCATTTGAATCAAGCTATATTGAGCATCACAAGTCATGTACCTCAAGGTAAATTATTTTGTTCAAGTAGGATAAAACAATATTGAAGTGCAGTAAATTCACAAACCTAAGAAAAGATAGTAAATTTTAATTCATATTTTAAATATTTATATTAAATTCATAATTAAATGTGTTGTTTAAATTTTCAACAGACTTCCCTGGAGGCCCTTAATGATAAATAAGATGACAGCTTCAGGCCAAACGATCATTTGAGTTGGTATTAGGTGATGATCACTATAGTAGAGTCTGATGTCAACCAGGGAAAAACATAATCCCCTATATGTATTTTCCTCATCAGACTCCTCTCAAGCCTCTCATACCCCCAAGCTAGAAATCACTCATGCATAAGCAGCTAAAGTAAAAAAAGAAATAGATTTAGGTGAGTGTGAAAAAAGTAAACTATATATTGAAAAAAGTAAGATGATCACCGAACAATTCCTGAAATATATGTCAGTTATAAATCAATCAGTTCAATTATAGGATGCCACCAAAATTGATTCATATATGGAATAAATACATTCTTTAAATTATATCCCAAGTTATTCCAATGATGGTCCTAGTGGAAATCAAGCTGAAGGTGGTGGTGATGATGTTGCTGATGATTTTGCTACTCCAGATAATGCTGTTTGTGAGGATGTTGCTGATGCTACAGATGATGATGATGTTGAGGATGATGATATTGGTGATGGGGGGATATTAATCCCACCCATTCATGACATTAGTAGTAAGGAGATTTGTGAAATAATTTAATGACTTAAATTGTTTTGTTTTATGGATGTATATGAATACTTTATATTCTATATGGTCTTAAAACTATTACAATCTATTGGTTGGATGCTAAATGTAGAAAATTTCTACTTCATTGGATGTATATTGTATTTTTTATTTGTAATTACTGGTTCATAAACTTGGAGAAAAGAGGGGGGGTGCTACTGCTTCCTAATGTTGGTAGATACCTACACCCAGGGTTTGTAAAACCATGGGTCTAGGTTCTTTGATATGAATATATATACCCACAGTTTGAAAACCATGGGTATAGATAAATACACATGATTCTATTAATCCTGTGGGTATGGAAGAATCTATGTGACATATACCCATAGTTTGTATAGGAGCTGTGGGTTTAAATCTATACCAATGCCTTAGCAGGCTACAATTCCCCAAACTATGGGTATATCCTATACCCACGGTTTTGGGGGGATATACCCACAGTTCAAAATCATGGGTATAGGTTATATTTTCAGTAGTGAATGTAATGGAATAAATAAAAACAAGGGAATACAAGTAGAAAAATATGTATTTCATATCTAGAGAGGTCTTATCATTTGAAAACATAGTTGATGATACCATTTAGTCATGAAATGATTTTATTTAAGGTTAAAATTACATATATTATTCAATAAAATGAAAGTAGATTTTACATGATGACATATTTAAATTTAAGGAGTATTTAGTTTGGGTAAGATCCATCAAGATAAAATAATTAATCTATTCTATCCCACTTTATGATATATACACATTACTTCACCACTGATGAGACCTATTATTTGAGGTAAAATGTGGTTAGATGGTTTTAAATTAATTTAACATGTAGTGAAAATAAATGGCTAAATAATCATTACATGATAAATGAACTATGAAAGAATTATTAAAAATATCTATGTTATATCAATAGTTAATCAAAATAGGTGAAACTAAGGTTCAAACCACTAATGTTTTTCTAAGGAATTAATTTTTTATTTAAAAAAGTATCAATTGAAACCATGTTTTTTAAATTTAATATGATCCAACAATCTTTCTATTATAGATTATATAATTATTTTAGAACATTTACCAAAGGCCTATATAAATATTTTTACCTAATAATGGTTTTAAAATTCTTAAACAAATAAAATATAAATATTTATTTATTTGAAAGAATAGTTTGTCAATCATTCATGTCGAAATCATAATAATGAATTATAAGAAAAATTCTTGAAAATTACCATTAATATTACAGTTAATTCCTAAATAACCAACCATCATAGATAAATAAATATTATTGATTTACATAAAATAGTAACATCATGTATATCATAATACAATTATTTCTTTTTGGTTAAAAAAATGAAACAAATAGTTTATCCGTGACTCATAATATATAAAATTAATTTTAAATTATTAAATCCTATAACTCAAGGATAATATAAACCAACATTAATGCCTACAGTTAACTTAAATATGATTCCTAACAATATAAATATCTAAATCACTATAATATTCCACAAAAAGGATCTCAATTTTTTGTAAAATTTGTAAGAATAACTAGTATTTGTTTTTTGAAAATATATAATTTGTAATTAAAATAGTACTTATAATAATTTAATAGACTATATTTGATCTCTATTAGTGTATAAATTTTAAAACACACTGGTAGAAGTTATTCCAATAAGATACAGAAGAATCACATGCATAGATAAAATTTAAAATAATAGCCAATTGAAGAGAAGAAGGATTCAGAACCCACTAATATGATGTCAAAGAAGATTAGAATAAAAAATCCTTCAATATGGGGATAACATTAGTGAAGAAAAATATCCATTTCTTGGGTGAGGGTAGAAAAAATAAGAGGATGAAAGGAAGGCTTTCCTATCAAAGAGTACAATTTGTTTTCCAAAAATGGAGGTAGAAGAGATTAATGTTGAGGTAAACGTCACTAGAGGAGGGTAAGGGGAGGAAAAATCCCATAATAGGGGAGGTGAGATTAGGGATTCAATGAGGTGGGGAGGGGGATCCTACGGGGGAGCCTAATAATAAGGAGCTATACCCACAATTTTTGAAAAACCGTTTGTATAGCTTAACATATACGAACATTTTTTCAAAACTGTAGGTATATGTTTTTACAAAAACTCTATACCTAGAATTTCTCTAAACCATGTGTATAGAATCTTGATGATAGCCCCATTTTCTATCAGTGTTATTTAGATAGCATGAACCTTGGTGTAGTGGATGCTATGATTCTCCAATTCCTTGTAGTGGTGGTAGAGTATGATGCCGTCTTTCCAAATGACATTATAGGCTTACCTACCTATTAAGAGATAGACTTATACATTGATCTACACCCTGGTATAACCTTGGTATCTTCTCTATAATATAAGATGGCTCCCATAGAGATTCATGAGATGAGGGTGTAGTTGGAGAACTTATAGAGGAAGGGATTTGTTAGACCCATAGTTTCACCCTGGGGATCCTCAGTGTTGTTTTCCTAGAATGCGAATGGGAGATCGATCTTGTTCCATCACTAAAAATAGGTGATTGTAAAGAAAAGGTATACACTATCGAGGATCAATGCACTTTTTGACTAGTTTAGAGGGGAATGATGGTTCTCAAAGATTGACCTCAGATCATGTTATCACTAGTTACGAGTATGAGATAAGGATATACCAAAGATGACATTATTATTTCATTATGGTCACTATGACTACTTGGTGATTACCTTTGCTGTAGTGAGTTCCCTAGAAGATTTCATAGGACTCATGAATAGGATCTGTCAGCCTTTATTAGACTAGTTCATAGTAATCTTTATTGATTATATCTTAGTTTACTCAGTGTCTAAGGAGGAGCACATGAGATAATTGAGGATGGTTTTGGATATACTCTGAGAGAAACATATTTATGGGAGTATTTTGAAGTGATAGATTTAGATTCAGGAGGATCACTTTTTGGGACATGTTATCTTTGCAGATGTTGTGAAAGTGGAAACAATAAATGTTGAGGTAGTGTTATCTTGAAAGCCCCCTAAAAGCGTGATAGAGGTTCATAGATTCATTGGGCTGGAAGGATATTACAAAATATTTATACATGACTTCTCTAGGATATCATCACCCATAAAATAATTGACCCAAAAGAGGCAGCCTTCTGTGTGAATCCAGAGGTTCAAAAAGGATTTTCAAGTGTTAAGACAGAGACAGATGAGTTCTCCCATCATGATATTTCCTAAGGAGGGTGTTGAGTACATAGTTTTAAGTGATGCATTAGGAAACGGTATTAGTTGTGTTGTAATATAGAAAAATAAATGACTGAATATGGTTCACATCATTTGAGACTACATGAGTAGAAATACATGACCCACTATCTTGAGTTAGCAATGGAAGTCTTCATACTAAAGATGTGGTGATACTACATAATGGGTGATGAGTTCATCATCAATTCTAACAACAAGTTTCTACAGTTTATCATCTTTCAGAAGGATATAATCTTGATATAGTGGTGATAGATAGTGTTCTTCAAAGATTATGAATTCAATATTGTCTATAATATTAGGAAGGGGATCATAGTAGTATATTCTCTCAATTGTAAATATTGTTTACAATTGTAGAATGATTTTTTAGGGTAGTTGGCCTTGTTAAAGTTATCCTTTGTGGATGGGGATGAATCAGCTTACCGCGAGCCAATGGATGTCACCCCTCCACTTTTATAGCGAGTTAGGAAGGAAACAATTGTGGATACTGACTATGAGAACCTACATATAAAGATATCCAAAAGACATGTTCTTGATGGATTTTATAAATGTAGGTAGTATTTCATTATTTTTAGAGGATTCACGATGGTACCAGAGACTTTGTGGGAGGAAGTTTTGAGAGACATTCAAACATCTCCTTTAATGGTATATCAAGGTGTATAGAAGATTTTCTAAAAAAATATAATGTTATTTTTGGTTTCCAGAGATGAAGAAGAGAGTTTTAGAGTTTTTCAATCAATTCATTACTTGTCAACAAGTGAAGGATGAGCACCAAGTTCCAGTGTGTTTAGCTCAACCCCTTACGGTTACAAAGTGGAAGTGGGGTGGGATATCCATAGACATTGTGATGGTATTACCACATTTGTCTAGGGGACTCGATTCGATCTAGGTGATCATAGAACAAATCACCAAGTTGGCCCACTTTCTAGTTATCCGAGATAAGAGTTCATTAGAGAGATTAAGAAGCCTCTACATATAAGAGATATTCTAACTCCATAGAGTTCCCTCAATGATCATTTATAACCATGATTATCACTTCACATATTGGTTTTAGAAGGGATTTTAGTAGGATTTTGGGACTCAATTGTGTTCTATCATGGCTTTTCAGCCTAGACTAATGATCAAACTAAGCAGACCATTCAGGTTATTTAGGACATGCTATGAGATTGCATGTTTGAATTTGTACATATTGGGTAGTATCACCTACCATTGGTAGAGACTGTATAAAACAATAGATACCATTGTACCATTAGTATGGAACATTTTAAATCCATGTATGGGAAACACTATTGGTCACCACTTTGTTGGACTGACCCCTGAGAGTCAACAGTTATGGGCCTTGAGATGGTTTGAGCTACTACTGAGATAGTGCAGATCATCAAGGAGTATATGATGAATGAAAATCCATTAGAAGTCCTATTCGAATAGAAAATGAAGGTATTTCGAGTTTTATGAGGGAGATTATGTGTTACTGTGGGTTTCGCCTTGATGTGGATTATGATTATTTGGATGGGGCAGCAAGATATCTTTACGATTCATTGGACCTTTCTAAATACTGCTTGGATTTGGAGAGATGAATTACTTCTTAGATATACCATCACAGTTAGACTGGTTACACAATGTCTTCCACATTTCATAACTGAGGAGGTACGTGCATGATCCATCACACATTATCAACATTGTTTATTTGGACATTGAGGATAGAGATACATTTTATAAGTACCCATTAGAGATTAAGGATTGAAAAGAGAGGATCCTTCATGAGCATGAAATTCCTTTAGTGCCTATCTAGTGGTAGCACAAGAATCTCTAAGATAACACCTTAGAGAGGGATACCTAGATGCACGATAAGTTGTAATGACCCAATATTTTTTAATTATAGTAGTTTCCTATAATTTTGTGTTATATTATTCACAACAATACCATGTTTTTTAATGAAGTGAATATAAAGGGAAATGTGACCATCTGGATTCAACTATTATATCATCATCTGTCAATTATGACCATGGGTCAATTATTACCATTATATAATATGAATGTTTGGAACTAAAATCTTGTTAACAATTTTAATGTTATCATTAAAGTTTATAAGTAAAATTTTGAGAAAAGATAATTAAAATAGAAAGGAGGAATGATGGCCTCAACTAGTAGAGTCATTCCATATGAATATCCTTTTTCAGAACTAGGGAGGGAGGTAGAATAATTGGTGTTCTCTCTTGAGCAAGCCCAAGTTGAGCTTCAACAAGTGAATCTTGAAAAGAATCTCTTTCATGATAAGTTCAAGTTAGTGGAAATTTATTATCAGTTGATATTAGCCGAGACGCCCAATGAATCTATCACCATCGCACACCATACCTTTATGTTGTATGCATTTTTTATAATGGGTTATGTTTCAATAACTTAGTTAATTAAATTTTAATCCTTTTGTATAAATAAAATAGTTATTCCATCAATTCTGTTTTGAGAATATTTTTTCTTAAAAATATAAAGGATTTGATAAATGATTTTTCAGATAGAAATTATACTTATCGAAAAAGGAATAATTATTATAATAAAGTAAGTTATTATTAATAACATTTATTTTAATTAAATAGTGTGATTAAAAACCTCCTATTTAAATATAAATGAAAAAATAATTTTATTTCTAGTGTTTTAAATTTCACGATGCATTTTATGTGAGCTATTATTTTTAATAAACATGAATTTCTTTATTTAAAAGTTATAATTATCATATTATAAAATTATTATGATAAAATAAATATATATTTTTTAAGTTATCACATCTAAATTAAGTGAGGGTTAATTTATGAGAATTTTTAAAAATACATTATTTTTTCATGAATAGTAAAAATACAGTTTGGGTTTTTAGTAAGTTTAATGACTTCATATTTATGTCATAATGATGTAATAATTAATATTAAATTCTGGTTATATATTTTGGGTTAAAATAACATAATATGTTTACCATTTTTCCAATACCATGGGAAATCCCATGGTTTTTCATTTACCAGTACATAGGTGTCCAATGAAATTAATAAACAAATCCTCATATTTTTCATTAAATAAACACCCATTTTTTCATTTACATTCACTCCAAATTCATCCTCCACGATGATATAATAATATTTCCACCTAAGGAGTCCTTTCAAGGTTTCCTCAAGGCCCTAATTTCCCAATCCTATTGTTTTAGGATCAATTCTTCAATGTAAGGAAAATCTCAACTTCTCTTTTCCTTTCAAGTTCACTTTTTTATGTGATATGTCTTTAAAAATTTAAAAGTATGTTCTTATATCCATTTTTATATCCCTTTAATATATTATTATTTTTTTACATGTGGGATACCCTTCTCCCCTCTCTTTTTACTATTTTCTATAACCATGTTTCATACTCATTACGTTTCCAAATTTTCTTCTCAAAATTTCTCTCTTTTTCTCAAGATATTCACTTATTTGCTTTTGTGAATAGCCAAAATTATTTATTTTCCTGATATATTCAACTATATTTTAAAATGATATATTTTATTCTAGGATTATCAAACATGAATCCCACATTCCTTTTTCTTGGGTTAATAATGTCACAAAGATATTATATTTAAGAAATTTTTTAAAAATGGCATGATTTTGCTATGAAACAAATTTCTTGCATTCCATAAAGGTTATTTATGAAATGATTTATTATGATATATGTGGCTCACATTAATTAAGACAAATTAAGGGTTCTCCCTAAGAGAACTCTAATTCCATGGGTAAGGAATTTAATCTCTATAGATGACATGTTTTACGATACCTTGATGAATAACCTTAATAATTTTTATGACACCTTAGTGACAAACCTTGGTGATATTATTATGAATGTATCTTTTAAATTTCATAGCCACATTTACATGTTATTATTAATATTAGTTTTATTATGATATTCCTCTTTTTCTTTTTCTCATTCCTTTATTATATTCCAAAAGTTCTTATCAATATTTCTAAAGATCACATGTAAACTGTTTCTCTTGTTTTCCCTTACTGGGCCTTATTCTAACCATTTTCTTTAATGTATGACCCGGGTATATGAGATATAGTAAAACTAATTAGTATTAACCATGAATAATTATTTTATGTTGTTTATATGAATGTTTTATGTTTTCGTGTAGTAGGTACCTTGTTTCTAAGAAACTAAATTTAAAAATATCCTCTATATTGTATAATGCAATGAAAAATTTATGAAATAAAAAGGCGGGATGCCATATAAGTACCCAAATATTTTTCTTAACCCACTTGGTTTTGTTTTTTATGTAAAGACAAAATTTGGGGATAATTTAGCAACTCATATTTTCCATGTATTATTTTTAAATATTGTATTTATTATTTTTGATAGCTGGCACTAAGACAATGTGTGATCCCAAGGCCCAGTTTTCCCAGAATAGATGTTTGAAATATATTAAATATATTAATATCACATGCATGCGATTTTCATGAAAAAATGGAATAATTATTAAATGGGGGCATGGATTAGATATTTTGGGGCACCATTGAGTTCAGAAAATGAGTTTTAACTTAGTTATGGCATAAAATTTATTAGCATGGGGTATTTGTGAAAAATTTAATGCGTGCATAAAATGAATAAAATCAATAAAATAATTAAATAATTTATTTTATTTCATTCATTTCCATATAATCCTTTCTTATCCTTTTAATACGTTGTTTTATCCAAATTTAATGGTTAACCGCATAACCCTACAATTTTGAGAGAGCATTGGAGGGCCATTATAGGAGGTTCTATTGACAAACAACAACCAGATCGATGAGTGACAATTGAGGTCCAATGAAATCATAAGTTCTCACCAATGATAATGAATAATATTTTTTCTTCATCAGCGATCAATCCAAATCGGGGTTTGATGTTGATTTGATTATATTTAACCTTGTTTTATTATTTCCACGATGAATGTAAATCAATCAAAAAATGGATTTATTATTGGATTAATAATTTTGTGGGATCAGTTTAGCTGTAAGGAATTATTAGAAGAATTGTTTATGTTGTTATAGTTATTCATTATTTTTTATAATAGTAACCAATCAAGGCCAACCAAACATGACCAAGTTTCATTCATCTTTTTCATTTTTCTTGTTTTTCTCTAATTTTTTATGTGTGTTTATCACCAGGGTTTCATTTGACTGATAGTTCTATGGATTCATGAGAAATTGAACATTTCAAACCGATTTCTTGAATCAATTATTCAATATCATAGATTTGGACTCAGTATGACATGCAGATTGTGTGATGATGGTAGTAATGAGTGAATCATATCAGATTTAGGTTCTTCAGGTTTGAGTGGTGCATGTGACAGTGACAAGGACAGAGGGTGGGTGATTTACATGCAAATAAAACAAATAGATCTTAGTGAGTGGTGATAGAAAGTCTTGTCTAGTGTATATCCATGCTTCTCAATGTGATTCATTACTATATTTAGAGTTGTAGGAGTGGATGACACGGTGGGAGGAAGAACTATGGATTCTAGAGAATTATGATTTACAGGACGCGTCTTTTGGAAACACATAATGTGTGGGACCCCTGGTGTGGTGGCTAGGGTTTTATAGTGAAGTTAAATATGAAATGGTCTGTGAATCCATCATACGGTGTTTTCCTTTACCTATAATATTAGCATGTACCTTAAAGGGTATAATTTCACTACCTGGAGTACATAGGCATGAACATGCTATTTACTATGACATGAACACAACCATGAAATGTGTACACAGATAGAGCCATGTACTTGGAAATGTTATGAAGTAGACAGGTTGGGACACACGATGTACTTTAACATTGACATGGTAATAGACCATGATTCACAGGAAGGACTTGGTGGCAAATGAACATGTCACGTACTGCCTACACTTTGTGTACTCTTTTAAAGAAGGCTTGAAGCCCTTTTCATCTTCAACTTAGACAATTTTTGTTATGGAATGTTCCCTATATCCATTCACTAAGTGGTAGTATGTAATTAATTCCAACACATAGGATAGTGGTCCTTTCATTATGAATTCTTGGATAAATTTTATGGAATCATTCCATGAGGCATGAAGTGAGATCCTATTTCATTATCTCAACATTGATGGAGTTTTTTGTATTGTTGTGACCTACACTGTGCGATATTCAATCGTATACTTAGCGAGTTATTCTAGATTGAGGTGTTGGTACACCCCATGGACTTAGGCGTGATCCTCATCTGTGTATCATACCTTTTATACATCCACCACATCTTTCATATGGTGGTACATGATGAGAAGTATATCTCAGAAATATGCCATCACTACTATAAAACTCTTGGAGTTTGTTCTACCAGATTATTTATATGTGAATCCTTCAATTTGGAATCCTAGGATGGAATTAAATTTCTAACATTACATTGACCCTATGTGTCCTATAGAGTAGGTCTATATATTCTTGTTATATGTATTGCAGAAATATACCTATGTAGAGATAACTATTATTCGTATTGGTATATGATCAGTGTTTTTGGGGTGTCTTATTGGGTACTGTAATACTCACCCCTACATGAGAGTTACCCACATGTTTCATGCCTTGTGTAGATGATCAAACTTCTGATGGAGTCCCAAATAGACCAAGACCATGTGGTTTTTAGTGATCTAAACAGATTGAGGTGTGTTCCTACAACTATCTTGATATTAGACCCCACATATAGCTCTAGGTAAGAATTATGTTCATACAATTTATGATAGGATTGTATTTAGCCCCATTTAATTTATATTACCTGTTTTCATACTCTGGTAGCGATATTTAGATGTATTTATTCATGGTTTATTAGTTTTTTTACATTTAAGCATTATATGGTATTTAATATATGACTGTGGGTGTGTGTAGTTACTTTTGGAAAGTCCTCCCATGTTATTGACATTCCTACTCAATGGTAATCACCATCCATTGGATTATTGGCAGCTTTCTTGGGGAGTCATGGTAGGGGACCCATTGGGATGGGCCGGGAAAAAACTTCTTTGGTTCATTTTATCAAATACATGGGATGAATTTAAATCCTATCCCGTTGGAAAACCACTTTTAAAATTAAATTTCGAATAACCAACCATGAAACTCAAAAAAAAATGGATTAAACATCAACCATAAATCAATTCAGTGGAAATTTAAAAAACAAAAAGAAAAGGAAATAAATAATTCAATAATTAGCCAGGGAACACACCCTTAAATAGAGACACCCACCTCTAAATTGGTTCCAATATCATCACCATTGGAGACAACCAATATATTTGGGGAGAATAAGTCATTAGACACCTAAAAAATAATAAATCAAACAATAAACCCCACTATTAACCCTAGATTCATTGAATCCACCATCTAGGGTTTTCACCTCGTATAGAAATCAATGAACCAGGCATGAAAAGGGAGAAAGATGGATAAATCATGATTATTAGGGACTACCTCAAAAATGAAAGTGTCTAGTCATAATAATGTGTGACTAAGAGGGGGGATGAATCAGTGATACTATTTCTCTTTTATATTTCTTTTCAATTGAGCAACCTTCGCCTCCTATTATAACTACTATTGATATGACCTTTAATAGTGATATAAAAGGCCATTTGTAGTACTAAAACAAGAAATTTTAATCTCAGTGAAGATATAGGGGGTTCTTTTTATCAGCGCTAAAAAAAGAGATGACAAATTCCCCTTTTAATAGCGCTAAAAAGAACTGATAAAAAGGGTCTTTTTTAGTGCTAAAAAAAGCAATGATAAAAGTTTAAAATTAAAAATAAAATTAATTTTTTTTTCATTTTGGAGGGGGTTTTAAAAACACTGGACCCCACCGCCCTTCAACAGTGCTCTAAAGCACCCCCACCCACCCCCACACACCCCAGAACCACCCCCAACCCTTTAACAATGCTATCACTCCACTTTAATAGCACTAGCACAACCCTTCACCACCGCGCACACCCCTTCCTTCCCCATGATTCGAACTCAAGACCTCCTACTCTGCGCATGGACCCTTTACCACTCCCTTATATTACTTTTTTGTCTATTTAATGTTATATATATATATAGTTATATTTAATAGTATATTAATATATATTTATATTAACACATATATATTTATATTAAAAAAATATATATAGTCCTATTAATATATATATATATATATGTATATTTATTTTTATATATTTATATATCTATATATTTATTCGTATATTAATATATATTAATATCTATATATTTATATATATTTAGTTATATTTTTTATTCATATATATATTCATATTTTAATAAATATCATTTTTTAATACAGATATACACAAATACACACACACACTCCCACACACACACACATTATATAAGTATATAAATACTCATATATCTGTATTCTAAATAAAATGAATATTAGTTTTTTATTTATATTAGACTTATATATTCAGAAATATATTTTATATGTAAATAGTTTAATTATTTATTTACAAAATTTAATTTTTATGTGTGAATATATAAAAATTATCCATATATTATTATATATTTGATTATAAATAATAGTACATTGTGAAAAAACAATAAAATTTCAAAGCCATAATATCAATATGAATGTATTCCCAAGAAATAAATTCACTTCCCACATAAAATGGAAAAAATAGCCTCTTAAACAATGCTGAAATTCCATTGAATGTTAAAGAAAAATTGGTATTCGAATTGAAAACACAGTTTTGAATGTCTGATGGGACATTTTTTTCCCCTAAAGAGCATTTACTGGGGTTCCCTAGGTCATGATAGTGTAGAGATCATCATTGGATTCAATTTCATATGCTGTAGAGCTCAAACAAACACCCGGATCCCAAGATATGTCTGTTTGAAGTTCGAATAACATTTTTAACTTATTTTAGACCTTTTATTAATTTGTCTTTTTTTTGTGTCTTTAAATTGTAATTAAATGACTATTAATCAATGATAATTAACAAACTATTAATTAATAATATTTTCTAAAATATTTTATAATCCATTTTCACTACATATCTTATATATTAAGTGAAATTTTTTATTTATACGTAGAAAAACATATTTGAAAAAAAAACATATTATATTTATATATTTATATATCAATATATTATTTTTTATGATTTTTTTTGAAAATAACATTTATCAGGGATCTTAAAAAATCACTGATAAAGTCCCCCCTTTATCAGATCTACTAAAAAAGCGCTGATAAAGGGGACCCCTTTAACAACGCTAAAAAAGAGTTGGTAAAGGGGTACCATTATCACTATTAAAGGGTAGCATTGTGAAAACCCGTTTGTGTGGAAGTGTAGAGATTTCAATTTCCTACTGAACAAAACTCAACACACATCCATAAGAACATAATGATTTACAAGGTTCTTCTATTCAATAAGAATATCTACATCCTTGGTATTGTTTGGAAATGATCCAATAACATAAAATCCACTAAGAAAACAGTACTTGGATTTCAACGAGTAGGAAGTACCCTTACACTCATGTAGCACTATGAAATAGTCCAACTAGTGCGTGTTCACTCTCTTAGCACAATAGGGTAATACAATTGTTTTGTAACAAATCTTGTTAACTGCGCTTCTTTTCAATTCAAAAATATTTTCCATTGAAATACCATTCATTAATTCCTTACCCAAAAGAAAGGTAAGAACCTCAAAGGAATTTGATAATGAAATCAGCCTGAATGCCAAGTACTATTTTCTCAGTATGATTCTAAGAGTACGATTCTTTCAATAGAATTCCTCAAGTCTGATTTTCCTAATAGAATGCAATACAAATGAATCCACACTACTTCAATTCAGAATAAAATACTTCCTGAGTCTGAGAAAACCAATTCGGAGATACCAAATATGGAAATCCCAAAGCCGATTAATTCAACCAAATACCAAAATCAGTCAAATACAACTAACAAGCTGAATACGATGATTTTTGAAATATGATAAATCCTGAATACATTGATTAGTGGAATACAATCATTACAAACTTTCCTCTTCTCTTTCACTTATTCCCTATAGAATTGTCTTCAATACAAAACAAAACGATACCAATTTCTCTCTCTTAAGAAATCATAGCTTTTCCCTCTAATAAAATTAACAATAATTCTTCATCACAAATGTACAATGTACTTCATGCCTTTTATAGGTGAACCAAAACAAGTTTATGTGGGAATCCAAAAACACTTTTTCCCTCGTTTAAATTCACCCTAATTTGAATTTCACCAGAAATCTCAGAGTAATCATGACTTCATCAATGATTCTCGATTCTTCTCAAAACTTCTACAATATTCATCTATTATTTTATAGACACCAATTTCAGATGTCAATACTATTATAATTGATTAGTAATACATGGTTCTAATCATCTGAGTTTGATTCTATCATTCTGATTTCATCAAAAAAATTCTTGATACCATACACGTAGAATGTGTTTGAAGAAACTCCACTTGAGATTCAATCACTCTTTTAAATGAAATCCCCCCCTTGAAAATTCATTCATCTATCTCCACTTTATTTTATTTTTTCTTGACTTTCTTGAGAAAACACATCATCACATTCAAAACCTATGCTTGAATCATGACTTCATTCATGACGTTGAATTCATTGATGATTAGCTTTAGAATTTTTTGATTTCAATTGGAACGTATTGTAACTTTTCATTCATTGCATCTTATTTATTTCCATCTCCACCAAAGTTTGATTTTTCTGAATACAAGTGGTCTTGAGACAATAATCATGAATGCAATCATTCTGGATATGATCATTTTTTGTTATGATCATTCTTGTTAGGATCATTCTGATTACGATCATTCTGGTTATGATCATTTTGGTTACGATCACTGGTTACAATCTAATACGGTATGAAAAAATGATCTATATAGATATGATACAAAATAATCAGAATGTGATTTCTTTTTAATTGTATCACCACTTATCTTTTACCCAGATCCAATAAATTTCTCTGAATTCGATTCATTCTTAATCGAATCCATCCCCTTTAATTTATTTTTCTGAATACGATTGTTTTGAAAAACAATTAGTGTCTCATCTTCCATCAGCATCACCTTTCCCTTGGACAAAAATTTGATCAGCACCACTTTCCATCAGCATCACCTTTTCCATCAGCACCTCCTATTCAATTGGTATCACCTATTCCATCATCACCACATTTCATTAGCACCACCTAAATACAAATTGGCACCAGATCTTTTTACTTCAACACTGTATCCAATTGTTTTGAAAGACAATCAATACAATATTGATATGATTTTTTGAGGGAAAATTGATACAATATGGATAAGATTCTTTTCGGATTGTTTTGAAAAATAATTGGTACCACTTCATTCTTTCCTCCATGTGGATATGATAAATCTAAATACAATTATTTTCTAATTATTGAGAAAAACAATCTGAATATGATTGTTTTTTGATTGGAAGTATCTCTTCCACTTACCATTTCTTATATCAATCTTGCATCACATGTTCTAAATAAAACTCATGACTTATATGAAATACAAATAATCAATGCATTGTAACAATTAATTCAATCATAGAAATTGTGACTCTGATTTCCCCAAAAAATAAACACCTCTTTCTCAACATATTTAGAGTGAATCCAATGACCATCTACTTCCAATAAGATGTGTTTACCTTAGAAGACACTTCTTCTCATTATACTGGACTTTCAAAGTGATTCATATTTTTATAAATACCGCCAGTAGTATAATTGTTTCTAGAAAAAAATTGAATCGAATCATAATACATTTAATCTATCCAAAAAAACCTATCACCCACAAAACAAATACTTCTTTCAATCCATTTCATTATGAATTCTCATTCATCAACATCGTTTCTTTCTTCAGTAAACCTATCAATTGACAAAAAATAATACCAAAACAAAATTGTGGCATAAAAATCTCCCTCTTTGATTTTTTCTCCATACCCACTTCAAACTCTTTAATAAAAACTTTGAGTGGTATTGTTTTCTTTCTTTCTCCCACTATTTATTTTGTCTCTATCTATTTCTCTTATCTCTCCCCCTTATTGACAACAAAATTAAAAGGGGACATCATGATAAATTTCTCCCTTATTCGTAAATGATCTACATGTCAAAAGGATTCGACTTTTCTTTAATAAGGCTATCACATGATTTCCTAAACAAAATACCATTAACTAAACAACTCCAAGTCTACGTGGGAGAACCTGGGGTAGAAAACAAGAGTGTATAATCAAGGTGATCAATGTTTTCATTAACACAACTTTCATGTAATACCTTTTCCACACTTATTTCAACATTCTCATGATTGGTGGAAAACCATGAAAGAATTTATCTAAGACAAAAGAAACCTACACCCATCTCAAAAAACACATCATAAAGTTCATATGTATGAAAACAGAACTTATCAAAATAATCTTTTTGAATCCCCATTACTTTATTTTGAAAGAAAACTAAGAAAATCATCATTTCCATATTCCTTATTTACACTCCTTCAATTCCCTATATGTTAGCACAGGTTTAAAATGATATTGGGAATAAATAGGGACCTCGATTGTTTGTTAGAAACAAAAATCAGACTAAGAATTCTCTCTTATTCTTTCATTATTGTTCTTATTCTTGGATTTTTCATTTGATGTGATTTCTTCGTTCTGTTAACCCATCTCACGTTTTGTAACAGATTTCTTCTTATCTGTCGAATCTTTTAATGATGATGACAACTTTTCTTCATATTTAGGGTCATCCTTGTTACAAATAGTTTGTTACATGTTTTCAATTCCAATATTTTTCTCTAGAAAGACGGTTAAACAAGTTTTATATCATTCCCTTCTTTCTCATCTTTAACATATGTTGATACTTTTTTTTAGAATTTCTTATATCTTCAAAAGTCTGCTTCTTCCTATCTTCTTTCACATTTTGTTTCTGATTCCTCTAAATTTTTAGCCAGTTCAATGGGTTTTGTCCAAATCATTAAGCACTCATTCTATTGAAATTTAGAAGATCTGTCTATCTTGAATTCCAAAACATCCAGCTTTTGAGAATTGTTTAGAATATTTCATTATGATGGTAACAAAAAAGACATCCTTTCACAAGGTGTATAGGTTTCTCACACCTTTCACAAAAAGTTTCCAATGGTTGGAACCTATTTTCAATATTTACTTCATTCTTCTAAGATTTACTCAACACAACCATCTCAGGATTCTACTTTTGAGATAATTGACTCCCCCTAAAACAATGATTTCCAAAACCTGTGGAATAATAATAGTGTTTTTGCTCGAACCAACACATATTATCTGTATTTCCAAATCCACCACAATAACTGCAATATCTATAAAATGAGTATTTGCCTATGAAACTTCGGTACATTCCAGAATTGTGAATGTTCTTCTCAGCCACCCTTTTCTCTTTATTTTCCAATCCATAAAACATTTTGTTATTGATAGGATTCTTATTTTTATTTTATTCAATATTGGAACCAAAATTATTAGAAACCTTTAAAAATTCAGAATATTTCAAAACACTTTTGGATTTAGGGTTCTTTGGGGATTTTGAATTTCTATCCTTATTAGTCTTGGCCATATACATAACATTTACAACTTTCTTATTTTCAAAATCAATTCCATTCTTCTTATCACCCATTGAAGGTAAAAAAATTTGTGTCTTATCAGGTTTATCATTCTGATTACATTCACTAATTTTAGTGAGAGTGTTTTGGAAACTTGTATTTTTCAATTCATCTTCAGATTACTTTTTTTGACATGTCCCAACTCTTGTTCCTCTTCCTTCAGCTTCACTTCCAGATGATCATTGTGATTCTTTTCATATTTAATATATTTCTTCAAATCATCAATATCTTTCTCTATATTCTATTTCTCTTTGACAAAATATCCTCGATTTCTTGTTGAGGAAGATTTATCATCCAACTTTATGTTTTTCTTTTCAATCCTTCTTATCTTTCTCAATAATTATTTCAATTCCTCTTTCAAATGAATCTCATGTTGAGTATCTTCTTCATCATAACTATTGTTTTTGAATTCATAAAAATTAGTTTTAGCAATAAAACTATTTTCCCTAGTAAGCTCAATGGAAGTTTTGGATTCAAATTCACTTACTTCTTATTCTCCTTCACCAAAACTACATTCTTTAATGGAAGAACATTCTTCATTAACTGTTGCAATGAATGTGTTGTCTTCACCATCATTTGTAACATCCTCACTATCATCTTACATAGAAAAAAATATTCTCCTTTTGGATTTGGAGAACCTCTTACCATCCCTCTTGGAATAGAATTTTTCTTTATCACCATTTTTCTTCCATGATCTTCTCGGCCTTCTTTCTTCATCTTCAATTTCTTCTTCATCACTTCCTTATTCATTTCCTCATTGAGTACAATTGGAAATAAAATTCCCAATTTATCCACATACAATACACTTTAAGGGATGTTTCCCTTTATACCTTCTTGTACCTCTTTTCACATTCTTAGTAGACAATGTCAAAATTAAATCAAGATTTTTACACACCTCATTTTCAGAGTCAGAATCTACAGTTTCTTCTTCTTCAAGAATCTTATTTTCATTCTTGAAATCCATGAATGAAATTTCTCTACCTAATTTAGTTTTTTAGTTCATATAATTCTCCATTGTCAATTTTTAAGTAATTAGAGTACTATGAAAATCATCAAGATATAATGTTTCATGATCTCAGTCTTCCAATGGAGAAACTTTTGCATTGAATTTTTCATGTTGGATTCTCAAGATCTTTTCAACCATAGTTGAATCATCCAAATTTTTACCAAGACATATGATAGCACTTACTATGTCATGTAGCATGGTAAATAAGTCCCTAACATATTCATTCTCATCCATATTGAGATCTTCATACTTCAATATCCATATTTATAACTTTTCCTTCTTCACTTTTTTATTTCCTTCATATATGTTTTTCAATATATCCCATATAACATTGGATGTTGTAACACCATTTAATCTTAAGAATTAACTTTCAGAAAGTGATGAAAAAATAACATTATTTACCATTCCATCATTATCAAGATGTCTCTTACCTATAGTTGTAAGTGGAGTTTTATCATCAATTGGAGGAAACCCAACTGTTGCAACCTCAAAAACATCATAGCTGATAGACATAAGATATGGTAGAATTATATATTTCCAGATATGATAGTTATTTCCATCAATGACCAGAATAACAATACTTTTCACACAATTCACATTCTCCATTAGTAAGGAATAACAAAGGGAACCTTCCACTGATACCAATTGAAAGTTTCGAGTCACAGTAATGTATCACTGAAAGGGGGAGGCTTGAATCAGTGATACTATTTTTCTTTTATGTTTATTTTCTATTGAAACAACCTTCTCCTACTGTTAGGGATTTCCATTCCATGCTGAAAACAAACTCAACACACATCCACAAGAACACACAGATTTACATGTTTGACTATTCAATAAGAATAGAGGCATTTTTAATATGGTTTGAAAATAATCCAATGCCATACAATCCACTAATAAAATAATACATGGACTAAAATTAGCATGAAGTACCCTTACACTCATGTAGAACTACGAAACAATCCCACTGGTGCGTCTGCACCCTCTTAATACAATAGGGTAGTACAATTTTTTTAACAACTCATGTTACATGAACTTCTTTTAAATTCAACCAATATATTCAATTGAAATAGAATTCATAAATTCCTTACCTATAATAAACATAAGAATATCAAAGGAATTTGATAAAGAAATACACCAAAATGCCAAGTTTGATTTTCCCAGTCCGATTCTCTGAGTATGATTCTTTCAATACAATTCTTCAAGTCCAATTTTCCTAATATAATGCAATAGAAATGAATTGGAACTGCTTTAATTCAGAATAAAATACTTCCTTTGTCTAAGAAACCCAATATGGAGATACAGTATGGAAATCCCAAATCCAATTAATTCATCCCAATACGAGAATCAGCCGAATACAACTGACAAGATAAATATAATTATTCACTGAAAATGATAAATATTGAATACAATTATCAGTCGAATACAATCGTTTCAATCGTGCCACTTCTCTTTCCCTTCTTCCCTATCGAATTGTCTTCAATACAAAAAAACAGAACCTATTTCTATCTCTGAAGAACTCATAGATTCTCTCTCTAATACAATGAACATTACTTCATCATCACACTAGTACAATTTACTTCATGCCTTTAATAGGTGAACCAATAAATGTTTAGGTGGGAATATCAAAACACTTTACTGCCCACTTAAATTCACCCAAATTTGAATTTCACTTGATATATTAGAGCAACAATGACTTCATCAACACTTCTAGATTCTTCTAGATACTTCTACAATCTTCATATCTTCTTTTCCAGAACCCCATTTCATATATCAATACAATTATAATTGATAAGAAATACATGGGTCCAATCATCTGAGTCTGATTCTCTCATGCAGATTTCTTCAAAACAATGCTCAATACCATAATAATTGAATGTGTTTGAATAAATGAACTCATCCACTTGAGACACAATCACTATTTTAAATTAAATGCCCCCCTTGACATTTCATTCATCAATCTCCACTTTATTTTATTTTCTCTTAATCCACTTGAGAAAAAACATCATCACATTCAAAACATGTGCTTGAATCATGAAATCATTCATAATTTTGAATTCATTTAGAATCATATTTATCATTTCCTAATTTCAATTAGAAATTATTGTAACTTTCCATTCATTCCTGGTTATTTAGTTTCATCTCCAACCAAGCATGATCTCCTCTGAATACAAATGGTCTGTATACGATCATCTTGAATATGATCATTTTGGATACAATCATTTCTAGTTATAATTATTCTAGTTATGATCATTTTGATTGTGATCATTCTGGTTACGATCATTCTAGTTATTATTACTGGTTATGATATCTGGGTATAATCTAATACAATATTAAAACAATGATATACCCATATACGGTACAATACAATCTAAATGTGATTCCCTTTAGAACAGTATCACCACTTCTATTTTACCCAGATCGGATCAATTACAATCTAAATATGACTCATTTTTAATTGACACAATATCTTTCCATTTATTCTATCCAAATACGATTGTTTTTAAAAAAGTCGATGTCTCATCTTCCATCAGAATCACCTTTCCCATCAGCACCACTTTGATCAGAACCACTTTCCATCAGCATCACCTTTTCCATTGGTACGATCTACTCAATTTTTATCACCTATTCTATCAGAACCACTTTTCATTAGCACCACCTGAATAGAAATTTTCACTACATCTTTTACTTCCAATCAGTATCCAAAGGTTCTTAAAGACAATCGATAAAATCTGGATATGATTGTTTTTAAATACGATCGATAAAATCTGGAAACAATTATATTCTGATTTTTTATTAAAAACAATCAGTAAAACTTATTTATCTCATCCATATAGATATGATAAATATGAATACGATTCTTTTTTGATTATTTTGAAAAACAATCTGAATACGATTTTTTCGGATTGGAAACATCTCTTTCACTCCCCCTTTCTTCTATTAAGATTGCATCACAAGTTCTCAATAAAAAATATGATTTATAAGAAATATAAATCATCAACGCATCATCACAATTAATTAAATCATATTCATAGGGAATCTGATTATCCAGCAAAACAAACACCTCTTCCTCATCATATTTAGAGTGCATCTGATGACCATTTTCTTCCAGCAAGATGTGTTTACATTCAAAGCCACTTCTTATCATTATAATGGACTTTCCTAGTGATTCCTATTTATATCAATGCCACCAATATTATAATTGTTTCTAGAAACAAAGTGAATCAAATCAGAATAAATTTCTTCTTTCCATGAAAAACCTGTCACCCACAAAATGAAAACATCTTTCAATCCCTTTCATTCTGAATTCTCATTCATCAACATCCTTTCATTATTCATTATACCTATCAATTAAAATAAAATTAAACCAAAACACAACTTGGGCCTAACAAAAAAATTGCAGGGAATCTAGATAATTCTCCCAAAATGAAGAGGAAAATGCTCCCAATATTGGGTATGTAAATTTTAATGTGTGGGGGAAGAAATGGGGGAGAAGGACTTAATATATTGAAAAAATAAATAGTAATATCTTAAATATTTAAAGATCTAAAAAGCTGACATGGTTTGGTCACATGGTCAAAAAAAATATGTGCTAACCATTCTGGTGCCACTATCTTCCCAAAACCAATTCATATGGTTCCTTCGTATCCTTGGATGATTTTAAAAACCATGATCAAACGATGAAAAATACCACAACCCCTGAAACCTCACCCAAATATGGTTAGTCGTATAGCTATAACAACTATTCACAAAACATGTTCTAGATTATTTGTTCTTAAAAAATATAAAATTCTAACCCTTGACACATGAGAAATCCAATAATGAAGTAAAAGGTAAATAAAAAATAAAAATAGATATACTAGTGACATGATGGGTGCCACACTATGGATGAAAAGAGTGATATATCTTCGTAATTCATTAGTAATGAATACAAACTTGTAGATATATTGACAAATTATTTAACAATGGAATGATTTGACTTTACTAAAAGATAGTTGTTTTTATTTTATTTTAAATAATTTTATGCTCATTATGATTTAATTCAGCTAAATTAGTATTTTAATTTTTTTTATTTTCAATGTATTTATTTATATTAAATTATTAATGATCAATTTCCACTACTTCAATTAATATTTATCTATTAAAATTATCTACCATATCATACAATAATATGTATCCCTACTCGATTTTGAGTTTTATTTATGTCACTCTTATTGCGTCCCTATTGGTGACTATTTAAATTCCCTATATGAGAATATCTTTTTTTTTATTGAAAAAATTCAAATATATTCCTTCTGAAATCCAACCACTATGGCCCTGAACCTATTCCGTCAAAATCCAAACTGTATCACTCTCCCAAATAATGGGGAAGTTGAATGAAGAAGAGGATACTACTTTTGGATGATCAAATACAAGGTAGGTTCTATGAATCATTTTATATAAAAAATCTATTAATTTTTATTGGATATAAGTCACATACATTCTTCTAATTAATGTTTAAAATTCCAATGATAATATTTTATCTTCGATGAGAATATGACTATGTTATTCTAGTAAAACGAAGATTGATAATTCTAAGAAAATATCAAGATTAGTTTTTGTGATAATGACGACCTGGTGGTCTCAATAGTGAATGATAATAATTTCTCAATCTCTTCATTCCAGTTAGCTATAGTATTTTTTTCTAACATGAAGGAAACTCTGATTTTAACCCATATTTGGTTAATATTAATGATGTTAAACATACCGATATTTTGTTATCTATGTTTGGAGATTTGGTTTTCAAGAAGAGGCATGTTAAAGGCATAATGGATATGTGAATGATTTCAGCAAGGTTTATCTAGACTATGATTTCCATATGAAATGACGATTTAAAAAAAAAATTGTTTCCCAAAATTTAACATCTCTATCAACTACTAATCAAGAAAAAATTTAATATTCTTATATACATTATCGGTTATATATATCAGAAAAGTTATATAAATTCTATATTCTATCATTTTAAATGAATCCTAAACCTCTTTTTCAAAGAGTGGATATTGAGATATGTGATTTAATGTTGTCCAAGTGTCATGGATTTTACATCTTTGTGGCAATAATCCTAAAGAAAATTATGTATTTCTGAAATGTTTCATTGAGTAAGATAATTCCCATTAGGGGTAGAGAAGAAGCTAAAGTGAAACGATCTTGTGTTAAGGGGATAATTTATTGGGAGAAAATATTATAAGAATTGATAATATGGGAAATTATAGTGTTCCTTGTAATGAAAACTTAGACAAAGAAATGGATATTGAGATAATTATTTTATGGTTAGGGGAAAAGATTAACTATACAAACATTACCTCGAGTGTTTATTTAGTTTTAGTGGTTGAATATGAAGATAATATTGAATATGGGGTAAGGTAAGAATAATAATTTACTCATGTAGTGAATACTATTATTGATTAGGATATAATATAAGTATATCCTGGGGAATTTGTTTCACCACAGAACCAAAAAGTGGTGGTTCTTTTTTATTATGATGATGAAGCTAAGGATATTTATAATATCATTTTTTTATGATTCTCTAAGGTCTCCTATTGTTTTAATATGAATTTTTATTAAACATGGATAGAAAAATACCATTACGTTTCTAAATAGTTACCCCAGTTACATTAAAATGCCTATAGTAAGGATTACTATATTAGAATTCATAGATCCCTCTAATCTAGTAAATATAAAAAATGGTTTATTTTTATGTTCTGAGATTATTATTTTGTAAGAGGAATATGATGATGAAAAACCATTTTTGAGGAGAGTGGTTCCTACTAAACTATTCTATAAATAAATAGAAGAAGAAAAAAACATCGGATAATAATGTATTCATGAATCAGAAGGGACTGAATTGGAAAACCAACATCAAATATTTAAAGAGTAAAAAGTTTTAAAACTCACTAACCAGAGAGAGAAGATGATTTTTTAAATAATATGTGGAAAACATGACTGAGAAATTTTTTCCTCAGTAAGAGTTCATTGAGCTAAAGGATCTTCTACAAGATAAAAAAATGATTACTAATTTTATAATTGTGAAATTTTATGACTCTATTTCAATATTGGAAGAGATTAGATAAATTAATATTGAAGGTAACTGAAATTTGTATTTCATGAAAAAGATGATGATATAATAATTCAAGTACATCATGATTATTCCCTCTACTCATCCTGTCAAACCTATTCAAATAGGTGCACCATGCCATTAATATATTCCACCTATTCTGGAAGAAAAATCAACAGTTTTTTCATATGATTTAAATTTATTGAATTACCATTTAACTTGTATATAGTATGTCTTAGTCTTTGGACATATTTCAATAACATCATATATGTTTAGCTTATTAGATCATGGAGGCTCAAGTTGTCTGTACAGTGTTTTTCAAACTCTTCAAACAAATTTGACTAATATTGTTTCTTTTGTTAAGGAAACTATTTTCTCTCCAAAAGATACAACAAAATATTATCTTAATGTCAAATAGTTATTTCAAAAAATACTATAGAAAATGGATCCTTCTATTGATAATAAATTTAGGATCTTGGGTACTATGTTAAATAGAACTCAAAAAAATCTTGAGGACTATATTACTTATGATTTTATGGAATCTTATGTGGTGGATTTTGAGAAATAAATTCATGTTCTAAGAGACCCTTCTAATGGAAAATTGGTGGTTGTACCTCAGGAAACATAGATCATGAGTGTATCTTATATCCCCCCATATTGTTTCATAAAACTAGGTACAAGTACCCAAGAATTCTCTAAACAGTTCATCCCATAAATCAAATATGATAAACTAGGATGGAGTGGCTAGTCATAATATTTTGCAAGGAAATTCAATTATTTTAGAATTTTTAATATATTCCATAATAAAGTGATTCAATATGTGTGAAGATAATCTATTTCAATAAAGTGGTATATGATATATAGTTCATCTCCTTCATAATACTTATCCTACAACAAATAAAAATATTTAAGTTATTATTTATCCCTCTATCCTTTACCATTAAGATAATCAACATATTTCCATCCAAGATTGTACATTCTCTCCTCCTACATCATTTTCCAAGAAATCTTTCACTACTTATAATAATTATGCTAAGAGAAAGGCTACAGAGTCTAGAGATAATTTAATGTTTGGTAGATTAAGAATGTCTAAGCATTATAGGGTTGATGTTTGAGGGTATTCTATTTTAGCTCTAGAATTTTGAGTGATTTACCATCTAGATCCTTTAGTCTTAGTTTTTCTTGACCTAAATCCTTCCTTACATGCTTCTTACAAAAAATCACCCCTAAAACTAAACCTATAGAGTCTCACCCATCCAATATCCCTCATCCTAATCCAAATTATTGAAATCTTTAATTATATACATTTATTTTAATTATCAATGAAATATTATTATTATACAATGTAGTGTTTCCTTCTTAATTCATTCCCTTGTTTGAATGGTTATTATTGATATCTAATTTCATATAATGTTACTATTTTTATTCATCTTATCCCATCTAATTCCATATCTCTATTTATTTAAAAACTTTTTATTCTATCAATATATCTTTTCATTATGTTACATTAAATTTATTTTACCTTAATTCCTTATATTTCTTTTTTCATATCACAGAAAGGGGGAGAAGATCTGAGTAAACATAATATTTTAATCTAAACAGCCAAAAATTTTATACTCATTACATATTTACAATATCTATTTTTTTATTATATTGTTTTGGATTTTATGTCATTAAAATGGGGGAAATTATTGGAAATGATTATATAAATCCAACATATCTCAATATTTTATATGTTTATATAGTAAAAAAATCCCCATTTGTTTTATCGATGAATTTATCCTAAGTGGTTTTAGGTGAATGAGAATTATTTTTCTATGTATTATTTATCTTTAGTGTTTTATGATGGTCAAAGTAAATTTCTCAAGAGGGGTGACTTGAGAATTGATATTTTTTTAATATGGATTTTTAAAATCAATTTAAAATCCCCTAATTCGAAATTCACATCCTAGTTAAAAAATAAAGTATGTATTATATGATACTTTTAAATACTATAATTATTTCTTGTTCAAAATCTAGTTAATTTTTTAAAAGAACCTTAATATTTTAAAGTACTGAACAGACATAGAATAGTATATATATTATTTCTAAATATTAAACATATGATCTATATTTGTGAAAAAAATAGTTTTAAAAATTATTTAGTGAAAAATAGAATATTGAAGAAATAGTTATAATAGAATGGATTAACACAGTAAGAAATAAAATAAAACACCCATAAGAAATTTAAAAATAAGTGGTTCAGTTCCAAGTGATAACCTAGTAATATTCTCTCAACATTAAACAACTTCTATGAAATTTTCATAATTTATAAACTAATCCACAATCTAGATCGGATTTTATAAACAGAACAACTTAAAAGGTAGTCTAAGCTATACCAAGACTGTTCCACATTTATACGTGGTAGTGTAATAGTGATGTAAAAAATATAATGAAGACATGAGTAATATTTTATTTATTGTAATATTTTCTTAATAGATATAAAAAATTTATAAACCCAACATAAATGGTTATTTGTAAGTAGAGTGATAGAGAGAGCAGTAGAGTTCAATATTTCTTTATCACTGATTGAATTCAGTTCATTGGCATGGTTCTATTTTCTTTATTATTGTCCTTCAGATGTAATAGCAGTATATAGAATAAACCACATGTGTTTTATTAGATTTTATAGAAATTATCTGTAAAATAGAGTATAGATGGTGAAAATGTTAGAAGTAAATATGTATGGATCTTATTATATATATGCCTCCTTTGTCTTCTAAAATAAAGATGATCCGTTTATATTACCCTTTGCAGAATATTCCTATTTTTTTTTGAACTAATCCTATAATATAGAAGATTAAAATTCTATTAAATTAATTAACAAATATATAAAATATCCATTAGAATTAAATAATTATTTAATATTTTAATTAGACATGGTCAATAAAAATCCTTATACACGATAGCTTGTCATATCATAGTTAGTTGATCAAAAAGTCATCCAATCACTAGAATCTGTTATTCGTTTATTCCTTCATGTGGTTGACTAAACTCTTCTTGTGTTCAATTGGTCTCTTCATACAGTTAGTTGATCCTTTATGTAGTCAATTAATAGTTAATGCATTCAATTGATAGTTAATATGGTCAGTTGATATCTATATGTGGTCAGTTGATCTCTTTATGCAATCAATTTATAATTTCTTATTGTCAATTGATCCTTCATGTGATTTATTGATCCTTCCTGTGATAGGTTCAATATATAGAAATATTTTTCTTTTCTTGGAATGGTCCATCCAAGAGTTTTTATTTTTCATATAAAAAAATATTTCCTCTATAAAACACACAATTTATAAGAACCATTAATACAAGATTTCAGAGAATTAAAACAATAAATTGATGGACCAATCCAAAATTATAGTTCAATATTTTTTACTCGAGTTTAAAGAACATTTCCTAAGGAAAATATATTTCGGTAAGACTGTGGGTATTATAAATAAAGCTAAGTAAATACCTTACATGAATATCTTTAAGAGGAAATATCATACGACAAAGAAAAATATCATAGCATTGGAAATTCCTACAGGAATTATCCTATAAAACTTGAATATATTACATTCCAGATGTGTGTTATAATTAATTATCCTATGAAGCTAAAATGTATTATACTCCATATTTGTGTTAAAGAATATTATCTTATAAATACATAATGTCTTACAAACTGTATGTGTGTTAAAATAAATTTTCTAAAGAGAAAATAAAGTCATATGAATTGTTTTTTGGAAATGAAATTTGTAGTATGAAGAACAAATATCATAAGAGTGCACAAAATATCCTATAATTAGTCAAATTATATTAAAAAACAGTACTTTTATATTATATCATTGATGTAAAATATCATATGATGTTTAACATCTCATGAGACTATGAGTATTTTTTAGAGAAAAGTCTTAAGAGACTCAAGATATCTTTTTAAGCATAAAATATTGTACAAATAAGAATATTTTCATCTAAGTCTAAAGTCAAAAAAAGTGTTAAAGTCTCATGCAAAACCCTAAATACATATTAATTTAAAGAATGTCTTCCACTAAGATGAATTAATATACAATAATGTGTTATGAATAAAATTCCTAAGAAGACAAAGATATTTTAAGATAAGTATTTTTTTTATATTTAATTGGATTATCAGGAATGTATTACCATTGTTGTATTCGAAGAAAAATACACACATAAATTTCATTTTATCAAATATTTTGACTCAAAATTAGGATAGGATGATTTAAATATTTTTTCTATTTCCAAGAGCACATATAGTTCCTAAAATGATTGTAGTTGCTGTCAGTGGATACCTCTGTCCTTGATATATATTCAGAATAAGACTATAAATAGAGGATATATCAATATTTTATAATAATTATATTCTATTGATTATTTTAAAGGATAGTATTTCGAATTAAAATATAAGTAGAGATGGTTTTTGGATTTAATAAAAATCTCACACAAACCACATTCACTTCTTTTCATGATCCTTATTATTGTGTAATGAAAAAAGAATATCAAATAATTTTTTTCATTCAAAATTATTTACTACAACTAAAAAACCTCTGAATATACTAATTGGATTCATATTCTATCTCTCTATTCATTCTTCATCAACTTTCAGTTGGTTATTATATCTCTGTTCAAAACAAGAAATTATTTTATAAATTTATTTCTTTGTAAAATTTAGAATCATTGGGTTGAGTGTGAAAATTCCATGTATAGATCTTTTAAAAAGGGAGAACCTAGTAAAATCTCAAAGAAAATTTTGTAACATGTCATAGATTCTTTCAGAAAACTATTGAGGTCTATATAGAAAGATAATTTTTAGTGAAAATAACCAACCTCGCTTAGAGAGTGATTGGTGAATTGAATTAGGGGATTTTTGTTCCCTAAACCACAATAAAATTTTTATGTACTTTTCCTTATATTTTTTTAAATATTTCAATTATTATCTTTTTTATAGTGAAGAATATTTTGAATTATGTATATATCATGGTGATTAGAAGTTGTGGAGAAATTGAAGAACTCAATTCACCACCTCTTGAGTAATTCTACAAAATCTATCAGGCCCACAAAGCTCTCAATCAAGGTTGTTCATGTATTTCTATTGCTAAACCCTTGTGAAATCCATAACTATATAACATATAATTTGGTACATGGAATTTATGTATAATATTTACATGATCTAATATAACATATTCTTAAGGAAATCAAGGTTAACATTATATATACTACATGATTGTGATAAAGTACATGATTTTTTGCTATCTATACACAATGTTTCCATAGAATAATCAAGGTGTAATTCACACAACATAGTATTACATACAAAGAAAAAACCTAAGACTATAATCATATTGTCCAAGTTAAATGACATTTATAGGTGGTTTACATGTTATGTGAGTCTTTCTATGTAGGATATGAATATATGTAGGGTACACATTGAGACCCCTAGTTTAGCGATAAATTGCATGAAACCCGAAGTCACATGATTTTTTATTGAAAAATTGAATCATTTGACAAATATGAATCCAAGGATGAGTCACACAATGATATATCCATGGTTACATGCCATTTTATATTCAATTTATATAGAAACAATGTATAAATATTTTCATGTCAGTTCGATCAGGACTACATGATATGTTGTGAGAAATTTTCTAGGTACTCTTTTTCCATGTTGTGACTTCTTCTATAACCTTTTCATCCAGTTATACTTACATTAACATTCAAACCCATTTCCTTTGAACTCATCATCACACCCCACTAGGGTGATTACTAGGAAACCATTGACATTTTTTCAACATTGGCTATCTTTTCACCAAACCATACCCAAAACTATTATGTCATCACTACCAAATTCCAAAACCAATGATTCATCAATTATACACTGTTAGAGAATTTTGAAATCACATTTAAACTCAATTATGATAAATGGAATAAAAATATTTAAGATGGTGTTCACCAAAGGAATACTCAACCACTCAATAGTGGACACAAATTTAGGTATGTCAAAGAATTGACGTATGAGACAAGATTAGAATTTTATTTTTGTATGGAAATTTTTTAGTAGGTTATGTTTATATGATTAATGTATTATTTTAAAAATAAATAATTTTTATTATAATAATTTTTATTGAATATTATTATTATTATAAATAATTTTCCTCAAGAGAAAATCGCATTAAAGAAATAATCGAATGAAATTTCATGAAAAAAATTACCTAGAAAACATGGAGGCTTCATCCCCATGCCTACCCTAAACTTGAAATAAATTATTTTAAAAAAATAACTAGAAATGATAGATGATAAGTAGAATGAGATTAAAAATATTATTTTCTTTATGTATTGATAAAATAATATAATTCAATTATTTAATCTAATCCCATTTTAGAACCCTTGTTTTCTCTATGATATAAAAATCCGCAAATAATGGGATTCACGCAATGAATATATTTATATAAAGATACAAATATACATTAGGGAAGCCTAGGGAATTAAAATAACATTTAATTTAAATATTATACTTTTTATAATATTCAATTATATTTTTTTTCAAAAAAAAATATCCTTACTGTGGAAAAAATTATTTTGAAAAAAAAATGATTTTAAAAGAAATAAATTTTATTATGAATTCCATGAAAAGAAATTGTTGCAAGAAAACCATTAGAATAAATTCTCACCCATTTAAATTCATCTTGATTTATTCGTTTATAATAAACCTTGATTATATTACCACTAAATATTTGGTAATTACTCATATTTTAATCCATTTTTGATTATTATTCATTTCATTATTTTAGAAGTTTTAAGTAATTTGGTCATGAGAGGAAGAGGACCACATCATAAAATAGGAAAAAAGTGAATAAAATAATAAGAACTCGAACTTCATAAGAGATTCTCAGAATTGGATTATCATGCCATGATCCACAGTTGTTTATTTTACCTCCACCAAAAATAACACCAGGAATGAAGAATGTGAGGTGTTTCTTTTGTTAGGAGAAGAGAGGAAATGGAATTTTTATCAAAGATATTTCACCAACAAAGATTTAATTTCAAGAATTCTCCTTTACTCAAGTAGGTTCAGGAGGAATTTGAGATGGATAAATTGTTACCGTAATGTCAATATTAAATCTCTCCAAATTAATACATGAATAAACTTCCCTCATGATTATAAAGGTTTTCCTTTTCTTTGTGGTGAATGCATAAAAAATAGGTTATTAAAGAATCTCTCTTTCTATGTATTCACCACTAAGAACATCCACTTTAATGTCTCATGACACCTCACCATCTTGTTGCTGCACATAGAAAAAAAATATCATCTTATTTTTATTTACTTTAAAGCACACAAAATCCCAGTCCGTAATATGAATACATTCCATGAAAATCATAACTCTCATGTTAGAATACTTCCATTATAGACACAAAAAATGTGTATGTATTTTTATTTGGGTAACCCTTTATGATTTATTAATTTTTTCCACATGTGTTGCTAAAAATTATATATTAATATATTATTTATTTTCAAATTCCTGTAATTCTAAAATTAAATGAAAAACATCATGACCAGCACAAAAAATATTGTTAAATATTTCAAAATAGTTAATACTAAAATAAAAAATTATTGTAGATAGATTTATATATTGAACTCACAAGATAAATATTTATTTATTTAATAAATATTAAATATCACCAAGATTTAACATGCTCATGAATATTATAAAATAAAACATGAGGTTAAGTATCATATTACTTGCTAAACTATACTTTAAAAAAAATTATAATTTCAAAAACAAGGGTAAATTTACCATTTTACCCTCTTTAAGTGGATACTGTAGAAAAACATAAAAATAAATTGATTATTACTTAGGATGATTTTAGTTCCTTACACCAAATTTTTTTTGATACCCCCAAAAACTGTTTTTAGCTTATGTTGATTTGGAATATTCTTTAGGAATTTTGGTGTTCCAAAATAAGTGATGTGTTTGGATATCCTTGGTTGGTTCATGAACCTCTAAAACTAAAAAAGGGAATTTTTTGTTAACGCACTTCACAAAAGTATACAATCACTTTAAAAATATAAACTACTCAAGACCTATGCAACAAAAACTAATGTGAGTCGGATTATATACACACAAATGACCCAAAATATCAATCATACAACATTAGGAAAACATATAAATGACCAATAAATGCTATTCGATAATAAAATAATTCATAATTAAGATTAATCCCTCATGATGGAACAATAATATGTCTCCATCAAAAAAACATTCACCCAAACATACCAATAAGAATAGGTCCTTCATTTTTATTTATATAGATCACTCATAAGGATATCATGATGGTATAAACCCATAATGATCAATACGTAGGAAAACTACGAGTCACACATGATAAATTTAGATATCCCCAAAAATAATCCTAAGGGTAAGTTACAATTCATTGGAATTTCTAACCCCACATATTGATCTAGGAATATTATATCCATGGTATAAATCATAATAATTCACTATGAGGGGGAAGGTAGTGTCAATCCACACATCAATAAAAGATATCAATATTGATTCCATATCCTGACTCCACGAATAAGGTTAATATGAAATATCATCTCCCAATCTTCATCTGCTAATGCACAATCACACTGATGAGTCCTTCAATTTTTTTACTTAATACAATACAGAAATTGAGAAACCACACATCAAAGGGTGTGATCAATATGTATTAAATAATGAATCGAAAACATTATATTTAAATAGAATAATTCATCATCATAATCCATAAACTACAATAGTTGATAAGATATAAAAAAATCTTTAAATCAAGATATTCATATCCCAAGCTAAAATGGGGTTCTTCTATAAAATATCTTCCAATCGTGAAATTATATCTTCAGGAAGAGATGTATTTTGTCAATAAATGTACTCAATGGAAGAAATATCATGTTAACACCATCTAGACAAGGAACTATCACCTAGAATCAGGCTCACCCTATACAAGTAACATCAAGAAATAAAGCTCATAAAATACAACATCAATATTATAAATATTATCCTATATGATGGGCTCTAAGATAATTTAACATTAGTATAGAAATAATTGTAGACCCTAAGAAAAAATCCTTATCAGCCTCATAATCAATAATAGGTGGCACTCTAAGAGATAAAACTCGATGAACATTAGCACAAAACTACAAATAGTAGTTTGAAATATCATGTGATATAATATATAAAACATTTCACAAAAAATGATACTTATTTAGTATCCTAACCAGTAAAAACATGATCTATAAATCCTTGATTCATCATTGTATCTCTAGATCCAAGATAAACCCCATGTATCTAGGGAAAAAATAGAATTATGATTCTCCCAAGCACTGGGACAAGTGTATGGATGGAAACACAATAACTAATCCCTCATTCCACCCCACATAAACTAGAATCCCTACTCATCAAGTGAACTAATAATAGAATCGAGGTAAATATTTGATTCATGATACCATACCAAATAATGTAACCTCTGTGTAATAAACCCTTGTCTTAGGCATAGTTAGTGAATGATCAGGGACCACACACTGAAATACATTATTCATGAATATTCAAAATTGGTCTAAAATGATGGTGGTCCTGGTGACTTTGAACTGTGATGATGGAGTTTTTGGTGGCTAATTCAAAAGGTGATTGGTTTTTAATATATTCTTAAGGTTCTGTTTCTATTCCAACATCCATCTCACACGAGGGATAATGTTTTTGGTTAATTCTACATTCTCCTTGATTTCATCATTTGGTCCTATGATATTTCCTTCAAAATATACTAATAGGGTAACTTAATTGTTGGGTATCTATGGTGGTCTCCTTGTCATAAAAAGCACATTGATGATGTAGTGGTGACCTCTATCGATGTTGTCATTATACAATAGATTGTGGGATTAGTGGATTGAGGATAGTCTATAGATTCTAACTCTTATTGTGTTTTTTGAGTTTAGAATAGTTTTTCTATATTGAATTATTTCTTATGGTCATTGTTTTATAGTGGAAGCATTTATGGCTTGGAAAATAAAGGAAAAAAAACAAGTTTTGCATGATCTGGTCTCACTTCATGTGGGTGATAACAAATGTGTTACTTGTTTTTTGGTTTTTATTTAATTTTATAGATTGTGCTTGATCTGGTTGAGTGTGGTGATAATTTTTTCTCTTGTGAGTTTGAATGTGGATGCATTTTTGGATGGTTTAGAATGTAACATTATGACTTTTTCAAATTTATTTTATTTTTTCATTTTCTGAACTTATAAAATTTTCGTCAGGGTCCAGGTAGGAGATGGTTTAAAATTTTGAGTACTTATTTAAAAACGAAAGTTTTCGTCTTGACAACATTCAACAAACCACTGTCTAAGCCGCACAGCCTCGCCTGGGTCACCGCACGGCCTTGCCCAATTCCCCACATGCCTACTGGATGTTCAACTAGTTAAATATAATGAGCTAATAATCAAGAAATAAAATTAAAGGAGCGATAAAAATAAAATAAAATAAGAAAAAGGTGAAAAAAATTTAAATGAATTGTTTTAATGGTAATAATATTATTATTATTTGAGAATATATTTATTAGTATTATTATTATTAGTGTCAATAATATAAATATTATTATTGGTTTTAATAATATTGATATTATTATTATAACTATCAGACTTTTATTATTACTTTTTCTATAGTTATTTTTTATTATTACATTATTATGATTTTAATTAGTCAAAAAAATGAAGACCCCGACCCCCTCTCTCTTCCCCCATGGGACACGACCCCCACCCGTTGAAATGCTACCCGTACTCCTCACTAGCCACATCACACCCATTCTAGGACCAGCCCTCCATACCACCGGTGCACCCAACCTCTTTCTGCTCTAGCTATTGTGGCCAGCTCCTAGCCTCCTAGCATGCTTCGCCCTACTCCCCAATACTTATCCACTGCGTGATTCTCCTCCTGGCCGGCCTACTGGCATTGCTTTCACACCATTCGGCCAGCCCCTCCAACCCAGCTCACCACCTCCCCTTGAATCCTAATGTTGCCCTCCTTCTCCATCCGAAGAAATGTCAAACCGCTACCCTCATGCTCTGTCCGGTGATGTGCCACCCCGCTGGCCTTCCCGCCTCCCGTCGCGAAAAACCACACCCTTGGCTGCTACTCCTTGCGTCGTGACCCACACTGGCCGACCTCTATCTAAAAATTCATCCCATTGCACCACCCTACAATTTGGACGGCAACCTCTCTAGCTCCAGATCCCCCACTGACAGCTTTCCCTCCTTCCGCACGAGCAACCCCCTCTGATTGAGTCTTATTCTTTTTCTTATTATTCTTTTCTCTTGAGTTCTTGGATTTTCATCGGGAATGAGGTCTGAATTTTATGATCTAATGTGATTTTTTTGTTCCAATTCATTATTTTTTGTTCACACATTGTTTTTTGAGGTGCAGGTGAGGTGCAATGGTGACTTCGAACCTTTCCTTAGAGGATTATTGGCTAAAGGTAGGTAGTTCCAAGCTTAATAATTGTGTGAAGAATTAATTTTATTGTTAAATTAATTTTTCATATTTATTCATTAGTTTTTTAATGCGAATCTTGTTTTTAATTGAAATTGATATGTATACATGATACATGTGTGTTTTCTATGAATAATCATGCTGAATTTTTTATTTGCATTTTAAAAACTATGAAGATTGTGTTTTGGTTTAATGCCAATATTAATTGATTCATAGAGGGGTGTTTGGTTTAAAATTTAGAATTTTGAGTCATTCAAGATATTCCTAAAATTGATTCATAAATTTTCTATTGAATTATTTTGTTAATTTAATTAATTTAATACAATTGTTATGTAGTTTACATGATGTGAAAGGGATTTTGAATGAGTTTTATTGTGCATTTGTTTTGTTAGTAGAGTGTTTATTTGATGTTAATGTGTTTTGTTGTGAAAACCTACTTTGAGCTATTTATCTTTGTTCTCAAGATTGGGCATTTAGATTGTTTTAATGTGGAAGAGGTTCAATGTGTGTTTTGGGTGTGGCATCAAAGTGAGTTTTGTCATAAAATAGGGTTTGAGTGTGTTTTGGTGTTTAATTTTGTGCGACACATTTTGGAAATTGTTCAATAAATTTTCTTAGTGGTTGTAGAAGTGTAAAATTGTTTTTTTTATTTCAAGAGGTATAATTGATTGTGTAAGTGATGCAGATTATGTTCTAAAATTATTTTGGGTTGGAGCTTAATTCAAAATGGGTATTTTGAGTGTTTTTTCATGTTTAAATGCAGATGATACTCTTTTAGAATTTTCTTATGAAAAATTTCAATGGGTTTATCAAATTATATAAATGGTGTGAAACATGTTTGGATATGGTTTTTGTGTCTGTAATATTTAAAAATGGAATCTGGGTGTGAAATTGATGGTTCGGTGTGTGTAAGTACTCTGTTTGGATTTTATGCATAAATGTGACATGTGACAAGATCATTAATTTTAAATGGGTAATTGATGGTGTAAATGGTATCTTGTCATATGTGGCGTTTCTCTTGGATTGTTTATGTGATGTGAACATATTATGTTCTTGAAATTTGTTTGAACATAATGTGGGAATCCAAGGATGCTTGGAAGATGGACTAGTCTAGTGGGCTAGTGATCTGAGGGTGGCTTCCGCCCTATTTCACATAGCAGGATTGACACCTACAACTCTAACTAAATATATAAATGACTGAGGGTCATGGTTTTTGAGCCATGTTTTCTAAGGTTTGTGGTTTCTAAGACACATTTGCAGAGGGTCATGGATTCTAAGCCATGTTTCACCGTGACACGAAGATCTAGGGATCCATTCTAGCTAACACCCATGAGGCCTCCCCCATTTTTGGTGCTCCATGTTTACATTATGATTACCGACATGACACTTTGGTTATCTTAAACATAAGTGTGTGTGTGATTTAATAGAATTTGTTATCTTTAAATTTGTTTTCATTTAAAGTACATCTCATTAAAAATTGTTTTCATTAAATATTGTTCAAGCATTTATTTCCCATTTATCTATTTGACTATAAAATGTATCCGTCATTTAGATGGTTATGCATGGAATATTCTCCCAGTGGAATCCCTCTTGGCTCTTGGCTCACACGCTACATACACCATTGGGTGTATGTAGACCTTTTTCTTTTTGTGTCACAGGTTGAGGTATCATGCTTAGTGACAGTGGTTCAGGTTGTCAATGGTTTTCTTATGTAGGTCTGACAATGGTGATTTGAGGAGGTGGCTCCACATGTTGCATGAAGGTTCGAATAAAGGTGATAGTTTTCTTTTCAGTTAGTCTTCTTAATGTTTTAGTTTGAATTGTAAACTTTCTGTTTGTTCTAATGTTAAGGGATCGTTTGGTTTGTTTTTCCAGCATTTATTTATTTGTCTTGTTATTTTTTTTTCTATATCTTATTTCGAGTAATGCATTCCCACATGTTACTCTAAATATCTAGGAACTTGTGCCAGCCCGTGGGGATCAAGAACGCACTTCGGGCCATGTCATGGACTAGGTCGGGTTCCGGGTCGGATGGTGACCCGACCTGGTTCGTGACCAAATGGTATCAGATGAGGTTTTCTCTATTGGGTTGTGTTATTTTGGGATAGAGTCAGCGTACAATAAAGTTAATGGTGTTGGAATTTGACATTCTAGCGATGATAAAGGTGCCTGGCCAACACATCTCATGGAGGGACTAGAGTTACCAGTGTATGTTGAGGTTTTTATGATTCTTTGGTCCTTGTGGATAAACATATTTAGGGAAAATGAAAAGGGAGTGTGGTTAGTGGTCCCAGTGATCTCCTAGGGTCTAGAAAGCCATGTGGAGTTAGGGACTCTCATATAGAATACTCTTTATGGTAGTGGTGTGATTGGCGTATGGCCACCAACCATATGTCCCAGTCACTCTCTAACACTAGTCTCCTCTTTCATCGATTCTCATCCCTTTGTTTTGGATTTTTGGAAATCTAGTTTTTATGTAAAAATGATTTGGTCTTGGAAAATGTATGGAAATGAAAATATTTTAAAAAAATGATATATGAGTTTTTAAAATTTTGGGTTGAATGTTTTGGTTTTGAAAACTAGAAGGGCTGGTTATGATCCTTAGTGGTATCATGGTAAACCACATGCATGAGTGTATATAGAGATAGAAATGATTAATGGTATGAGTAGGATAAGTTTCTGGGAATTCATGAGGTGGCTTGCCTGGTGTGACACAAGAACATTCATGTGTGAGGCCCATGAGACACCATTGGTGTTTGTGCAACCCACCAACTTCGTTTATTCTCAAAAAGTTTTGTTAAATGAAATTTTTGTGTTTTAATAATCGGTGGCTCTGTGGTGTGTCCATGTATTTTGGAAATGTTTGATGTGAGGAGTTTCTAGTCGAGAATCCTTTTTTAATGATTTGTGTCCTAATTTTGAATTCTTATTTGTAAGTTGGTGTGAATCAGTGTGGTTAGTAGTTTCTTTTGCAAAGTGATTTGGGAAGCCTTACAGTGGTCCCCCCCCCTGCACTTTTAGTGTTCTCATATGGAAGGTATGGGCTATTGGACATGTTCGATTGGGTCCATGGTTTTCTTTCTTAATTGGTGTATGCCCCCCTATAAAGCATTAGAATGAGATTTATGTGTGGCTATAGTTAATTCTCCATTGGCCGACCCACTAGTTGATTAAATTAATGAATCTCACTTTTTAGTGATAGTGATATGTCTATCCCTTTTACTTTTCAGTTAAAAAGATCCTCTTGTAGTAGGATGACAGATGTGAGGGGAGTTAAAGGGAGTCGTGGTCTTTTTGAATTTCCTGTGTCGTCAGGTATGATGTTCGACACTATTGTGTGTAAAGGTCCCCCAAGAAATGGTTATAGGAATTCCAACGAGGAAGGATGAAGGTGGTTCGGAGTTATCGATGATGAACAATGCCTTGAAAGGCTTGTAGTGATTTCATTGGCCGCAAGGGTCATGTTTTTTTGATGTATTGTAGTGTGTGTTTTCTTCGAAGTGCAAAGGTGGATTTCATATAATCCTTTAGGAATCCCTATTTTCATAAGAGTGTTACCTCCTCTTATGGAGTTCTAATTTTTCAGTTCAAAGGGGGAGTGTTTGGTGTACGCCTTTCCTTTTTATGTTTCTTGGTAAAGGTGAAGAAGAGATTCATGTGCATCATATAAACCTCTATTTGGGTGGATGTGCCATGAGTGGGTAGTTGCATGTCGTTGTGTATTTTGTTTGTTGGTGTTGTCTCAATTTGCAAGTATGGTTTCTTGCAACACTAAGAAAAGGGGAATCTCTATTAGGGATTTTTCAATGCCTGGCTATGAGGCAGGAGAGGCTTCAAACATCAAATCTCTAGACATAGGACTCGAAGTGAATATGGTGCATGGTTAGGAACCCCAAGATTGTATGGGACCACAACCTTATTTCTGTCATTGGTGTTGAAATTCAATGTGGTTTAAATCATTTTCTATGGTTGTTACGTTTCAAAATACCCATTTGGGTGCGTGGGGTTTCCTGTACTTATGAGGAGGCATGGTCGTCTTGTTACCAAAGTAATTTGGGTTGTGTCCCACTAGATGTAATCGTTTTTAGTGGTCCTTATGGGGTCTATTGGTTAAATCAGTCTCAAATTTGAATAGTGCTAATCCACAGACGTTGAGATGCTGGTTGGTATTAGGTTGTGTTTTGACACCATGGTAGTTAGGCCCCTCCCTCCCTGCCCCTTGGGGTGGGGTGATTGGTCACCATAAAAAAATTTCTAAAGTGTGGTATCTTTTATTAGTTCTAATGATAAGAAGACCCAAGATGGGTCTCACACAAATGTATCTGTAATGAATCGGTGTTGGCCTTTCATCATAATGGTGGGGAGTCCGTCAGGCCACCTCATGTTGGTTTTCCAATCTCTTCTTGGGCTTCAGTAAGTTTCTAATGGTTTGGAGCCCCATTAGGCTTTCCAATTTTGGATTTTAGTTCTGTACCTAAAAATGGCTTGGTTATAAGTGATAAGAGCATTATTTGGTTGTGGTTTGATCTTATTTTTTCATTCCAGTAAAATGGTGTGGTTTTCATTATATGGTTCTTGAGGTGTTTCGGTTTTCTAGGCTAGTTTCTATGGGTGTGAGAGTTCATTTCCATGATTGATTAACTGGAGGTGTTCTAGCTATGTGGGGTGGGTGACACATAGCCAAAATTCCTTTTAGGGGGTTGTTGATGTCATCATTTAAGTCACTTTCTCTAATCACGATTATTTTTCCCACTTTATCTTGTTTTTCAGGGAATCCCCATTGAATCTTAATGGGTGTGTTGTTTTCTACTTTGGTTCTCAACCTTAGTTATGGATTTTTTGGGATGGAAAGCTTTATGGTAGGGAGAATTTTCACATTCTGACCTTTAGAAATTTATTTTATTTTATTATTTTTTGGCCTTTCAAATTTTTCATTAGGTTCTGGGTTGGAAATGGTTTAAAATTTTGCTTACTTATTTAAAAATGAAAATTTTGGTCTTGCAGCGTTCAACAAGCCGCTGATGAAGCCACACGACCTCACCTAGTTCACCACACGGCCTCGCCCGGTTCCGCACACACCTACCCGATGTTCACCTATTAAATAGAATGAACTACTAATCAAGAAATAAAATTAAAGGAGTGATAAAAATAAAATAAAATAAGAAAAAGTTGATAAAAATTTAAATGAATTTTTTTAATGATAATAATAAAATTATTATTTGAGAATATTAGTACTATTATTATTATTAGTGTCATGAATGTAAATATTATTATTATTTTTAATAATATTGATATTATTATTATAACCATTAGCCTTTTATTATTAGTTTTTTATTTTTATCTTTTTTTATTACATTATTATTATTTAAATTTGGTAAAAAAAGGTAGACCCCCACCCCCTTTCTCTTCCCCCATGGGACACGACCCCCACAACTTAAAATCCTACCCGGACTCCTCACCAGCCACATCATAGCCATCCCTGGCACAACCCTCTATCCCACTGGTGCACCCCGCCTCTTTCCCCTCCTGTTGTCGCAGCCACCTCCTGGCCTCCCAACATGCTCTGCCCTAATCCCCTACCCTTCTACCACATGTTTCTCCTCCTAACTGGCCTACAGGCATCACCCGCACCCCCTTCGTCTAGCCCCTCCTACCCATCTAACTGCCTCTCCTTGAACCCTCACACTTCCCTCCTGGTCTATCCAAGGTCGCGTCGAACCACTCCCCTTTTACTCTATCTAATGACGTGCCACTCTGCCGACCATCTCGCCTCCCGTCGCGATGGCTCGCACCCCCTGGTTGTTGCTGCTTTCACCGCAACCCACATTGGCCAACCTTTATCCAACTAGTCAGCCCATCACACCGCCCTACCTTCCGACCAGTAGTCTCGCTGGCTTTGTCTCCCCCACTAATGAGTTTCTCTCCTTCCGTGCAAGTAGCACCCTCTGGTTGAGTCTTCTTTTTCTTATTTTTTATCTTGAGTTTTTGGTTTTTCAGTAGGAATGAGGTATAAATTTAGGTGTCTAACATGATGTTTTTGGTTCAAATTCATGATTTTTGGTTCATGATAGTTTTCCTGAGGTGCGGGTGAGGTACAGTGGTGGTTTCAGACCTTTCTTTAGAGTATTATTGGTTCAAGATAGGTGGATTCATTCCTAAACATTACGTGATGAATTATTTTTATTCTTAAATTAATTTAGAATATTTATTCATTTTTTTTGTTGATGAAAATCTTGTTTTTAATTGAAGTTTACATGTATACAATATATATGTGGGTTTTCTATGAACAACCATGATGAATTGGTTATTTGAGTTTTAAAAACAATGTAGATTGTGTTTTGGTTTAGGCTAAATATGAGTTGAGTCATAGAGGGGTGTTTGGTTGAATTCTTAGTATATTGAGTCATGTATCATATTCTAGAAATTATTTCATAAAAAATATGGTGAATTATTTTGTTAATTTAATTAATTTTTCCCAATTGTTAAGTAGTTTACATGATGCATAAGTGATTTTGACTAAGTTTTGTGGTGCATTTGTTTTGTTAGTAGTGTGTTTATGTGGTGTTAATGTGTTTTGTTGTGAAAACCTACATTGAGCTATTTATCAGTGTTCTCAATATTGTGAATTTAGTTTTTGTGAATGTGAAAGAGCAGAAGTGTGTGTTTTGTGTGTGGCATCAAAGTGCATTTTGTCATAAAAGAGGTTCTAAGTGCATTTTTTTGTTTAAAGTCCTGCGACACATTTTTTAAATTTTTCAATAAATTTTTTTGGTGGTTTTCCAAGTGTAAAACTGTTTGATTTAAAATTTCAAGTGGTTTAATTAATGGTGTACGAAATGCATATTATGTTATAAAAAGGATTTAGGTGTTTTCTTAATTAAAAATGGGGATTTTGAGTGTGTTTTCATGTGTATTGTCTGGTGATACTCTTTTAGAATTGTCTTATGGAAATTTTCAAAGGTTTTATAAAATTATATCAATGGTAAAAAACATGTTTGGATAATGTTTTGGTGTGCATAATATTTCAAAATGGAATTTTTGTGTTCGAATGATGGTTCAGTGTGTGTAATTACTCTATTTGGATTTTATGATTAAATGTGACATGTGACATGATATTGAATTTTAATTGTGGGATTGATGGTGTGCATGGTATCTTGTCATATGTGGGGTTTTTCATGGCTTTATTAGGTTATGTGAACCTTTTATGATCTTAAAATTTGTCTGAGAACAAAGCAGGAATCTTGGGTAGCTAGGAAGGTTGACTAGACAAGTGGGATATTGATTCAAGGGTGGCTTTAGCCCTATATGACATTGCAGGATTGACGGCTGCAATACTAACTAAACATATGAATGACTGAGGGTTGTGGTTTGTAAGAAAAGTTTGCTGAGGGTCATGAATTATAAGACATGTTTCCTAAGGGCCATGGTTTCTAAGACACATTTGTTTAGGGTTGTGGTTTCTATGCCATGTTTCACTAAGACACGAAGATCTAAGGACCCGCACTAGCTATCACCCATGAGGCCTCCCCCATTTTTGTGCTCCTTGTTTACATTATGCTTACTGGCAAGACAATTTAATTATATTAAAAGTAAGTGTCTGTGTGCTTTAAAATATGTTGTTGTATTTAAATTTTTTTCATGTAAAGCACCTTTCATTAATTTATTTTTCATTAAATACTATTCAAGCATTTATTTCCCTTTTATCTATTTGACAGGAAAATGTATGAATCATTTAAATGGTTATCCATGGAATCTTCTCCTAGTGTCATAATAATATACTCTTGGATCACACCTTACATACACCTTTGGGTGTATGCAGAACTTTTGTGTGTGTGTTAGAGGTTGAGGAATTGTGCTTAGTGATAGGGGTTCGGGTTGTCGACAGCTTTCCCATGCATGACTGACGATGGTGAGTGGAGGAGGTGGCTCATCATATTGCATGAAGGTGAAAATAGATGTGCTAATTTTATTTTCATTGTAGACTTCTTAATGTTTTGGGTTGAATTGTAAACATTATGTTTGGTCCAATGTTAAGGGTTCGTTTGGTTTGGTTTTCCCGCATTTATTTATTTGTCCTGTTAGTTATTTTTCTGTCTCCTATTTCAGGTAAACAATTCCCACATGTGATTCTTAATGCAGATGAACTTGTTCCATCCCATAGGGATTGGGAATGTCCTTTGGGCCATGTCATGGACTGGGTTGGGTGCCAGGTTGGATGGCGATCTGGCATAGTTTCTGACATAAAAAGTTTCTTTTCCTGTAGGTTTTTTATTGAGGTGGTTGACATCAAAGTGACTAGTTTCTGGTAACAAAACGTAATGCTTTAAAACTGAGGCATTGTCATCAGGGCCTCTAGCTCATAAATTGGGTGCTATGAGACTTTCCAACATAGGTTGATGAGCTTCATTTTGATGTTTAAATTTTGAAAATTTTATTGGGTTATTGGTTTGGTTTTGATTTTGGTATCTTTTGAATTTTAATGGATGTATGGTTTGTAAGGGTTCCAACTAAACCAAAAAAGTGGTTTTTAGAAAAATAAAAAAAAATCAATTGGATGGAAAATCATAAGATCAAATGTACTTCAGGCTCAATATCCTGACATAATCTATATAGTTGTGAACTATAAAATACAACCTATATCTCAACCAAATGCGTTTACACTAGTATATCTATAACCGATTCCACCAGAACCCCGCCTATGTGGATGTTGAAACCAAGTGTAACCCCAAAATCCCACCATCACTAGGTCATGGGTATTTGACTAGAATTGAGGGTATTAGTATCACAATGGGAGGCATTACTCTCTAAATAACACAACACAAGATTGTAAAAGAAATTATAACCACTATCTCTGAATGACATTGAATTCCTGATCAAATGATATCATAAAAAATATATAATATATGAATGTCATTCAACATAAAAAATTTAAAGACATTTATAGATATGATTAATAATAAATAGATCCAAAAAATGCAATAAAATATAAACAACTTATATACCATTATCAAATAAGAAATATTCCCAAATTCTAAGTCCCTACCGAAAATCTTGATGATCGAGCTAGTGTTTCCCACTAATTCCATCAACAAATCATGTGACATGATATGAAAAGTAGGTATTATTATACCTATATACTCGATGGGTCATCCATGAACGTATTTATCTACTAAAGAAATATGGTATATGTATAACAATGAAATAGTGAAAATCTCTAGGGTATCATTTATATCTAACCACACTATAATCCCAACACAAGGGTCACAAATGTCATCTTATATATCTGTGCATAAACCTACAAATTATACAATTGAATCACTATTCTTATCTCTTTATAAACCAAACTATATAACAATAAAGGAGTAATACAAATTAGTAAACATTAAACTAACAATAAAATAATAGTAAGGGACCCCACAAACCACTCTTACCAACTTAATCAACATAGTACCAATGACTCACATCATGAAGGACATCAACCTCACTCCCTCCTCCTAATAACTACATCAACCACACTGATAAATCAAAATAAAACCAGCCTTGTGCATCTATAGAACTCTAATTAGAATCATGTATAGAACTACAATATCATAGTATTGTGTGCAGTAATCCCACATCATGATATTGTGGGTGGTACTCCCGTATCACATAGAAGTTTGTAAGGGTACAAGGACTATTGTATTATCATCACATGATCTTTGTCACTTAGTGTGTGTTGGGACACACCCAAGAATAACTACCCATGAGTGGTGGTTTCATAGTTATATGTACTCTTATCACTGAAATATAAAAAATATAACTAATCACTCACATATTCCGCATCATGATCAACCTCTCAAATTAGTGGTGTTCCTACTAGCATCACATGTAGCACTCTATGTAATGGAATCTAAAATAAGTTTCACATACATGGTATGAGTAACCCTTAGTGGTACTCCCATAAGCATCAAATTTGGTTCTTCAATATCACAAGATAAAAATACATCCATAACACCCATGAAAGGGTTATTAACAATGCTCGTGTCAATCAGGTCATATAAACTACCAATTGGTTGCACTACGATCCACTGTAGAAAAATCTCTAGGGATACTAAATCTATCTGGAATATCCTGGATAAGGAATGAAAAATTGGTGGTCCATGATTAATTGGGATAAGTTCATATGGGTGTAAGCAAATTTTGATCATTCTAATTTGGGCCCATTTTTTATAGAAGATAAAATTTACAATCTTGAACAGATTTTCATATAGGTGGGAAAGAGCACGTGATAGACTATTTAGTATTATTTTTTAATTTTCATATAAATATATAAAATCTAAATTTTTAAATAAAAATAATCCAAATAGATTTGGCAGTTATTTATTTATTACTATTAAAAATTTGATCTGGGATTTGAGTTTAACTCATGCGACCCACAATATTTTATAACATTCCCCTCATTTTCTAAGAGTTATTAATTTAATTATAATTTCAAATAAAATATAAATAGAAAATGGAAGTGTTCAAATTGGTGGTATGAAATTAGTAATGTATTATTATCAATATAAAAAATTTCTAGTAGTGATTCTCTCACAAATTGAATTTTTAAAAATATTTTTCTCCACGACCTTGTGGTCCATCCTTTAACCATATGGATTTTCCTACACAAATACGATCTGATTTAGAAATTACCATTTAGGCCTATTTTTAAAACAACTCAAATAAAATAATCTTGGAATGATATATATATATATATATATGCTATTTATGGGAAATTTGGTGGGTATGTTCCTATATTGGAATATCCAACCTATAAGTAACTATTAAGATTCAATTCTATATTACCACCATATGTCATCAATGGGGGTTGAAGATATCCATTATAATTTCCATTCATTTGGGTTCAACTTGAATCCACCTATAGGACTCACTAACAACACCCACTGTGAACTCCTATTTTGGCCTCCAACCACCCACCTCAACCACTTTCAATGATTCTCCTTTCCTCTAGATGAACATTCTTCCTCTTAGTCATGGATTACTAGAATCCCCCCTCGAGATCCTTAATATGTGATCTAATATAGATTCCCTAATCCACTGATGACCACACAAAGAACCACCCTTTCTCACCATGGTGAACCTTATGAAAACCCAAAAATGACATCTATGTCCCCCTCAAAGTAGGCTATTTTGATTAGTCATTTTAAAGAATGAAGTGTTTAGAATTGTCTGTGTGGTTCTTAGTTCACCATAGGGAATGAAACACCCATGTTTTTTTATTTTGAATAGAATTTTATTTTGAAAAATCCCCCATTGGAAATGGAGAAATTCTCTACACCTATTGTTGAGGGTGTGCTATTGTGAGCGGTTAGGTGGCCTTCTTTATATGGCATGTGTAGAACCACACAAATATTTATGGCTATGTTGGTGAGAATAGTGATCAACAAGTTCAACTATACTATAACAGGGAGAATTATAAAAATTATAGCTGGGTTGGGTATGGTGGTGGGTCATGGAGGTGCTGAGAAGAGTGAGGGGGAGTGGAAATGGAGGGAGGGTCTCACCACACTATTTTCATTGGAGTGGATAGATAAAATTAATTTAGACTATTACTATAACTATAGCGAGTGTATAAGTGTAAATATGGGTGTCTGAAACACTATCTTACACATCACAGTGCATGGTGTGGTGTTCTAAAAAAAAATTTTGATGCAGTTTTAAAGATGTTTAAATATTATGGGTTCAAATTATTAAAAAAACTAGATTCCATTTTGACTAGAGGAATCATTTAAATAATTGAATTCAATTCATCATGGTGGAGTTCATTTAATATTCCTCTATTAATAGAGTTTTTGGACTTCCTTGGTTTGATTTTTATTCTCTTCAATTGATCCCTATTGGACCCAGGCCCTCCTAGACCTCCCTAGTTATCTTTCTTGAGGTTTTAAAACTCTTAGATCATCGGATTAAAGCTCTATCAATTCACGGTACTCTCTTCTACCCTCATCCCTATCTTCATAGTTCGGTTTATTTCTAATGTTTCATATGATTAGTTTTCTCAAATTTTGGGTTAAGATTCAAGCATATTTTGGTGCTGGATTGGTGTGGTTATGTTATGAAGTATTTTTCTTCAAATATACTGGAAATTCATCATCAATATTTCCAGGATTGATAGGATATTTATTAAAGACTCATATCAATGTAGGGTATTTATAACTTCCTCATATTTTATTTGAAATTTTTATATTAATAGGGTTTATCTTCATTATGAAACTATGGAATCAACTAAATGAAGATAAAAAATCTAAAAATTTAAGTAAGAATAGAATATGGGATCATATTTTTTGATCACAAATGGTTTATGCTATGATTTAATGCCTATATATTTTTTCTGAAATGTTTTTAAATTATTGTTGAGATTTTTGTTGTTTCATGGCATTGTTGATATGCATGGAATTAGATGAACAAGGTAAATAATGAATGATAAAGTGAGTAATGTAATATGTGTATAAATTTAATTAACATTCTTCCTTGGAATCTATAAAGAATGAATGTATTGATTTAATAATATTTATGGTTGATTCTAATTTGTTGTTAGTTAATGATATTTGGTTTCCTGTTGCTGAAAATTTTGATAATTAAAGAGAAATTTTACGATATAAATATTTGTTTTCTAGAATTAATGTTTTTGGGGTTGTTGTGAGCCTAACCTTGTTGTTATTACTTGTTTTATAAGATTGTGTAATTGATTTCATGGCCTTGGTTTCCCCATTTTTTAAGCACAAAATATATGTTTCTATAAAATTTCCATACCTTTTGATGGTACATACCTTAATATTATTTGTTGTGAAACTTGTATGAATGGGATATTTGGAGAGGGATGGGCTGGATCACCCATTTTATATAGTGGAATTACACTAGTGATAGTGGAATGGAATGTATTTTGTTGAATGATGCTAGTAATGACATTGGGATGATTGGGAATAGGTTTAGTATTGGGATTTCCCATTAATTGATACTCAGTGGCAATTTTTTCAATCACTGTCTATTGTGAGATTATTCTACCTATTGTAGTTGGATATATGAATTGTGAGTGAATCTTCTTTGTGTCATATTAGAATGATTCATAGAATACCTAAGATAATAGAAGGGTAAATGGAATTATAAATAAACCAATGGAATGGTTTTGATGTTGGTAATTTGGATAAAGGATCCATGGGATGGGTGGAATGAATTCTTAGAGAGTATGGAATAGAATATAAAAAATTTAATGTGGTTTAAGAAAGCACCTTGGCATGACTAATTAATGTATGTGCTTAAACCAATATTTATGATGGGCTTTATTTATGTAATTTTACCCAAAACTATATAATGGAATTAATGAAATAATATTAATCAATAAATAAACAAGAGAATTGGTTTATGTTGGATTTTGGTGCTTGTGCTATTGCATGAAATCTAGTTTCCTAGAACTTAGAAGTTACAATTGAATGTAATGATGGACTTTATCTGTAGTTGAGTCTATGTTTTTCTAGGTTACCTTAGTTTGGTTTTGTTATATATGATCATTATGTTTTATAATTCCATATGCTCCACCACCCAAGTTGGGAAAACAGTTTATGGCCAAATGTTTTCGGTTCTAAGTGTTTTCTCCTAACATATATGTTGGTGAAATAATAAATGGATAAATTCTCCTTCTTCCCAACTCCCCCTTCAATGATATCATAGTGTAGCTATTTATCTTGGGTTGTGATTTATTAACTTATAGGTTACGTTCATTCATAGGCTATCCCAGATCTCAGTTTTACCATACATGCATCTGTAGTTTGTATTGTTTTAAGGTTATAACACATGCTTTTATCTGGTTGTAGTGATTGTGGTTTTCTATATGTGAATATGAACAATCTATAGTGGTTTGAGGAATATTTAATGATACATGGGATGTAGTGAATTTTATACTATCTACTTAGTTATAGGATGAAATAATGATGAGGTTTTGATGGGTTGCATGAGATACATGATGAGATGATGATATGTTAGTGATATTTATTAATGGGGTGTAGGATGACTTATAGAATGTATTTTAGAAAAATATGTTTGGTGTTACAGTGTTAGAGAAATAAACTGGTGGGGAAGTGGATATTGTGTACCTTTCATCTATATATATATATATTATGATATTATTCCACCTACTTATATGTCTTAATTTCCTTAAGAACCAGGGAGGGGATGAGGTATAATTTCACCTATTTATTAACCTATTGGTTTCATATATTTATTAAATGGTCTTTACTATGATTCTTTTATAATTTTCACATGAGGTTATAGGGACTATAATACTAATAATATATATATTTCCACTTCATATATATATATATAACTATTTTTAAGGTTTTTAGGATATGGTTAGTGACTATGTTAGTTCTTAAATGATTATGTAGTTGTTAGAGTTTTCTGTTCACTTCCTAAGATATGTTTGTAGTTTTCTTTTTCTTTTTCTGCGTTGCATGGAAATATATTAATGTATTTGGATTATTTTATTTATGATACAAAGTATAATTTTATTTCTCATATTATCTTATTTCCTAAAATTTATGTAATGAGGAAAATGCTTATCATATTTATACATTCAATATCCATAGTACTAGTCTCCAACCCATGGAATATTGGATATCATATTTAGAGGTTACTCCCTCTCTTCACTGTTAGCCCAAGAGGGTACCGACTGGGGGGGGGGGGGGGGGGTTGTGGTAGAGAGTTATCATATCTTATGGTTTTGATATATGATAGAGATTATATATAGGAACTACTAAGGAATTAATGGGCTGGAATTTAAACAACATTATCTAAACATATCATGTGATGTAAGCAAGAGAGACTTGCTGGGACATGATATTTTATGGACACATTTGATCAGATGCAAGAAACTTAAGTTTACTGAATGTTGAATGTTCTAAGAATGGTGATTCTTCTTCTGAGTTAGAGACTAAGGTAATGATCATGAATCATTATTTTCTACATCTTTATTTGAATTGAGTAGATAATAGAAATTAGGTTGAATTTTAATTTATTATTCTTAAATATCCCATATTCTGAGTTTCAGAATCCATAATCATCTACAATTTTATTGGAATGGTACCAAGTTGTTTTCTCCATTAGGTTCATGCTAAATATGTACACCAATATGTTCTATAATATAACCATAGAGTTAAAGTAACCAACGAAAACTCTTGGAGGAGAAGATTATTTGAATTTCATAACTAGGGAACACAGAAATATGAGGAATCTATTTTATTTCAGGATATCATGCCTTTTATAGAGGAGGTACAGATTTTATTTAGTTCAATCCACGCAAAAAGGGTGTGTTGGATTTCATTGGATATTTATATATTGAATGGGGTAGCTTAGCTTTGGTGGTTCTTATTCCTCAAGGATCATTTTGATCTAGTTTTTTCATGGATAACGTTTCATGATTAGTTATAGGAGAAGTTTCTTTCATTGACTGTGAATATGGATTGTTAGTAAGAGATTATTAAACTCCACTAGTGAAATTATAATATGTAAGAATTCATTATTATATATAATAATGACTTATCTTATTATTAATACTTTCTAAGAGATGAAAAATCCATATAGAGGGATTTTTAGGAGGTGTTTCATCCATAGATCCAGTGCCAAGTTACCTCATTAATTTTTCTAACATATCATGAAGTATTGGAAAATTCAAAGGTTGTATAGAGGGAACTCTCTAGGATCAGATCATCATGAGATGGGAGTCTTTGGGACTCTCTGTGGAGAATATATGGGGTCATAGTTTCTCAATTTCCTAGAAAATAGAAGATTTAGTTTGCAGAGAGTTAGTTAGGGAACTATTCATACTATTTCAATAGGATTGGATTTTCTTGGACCACTTCCATTTGATTAGTTGTCGATTTATTTTCATAAGGAGATCTAAGTCATCAGGATAATGAGTATTCAACCTTCTTCAGTAGTCACTGTTGGGATAATGGCCCTCTTTTATATCATCCATTATAGCAGTATCCTCCAAAGTAGTAGTAGCAGTAGGTTCATCCCACCTATGATTAAAAAATTAGAGATAGAATAATTTGGGATATCCCTATGATGACCCACATCCTCGTAGACAATGAGAATAGAAAAACTATGTAGTTTTTTTTACCTCAAGGTCCCAAGAGATCAAGGAGTATGTCATGGATAGATTCATGCCTTAGATTTTTATCACTAGGAGAGGTATACATAGGGTGAGGACTTATCTACTTATATTCTACTTGGGTGTATTCCTTTTTTGATTCAAGATCTATTCACTCCTTCATTTTACCCACCCTAGTATATACCATGAGAATTAAGGTGGATATACTTCTAGTTCCCCTCGAGGATGAAAACCCCAGTTAGAGGTTTAAATATATTTTTTGATGTTTTTAGAGATTATGAGATGATGATATGGAAACATAACTCTTTGTGAGATTTCATCTATTTAAAGATACAATCATATGACATTATCATCAACATATACTGATTTCATTTTGTGATGGATATTTTGGATTGCTTTTGGAGGTGGTGTGTAGGTTATAATTATAATGGCATTCAAGATGATTTCATTAGAGAGTGAGACACTTAGATAGGTCAGAGGTATGTTTATTTATTATCATACAATATGGTTGATACGATGTTGAGTTTCATGGAAGATTATCCAGTGGTTTATCCAAGGGCTGTAAAAGAGTCCCCTAATGTTTTTTTGAAGTGATTGTAGTGTTAATATTTCGATGAGAGATTGAACTTTGGATTGATTTATGAATGGGTGTCACTTCGATATAAATGTACCTATATAGGATGAAACCTTATGATTTAGAAATGTATCGGATTAAAATTTATGACCTCTTTTAATTAGGATTCATTTGGACTACTATGTCACTATAAGATGCTCCAGTTCTCTTTGTAAAAAAGACTGAAGGAATTTTATTGTTAGTCATCAATTATCATCACCTAAATCAGTTGAAAAAGAATATGGTTAAACTATTACATGGATGGTTATTTTTTACACTATGTGAAATGATATAGTTGGTTCTAAAAGATCTATTTTTGTTCAAGATATCATTAGATTCAAGTAAAGGATGACGATATCCCTAAGTCTATTTTTATATGTTTTTATGGGCATTATGATTTCATTGTAATGTCATTTAGTGTTTTTAATTCTACAATAGTATTCATGGGATTAATAAATTTAGAATTCCATGAGTTTCTATATCATTTCATGGTTTTTTTCTTCGATGACATTGTTGTGTATTCAGAGTCTAAAGAGACACATATAAAGAACTTGTGAGCTATTTTTGGAGTACTTCATCATCATCAGAAATTTGGGAAGTTGTTAAAGTGTAATTTCTAGGGCTGTGAGTTCCATTTCATTGGAAAGTTTTGTTTTGGTGTGAATTAAATATATATCCTTTAAATATCAATGTTTTTCCTTGGGTTTATATTAATGAAGTGCCTGAAAGGATTAGTCTCCTCCACTGGGGGGTGGGGGGATGAATCATTAGAGGTATTTTTTGAAATTTATTTTAAATATAAATAAACCTTTTCGAATTATTATAGTATTATATAATTAAAAAACTCATCCTCACATGATCATGTATAAAATTAAATATAAAAGAAAATGCAATTTTTACAAGGTTTAGATCCAATGAGAAATCTTACTCCTTGATGTGGTTGGTTATCCACCCCAACCATGGGTTCTTTTCGCTACAACCAAAAGTGAAATATTCTTAAAATCATTAATCCAACATCCCAAAACACATGTGAGGGGTGACACCCAATGTCATATATTCAAAATATAATAATAAATTGGATTAAAAAAATTAAGATGATCTCTAAAAATTCAGTTTATTTGGAAAAAAATAAAAACATCCACTTCCATGAGTCTCAAGAATTTTCATGAACGAATCACCCAAGGTAGAGACATGTATTTAAAAAAAATTATTATTATATATAGATCATATCTCCTAAAGAAATGAGTTTCATCATATGTTGATCACTAAAGATTCAACCTCAGCTTCAGACTCCTCTTCTTCTTCTCTTTTTTTACACAGCTATATATCTCAAGAATTATTGTCCTAAAAAATATATTTCTCTATACTTATATGATAAATGTTCAACTAACCACACACTCTCTCTTTAAAATTATGAATATGGACACATATTTGTTTGGAATCACAATTTCCATTCACTATTTTATGTTACAATATTGAGGTCATGCCCCATAGTCTATAATTCCCCTTTTTCATTTATAATATAGTGAAAAAACCTAGGATCTCCATGCCAACTATGAAAAATGTAAATTTTTTGTGGCCCAAATTAATTTTACAACATATTATAATCTCTATTTAATTATATTTAAGAACAATTTCATAATCATTTAAAACATCATAGAATCAAGTATTAATAACAAAATCCTATGATTATGGAAGTATTCAAAATCATTCAATAATTATTGCTAATATGCCTCCTCAAAATATTTGTTTTTTGGAAAATTTCAAAATAGAAATACTTACCTAGAAAAAATTATGAAACAACTATGTGGAGACCAAAAATCTATATAGAAATTGGATAAATGGATCTTTATTCATATACATCATCATTCTACTATGTTGTTCACATAAAAAATAATCTAAATGGATAAATCAACAAAATCATTGAAAATCGATACATGAATTCCTAATATGGATAAATCGATCATTTGGTTACTTGAAACATTTGGTTAAATGGATGAATCAGCTATATGATTTTTCCTACATAGCAGATTCTGTTATGTGAATCACCTATATTAATTTTCCCTCCACCAATTTTCGTATGTCAATCTAGTATTCACCCAAAATTAAAATAGTACCAGTTGAGCTGGCTGCCATCCCTTTTTAAAAAACATGTTAAAAACATTATTCCATGGTATATAAATCCATATAAATCTAGTCAAGAATCATCTAAATTTTTGAGCCCCTCAATAATGGTTGTCAATAAATACAATGACCCAAACTCACCAAGAACCATGGGACCATCATGATTTCACAAACTAGGCCTCAAATCCCCAGTGATTATAAATATTTCCATATGGATTTCATGATAACAAGATGAAACCCCTTGAATTACCATAGCTAAACACACTAATTATCAAATCATATTCAATCTCAAAGATACTTACCTTGAAACTACACTATATGTAAATGAATTGTTTTAATAGATTGTCACCCCTTCGTGAAAATCATGTTTAGGTAAAGTTACTCAAATCACATGAATTTCAAAACTCATACTCCTATTGTTTACTTACACCCTCTTCACAATAGAATTATACCCCCCTTTACAATGTAATTCTCTCCCCCTTTGGAAATAAAATCTAAAGGATCCTGGGGGGGTGTCTCAAACCAAAAAATTCTCCAGAGTGCGGGGAAGTCTGAACATGAAATTTCAACCTCATCTCCAAAAATATATCATATGGAATAGCTTTTTTAGTGATATTTTCAAGATTCTACATAATGAAAATAAAAAAGATTTTTATTTCACCTAAATCAAATTCCACTTTTATTAAATGATATAAAAATTCAACATGATTATACTGAGGCTATTAAATTCGAATTTTTTTTTTGAAAAATCAATAGCAATTTGATTATCATAAATAATCTTCAATTTTCTCTTAACATCATCCCAAAAATCTACAAGCTAAACCTATATCCATAAAGCCTATGTAACTACATGCATTTGATTCAGATTTTCTCAGGGTCACTGATCTCAGATTATGAATGTACCAACTCATGCAACTATCACTAATAAAGAACACTAGACCTGATGCGTATCTATGGACTATACAGTCTCCTTCCTAGTCTACATCAGAGTGACTAAGAAAGTCTATATCCACACTAAATCTATAGAGTGAGAACTAATTCATTATTCCTTTCAAATTCCTTATAATTTTTTAAAACTCAATCATGTGTGACTCATTTGGTTCAGTTTGATGCCTTGTACATATATTCACCTCATAATCAATATCAGGTTTGGATTATATGAGATACAAAATGATTCCAGTCATGCTTAAAAATTTCATATGTTCATCCTTGATTACTTTTTCATCTTTGATTAAATTTGGTCCAAATTATATAGGTTTAGAAAAGTATTAGATTATTTTATTCTAATGTTTCTTAATATTTATTTGGTATAATTTTCTGCTAAACTAAATACACAATCAAGGTTTGACTAAATCTATAATCATAGAAAATAGTTTAACTCTCCCATCATGGACATATCAAAATGCTTCAAAATATTTGTTGCAAATTCCCTATGAAAGAAACCATCAATACTGGGAAAAATTATCTCATACACATATAAAATCACCATCATTATTTTTGAGGAATACTTCTTTAGGTACATTTTTTCATCAAAATCACCTTTGACAACCCCAGTTTTTTTACAAACAATCATAATGTTTAGAATACATGGTCCTTGGGGTCTATTTCAATCCATTCAATGATTTATTCAATATAAAAACCATTCTTCCATCATTTTCAAGAATAAATAATTCTTTTTACTGAATAAAAACTTTTTATTCAAGGCCACTACTAAAAAACCCATAATTTACATCCATTTGATAATATTTGTAATTATTTTGAGTTGATACTAAAAAATATATTATAATTATCTATAGTCCTGAAATGAGAGAAATAGTATCTTCAATGTTTATATATTATATTTGAGAATATCCTTTTATGAAAAGTCTAGATTTTTTTCATGTCACTTCTCTTTTATCATTTATTTTATTCATAAAAACCCAATTTGTATTGATAAAATTATTAGACTTCATTATTTGAAAAATTTACCATGTAAGGTTATTCTCAATTTGGTTGAGCTATTCATTCTTAGATTCCACCCATTCCTAATGTTCAACACCCTAAACTACAGTTATTAGATCTACTTATGAAACAATAGTTTTTTGGTTCTCAAATCTTAGCCTCCTTATAGTTTGAACTGGTAATTTATGATTCCTAGTGATATTCTCAGTTTCTACATGTTTATTAATCCTTTAAAACGGATTTTTGTCACCACCACTACCTTATCCATAATCAATAGAACATTATGAATTAGAATGAACTATTTTCAGTCAAATTTTATTAACTTTAACACCCATTTCATAAAAAATATGAACAATGTTTTCAGTAGGATACCATCATTCAGCTTGAATATTCTAATTTTTCCCCATACTTACATAAATATTTACATCTTGACACTCATTAATTTTATTCAATTTTTATTCTTGAATTTATATATATTCCAATAAGATAAATAGTCTATAAAGACTACATTTTCACCCTTTTATTCAAACATTCACAACATTCTTCATTTGATTTTAATATAACAAGGAATACCATAGACATTGAAATATTTCACCATTTGATTATTTTGGTAACACATTTCATAGGGTGTATCATGTATATTGGGTCTCAAAAGACATATTTTCTTAACATGAACTACATTACACACTAATTTACAGCAAATGTATTTTCAAAAATAATTCTCATCTCACATTATTCAAAAAAATTCCACAATGATACAATTCTTTATATATAACACGCTATTATATTGTGTCATATAAGTTGTGATTTACTGATTCCTGATTCCATGTTTTCTAAGATAAGATTATAATGAATCACTTATGTATTCATTCCCATTTTCATATATTAGTATTTTGATACACAAACCAAGATCCTTTTCAACTTGACTTCTGTACATTTTACACATCCTAATAGCCTCAAACATTTTCATGATAACAAGAAATTATTCACCTAGTGAATTAATATATGAATGTAATGAAATATAGAGTACCTTTAGTAGTATTTTTTATTATGGGCCCACAAATATTTGTGTGGAATAATTCTAATGGTGTAGTGAAAGTAATATCCAACTTGTTGTGAGTCTTCTTAGTCATATTTACCTTATGAAATGTTCTCAAGATCTCATTATGATCTCTTATTATCTTGGATAAATATCTTAACAATTAATCTTTAACAATATTTCATAGGATTATTTTACCCAGATGACCAAGTACCCCATTCCATAACAAATATAAACCTTAATACTATACTAACATGTTGTGGAAGGATCACTAATTCAGATTAAATTTCTATTTATTATAATGTATTTAAATATAGTTCCAACATCACGTGTGATTTAAATGTTACATATATTTATCTAGAACGTTACTTCATGCCCATTATCACAAATTTAGCTAACACTCAAAAAGTTTCGTTTTAGTCATTCAATATAACAAACATCATATGATCTCAAAATATGATTCTCAATTTGAGTTATGCAAATAACTTTAATCATCACAGAATAGCCATTACAAAAATTTAATACACATATTTCATGTTTCTCATAGTTCTTTAAAATTTAAGAATCACCAATAATGTGGGAGGAAAACCCACTATCAAGTATCCATTCCCTTTTCTTCTTACATTCCTCAAAAGAAACTTCTATGAAGGATGACTTTTCTTCATTATGAACTTTTACTTATTTCCATTTATATTTAGGAGGGAACAAAATGTGTAAACCTATCATGAATTTCTATTATCTATATCCATTTTGGTTACTACTTCCACATGACTGTTAAAGATAATCAAACCTATTTTTTTATGGTCAACTTATCAAATGATTCCATATAAGCCCACCTTCTTCTAAGATTTTCTTTCTTTTTATATGAAATACTCTCTTGTGACCTTGCCTTATCTCAGGGAAAGATATTTTATAACAACATGGTTATTATCTCTGTATCAACATTACAAAAAACCATTAATTACCATGAAATATATATTTTCTTGAAAAAATAGAGGTGTATCCATAAATCATCTATCCAAAAATTGACATCTGATGAATTTTTGGGTAAAATTTTATTTTGGATTAGGGAGAGAAGTTTCATTCAATATTTCTCTTTCATTAGGTAATTTTCTAGGAAATTTATCTCTATTTTTCATGATTAATATTATACTAGAATTGATATTTAAACATTAATTATCTATGTCAATGGTTTTGGTAACATTTTTTTATGATGAATTTACCAAATATTTTCCATCACCATTGATGGATTCTCCATTTAATTCAATAAAGTTTTTGAATCCCTTCTTGGACTTTGTCAGAAATATCTCAGATTCAAGCCATTTTTATTTTTTCATTAACAATTATTCATCCTTATAGGAGATATTTTATTAAATACCAATGATCAAATTCTCATATTTAGTATATTTCAGTCTGATATTTTAATTTTATTCTATAACATTTCTATCTTTTTTAACTTGGTCACCTTTTTGATCAACCTATTTCATATCCTCTCATACCAATATTTATTATATTTCTTGATAAATGTGTTTTTCTCAAGAGATGACTCAAGTTAATCTTTGATTATTCATTCTTAATCTGTTGTTTTGGAATCATCTCCACCACCACTAGGTGAATAAATAGTTTGTTTTAAGCATTATCCATAAAATTTGTTAATTTTTCTTGTGTATCATCATCAAAATCACTAAATGAGATAATATCACTTTCCACTTATTTTCTTATCAGATTTATCCTTTTGGTTCTTTGAAATATCTACTTTATTCCACTAGATTTTGATTCTTATTTATAATTTTTTCTCCACTTATTTTATTGAGTATTTTCATCATTTTTAGATTCATAATATGATTTTTTTTCTTATCTATAAAATTAATTGTATAGTGTCCATGACCATTTAATTTGTAAAATACACTAGATAATTTACCTTTTTTCTTACTTTCACCCTTAAAAATATTTTAGAAATGAATGTAATAAGTATTTAATTTTATAATTCATTCTTAGAATCAATTTTTTTAGCAACATCTTCATCATTTCAAATGCTAATATTCCACAATTCTTCAAAATCCATCTCTTATTTCACATTATTTTTAAATTCTGGAACTCTTTTCATTTCATATGAAATGATAATATTATGTAACTCATCTAGAGAAATATCTTCTTTATCTTCGAGTGATGATATATTGGAATCACACATATTCATTAAATTTCCATCAACTTCTTCACCATTTCCAAGTCATCATATTTCTTATAAAATCCTATAATATTTCTTTTAATTTAATTTATTCATCTAAATAAATCATAAAAACATTCATTTTTACCATTTAAATACCTTGATATTTTCTTTTAAAAATTTACAGCTTTTCCTCTTTTACATTTATATTGTCTTGATAACTATTCCCTATATTATCCTAGATTTCTTTTATAGTTTTTAGACCAATATAATTAGTGTAAAATTTATCTGATAATGACTTTAGAATATAATTTTGTGATTTTCCATCCACTTTTACATTCCAAATTTCAAAAAAATCATATGAACATCATTTAAAAATTATGGAAAAAACTATCACTACATCATGAACATCTAGAATCAGAGATAATAGATATGGAAATATTCAATTCATCTAAAAATGATAATATTTTCCTTGGAATGTTGGTACAACCCTATTGTTTACTATATTGATATAATCCAGTGTTAAAAGAATAAAATCTAGTATCCTATAGAGGTAATCGAGCTATAATACCAAGTAAAGTGTCTAGTAGGATTATATTCCTCCACTAAGAAGAGGGGTAGGTGAATTAGTGGAGGGCTGTTTTTAAAATTTCTTTTAAACATGAATAATATTCTAAGACTTGTTAGAGTAAAATCCACTCAAAACAAAAAAACCATCTTCACATGATCCTAAGATAATGAAAGGTCAAAGAATAATTTTTTTTATAATAATTGGATAAAATAAAGATTCCTACTCTATCCCATGGGTGGATACCCACACCCCAAACCATTAATTATATTCAATATAAACCCAAGTGACATTTTCATAAAAGAATTTATGCGACATCCCATCACACATGTCTAGAGTCACACACGATGATACAATTTCACCCAATAGTATATAAGAATATTATATGATGAAGAAGATCACTAGAAAAATCATGTTTCTTTGACAATAAAATATGAAGATCCACTTCTATGAGACTCCATAATTTTCAATAAAGAATCACCCATTGTGCAGACATGTAGTGTGCTTCTCAAATATTCTCAAACTCAAATTAGATTTATTTAAGACATGAGTTTCATCAAATGTTGATTTCCAATGATTTAAACTCTTCTTCAAACTCCCCCCATTGTTATCGTTTTTTAAATAATATTATATCGTAAGAATCGTGGTTATGTAACATATTTTTCACTTATATAATTTTAGGGTGATGTCATCCGCACGGGATCCGCTGTCCTCGAGCGCACATATATGATACTGTAATAATACTTATCTCGTTCCCCAGGATTCATGATCATTTATAGATATTGTCGCGGGCCATGATCCTCAAGCTGAATTGATGAACTCCAAGCACATTGACCCAAAACATTTTCATCACCAAGGTCTATCAGCAATTTCCGTCTCAAATGAAAATGATAAAATTTTTCACTCTCTCTATTTTGTGATATATCTTCTACAGATGACATGATCTATCTTCAATATTATTAAGAAAATGATACATATTTTTATGTAACAATTATATCCACTCATTTCTTTTCTATTACAATTTAGAGGAAATTCCCTAAGATCTCTAATATCTTTTTTCAGTTACAATACAAAAGGATACATCACATCATATCTATAACTTCAATAAAAATATAACTGAATTGTGGATCAAATTAATTTATGATATATTAAAATCAACATATAGTTTTCTTGAAAAACCGATACATACTCCATAAAAAATCCTAAAATCCAAAATTTAAAACTGATGCTTACGATTATAGATGTATTCAAAACTTTTCTAGTATCATCTTAATTAGGTATCCTTGGAATAATAAAAAATTTGGAAACTTTTAGTATTGAAATCATTATGTAGTGAAAATTTTGAATCAATTATGTGGAGAAAAAATGTCTATATAACAATCATCTATAGGGATTTACATTCATCTATATCACCAATCAGAAGCATTATACCCATTAAAATTCAACCATGTGAATAAATCAACTATGTCACAAAAAACATCCATGTGAACTCAAAAAATCGATATGTTATTCATTTTTATACTTGCAACATTTATTTATGTCAAAAACATTGTCTAATTGATTTTTTTATATAGAAGAAATTCCTACATGAATCACCTATGTGGATTTTACATTCAACCATTTGGCTTTTTGAATCTAGTATTCCCTAATAATCAAACATAAATGCTTCAAAAAACCTCCATCCCTTCCCAAAACACTTGTTAGAATTATTAAAATTTTCCCATGACATAAAAATCAATAAAAAGCAGACCAAGTATCATCATGATTTTTGATCTCCTCATGAATGGTTGAAAAAATTATAACAACCCAAACTCACCATAAACCATGAGATCATTAATCCCTTACAAACTAGGTATGAAATCCATGCGGTTCATCAAATCAGAATTTTGTGGAGGTATAATGTTTCTATGGCCTTTTAGACTATTATTAGAGGATCCTACCAGCCTTATCTCATATTTTAACTCCTCTCACATCATTTACAATAAAGGATGAAGCACTTTTGTGGATTAACTAGTTTTGAGGAAGGTGTGGTTCTTAATGTTTATCGCAACACTTTATGTCAGTGATTGGGTTGCATGATGATGCATTAGTGAAATGTTATTTCCTGTGAGTATCATAATTTACAACCTCATAATGGTAATTATGATATCACTAATCTTGTGTTGAAGATGCTTGTGATATCCTTGAAGTTGTGACAATATTACCTCATTGGTGAATGTTATTTGGACTTTATAGATCACAAGATCCTGAGGTTTTTCCTCTACTAGGGTGAATTGAATTTGCATAAATGATAGTGGTCGGATTTCTTATAAGATTATAACTTTGATATTTCCTTTCCAAATGGGAAGAAAATGTTGGGTCTAATGATTTGAGTATAAATCACATGGAGATGTTTTGTGTGAGTCAGGTGATGGTTGTAGAGTGATGATGGAGATCTATGTGATACACTTTGATATGGGAGAAGTTGATGATAAAGGATTTCATCGTCATATGGAAGTACAATAGGCCTTAATGTAAACATGTTTAAGAATCCTATATGGGTGATTTTGAGTTGGGTTTTGGTGAGATTGCATTGTTCTTGGTAATTATAACGAGGGATGGTTTAAGGATGATGAGAATTCGGTATTATTTTAGGAAATGCTCTTTTTTCTTTTTTTGAATAATGTTTTGGTCCTTTGTGAGTCCCAATATTCTTTTATGGAAATATATCTTGTAGTGGATAATATGTATCATGCCTTGAGTGATCATTTTTAGTGTTTTGGTATGAAGGGGATATTTTCTAAATTTGTTTCCTAGAGTTTGTGTTACGAGAGAAAGAAGGATAAGAAATGAATTCATGGTTGTTTTCTTTAGTCACTTAATGCTTCATAAAGGAAGTGAAATGTATTTATGATGGACTCCATCACTAGGTTTCCTTGATTTAAGGGTGGATATTATGTTATATGGGGATTCATGGTCGAATTGAGTAATTAATCACACTTATTACTAATTAAGGATTCAATCTCAGTGTACGTTTTGTCATGTAGGTATCTGGAGGATATGTTGACGATCTATGTGGTTCTAAAGACAATAATATCTTCTAGTGATTATCATTTTACCTATAGAGCTAAGAGAATCCTTTAGTGTGATTTTGGATCTTAGTTGTTTCTTATACCCACTTTTCATCCACAAATATATGATTAAATAGAGTGAACCATCTATAATTTGGAAGATATGTTTCATTCATGCATTCTAAATTTTACAGGTTCATGGGTGAGGAAATTTACATTAATGAAGTTCAACTATAATTAAAATTATTACTCTATCCTTGGTATTTACAATTTAAAAAAAATCATTGAAAACCCTACCAATCTCCATCTTGTTGGACCAGGGTCAAGGATATAGTGATTATTTGACTAGATTTTGTGCATAGCATGAAAAAGAAGGTTTATGTGATTTAAAAGTTCATGAAGAAGGATTAGGATTATCAAAAGTCTTTTAAAGATCACCAGAGGTGCCCCATGAAGCTTGATATTAGAGATCATGTGTCCTTGAAGGTATATAATCATCATGGGAAGTAGAGGTTCAATCACAAGAGTAAGATTTATCCTTGATTGGTTGGACCACTCGAGGTGTTAAATAAAATTAGATATATCACATATCAATTATCACTCACCCTATAGATGATATATATATATAGCTTCTTTTATGTGTAAAAAAAATTTAAGTATCTACATGGTGATTCTCGTATCATAGAATAGGGAGAGTTGGATGTTAAATATGATATGACCTTCGAGAAATGGCTTTTTGATATCTAGTTCCATAAAAAGAAGGTGTTGTGTGGGCACGTTATCCCATTGGGTGGTATCATATGGAAATATGATGAAATAAAGTAGTGTATGTGGGAACATGATTCACAGATGAATGAAAAACATCTCATTTATTCTCTAATTTGTTATGTATAGATTCATGATTGATGTATTATTATATGGTTGTTGATTTATGAGTTTATTTATCCTCTGTGATACGATGTTTTATTGATGTATTGGTTTTTTCTAGAGTTATGTCCATATAAAACAAGCTATTTAGTGTTGATGTTGTATGACTATTCACTCTTGACCCATGATGTGTTGGTGGTGTTTTTTTAATTAGATTTATGACAAGTATCTATTAGGATGGTTGTTTCGATCCATAATTTTTTTCCTTCCTAGGTTTATTTGTAATTCTCAAGGATGTGAATTTATTGATAGGTATTTGATATAAGGTCTTAATTTTTTGGATCCTTCCCATTGCATATTCCCAAGTCTTAGAGGTTCTAAGAGAGAAATAAAAAGTTTTTTGGAGGTAAGAGTTGGGTCTCTAACCATCTAGAGGTCTACCATGATGTGGTGCTAGGAATGGTGGTGGTTGAAGTAAAGAATTGTTTTTGATTATGTGAGTGTGGTATAATGATGGTTTATAGTTTCTCTATGAATATAGGAAATTTTTGGGGATAGTGCACACTACAGGTTCTAAAATTTTAGAGTTGGTCACAATTTTAGATTTTTAACCATATATTTGGACATTTTGGTATGTCTTTTTGGTGTCTTAGAACTTTTGAATTTTGTGTGTGGTATTTAATGAAACATAAGGAGTGAAACCCCAAGGGTATCCATTTTTTATTGATTTTTATAATAAAATATTCCCTGTATGAAATAGATAAAGGCCCCATGCCCATAGTGGTTCATGGTGTCATCGGTGGTTAGGTGGCTTCCTTCCTTAGTGTGTGGATCACTATTCACATCATTGTGACTGTTTTAGAGGGAGTAAATCTAATAGAGTTCAACTATATGAAAAGTGGAGCACTAGAAAATACCTAGGTGTATTCGGAATGGTGGTGGGTTTATGAATCACTGAGATGATAGATGTGCAGTGAAAATAGTGATTTGGGTCCCACTACACAATAGTCTTTGGCGTGGGGAGTTGAAACAATTAAAGATTTTCCCATGCACAATGAAGTGTTGTTATGATGTTCACTTGGGTGTTTGAAATGTTTTCTCCCCTGTTATGTTGTATGAAAAGGAGTGTTCAAAGAAAAGTTAATTTAGTTTTGAAAGTGCATGAATCTTGAAGGTTCAAATTCATAGATAAGAGGATCTATCTTTGACCTGAGGCACCACATGCATAGTGGGGGTCACAACACCATAGTGGAGGCTGTTTAGGCTTCATCTATAAATAAAAGGTTTGTACTTCATTGTTTTGAAATTTATTCTCTTCCTTTAATCCCTACCTGACCTGAGGCCCTTATATCCCTATCTAACCATCTTTCTTGGGAGTTTTATCCTCTTAGTTCATTGATATCAATCTCCCCTAATTAAAGGTACCCTTTTATCCTCCCATATCTAGATTTTTTTCTTATTTCCTATTAGAATATTGTACAGTAAGGTGTCTACAATTTTTTGTCAAGATTTTAGAATGATTTGATGAAAGATTATTATGGTTAGGTTTAGAGGAATTTTATTTAATATATAATGGTGTTTAATCCTTCATTAACCAGTGATTAAGCTGTTATTTGAAGAAATTTTTTATTGTGATACATATTCCTGACATCTTATTTTACATGCAAGTATAAGATTAAATAGATTTAATTTTATTAGAAAATGGTGGAACCCAATAAATATAAAAATATATATAAAATAAGGAAGAATGAAATATGGAATGAGATATTGTGATCATGTGGGGTTAATGATTTTATTGAGTTCCTATTTATATTTTATATATATAATAAAAATCATTACTATTGTAATTATTATTTTTTGGAATGGTTAATACACATGGAAATCGTATAAATAATGTAACGATAGTTAGATAAAGAGGGTAATGATATATGCCTATTAATTTAATTATCATTCTTTCTTGAAATATTTTAAGCATGAATGTATTTCTTGAAGTATGTTTATGGTTGATTCCTAGTTATTGTTAACTTATGATATTTATTTTATTGTTTCTGAATCTGATACATAATGATATAGTTAATACAATATGGTAAAGAAAAATGTTATTTTCTTGAATTAAATTGTTTGTGTGTTGTTGTTGTTGTGATCCAAACCATATTTCCGTTAAATGTTTGATAAGATTGTGTATTTGATATTATTATCTAGGTAGACCCCAATATTTGTGTGCATAAAATATGTGATTTTCTACTTTGAATATACCTTTAGATGGAAAATCTATTTCCATGATTTGTTTTAAACCCGGTATGGTTCAGATATTTAACTAGGAATGGGTTGGATTTCCTAGGTTATGGTTGTGGATTGATATCAAAGATGGTAGAATGGAATTAATTACACTGAATGGTTTTGTTAATTACATTGAGATGGCTAGGAATAGGTTGAGATCTAGGTATTCCCATTGGTTGTCTGGTTGGTTTTCTATTCGATGGTTAGCTATTATGAAATTTTTCTTCCTATTATAGTTTCATGGATACAATGTGACTGCATCATCATTGTGTGGCATTGGATGAGTCCTAGAATACCCAAGAATATGGAATGGTAAATAGAATTTGAATAAAAACATGGTATGGGTGTCAATGTTAGTAATGTGGAAAAATAAACATGGGATGGTAGGAATGAATTCTTTGGGATCATGGAATAGAATTTCTAAATTTTAATGAGGTTTAAGAAAGCACCTTGGCATGATTAATTAATGTATATTGTTAAATAAAAATTTAAAATGGGGTTTATGTATGTGATTAAACCAAAGATTATGTAGATTCATTAATGGACAAATAAAAATTTCTAAATTACTTAGTGATTCGGTTTATACTTGTTTTTATTGCCTCTGTTATTATATGAAATCTAGTTTCCTGGACCATAGCAGTGAACATTGAGTGTCATTTAAGACATTAAATGAAATTAATTATAAGGATATATAATTTCTCTTAGATTGTTTGTGTGATGTACTGTAAATATATTTTATAATTTCATATGCCCCACCACCCCAGTCAGGTGGGCAGTCGACACCTAAATGTTTTAGGTTATTGGAGATTTCCATAACATCATAGTTTATAGGAAAAAATGTTTGGAATCTCCCTATTCCATACTCTAAATTCACTCATATCATAGTGTGGAGGTGTTTGTTGGGTTGTGATGGACTGAGTTATAGGGTAATTTACTTTAAGGACTGTAATGGATCTTAATTTTTTTATACATGTATTTGTGGGTTGAAGTGTCGTAAGTTTATAGGATATACATGTATTAAACTATAGTGAATGTGGTTTTATATAGGTAAATATTAACGGGTTGTAGTGGATTGAGGTATAGTGAATCATACATGAGATTTAGTTTCTCTTAGACTCTCTACATGGTTATAGGATGTGATGATGATGAGGTTGTGATGAGTTTTGTGGGATGTTGGATGAGATGATGATATGGTTATGATATGTAACAATGGGGTGATGATGACTTATAGAAGGTATTGTAGCACATGAAGTTTGGTGTTGGGGTGTGCGAGCAAAAAATATGTAGGGAATTTCTTTCAAGGTAACTTTCTTATATATATATATATATTTTCTTTTGATATTACATCACCTACTTTTATAAATTCTTTAATGGGTGAGCCATGGTGAGGATGGGATATATTATCACATATTTAAGTTACAATATAGTTTCATCTATTTATTCATTATGCTCTAATATCCTTCTCTCATAATTTTCATAATTGGTTCCAAGGAGGATTCTACTGAATAAACATGTAATCCCACCCTATATATATAACTATTTTTAGGTATGTATGAGTTTGTTGGTAATTAGTTTGGATGTTACTAGATCATGGAGTTGTTGGAGTTTCGTATAAATTACCTATGTGTTTATTGGTTGATATCATGTTATCAATTGTCCTAAAATTTAATATATGGAGTTTTTTTGGTGGATCTCAACTTGTTTATTTTCCAAAAAATTATATAATGAGGTTAATGTATCCCATTTGTATGTATTTTATACCCTCGTTTCTAACCTCAAACCCATGGCCTATTAGTGGTGGGTTTCGAGGGTCACCCACTATATTTATGGGCATCCATGGAAGAATACTAGTGGGAGGGGGGTATTATGAAACAATAATTAACTTCTTCAAAACATTAATGTCATAAATATAATTACAATGGTTTAGAATACTAAAATATTTAAATAAATCTTTTGTAAATATTATATATCAGAGACATAAATTGGGAATTGATGAAGGTTATCCAATGATGAATTAGAGGCATCACTAATACACAATTCATTATTTTTCCATTAAATAAGTAATTAGAGGTCTAAATAATAAATTAAATAAAAAAATCCCCCTTTATCTTAGTTGATCCTGAAAATGGGTTACAACTGACACCACCATAAAATGAAATATTTAGCCCTGAACATCATGTAACTAATGAAATTCAATAATGATATATATATTGAAAGAAATACAAATAAACCCATCATGTATAAAATAATTAATTAAATAATTTTAAGAAAACCTATTGAAATATAATGTCTTTTTAATCACACCAAACATTAAAATGAAGGTGAAAAAATAATTTTGGGATTAATCATGTGGTCATAATTTTTTGAATTTTTCTTATATAGTAATTAATCTTTTTTAAAATTTATAAATGTGTGCGCTACCATTAATGTAATGAATTATTTTAATTTTGGATTGTGATGTAACTCAAATCACTTGTGATACACACTAAATGTTTATTCTACGGTAAATGAACCATTACAAGATCAACAAAACCTTCATAAAATTTTTCCATGTTCATTTACTAGGTTATATTATTATTTTACTTACATGTGTGAAATTACAAAAAATGCCTTGAAAATTCCCAAGCTACAAAACTAAAATTTTAGGACCTTTACAAAAATACTCATATTTATCTAAAAAACTACATACATACACAAATATATATAAATAATCCATTTGAATTATGCATATAATGTCTGTGTATTTGTGTGTTTGTATATAATATCATAATATTTATAAAATTGATGTTTATATATATTGATATATATATATAATTTCCTATTCATACATATATATGTAATGATTACATAAAAAATATAATGTACATAAAAAACATAAAAATATTTAAATATTATATTTATACATTATATATATATATATATTTGTGCGTGTGTGTAAAAATTTACGTAACCCAAAAACAAACAATTATGTATATATATATATATACAGAATAAAGTAACACACACACAAAATTGAATAAATATATAAATACATGCATGCAAGCATAGACTGATGGATTGATGTATAATTGTTGTTTCTGTGTGTGTGTTTATACATATGTACGCATGTATTTATTTTAAATTTGAAATTCGTATATACACACACACATATCATGAAGAATTCATATGTGAAAGATAATAATAAAAATTTGATCTATAAAAAACACTTAAAAACTATATTCGAGTATATACCATAGGTTCAAGAGTTTAATCGTCCAAAAAACATGAGTACATGATTTTTTTTGGGAATATCATTCTATAAACTCTTATTTATCACTAATGAACAATTATCTAAACAAAAAAAGATCAAGTGGACCTAGAGGGCCAATAGGGATTGAACCCCAATGCTCCTAGCTGAGGAATGGATGGATAACTACTCAACCTAGTGAGCACATACAATCATTATAGTGAATTATATATGCTGTTAAATATAATATATTATATTAGAAAAATATTATTTATTTATTTATTTATTACTACAGTAGAATATAATTTTATGTCCACAAGACATTGGATTTATTCATGCTAAGAAATCGATGATGCTTCTTATGATGATAAAAGTAATTAGCACTTATCAATGCTAATTTTTGGCCTAGATAAAACTCAAAAAAAATATTTTATGAAATTATTCTTTGTCTTGAAGTAAATCTTATTAGCGCTAATTCACATTACCACTATGAAAAATCGAATGCCCCCTATATCTCTAATGTAAGACCTTTATCCACGCTAATTTAAAAAACTACCCAAATGCCATGCTCAACCACATAGTCCTGTTAGGATTCAAACCCTTATTCTCTTTGTGAAATTGGAATTCCCTTTTCACTACTCCATATCATTTTTATTATATATATATTTATATACATTTTTTTATTTCTATATTTATATACATAAATATATATTTTTATATAATAATTTTTAAATATATCTATAAAATATTCCTATACATTTAGATATAATAGTATACTTGTATATAATTTTATATAGTGTATTTATAAATTTCATATTTATTGTAAACAAATTTACACATTATATTACTATAATATGTTTAAATACATTTATCTTATGTATGTTTAGATATATATATATATATATATATATATATATTTGTATTTGTGTGTATGTGTGTCTATATATATATATATTAGGTGCTTAGGGGTACAATTACATTAAACACACACATACACCACAAACATAGGCCAGAAAAGAAGGTCATAGCCTCCCCAATGGATAGACCAACTATGAAGCCTTATTTATTTATTACATAGCCCAAAGGACCAGTGGGAATGAAACCCATTACCTGGACCAAAGGCCCATAAAATAGCCCGAAGGCCCAGTGCAGCATCATACCTATGTCACCACCTGCCTACATTATGCCTGCATCACTGCCTTCCAGGGGAAATTCACTCCCACCTAGATTTGAACTCGGGTCTGATGTGGGATTTTAGGGATCCTTTACCACTCAAGAAATCCCCCAACCACCTGTTTGTGTATATATATGTATGTATTTATTATTTAATATATATTTATTTCAAAAACTAGTGTGTGTGTGTGTGTGTGTGTTTATATACATGTTTACATCTATATATATGTATGTATATATATTGCAATGTATACATACACACACACACACAGACACACGCATGCACACACACACACATATATTATATTAAATATATATTAAAAAATATATAAACATAAATATATATATCATTATATATTTTATTGAAGTGTATTTATATTAATCTAAATTTGATAATTCTTTTTTATATAAATTATGATCATAATATTATTAATAAAATTTTGTTTTAAAATTATTTATATTTTTAAAAATTCATTCTATATGTAAAATGGTTTTATTATATTTATTTTATATTTTATAATATATGTAAATACAAACAGACATAAAATTATATATGTATATTATAAATATATATGTATTTTATATATTACATAATATTAATTTAAATATCTAAATTTTAACATGAAATTTTTTTATTCATTTATGTAGTTCATATTAATATATTTAATGCTTTTCAATATTTATTTATATAGTTCACATGACTATATTTTATAATATATATATGAAATTAAAATTATATATATAATTATAAAAACATAAAAAATAGTAAAAAAAGAATAAATGATTAAAAATATATATCAATTGTTTATATATATATTGTTATATAAATAAAATTATAGAATATATAAATGTGTATATATATAATTTATATGCAAGGTACCCTTCATCATTTCTAAAACAATGTTGATCAAGGAAACACTTTTTTTAATGCTGATAAGAGGTGCCCTTTTATCATTGTTTTTTTAGAATAGATAATTCTCACATTTTTTAGTGTTTTTTAGTACTAATAAATTCCACCATTATCAATGCATTTATTGCACTGATAAAAGTGTATCCTTTACCAATTATTTTAGTGCTAATAAAGGGTTACACAATATTTACATAAATCAATAGCAGTGTGATTATAATTTCATTAACACACACAAACATATTAAACAATTTATATTAACACACTCACATTATTTGTATATTTAAATAGTCAAATATATATATATATATATCCACAAGTATATATTAATTTATATTTATATATGATTATTTAATATTAATATATTAAAATATTATTATATATTTACAGAAATATTATTCATTATATTTATGTATTATTCATATTAATATAAAAAAATTATAATTTTATTTTCTAAAAATATTTTTATTAATTTCAAAGAATATTAATTTAATTTAAAATTTAAGGATACTTTTTTATTGAATTATAATACTATAAATCCATCCTTTGTGAAGTGCTCATTGGAATTTATAGTCACAGTAAGGGGGGGGGGTGAAACTCTGTACAATAGTTATACTGAATTCTTTTCTCTTTACATTTACCCCCTTTTTATATTCAAAAATTTTCATCTATTATTATTAATGGATATCGTATGTTCAAAAACACATTCATGCTATATACATGATAGAGAGTAAATAAAGCACCCCATATAGTATTTTTACATGGATCAACCCCAATATGGGAATCTACTCCCTGTTGTTTTTGGGTCTCGTATGAGACACATATTTCCCACTATTGTCATAATTTATTATAACGGGGAAGGTATCATCCTAAACCTAGAAAGGTTATAGGGATGCTTTATTTTTCACCCAAATTCTATCTCTTGATATGTTTTTCATACCACCCCATGACAGTCACCAACCACATTATTGGTATGGATATTATTATACTAGATCATTTATTATTCAACAAATTTCCATCCAAACTCTATAACAAGATATTCCTTATGCATTGGGATGAAACTACACACAATAATAAGAACGTATACCATAATTAGATTCGTTGATAGCTAGTAAATAATCTTCTTCATTTAGATTCACAACATCCTCTTAAAGTAACAAATATTTCTAGACCATATTAGAGATTGAGATCACTATCCTTACTCAACAAATATTCAAGGTCTTCAACTACCACTAAATATATATTATTCCAACTACATGAAATATGAATTTGTTCATTCAATATATTTTTGATATTTATATTTTGAATCATCTGATCTTCTTCTAAGAATCCTGAAATCCAACCCTTATACATGATTTATATAGTTTTCATTTCTCAATAACATTTAGTTTCTTAAATTCTAAAGTCTCAACTACTTATTGTACTTAAACATTTAGAACTTATGAAACCTGATATAAAATTTTTGTCTTTATCACAAATTTTGGTCTCTTAATATATGGATCCTTCTCAACTTTTTAATTCCTAATCTTATTTTCCGTATCCTCAAGTCCTTTTACATAAAAAATATTTATGACAAACAGGTTAGTTCTAAACATTAATGAAATATTTTTTTATATCAGATAACTTTGTAAAATTTGTTTCCCATAAGTTTTGTTTTCAAAATAGATTGTCTATTAAATTTATTCTTGGAAGGAATAATTTCATATAATCCATATGTGGGAAAAAATCACATAGTATTATCTTTTGATTATTGCCTCTGAATATGCTTCAATTTTATTCGATCTAAAATTCATGAGGTTAGGCCCTATTTATATGCATCATAAACCCTATCTGAAATTCATTTTTATTTTAAAAAATATGTTTTCAACTATTTTCAAATGAAACAAGGTTTTCACATCTCTTCATAATTTTGGAAAAATCTTTTTCACTATTCACAATTTTTTTGGGGTCTACATAGCTCAATTTCTACAATTACCAAACATATTTGAGAATCTACCTAACATTGTAAATCCTTTCATATGAGGAAAGGCTACAGTTAAAATATCATTCATACCACTTAAAAAACATACATGTTTTATTTAACACATCTTACCAACTTCAAATCGTCTGAACTTATGTTAATTCTCATCTTGAAACACATTCTAGGATAACTCAGATTTCACATCAGTAAATCATATATATCTTACTTCTTATCATGAAATATTTTAGAATATAGACCAATCAACCATGATTTATCATTTTAACAGTTTGTATTTATGAAAAATAATGTTTTAAATATTAGTAACTAATCATTCTTTTGGGAATTTTCTAACATTAACATAATCCATCTCAATTTCTACTTTTTCTAATGGACTTTCCTTCAATACATGATGCTCCAAGAGAATCTTTAACCTTATTTAATTCACTCTATGATTTAACTTCCAAAATTTCCAACTTAAAAAATCAACATGAATCATAGTATTTCAATCAAAATAATATCATTTGACACTGAGAGATCAGTATAGCATTGCATGAATTATCCACAGTATTCCCCTTATAGAACATATCTCAAACTTTTTTCAAACAAACAACTCCCAATGAAGTATTAAGCTCACTTATGCTTCCTTTAAACTCTTTTTTATCCAAACCTATTTAAGCTATGATAACTTATGGATGCACAATTGATTTCTTCCAAAATTAATGTTTCAGTAATATATCACTTGTAAGTATAAGTTTTGGATTCTTTATAACATAACCTTTACATATTCATTTAGATTCAATTTTTTGTAACTTATAATATCACTTTATATAAAAACACATCATCTAGAATTTCTTAATCCTCATATTCTTAGTTTACATGGTTCATAATCTATATATGTAACTTCTAGAAATCCTCTAAACTACCTTTAATGTTACTAAAATATCGTTCCAAAGTATACTCAAATATTCTTCATTATCAAAAATTTATTCTAAGACGTGTCAACTTCTTTAGTTCTTTTTTTATATAAATTTCAGATAGTGTAACTATTTGATAGTATAAATTCTAGATTAAACTACTTAAACATAACTTCTACAACAACAAGTAAGTGTATTTTATCTTTTAAAATAATTTTCATGATATATAGGCATAAGGATAATTTATCAAAAACCTCAGAATGAACATATATTAGATAGTTCTTTAATCAAAATTCATCACTTTTTATATATCACACTTAAGCATAGAACAAACGTCATAAAATATTTAATAACTCAATTAATTTTGAAAACTAACCCTCTTCCATTATCAAAATAAATCATCCAAACTCCAAATCTAGATTAATGTTAAATCCTATAAGTATACATTCAATTCAATGTTTATAAATATTTTTAACTACCAAATTGATATGCTTAAACACTTAACTTCTGAATCTCAAATTGTACATCCAGATCTACTTATTTCACTCATGTGATACTTCTATAACATTCATATTTATCCATCCCAAAAATCACATGGATGGAATTATTATAGAATATGTGTTTTCCTTCTTTTTTACCATCATAAAATATTTAATTTATTTCTTATTGACCATGATTTTTATTGAAAACTAGCACAACACTTTTCATCATAATATATTTTGGTTATTCAATCCCCCCTTTAGACATTTTGATAACACCTATTTTAATTCTAAAGAAAATATCCTTCTAATTTTATCATCAATATGTTCTTATTTTATCTCCCCCTTATTTATAATAAATAAAAAGTTTCAAGGATAAGGGAATGTATCACTCATCTATGGATTCATTTATAAATGAAATTTCATCTTGTCCCCATTATAGAAAGTAATGAATGAATCACCTGAGATAAAGATGGAATAATATTATCAAATCAATAATCAATAAATTAATAAACTATATGTCTACTTGAGAAATGATCCATGTAATAAAACATGGGAGATCAACATAGACAGTTCACTATCCACACACTATTTATCATATAATACCAACTTAAATTTATTTTTTATGTCATATTTAAGAGATAGTAATTTCTGAAATCATCATAAAAAACATTACAAAAATTCAAGTGAATGAATGTATCTCACCCTTTCAGTATCATTACCTAACCTCTTTAATATATGACATGATATAATTAACATAAGAATAGGAAAGTGTAACTATATACATACTTCCCATCTTTATCCAAAACTCTTTAGATTTTATATTCACAAAGAATGATGTAATATAAATGTTTTATCAACTTTGTAAATCATTCTTATCTAATAAACTTCATTAAAATTATTCATTATCGATGATTTCATATGAAATATTGTGGTTCATATAAATTGAAACAATGTGTTCCACGATGGATATCATCCTGGGTATTATAATACTTTTTTAACATTTATTACTTCCGGTATCCCGCTAAACACATGTATTACCTTCAATTACATGAATAGAGATATAAAAATAGAAGATATCATAATAATGTGGGTTCTTTATTTTCATATTAATGAGAGTAATGGGGCTGTGAGTTTCTTCTCATCCCATACAACCTTCCCTTCATAGATTATGTACTGTTTATGCTTTCAAAATTTATTTTACAAATAGTAATCTCCTTTGGAAGAATGGTTTTATTCCTCCTACTGTAAATTTTAACATTATGTATAATAAAACATTTCCCTATAGTTAAAAAGAAACTTGTATTTTCTTATGATTCCTCTATCTTTTTTATTCTATTTCCGATTAGGATAGACAAATAGTAATTCATTCTATTGTAATATGACCGTCTTGATTAGTTTGTCCACATGGATTCAATTTTTATTTCTCTTAATTTTTTAATAAATTATTTTAACATAGTATCCATGTATTTTATATTTTATCAGTGTTCCCAGTCTATTTTCACCATCCACATGATTTGTCAGCACTTCTTAGGTCCCCATTCTTTGGAAACATCAAATTTAGTTATTTTTGGATGTCTTATAGGAAATAAATACTTTAGTTTCTTTCTAGTATTTGTTATATTTATTAGTTTAGGTTGACTCATTTAATATTTAAGTTCATTTATTGCTTTTAATTATCAAGGATATGGCATATTATTCTATAATAGTATCATCTTCACTTTAGTGTAGTATCCATCACAACATTCCTCTTGGGTGTGATTTTTAACTCTTTTCTTCACCTTCATTCAACATAAGGAAAAATTATATATATTAATCCTTTTTTACTCCATATTTTGGTGTTGTTATAATTCTATTGGTTATGATACATGCTTATTATATTTACTATAACACTCTTCATCATTGTGACCACTATTGTTATACTTTCTTTTGAATTAATAAAAAAATTTAAATAAATTCTTGCTAAATAGATTTACCTTCATTTATATACTCCATTTCTATATAGTATGATTTATATCCTTTTCATATAATACCACTTAATTAATAAATTTTGTAATCATTGGTAATATAATAGTTATAATAAAATTCAATGGAAGGATTTATAAATCATTCACTACACCATCCGTGGAAACAAACCTTATTATTTTAACTTTTATTACAATATAGCTAGATTTTTATTCTTATTGTATTTTGGATAGATAAACCCATATTATATTCTTATATCATGGAGAATTTCCTTATATACTTTTTTATATCGACAATTGATGTTATAATGGGTTTCTCATAATTTTTCCATCCCATAGTTTTTTGAATTTTGATTTATATCCAACACTAGAAAATAAAAAAAAATTAGTATAAATAAAATTTTCTAAAACATCACTTACCTTTTTCCATAATATTTTAGTGGATGCATTCTTGGATGATAAAAATTCATTATTTCTAATAATTTGATTCTTTTTAGGGACAATAATCTTTAAGAAATATTGTTTGTTAACTTTTCTTTGATCTACATCTTGGGAAGTATCAACCTATGTCTCCTCCATATTTCTAGGATTAAATTCCAATTAAATCCACCACATATAAATGGTAATATTCTCATACTTAGCTATTTAAAAAAAATTTCCCATTTATTTTTCATCATATAAATAATATATTCAGGCATCTTGTTTCATTATTCCAATTAATTGTAATGATCCTTATTTTTTCCATTTACATACAACTATAAATTATTGACATAAATGGTAGCTATTTTAGTTTCTTATAATACAGGATCTTCTATTCATAATATTTTCTTATCTCATATTTATCATATGTATATTTTTTCAAGTTTTATTCAGTCATGGTGTGATATTTTTTAGAATAATAAAATTAATTCCTTGGAACCTATATATTCAATGATATTTTTCAACAAATAAAACATCTCGACCATTTCTAATCCAAAATATCTGCCTCAATCTAAAGATGTGCATTTTCTTTCTATATACCATTGAAAAATAAAAGTATATTTTTGAAAACTTTAGTAGATAAAATTTTCATACAATCTTTAATTTTAGAGTAAATATGACTAAGTGATTTAACTTCTACATACTCTTAATAGAATGATATTATTTATTCATAAGAATTATCCAAAAAAACATTTAGGAATAATTAACATTTTGATTACCTTCAAGTAGTAGTTGATCATCTTTATCATATTTTTGGTAAGATAACATCCCCAACTTCTTAGCCTACTTTTTTATATGTAATTTATGGTTTTTGTTGAAAATTTATACTAGTGCTATGAATTATAGGAAATATATTTTATATATAAGGAAATTATTAATATTATTTATATATGAACTTCATATATATCTAATAAACACAAATGAAAAAGAAAATAATTCTAATCAGAGGAGTAAGCTCATGATATAATACTAATTAGAGTGCCAAGTGGATTGTGATGTCACACTAAGCCAGGGGTGTAACATCCCAATTTGTTTATCAGGTACTACTATCTAGTCATTTTAATCTTCTCTTTTTTATTGACCCATAGTTTTTTCTAAGGTTTTAAGTTTTCTGTGAGTGGTTAGAAGTTTGTATTAAGGTGTTTGTGGTATGTGGGATCAAAATTATCGAAAATAAGGATAGAGGATGTCTACTAGATAGCGAGTGAGGGCCATTGACCAGCTAGTGAAGGTCTCAAAGGGGTGAAATATTATTTTTATCCAACCATCTGGTCACCATAGTCCAATTAATGGAGGGCCAGCGGCACTGATCTGGGCTATTAAAGTAAGGGAAATATCTTACCTTTATGACACTGAAAACCCCATTTTATTTCTTAATCCTACTCCTCATCCTAAAAATGATCCATTTTAACTAATGAACTATCTTTATACGTATTTGGGTCTCCAACCACTAATTCATGGTAGATCTAAATGAAAATAAAAGTTGTGGTATTCTCTTGGAATTTTCCATTTTCATATCAGATCTCCTTCCTCTTCTTGATTCTCATGCCTAAATTCTATGAAATCCAAGGTAAATTTTTATATCAAAAACTTAAAATTTATTCATTTAATATCCTTTGTATAATTGAGGGGTTATTTCTAGAACTCCAAAAATCTTGGAGAATTAATCAATAATTATAGTTGTAAGTATTTCCTTTTGTTTCCTTTAATCTAGATATTGATTATTTAGAGATTCATGATTGGTAATTATTATTTTAGGATACATTATTGATTCCTAGGAAACATAATTCTTATAGTATTATAGAACCAGTAAGAGAATTGGTTTCTAAGTTTTTCATGATAGGTGGTTTCTAGAATTTTTTTAAGAACCTTTAGTGATTGATCCTTGAATTTAGTTTCTAAAATGGTTGTAAAAAATGGTTTGCATATTTATCCTGAGAATGTATTTTGAAATGGTTTTAAAGGTATTACTTATGAAATCTGGTGGTTTTTGTAAAAGTTTATGAGAAATTATTTCTCTATTGGTGTTTTTAATTGAAATGGTTTTGTAGCATAATTTATATGGTTTCAATGATGAAATGATCGTGAATTATTTCATTATGGTAAACTTGATTGTGATTACTGATGATATAAGGATCCATATTTAGGGATGCACTCTTACCCCCAAGAAAATTATTTAGGGTAATGTGTGAACTGGGTATCATAATTTATAGAAATGATCCATATTAGAGAGTGAAATATTACCTCTTAGACCTATTCTTCTCGGGTAATGTGGGCACCGATCTCCCTATCAATCATATAAAACTGTACAAGGATATTCATTATCCTATATAAAATGTGAATCAAGGGATAGTTTTCTATATTTACTATCTTTTAAATATATTATTTTGATGTTATGGACATTCATTGAAAACAAGGATTATTAGTTTTTTATAAACTATGAAAAGGGGTGGCTTTCTATATTTAATATTAAACCATGTAATGTTTTTATCATAATTTTTAAACATTTATTTGATCATAATTGTTTTATTTAATAAATTATACAAATTAAAAACATGGTGGGATCCTATTGGGAAAATTTTTATAACACACTACATACACCTTTGGATGTATATACATCTTGTTCTATGAAACATAAGTAAAGGTGAGGCACCATAGGGTGGTGGTAGGATTGTTCATTATTAGGGTGTTAGAGTTAGGTGATGACAAAACATCACATGGAGATAGTTTTATACTCATATTTTGTTATTTTATATTGTGTAAAAGTATCTTTTAATGCTAGTTTTAGATACCCACACACTTTGCTTCAACTTATAAAGATTGGGAATTCCCTTCAGGTCATTTTTCGACTCACTTAACTTTTGGATAGTTGGTTAATTTGGGCTAGTTCACGATAAATTGGTATCAAAGAGTGGTTCATATATTTTTTTCATTAGTATTCATTTTGGTTTTTCTTATATGATAGGATATTTGAATATGGAAAATTAAGGGTGTGGTTGTGGGTGAGTTTTTGGATAACTCTCTCTATGATGACCTATAAATTACCATAGGTGGTCATGATTTTTTTTGGATTTAGATTGTTTTAATTCCAATATTTATTTTCAATGTATTTTTATAATTATAGTTGAATTTTATTATTTTAAAAAGTAATTTATTCTCCTATATTTGGTAGAAACCAAAATTTTTTCCTGGATGAATGATCATTAGGAGGTGGAATATAAAAACCCAAACTTTTGGAATGATGGTTGTTTATTGAAATTGTGTGTTATATCATTCACAAAAATACTATGTTTTTTAATGAATTGAATATAAATGTAAATTTGACCATATGGATTCCACCATTATATGACCATTGGTCAATTATGACCATTGGTCAATTATGACAATTGGAAAATATGAATGGTGGAGACTATACTCCTAATAATAATTTTGATTTTCTCAAAAGAGTTTATAAGTAAAATTTGGAGAAATGATATTTAATACATAAAGGGTGAATGATGGAATCAACCAGTAGAGTCATGTAGTATGAAGCCCATTTGTTAGATTTTGGGTGGGGGTAGCATCATTGGTATTCACTCTTGACCAATCCCAAGATGAGCTTCAACAAGTGAAACATGAACTAAATCTCCTTTGTGAGAAGTTCATGTTTGTGGAAATTTCACCCAGGAGATGTTAGCCGACCAGCCCCATGAATCTATCACCATCACACACCATACCCTTTAGTCATTTGTGGGTGTTATTATGGGTTATGTAACATCACGTTTTGTTATCAGGTACTTCTGATGTTTCTAATTACCTATGTTTTGGAGTAGTGACTTTGGGTGCGTTTGGGTGAACTTTTATGGAAAACTAAAGGGCAGTGAGTTGTGCGCGGTTTGACAAACCATGAAACCAAACCGTACGAAACATGCTGAACTGTATAGAGTGGTTCACATGGTTTGCGCATAGTTTGAAAGACCGTTCAACCAAGCCATTCCATCCTTGCAAACCTGGACAGTGGGTTCCGCATGGTTGGCTCATGGTTTTCCGGACCGTGTGCCTCTGTCTAGAAAATCATGTGCGCCATTTTTTTATTCCGAATATCCTTCTGAAAACCACCTAAACCCCCAAGAAATACATATTTCTAACATTTGAATGGGATTGAAACATTTTATGTGTTTCCAAAGCCTCTCGGAGAGATGCCAAGGTGATCCGAACTTCATACTTCAAGATTGAAGGCTCAGATTGAGGATCAACTCTCCTCCTGGTATGTGTATCTCAACCTATTACTTCTCCCATTCTTTTCTCTATCTTTACATGATCTTTTCATGGGATAATTACATCGTTTTCTGTGGATTTAATCATACGATTTGAGATCTTGATCTAGGATTGTGGATCTAGATATAGTTTTACAATATCATGATTCCATTGATCTTATTTTTTTGGTTTTAAGGTTTTAGATACAGAACATGATCGATGACATTGTGTCGCTCGGTTTTTGGGGTTTCTCATTGGGACAAATCCCGTTAGTAAATCAAGGTAGGTGGTTCTTTCCTGACATGCCAAATTGATTTTCATTGTATTTTCTAGATTTATTTCAATTGTTGATTTAAATTCAATTTCTCAAATTTTCTTTCAATTAAATTGATAAAAACTTGATTCCAATGAATCGAGATATTTTAAATGGTTTTTTCATGGAAATTTGGAACACCCCAATTCCATTGAATTTGGTGTGTTTATGGAAATTGGCCGATTTAAATTTCTTATTTAAAATAGTGGATTTGATGGAAATGTTATCAATTAAATTGTTGAATTTTATTGTGGAAATAAATTGTGTAACGATGAAATTGGTTTTGAATGGATTTAAAACTAGTGAAAATGGCTTAAAATTATTTGATAGACACCTAATGGTTTTATCTTATGGAAAGACATGTTTTTCAATAAAACATGTTTTGGTTTTAAATGGAAATAAATTGACATTTTTGAAATGGAAGAATGGGATTGATCATATTTTAAGCAGTCATAAAATAGTTCACCCATCGTAGAAGAGAACATGCAAGCCTTAGGTAGTTAGTGAGTTATTTGGATACACTCTACACTACGACAATGTTCTAAAACATACTTGCGGCGGGTCACATCCCCGACAGGTTGGTGACGAGTCTCCTTTGTCCAGTGTCATAGGGACGTGTGTATACACATTTTACTAAGTTCACATAGAGAGTGTGGAATCCTATAACTAGTTAATACTATCGTATCTTTTGGAAGATATCCATGTTGCTCGCTTGTTTATTTATATTTGAGATATAAATGTATGAAAATTCTTTTGAAATTATTTACATGCCTGCTGAATTTATATAAACTGTTTTATATAAATGTTTTACATAAGCCATTGTTTTTGAAATATTCCATCATTTGTAAAATCATTACTTAAAGTATTTATTTCCATCATTTGAAAATGTATAGCATGCTTTTTTTAAATATAATTTTGAATTTACAAACCTTTTTATTTGAAAATTGAATGATTTTCTTTGGATAATCTATTTTTTTCATCTGTTATAGAATCTTTGGTGGTATCCTACCGGGCTTAGGCTCACACCCTACTTTTTCCTTCGGGTGTTTGTAGACTTTCTTCTTCCACATTCGAGCAAAGTGAAGGGATCTCTTAGAGGTGGATCCAGCTATTGACCTTTGGTCTTCGTGAGTTGTGTCCTTAGGGGCCTTGGGGATGATTTCCCATTTTTATTACTTGGGTTGTGGTAATTTGGGCTTTTATGCCACTTTTTATTCTGGTACAATACTTCTAGTGGAGTTTCTTTTTGTTACGCATACTGTATTGTTTCTTTTCTTCCGTATTGTTGGTGGAAAAATCATCTCCACTTGCATGTTATGTGATTCCAGGTGCAAGTTGTTGACCCATGGGGATTGGGAACTCCCTTTGGGATATGTCTGGGCCGGCTCAATTATCGGGTTACCAGGGTACCTGGGCTGGTTCGTGACAAAATGGTATCCATGGGAGGTTAAGCATCTTGCCTGGATGACAGTATGAATTTGAGTATTCCTGTCAGGACATAGGAGGTAGTGGGATTGAGTGCCTAGCCAGCTCTCACCATAATAAACCTTAAGTCACCAGGGTCAGTTAGGGAAATACGACTTGTGAATTATTTCTTGTATTTTCCCTGTTTTGATATGGATAGAGTGGAATCCAAATCTAGTTATCCCATCTATTACGAATAGTTTTCCTTGTTACTCTTTTTGAGTGTTAATTTACTGTCTTTTTATGTTGTGTAGCATCATGCCTCCAAGAAGATGTGGGAATCAGATCCAAAAAGAGGCTACTGCTGAATCTCAGCAACTAAGTTCTATTGTGGATCCGAGTCTGGTTGAGGTGATTATTTTCACTATCCATGATCAAGGATGGGCACCACCTCCAGTTCTTATTCAGGATCCAGTTATATATCCTCGTAGCAATATTCTATGAAATCGTTCTCAAACATTCCTACACTAAAAGACACCAATTTTCAAAGGCTTTACTAACCCTCAACATGCTGAGGAATGGTTTAGTAAAATTGAATTTCTCTTTGGGTTCCTAGAGACACCTAGTCTGATCAAGGTGAAGTGTGCCACCTTCCTGCTGGAGGGACCAAGTAGGAGATGGTGGGACATGATGGTGACGGCTGGAAAACATGAGTATTTGGAGTGGAAAGACATTAGGGTTCTTTTCAATAACCAGTTCTATCCAGAATCAATGGTGTTGGCCAAGGATGTAGAGTTTTTAAGGCTTGAGCAGGTAAACAAAACCATGACTGAGTACTCAAATCGCTTTTCTGAGTTTCAACAGTTTTCTCCAAATATTTTATCTAATGATATGATAATGGATCAACGATTTGAGTTGGTACTTCGATTAGATATCTGTTCTCAGGTTTTCTTACCGAAGCTACCCACTTATGCTAATGTGTAAGATAGGGTGATGATGGTAGAGATGGACCTGGCAGGAAAGTCAGGGTCGAAGGGAGTTCCTTTTCCTTCTAGAGGCATCGTTGGTTATTTTAAAGGAGAACAGAAGTGAGATGTTTGTCATAGTAGTTATCAACAAAAATGTCATTCCAGACCTCTGGTAGCACCATGAGGGGCTTCATTGACTTGCTATCTGTGTGGAAAACCAGGAAATTATAAGAGGGATTGTACTGAGGCACCCAAGAATTGTAGCTCCTACAGATGTTTAGGGAACTTACAGAGATTTTTCTATCACTTATATACTCCACTTAGTGGAAAAGGATCATCGCACCTCCAGAAACCGTGGGGTAATCAAATGCTTCACGTACAAAAGGGTTCCAGCTACAGACATCCGGAACGAAGCTTCTTCACGTAGTGTAAGGTTTTCCTGAGGTAGCTGATACAAGTCCTGTAACTTTGAGAGGTACAGTTACTATAGCGTCATCTTAAGTGACCACTCTTTTTGATACTGGTGCATCTTACTCATTTATTTCAACCCATACTGTCAATCTTCTTAATCTACCTATGGAGCTTTTATATTGTGCTATGGATATTACTACACCCCTTAGTACAATGAGAGAGAAGGGTCTCTATAGTCCTTCTTGTTTCTTCTCTCTATCAGATGTTGATCTTGATTGGAGTTTTTTGGTTCTCAATATGAAATCTTTTGATGTCATATTTGGGACGGATTGGCTCATTGCCAATAAATCACAGATCAATTGTTATCTTTGACGGGTCTACCTTACTACACCTAGTGGTGTGCCTCTTGTTTTTCAAGGAGAATGGTACCCAAGGTTAATCAGAGCCGGAACCTCTTATCCAGAGTTGGGGAAAGTTAAATCAGTGTTTTCTTTTGATCTAGAGAGAGATTCAATGTGTGGTGATTTTCCTTTAGTCGTCGCTGAGTTTACTGGCGCGTTTCCTTCTGACTTCTCTAGTTTTCCACAAGTAAGGAAGGTTTATTTTTCTATTAACATAATTCCTGGTACTCGACCGGTTTCTGTCCCCTCTTACTGAATGGATTCAGCTGGACTAAAGGAACTAATGTCTTAGTTAGACGATCTTCTTGAGAAAGTATTTATATGCCCGAGTTTGTCACCTTGTGAAGCACCAGTTCTCTTCGCCAAGAAGGATGATGGTTCTCTTTTCTTATGTGTTGATTATTGAAAGCTCAATTGAGTTATGATAAAGAACAAATATCTGTTACCAAGAAATGATGATTTGTTTGATCAATTGAAATGGTGAAATTGGTTTTCCAAAATTGATCTTCGATCTGGTTAGCATCAGTTGCGGATACAAGAATCTGAAATTCATATGACTACATTTAGGAGTAGGTATGGCCATTATGAGTACCTTTTTATGCCCTTTGTCCTAAAAAATTCAACTGCAGTTTTCATGGCTTTGATGAACAAGGTTTTCAATGAGTGTCTAGATACTTTTCTAGTAGTCTTTGTTGATGAAATTCTTGTCTGCTCTAAATCTGAGGAGGATCATGTGCATCATCTGAGAATAGATCTGAGTCTTCTAAGGAATCACCAACTTTATGCCAAGCTTTCCTAGTGTGATTTCTAGATTCAGTAAGTGAAATTCATGGGACATGTCATGTCAGAAAAAGGAATATCTGTTGATCCTGAGAAGGTGAAGGCTGTTATGACTTGGGAACAAACACAAAATGTTTTCAAGATTCAGAGATTCTTGGGCTTAGCAAGATATTATCACTGATTTGCTAAAGACTTCTCAAAGTTAGATTCTCCAATGACTGCTCTGACTTGAAAGGGAGTGATGTTTTCCTGGAATGATAAATTTCAGAGTTCTTTTGTTGATAAAATTCGTCTTTTGACTACTGCACCAGTGTTAACTCTTTATGAGGCTGGGATAGGATACCTGGTCTTCTGTGATGCATCGGGTTCAGGTTTGGGATGAGTCCTAATGCAAGGTAATCATGTTGTTGCCTATGGATCTCGTCAGCTTAAGCCTCACAAGAATAACTATACTACCCATGACCTTGAACATGCAGCTATAATGCATGCACTTAAGTGTTGGAGACATTACCTTTATGGAGAACGGTTTACAGTGTATTCAGACCACAAGATCATGAGTTATATCTTCTCTCAAAAAGATTTGAATCTCCGCCTAAGGAATTGGGTGGAGTACCTGCAATCTTTAGACATTGAAATTGAATCTACCCTAGGGAAAGGGAATTTAGTTGTAGATGCATTATGCCGGAAACTTCCATCACAGGCTGTGAAAGAACCTTTAGAAGAGTGGAGTTTGATGGCTCTTTTTTCTCAGTTGCATATTGTAGTTTAGTAGCCACTGTACAGTTTAAATATGCTCATATCAAGTTATTTATTCAGGAAAAACAAATGGATGATGAATTCCATAGAATTAGGGACTCCCTTTATGATGGGGAGACCAAAACCCAATGGTCATTCTCTAAAGAGGGTGTTCTGTGTTATCAAAATGTTAATGATTGTCCGTTATCACTAAGGAAGGATGTGATGGGGGGTTTCCATAACTCTCTGTGGGATGTTCACCCAGGAACCATGAGGATGTTCTATGACATGTGGCAACAGTTCTGGTGTCCAGGAATGAGATGACACATTGCTGATTTTGTATCTCATTGCTATACATGCCAGTATGTGAAAATTGAGCACCATAAACCTTCTTTTTTGCCTCAACCACTTCCATTCCCTACATTGAAGTGGGATGAAATATCTATGGACATTGTGGTTGGGTTACCTCAAACCCATAGGAACAATAATGTGATATGGGGTGTGATTGACAGGCTGACCAAGTCAGCTCAATTTATACCGATTCGAGATACAACCAAAGTTGAAGAGTTGGGAAATATCTCTATGAAATAAATTTTTAGTTTGAAAGGAGATCCATATGCTATAGTCTCTGATAGGGATCCTTAGTTTACTTATCACTTTTGGAGAGGCCTTCAAGAGGCACTAGGATCTTAGGTCTATTTGAGCATGACTTACTATCCACAGTAAAATGGCCAGATAGAGAGAGCTATTCAGATCCTTGAGGATTTGCTCCATGCATTTGTTCTCGACTTTGGTGGGTTTTGGGATGATCGTCTGAGGATAGTTGATTTTTCTTATAACAACAGTTACCGGTCTATGATAAAAATGGATCCTTTTGAGGCATTGTATAACCATCCTTGTAAATCTCATTTATGTTGGTTGGAGATTGGTGAAAGTTCCTTGGTAGGACTATGTTTGGTCCTAGAGACGACAGCTAAGATCCAGTTGATTCGTCCGATAATGTTGACAGCACAGAGTCGGTACAAGTCTTATGTTAATCGTTACTATAGAACATTAGAGTTCTTAGTTGGTGACCACATGTTCTTGAATGTTTCACCCCGATTAGATCATTGACAGCTTAGGAGGAAAGGGGAGATTTCTCCTCATTTTGTGGGACCTTTCGAGGTTGTTCATCATGTTGGGAAAGTTGATTGCCATTTAGCTCTACCACCACAGCTGACGTCGATACATAACATGTTCCATGTATCGCAATTTCGAATGTATCTCTCTGATCCATATCATATTTTGAGATGGATTGATCTTGAGATTGATCTAGATTTATCTGTGACTGAACGACCATTCAGGGATGTTGATTCTGAGACCAAGGTACTTCATGGGAGAATGATACCTCTGGCCCATGTTTAATGGAAGCATGGTTCTGATTCTCATGATACGTGGGAAATGGAGGCACTAATGAGAGAGCAGTGGCCTCATCTTTTTTATGTGGAGGTTTCTTCTTAGGCTTTCTAGGGACAGAAAGTTCTTATGGTGGGGAGGTTGTAACATCATGTTACATTATTAGGTACTTTCGATGTTTATAAGTACCTCTGTTTTAGAGTAGTGAATTAGGGTGTGTTTGGGTGAACCTTTAAGGAAAACTAAAGGATAGTGAGTTGTGCACGGTTTGACAAACCATACAACCAAACTGTGCCAACCATGCAGAACTAGATAGAGAGGTCTGTACGGTTTTTGCATGCTTTGACAGACCGTGTGACCAAACCGTCCCAACCTTGCAAACCTGGATAGTGGGTTCCGCATAGTTGGCCCACGGTATTCTTGATTGTACGCCTCTATCTAGGAAACTGTGCTCACAGTTTTTTTATTTCCAAAAATCCTTCTTAAAACCACCTGAACCCCTACGACTTCGATATTTCTGACCCTCTCATGGTCTTGAAACATTCTAGGTATTTCCAAAGCCTCCGGAAGAGATTCCAATGTGATCTAAACAACTTCCTTCGAGATTGAAGGCTCGGATTGAGGATCCACTCTCCTCCTGGTAAGTGTATTTAAACATGTTACATCTCCCGTTCTTTTATCTATCTTTCCTTGATATTTCCATGGTATACTTCCACCATTTTCCGTGGATTTAAACCTATGAGTTGCAATCTAGATCCAGGATTGCGGATCTAGATCTAGTTTTACAAGATCTTGATGCCATTGATCTAATTTTTTTAAGGATTTAGATCCAGAACATGATCGACGATGTTGTGCCGATCAGTTTTTGGGGTTTCACGTTGGGCTAAATCCCGTCAATAAATCGAGGTAGGTGGTTCTGTCCCAACTTTCCAAATTGATTATCATTGTATTTTCTTAATTTATTTCAATTGTTGATTTAAATTCAATTTATCAAATTTTCGTTCAATTAAATTTATAAAAACTCGATTCCAGTTAATCAAGATATTTGAAATGGTTTTGGCATTGAAATTTGGAAAACCCCATTTACATTGAATTGGGTGTGTTTCTGAAAATTGGCCGATTTAAATCGTTTAATTTAAATTGTGGATTTTATTGAAATTATTTCAATTAAATTTTTGAATTTAATTGCGGAAATAAATTGTGTAATGAAGGAATTTGTTTTGAATAGATTTAATACTGGTGAAAATGGCTTAAAATTATTTGATAGAAACCTAATGGTTTTATCTTATAGAAATTTTTTTTTGAATAAAAACTGTTTTGGTTTTAAATGGAAAAGAATTCAAATTTTTGAAATGGAAGAATGGGATTGATAGTATTTTAAGCAGTCTTAAAATATTTCTCCCATCGTATAAGAGCACATGCAAGACTTAGGTTGTTAGGGAGTTATTTTGATACACTCTACACTACAACAACGTTCTAAAACATACTTGTGGTGAGCCACAACCCCGATGGGTTGGTGACGAGTCTCCTTTAGCCAGTGTCAGAGGGACGTGTGTATACACATTTTATTGAGTTATCATAGAGAGTATGGAATCCTATAACTGGTTAATACTATCGTACATTTTGGCAGATGACCATGTTCCTCGCTGGTTTATTTATATTTGAGATATAAATGTATTCCAATTCTTTTGAACTTTTTTAAGTGCCTGCTGAATTTATATAAACTGTTGTATATAAATGTTTTACATAAGAAATGTTTTAGAAATATTCTATCATTTATAAAATCGCTACTTAAAATATTTATTTCCATCATTAGAAAATGTATAGAATGTTTTGTTTAAATATTCTTTTGATTTTCCAAACCTGTTTATTTGAAAATTGTAATATTTTATTTGGATAATCTATTTTTGGAATCTGTTATAGAATCTTCGGTGGTATCCTACTGGGATTAGGCTCACACCCTACTTTTTCTTTCTGGTGTTTGTAGAATTTCTTCTTCCATGTTTGAGCAAAGGGAAGGGATGTCCTGGAGGTGGATCCAGCTATTGATCTTTGGTCTTCGTGAGTTGTGTACTTAGGAACCTTGATATTGTTTTCCCATTTTTAGTACTTGGGTTGTAGTACTTTGGGATTTTTATGCCTCTTTGTATTCTGGTACATTACTCCTAGTGGAGTTTCTTTTTGTTATGCATACTGTCATGTTTCTTTTCTTCTGCATTGTTGGTGGCAAAATCATTCCCACTTGCATGTTATGTGATGATAGGTGCTAGTCATAGACCCGTGGGGATCGAGAATGCGCTTCGGTCTATGTCAGGGTCGGCTTAGTTATCGGGTTACCGGGGTACCTGGGCTGGTTCGTGACAGGTTATGTTTCAAGACCTTATTTACTTATTGTTTAATCCTTTTGTATAAATAAAATTTCTTTTCCAACAATTTTGTTTTGTGAATTTGTTTTCTTAAAAATTTGACGAATTTGATAAATTGATTTTTCAGAAAAAAATTGTACATATCAGAAAAGATGTAATTATTATAATAAACTAATGTATTATCTATAATGTTTATTGTAATTAAATAGTATGATTAAAACACTCCTATTAAAATATAAATGATAAAATAATTTTTTTTTCAAGTGTCAGAAATTTAACTATGCATTTTCTATCCATAATTATTTTTAATAAATATGAATTAATATATTTATAAGTTAAATTTATCATATTTAGATATCTATTATGATAAAATAATTTTTTATTTGAAAGTATCACTTTTAAATTATGTTAGGGGAAATTAATGATATTTTCTTAAATACTATAGTTTTTAATGAATAGTAAAAATACAGTTTGGGTTTTTCGGTATGTTTATTAACTTCATTAGTATGTAATAATGATTTAGAAAGTAATATAAAATTCTAGTTTAATCATGTAGATTAAATTAACATAATATGTTTCCCATGTGTCCAATACCATGGGATAATACCATGGGTAAGCCCATAATTTTTCATTAACAACTACCTTGGTTGCCAAGAAAATTAATAAACAAATCCTCCTCTTCTGCTATAAATACTCTCTCATTTATCCATTTATTTCACATCAAATTCATCCTCCATGAAGCTATGATATTTTTAACTCCCAATAATTCCTCAGAAGGTTTCTTCAAGCCCCCAAGGTCCCGGTACTCAAGTTTAAGGATCAACTCTTCAAGGTATGGGGAATCTCAACATCTCTTTTCCATTCAAATCCCCTTTTTTATGTGGCATGTCTTTTAAATTTCCAAAATATGTTATTATATCCATTTTATTATATCAATTTAATGTATTAATATTAGTTTATGAGTGGTATACCCTTCTAATTTCTCTTTTTACAATTTTCTAAAACCATATTTCATACCTATTATTCTTCCAAATTGTCATCTCAAAATTTCTCTGTTTTTCTCAAGAAATTCAATTATTTTATTTTGTGAACACCCAAAACAATTTCTTTTACAAAGGGATTTACCTATAATTTAAAAATATATATTTTAGTCTAGGGATGAAATATATAAAACCCAACATCCTTTTTCATGGGATAATAATGACACAAACATCTGGTTTTTAAGTAATTTTTTTAAAATGCCCTGATTTTGATATGAAACTCATTTATTTTATTCTCTAAAGTTTATTTATGAAATTTTATATTATGATATATTTGGCTCACATTAATTAATAAATATGAAGGGTTTTCCATGAATCAATCCAATACATTGTGTAAATAATTTAATCTCTTGATATGACATGTTTTAGGATACCTAAGTGAATAACCTCAGTAATTTTTACGACACCTCGATGAAAAACCTCTATGATATGAATATGAATGTCTAATTTAAATTTTATAGACACATTTCCATGTTATTATGCGAGTTATTTTTATTATTTTATCCACCATTTTCCTTTTCTCATTCCTTTATGATATTCCTCAAGTTCTTATCAATATTTCTCAAGATCACATGTAAAATGTTTCTCTGGTTTTCACTTATGGGGACTTATGATCACCATTTCCTTTAATGTTTGTCCCTAGGTTACGAGTAGTAGAAAAAGTACTTTGGATGAACCTTGATTAATCCTTTAATGTTGTTTAAAATAATGTTTTATATATTTATGTATCATGTACCTTGTTTCCAAGAATGTAATCATTAAAAGATCATCTATTTTGTACAATGTAATGAAAAATTTATGAAATAAAAAGGAGGGATTACATAGTTTGTATAAAAGGAAGGTTTAGTTATTTATGGAAATCAGGATTTGAAAATTTTTTCAAGAACCTTGTTGAAATTTTAATATAGAGGAAATCAACCTGGTATTTTGGTAAATTATTAAGTAACTAGTTTCCAAGAAAATAAATCCATGTCAGGATATGTGCAAGTGGATGTGGATCTAGAAAAGATGTACATAGGGTTAAAACTCAGAAAAGGTGTGTCATGCAAGAATTAGTGTAACCTGGTACCCAAAAACGGGCCTTACTACACACTTGTTTTGACACTCCATGGGGGTTTTTTTGGTTAATCACATAATTTTTATGAACCATTATGAAGGATTTATAAAAAATATAATTATTGGTAATGAATAACACATTTAATCATGATGTTTTAAGAAAATAAATTCCTTTATATTTATCATATTATTAAATGAAACATGTTTCTCACTATGTTTTTCTTCATTTAAAAAATTGTGGAAAATAGGAGGAACCATGTAAATGGAAAGCATTATGGACCATGCACTGACTTCCCTCCAATGGAAGCTAGAATGAAAAACATTATGTGAATTATGAATCAACTAAATCATGTTATACACAATAAATTGAATCAATCTGAGAGAACATATTCACCTCAATGGGAAAGAATTTATGTTGAGTCTTTTATGCATCAATGGCCACCTTTTTTCAATGGATCTTCCAACCCATTGATTTCTGAAAAATGGATAAGATCTATATAAAAGATATTTTATGTACTCCATTGTTTAGAACAAGATAATGTCCCCTGTCTATTTACCTCTTAGAGGTAATTATTATCAATGGTGGAAACTAGATAAAAAATTATGACAAGAAGGGAAATTGAATTTGTGGAGTTATAAGATTTTAGGGTAACATTTAAAAAAAAAATTCCTCTATTCGATGAAAATGAAAATAGAGAAGGAATTCTTAGAGATTGAGTATAAGGAGAATGAATCTGTGGGAATCTATGAGATGAAAATTACACGTATTTCTTTCTAAACCGCTATCTTTATCGATGACCCTATTCGAATGGTTGATAGATTCATTGGTGGAATAATACCATATCTACAAAGGAATATAGCCAATAGTGAAAATGATAGCTATGAAGAGTTAGTGACAAGTGCTATGATGGTTGAATTGGAGTTCGTTGAGACACAGTGGTCTAAAAAATTGAATAAAAAGAAGAGATATTTAGATCCAATCTTTGGGAGGAACTTTGATCATGGAAGAGGGGGGAAGTAAATACAACAATCCACAATAAAAAATGTGAGAAGAAGTTTTTAGGGAACTGATTTATCAGGAGTGTAAAATATTACAAGTGTGGAAGATATGGTTATATTGCTGAGAACAATCATAGTAAGAAGAAGCCTCAACTTATCAACACTAACGAAAATGGGAAGATGGTGCTAGCCTAGCCTGAAGTCCTATGATTCAATTGTGGATAGCTTGGTAACTTTTCCAATCATTTTCCTAATCTGAAGATAGTGAAGGGGAATCACCATCAACCTTAGCATAGTCCGAGGGAGAAAGTTCATAATTTTACTATCACAACGGTTATTGTTAAAGCTCCAAATGATGGGGTGGTAGGTACTCTCATTATTCTCTAATATCTATCAAGTACATTTTTTGATTTAGGTTCCATGAATTCATTTATTTCCTATGATTTTGTAAATAATATAGAATCAATCCCTGAACTACTATAAGTAGAACTATCATTCAAGACTCCAGGAGGGATTATCCAAGAATCAAAAGTGTATATGAATTCTAGTATGTACTTTGGAAAAAAACAATATAATCACAAATATAGTAGTAATTCCCATGATGGAATTCGACATTATACATGGGATAGACTACATATCAAAGTATAATACTAACATCAACTAATGAAATAAGCAAATATCAATAATCATTAATGGAAAACCTATAATTGTTTTCAATAGATAGATATCTGAACCTGAGTTTTGTCTATAAGCACCTCCCATAGCCTTCTTTATGGAAATGATTAGTGAATATGAATAAGGAAATGAAAGTATATGAATAGAAAATATCCCCCTAATTCATAAATACAATGATGTATTTTATGAGGAGTTATATGGACCTCCCCTGAAAAGAGAGGTAGAGTTCTCCATTGAGCTCATGCACAGTTCCAAGCTGAATTCACAGACTCTATATGGAATAAAAAATGTGGAGTTGATGGAATTAAAGAAACAACTACAAGATCTTTTAGAGAATAGGTTTTTCTAACCAAGTGTGTCTCCTTGAGGATCACCTATTCTCTTTGTGAATAATAAGGACGAATCAATATGGCTATGAATTGATTATAGAGAACTCAATGGGATCATGGTGAATAATAATTACCCTCTTCCATGTATTGATGATTTATTTGATCAGCTTCATGGGGATCAATTAATCTTCAAGATTTATATTCAATATGGATATAATAATTTGAGGGTGAGGAAAGAAGATATTAAATAGATATCCATCCGATCAAGATATGGATATTATGAGTTTGTTTTTATTCCCTTCACCTTGACTAATGCACCTTCTATATTTATAGATTGGATGAATAGAGTCTTTATGAAGTACCTTGATAACTTTTTGGTGGTTTTTATTGATGATATTATGATATATTCCAATATTCACAAGGATAATGAGTATAATATAAGGGTTATATTTCAAATAATAAGGAAGGACTGGCTATTTGGAAATTTCATCAAATGTGAATTTTGGTTACAAGAAGTTTCATTCTTGCGGAGAATTTTAACCAATAGAGGAATCTCAGTTGACCTTGCCAAGACAAAGGTGGTAGAGGGTAGGCCTTCTCCTGCAACAATAACTAAGAATCATATTTTTCTTGGTATAGCATGATATTAATGGAGGTTTTTGAAAAAAAATATTGAATTTCTAATCCACTAACCAAGTTAACTTAGGGCCGTGTTCATTTGGAAAAAGGAGTATGAAGAAAGCTTCTAAGAGCAGAAGAAGAGATTGGTTACCACACCCATACTAATTGTACCCTCTATCAGAGATATATTTGATATTTTTATCTACACATATTTGAAAGGTCTTGGGTGCGTACTCATGAAAATTGACATAGTGATTTCTTTTGCATTTCAACAGTTGAAGCTACATGAGAAGAATTATCCTACGCATGACCTGGAGCTGGTTGTAGTTGTTTTTTATTGGTATATGTGTATGAACTATCCTTATTAGGAGATATGTGTTATATACATCGACCACCAAATATTGATGTTTATTTTCATTAAAAAGGAATTGAACATGAGATAGAGGAGATGGTTGTAACTTATTAAAGATTAGGATTGTTCAATTAATTATCATCTCAGAAGAGAAAACAAACTCAACGATGCATTAAGTAGGAAGGAACCTATTGTTCTAGAAATTATTAGGATTCAAGGAGATCCTTCAATTAAATACCTAGTAAAACTAGACATGGGGATTTTAAGGGAAGGGACATAATCAACCCTATACCAAATGATTTCTCAACAATTATTACTAGATAAGACTTTTAATTCTCAAAGAGATGATCCTTTGTTATAGAAGAAGATAAAGGTTATAAAGAATTGGAAGTTTCTTGAGTTAAATATTGATTAAGAAGGTGTATTTAAATTTCATTCAAGGTAATGTGTTCCATCTATTCCGAAAATAATGAAGGAGCGGATGGATGAAGCTCATAGATCTGCATTCTCTATTCATCTTAGAATCACTAAAATGTATAGGGACATTAAAGATCATTATTGGTGGAATAACATGAAAAAGGATATTAATGAATACACTATAAAGAGCCCAGTGTGTCAAAAAGTTAATTCAGAGCAACAAATTTATAAAGGGTTATTAAAACCACTACCCATGTAGACTTGTAAGTGAAACAATATCACTATGGACATTGTCCCTAGTCACCTAGGAACATCCAAAGAAAACAATGTGATATGGTTTATAGTGGATAATCTCACCAAGACTGCCCATTTTATCTCTATCCAAGAATACTTATCACTTGATCAAATTTACAAGATTTATTTAAAGGAAGTTGTGAGGTTTCATGGAGTTCTACTTTATATCGTAACTGATTGCAATACAAGGTTCACATAAAAATTCTTGAGAAGTATTCAACATGATCTGGGAAATGAATTAAATTTTAGTATAGATTATCACCCCAAACTGATGTAGAATATTAAAGGACTATTAAAACACTTGAGGAAATAATCAGAACATTCTCAACAGAATTTATAGATGGATGAGATCATCATCTCCCATTATTTGAGTTCACATGCAACAATATCTTCCATTCAAGTATTCAAATGGAACCCTGTGAAGATATAGGTTGGAAGTGATGTAGAACTCCAACTTATTAGGAAGAATTTAGTGATATAAAGATTATTGGTATAGATCTTGGGCAAGATATGATATAAAAGGTTCATTCCATCCAACAACACATTAAGGTTGCTCATAGATATCAAAAGAGATATGTTGAAAACCATTGAAGGGGCTTGGAGTTTGGTGCTGGTGGTAAAGTGTTCCTTTGAATATCACATTGGAAGAGAGTCATTAGGTTTGGAAATAAAGGTAATATTATCCCTATGTACATTTTCCCCTCTGAAATCCTTGATCTCATAGAAGTAGTGGCCTATTGTCTTGCACTTCCTCCACATCTAGCTCACGTTTATTATGTATTCCACATATCTCTCTTAAGTAAGTATATACCTGATCCTTCACATGTAATAAATCTTACATTGGTACAACTAGAAAATGAACTCTCTTATAAGGAACATCCTGTAGAGATTTTGGATTTTAGAGACAAGTTTCTATGCAATTAGACTTCCCACCTCATCAAAGTGTTGTAGAGGAACCACATATATGAAGAAATGACATGGGAAAGAGAGGAGAGAATGATGTATAAGTACCCACATATATTCTCTTCTGAGAGAAAACGTTCAAATTTCCATGATGAAATTACTTAAGTGGGGGGGGGAGAATGTAAGAACACAAACTTTTTGAATGATAATTGTTTCATAAAATTGTGTGTTATATTATTCATAACAATACCATGTTTTTTAATGAAGTTAATATAAAGGGAAATGTGACCATTTAGATATAAAAATTATATGACCATTATTTAATTATGACCATTGGAAAATATGAATGTTGGGAAATATACTCTTGACTATAATTTTAATGTTATCAATTAAGTTTATAAGTATAATTTTGAGAAAGGATAATTAATACAGAAAGGAGGAATAACGACCTCAACTAATAGAGTTGTTCCATACGAAGACCATTATTTAAAACTTAGGGGGAGTTAGATTCATTAGGCTTCACTCTTGAACAATAATTAAATGAGATTCAACAAGTGAATCATGAACGAAATCACCTTTTAGAGAAATTCATGTTAGTAGAAATTACCACTCTGGTGATGTTAGACGAGCCACACCATGAATCTATCACCATTGCAAACCTTACCATTAGGTCTTATACAAGTGTTATAATGGTTTTTGTTTTGAGACCATAGTTACATAAATTTTAATCCTTTTTTATAAATAATGTTTTTAATCCATCAATTTTATTTTGAGAATAGTTTTTTTAAAATATGATGAATTTTATAAATTGATTTTTAGACATTAAATGCATGTATCAGAAAAGATAATATTGTTATAATAAACTAAGTTATTATTAAGTTTTTTTATTTTAATGAAATATTTTGATTAATATACTCTTATTTAAATATTAATAATAATTTTTTTCAAGTGTTAGAAAATTTTACTATGCATTTTCTATCTTCTGTTATTTTTAATAAATACAGATTTTATATTTTAATGTTAAAATTATCATATTTATATAATTATTATGAAAAAATAAATATCGTTTTTTAAATTTTTATGTTGAAATTAGGTTAGGGTGAATTTATAAAAAATTTATAAAATTCTTTTGTTTTTATGAATAGTAAAAATATTGTTTGGGTTTTTCGGCATGTTTAATGACTTCATAATTATGTAATAATGATGTTATAAGTAATATAAAATTATGGTCGAATCTTGTGGATACAATTAACATAGTTGGTGTCCCAAGTGTCTAATAACATGGGAAAATACCTTGGGATAGCTCATGGTTTTTCATTTACCACAACCTAGGTGTCTAAGGAAATTAATAAAAAAATCATCCTCTTTAGCTATAAATAACCTACCATTTCTCCATTTTATTTCACTCCCAATTCATAATACATGAATATATGACAGTTTTACCTCCCAAGGATTCCTCCTAAGGTATCCTAATGCCCCCAAGGTCATGATCCTTATGTTTTAGGATCAACTCTTCAAGGTAAGGGAAATCACAACTTCTCTTTTCCTTTCATGTTCCCTTTTTTATGTGGTATTTATTTAAAATTTCTAAAATATCTTCTTCTTTCCATTTTATTCTATACCATTACAATATTTATATTATTTTATGAGTGGTATTACATTTCTTCTCTATTTTTACTATTTTCTAAAACCATTTCTGATTCCCATTATGTGGCCAAATTTTCTTCTAGAATTTATATTTCTTTCTCATGAAATTAACTTATTTACATTTTTAAAATACCCAAACTTCTTTATTTTATAGTTCTATTCACATATATTTCAAAAATATCTTGTTTATTTTGGGATTAACAAACATGAAACCCTCCTACATTTCCCATGGGTCTATAATGACATAAAGATATTTTCTTTAAATATTTTTTTAAAATGCCAAGATTTTTTTATGAAACTCATTTCTTTTATTCTCCAATGGTTATTTATGAACTGTTTTCTTATGATATAAATGGTTCAAAATAATTAATAAATATTAAGGGTGAAACTCTATAGCTCTCAAACTCTTTGAGTAATGAATTTAATTTCTATATATTCCATGTTTTATGATATAATTGTGAATAACCTTGGTAAAATTTATGACACCTTAGTGAAAAACCATGGTGATATTCTTATTAATGTATCATTTCAATGTTTTAAATTTTTTTCTATTTTATGATTCATGTCCTCTTTATTATGATATTAAACATTTTACTTTTATCATTTCTTTATGATATTCCTTGTGTTCTTATCAACATTTCTCAAGATCACATGTGAAATGTTTCTCCTGTTTTCCCTTACGGGGAATTATTCTCACCCTTTCCTTTGATGTATGTCCATTATTTTTTATATTTAGTAAATATACATAGGATAAACCATGAATAATCCTTTCATGTTTTTAGAATAATGTTTGATGTTTTCATGTATTATTTACCTTATTTCCAAGAAACTAAACTTTAAAAGATCCTTTGTTTTGTACAATTTAATCAATAGTTAAAGAAATAAAAATGAAGGATTCCATATAGAAGGTTGGATAGGAAATATTTAAAGAATCTTTGAATTCATAGAGAACCCCAATTCAATCAAGGTGAGGTGTTCCATATTCAAGATTAATGGATAGAGTAAAAGATGGCATGACTCAGTTTTTTTTGGCAAATAAACATTATATCTTGGAGTAGAATTACACCAAATACATCATCAAAAAGTAATTGAACCTTGATTCTATGGCATTGGTTAAATATATGGAGTTCCCAAAACTTGATCATGTAAATAAAACAATGATGGACTATTCTAATCACTTCAATGATCTCGCTCTATTCTTACCTAAGGTTGTTTCTAATTAGAAGATGAAGGCTCATGGGTTTCATATGGGATATCAACTTGATATCAAATCATAATTATTTATGTTAATTCTAAAAATATATTTTTATGTTGTGGATAAGTCATTTTTGGTAGAGTTTGATATTGTGGGTAATTTAGGGATTAATGAAGTTACTATGATCTCTGGTAGTAGCTTCAGTGGTTCTCTTAAGGGGAAGAGAAAGTGGAGTGAGTTTCATAGAGGAAATAGTGGTGGTGTTTCACAGAAGTATTTTCCTTCACTATCATCAATGGATAGTGGTATTAATGTTATTAATATGACCATATGAGGAACATGATGTGTTTTTGTACTATTCCTTCAAAGACCTATAACTCATGTGGACAATTTTGTCACTTTTAGAAGTTCTTATAGTATTTTTATTCTCCTCACTCTTTTATAGGATCACTTGAACATAGAGGATTTATGGTGAAATAATATTTATAATGGAAAATAGGGTTCCATCTAAATGACTCTTGAATGAAGCGTTTACCTGCAGTAGAAGAGTCCCTAATAGAACATGATGTTTTTCCTGAAATTGTGATAGATACTATGTCTATTTCTTTGACACTATAAATTTCTTTATTTGATATATGTGACTCTCACTCCATTATATCAACTCATATGGTGGATATTTTAAAACATCTAATAGAACTCATTCCTTTCATTATAGAGTTGGTGAAACCTCTAGGAAAGAAGAAAGAGCAGGTATTTAATTTCCCACATGATCATTCATTATGTGTGATGTAATGATGGTATGAGATTTTTATGGTTCTCAAATTTAACAACTTTTATTTTATTAACAATATGGATTAGTTTCTCATAATGATCAGATCAAATAATGTATCTGATGGGTTTTTGTTATTTCCCCTTATATGAACTCTTGTATGTTTTAAGGTGAGTGGGACCTAAGGTCCATTAGGTTTGGACATCATATTCCATGTATTGTTAAATTGATGTCTTTATCTATGTCGAAATTGGGATAAGAATATTTTAGTATTGTTCTTAATCTAGTGGTCAGTGTATTTACTAAAGTGTTTTTAGATAATTTTTTTGGTTTTTCTCATTACGGGGAAGTATAGTTCTTGATTGACCTTGTTATGAGATCTTAATTGACAATTCCATACAACTTTATATCTCCATTTATGTTGAAATAACTAAAAATTTAGTCATATGATTTGAGAAGAAATGTATTTATATTCTTGAGTGTGTCACATTGGGAAACTCCTATACTCTTTTATATGAAATATGACATAAATATATACTTATTAATTAATTATTAAAATATAAATTCAGTAATGGTCAAGAATAAATATCTCTTTCCACCCATTTATGATTTGTTCAACCAATTGAAAGGGAATATGTGGTTCTCTAAGATTTGACTTTGGTTTGGTTATCAATAAATTATAATCAAGAAGGTAGATCTTACTAATACCACCTTAAGAAGTAGTCATGGACATTTCAAGTACCATGTGATTCCATTTGGCCTAAATAAGTCTCCTTCCATCTTTATGGAACTGATAGACTAGATTTTTCACCATTGTCTTCAAAAGTTATTCATGGTATTAGTGGATGATATCTTAGTATAATCTATAAGACCAAAAAGGATCATGTGTTTCACTTGATTCATGTTTTAGGAATCCTGAGGTATCATTACCTATATGAAAAATTGGAAAAATACAAATTTTGAATCTAAAAAGTTATGTTCTTGGGAAACATGATCTCAGAATATGGTAGTTTTGATGATTCGTGAAAAGGTGATGGATATCATGTCATTAAAAATGTTATAGAACATCATTGAGATTTTAATATTACTAGGTTTGGTAGGATATTATCAATGTCTCATAAATGATTTATAAAAATTTGTTTACACTTTGACTAATTTCACCAAAGGTTCTCACACAACAGAAGCATGCAGTGGTGGGAGATAGATTAAAATTTATTTTAATATTTAGTTTACCAAAACCTTGAGTGGGGATATTTCACAATTAATTTTTGTAGATCTGATGAAATTAAATACCTTCTCCTATGATCCTTTCTTTGGATATGTTTTTGATCTTCCAAAAAACCCTTTTTGGATTTCCTTTATTGCGATGTGAGGATCCAAGAGTATAATCCATCTAGAAGTTATCCACACATGCTCCTTTAATATCTAAGATTTTCCAATTGACTTCTTTGTTCTAGTGAGATGAATCAATTGTCTTTCATTACTCATGTTGATCATTGATCCTAAAACTTTTATGGATTTTATTTTAAATTTCTTGTTCTTAAGAGGTAGATAGAAAAGGGAATTCTTGGGAGAATTTTTTTGCACAAAAATTCTCTATATCTTGATTAATCCAAAGAAATTGATATAACCATTTATTTATATAGCCAGGTATTTGGTTAAAATATTGTTTTATTATTTAGTAGCCACTAATTAATATAATAACCATTATAAAACCCCATTCCATAAAATAATAATAATATTATTATTATTATCTTTTACGATGTGTACCAACTTGTACAATATTGAATATTATTTACTGTCTTTAAAATAAATATTCATTATTAGATGTAGTTGTGGTCCGTGTGAACTCCATAGAATTTATTGAATACCTAAATAAAATATATTATTATCTTAAATAAATATTTAATCCACAAAACTATAATAAATATTTATAAAATATTCAATAAAATTACCATATAAATTTTATTCACATGCCGACGAATAAATATTTATATAATTTTTATGATCAATAAAACTTTAATAAAATTATTCCTCAGTATTTAGAATAATATTTATACAATTAATAAATTTCAAATTAATTTTAATCATGATCAATGGAAAAACATAGTGTGTGACCCTATAGAATTCTTTATCATTAGCATTAGGAGAGCTTTCCTAAAGTACATTATTAATTTCTATCAATGGGCCAAGGAAGACAAGATAAAGAACTTAATGTCACAACAAAAACAATTATATACGAATGAAAACTATATAATATAATCACCTTTTCATAATATCTAATTATTAAGGTTGAAAATCTATGTCATCAAACTTTGTTCTTGATACATCATTCTTTGACTATTTGATATAAACATTGTTACAACATGATCTTGGAATTTAATGCGAAAATTATATGTCAACTAAAGGGAATAGATATCAACTACCATAAAGATGAAAGAGGCAAATATTTCATCAACTTATTAACTAAAAACACGTCATTCCTGATGCACCTGACACATATAACTTCACCATGGACTATTATCATCCCGGTTTATACAATACATCTAAGTGATAAAATCATAACATGCATTGATAATAATAAAAAAGTATAAGGACCATTACACACACTCACAAATAGTAATATTAGATTACACTAAAACATGAAATATTCTCACTGGTGGGTCTATTCTCATAATCTACCATCTTGGATATTACTAAATGAAAAATTCATGAGAAGAAACCTTATCCTCTAAATATTACTCACACCTAATAGTCTATGTACTTTGTTCTCTATAATAATACATTATATAAATATAAATCTATATTTTAGAGATATAATCATAGAATATAAAAGTTCTCCTCAAAATGGGGAACTTATATGACCATATCAATGCAATTGAAACTTTGGAAAATTATCTCAACAATGATATGCAGCAAAAAAATCAATATGTGATAATATATTTAAATTAATATTCACTTTTATGAATATAAATGTGATATAAAGTATAATGTAGTTGGTTCTAGGGAAATAACTACAATGAAATCCAAGTTGAACTAGAGAAAACATTTAATGGCTGGTTAGTCCTCACATATTAAACAGGCTTCTTCTGAGTATAGATATATCTTCTTTGCCTTACACATTTCTCCGGCTAGGGATTGAAAATAAACATGTTAGTGTGGTGAATATATTTATTGAAACATTAATATCTAGAGAAAATAAACTAGTAGTGATATAATATATTATCTACCTCTTGTTCTCATGTTAGAATCCTAACTAAATCCATATTCCAATATTATCATAAAATGATAAATCTATTTCTTTTTCTATGAACCAAACTTGGAACATGATCTTTCTAAAACACTTTTTAAGCATCATTAAAATCTATAACAAACTTAGATATTATAAATTTTGAAACCACTGGATATAAAATGTTTTTCATGCATATTACTTTAAAATTTTTATGATAATATAACAAATTGAACTAATTATATACATGAGTTTAATTCCCTTGATCCCTAGTATTTCTAATTCCCCAGATACCATGAACTCATGCAGTTTTAACTTTCCAAGTACTTTCAGGTATGTCTAACTAAAAGTCTATGTAGTTATGTTGGATCTATTTTATATTCACCTTTTATGATTTATGAATCATTAATATCAAACATCAATGTATTTCATATAACATGAGATGAATTCCTAGAACATAATCTTGTGAAATTATTTTAATATTTATAATCTCTTCCTATTCCCATTAGTGTTTATAGGAAGGATTATATACCAATAAAAATTCTTTTTCATATTGTATAAACTTGTATTTTTCAATACATTTCTTACATATGAATTATGATTATATTCATTAAACTCATAGATCCATTTTATAGATCCTCTTTCCCAGAACACAATTTCTTCTTTACTAAGAGAAATATCATTCCATAGTCTTAAAAAATAGGAAAGAATTAATTTTTTTCCATATGTTATGCACATATTCTTCTTGAAAACTAATAACAATCCCAATTACCATTAAGAGACACATTTTACTCATTTGTTTCCAAATGAATATTCTCTGATCACTACACTTGATTTATTTATAAATGAATGCATAAAATCTACATATCGTAGGGTAATTTATTGATGTAACTGACCGTTTTACTTTCTACTAGTAGACATATACCCTATGGTCTCCTTTTTGTCGCATAATATACATATATTTTGTAAGGAATCTTCTAAATGAGGTCGCATTGAATTTTTCCCCTAATACAATGATCATTGAAATACAGTTTGTCAATTATAATTCAAAAATATATATTAGTTATGATGAGTATTAAAAAAGTTTTTTCCTAAAAAAAACTTTTAAAAAATACACCATGTTTTATTGGTACCCTATTATACCATCAATGTTTAGTTTTTTTTAATGATCACCACCAGTATCATTTCTTAGAAACTCTCAAAATACAGGGTCCACCAACCATGATACATGGAGTCCATTACATGACTTATTATATATAATTTTTAAATTAATAATATGAACATTTAATGCTTCTTTGTAGGAATTACTATTCTAAAATAACAATACTTGTATCACCATTTATGGTGAACATAAACCACCTATTTGGTTATATATTCCTATACACTATGTTTATGTAAAACTACTCCTCCCACTAAGCTCAGTGTAGTCTAGTATTCCTAAACCAACTTATGTTCATTAAGAGCCCTAACCTATAGAATTTAAGTCTGATACTAATATCTTAAATGATATAGGATTCCTTTATGGAATTATATTTGATCTTAACTAGTTTTTAATATTATTTTTTGACTATAGGATCATTAACTCTGATTTACCTTAGTGTTTTTTTCAAATTTATATCTAAGACCACCTTTTAAAAAGGGTTATTTATAATCACTTGTGTATGTGTCCTATTATATTATTATCATATCACAGTTGATATGATATATAGAAGACAATATAGTTGGCATATGGTTAGTTTTTAATTTATATTTTAAAAATATGTCTTGGAAGGAGTAATGCTATATTTTTAATATATATAAGTTTCTTAATTGGTATTCCTTTTACTACCATCATGAAATTGATCTATATAATAAACTATGAGTTAGGGATAAACTTTACTCCAAATATATGATCAATGATTAATTGGATATGATATACTCTCGCAAGACATCATAGAGATTTTTTTTACTAATTTCACTACTTTAATTCACTAGGTGTTTCTAAAATTTCTCATGATGTATATGAAGTTACCTTTATATTTTTAATAGTTTTCAAGGGAATGTTAAACTAAATATAAATGTTTTATGATATAACTTTCTTTAAAAATGTTTCTTTATACGAAACATGATAAGTAGTATGTTTATATATCTATTATCTTAGCCGAGTTGAGACAAAAATAATTTAATGGAAATAAAAAAGTCAATTAATTTTAGTTTTATTTGAAAAAGAGTTATCATTACATAATTTTGTAAGTGTCTAATTTTATATTCATCATTCATTAAAATTGAAATTGTTGATTCAATAGTTATGAAAATGTTGTTTATTATTAATGTACCATAAAAATATTTATTAAAAAATAAATAACGGCTAATTGTGTCTAGATAAAGACATATTTGGTAATAAATATTATAAACTTGAATCACTCCAAACTGTAAATGAAAAATATTGACCTCCCCTTTATTGACATAGTAATCACCATTTTTCATCTCCTTTTGAGTTCACTCTACAACCCTTCTATTCTATATCATTTATTTTATTTAAATACATGTATATTGTAATAATATTATATAAATACACAAGTGGTGAATATAAATTTGATGAATATACCTAAAGTGGGTGTAACTTCTTTCTTCTTTAATTCATTTCAATTTATTATCAGTGTCCATTATTTCCACATAAGAAGCAGATATACTACTATTTATTCTTATTCCTTTGAATATTCTGTCTCTTTTAAGGTTTATATAAATGATATTTTTACTTTATATTAGCAGTGGGATATTTATCATTTTATTTTAATCTTTTCACTATAATGGGTGGAGAAATTGGTCTTAAAAAATCCTTATCATCTTGGTGAAGTATAGAAATGTTTTTCTTGAGTGAATTATCAATTTCATTTATCTGGGATTAGAAAAATAAGGATTATTTTGGTAGTAAGGATAATAAGATAAGATTAATGGATAATTTCTTATCCAAGTGGAAGCCCAATTTTTTCAATTGATCATTATACCCCATTATTTTGAATGCATGATCACCATATAGATTGTATTCTTCTAGTTTATACTGATATTTTTCATTGAAAATATTATTTATTTCAAGAAATTATTTATCTTTCTCAAGATAAAAAACATGATATATTATGGTGTATGAATCAATGTCTTTATATTGTATAATCAAATCTCTGGAAATATTTGATAATACAATACAACAGACAAAATAAGCATCCTCAACATATATTTGGCATGCATACATTTCAACATTCTCACATGTTGGGGTGATAGAACAAGAGTAGGGTATTCCAACACATGAAACAAACAATTTGATAATAATGAACCAGATAAAAAATTATACCATATTTGGAAATTTGTATTTGTAAGAATATACCCTAGGTTAAAGAATGATCACACTATTTTTGTGGGTTTTTTTTCATTTTCTACAATAATTAAAATTGATTATTAGTAGTTTAATTCATTAAAAAATTATGTCAGAAATGATATTAACTTTATTTTATTAATTCAATCAATATTTTATGAATTCACAAGACCCCTTACCATTAAACTTATAATTTATAATTTGTAGGACATTCAAGTGGAAATTATCCACATTAAATCTCTTAAGGATGCAGACATTGGCCATGAAAACCATAAGAAGGTATTTAGGTAGATAGTAATGCAATCCATGGGCTTGTAACTTCGTGATCCATTTAGTGGATTCCCCAATCCTAAAATACTGTCATGGGTATCTTGAAAATTTACCTCTAATTTTTTATTGAACAAACATTAGTAGTTAAATTCAATACATGTTTAGTTATGTCAACACAAAACCATCCTAAGAACTCAATAAAAGTAAGTGTCTAGATATTGTCCATGAAAACACTAAGCTATATAGTTTCATTCCCAATCAAGTAATGGAAGGTGTATTCTAACATAATATAAAATCAAAGGGTTTTGATTTATTGTGCATAAATTTTATCTTATTTTATACTTTACTAGTATTTTTAATATCAAATGTATTTTACTGAATTAATCAGATATGTTGGATAAAAAATTTATGCAAAATTAATTTATTTAAATTCCATCTTTGAACATTAATTCATTTATTTATGTGATCTCTATCTTACATCCATAAAATCAATAATTCGTAGAGATAAATAAATAATTAAATAAATGACTCATTCATGATCATATATAATGATTGATTTAATGAGGGGACATTAAACCAACCTATGACTTAAGGGAAATAACACATATTATTATTCTTGGAATGAGTTATCTATTTCACCTATCCAATGATGTATCAAATGGGTTGGAATCATTATAGTCCCATTTTGAACTGTCTCTACAAACCTTGGGGAACTCCAATAGTTACATGTATTCATTACTCACATGCAGGTGAGGGGAACTAAAGGATGGGTTAATGGGTGATTAAATAAATAACCATATATGTTAAATTACTATAAAATAATGGAGGGAGGTATGGCACACAAGCTATAATGTTATTTTAATAATTAATATTACAAACCCACAAAAAAGATTAAATTAAATAAATTCTAACACATACACTAGTGTTGGTAAAACTTATGAATGATCATACATACAACAAATATGAAAAAATAAACTGGTTAACTATCATTTCTTATTTTTTATTATTATTAAGATAAATATTCCTATATCAATCAATCAATCAATCAATCAACAAATTAATTTTCCTTAAATATTAATGACCATATAAATCCTATTGGATATAACCATCATTAAGGTATTATTGTAAAATAAATGGAAGAAACAATTATTATAGATTATTAAAATAAATTCACTGATCATTTAAAATTCAATAAAACAATTATTAAATTTTCAAATAAATCACCTTACAATCTATAAAATAAGTTTTTAATGATAAAATTATTAAATTTAATGTAATTTAATTCCACTATTAATTATGGGAGTACATACAATGTACTATCCAACTATATTATGTGTATATTGGTTTCCCTGTATTTGAGATACATGCCTAGGGATTTGGCATGTAAACTCAGCTAGACTACACAAATTGTATGTGAAAACTACACGTCATGTATCCATTTCCCTATGTTTAGGATAAATTTCTAGGATTAGGCATGTATCTCAAATGGACTAAACGACATGTGTATGCTAGCTACACGCCATGTATCCCTTATTTATTATGCTCTTTATTCACACTAAATGGTTCAACATGTATTTTAGATATGGAAAATGATGAACTACATGATGTGTACACTATAGACATGTCGTGCATATAAAAAATTATCTAGGATATTATTCTCATGTGGCTTGATGATTTATAATTACCACATAGATTGGATTATTTATGCAACTAACCCATGCAAGCTACATAGTGTGTAGGCTAGCTACACGTAATTAAATTTGACATCCTATGTGCCAGGTTGACCTAGTCTACACCTGGTGTGTAAAAAATTTACCACATGTAATTAACTTCTAGACATGCTATGTGTCCTATGACACATCAAGACACATTGTACATGGGTACATAGTGTGTATTTTGACTACACATAGTGTAAACGAATTGTACCGGCCAAAAATATGAAACTTCTCGATGGAATCTCCATTCATTATTCATTAGTTCCTAGAAATTGAACAAACTAAAGCACCAAACGAACATTGTTGATATATTAAAAACATGTAAATTCAAATTATATAAAATTATGAATAATATTAAATGAAAACATTCTACCCTGATTGTATATTTAACAAAAGTATATCAAAAATTTACAAATTTAAAACATGACCCCTCTATTAATTCTTGAAGTTTATGGGCATAGTGAATGCTTGTGGTGATGGGAAATATATTAAAATTTATTTTAAAATTTATTTTTGTGAAAACATTATTGAGGATATTTAATGATAAATTTATATTTAATTACTTTAGTTCTAAGTAAAATAATTACATGTCTTAAGATCCTTTCATCAATGATGTTTTTTTCTTTTAAATATCCTTTTTAGATTAACTTCATTGCAATGTGGGGATATAAGGGTTGAATCATTCTAGTGGGATCTACACATGCTCCTTTAGTCTCCAAGTAATTCCAATTAGTTTCCAGGGGTCAGTGCTACAAATTAATTGTTTTTCATCATTCGTATTGGTATATCATCCTTTGATCTTAAATAAATATCTCTTGCATTTATCATTCATGATAGGGAGAGAGAAAAAAGAATTCTAGAGAGAATTTTTTTTATGAAAACAATATCTATATCTCAATTAACCAGACACAATAGACATAACCCTATTTTATAGAGATACTTTTTAGGTTAAAATATAATTTAATTGTATAACATCCATTAAATGATTTAATAACCATTATAAAATCCCATGTCATAAAATAATAATAATATTATTATTATTATTTAAAGTGTGAACTAACATGTATATTGATGGATATTATTTACCATATTCCAATAAAAATTCATCATCAGATGCGTTCTTAGTCCGTTCTAACTCCTTGGTATTTCTTGAATACCCAAATGAAATATTTTATTATCTTAAATAAATATTTTTTTCATAAAGCTATAAATAATATGTATTAAATATTTAATTAAATAAATGAATATTCTTAATTCAAAATCTGATGAATAGATATTTATTTAATTTATATGTTCAATAAAACTTGAATAAAATTATTTATCAATCTTGAGAATAATATTTATTTATTTATTTAAATTCAAATAGAATTTATTAAAGATCAACATAAACACATAGCATGTGACCCACTAGTATTATTTATTTTTTGAAATTAGGTAGTAATACCTAAATTCCAAGATTTGTATCTAGAAACAGGTTAATGAACCCAAGAGAAATAACATAATGTTGCAACGATGAAAAACGAATGTGAAAACTCACTATATAATATAACCCCTTTGCCACAATATCTCATCAAGAAGTTTTCACATCCATGCCATCAACCTATGTTCTTGATATGTATTTATTTGACTATCTGAAATAAATTTCAGTAAACCTTTGGTTAATGAGAAAAATATATTTCAACAAAAGGGCTATGATATCAAATTCCATAAATATGGATGAGGCGAATCCTTCTCTGACTTATTAATTAAAAACATTTCATTAACAACTCACCCAATGTATCCAACTTTTCTATGAACTATTATTATAATTGTTTAAGAAATACATCTAAGTGCACAAGTCATAACATACATTAATAATAGTCTTAAAGTCTAAGGATCATTAGAACCACTCACTGATATGGATATATGATGACATCAAAACATGTATAATTACTACTTGAGGGGTTGTACTCATAATACCTAATATTGAATATTACCAAATGAGAACTTCATGAGTAGAAGCCTCTCCCTATTATGAGTACATACACCTGATGGTCAATGTACTATGTTCCGTATCATAGTGAATTATCTTACTATAGAAATATATGTATGATATATCATAATGGAATCTAAAGGTCCTCATAATTGAGGGGAACTGCTATGAACTTATCAATGTGAAAAATAATATGGTAAATTATCACTTCAATGTTATGCATAAGTTCAATCAATATGTTAAAAGATATTTAAATTAATATTCACTACTTTTAATATAAAATTAATGTAAAATAAAAAGTATTTGGTTTTAGGGTACCAACTAAAACATTTACCTGGAGGGGATTTAATTTCTTGTGGGATTTTAAGTGTAAATCATATTTCAGTGTATTAAATTAATAGTTTAATTTAGTATTGAATCTAAGACTAACATAGACTGGATAAGGATTTTTTTTATATGACACTTAAGTGAATTTTTGGGATATGTCCTTATGTAAGGGGTCATGTGGTGTATTATTGTAAATACCCGTAGCTTGACGTACATGGACATTACATTACTTTTGCGGAATACTTAGTACATAACAAAAACACACACACAAGGATCGTAATAGTTTAGTGTCTTTGGAAACTCGGAACGTAATCTTCTAATCGTGGTGAAAGATCTTCAACATCTCCCATAAAGATCTTCCCTTTTTTTACCTAAAAACCGTTCTTTATATCCTGGGGAAAAGAAAACATAAAAGGGTGAGCTCAAATGCTCAGTAAGGGTAAACAAAAGAAATATCAATCACATCATATACATAAGAACATAGCTTTTGGAAATCTTAACCTGCAAAAGAGCTCATAATATCATAACATGGGATAAATCATAGAAGTGAAAATGAGATCCTCATAATCATAACATAAAACTTGAAACATTGTGGAATGCACACATAATCATGGAAAATCATTTCTTGTTAGTCATGACTCATTGCCAAGACTATCTTAGTGGACAAAGTCCCTTTCTGAACCGAGTTCACTCCTCGTTTCAGTCCTGTATCACTGAACCGAAATAACCTTCCGTTCCAGCCATGTCTATCTCATGAGATATAAAATCTTTACCCAATGCATTGGAGGGAGATATAGGTCCCACCCATCTTATAATGAATCCTTTCTTATGTGTGCCACATAATCATAAACCATACATCATAGTGTAACCCATGTAATAAAAATGGGATTCTTAAACAACATGACATCATAAAACAATTCATATAAGGTAAAGGAATTCATAAAAATATTTCCATCACAACATAATCAAATCCATGTAATAATAGGGATAAAAACAGAACCCTTTATTATCTTAGATGGAAAATAATTTTGATAAAACACTTGAACTCCATTCTTGAGGAAAATATCCTTTCTTTTTCAAAAACATTTTTCCTTTCTTAACATGTCATACAACTTTAAACTAAAAGAAGTTTATTAAAAATAAACTTGAAAACTTGTAAAGGAAGCTTCTTGGAAATAATGTTTTAAAAATCCATTCTTGTCGTATAAGTTAAAAAAAACATTCTTCTCGTACTTTTGTCGGAAAAGTCAAAAAGTACCTCGTATGAAAAACAACAAAAGATTCCTTTCATGTCTTTTACTAAAAACTCACCGAAGGGTAAAATTGGATTTAAACAATTGTAGGTGTATGGAAATAATATTACATATTGAAGAAACATGGATGTGGATGATAAAATACACCCCAGTAAATACTTACAAATAAACAATCTCGGATAAAAATGAGATTGTGATATTTCCCTTACCTTAGGTCCGACTTGCTTTGTAAGTGTCCGAACCTCCTGTATAATGATTTAAATCATTTTATTGACTTATTCAATAATCATCCTAATTGTTATTATATCATATATGGTTCACTTATGACTTTATTTTACCCGTTCTTTTGTAAATTCCATGTTAAAGAGCGTTTTGGGTAAAATCGTTTCATTTATCTTAGGTGTTTTGACTTGTTGTTCTTGACATCATTATTACTTATATCATGATTTACTCACTTCCAGAATATAAAATATGATTTATATATCATATATATTCAGTATATATATATATATAATAGGTAGATAAATAAAATGAAAAACACCGTTCATGGAGACGGTAGTCCGTACGTACGCATGAACGCTGTTTTCCTTTCCTTATTGTCTTGAAATGGAAGTAAGTAGATGACATACATATGTATATATATACATAAATCCAGTAGCTTTATAATTTCATATATTTAATTATTATTTCTTATATATACATTATAATCATTCTTAAATGGTTAACATGGAGAATGAATCTCATCACGTCGTGGAGACGGTAGTCCGTACGTACGCACGAGCGATGATATCATTTCTATAAATATTGAATTGAATTGGAGTGGATTATACAATATATCAGAATCAATATGATGTTTTAATAACTATGTATAGTTATTCTTTACACCATTATACCCATCCATGTAAGGTGGTGGTGGAAAATAGATTACACCACGGCGTGGAGACGGTATTCCGTACGTACGCACGCGCGGTGATTTCTTTTTCCGTAGGATGGATAGATGGTGAAATAGGTTTATTTCATACTTATAATAACATATCAGTATATGAGTGATACTGATGTTATTACTTCATAATGAAACAACCTAAGAAGAAGAAGTGGAAGAAGAAATAAAGATGAAAGAATTGGTAACGGTAATTACCTCTTCTTTCAAGTGCCTCTTTGAGACCTCCTCTTAGGGCACTAAAATTGGTCTTGGAGGAAGACCAGAACCTCTAGGATGTTTCTAGGGAAGTGGAGAGGAGAAATTGTCAGGGTTTGGCCGAGCTTGAGTGCTCAAATTGGTGTGATGAGGAGGGGGAGGAGGTGTCCTTTTATAGGGGAGGAGAGGGGCACCATAGGAATATCTCAAAATATTATTTTATATTAAAGTCAAAATCGGTTTAAAATGGTTCCAAAGGGTCTTATTTCGAAGATAAAGTGGGGATGGGTCGAAATCCTATCAACCAATAAGATTTAGACATGTTTAGGGTATTATTTTAACCTTATCAATTAGATTTAACTCTATGTTAAATAATTTAACTTTTACCATGTCTTTTTGTTTTCTTTCAATATATGGTTAATACACTTACTATAACATGCCAAACGAACCCCAAATTGTTTATTATTAATATATATATCCTTATCTAAGTCATTTGGCCGAACCTTAGATTTTTAGGAATAAAATAACAATTAATAATATAATATTTGATTTAAAAACTATTTTGTGTCAATTTTGACACTATTTGATATATGATTTTTGTGAAAGTCATAACAGAATTATATGTTCAAACCAAGTTGATTAAATCAACACTAATATATCATAGTAACCTAGAAAATTAGTGGAATTCATAAAAAGTCTTAAATTACATTTATTTTGGTATTTATATTATCAATTATGTCAATATTTCATTAATAAGATAATTACTGCATCATCTTTGTGTCATAAATAAATTAAATTATTTGATGTCTAAAAATTACAAATAAAATACCATCATGTAGGAAATCTTTTTATCCTTTTAATGAATATTTAAAATCGAATTTATCTTATGTATAACCCCATATTATAAATGATTTACTTATTAAACTTTGATTTTAACTATTTTAACCCTTCTTTAAATAAATTAATAATAAATGTCCTAATCTAATCCAAGTGGGCCTAAATGGTCATATTTTATTCCTAAGTTTGTTTTTGGTCGAATTAAACTTGTCCAATAGAATTAGGACATGTGTTAGGGTAATAGTAATATCATATTTACCCTTAGTTACCCTATTTACTATTAACCGCGGTAAAAAAAAGTAAAAAGTTACTATTCACCAAAAATTATTTTCATCTCATTGAACCACATTTTAGTCCTTGATATTAACCGTGTCTCTCGGATTTTCGAAATTCCATTCACAGAAGCGGCAAAATTAAGTTTTATGAAAAATTCAGTTTTTTTAACTACCACTTAGTAGTTTCACTATTCATCAAAAATTGATGTTTTTCAGAACAATGCCAAAATTTCATCCTAAGCTATATTTCATATTCCGAATTCAAAAATGAAATCTATTTTACCAAATTCATAACATAGAAGTTTCATTAATTAATTTTATAATTAAATCCCGCTGTTAAAATAAATAGCGTGTTTTTAGGAAACAATATATATCAAAAGATTGACACTTGATATGTCTGGTTTAAATTTGAAATTACAACCAATGACCAACATTGTATTAAATTGTAAAAATATATTCTAAATATACTTTAAAACCACTCAAATTAATAATTTATCACTATTAATTATTTCGATTAAAAAAGTTGTTTTTAATTAAAATTTAGTAATTATCAGAATATGAAAGTTATCCGAAAAGTACCAAAATTTCACCTTAGGCTAAATTCGATACTCCGAATCCAAAAATGAAGTTCATTTTGAAAAATAAGATTTACAGAGTTTTAAAAAGTGGTTATTACTATTCATAACGGCTAGTTTTAATAATATTTTAATAGCATATCGTTGTTTAGTGAAACTCGGTATTGCGTATTACACACGCTATCGAGGAAGGTTGTGATTGCGTGTAATGCAAGGAAAGTCAAGGATGTGTGTTGTGCAAGCTCCTTTTGGTGTAGCGTACAACACAAGACTTTAATAAAATTAAAAAGAATATTTTTTTATAAAATCTTGGGCTGTTACATTCTACCCCCCTTAAAATGAATTTCGCCCTCGAAATTCGTCGGGGTTATAAATGGTTTACTATTCGAAAGTTTCTTTAATAGAAACCCACATCGTAAAAAGGAATATCAAAACCAATCTTTAAAAACAAAAGTATGAAACGTAACAGTTACCCAAATAAACTAATCATTGGGTTTCCACATAGGTGAAAATATGGATATGGAAGAGAAATCTAACCATCATGTTCTGATGGAGAGTGGTAGAGAACATGGCTATGGAAAAGCCAGTAATCACAAATCCATAGATTTGTGATGATATAAGGTACCATCTGATTCATCAGGTATAAGATCACTAGGACAACATTTTTGGTTTTCAAGATCATTTCCCTAAAGATGAAAATTTGAATTAGAATAAATACTTACTTTATTTTGGTACAATCTCACTGTTGTTCGTGCCTTTAACAATTTCCACTTCATCTCTTAAATAAATGAAGTTGAATTTGTTATTCGTGAAGTGTTAGCAGATCATGTGATAGAATGACGGGTCATTCCATCTGTCTCAAACAAAAGGTTAGCAAAAATTATATGCATAAGTCGATCTATAGTGAGATTAATCATATATGGTTCCTAAAATGGACTTATACTTCATATATCATACTTCTTAATATAATAAAACTAGTTTCTACTAAACAGGGACTTCCTGTAGGCCAGTGGTAGGCGATAAAGGCCAGTCGCACTTCGGTTGTGGGTTCGATTCCCACAGCCTTGTCCGAAACGATGGGCTGTCGCCCGTCCTGCAGGTTGTCCTTTTTCCAAAACTATATAACATCCCATCAATAATATCGAAAAAACAAACAATACTAACTTATGTCCAACATAATCCATTCCAATCTTTTAGGCTTATCCATAATACTGCAGTCGACTCTCATAATATAGTGAAAATAATTACCAGAGATTTAACACCATCATCGATCCCCATATATCATAAGATATGTTTTTTGGTCACATTCCAAACATTCAAAGTCCTTAATCGTGTATTCTCTTGAATACCTTAGTGAAAACATGAATCACTTTTCACATACCAAAATCCTCAAAATTCAATATACTCAAACTTAGCCCTTATATCAATCATGAGCTCATGAATACTGTTAAACATTTCATTTTCTCATTTTCCCTTCATTATGTGCATATCATCTTATTTCCAAAAATATCTCAATCACTTTGAATACCACATTAGACCAATACATAGATATTCCAATACTCCATGATACAACATTATTTTGGAATCCCATTACATAAACACTTAATCATTCCACCACATCGTTGTCATATTCAACATTGCCAATAGTGATCGCATGTGACTTCCCTTTGTCCTTTGCCTTAAGCGGTTGCTCATGTCGATCATCACTAACCCTTGGATTAGGGCAATTATTAGCATAATGCCCCATTTCCTTGCACTTGAAGCATTGAAGTGTTGGCGGTGCGTTCTCTGCAGTGTTTGCTTTATTCACATCATTAGAAACCCTTTTTCCATTACTTCGACACTCAGCTGCTCGATGACCTTCTTTTCCACACTTAAAACATTTTCTAGTCCCTTTAAGACAATCTCCACCATCATTCTTCCCACACGTTGTGCATAAGGAAACATTCATCTTCTTTTCATCATTATTCTGAGATTTCTCCTTGAACTCCATCTTTCGTTTCTTGTCAAAACCATGAGATGGATATGTAACACCAACTTCCATTTCTACCTTGATAGCACAACGCACAATTTCTTCATAGCTACTGAAGTCTCTTATAGCTAATGCCCTTCGAAGACTTGGTTTTAAGCCACTGAAAAATCGATCAACTTTACTTTCAGGTTGGATGATAATTCCAGAAGCATACCTTGCAAGTCTTGTAAAATTTGCTTCATAGGTACCAACAGATTCATCGTCCCTTTGCTTCAGTTCAAGAAACTCTTTCTCCATCTTTGTTCGAAGAATACGAGGGAAGTACTTACTGAAAAACAAGTTCTTGAACTCGTCCCATTCCATGGACTCAATTTCATCTCTTGGCCTCGTATTCTTGATAAGATTCCACCATTGATCAGCTTCACCTTCCAAACGATATACTGCTAAGATGACTTTATCATGTTCAGAACATTGAAGAACTGAAAATATCTTTTCAGTAGTACTAATCCATTGTTCAGCAACTAATGGATCAGTAGACCCACTGAAAAAAGGTGGACGTTGCCTCATGAAGGAATCAATAGAATATTGTTCCCTTATCTGCTCATTTGGAAGTCCAGAATGATTCATAGCTTGTGTAAGTATAGCAATAAGATTTTTCACTCCATCTGCCATAACATTTGTTTGTTCAGGAGGGCAATCATTGCATTGTCCATTGCATTGATCAACACGGTTCCTTCGGGTTCCAGCCATCGTCTAAAACCCAAAAAGAATAGTGTGAGAGGCAAAAATCATGCTAGGGTAAACAACATAATAAATGGGGAGTACCTTCAATATCCAACATCTTAGGTTTAATTCTATGATCGTTAGCGTAATTCTATTACTATAACCTATACGTATACTTATCCCTAGGGACATCCCTAGACATACCTTAGAAATATCTCTAGGGATCTCACTAAAGTTCTCGCATCCTAGTTTCCAAAGGTTGACTAAACCTTTCCTCTGATACCAACTGTAAAGACCCGTAGCTTGACGTACATGGACATTACATTACTTTTGCGGAATACTTAGTACATAACAAAAACACACACACAAGGATCGTAAGAGTTTAGTGTCTTTGGAAACTCGGAACGTAATCTTCTAATCGTGGTGAAAGATCTTCAACATCTCCCATAAAGATCTTCCCTTTTTTTTTACCTAAAAACCGTTCTTTATATCCTGGGGAAAAGAAAACATAAAAGGGTGAGCTCAAATGCTCAGTAAGGGTAAACAAAAGAAATATCAATCACATCATATACATAAGAACATAGCTTTTGGAAATCTTAACCTGCAAAAGAGCTCATAATATCATAACATGGGATAAATCATAGAAGTGAAAATGAGATCCTCATAATCATAACATAAAACTTGAAACTTTGTGTCATGCACACATAATCATGGAAAATCATTTCTTGTTAGTCATGACTCATTGCCAAGACTATCTTAGTGGACAAAGTCCCTTTCTGAACCGAGTTCACTCCTCGTTTCAGTCCTGTATCACTGAACCGAAATAACCTTCCGTTCCAGCCATGTCTATCTCATGAGATATAAAATCTTTACCCAATGCATTGGAGGGAGATATAGGTCCCACCCATCTTATAATGAATCCTTTCTTATGTGTGCCACATAATCATAAACCATACATCATAGCGTAACCCATGTAATAAAAATGGGATTCTTAAACAACATGACATCATAAAACAATTCATATAAGGTAAAGGAATTCATAAAAATATTTCCATCACAACATAATCAAATCCATGTAATAATAGGGATAAAAACAGAACCCTTTATTATCTTAGATGGAAAATAATTTTGATAAAACACTTGAACTCCATTCTTGAGGAAAATATCCTTTCTTTTTCAAAAACATTTTTCCTTTCTTAACATGTCATACAACTTTAAACTAAAAGAAGTTGATTAAAAATAAACTTGAAAACTTGTAAAGGAAGCTTCTTGGAAATAATGTTTTAAAAATCCATTCTTTCCATATAAGTTAAAAAAAACATTCTTCTCGTACTTTTGTCGGAAAAGTCAAAAAGTACCTCGTATGAAAAACGACAAAAGATTCCTTTCATGTCTTTTACTAAAAAATCACCGAAGGGTAAAATTGGATTTAAACAATTGTAGGTGGATGGAAATAATATTACATATTGAAGAAACGTGGATGTGGATGATAAAATACACCCCAGTAAATACTTACGAATAAACAATCTCGGATAAAAATGAGATTGTGATATTTCCCTTACCTTAGGTCCGACTTGCTTTGTAAGTGTCTGAACCTCCTGTATAATGATTTAAATCATGTTATTGACTTATTCCAGAATCATACTAATTGTTATTATATCATATATGGTTCACTTATGACTTTATTTTACCCGCTCTTTTGTAAATTCCATGTTAAAGAGCGTTTTGGGTAAAATCGTTTCATTTATCGTAGGTGTTTTGACTTGTTGTTCTTGACATCATTATTACTTATATCATGATTTACTCACTTCCAGAATATAAAATATGATTTATATATCATATATATTCAGTATATATATATATAATAGGTAGATAAATAAAATGAAAAACACCGTTCATGGAGACGGTAGTCCGTACGTACGCATGAACGCTGTTTTCCTTTCCTTATTGTCTTGAAATGGAAGTAAGTAGATGACATACATATGTATATATATACATAAATCCAGTAGCTTTATAATGTCATATATTTCATTATTATTTCTTATATATACATTATAATCATTCTTAAATGGTTAACATGGAGAATGAATCTCATCACGTCGTGGAGACGGTAGTCCGTACGTACGCACGAGCGATAATATCATTTCTATAAATATTGAATTGAATTGGAGTGGATTATACAATATATAAGAATCAATATGATGTTTTAATAACTATGTATAGTTATTCTTTACACCATTATACCCATCCATGTAAGGTGGTGGTGGAAAATAGATTACACCACGGCGTGGAGACGGTATTCCGTACGTACGCACGCGCGGTGATTTCTTTTTCCGTAGGATGGATAGATGGTGAAATAGGTTTGTTTCATACTTATAATAACATATCAGTATATGAGTGATACTGATTATATTACTTCATAATGAAAAAACCTAAGAAGAAGAAGTGGAAGAATAAATAAAGATGAAAGAATTGGTAACGGTAATTACCTCTTCTTTGAAGTGCCTCTTTGAGACCTCCTCTTAGGGCACTAAAATTGGTCTTGGAGGAAGACCAGAACCTCTAGGATGTTTCTAGGGAAGTGGAGAGGAGAAATTGGCAGGGGTTGGCCGAGCTTGAGTGCTCAAATTGGTGTGAGGAGGAGGGGGAGGAGGTGTCCTTTTATAGGGGAGGAGAGGGGCACCTTAGGAATATCTCAAAATATTATTTTATATTAAAGTCAAAATCAGTTTATAATGGTTCCAAAGGGTCTTATTTAGAAGCTAAAGTGGGGATGGGTCGAAATCCTATCAACCAATAAGATTTAGACATGTTTAGGGTATTATTTTAACCTTATCAATTAGATTTAACTCTAAGTTAAATAATTTAACTTTTACCATGTCTTTTTGTTTTCTTTCACTATATGGTTAATACACTTACTATAACATGCCAAACGAACCCCAAATTGTTTATTATTAATATATATATCCTTATCTATGTCATTTGGCCGAACCATAGATTTTTAGGAATAAAATAACAATTAATAATATAATATTTGATTTAAATACTATTTTGTGTCAATTTTGACACTATTTGATATATGATTTTTGTGAAAGTCATAACAGAATTATATGTTCGAACCAAGTTGATTAAATCAACACTAATATATCATAGTAACCTAGAAAATTAGTGGAATTCATAAAAAGTCTTAAATTACATTTATTTTGGTATTTATATTATCAATTATGTCAATATTTCATTAATAAGATAATTACTGCATCATCTTTGTGTCATAAATAAATTAAATTATTTGATGTCTAAAAATAACAAATAAAATACCATCATGTAGGAAATCTTTTTATATTTCTAATGAATATTTAAAATCGAATTTATCTTATGTATAACCCCATATTATAAATGATTTACTTATTAAACTTTGATTTTAACTATTTTAACCCTTCTTTAAATAAATTAATAATAAATGTCCTAATCTAATCCAAGTGGGCCTAAATGGTCATATTTTATTCCTAAGTTTGTTGTTGGTCGAATTAAACTTGTCCAATAGAATTAGGACATGTGTTAGGGTAATAGTAATATCATATTTACCCATAGTTACCCTATTTACTATTAACCGCGGTAAAAAAAAGTAAAAAGTTACTATTCACCAAAAATTATTTTCGTCTCATTGAACCACATTTTAGTCCTTGATATTAACCGTGTCTCTCAGGTTTTCGAAATTCCATTCACAGAAGCGGAAAAATTAAGTTTTATGAAAAATTCAGTTTTTTTAACTACCACTTAGTAGTTTCACTATTCATCAAAAATTGATGTTTTTCAGAACAATGCCAAAATTTCATCCTAAGCTATATTTCATATTCCGAATTCAAAAATGAAATCTATTTTACCAAATTCATAACATAGAAGTTGCATTAATTAATTTTATAATTAAATCCCGCTGTTAAAATAAATAGCGTGTTTTTAGGAAACAATATATATCAAAAGATTGACACTTGATTATGTCTGGTTTAAATGTGAAATTACAACCAATGACCAAAATTGTATTAAATTGTAAAAATATATTCTAAATATACTTTAAAACAACTCAAATTAATAATTTATCACTATTAATTATTTCGATTAAAAAAGTTGTTTTTAATTAAAATTTAGTAATTATCAGAATATGAAAGTTATCCGAAAAGTACCAAAATTTCACCTTAGGCTAAATTCGATACTCCGAATCCAAAAATGAAGTTCATTTTGAAAAATAAGATTTACAGAGTTTTAAAAAGTGGTTATTACTATTCATAACGGCTAGTTTTAATAATATTTTAATTGCATATCACTGTTTAGTGAAACTCGGTATTGCGTATTACACACGCTATCGAGGAAGGTTGTGATTGCGTGTAATGCAAGGCAAGTCAAGGATGTGTGTTGTGCAAGCTCCTTTTGGTGTAGCGTACAACACAAGACTTTAATAAAATTAAAAAGAATATTTTTTTATAAAATCTTGGGCTGTTACAATTATGGTTCACATTAGGTTCAACCACATGAGTGGGATTATCCCACCGATGATATGGAACTCATATCTATTGTAAATAGAATTAAAAGTTCGTGACATAATCCATTTTTGAAAAAATTTATCATTTACTTAGATCACCATTTTTTGGATTACATATTTTCTAAAAAATATTCGAGATAGATAATATGGGTGTAATACCTAAATTTGTTCAACTTTGAAGTTACCTATAATCAGGGAAATTTTAATGTGGTTGTTAACACTCTTTATTGGATGTTTGATTCTCTAGCTATGAATTAAGAAAAGGATGAATAAAACATAATGGGTCTCTTTTCTAAGATTTTTTTTGGATTTGGGGAGGACATGTCTTATAATTTTCTAGACAGTGTTTATTTATCATCCTCTCTCCTTGAAATGATTCTTTAGTAGCAGTAGTAGAATAATTAGTTTCAGGATATCAAATATTCTTTATATAGTGGGGAGACCATTAGTGAGTGGTATCTCTCAATGGAAGCCACCCTATTCTACTGAAAATGTAATGTTGTACAATCAAATATGATAAATATTATATTGGGATATTTTCAACATACATTTTTTCTCATCCACCATGGAACTATAAATATGTTTTATGAAATTAACTATCAGTTTTGGTGACCAGGTATGAAATGGGACATATATGAATTTGTATATCAATGCTACATATTCCAACAGATTAATTCTAAGTATCAAAATACTTTTAGTATTCTTCATACTATTCCTATTTAGACATGAATTTGGAGTTAAATATCAAAGGATTTCATTGTTGTTTTACCTAAAACTCCCTAAAGTAATAAAACCATTTGGGAAGTTATTAATTATTTGACCAAGTCAGAAACATTTACCCTATTTGTTGATAACACTAAAGTGGAATAAATGCGAAGGTGTATGTTTAAGATATTTTAAAATTTCATGGGATACCTTTCTGCATTTCCTCAAACCGAGACCCACTCATTACCTCTTGATTTTTTAAGGGCCTCTAAGAGACAATGGGAACTTATGTTGAGTTGAACAAGAAATATCATCCCTAGAATGATGGATAAAAGAAAATGGATAATCAAATTTTGTAAGATATTCTTTGTGCCTATGTCTTGTTTTTATTAGTTCTTGGGATATCCACTTGGGTATGTTTGAGTTTTCTTATAATAATATTTAAAAATCACCCATCATGATTATACATTTTGAAGTTTTATATGGCTGACCCTACAATTCACCTCTCTATCTGTCTGTGATTGGTGAAACTTCTTTTATAGGACCAATCTTTGTTCAATAATCAATGATAAAGATCTAATTTATTCATCAGTTATTTGTGAAAACGAAATGATGATAAAGATATTATATGTATTGACTATATTATCCTTTGTATTTTTTGATCACTGAACATGTGTTCTTAAAAGTCTCACCTGAGTTGGGCCACTAACATCTTGGAAAACATGGGAAGCTAACCCATAGGCGTGTTGTTCCAATTGGGAATGTTAAATGGCATATGAATGGAGCATATATCTCAGATTTACCACCTTATTTATCTTTAAAAAACAAGGTTTCCCATGTTTTCCTACTCAAAAAGTATCAGCCTAACCCATACCATATTCTAAATTTGGATGACCTCGACATATAACTTGATATGTCTATGACTGAGAAACCACATTGAGTTATTTATTCTCATATAAAGGTTATATGTGGAATTATATTCTATTGGTTTATGTTTTGTGGTATTATGGTTCATGCTCACATGAAACATGAGAGAGGGATTCTATGATGTGGGATTAGTGGTCTTTCCTATTTGTGGATCACGCTTCTTTGACCTAGATTTTTTGTGGGGATAGAAAGAAATATTATGGGGAGAATTGTAACATGCCATTTTTTTCAGAGAATAAAATTTTCTCATTTTATTTTATTATTATTTTTGTTGATATATACCAATTTTGTGTGTTTTTAGTTTTATAAGAGTGGTTATAGGTGAGTTTTGATGTGTTGGTGGGATGCAGACTTGAAACTGTAACTAATAAGGCTGAAGGAGTTAAACTAGATGGCTAGTGAAAACCACCATCTTTTTAGTGGAGTTTGGTAGTGGCTATAGAACTATGCCATATCCATTGACTAGGTTTCTGGATTGGAATAATGTAGGAATTCTTCCTACACCCATCAACCTTTTTATGGCATCGACTTGAGTAGATAAAGTAAGGTATGTATTTTAATATGTGCCACTTATACCCTAATTTTATTTATTGTTCCTCCTCCATCGATGTAATATCAATATATTCAAACATGGATACTATATTTGGAAATTTGTTTCTCTCCCAACTCAATTCCTCAACAGATTGAACTAATGATCAAAAATGTGGTCCTCTCATAGAAAGTATATATTCATAATGATATCAGATCTCCTTCATTTTCCAATTTTTCTAACCCATTGGATATGCAAACAATTGGGTTTTTTTGGATCTATATCACTATTTTTTTATTTTATATACTTCATGGAATTGTGAGTTTTTTTATGAATCCCCAACCCTCTTGCTTTTTTATCATGAATTGTGGTGGTAATTGTTTCCGTTTGATTAAATTGTTATAGAAAGATAAAATTTTGATATTATTCATCAGAAATTATTGCTTTAGGATATATTCTCTATTAATATAACCCTATTCTATTTTTTTCCAATGTTTCCCATGTGAATTTTTATTTCCATGTGTTTCAAGGTAGCTGGTTTCATGGATTGGTTTTATTTTTCAAACCTTTCATATTTTCTCCATGAACTTCATTTCTAAAATGGCTAGGAAAAATGGGTTTTGAATTTATACTATATTTTTTTTAAATGGGATTAAATTTATATCTTGTGAAATATTTTGGTTTTATTAATGGTTTGAAAAATTGTATTTCCCCATTTATATTTTTAATACAAATGGTTTTAAAGAATAATTTATATGCTTTTAAAGATGAAATACCCTTTGAATGATTTTTATATGGTAAAACCAATTTTGATCAATGATGAGGATGGTATATATCATCTGGGTTACACTATTACACCCCAAATATCTTATTTTTGGTTAATGTATGCACCATATATCTGAATTTGAATTAAGGATCAGCTCTCTAGAGTGAACTCATAACACATAGACATGTTCTATTAGGGTAAGGTGCACACTAGGTGTCCTGTCGAGCACAGAAAATTATACAAGAATCCTCACCGACCTAAAACTAATTTTTAACAAGGGATTATTTCCCCATTTTATAATCTTTTATGTTTATTATTTTCATACTATGGAAATTATTTGAAGACTGATCATGTTTGTGTGTTTTTATAAATTGTGAAAAGGGGTGATTTTCCATGTTTCATATGAATCTGTGAAAATTTTATATCAGGATTTGTCATTATTTATTTTAGAATAGTTGGTTTATTTTATAAAACCTCAATTTGAAACACTTGGTGAGATCATATTGGGAATATATTTCCCACACCATACATACACCTTTGGGTGTATATAGATCCTTTTTTTTCAAATGCAGGTAATCGAAAGGCACCATAGGGAGGTGGTAGGTTTGTTATTAAGAAGGGTGTGGGAGTTTTCTAGTGACTATATGTCACATGGATATGGTTTTTCATTTTAATTGTACTTTAGTTTTTTTTTTGATTTTAAAATCCTTTTTTATCTCTTTTCCTTAATGGAATTTTATTGGAATATTGATAATTTCTTTATTCATGTTATCCTTTTTATGTTCTATTATAGAAAAAGAATTCCCAATGATAGTTATTGATTTCTAGGTTATTCTAACTAACCTATGGGGATGAATAATTCCCATTTATGCTATGTCATTATTGGATTCAATTTCTCATAGTGGGGTAATTTGGGTCAGTTCAAGACATGGGTGAATGAGTGTAGACTAATTTTACTGAATTATTTTCACTTTACTTTTATACATTTTATTTTTAAATTCAATTCATTTGTTAATATGGATGGATATAAAATGTTATTCAACACATTCATACCATATAAAATAAATAAATTAAATAAATTGAAGCACATAATATTTTTATAAGGGATGACCCCAATGTGGGAATCTACTCTTTATTATTTTTGAGTCTAATCAATGAAATATATTCTCTAATATTACTGTATGTGGTTATAACTAGGTTGGTACTATCATGATCCTAATAGGGGTATGGGGAGGAATTATCCTTCACCAAAATTCTATCTTTTAATAGGTTCTTAATACCACCTCTCGACAGTCTTTAGTCTCATGACTGGTATCAATATTATTTTATTGGGTCCCTAATTTCTTCAATGGTCCTCCTTCAGAAATTTTTACCAAGATCGTATTTTTACTTTGGAATTTCACTACACCAAAATAATAAGATCTTATTTATCAATAATAGTCTTAGATATCCAGAACATAATATAATTTAGTCACAAGCTTGTATGTATCTTCAAGTAAATATGATCTCTGAACCTTATTCAGAATCTGGAACGCTTTCCTTAATCAACCAATCATCAAAGACTTCAACTGATATTGAATATATATAATTCAAGCTATATTAAAAGAAACCTCATTCCCTTAAAATATTTGAAATATATAAATTGAATCATTGAAAATTATTCTAAGTGTCCTAACATACAATCCTTATTCTGTATAAATATTGATTTCCTTTATCGGTTACTATTAGTTTCTTATCTTTAGGAGTCTCAAATTCATAAAGTAATTAAATTTTTTGAACATAGGAAAGATAATACGGAAAATTGTAATTTCTCATAACATAGGATCTATTGAATTTGGTATTCTTTATAACTATATCTTTTAAAAGCATATGTTATGGTTCCTAATGTTCTTCTATACATACAATATTAAGAACCTAGAGGTTAGCTCCCAACATGAATGAAACAATTTTTTCAGATGATATAACATCAAAAAGTATATTTTCACAAAAGTTTCTTTTCTGAATATATTACTTCTAAAATGTATTTTCATAAGGAATAATTTTTCATAAGCCTTATGTGGGAATGGAGAACATAGTCTTATCTTTTATTATCTCCTTTCAATATACTTCCATTTTAATCATTTTAATAATTATTATTTTGGGATCTATTTATATTCATCACTTACCCTATGATTTTTTTTTTGTGATTATAAATATTCTATGTATCTTATTCACAAATAAAATTAGGTTGAACATATTACTTAGTGATTCCAAAAAAATACTGCATCGCATTTCAAAATTGTATCTAGGTTCATGAAGATCAATATACATGAACACCTAACACTCTTGTGATTATTCCAACCTATAATAAGTCCTTACTTCCTTCCATGTTTTACTTCACACTTCATGCATCTTTATTTTAGAACATTCATGTTCTGTATAACTCATATGCACAACATCAATTTATATGGACTTAGGGAAATTGTTATCCTGATAAACTTTACAGGATTAATCATATTTTTAACCACAAAATCCTCTATAATATACATCATATCATAAAATACTTTAATATCTTTATCAATTAATCACACTTTTATCATTCTAAAAAATTGTATTTTCATCAACCAATGTTATCAATGTTAGTGGTTTGTTCTACTCATGGACATTTTATTTCGAAACATCTGTATCATCCTTCACAATTTCCACATATGCTTCTAGAATTTCATTAAACATATGATACTATAAGAGAATACAAAACATCTATTACTTTATCTTCCAATTCGACTTTTGGAACTTCAATCTTTCAAAGCTATGAAAAATAATGGTATACAATCTATTGTGATATTTGAGACTTTAAAATTTCAGAATAAATTATTTGATGTATCCTTTAGATTCACCTTTCAGAATATCTTTGAAACTTATTCAAATATAAAACCCTAAAATAAATTTTAAGTTAGACTTATGTAGTCTTTAAGATATTCTCTATCGAAATTTCTCTAAGCGCTGATAACTTTTGGATACACAATAATTTTCATTCACAACTAATCTTCTGGTAGTTTATGTTTTTTACGTATGACTTATTGATTATTCATATCATCGAATTTAATTCATAATTAATATTCAAAATTTAATAATTTATCTTCTAATTTTACCTCAAAAAATCATTAGGATTTAGTCATCTGAATCTTCTAGATACTCATCTGGTCAGTTATTATAGTTCATCATTTAGACATGTAACATCTAGAAAACCACCTAAATACCTTTTGAGATACTAATATATTGGTCTTGGTCACCCTCATACATTCTTCATTAACTGTAATTTTTTTTCTAGATATTCTTGAATCCTTATTTCTTATTTCATAATTATGTTTTGGATACTGAAACTTTCGAATAGTATAAAATTCATATGGGGATTCCTTTGATTTAATTTCTCTAATATCATTCAAGAATATTTCATCTTTCAAAATTATTTTTTATCATATATAAAAAAAGTATGTATTATTAAAAAAAATTTACGACCATTTAGAAGATAGTTATTTCATAAATATTTATTAATTGTCAAAGATCACACGTCAACCTAGTTCCACAATCATTAGATATTTAATAACTCCAATACTTCTAAAAAATCACTATCTTCCATCATCAGAATAAATAATACATACCCTCAATCTCCTAAAGTATTGAAATTTGAATGTATAACCATAAATTACTTGTATCTAGAGAGTTAACTTCTAAAAAGTCTATTATAAATTCAACATCAAATTTATCTAGATTGTTAGATTCCAAATTGATGTTTTCCGGACTACTTAAATTTTTAATCTTTGATTGTATGTCCAGGTCAACTTTTTTTCCAAGTGAGAATCCCATACCAAGAATATTTTTTCATTACAACAATCATAATGAAAAATTTCTATTGAAATACATCTTTTACTTCATCATTACCTTCAGAACAAAATGAATTTACCGCTTATTAATGTTGATTCACATTGAAAATAAACACAACACTCTTAATCACAATCCATTTTCGATAGTTATATTTTTTATACTAAATAAACACCCTAATAATTTAACGATTTTAAATTTATTTTCCAATTTATTAACATTTTAACATTTGATATTCTTAAAAGTAAACAATTGAAATCAAAATAATAATTTAATATTTACATATAATGATATAGATTATATTTTATTTAACTAATCAATGAATATATTAATGTAAAATAATGATTAATTATTTTAAAATAAATATAATTGTAACTATATTAATAAGAAATATATTTAAATATAACTACATTTATATTAGGATGTATTTAAATTTAATTCATATATAGATTGTAAATTTTATTTTCTAAAATATATATTCTAAAATTAAAATTTTAAATATTTTTATTTAAAATTTAATACTATATTATTTAGATATAATAATAATAATTTCAATTTAATAAATATATGTAAATTGTAAATTATTTTTTTTAAAATATATATTATAACATATCGAATTTAAATTTTTTAAATTTTAAATTTTAAATTTATATTTTGGGAATATGTAAATATTTTAAATTTAGTCATTGATATATTTAATATGTATATATATATATATAATTATTTATTATTTATAAAATTATATTATAATGTTAAATCTCATTATGATTTTTCAATATGAAAATTTGACACACACAGACCCACTATTGGTAGGAACATGTTATGATATAATTCTCGAGCTACCATAAGAGGGGGTGAATTATGGTGTTTCCCAAAATAATACTTTTCTTTCACTTAATCCTCACCCATCACTAGATTTTTTTCCTTGTTAAAAGAGGCATTTTCAATCTACCCTTCCCTTTATTTTCTACCACAAAAAAAATCAAAACACAAATGAAGAAATTAAAGGAGACATGGAGAGATATATTTTAATTAGTTCACCTATACTGGGCTACATACAAGGAGCATACTCATGAAGATGTGTTGATGTACCAAAATATATTATAACACATTATTATGATTTATAAAAATATATGTTTTTGTTACTATATTCCTTATCAATATAGCTCATTGAATATTTAGGGATGGATCAGTACCTCACAAGGGGTACTCCATTTTCTTCATTCTCAATGCACTTCTTCATGGAAAATATTCAATAGTTTATAAATGTGACAGTGTATTCAAAATCATTATAAAAGACCAAAAAAATTTGCATTAACAATTAAAAATTTTCTGATCTATTATAATCTATCTCACTAAATTCTTTTAATCCAAATCTAGATATAATCAACTTCTCAATGAGTGAGGTTAACCAATGTCTTCTGAACAAACTTTGCAGTAACAATAAATCCCAAATAAAAATAATAATTCCAGGAATGGAATTACCTTTTTTTTCTATCCATATTCTATATCTATCTTGATATGATCAAAAAAATCCCTAAAATCTAAATCTTTCTTCCATGAATTAATCAAATTTATTAATGATGCTCTATCAATGGATCTTTTTCTTTGTAAACTGGGTATATCAACAATTTTTTCATTTTAATTCTCTAAAACATCTATAGAACTGTTTATATAAACATCCATATATAAGTACTTTATTCAATGACAAGTATAAATTCTTGTTACTCTATTAATATGAGAATATTACATCTACACTACATTTCTCAATGTTGTCAAATACATCCATTTAAATAAAATCAACATCCAAAACTCAATCCATATCTTTCATATTTAAAATTCAAATGAATATTTTATTTCCCCATAAAATCATTCACCACTTCATGTTGTGGAATACACCATTTCATGGTGATGTAACATTCATTACTTGACTCCATAAACCAAAAGAATTAAATATATACATTCCTATAGATTTGGTCATTTCCATGTTTCATGTTTCTAAATATACACATACTATAATGTGGAATATGCTAAACCCTGACATAATCATCATCTCTATAAATTGATAAGCTCTATAGCTTCCTCCATTCATATATTTCACATGACCTAACCTAATGGTTCCCTAAACTAGCCAATAGTTAGGTCTAGTATGCCACCCCAAGCCATCCTCTTATGGGATAGGGGCTGGTTACTCACACTAAGAAGATATATCATACACATGGGAGGCATTATCCTAATAAACTGAAACACAACCACATGTATCAAGAAAGAATATAACAATTTAAAAGATACATATAATATATAACTATATATTAACATGAATGTGAAAAATTCAAAAACCCATAACAATACAACTAATGAAAACCATAAATATGAGGTTAAACACACAATACCAATATCATAAAGTAAAAAGAATCCTATAACAACTTAAAAGGTGATCTCAATGTAACACCAAACCTAAACACAAATATTCTCTATGTATATCACTTTAAAGAACTATTAAACTCTAACTCAACCAACTTCATATCCTCTATAATTTCTAACAAAAAAACTTTTATCAATATATAATACAATAAGTACAGAAAAATCCCTTATAGGGGTGAATATAAAGACACCTAGTGGAATGATTTGAAAATATTTTATAAATGAAATAAAAAAATAATCTCTAAACGTAATATCTAGGAAAAACAGAATAAAGAACATAAATGTGTATTAAATATTGATATAGTCAAAGAATAAGTAAATTCCTAATGTCACAACACAACTCTAAAAATTTCATAAACAATAGGAAAATCAAGATGCCCAAAATATCATAACACTCATTTAGTTTGAACTAATTAGTTACTATAACATCCAATTTACCTCCCTAAATATGTAGTGATGAACACACACCTCATAAAGAGAATGTATATTAATGAAGGGAGTACCAAACCCTATAGAGGACTTGCATCACATAAAGGTCTCTTTATGTCAATCATGTGAGTATTGACCCCATGCTTGGATAAACTATTCTCTGATACATTGGGGAGTACTTGAACTTAATCGCCCATATGGGGGACCCACACCCTAACACATCGAAATTACCAACCCCCATTTATGAATTTGATAATTTACCCCTAATATATGATAGATTACTAACTCATTAAATAATGTGGGGGCCCATTCCTTAATGTGAGTATGATTTTAGGGGAGTTCCAACCCCGTGTATTCTCTGAACATTTTTCATGGACCCTATTGTAGACCATATAGAGATAAGATACCCAAAATGTCTATAATTTCTTATAAATGACCTTTAATGAAAAATAAAATCATTTTATAATTTTTTATAAGTAAAAAACCCTAAATAGACTATTTTCTTATTTTATTATTACACTCAGCTGAGAAGATGTAAAATAAACATGAAGATAAAAATTGCATGTCATGAACTTGGTCTAATAGGTCTTGTTTCAATAGTATGCACATAATGTGACTCCATTGCATCCTCAACCATTCAGAATTTATCCCCTAATAATTCAAAAATTTTATATCCTAGTGGATACCCTGGATTAGATCCTATCATCATAACCACATCTTTCTCCCCTCTAAGATATTTTATAATCATCAAACATAAATTGGGAGAAAATTGTAGGATTGTATAAGAGTGCATAAACCAATGTAAGCTTTGTAATGAACCCCATGTTATGGTGGAATGGCTTGTGTATAACCCTACACCGACAAGTAAAATTTACTAATTGAAGTGTTCCATTTCTATAAAATCACATGACCCCCTAAAAATTGGCAGAACCCATGTAACCCTCTACCATTTCATCACGTTATCCCTCCCCATCACTTCATCACCCCTTTATCTTAAATTTTACAAAACCCATTCCAAAAATGGAAATTATTTTTCCAAAGTTAATAATTTTTTTCTCTTCACCTCAAAAATGTTTTCTATGAATTTTTATTAATCAGACCTCTAAATTTCAAAATTGGAACTTTACAAATTATCATATAATCCCAAAATATCATTACCAACAACAATACATAATATAACAAAATTAAATTAATAATTATTAAATAGATAATAAGTAATTATTTAAGAAGTAAATGATATATATTGGTTTTATAATCATATCAATTATTTTTATAAAAATATAATTTATTATCGTTTGATTTCCAGTCTATATTCCACAATTTTAATTCATAAAAACATAAAAGAAATGAATTATATTAAAATTTCAACCATAAAACTCCTTATCATTATTGGTTATTATTTATCATTTTTATCATTTTTATCCCATCATCAATGAATAATTAAAGAATCAAATTCTATAGAGAATTGAACAAAGATGTGAAAGTATAGAATCAAAAACCATAATTCTAAGTCAAACACAAGTATATATTAATTATAATGATAACCACTAAATGTTCATCAAATTTCATTCTTCATTATACTCTATTTTTCTCCTTTACCATGCCACAAATTTTCAATACAAAATAATATCCCTTATTTGAGGGAATAGTGATAACCAAATAATGGAGATAATGGGGGGTAAATATTCCTAGTAGGGAATGATATTACAAATAATCAACGATAAAATTACTCCTTATAATTACATGACATATTTTCACCTCCTTAATAAAATCATAAATTCATTGATATCTATCCTCATAAACAACTCATTTAACACCTCATCAATTATATTTGTTTATATTTTCTTTAATTCTTAACAATTTCAATGTTAACCACATCAAAATTTCAAACTCCATATTATCATATGAAATTCACACAACAACTACCTGCTTTAACTATTAATCATTTCTCATAAATAATTTATACAAATAACCTATAATTAAAATGAATTACTTAAATAAATAATAATAATTATGTTACACCACCATCCACCATCCATCGGAAAAGACCAACTATCTTAAAAAATTAACAAATTACCACCCAAAGGTAAAAATTGTATCGTGAATCAAGTGAAGTATTTAAAATTTTATTCCAATAACTGTGAAATTAATATTTTACCCTTCTCCTCCAACCATGATACAACATAATAAAAATATTAATAAGGTGTTTTAAAATAAATAAAAATATCTAAGTCACTAAATCCTCTCCACATTTAAGGACATTCATATTAAAATCACAAATTACCCAAAGAGGTGAGGGTACTAAACTTGCATCTAATTGTCACTATCATGATCTATCATTAAGATTCTCATGATGATACATGACAAGTACTAGTGGTATCACCAATACTTGAAGGGTCTCCTCAAATTAATCATTAATATCCACTAGGTACTCCGCAAAGGTGTTTTCATCATCAATGTCCAGCATGACCTAGTTGATAATGTGTGATGGTTCATGAACATACCACCTCAACTATGACATGTGGAAGAAATTTTACACACAATATAATATTTTGGGGTAACTTTAAGTGATAAAAAATATCACATACCCTATGTAGGATCTGAAAAGTTCCAATGATCCTCAAGGATATCCGGATTATCTAACAAGACCTCTTCAAACTGCATCTTGTCAGAACTTTTAAGAACACAAAGTTTCCCACCACAAAAAAATAGTCCACATAATTGGTAAAAATAGGAATTTTTATGGCCTTGAGCTATGATTGTCTTATATTGGATAACATTTAAATTATATATCATCAATTACACCAACTTAAGATCTATAAACAATAACCTATCAATATCTATAAAAAAATGGGGGATCAGTATAGTATCCCATACAAATATTTGTAAGGTGTATTAACAATAGTTTAGTAGTAGATGATGCCTTCTGTGAACTCCATTAATGATATTTAATCATAACAAATCCTACTAAAATCAATCACACAGGCTCTCAATATTCCCTCAAGCATCTAATTGATTATCTTCATCCCACTATCTATATAAGGATAAAATATTGTGTATAACTATAATGGATTACTAATTGATTCCTGCAATCCTATACTCTAATGAGATGTGAATTTAGTATCTCATTCAGAAACAATAATCATCAATAATCAATAAAATCAAATAATATTATTCATGTACACACATCCTAAAATATCAATTAAACTATACTCTTGGTTAGAGAGGAAAGGGTTTGATTGGTCAGAAGGTCAATGATCACCCGAAGACATCATGATCCTTCAAAAAACAAGGTGTATTATAATAAAGTCCATTGATATCCCTTCCCACATTCATGTATGATCCTAGTGAGATTATTACATTTTGTTAGGAACCTAGTGCTTGAATTTACCATTTAGTAGGTGAGGCATCAAGATATGAACTCTACAACACTCTTATTTATACTTATCCACCAATATTGATGAGTAATATTCTATTATATTTTCATATCACCAATATGTATCACTATGTTTAAAGTGTGAAATTCCCTCAACACCTCCTCATGTGGTGAAACTGAAACCACTTCCCCCTTACCATAAGTGGATGTTGTTATTTCAAAAAATAGAAAATACATTAGGTGTATTTATTATGAATATATGGTGACAAAAAAACTCACACCATAACCTGGAACCCCATGAATTATTTATATAATATATCTGAATCCATACACATAGATCTGATTCTAATAACATAATATTTACCTTTATGTCTTTGATACTGATAAACATGTTCTAATTTTTCCATTCAAAATATACAACATCAACTAAAAATATTGGATCACTTACATACCCAATGATCTCTTAGGTTTAGAGTTTTATAGAATTAGGATAAAGTATTAAAAAACAATACTCATGTCTAAGTGAAAATTTTCCAATGAGACCCATATTCTTCTTATGTCACAATATGTATTAAACATATCCTAAGAAAATTCTCGACATATGAAACCCTTATAGACCTTAATTAATTAATATAGTTATTTATAATATAGGAAAAAATAAATATAATAAGGGTGAACTCAAATTCTCAGTAAAGTTAAATATATTCATTACAAATTGAATGTATTCAGGGATCATAAGTTGATCAAAATGACATGATGACATAATACAAGTGCTTGATCATAACATAAGAGAATTCATACACATAAAAAATAGATAAAAAATCATGTGACATGTCATAAATATTTATCATAATTCCACAGTATTATAATTGAACAATAATGAGCAATTTGAAATCATAACTTGAGGAAAGGATCCATGAGAACTCATAATAAGCATTGAAAAACTATATAGGTATCTTGACACATCACATATTCATCATGGAATCATCTAACTAGATAATTACTATATCTCTCAGAAGAAACATATAACCATTAAACTCTATGATCTCTTAAGAGTAACTTATAATCAGTAAACATCATATTCTCTTAGGATTTAACTAACTCTATCATCTCTTAGGATTAAATTCCATCCAGTTAACTCTTTCTCATTACCAATGCATTTGAAAAATATAGTAGACCCACCCATTATATATCGAATTGAGTGCCTTTAAGATTTGTGTAAACTCCATAATCCCACATTCATAAATAATTTCCATGTACCATATCATAAAATAAATTATATAGATTCTTTCATTTCATAAAAACATTCATAGATTGATTTACCGATGAAAAAGAAATAGGTTTCCTGAAATTGTCTTTAAATCATCATCATAAACCATTCAGAGAAATAAACTCTATGGTATCATAATATTATATCCCCTTTGAAACATAATAATCATTAATTGAGGATGTGATAGATGAAAATACCTTTAGAATAATATTTGAAACATTTCTTGGAAAACCAGGGAAAATATCCTTTCGTTTCGGCACCCTTAAAATATAAAAATTTCTAAAATATTGAGATTTTTTTTGTATTTGAAAATATTCATGGATACTTGTAATGAACTGAATATCCGAAAGGCCTTATTTTTTTATTGATTTTATATAACCCCCTTTCACGGGATGAGGGGTAACCCTTACAAGGCCTATAGGCTTAGAGATTACATTGCATGTAGGCTTAGAGACATTATAGGACCAATATTCCTTAACAAAATCATACAGACTATGAATACAAGAAACTACCCCTCCCAAAATCTGAATATTAATTAGATCTCCACATTTCTATGGTTTTTAAACTAGATTTATTGCGTAGATATGCACATGACCGATATATCTGGCAATTCCATACCCTCCCATTCTTTCTAATCTGTTAGCCCTCCTCTCGTGAATGCGTCCAACTCTTGAATACTCCTCTAGAGCTGGTTCCTTGTATAATCAATTAGGGAATCTATATATCAGGTGGACCTGAAGGAATTTAGGTGGCCCGAAGGCCTTGAGGTGGCCAAAAGGACTTAAAGATGGCCTGAAATCCTTATTTACCCGAAGGTCTGGATGGCCTGAAGGCCTTAAGGACTCCAAGACCAAACTGATAGCCCAAGGTGAATAGTTCTAGCTACAACAGTACCATACGGTATCTACTATATTACCTTCTATAGTAACTACAATAGTACCCGTACAGGACTGTTATAGTTCCTGCTACCGTACTACTACAGTACCCGAAATTATGCCACTGCCTTATTTCGATCCCGGGTCTCATGGATACACTTAGTGAGACCTCACCAACTGGGCTGAGGCTCATGTTCCCTGTAATTGAATAATAATAAAAATTAAGTAATTAGGTTAAGAATATCTCTTCATGTTATAAATATTAAAAAATAAACATTATTTTCAAAATTTTATAATGATATTCAAAAGTGAACCATTCAAAAACCATTAGAAAATTTCCTTTTCAAAAATCATAAATAAGATAAATGATCATAGAAAATAGATTTAGGAAATAATTTTTATTTATAAAATATTTTTTAAAATATTATAACGAACATGGAGGAATAGTTTCTTTAAAACTCTTTAAAACCTTTAAAGCAATGTTTTCAAAGAAAACCAATTTATGACCTTTTAGAACCCAAAACCCTTTTAACGAAATAAGATATTAAGGAACATAAAATACAATGAGTATAAAAATATTAATGATATTAAATTTAAAGACTAACTATATAAACTATAATATGTATAAGTGCATCAGTCAAAACATACCTCAAGGAAGAATGATTGAGATGAAAAACCCTTTCTACGGGGGTATTTCTTGAATAAAAAATTATATTAAATGAAGGAACATAACATGATTCTATAAAACCCTTAATTTCCATCAAATAATATGTGATAACACATTAAAGGGGAAGTAATTAAAGTATATTAAATATAAAATGGATCATAACATGAATCATGTCTCAAGGAATAGAAATTGAGGCCATGAACCATTGCAACTTTTATGACATTTGAACCAATATATCATTAAAGAGATAAATTCAAAGGATCTTTAAATATCATGAGAAAAGAATCTATCATGATTCAATATCTAAATAAGTATCATATAAACCTCTTAAAATTAAGTTGGTGTGTAATACGAATTATGTCTCAATTTAACAATATTGAGATGAATAATCCTTACAAAGATCATATCACTAAAGTGGGAAATAATCATTGAGGTTATTATGTATAACAATTGTAAAACAAAATAAAAAGTGTAAATAGAAAAAAATATAATCATTGGTTATTTATCAATTAATAATTTCGTAATATATTTAATGAAGTTGAATTAAAACTCAATGAATGGAAATTGAGTTAAGAAACACCTTACCTTGAATCCAAACCTCCAATGTATGCCATTTAACTATTGTATAATAAAGTAATATTAATTATTTATTTTTTTAATTAACTTATTATGGTTTTTTAATTTATTATTAAATAATTGATTTCATTTATTCAAGATATATATTTTATTACATATTTTGTTAGGTCAACATTGTGTGTTTTTTGGAAATTTGGTTTATAATTATAAAAGGAATCTGAAAGGTTGATCCATGTAAAAGGGGTAATTCATACATCATATCCTGAATAATAATAATGAAATACTTATAATTTTTATAAATTAATTAAAATTTTAAAACGATCTATAAAATACATACATGAAAAATGAATCAAATCACTTCTTGGAGGTTGAAACCAAAACTTTTACAAAAATGCCATTTTTATATTCCAAGAGATGGAAGGGTAAGAAAATATATGATATAAAATATTTATATAATGATAACTCTATCATAAATATAGTATATATAATTTAAATACATCTTTATAAATAGTCATGTGAGGTGGTGATGGAAAACAAAATGCATCACTTCATGGATGTGATAGCCCACATGTACACATTAATGATGTTTCCATTCCATATTTGATGGAAAAAATATAAGAATAAGGTTTATAAATTAACATAATAACATATTAGTAAATGAGAGATAGTAATGATATTATATTTAAATTTCTAAGACATGATTGAATAATGTAGAAGAAGAAGTAAAATTAAAATACTTAGTTAATATGATTACATCATCTTTGATGTACCTCCATTCGATCTATCCTCAAGGATCCAAGGGATGATATTTTAAGAATTAAAGAACCTATAGAATGTATATATAGATGTTAAGAAGATTTTTTGAGGGTTTTTTTAGAGATAAGTGTTTCAAGAAGTGTTAGGAAGAGAGGAGAGGTGGTTTCCATATATTAAAGGGGATAGAGACACCCTTGGAATTACATAAATTATTAAATTAATATAAGTTAATTTTCATTGTCAAGAAGATAGAAAATATATATTTATAACATAGGATTATAGTGAGTCTAAATAAAATCATATAATAAAATTTATTCAATTTTAGGTGATATTTTAACCCTTATATCTTATTTTTAATCCCCTATTAAACATTTTAGTGATAAATGTGATATTTCAGTTTTATACTCTTTAGGGTTAATGATAATCACTACAAAATGAAAGGATACCCATAAGTGGAAAATTGTATATATTATAGAATATTTCCCATTTACCTGTCCAAATATAATATTATTAGGAATTTTAAATTTTTTACTAAAATAACAATTTTGCATAAGATATCATAATAGTCATTTTCTAGACTATTTAAATAGTTTGACTTTAATTACATTAAGATAATAATTCAATTAGAATATAAACTTTTAAAAAATCACTAATATGTTATATTAATATCAAAAATTCTGTTAATATAATAATTTATCAATATTATATTACTTTTAATTTTTTTCAAATCATTTACTAGATTTTTCTATTATTTGAAAAAACCTTCTGTCTGTGTTGCATAAAATTTTTAAGTAATTATTCCATAACTAAAAATTTAAAATAAATTATCATCATAAATAATTAATTAATATTTCAAATAAAAATTTAGAACTAAACATAACCTATTTATATCCCTATGGAAAAATATTATAGATATTTAGAAAAAGGGAGTGACATTTTATATTTATTCTTTATTTAAACCAGCCCAGGATTCCCCTAAACCCAACACCAAACCCAGCATGTGGCATGGACTGAAGCAAATTCGTGATCCCCATGAGCTGGAAACAGTTCTTGGAGGTCTATGAAATCTAGAAATGATTTTTAACCATTAAATAATAATCAAAATCAACAGTAAATACTATATGAAACAACCATCATAAGTGCTATAACAAAATAACCATATTAGAGTTTAAGAGTTACATTTACAACAAAAAAAAATAAAATATGCTACAAAATTTATGAAAAATAAAAAAATGATGTAAGGGTTTAAAACCCATCATGTCAACATCAACACCTACTTAAAATACACCAATAAGAGTACCCCCACCTCTATATGAATAACTACCTTTACCTGTGTATGAAAAAACTAGTTTTATATACAACCATTCGTTGTATGTAGGGTGTGAGATAACTCTCCTAGTAGGATCGCACCATGAGATCAATGCATATTAATTTTGAGACAAATAATGATTCTAGTTGTAAAATAAATAAAATAATTTTATTTTAAAACAATTTTACTCTTTACAAGAAAAATAAAAAAAAATAGTGGTAATTAGAAAGTAGTTAAAATACCACACAAGCACGAGACTGTGCCCACACATCCTTGCACGGAACTGTCTGAGTGCTCTTTCCTCGGTGGATAATCTTATCATGATGCAAGTTCTTGGGAGGGGAAGTACTATTATTTTCTTGGTAACTCTCTATTTTTTATTTTTTTATCTTGCTAAACTCTTCGGTTTATCACTTTCCTAGAAAAGTGATTTCATAATTCAATAAAAAAATAATTTTTAGTCAGTTAATCATGCTCGTTAGGGAGAGGTTGGCCTAACATACATTTATTAGTCCTTATTCCAAAATATTCAATATTACCATGTTTTTTATCCTCTTTCCCAAACCATAAAATCCTCTTTCATCACAAACCAACCAGTACATTCCAATTCACAATATTTCTAACCATATTCCTAGTGGAGAACCATATCACAACCATTTCACACACACCAAAACACCTTGAAACCACCCATTTATAAACAAAAAAAAACATTTAGAAAACAATTTTATTATGGATAAAGAATAATTAAATCATTAAATAATATCATAATATGAAACTACCTACCATTTTATTTATAACCACTAAGAACCTGTTGAGAATTACAAGATAATAAGAGATGAGGACTATTAAAAGAAGGATAAACCCCAAAGGTAAAAAAAATACAAAAAGATTATATTAGATGAAACCAAGGTCATACTAACAATTGAGTATGATAGAAAATCAAGAAATATGATGGGAGAGACCATGGAAAAAGAAAATAGAACCCTTACTTGAGGTTTCCTAGAATATTCCACGCTTTAAGACACCTAAAATCAAGATAAAAGGCAATAAGAGATGAATGATGGTACTTACTAGATTAGAGGATTCATGAGTGGGTTAAAATGAGGGGTGAGATGGGTTAAATCAGAGAGGGGTAGATTAGGAAGTTCGGTATTTTTTTAAAATTGGGAATACTGCATGATTTGGACCCATAGTTTGATAAAATATTTACCCACCATACAAGGGATTTTGGCTCCCCTAAAAAAGGATGCATGGTTTAGGTCGCATGGGTTCACAAACCATGAACCAAATCAAATTGGAACACTGGTCCCATTTGCCCCTCTCACATGGTTTATAGTGGTAGGATAATAGTTACCTCTAAATATTCACTGACCTTTATCTCCCAAAAATATCTAATTTTTAAAGGGAAGGATTAAAAAAATATGTAAAGGAAATAAAATACAAAAATTAAATGATAAATACCTGAAAATGGAACCATGGGTGTGACAGTCATTACCAAAGAAAAATAGAAATATATTTCCATATTATTAAATACTAGATGAGGATAGCCAAAATGAACTCATCCAATATAAATAAGGAATGTGATAAATATATTTTTAAATGCTTATCACATCATTTTGAACCTTAATAACTTGATTTACCCTTACTGATGGGGCCAAATTTTTATCATGGTTAATATTCAATATGACAAAAGATATAGTTGAAATATTAAAAAGATATTAACATGTCAATTATAAATTTGGTATAAATTTTTATCAAAAAATTTCATAAAAAATTTCGAAATTACTTTAAAAATATACCTGCAAAAAGAGAAGAAAAATGATATACAAAAAAATGTATAATATGTATAATTTTTTTATACCAAAATTCAGTAAAATATCCATTCCAATGAAATTATTTTGAATATTTTTAATCTATATAAAATAGTTAATGTTTTAGAAGAAATTCAAAATAATGTGGGATTTGAAATTACTTTAAAAGAATAGATAGTTTTCTATAAAATTGGAATTTTCACTATTTACTTAAAAGACATTATTTTAATAAAAATATAAAATTTTAACCATAAGATTATTCGGATATGAATATTTTAAATATGATTCCCTTTCCATTAAATATAATTTATAAAATTTTACTAAATTAATTATAATATTCACTCAAAAAAAAATAAAAAAAATTTTTGAGGGAAAACCAATTTTTTGTAGTGTAACATAACTTTTATAAAAATTGAGTGTTTATTTCCTAATAATTTATCAGTAAATTTTTATTGAGTATTTTTTATATGTATATAATATTTTCTTTAATCTAATTCATACCTTCTAATTCAATTACAAGATTATAATAGTCATATTAAAATAATAATAATTCATGGTCATTAAGGCTTGGTATTGTGTGTAATTTGTAATATCAAACATAATGTTCTTTTTAAAATATCATGTTATTACATTTTAAACAAAATTAATAAATTATTTTATCAAAATTTTGTTCTGAACTTGGTAATCAATGGATTAACATTCGAAAATACCATTATTGAAAACTAACATATTTAAAAGTGTTAATGAAACTTCTTTTTGAAAATTGGGAAATTGAAATATGAATACTATCTAGAATAAAACATAAATAGGACTCCAAATAGGATAAAATTTTTGTTAATTGAAAAGAAGGACATTGAGGAGAAAATCAATGTTTAAATAATTATGGGGGTGATAGAGAATATGATAACAAGAAAGTGAATGATAATGAGAATGTTAATTACCATAAAATAATTTATTATTAATGGATTAAAAACACCATTAATTCATTAGAAATAAAGGCAATATGATATATTTTTTATTTAAAGATAATTTTCCAAGATTTTATGAATTCCTTTTATATATATAATAAGAATATAATCAAATATAATTAATTGATTTTCTTCATATCTATAAACACATTTTCATCTTTTGGTTTCATGATTCAATTAGTTTCCAACATTATCTCCTCTTTTATACCAAATAATGATTATGAATATTTAATTCCTAAAGAACTATAATGAACTTTTTATTGACCATGAGGTATATAAGTGGATGGAAATCTATTATTCCGATATTTAATAAAACCAAAATGGTTATATCTTATTAAGATAATACACAAATATAAATTTGTATGAATATGTAAAACATCAATATCCAATAACTCAATAATATCACATGTGTTTTAACTCAGTTCATTCCATAAATAGTTTTACTATAAAACTCATTAAAAAATGTTTTTACCAAAACAACTTGAATCAGTATTGAATCACATGATGTAGTGAACATTACCAAAATTACAAGAATCAAATTTGGATATTAACATTAAAGTATATACTTTATTTTATCACAAATATATACAAAAAATTTACCTTTTAACAAAGTAAATTTTTATCCATCGAGGTGAAACCAATATCTAATAGACCATAATTACCTAAATGTAGTATCCTTACCAAAACCCATTTAATTTTTTAAATAACCTTAAGGTATAATCACTTATGACCTTAAAAATAGAATTTTTTTCATCAAACAAATGATCAAAATTACTATTATAAACCGATAATAGTATCCATAATTATTAATTTAAACTCATCTGAAAACAATATAATCTCCATTGTTATCTAAACCTTGTTCTGATTCCAATTATAAAACCCATAAACCCATACACACAAATTGAGTTCTAAAAAATAATATTTACATAATTGTATTTGATAATGTTAAATGTGATGAAATGTTATCCATAAAAAAATATACAACATCAAAAATAAATAAGGGTGCACACCAAAATTTATTTTTAGTTTAATGTTTTAGAAAATTAGGATAAACTATTACATAACAATAATAATGACTTCAAGAGAATATTATATCCACATGATCTGTCTGTTATTAATTCAATATAAGTTTTCATCATATCCCAAAAATTTACCCGCACATAAAAAAATTCTATAAATAACTTACTAAATATCATTGTATATTGTCTGGGAAAATGGAAACACAAAAAGGGTGACCTTAGATGCTCTATAATGATAAACATAAGTATTATAAATTTAATTCCATCAAAGTGCATAATATCATTATAAGGGTAGGATGGGATAATAAAAGTTAATGAACATAACAAAAGGGAATTCATACCCATAAAAATTTAGATCATAAATCATGATACCAGGAATAAATCAGTAAGATAATACAAGAGTCATATAAGTAATCAATCATGTGCAATGTGAAAACAATCTTTGAGGAAAGTATCCATTAGAACTCATAGAAAGAAATGAAAAATTGTGTAGGTATCTTGGATCATCAAACATTCATAATGTAATAACCTAAATAGATAATTACTATATTTATTAGGAGTATCCTATAATAGGTAAATTACATTGTCTCTTTGTATTAATTTGTAATCTTTTAACTCTGTCATTTATTTGGAGTAACATAACTCCATCGTCTCTTAGGAACAACTAGCATCTAGTTAAAACCATCTCATTACCCAATAAATTGGGGGATATAACGGTCCCAGATGGTACATATTAGATAGTCCCTTTTGGATGTGTGTTACCTCCCCAATATCACTTTTATCACTAATTTATAATTACTATATCATGACACAAAACATATGGATGCTTGCATTTCATCAAAGCTGTCATAGCTTGATTTACACATGAAAAAATGTGTTTCCAAAAAATATCATTAAAAATCATCATAATTAATTCATAGAAATTAATTATTCAGTATCATAATATCATATCCCTAATAAAGATTATTAATAATTAAATGATGTTTAAATAGGTGAAAATACCTCTAAAAGCAATTTCATATGTTTCTTGGAAAATGGAAGAAAACACCGTTTTCTTTCAATACCATTAAAAAAATTCTGAAAACATTGAGAATATTATTTTCATTTAAAATAATTATGAATAAATTTAAAGTATTATTTTTGAAAAATTATTAGTTATGATGGGGTGAATATTTGCTCATTTTTTAATATTTAAAAATAAACATTCTTTTCAAAAATTAGTAAGGAGAGTCAAAAGTGACTAGTGAAGAAGAGATTAAGATATTTCAATTTAAAAATTCATTTAAATAAGTTAAAAAATAATTTAAATCAACTTTATAAAATAATTTATGTATAGAAAATAAAATTATTAATATAATATAAATATCATGGAGGGATAGTTTGGTTAAAAGTCCTTAAACCATTTAAAGCATCATTTTTAAAGAAAACCCATTTATAGACTTTTAAAAAAACCATTGCTACAAATAACATAATAAGGAATATAAAATACCATTAATATAAAAATATTTATGATATTATATGTTAAGAGTCAGTATATACACCATATAAATGAATATAGGTGCAACTATAAAAACATGTCTCAAAGAAGGAAGTTTGAGACGAGAAACCCTTGTAACTAAGGTAACACATGAACAGAAAATCCATTAAATGAAGTACCATAACATGATTATGTAGTAAAAATAATTTAATTTAAATAATACATGATAACACATTAATTTGAAAGTAATTTTACCATATAAAATAATACTTGGTTCATAACATGAATAATGTCTCAATGAATTTAAATTGAAACCATGAAAACCCTTGAATCTTTTATAAAATATGAATAAATGTATCATGAAAGAGAAAAATTAAAAATATATTTAAATTTAATTATAAATGATTAATTAATGATATAATATCTTAATAGGTAGCATATATACCATATAAAATCAAGTAGCTGCATAATATGAAACATGTCTCAAAGAAACAATATTGATATGAATAATCCTTACAAAGATCATATAAATGAAGTGATAATTAATCATTTAGTTAATTATGTATAAAAATTAAAAACAATATAAGATAACTCTAAATTTAAAATAATTTAATCATCAGTCATTTTACTCATAATCAACTCATAATGTAGTCAGTGAAGTTGAAGTACAACCTAATGGATGCAAATTGAGTTAAGAAACACCTTACCTCGAGTTTAGATTTGATATATAGGTGGTTTAACTAATATTATTCATTTAATTATATAATAAAATTTTAAAGTCTTATTAATTTATTATTAACCAATTTATTTCATTTATTTCAATGGCATATTTAATTACATAATTGTTTAAGTCCACATCAGGTGTTTTGTAGACATTCAGTTTATAATTGAAAAATGTAATTGGTAGGTTTATCATGGTAAAATTGGTATTTATTCCATCATGAATATAATAATAAAAATTAAATACTTATCATTTTTATATATTAAATTCTATTTTATTACTATCCATGAAATACATACATGAAAAAAGAATCATTTCACTTTATGAAGGTGATAATCCACACTTACGAATAAACAACATTATAATTTTCAAATAGAAGGATGGGTGTGAAAATAGATGATATAATATCAATATATAATGATAATTTCACCATTAAAACCATATATATATACATTAAATATATCATTATAAGATTCTATGAGATGCGATGATGGAAAACGAGACACATCACTTCATGGAGATGGTCGTCAACACGTACGCATGAATGATTTTATTGTTCCCCATTTGATAAAAAATTGATATTAATAAGGTTATATAATTAATATAATGACATATTAATGTATTATAGATCCAATTTTTATTATATTAAAATGGTCAAGACATGATTGTGGAGGGTAGAAGAAGAATTATAATGAAAAAACACAGTTAATAAAATTACCTCCTCTTGGAGGAAACTCCTTTGGATATCACATTAAGGACCCTAGAGATGGTATTTTAAGAATAATATCCATCAATAATGTAAATAAAGATGTTAATATGAGTTTTTGGTAAGTTTTGTTTGGTAAATGTGGATCAATAATTTTAAGAAAGTGAGGAGAGGTTTTGTTCTTATATAAAAGAGGAGAGGGGAACCCTTGGAAATAAAAATTGTATTATATTAATATAAATTAATATATAGGATGGGTATGGGTCTATATTATATCATTAAATAATTTATTTAGAATTTTAGGGGATGTTTTAACCCTTATATCTTTGTTTTTACCTCCTTTGTTAACCCTTTTGACGATTACCAAGATATAATTTTTTACATTTAGGGGTCAAGAAAGATACTATAAAAAAAGTAAATTTTTTTTGGATGTTGGATGATATGATAGGATATGTACCATTAAAATGGAAATATATAATTTTTTTTATAAATTTCAAATCATTTAATTAAATATTATTTAACATGAAAAACAATTTAAATTATTTTCAAGGATGTTCAAAAAGTTCAACTTTAAAGACATAAATATGGTAATTTAATTTGAATATCAAATTTTAAAATATTAGTAATATGTTATATATATCTAAAACAATTATGTATTATAATAATTCATAAAAATTTTATAACTTTTAATGTCTTTAAATTCATTTACTTTATTTTTCTATCATTTAAACAAGCATTGTTCCATCATTGCATAAACATTTATCATAATTATTCCACATCTAAAAATTGAAAATAAAATACCATGATAAAATAAATCATTAATATTTAATATAATCATTTATAAATTAACATAAAAAAAATTTTATTAAAGAAAAAATATTATAGATATTAAAATAAAGAGTGCCACTATTATTTATTCTTTACTTAAAATAATATTAAGGTCATTGTTAAAGAAAAAGGGCACCAGGCTTCTATATAATAGATTATTGGATGAGGACAGTTAAAATAAAATCATAAAATAGAAACAATAATGGTTTTAGATATATTTTTATAACCTTATCACATTATTTTTATCCTTAATTAACCAATTTACCCTTACAAAGGTGAAATTTGTTTTACCAAGGATTATATTCATTATGAAAAAAAGTGGAAATATTTAAAAATTTTATAAATTATGATTATAAATATGTAATCCAATTTTTGGAATTAAATTGATATAAGTGGAATAATTTACTTTTTATATAAACTAGAAAAACACGATAAGAACCCGTTTTCTAGGAGAATGCATTTTGATTGTAAAATATATTTTTATACGAAAATTAAGAAAATTTTTGACTCCAAAAAAAATTTAATTATATAATGTTTCATAAAAAATAACTAATGAAATTTTCCAAAAAAATTAAAAATAAAATGCTATTTTTAATTACTTGAATTGAAAATATGGTTTTCTATCAAATATGTATTTTTCACTATTCATGAAAAAATCAATCTTTTTAGAAAATACAAAAAATTAATCATATGATGATTTTGATATGATTATTTCAAAAAATATATCATTTTTATCAAATAAAATATCTAAAAGTTTCAACATTTAATAGTAATATTTTATCACTTAAATTATCAAAACCAATTATTGAATAAAACCTATTTTTGAAGAATTAGATGAATTTACATTGAGTTATTATTTACTAAGAATTTATCAGTATAATTTTTTTCTGAGAATAAAATTTATATATGTATATATGAATATATAATGCAATTAATAGAATTTATACACGCTAATTCAAAGACTAGTTTATAATGGTCATATTTAAATGACAGTATTTCCCAGTTATTAAAGTTTATTTTAGTGTCTTGTACACTAACAATCATAGTGTTATTTTAAAATATATGGTTATTATAGGTTAAGTATTAAATAATACACTACCATTGGTCAAAGGAAACAAAGGTATCTCTCTTACTGTAAAACCAGCTATTTCACGAGTTGCCTCCAAAACACCAAAATTAATTTAACATGGGATTTTTTAGTAAGAACATTCATAACTAAATTTCACTTTTAAATTACCTATGATCTAGTGTTGTCACATTAAGTGGGTAGAGGAGTTATTCCATTAATACTAACAAGCATATAATACATGATTATCCCATATCATAAGGTATGATATGGGGATGTTGTGTGTGATAATATCCAAAGATATATTCTATTCAATGGAATATCATTTATTAAAAAATAGAGTTATCATAGTAAACATCTTTGAAATGTAATTTGATAAAATATAATGATATCAAATCCACTACCTTGGCCTGAAATTTGAATTTTCATATACTTACTTTTTAATCTCCTCCTTATTTATGTTTTATAAGATGAAACATGGGGGAGATAAATTCATGTAAAAAAATCTCAAATGTTCAAATTACATACAATAATTCATTATTATGGATGATTAAATTCATAAAAACTATGTTAAAGTCCGTAATGAATTTAAAATTGATCTACTACTATGGGATAGTTTTTTATTGAGTTTTAATCTCTTAGTTAATTTTATTGATGTTTCAAAACTCACTTATTTTTCCACCATTAACCTATGTGAGGCACTAGAATACCATAAGTGATGAGATGGTTAGGTTCAACATCCAAGAGATTCAGACCAACTCAGGGATACACTATTGAGAGGATAATTTAATGGACAAACATAAAGGATCTTCATCAATCATGTTTTTGTAAAAAAGTAACAACTACAATAATCAGTGAAAAGAACACTTTAAAATTTCATCATTTTATATTTGCATGGACTATGTTTCAATACATGTTAGATCTTAGTTTATTGGGTTTATTGTTGTTTTTTTACTAGAATATGATTTATTATATTCTAAAAAACAAAGAAGTGGTATTAGATATTTAGCACATGGTTTGATTCATGAAAAACTGTCTTTAAATAAAATAATATGGTATCAAATTGGATATCATATTCTCTAACATTTAAAATGAATAAGAAAACTTATTGTGGCTTCCAATATTTAATATTATGTTGCTATCTACCATGGAATCATTATATATGACATGAAATATCAAAAGGGATTCCATGTTGATTTTTTGGGCTTTATTGTATCATAACATAAGATATTTGATATCTTATAGTATGATGACCCTGATATTTGGATGAAAAAAAGAGCCACATATCATAATTATGATATCAAAACTGATCATAATATATGAATCCCCATTTAGTTATTTATATGGAATAACTTATCATAAACTATGATAGTCATGGGGCATGGTTATTCCTACACACACAATATCATAAACTATGATAGTGATTCAAATTTACTCTTACACATGCTACCGATATTTCATTTTTATTCGTATGAAACAGGAATATTGTATAGAATAATAGGTTGGTTTCTAGTATAAATCTCGAATAGGCATTGAAACATTGAGTTAAGATCATGTGGGCACCCCCCGTAGCCCTTAATTGCTAAGTCATGGAAGTCATTCATACATGAAACTAGTTTTATATTATATAGGCCACCATGCATATCATTGTCATGAATATCAATACTAAAATACCATTGATATTTCTTATGTCAGTTTAAGGTGATGCAAATTTTAAATAATAGCATATGTTTCATTATATATATAAAAATATAATTAAATAGATAAAATATTTTTATTAATCTTCAATTAGGAAATTAATTAAATAATTTATAAATTCTTTATATATTTTTGTAAATGGTATTTTAGGATATTTATTTACTTTATAATGGAGATCATAAATAAGTAGATTATTATTATTTAATTAATTATTAAATATTACTGAAACATTTAATAAATTAATATAAATAACATAATATATTGATATTAGATAACCTTTAAAATTATGTGGAATGACATATAATTTAGATATGAATGGTTTTTATAGAAATTATAAGGGTAATTTATAATGTGATTACAAATTTAAAAAATAAGGCAAAAATATAAAACAATTTATATTTAAAACTATGAATTTTTTATAGTTATATAATTTGAATTATTCGAAGTAAAAGTACATTATTTTATAAATTATTTAAATCATATCAAAGGGGATTTTTTTAATTAAAATCTTAAAGGTTTAAAATACATTAAATATATAACAATTAAATTATGTAAATTGTTTACATAATATTTTTTGAATAATAAATGTTTACATTTTATTTAAAATCATAAATTAATCCTAAATTATATATTATAAATAATATTAAATAATTTATTTTGGGAATAAAAATATAGAGTTTATATATATTTAACTATAGAAACCCATATGCAGGGTAAAATTATAAAATGTTTATAATTTCTTTATTTATGGATTGTTCATAAATTTTTTTTCTCATGTTTAAATCAATGAATTGTTCATCTATTTAATTTATTCCTTTATCTATTCATAATTATAATTTTTTATATTATGAATTTTCATGTATAATATTTTGTTCAGAGTTGTTAAACATCTTATATGTTATCATATAGGTATCTAAGGAGTTACATGCTTGGTATGGTAATTAGTTTTGAATTCTTATACCTTGTATTTGGATTGTATTAGGTTATGAGATTAAATTCAAAGGTTAAATAAAATTTATATTTATTGGATCCTTTACACATCATCAAATCATGGTTTCATAATAATTAAATATATTATTGTATTTATTTTGGTTTTTTTAATTCAAAATTCTAATTCTAATTTATTCCCTCTAAACATGAGTTTTGAATCTTGTACTACTTGTAGAAGTAAATAATGGTTATCAATATTTATTAACTAAAAATTATTATTATTTTATTTCATTTAATTAAATATTTGTTTAATTTTTTATCTTTATTCTAATATTTTTTTTGTATTTTAAATTACCATGTTTGGATTTATTCCCAATTTAGTTATATTTTTAGAAAAGTATTGAACACTATGAATATTAGGTTATAACCTACGATATTGATATTTGGCTAAGTGTTGTACCCCTGGAAGAAAAATTGAACCATAAAAACTTTTACCTTATGATGTTTTCAAACTTAAGATGTTAGAGGTTTAAATATGTATTAAACCTATGAAGACATATCTTATAAATAACGTACCCTATGTTAACAAATAATTCAATGAAGAACCAATACCCTATGAATATATTTTAACTTATAAATATGTACCTTAAAATGATATTTAACACTAGAAATAACTTTATACTATGATTTTAAACTCTATTAAAAATTTACTAAACAAATAATAAAACATATGATAAAATGAACATTATGAAAGAACATGTACCATTTTATGATTCAAATAAACCATAGTATGTCTTCCATAAAAACATTATTTTATTTATTTATATTATTTTTTATATTATTTTTATATTTATTAATTACAAAAAATTATTTGATGTATTTTTTTTGAATAATAGAATTATTTAAATCTGTATAATATTTAAATACATGGAGATTAATTGAATATTTCATGCTCATTAAATTGAGAAACCACTTGAACACCTCTGAAAAATTAGTGAGAAGTTCTAATAAACCTTGATGTAGTTTGTTTCATTCTCATTAACATCTTTATTCATTGAGAAAGAATGTCTTCAATGAATATGAATATTTTACTTATTAAATGTTTTTGAAATCTTTGTGCATGTCAAATTTTATATAAGATTATATTAAAAAAACTAGAATAAAGAGTTGGGGACAAAAAAATTGGGAAAGATCACACAAATTGAGGGGTATGGAAATTTTAAAGGATTCATTGTATATTTTTCAATCATTTTTTGTTTCACTTCATCATTGAACACTCATAAAATCCAAACATGAAATAGAAGTCCCATGTATTTATCGATTTCATTATTTTTATTTCTATTTTTTGTGTTGTTCAATTTTATTATCTTATTTCTTATGTTTAATTTTTTATTCTTTTTTATTCAAAAGTGTGAACTTAATTTTGGGTTATACTACCCATCAAAAGATATATATTGTGTCTCCTGGTAAAAAAATGTAGGATTGTTTTAGTTTTGACACTAGGTAAATAAAGATAGTATTGGGTTGTGACTATATATGTGAAAAAGTCAATTTTAATGGGTTGCGACTCCCCTATAAAAGTATGTCTCTTTATAGTGGGTTACATAACATCATTTAAAGAGTGTAAATAGCAGACATTGTATAACATTGATATGAAATATAATAAAAATTGTTGTGGTCCATGTTTATTTTTTGTAGCAAAAATAATTTAACTTTAATCATTAAATTTTGAAAATTGGCCAATTAACCCCTCTCTCGACATTATTGTTATCTTGCCTACTAGGGAAAATAATTAGGTGTTAAAGTTATTATAGAACTGAGATCTATTTAATAAGGTATCACTGGGTAGAGGGACTTTGGGTTATAATTATCACTAACATGAAGTATTATTCCTTATCTAGATAAGTGAGGGCTGGATATCTATTTATCTATGATTACTGTTATAGGGATTTTAGTTTTCATATAATTTTAATCCTTTACATGAAAGAGTTTTAGGAACCTTAAATATTTGATGAATTTGAATATATATTAATATAATTTAATCATAATATAATGTAGTGACACAGGTTATGATATTTGTTAAGAGTTACACATAAATTTGGTTTAAAAATATTAATTTAGTTGAAGTAATAATATTCCAATGAAAATATTTTCTTAAATAAAATATAAATATTCATAGAATTCTCACTTATGGAGGTGGCAAAAAAGTACAAAAGTCCCAAAATAGATTAGAGAGGAAAAAATTATAGACCTTTAATCCTTCCCTTAATTAAGAACAAACATCATTAGGATCCCCTCACAACTCCAAATAATTCTATAGTATTCATATATAGGCTAGTTGAGAGAGGGGCTTAGAACTATTCTGGGATTTTTCCCTAGAACTATAATCCTTATTCTACAATAATCCAAACAAAATTTTTAGAATCATGAATACATAATGTAATACATGAGATAATGTGGTGAGATTAAATCCCATTTAAAACACTAAATGTTAGATTCCTTCTAAAATAAACACATGTAAAGACTATGAACTTTCAACCAGATAGGTTCTACTAAAGTGTATTAACTTGTGTAAGTCAAAGTGTATATGGAAAACTCTATGAGTTAGGTAACCAAATCCTACTATGATATTTGGGTTACAAATAACTTTGAAATCCTTTAATGTATGATTAAAAATTAATAGTATTGATTTTATCCATATTATGGATTAAACAAAGAGTTGCCTACTTGAACATCAAAGGGATATATATAATATGATAATTATTCTGACCTACCTAAATAACTAAGTGGTGATAGTAATGGAAAAGCATAATCATGTCATAGTAAAAAAAAGAATTAGTCCCACTATAGATATTTTTCTAAAATGGGAATACCATTTTATTTGAGGTACATTTAATTAAATCCATAATTATATGTTTTTAAAACATGATACTTATCTTGTGAATGTTTATGATATAGATTATAACATTATCACTATCAAACAGAACATTAATATCAATATAAAAAAGGAGAATATTAATGTACCTAATTCATAATAGTTGTAACATAATAAATGTTATTAAGAGAAATTCATTGTGTTGGGGAATAACTCATTCTTATGTAACTTACTATTAAAGTAGTTAATAGGATGATCTATAGGCTTATATAAAGCATAGAAGAATTTTTCAATGGTTTCCTTATGGATAGTTATGACTATGAAATTCATTTATCTATCTTTGATGTAATTTTTATGATTATGTGAATGAGTTCTAGAGAAGTTTACCCAATATAATAAATTTTTTGAGGATAGATAAAATTAGTATGTGATGTATAGATTTTGTTGTTGTATTGATAGTACATGTGAGTAAAATTTCAAACTAGAAGATGATAATTTAGTTGGTGAGGCCAAATGTTTTTTTCTTCCTAGAGATATCCATTCTTATTAAAACATATATTTATAATAATGAAAAATAAATTTTCCATTGGATGGGATTGTTTAAAATACCTAAAGAAGTTTGATAAAATCCATGAAATATCTATGTTTGTACTAGGGTTATAGAAATCAATTCATTGATTTTTAAGGGTATATGAAACCAAATGTATTTATTATTTCTATTGTAAATATATAATAATTTAAAATCAAGGAATAGTTTGATGGATCATGTAGTTTTTATTAATAAGATAAATACAAGGTTTATTAAAGCATTGATTTGAGTGAAAAGGAATATCAAGCATTGATTGATCTTTGTAATGGATGGGTATATTTATCTCATATCATTTATATAATAAGTGAAATTATTTTTTAACAATGATTATTTTTGAATAATATGAGATGATGGATTTAATACACGTGGTTTATGATTCATTGGATTCTATAACATGTTTTGCGAAGAGAAAAATAATAATAATATTTTAACTAGGATAAAAGTGTTCATCTGACAGTTTAATAAAATATGAGGGATTTGATTTCCCCACCATCAGTTTAATATTTTATGTAATAAAATATTCCTTTCAAATCATGGATCTAAACACATGGAACAACATATATGTTGTTGAGGTAATAGTTATTTGGTTATATATTCCTACTTAATGAAGTAAGTGTTATTTTCATATAGAAAGGAGCCTGTGTATCATATCACGATATTATACAAATAAAATAATGTTTAAGAATCTTTTGGAAGAATTTTTGGACTTATATAGGTTCAATGATAATAAATAAAATATTATGACAACATTCAAAGATAATTTCACTTCTTATTGTAAAGGATTTTATGATATGTCAATAAAAGGTAATGAAACTATTTACATTTGTTACCAAAATATTTTTGGTAATTTTTAATGAAAAAGGATTCTAGGATGATGATGGTTAATATATAATGTGTTATAAGACAACAACCATAGTTATTAACATCATAAAATTGGATGTTATGGAGTTAAGGAGTTTAAATATGTTAAAGGAGTTGAACATCATTAATATTTTTCGTGAGCCTCAGCATTATTCAAATTATATCTCTTCATAGATGTTACTCACTAAATAGTTTATTAGGAGGGTTTTATTAGAGACTCATATTGTGATGTGGATGGAATTACATAGAGATTTAATGATTGTAACAAAATCCATGAAAGCATAGAAAACATAAGGCTAATATCACAGCCTAGAATATGTTATATATTATACAGACACTTCTGTGTGGTTTTATTAAGTATCCTTTTTGAATTTAAGAATACATAATGAATAATTTTATATAAAAGGAAACCTATAATATATCATTTTTTCACATTGGATGCACATATATATATATAAATAAATAATGAACTGAAATAATAATTAACCCCTCAAAGTTGGACTTTTAGTTATCTCTAACATGTGTTTATAATGGACTATTATAGTTTGTGATGAAATGTTAAGGTTACCAAGATTAGGATTCCTATATCGGGGGAAAAATATGTTTATGCGATACAAAACATGTTTTTAAAATCAGATTAACCATGAAGTATAAATCAAAGAGTTTCATAAACTATGTATTTGGTATACATGGGGTGCATGGATCATATTTTGGGTCCTTGATAACTACGGTCAGTTATACACGTAGCATTAGAATATTCATTCTTTGATACTATTTTTACAGAAACCTTGAGGATTAGCTAATTAGGGGATCATTGGGTATGTTACTGATCATTTCATCAGTGCGATGAGTATGAAATATGGGACCTTGATTTAGATTTAATTGCGATGATTATAGAAATTACTATGTAGTATGAAATATGGGAATATCAAATAGTTGATGGGGGAATGTGGTGTTCTCATCTATAAAGGAGAATAACATGTGATGTATTCAACAACATGGTAAGTATGATCATAGATAATCAAGAACATGTGAGTGACTATATGATAATGAAATAGTGTATGTATTATGGTTACTAAATGAATTAGAAAAGTAAACATATAAAAAAGCATTGTTTTATATGATGAAACTTCTGGAAATAGGTATAGATATACATTTGTTTGATGTAGATCATGCCAGATCCCTTTATTCCTTGATAATAACACATGATTTTCTAGAGGATTCTCTTTTATTATATCTATAAATTTAGGAATTCATAAATATTTTTAATGATAAAAGGTTCTATGAGGTCAAAATTTAAGGTTTTCTGGATTGGGATTGAGTTTTACTCAGATAGATTCTCTAAAAAGAGTTTTAGAGTTAATCAAAAAATTAGTTTTGGATGGATATTCACAAGGTATTATAGATTATGTGATACGATATGATGTTCATAATAAATTTACAAATGTCTTTTGAATGATATGAAAAAGGATTTTTTATGTTGTTTTTCAAGTTATTGTATAAGATACAATATAAGGTGAAATGATACTTATCCTATGATTCTTTTATACAAGTAAGAGATTGATGAAATGATTCTCTAAATCCTAACATATATATGATACATTATTATCCTATATCATATGGTATGATATAGCAATGGTATACATTAAAATATCCAAAGGAATATTCCAGGAAAGGGTATATGATTTATTTTGATATAAAGATATCATAGTGCACTACCTTTGTATATCATTTTCCATGATATAATTAATTGAATTTTTTCATCATATAAACATTGGTAAAAAAAGAAAACCTATAAATTCATGGTCTATCTTCAACTGAAAAAATTAAATAACAATAAATACAAGAAGGAATACCTTGATAATGACTATCTCTATAATTTATCCTTCAATGTAGTAACTTGATGGTGATCATAGTATTATTATCCAAATGCCTTATTCCTTTAAGAGAATATAACAGCCTTGTATCCATAATCACATCAAGAGGATCCCAAGTCACTAATAGGCAATAAATCCTTTTTTCAATTTTTTTTTGAGAGTGAATAGTGTTTTTTATTGGTTTCATATATTGAGGGTTATAATAATGGGTGGGATCATATCCCTTTTATAGACTCTCTTTATTTAATAGAGTCCAAATTTTTCCAACATTGGGTACCATTTCATTGCATCTATCACACATTAATTCATGTTGGTGTGTCTATTCATTGAACACTTTAATGCATGTTTTTTGTATGAAATCACTTTAATAAATAAACGAAATTGATTTATTATAAACTGAATGGAAACATGATAGTGAAATAAACCTGATATCATAAGCTATTGATTTTTCATAAGTATAATTTTGAATAAATTTATCTTTATATATGACAAGAATAATATACATTTCACATCTTATGAGAAAATTATATCATATAGTATGATATCCCCTTTTAGTTCACAAATAATAATCTCTTAGTTACACCAAAATTATATAATTACTTTATGCTAAACTTTAAAAATCCATATAAATCCATCAATAACTCTTTTTTATATGGTTTATCTATATATATTCATTTAGGAATAAAAAGTTTCTCAAAAATTTATTCTTTACTCAAAATAATAATTATGAAACCTTAGGGGACTTTATACCATTAAAAATAAATATGAAATCCAAGGACCAGCCACTAGAAAATCATGGGTACTACTAAAGCTACAAATGGGTACAGTGTAATATATTTTAATCATACTCATATATTTATATGATCTTTTATACCAAAATATGTATCATATACATCATATGTATATATATATTCCATTTTTCAATGACATCCTGTTACCAAAAGACTTGTAAAATCTCAATCTAGTTTAGTTTGTCTCATCCATTCATTATTATTTGAAAAGGACTCACTTATCAATGAATACATCACTCATCAATCATGTTTTATATGAGCACATCATGTGTCCCTCATCCAAGTGACCATGAACATCTTATGTGACACAAATATTCATGGCTATGCATTTCCTCAGTCTAATTAAATCAAGGGTCTAGATGTCATTTTCCATCATATGAGTGGACACATTCCATCTTTTTTGATATCATATTTGAGATATTATCAAAACAACAACCAACCAAACCCTATTTAGATAATACTTAGCTATTAAGAAAAAAATTTGAAGACCCTTTTTGTTGTTTTTAATAATTGTTTTTTATTTTCTGTCATCATGTTCTTGTTAATAGGGAAAAAAAATTCTAAAAACTTTCTCAACAGGGTTTATCATTAAGTCTATTTGGAAGATTCTAGAGGATGTGATGAAGTTTTGAAGTCTCCTAATCATTGTTGATTTTATTTTTTAAAAAAGTTAGATGATAATTTTTTATCATTTAATGTTTACAACATGATGATGAAAATCATTATAAAAGATGAATCTGATTGAAGAGAAGAAAAGTGAACCTGAAATTTTGTGAATTTAAAGAAAATTTTTCAATCATTTGCACTTTTTTCAATCGTATGAACTTTTTTGAATTGGATGTATTTTTTTGAATCAAACAAATATTTTTCAATCAAATGATTTTTTTAAGTAGAAAAATTTTTCTTAACTAAAAGATTTTATTGAATCAGAATAACTTTTACAAATCAAATGAACTTTTTGGAATTAGATGAACTTTTGTGAATTAGAAAAACATTTTTGAATAAAATGAAAATTTTTGAATAGGAGAAACTTTTTTTAAGTAGATGATATTTTATAAATAGAAACAATTTTATTAATTGGATGATATTTCATGAGGAAGTCAGTCAGATGAACTTTTTCCAATTAGATAAACTTTTTTCCATCATATGAATAGTGGAAAAAGATATAATTCCTACAAAAATCATATAGTGATAAAATTATAAATATAATATTAATTTTATGTTACAATGATTAATTTTAAAGCTATAAAATGTTGATGTTATGAATTTGAACATACAATATTTATAGAGTTTATTTTGGAAGTCGTAAAAATTTGATTCGATATTTTTTTTAAATATGTATAATGTTCAAGTAAAAAAGATGAAGTTGATATTTTACAATGTTTAGTAATAGTAAAATAGACATATTAAGTTCAAAATGGATGAAAAAATGTATGCAAAAAGTTCACAATGGATGAACAGTGATAACCGACATAGAATGTGAAAACTAGATGCATAGTTTAAAATGGATATAGAAAGTGAAAAATGAATGATCTATGAAAATAGATGTAGAAAGTGAAGAAATTATAGTGTAATAGTTCACCAAATGGAATGAACAGTCCATTGGAAAAAAATTCTACCATTACAGTTAATAGAATTTTTTAAGAAATTTTTTAATTTTATTTTTAAGAAAGTAAAAGTATTATCCACAGCAAATTTTGTTGGAAAGATTGAAGAAGATCCATAACATTGGTTTTATTGAAATTTGAATAAATATTGGTAATACTCAATTAATAATAATATTTAAGAATATTAAATAATTAGATACCATAATTTAGTGAAATTGAGTTGAGCGGGAATGTAAAAATTTGAATTTGATTGAGAGGAAAAGTGATTTTGATTTCCTACCATTTCTATTTTGTTAAAACCAGTATAAATAGTTGAAAAGTATAATCATACTTTAACTTGTTCACTGAAAAATGATATAACACTGAATATTTTGTGTTAGAAGTGAGTTTCCAACTGATATATTTTTCTAGTTGAAGAAAAGTCATCATACTATGACTAACGTTAGATTAATAAATAGAGGATTCAATTAGTGTCATCAGAGCGAGGTAGTGTTCAGATAATTTATGGAAGTGTTTTGATATTATAAATATTAAATAGAGTTTTTGTACAATGTGATGAGAAATAATTTTATTAATCAGAAATAACACAAGTTATGGTGAGGCATCGTTTTAGTGGGGAACACCAGATGGAGAAATTCAGATAGTCTTTCTGAAAAAACTTATGTGGAGAATTTTTTTAAAATGTTTCATTCCTTGTGTAGGCACAATTTTATATGGAAAACATTATTAACTTTTGGAAGTCAGTATAATCATATATATCTGGATATATAATGACTCTAATAGAAGTTGGATCAATGTTATAACCACTTATTTATAATTGTGAATTTATGTGGACTGATGGGAGTCTCCCTGGAATGGATTTAGGTTCTCACACGAAGGACGAACCTTATAAATAACTTATACCTTGTTTTATTTCATATAATGTCATTATTGTGACATAGTTATACAAACTGATAAGAAAAATAACTCTAAAATGTTTTTAGGGTTAAATTTGTTGAATATTTAAATTTCTAAAAATATAACCACTAATTCAACCCCCGCCTTTCAACAGTTCAATGAACCTAAGTAAATTAAATTGATATATGAAAAAAGGTTACCATGTTGAATCCTTATCGTGGAATTTATGAATTTAGTTAATGAAAGAGGTATTCCAAACAGAAATGGTAAAAAATTTCATCATTGAAAAAACAAAGTTATAACATATATTTCGTCACCTAGTCTAAAAGTTATTGATGTATCAACAATTGGGTATTGAAAATTTTAGAAAAATACACAAATGAATATTGATTATAAGAGGAATATTGAGGTTTATTGGAATGTTATATATTCTTTTCTTATGTTTTTGTATGGAATTTTTTTCATGAAGTTTATGGGTATCAAAATAGATTAGTAAACCCAATACAAAATCAAATGTATCTTTTAGGTGAACACTAAAGTGAAAGATGAAATTTTATAATTCTAGAGAAGCAATTTTGAAGATATAAGAATATGATATGAAGAAACTATTGACGAGTACTTCTTCAAAGTTAATAATTTTTTATGAAAACTTAGAGGATTTAGAGACATCTTGAACGATTCACACATTATAAAGAATCTCATCAGAATATTCCCTGATAAGTTTGAATCTATAATATATATCTTAGATGATAAAGGTGATTTATCACTTGATGAATTTCATAAATTTCATGTTTCTTATGATATGAGAAGGTCTCTAGCATTCAAAAATAATATCAAGGATGAAATGGATTTTCAAGCTATTAGTAAACTAAAAATACAAGACAATGAGAATGTTAACATCACTGATTTATAATATAAGGAATATGATCAAATTAATGATAATATCATGTCTCTTATCTTAAAAAATTAGAAAATAGGGTTTGGAATGTATAAAGGAAAACCCCAAAATAAATATATTGAGTGTCAAGGAATTGTGAAATTTTCTATGAATTTTCCCAAGAAAAAAATTAGAGAATATTAATATCATTATGATGAAAGAACATGGTAGAATATGTCTAACAAAAGTAAGATAAGAAGTACACTAGTGGTAAAAAAAAATTCATGATAAATGGAAGAATAATGCTGAGTAAAAAAGTCAAATCCAAAACTATTGATAATAATTCTTCAGAAGTTAAATATTCAAAAAAATTAAAATCATTTTATTTAAATTTTGAGAAAAAATAAGATTCCTTAAATAGAATTGAAGAAAAATGAGATAAATAATCTTATAGAAAACATCAAATCAGATATAAAATTGTTAACAATATTGTTAAAAACACAAAATTCAAGGAAGAAATCATAATGATAAAGGAAAAAGGAGTGAAATTAAATGAAGGAAAAAACTATTTCCATAAAAAGTAAGATGAGTGAATCTAGGAGATTTTAATCCTTATACCGTAAGTTGTTGAATGAGGATGTATAGTGGAAGATGTTAGTAAGAAACATTCAAAAAAGGAATATGTGTTTTTTAAAAACCAATCGAAACTTCTTGAGGATGAAATTAACGTAAGTAATATGAATAAAAATTTAAAATTTTCGTATGAAGTAAAAGTTTAATTATCTAAATTTGTCTAAAAATATCACTATAAGAATCAGTTGAAATATAAAACCAATAAATTTAAGAGATAATCTGATTTTTCTAAAAATGATGGTGTTAGAAAAAAATGATGGAAAATCATGTATTGGGAAGGGATGTGATAAATTCATTACATAATTTTTTAATTAAAATAAACTCAATAAAAAAATTTCCTGATTCCATGACGAAAAAATGTGAATGATTTTTTGAGCTGTGAAAAAGTATCTATAGGGAAAGATCCTAATTTTACAAAAAACTGAATCTCAATGGTTTTATTGGTGTTATGGATTTTATGGGAACAAATGTTACATATAATTGAAAAATATGTCTCTTACAAGAAATAATCCTGAATCAAGAGCTATAGATTGTGGAAAAAAGTGAGTAACTTTAATAAGTAGTATGATGTTGGAAAAGATAAATCTCAGGATGTTTATAAGTTTCAAATGAAAACTGAATTTGATTTCCTAGAAGATTTATATATAATATGTGACCAGATGACCACTACATTGAATAATTTGAGAAAACTATTCTAGTAAAAGATTAATATTCAAGAAAAGAAAAAAAATGGAAAGATAAAAGTTAAAGAAATATACTTTGTTATTGAGATAACTTTGTAAGTAAGAGAAAGGAATAAACCATGGATTCTTGATAGTGGTTTGTCCTCACACATTATAGGTGATATAAAAATATATAATGATATTGAATATTATGAAGGATTGGTAGTTACTTATGGATATGATGGTTCCATAAGAATCAAAGGAATATGAACTAATGATATTGATGCTCAAAAACTAAAATGAAAATAAGTTTTATTTGTTGATGAGATCAAAATTAATTTACCTAGTGTATGAAAACTCTATGAGGATGTAAAGTAAGTTATATTTAGGAACGATTCATGTATCATCATAAGTGTGGAAGATGGTAATGTTGTTACCAGGTGAGAAAGAACCAGAAGAAGTCACTTTTAGATTTTATAACATTATAACTCATGTTATTTGAGTAATAAAGATGAATATAACTTATCGCAACGTTGACATGGGAACTTTTTCTAGAAAGGTTTGAAAAAACCTTCCAAATTAGATGCTATGATAAACTTTCCAACATTGTAATGGAAAGAAATAGTTGTTTAAAAAACATTATAGAATGTTAAGATGATTGGTAAAATCAATAAGAAAGTTGAAATGAAATATACCGGTCCTCTTAGGAATATTCACTCATATATTTTTCAGATTATAGGGTAAAAATAAATGAACTGTGATTTATACTTTATCACATTTATTATTTTTTTCTCTTGGACGACCAATGTTATGTTTATGAAGCATAAATCAGAGGCTATATCAATTTTTTGTTTTTTCAGAATAGATGTTGGTAGACAGTTGGGTGATTATATAATAAAACTAACACCTGGAAATGGAACAGAGTACACATGAAATTATTTTTAATCCTACTATAAGAAAAATTGAATTAAACAATAGTACAATGCTCCATACACCCCTCAATAAAATGAAGTTTCATAAAAACCAGAAGTTTTGTGGAAATGAGAAGAAATATGTTGTATAATTATGAAAATCTGTTGTTTTTATAAAGAGAAATTGTTAGTACTTTTTTATGTACAAAATATATTTTTTTAAGGCCATAATACATCATAAATACTAATGAAATTTGGAATAATACAAAACCTTTTGTGAAATACGTTATGAATTTTCGAAGTCACTACTTACATAAAATTAAAAACCCAGATCATCGAAAAATTTATGAAAAAGAAAAAGATGAAATTTTAATGGGATATTCATCCAATGGAATAAGTTATAAATTTTGGAACAAAAATTTTAAATATTTGGTATATTTTAATGATGTGAATGTTTTAAAAATACCACTCAAAAAATATTTTCGAAAATGCTATGGAAGATAAATTGAATACTTCCAACAAAAATAATAAAGAATAAGATGAACTGAGCCAAAATAGGTGACTAAAGATTCAGCAAAAGCATGTAGTGAGAAGAGTGAGATAGGAATAAATACTCTAAAATTTCATATCCTATAGAAATTGTTTTAATCTAGGAAAATTATTGGAAATCAGAATGCTATAGTTAAAACAAAATGAAATTTGAGATTAGAAAATAAAACAAAACTTATTTAATAGGTTGATCCAAAATCAGTTTTAGAAGTATCTAAACATAAATAATGGGTTGATTTTATGATTAGAGAGTTGGATCATATAGAGAATTATGGCACCTTGGAACTGATTACATTACCAATAAGGAAGAATATTATTATAAAAAATGATTTTTCTGAAATAAACTGAATGAACATGGGGAATTATTATCAATTAAATGATGACTTATTTAAAAGTCTCTTCATAGGTGTATGGTGTGGATTTTGAAGAAACTTTTCCTCCATTGTTACTTTGGAAACTATTAGAATGTTCATAGTAGTGGTTTAACATTATTTTTATAATGTTTACGAGAAGGATATAAAGTAATCCTTCTTAAAAGAAGAGATATAAGAAGAATTTTATATTGAAAAACATTTTGGATTCAAAAATGTTAAAGATCAAACCAAGGTGTGTAAGATTAATAAATCCTTTTATAGGTTAAAATAATCTCCATGATTTGGGTACTCCAAACAATATAGTTTATTTAAAAGGTAAAATATTTCTAAAGGGAAGGTTGATAGAAACTTATACATAAAGGATATGAACTGAGGTACCCAGATGGTTATTGTTTATGCTTATGGATTAATTTTATCATGGGATAGAGAAAATTATTATAATGTGTTTGTTGAAGAAATAATGAAAAGTCTAAAATGTAAATTTTTAGAGAATAACCTTATTTCTGTGTTTACAAGTCCAAAATAAGGAAATATATATTTTGCAATCACAATATAATTATTCAATATAATTGTTACAAAATTTTGGCATTGTAGATTACAAATAATTTTCTACCCCTATTTTGTGGCGGATGAATATGAGTAAAGATGAAGCAGAGAAAATTGTTATTCATGATTTTTTATGAAAGATGATATGTTTTATTCTCTATATTAAAGTTTTAATTCCTAACATTTATTATGTTGTAACATTTTGTAAATGATATATGAGTGGTCCAAAAGAATCACATTTGATAGCTGAAAAAATAAATCTCAGATATGCCAAAGGAACATATTCTTACAAGATATTAAATAAAATAATTAGTTATAAAAAATTCAAGGGTACATCGATATTGTTTGGCATAGAGATTAAAATGATAGTAAATAAACATTAGGAGTAATTTGTTTGGAGAATTTTGTGTGAGTTGGCATAGTAACAAAAAGAGTTCAGTTACCTTGAGCATTGTGTAAGAAGAATATATATTCTCCATGCAAGATTATTCTTAGATGATATGGATGAAATTTTACTATGAATTTTTGAGATTGAATTTTTTTAAAATATTGAAGGTAATTTGTGATAGTAAAAGTTCAATTAATATTACCAAAAATCCTATACAACATTCGAGATTAAATTACATTTATATCAAGTATCATTTCATAAAAATAATGTTTTTTATAGAGATGTTATGATAGAGTACATTTCTAAAAAATTAAATTTTGTTATTGTTTTCACGAAAGCTATTCTAAAAGATATATTTTTGGAGTTGAGCCTATAACATCTTGAAAAACCACCTCCAAATATTTTATAATAATTTTTTTGAAATCCCACTCCATGATTTGGATTTTTTTAAAAAGGGGACATAATCTACAATTTTTTTTCATAAAGGGTAATATTCATTTTTTCCAAAAAAAAGAGGAGAGTAATTAAATTTCTTAGAGGAATTAATATGAAGATAAAATTATCATAACATGGGGTAGATAAAAAAATTGGGAGAGTGAAAAATTGAGAGTTGAAAATGTATAAAAAAATTTGGAGAAAATCAATGATATGGGGACATTATTTTAACATGGAAAAAAGTTCTTATCACTGAGGGTTGGAATTATTTTTTTAAAAAAAATTAATTTTTCCAATACTGTGGTTTTAGGAAATTCCATATAAGATATGATAAGGTTTGATAAATTTTTTAAAAAATGTGGTTTGAAATAGTTTGAGTGATAAAAAATGGCAAGTTCTAAAAGTTGTTAATGAATGTTGTTAACACATACAAAGGGGAAGATTGAAGATCCTTTTTGAGGGTTTCTACAAATGTTTTTTATTTTTATTTTCTACATGTTTTCATTAAAATATGAAATAATTTTTGCTGAATGTTTATTAAGTGATGTTTTTAAGAATTTGTTTAAAGATATTAGAGGAAGTTAAGAATTTATGTAGTTTCCTTTACCTTATAAAGAAATATTCTCAACAAAATAAGTTGATGTTTTGATATTTTTTCAAAATTTCCAATATCATGAAGAAGATCATGACACAAGTTGACTTTTTTTGAAAAGGAAAAAAGTGAAACTAAACTTTCATGAATGGGAAGAACCTTTATGAATAGTACAAAATTGTGTCAATTGGATAAACTTTTGTGAATTAGTTAGATTTTTGTGAATTAGATGAACTTTTTTTGAATCAATCAAACTTTTTTTAATTAGAAAATTTTTTATGAATCAGATGAACTTTTATGAATTAGATAAACTTTTGTGAATCAAATGATATTTTTTAAATTTTTTTAATTTTTTTGTGAATAAAAATAACTTTTTTGAATTGGATGGAATTTTTTGAATAGAATGAAATTTTGTTAATAGGAATGAATTTTTATAATTGAAAAAACTTTTTTATTTGGATGAAATTTTTTGAGGAAGTCAATCAAATGAATTTTTTCATAATTAATTTTTTTACATTATATGAAATGTGAAAATGGATTGAATTCATAATTTTTTTATATAGAGTTGAAATTATGAAGACTGTATTAATTTGATATTATAAAGATGAATATTCTAGTAGCATAAAGTTGAAGTTAAAAAGTTTAACTTACAATCTCTAAAAGTTTCATGTTGGAAGTTTTAGAAAGTTCAGGTAACAATTTTTTCAATAATATGTAATAAGTTTACGTAACAAAGTTATAGTTTTTTTTTGTAAAAAGTTAATAAATTGTCCAATTGATGTAGTAATTGAACAATATTAGAACAATAAAAATGGACATAGAGACTTTACAACATATGAATAATAAAAATAGATGCAATAATTTAAAAATGGGTGAACCATGAAAATAGATATAGAAAGTGAAAAATATATGAATAGTTAAAATAGGTGTTGAATGTGAAAAATGGTTAGAGAATAAATCACCAAATGGAATGAAGAATATTTTCAAAAAACTTTATTAAAAAATTTCATATAATGTTTAAATAGGTATCTCATTTCCATGTTTAAGAATGTCTGAAGAAGTTCCTCAAAACCCACTTTATAAATATTAAAGAAGTTCATTAACAATATGTTTAAGGAAATTCAAAAAAAATTAGTGATGATGAGTTTGTAATAATCATCAAGAATATTATGGAAATGTTTTGAAGAATATAGAAAAATTGAGTTCATCAATAGTTTTTAGGTTTTAATTTCAGTTAACAGGAAAGTGAATTTTTTTTTCCACCATTTCTATTTTTGGAACACCTATATAAAATGATGGAAAGTGAAATCATACTTAAAACTATTCACTAAAAAATATAAAACACGGGGTGTTTTCTGTCAAAAGTGTGTTTCCAACTGAGATCATTTTTAGGTTGAATAAAATGATTCAGTTGGTGATTTGGGTTAGATTCTTGAAATAAAGGCTTCAATCACTAGAAATAGACATAGGAGGTACTCATAAAATATTACATCGAGTTTTTGTATAATAAATTCTGAATAGAGTTTTCATTAAGATATGAGGTCAAATGGTTTTATATATCTGGAAGGATATAGGGTAAAAATTTAGTGAGGTGCCCCAAATAGACATTCACTAGATAGATAATATTATCTTGACATTAAAGATGAAATTTTATAGAGAAGTTGTAAGAAAGTTAACTTTCTTACGTTGGATCAATTATTAATAATTTTTTTTTGTAAAATTATGGGAGTCAATATAATTACACCTATTGGGAGATTGAAAGAGTCTAACTAGAGTTAGCTCAATGATTTTTTCACTTCATTATAATAGTGAGTTACTATAGGCCAATGTGAGTCACCATGGAAAGGATGTAGGTTCTCACACTGATGTCGAACCTTGTAAATATTATGTACCTTATTGTCTTTCTTATCATTTCAATCATGTGATATTGTCAGAAAAATTGTAAGGAAAACAACTCTAATAAGTCTAAGGGGTTAAATTTCATAATGATTGAAATTTTCAAAAGGAAAACCATTGATTAAACCCCCGTCTCAATGGTTCAATGGTCCTAAGGAACTTCTAAAGGTATCAAAGCATAATGGTTCTCATACTAAGTATCTTACCTACCTTATGAAATTGGGTTTGATAATAAAAATACACCCCTAGTATATCAATGACTATATGACATTCTGTGAAATGTAATTTTGAAGGTTCTACTAAGAAATAAATCTTGCCTTATAAACATATGAGTATATTTTTCATATATTGTATACAAATTTTTTAATATGTATTATATTCTACTCATTATAACCATAATATATCATCAAAAATCGTAATAATCAATAATAATATTTATTTAGGGATAAATTAAAGTTTTACTCTGAGGGGGTATTATCACCACATAGTTCATGTAAAATATATTGAAACGCATATGAATGAATGATAAGTAAATAATTCTATTATTTATAAAATTATTCTACATATTTCATCAATTATAGTAAATAATTTATGTATCATTACCGAGATATTTAACGTGACCCTCATTTTTTTTAAAGTAATGGATTTGTCAATGGATCTACTACATTATCCTATGTAGACACCCCACATATCCTAACATCACCCCTATCAAAAATATATTTTATGAGATAATATTTTTAAATTATGTGTTTGGTAAATTTGTGTGACAAAAGGATCCTTGTAATGATAAATTTATCCACTATTTTCATTAGAAATTAATTTTCCCCTTGATGCTATGAACCACCCCATGTTCCTAAATGAAAGAAAATTAATGTTAAGCATCTAATTTAAAGATATAATCTACCTATATTATTCAGTACTCCCTAATAGAATGACTGGAACTCTTTCAACTAATTTTTGAACTATTTATGAAAATATGATACTATATTGGAATGTCATGTTGTTTTTGTTGGATTAGAAACTAGCATCCTTGAAACCCCTTACAAAAATATCATATTCTCCTCCAATTATGAAGAACATGACATTAATCATTATTATGTAAATAAATATTTTCTTAATATAAGTTAGTTACTATAACTAAGATTTTATTGGTAATTACTATCTATTTTAAGAGAATAGAGGAAATTAGGTCAAGTGTACAACCTGACATACATGATATATCCTAGGGTGAAGGCATAGAGAATTCTATAAAACCTTTATAACTCTTCATTAGTATCTTGAATCTTATAAATATCCATTCTATGAAACACTAGTGAAGGAGTTTTCTTATAGTTTACTACGCCTCATAAATATATCTCTATAGAACTTGATACCAAATATGTTGACTAGTTGAACCATGTATTTCATAGATAATCATTTAAATGACCATATCATTAAATAGTATAGATTTTGTATGGAATTTTCAATAAGGAATATGTTATATGCATATAATATCACACAAAACACCATGATCCCATTAATCTACTTTCATAAACAACAATGATTTGTGTTCTTTATGAAACTGAACTCTTTTGTTTCATTAACAAATCAAATATCCGACCTCCAAGAATCTTGATTTGATCCATAAGAGTACCATTGCAACTTTCACACCTTACAAAACTCATTTGTAACTTTTAAACCACTAGGTTGTAGTATATACAAGTCCTTGATTAAATTACCATTGAATAAATGGGTTTCTACATCAATTTGATATATCTCATAATCAAAATGAAATACTATAGAAACAAATATTTGAATGGAATTTATCATTGAAATATATGAAACCATTTCTTCATAGTGAATATAATTAATTTATTTGAAACCCTTTTCCATTGGACATGCTTTTTAAGTATATGATGTATTTTACATGTTATAATTTTTGTAGAAAAAATACTTAAACTCTATGGGTATCATCCATTTTGGTTCATCCACCATGTTCCAAAGTTTTTTATTGTCTATAGAGTCCATATAAAATTCCATGACTTTTAACCATTTATCATAATAAAAAATTCTATAGCCTATTGGTAGGTTGTAGGTTCATCTTCTATAAATATTTCATCATCATAATTTTCTATAAAGAATCAATACCTCTTAGGTTTCTGATTAATCCCTCCAAATATTCATGTTTCTATTATAACATGAGTTATTTGTTCTTCCACAACCATTTATGGAACCAACTTAACATATATTTGTGGAGAACATTTTATTTAATTGTACAGGAAGTTATTTAAGATCAACTTTTATAAAACAAAAACATAAAATTATACATTCTTTCTCAAAAAGTATACAATTTATTCCCACAAACACATTTTGTTCCATAAGACTATATAAATAATATATCTTAGTTTTATTAGAATAACAGATAAATAATAATTTGTCTAAATTTTATCTAAGATTATAAAAATATAATCATTATATGAGTGCTTCACAACCCTAAGTTCTCATAAAGTACATATTACAACATTTTACATAACATATCTTTTATAGTTACTTTATAACTATTTTATATAGAATGTGAATAAGTTGGAATAAACAACATAAACTTATAATGATATAGTAATGTCACACATATCATTAATCGAACCATGTTCAACACTAAATGATTCATCCTCTTAAATATACCATTAAACCATAATTTTATAGGAGGAGATATTTGTGGAATAATTATGTAATCTCTCATATGATCATTGAATTTATGGATCAAAAATTCATTACCCTAATCTAATTAGATAATATTAATAAATTTTCACAGTTAATTTTGTCCTTCATTATAAAACACTTCTTAACTATTAAATGGTTTCATACTTACATATCAACAAAATAATTAACTATATCTACTTACGTCTTTTATAATGGTTACAAAGTAATTAAAATCATGAGTAACTTGTATACTAATTATTCTACACCTATCACTATGTATGAGATCAAAAAATCCACTCTCTCATTCACCATTTCCAATAAAAGGTTATTGGGAAATATTTATAAATAAGAAATATTTGAATGTATCAAATTATTCCAAATTGAATGAGCTAAATAATTGATATATTTTAATTATTTATTTATATTTCTTAGTTACATGTCCAAGGATGTAATGGAAAATATATATTGGATTATAAAATGCACTATCCTTATTATTATAAATTTTATAGATAGTATTATCCATATATAAAATGTATAAACCATATACCATAATTTCCCAATCATAAAACATTTCATTCTAATATATAGAACAAATATTTCACCTAATAATGACTGAGAATACAATATTTTCTAAATAAGATACAAAAATCACATTTCTATTTATAGTAGGAACAAAAAAATAGTTCCTCAATTCAAGACCCGATTCATATGGTATATTTATATCATAAGTTATAACTACTAATTTTGAATCATATACTTTATTGCTCAAACATAGATATAATTATCCCTTATTCCATTCCATCCCAACTCTGAGTATGTGTTTGTCATCATAAATGTGTGATGAAAACTTCTTTTTATTACCCATCAGACAAATCTATAGAAATTGATCTATATTTCATTCACATTTAGATTCTCAGAATGATTTTTTTACAAACACTTTTCTACATTAGATACTTATTTTAAATTATTTTATATGTTATTCCAATTAGAGATCAAAAATTAGTATTACGAATTATTCCATAATCTAATATATATATATATATATATATTGGTGAGTATCATGTTTTATATGATTTTATTAAGGGATTTCAAAGAATTTAATCTTACTAAAGATGAGGACTCCATACAACATATCAACTTAGTGATCCAAGGTCCATATTTTACTATGAAATGATTCCTCTATATAATTTATCTCACCACATAGTTTTTTAGGTATAAAATTATCCCAATCAAAATAGTTGTGAGATTTGGATGGTTATGCAGTAGAATATTTATCTAAATCCATAATATGGTTTCACTCAACTCTATTTGTTTAGTAACCTAATCCTATAAAGACCTACTGGATCAATTTATCCCAAAAAACACTAATAATTGGTTCTAAATCTTATCAAGTCCACCCATTACTTATATGTCTAAGAAAATATAATCTCTGTTCACACATTAGGAAATGACATATTGGGATTGATGATCAAGGCCTTTATAATTTCTAATTTAGATGGAATATCACACTTATTATTTTTAGAGTTTTATTTATAAAGTATCATCAATTTTATACAAATAATATTTTTAATAAATTCAAAACAATTTCATCATATTAAATCATTATTATCTCATGTTTTATTTCAATATGTTTTCATGAATATGATGATTTTTTTGGGTTCCCTATTCCATACACCAAATAAATATGTTCACATCATAATAATGTGTAACTATTTACATAATCCATGGTCTCTTTCACTCACCCAAATATAGAATCCAAACATATTCATACCTATCTAAATTCATCTTTTGTATAAACTTTATACAATTTTTATATAATGGTTTATAAATTTATGTGACTTATAATCTCTATATGAGTAGTAATAGAGCCATAGATATCCTACCATTTCCATTTTAGAAGATGGAATGAGCCTCCAGACCAATGGGATGTCCAACCCAAAGTCCTTCTACTTGGGTACACTTTACTCAACAGAGAATACAATTCAAGATAACTCTAAAACCTAACATGTAATAACTATGACTAACAAATTAATTCAAGATAATAACATTAATTAACAAACTATTTTCAAGGTATATTAAAACTAAATTTTATTTATTCATTCCTATAATGAATTAATCACCAAAAACTATATAAAATAAATTTTCCACCTAATTTAAGCATGAAAAATATTCATATTTCATAAAAGTTTTATAAAAATGAATATTTTACTACAATTAAAAAATAAATAAACACTTAACCTATTTTAAAAACATGAGATATAAATATGAACCATTAATATTAAATACGGACATGAGAAATATTATTTTACATAGGATAGGACTTATAATTTTCAAACATTTTATAAACCATCATCAAAACTAAAAAATATTTTTTTTTAATTTTTCTTTATATATCATGTTTTATAATTGATAATAGGATTATCCATCATAATATATGACAAATACATAAAGGTAAATACACATATAGATAATATTAAATAATATAATACAATCATAATTTTTTTTATATGTATTTTTATGATTGTCGATATTGTAAATCTCTAATCATATTTAAGGATATGCCTAATATCATAAACATTTTTTTATGATTTGTTTTTCTAAAATATTGTAATCAATATTTTCTTATGATATGATATAGTATATCCTATGATATAGATAAAATCCATAGGATTCCATTTTATCATTTCCCATGATATATGGTAGTCACGAACAATAGTTAAAAAAATTCAATCATTTCAATGCATCATATTTTAAGAAATCACTCTACACACATTATGATATATATATATATAAGTAGGAAAAACAATAAATACATTTAAGTGAAAGGATATTATACCACATAAGTTATTTTGGTGTTCATCATATGAACACTAGTAGTGGAAGAAAACCTAAAAATTCCTAATCTTTCTTCAACTGATACCACACAAAATAACAATGCACATAAAAATGTGTACCTAAATAGCAGCTAGATCAATATATTTTTATTTTACATATTCCCTTTATAGAGATAAACATACAATGAACCAATTACTTCTCACCTCCAAGGGATTACACTAACCATAGATCATGATCTCATCAAGAGGATCTAGAATTACGAAAGGGGTGATAACACATTCTTCAAAATAAAAATTATGATTCAATAATTAAGAGAGTTTTGGCTTGGATTTCATGCATATAGGTTTTCAATAATAGGTAGGATTATATCCATTCTATATATTCTCTTTATTTAATAAATAAAGTAAAAACATTTGGGTACATTAGTAGGCAGTATCATAGTCATTAAATGAATATATATTGTGTTTAAATACATTAATAAATAAATCAACTTAATCTATGACAATCTAACATAATTATATGGGAGTGACATACACTCTTAGTCATGAACTCATGCTTCTACTTACAGATACATAAGTAGAAATGTATTCTTAAACCAGACTTGAATTATTTGAATGTCACTTCCTACAAGATAAGGAATATCAGACAATATGATATCCCATTTTATTGAACATTAAAAAAAATGACATCACAACCACTGCCTTTGTATTAAATTTAAAATATTATAAGCTAAAATCCAAATATACTTGTTTTTGGCTATCATTTATTAAATGTTTCCTAAAATTAAACACATGGGAAATTTATTCATATGATGAAAGATTGAATAACGAAATTTAATTTACTCTTAACTTATAACACATCAGAAAATTCACTTGCACTCTTATAATGTCCTCGAGGTATTTATAAATAAGACACTACCATGGAATGGTCATTGGATTGAGTTCAAATCTCCTAGCCAATAATCTAAATGTTATGAAGTTATCTTCCTTTTCCTCAATAGCTAATGTAAGAGAATATCATGTCATGGGTGACGACAGGGTCCTACTCAAGTATCGAGTGATTCATTCTATCTTATAGATACACTATATAGAGGGGGGTCTAATGTCTACCTTTGAAATATATCAATAAATAATATTGGTGGAAGAAAATATTAGTGGATTTAATTGGTGAAAGGTACAATTTGAGTTAATGAATTTATATTTTCATGGTTCTAGTTTCAAAAAAATGTGGATCTCGGCTTAATGAGTTATTTTTTTGTTTTGGATACCTATAATAATTGTTACTCTATCCTATAAGACACATTGGGGTGGTGAATTAGTGTGATAAGTGTTTTTGTTTAATCATTTAAACTTTATTATTTTGAACCAATGTAGAAATTAGTATGAACTAATATCTTATGAATCATGAAATAAAACTACATCTCATGCAAGAGAGGACATAACTTGATTTCACAAGTTTCACCCCTAACCTGGGTGAACACATGCTTTTAGTGTTTAGGATTAATCTAAGACACATGTGCTTAACTAACATCAAAAAGTGAATAAATATAGGGGATATACAATCCTTCACCCCATATATGTCTCTAAAAATCCTAAATTTCTCTCATAGGGTTACTTCAACAAGATCTTTCCCATTTATAATGGTTCTTGAAACCTCACAGATAAACAAGATCTTTTTCTTCAATCTATGATGTTACAACATTACAATGATATATCTTATTCCTCAATGAAAGATTCTAATTTCAATATTAAATTTAGATACACAATATTCATATTGATATCTCCTCAAATTCATAGTGATCAAGGTGTTAATATTGTAGGATACTTCACATTTAATTCTTATTCTTTAATAAAAAAACATAGATGGAAAATAGATATTCTAGTAGGAGTAGTATGTTTGTCATTTCTCAATAATCACCTTCTTTCTTCAGAAACTAAGATTTAGAGTAGTTTCTGGTTGGAATCTCTCTTTATTTATTACATTTAATATGTATAAAATATTTTATATCAAAATAACACTGGAATCTCTATATAATATATATTTTAACTTCTCCTTTTTTTATAAACTCATAATAATTACACGATAATTGTTTTCCATACTTGAAGTTAGAAACATCAATAATCCTAATTCTTCATTATTTATTTTTTATTCCTTCTTTAAAATATATTAAATAGTAGTAAAAAAATTATTTGAATATTCGTTATTCTCACACAAAAGATCTTCTCATTAAAACATCACTTCAATTCTCATTCAAATGGCCTCACAATATTAATTTAATTCTTCTATATATTTTTTAAATTAAAATATCTAAAAGTAACCTAGTTTATAATATTTATAAATGGATTCAAATATCATATTTGAAACTAAAAATATATCAGAAAAATATGTTCTCATTTATTTTTTGTGGAAATATCTACGAATTCTTGTCTTGTAATTGGTTAAATGACAGTGTTTCTTTCTATATAATTTTTTTTAAAAAGGCCATCATCTCCATTCTATGAGTTATTTCTTAAAATAATAAAATAATATTATAGTTTTAATCTTTTTATCACATTTTAAACAACTTATTCATTGGTTTAAAATACATCATCTTGAATCACAACTTCAACTAATAAGCATTGTGAAATTTAACCACTAATGATCATAAAAGTAATATTCTAGACTAATTCAATTTATATTTATCTTCTTGAATATTTACTTTAATACTTGAAATATATTTGTTAAAATAGCCTCTAAACATAAATAAAATCTCCTTTTGAACAAATATAAAAACCCCATATGAGAGTATTTTATTGTTATATAGCCTTAGAATACTCCAACTTACTCTTACATTAGTTTCGAAAACAGATACATGGAATTTGGATCCTTTGATTTGTTTAAATTTTAGATCTAGGATACTCAAGTGTAGTCTCTAAAATATGTTTGATTCAATATTTCATAGTTTTTTTATATTCCATATTTAATATATCAAATCAATAAATCCTTCTAGTTAATTTTCTACAACTCTAGATCATCCAGATTTCATTTTTTATTATAGTGTATCTTTTTCAATTAACCATCAACTGAAACATCCCCTACTCTCAATGTGATTTGTCAAGATCCCTAGGTACTAAAACCTACATAAGAGTGTAAAATATCATGAACTCATAATCCTTAAGGTAATGTAACCATTATCTCTTCCTCTGGTTAAGATCTCACTAGGAGAAATTTTACCCAAGACTTTTATGATTGATGTAGACTATAAATCATTCAGTGGGAAGATAATGACCCTTGGTATTCAAGGAAAATGCCAAATCTGTGTGATCCGAGTCATAAGATTCATACATTAATTTATTTGGTCTCATATTTTTTGATCCATAAGAAATCAATACCTTTCTCTACATCAATAAATAACCAATCCCAATTATAGAGTCACCGAAAAATACCACATACTCAACCCCTTCTTCTAGATATCATAAAACAAGATCACTAATGAACCAAATGTTATTCTCTACAAAATCTCTCTAACATAAATAGAATCCTAAAAATGACTTTCCTTTTATTTATGTACAATCATTATATCTTCAATCCTACACAAATCCACCACATATATATGGTAATATTATAAAAAAATAATTATCCACGCCTCAAACTCAATTTTGAGTGGATCCAGAGCCATCACAACCTCAATCATTGTGGTGTTAACTTATAATACAACCTCAATGAAGATGGGTCCGAGAAAATAGATTTTTTTCATTCAATATTTTCAATTTGAATGTTGACCATATTATTCGATCTCTTAAAGAATGTCTTAGATAGTTCTTATATTGTTTATGTGCATATCCTATGACCTAGAATAGATAAAAATTAAATAAATGAAAACAATCAAGAAATATTAAAAGAATTAATGGAAGATATTTTTTATGATCCCCAAAAATATAATCAGGGTGTTCACTACACTAAATTACTTCACCAAGATGTCATAATTCCCATAACAATAGCTGAACAACATCATTGGATTTCCTTCTTTATCAACCAATTGCTATTGAAATTTATACCTAAGTTAAATCTTAGAGAACCACTTATCTAACATTATCTAATTTAATTGTTCATAAAACGTTTTTGGGGGTATTTATTACTGGTTATCACCTAGTCTATGAAGTTATTGTCATTAAAAAATGCCATACCACAAACTTCCTTAAAAAATGGGAGTTGTCTACGGGTCACATTGAATATAATAAATCCATTATCTGAAAGGTCCTATAACTAAATATTCAAATACCTATGCTCACTAAAGTCTATCTAGTTTGTTTTTTATGATATCAGTGTGGCATTAGAATGGAAATTGATGAAAAATTAAATCTCTTAAAAATGGTGAAGTCGTATAGTATCCTTTATAAAAACAACTTTGTATTCATCCACCACTATAAAAAGTTGATTCCCTAAATCATTCATTTCATAATGACCCAAAATTTATAATTATTGGGAAATTAGTTTCAACATATTTTGATTAGGCCCAACTAGTCTTGATTAAAGATCCCACTCAACCAAAAAATATAATCTTGACCCATCAACTAGATAGAACACCACTATTTGATGGTAGAAATCAATCTAAATATGGAATGTGGATAATCCACCCATAACTAGGAAGGAATGATATGTATTCATCCTTAAAAAACTATTCATGATAACCTCTCTCCAATAATTTTAAACACATATATTTTTATATATGGGTGAGTGTGAGATCACCTCTAGTAGGAGTCTCTAGTCGAAGAGGGTATGGTTGAATATCTAATGGGATTTCTTAATCTTGAACTAGTGATGATGAAAAAAAATAATGGCTCACTCTAGTGTTGATTGGTATGAGTTACAGAGTATTGAATATTTAAATCTTATCAAGAATCATATTTGTAACTAATTGATTTTAATTCTCTACAGAATGCATCTATAAATGTCCTTGGCTGCTAGCACCTTAAGGCTAGTCTAGGATACCATGTTTTAGCATTGGTGGAATTAGATTGAATAATCAACCACCATTACCTCTTTTTATTTATAAAATAGAACCTCTATTAATATAAACTCATAGGGGAATATCCTAACCACTCTGGAAGGCCTCTGAACACAATGGGGTATAAAATTTGGAGTTCCATTCACTATTCCACCATGGTTTCCCTCAACAACCTATCTAGTTGGACATTCATGAATCATATGGCCCTGAGAACCATAGAAATAATAAATAATATACCCTTGTTGTTTGGATCATCTATGTGACTCTCCTATGATAGATCCATAATATTGGGAAATATATATGTTTTCCCTCAAAAAAATTATCTTACTACATGTCATCAAACAGATGTTGCTAATAAATTTACCCCAGTTTAACCCGACGTTGCCTCAGTCCTTGGCTATAATTATTATAAGAAAATATCAACAAAAAGCGTTTTAACCCTAAATCTATAATATGTGGAGATGCATAAAGGCAGAAAAATGGTTAAAATATCTCTTTTAAGGACTCTCTTGATATTTTGAGCTCCCTGAAATCCATCATACACCATGTTAAGGGAGTACCATCTAAGATCTGTTGAACTCAATGAATACTTAGCCAAAATCATATTTCCTTACTGAAGGTCCAATAAATACTACTCTAAAATTATCCTCTATGTCACTTTTTAGTACTCCTCCAAGAATAGGTGAAAAAATATAGACCATATAATATTAACCTCACCATTCAATTTCATAGTTAGATCCCACCTATGACTCAATACACAACAGAGAAGACGAGATTTCATCACAAAATTTTTTTAAATCGGTGTCTAATCTAAACTAAAAACCTGCGTCACCACCTCCATCTAGTCCTCAATTTCATATGGATATGGATCACCTCAGAACCTTGGTGGTATCTATTTCTAAAACTCATACATCACAATTATCCTATGTATTATTTCATTTTATTCAACTAGAATTATCCTCTTCTAGGAAGGTAGATGATTGTCCCCCAATATAATGAGTATAAGATTGTATCAATATGTAATAGGTGGAGGTTCATTTATTTTCTCACATGGTATAGATATCATTAAATAAGGTTCCTAAATAGAATCATTATCATGAAACTGATCTGTGTTAAGAGCTTAAATCCTTAGTACTAGCTCATTATGGCCCTACCTCGTAATTCAATATGGATAACTATGGGGTTCTATCCCAGATTATATAATATGTACCCATGGTCGTTAATTTATATTTATGAGAGTTGAATCATGAATTAAATATATGAACTATAGATAGTATGATACATGATTCATGTACCATCTAATTTATTCTCTCTAAATATTTCCTCAATGTTCTGAGTTAACCAATAGACTATAAAAGTCATGGAGAAAGTATACATCATTTTACCAAACCCAATCTAGATTCCCAAGTCTAAAAACCAAAATCAAGACCCATTGAAACATTTTCCCTATTTCCCAAAGAAATCATAATAATAATTATAACTCCAAACTCAATACCTAATATAGACCCACTTTGGTACCATTGTATCATGACCCAACCTACTATAACCCTACATGGAAAGATAGTTAAGAATAGTGTGTTATATCTATTCCTCCTCCAATAGGTTCAGGGGTAGTAAATAAAATTAATAAGACATATCACTCACATGAGAGGCCTTATCATAAAAACATTCACACAAAAACATGTATCTAGAGAGAACATAACCAATGAAAATATTGATATAAGATCCAATTGTAGTGTAATGAGACAAATACCAAAATCCATAATAGTATAAAAAATGAGAACTAGGGAAATGAGGGAAAAATATAAACCCAATATCCCAAAGATAATGAATAGAACTATAAAATTAAAATAAGGGATATCCATATTACACGAACACCTAACATGAACACCATCAGTGTTTTTCAGCACCAAACACTACTATGCTCCAGATCTACTAACTCTGCATCCTCTATAATCACCATGAAACTGCTCAACGTCTATAAAAAACACGATATGTGTTGGTGAAACCCCTATAAATGGTTGAGTATAATAATTATTAGTAATATTTCCAATCAAAGGGATAAATGAAACATTGAGTCATCTCTATACCCAATATAGTGGTAAAATGTCTTGAAATACCCATTTATTATTTAAGGATTGGGACATACAAATTAGTAGTGAAATACCAATGTCACAAACCATCTACAAAGAGACTATAATCCACTTTAAACCCAAGGTACCTTAAATAATTTAAGAATTATATCATCAAAACTGCTTATATTATACAGCTTATATATCACCTCACTAAATCAATACTGGGATAACGAAACCTTGTTAAGGGAAATGTATATCGATCGAGGGAGGTTTGATCCCTATGGAGGACTTACGCCTCATCAAGGGGAATATATGTCAATTGATAGAGTAATGAATCTAGGGATATATGATCTATTCCCCGATATATGGTCATGTAGTTAAAATCCATTTATCATATGGGGGCCTTTAACAATTACAAATGAGGTGTACCAAACCCCATAACCAACATAGAGCATAGTTCTCTAACACAAAAGGTAGTATTTTCTCCACAAAGAATGTAAGGTGACCAATTAATGAGGTGAGTATTCTTTCAAAGGAGTTACGACCCCATGAATACTCTAGAAATATTTCCCAAACCATTTCATCAACTCTAGAGGGCTGAGATACATGAAATACCCTATGTTACTTGTAAACAAACATTAAATACAAATAAAATCAATCCATTGTGTCCTTGGAAAAAGAAAAGGACTAAATATTTTGTTATTTAGTACTAGAACTTGGGGAAGAGTATGTGAAATATAATCAAAGATGATAAGTACATGGAAACTATTTTGTCAAATATGGTGAAATCTAGTAGGATAAAAACTTCATGTCACTATTACTTCATTGATTGTTCTTAATATAACCTGAAAGCATAATTAATTACTATGTACTATAGTTTACCAAGGATTATAGATTATTATAATAATCAAATATTTTATCCCTCTAACATAATAAATAAGAATCACATATATTCTAAGGAAAACTATAAAAGGAAAGAAGGGTTCATAATCCAATACAATATTTTTAACAACCCCCATTGTTAAGGTGGAACATCCCATTTAAAACATTACACCACCCCATGTGACTTATGAACCAATTTATTTTATTTCCAATAATATAGAAACCCCATGAGAATGTGGACATGATCATGAAACTCTATACCACTTTATCCATCTATCCCTCACCATCACTTCATCACATGTTTATAGTAAATTTTGTGTCCTACATCCCAAAATGGATGAACAGTTACCAAAATTCATCAACATATATCCCTTCACCACAATGAATATTTTATAGGTTTTACCTAATCCAGAATGTCAATTTAAAATTGGTTAAATTACCAATTATCACAAATTTACCAAATTTCCTTTCCACCAATAACACCCATCACAAAAAATATATTATTAATTAACACAAGAATCACATACCACTACTGAATAAGGAAATAACATATCTAGGCATTAAAATAAAATATAAAAATTCTACAAATATAGAATTTCACTATTTAATTAATAGTCCATATTCCACGTTTTCCATTATTTAAAACTCTAAAAACATTATTTTTATAATAATTCAAGAATAAAAACATTATCAATCAAGATTATAATTTCCCAATATTATCATGTTTATCCTATGAACCATGAATAAAAAATATACATTTTATATAGAGAATGAAATAAGGAAATGAAAGTATAGACCCGCCTATATTCATTACAATATGAATGAATGTATCTATTTACTTTAACAATCATCATCAAGTGCTCATTTAATCATATTCTTAATTCACCTATATTATGATCTTCCACTTCACTATAATTTTCCGATTCTAAATAAGTTCCCTCCTATGAGAGAATGGATAGAGTTTGGGGAAATTTTCTAGGTGGAAACATCAACTGAAAATAATAAACCATATAATTCCTCCTCATAAGTCCAATTCATAATTTTCCCACAAACTCTCCTATCACTCCTCCCCTGTAACGATCTATACTTTTATATGTGGAATTTTCCTTATGAATATAGTGGATTATATTTAAGAATATGGTATCGGATAAAACAAATGTACTACATAATAAAACCCGATAACACATTTTTTTTAAAATTTACATATAGAGAATAAATATACTCCATAAAATTAAAAATAATAAAATGTGATAATATATATAATAAAAATAACCTATTTTTTTAAAAATTTTGGAACATCGGGGTGCCCAATAATTATCACATTTGCGAAGAGCACTCTAAATAGAAAACCAACACTAAAAATATTATTGTAATTTTCTAAAGGATTTACATAATTTTGAGATAAAATTATGTAATTGATGAGTGAAGGGAATGTGAGGTATTTATTAGAATTATAAAACTAATATTGAACATTTTAATAGTAACCTTTCCATTTGGAATATTAACATAATCATTAGGAACATTAACATGACCATTAAAATACCAACTTGACTATTAGAATAGAAAAATTAGTTGTAAATAATATTATCTATAAATAAAATCAATAAATATAAACATTATAGTTCTATGATATAAATATTCATATTTGAAAAATTCAAATTATAGAATGGGTACATTTTTAATAAAGTGTTTTTAATGTTTTTTTTCAAAAAATTAATTATTATATTAAATAATAAAAGTACCTCTATTATTTTTTTGATAATATAAATTAAAATTTTGGAATAACCAAATTTAAATTTTATAATCGTGATTTGTTTTTTAAAATTTTTAGAAAACTTGAATTTTTAAGAGAATAGTGAACATAATGTTATTCAAATACTGAAGTTTTATGATGTATTAATGTTCTAATTAATCATAAAATAATTATATCAACACGGAATACATTTAATAAGATAAATTATTTTTCTTAAAATTTTAAATTAAATTTTAAATAACAATTATTTTTTAAATTTTGAATAGATAAAGAATACCACTAAAAATAATTTTTCACTTTTTTTTATTATGTCTGTATACATTAATAAATCCAAAGTTTAAATGGGTTCAATTTTATAAACTCATGTAATTTCTATAAAAAAACAATTATAATATAAAATAATTCCATTATTTCAAGTTTTACTTTATAAATAATATTTTATTCATCATTTTTATCCAAAATACCCCTCCCATCATGTATAAATACCCCTTTCCCACCCCATGGAAAATAACTTCAAAAACACTTCCTATTTCCCAATTTATACTAAATTTAATCCTAATAATTTTATTAAAACATTAAATACATTCTGGTGTCATAAAATTCCAAGCCTTCAAGTCCTTAAGGGTCATAGTGAAGGAGAAACATTAAAAACCAAATAATGTTCATTATTTGTTCCTTTCATTTTTTTCTATAATTATATCCTTCTATTAATATCTAATTAAAAACGCATAAAATTAATTAAATTTTATTTTAACAAGATATTAATGATATGAATCTACTTTAAAAATGTTATATAATATATATATTACTCTTTTTCTTTCGGAAAAGTCTCATTAATGGACAATTAACTGCTTATGAGGACATTTCCAAATATTTAACTATTAGATACTTAATGTATAATGAGAATACCTTATTAATCCTATATAAAAATGAAATTTTATTTACTTTATGCTTTTATGGGTAATTTTACAAGTGGGTTAAAAACAATGAGTCAGAACTCTAACAAAATGGGTTAATTCAATTAAACATGCAATTAATTAATTTTATCTTTAAAAAATGATTATCAAAAAATTATAATTATTATAATTATTCTATAATAACGTAAATAAATATAATTTACTTATAGATTCATGTTTAAATAAACATAATTTACTTATATAGGAGGTGTAAATCTTGTTGGATTGCTAATGTTGTTTCAACATATCTCTTATGCTACATGTATTGATGATCTAGAAATCCCTTCATATGTTATTAATGATATTGTTTACAGATATGTTAATCAGTTTTTATTTTATTTAATAAAAATATATTGTGATTCAGTATTTCTAGAGGTTCTATTGAAATTTTTTAAAATTTGGAAAATCAGTGACGTGAGGCAATCGACTGTGTCAATTTTTGGCTATGTTGAGAAATCAACTATGTTAATCAGCTATATGAAGGAAATTACTATATATATTTTCTATGTCCTAGAATAGGTAATGCATAAATTTCCTACTTCAATGAATCACCTATGTTATAAAACAACTATATTGATGAAATGGATATATAAATTAGCTATGTCATTCGACTACTTAGAGAAATTGGCATCATGGTTCTAATCTGCTACTCGGATCAGTTTCCTGCACCAAAATTTAGCTATGTGAAAAAAATCTTTTATCTAATTTGGAATTATGATAAATCCAATATATGAGGAATTTCTAAATAGATAAATTCAATTACATGAATTCAAATTCATGGAATTTAGCTATATGGTGATCCAGCATTGGCTACAACATCCTTCAAATTGCATATTTTTTAACGTTGAAGAAATTTAAGTTGAATTTAATTCTTATTTTGATGAATTAAAAAATAGATTATTTATTTTTGATAATAATAAATTAAAAAATGGTTGAAAGTACCAATTTAGGAAGATCATGCAAGAATAATTTATTTCTTAGTCCTATTGTTGAGGAATTTTCAATAAAGGAAATCTAAAATTTGAATTCAAATACCATATTTTAGAGGATATAATTTTTTTAAAATATTAATAAAAATTTCATGAATGATTTTTTAGGTGAGTAATAAATTGATAGAATATAAAAATAAGTAACAAGAACATAAGAATAGAACCTGCACTTGAAAATCTCTCTCTCCCTCTCATAGATTTGTGTGTCGCTCTATTTAAGTCAGACGTATAAGAAGGATCACATGTTATATAGTTTTTCCTCAAATATAAATCCTTTATTATTTTAGACGACTCTCATTAGTTTTCATTTCATTATTTTTTCTCTCTCAGTGAAATATTTTAATTTTTTTCAGTTTCATCTTGCAATTGTGAGCTTAATCTTTTAAACTTTCATTATTCTCTCTCATTGTTGTAAGTTCTAGCTTCTTATACTAATATATAAAGGTTCATGGAAACATAACATTGATGAATTGTGTTTATAAACCCTTATATGATCCCAATAAATGATCATGAATTTGTACTAAGTGGTTAACACTTTCCCTCATCCACTTAGTCCAAGGGAAAAGGACTGGTGCTAGTGAAAATCACCAACCTCTAGTATTTGAGAATCAGTGGAGTGGAATAGGGTATTTTATTCCATAAACCACTATAAATATCATTTGTTATATCATTTTTTTCTTTTTTTCTTTTTCTTTTTTTATTATAAGAAGAAAATATCATAATCCATTCATTATTTAATGAGGGTGGTTTCTAAGAAAAGAAAATTCCAAGTACTCAATTTAACCCCCCTTTGAGTCTTAATGCAGTTGATATCTACCCAACAGCTAGTATTGGAGGATTTGAATTTTTATTTCTTAACTATAAATTGTATGATAATTAATTTAATCTTCAAAATGGATGTTGTGACTAAAAAAAGAAGGTATGTTTATGGTAAGATATCCCAACATAAATAGAGATAACTTTAGCTACCATAAGGCAAAAATAATAATCTACTTGGAGGAACTTAGTCTGAATTTTTATATAAAATCCATAAAACATTATAATATTTTTTATGTAGATATAGATAAGTGTAATGCTATTATAGAATGTGTGTACAATCTAAAATCAAAAGTTACCACTATTATAATATCTGGACAAGATCCTAATAAATTTAATAGAGTTTCAATAATGTGGAAAAACTCATGATATGTGGACAAAAATATTGATTTCATAAAAAGGAATTACAAATATTGTAGATAATAGATAGAAAAATACCATGATGAAATTTGATAAAATTAGAATGGTTGATGGTGAGAGGATAAGACAAATGAACAGATGGTTGACATATATTCCGATTAATGTTTCTTTTATTGGAACTCCAATTATTGAGTCAGATCAATATTTTATTGTTCTCATAGTGAAACCTTCTAATTGGAGAGTAATTTATGGATCCATTTGAAAATATACTAATGTCAAATATTTTAAGATAATAAATCTCATTGTAATAATTATCATGTATATGGTAGAGATGGATACTGAATCTTGTGAGAAAATATTTATTAAAAAGGAAAATACTTCTTTGAAAATATCAACTTTAAATGATGAAATGAAAAGTAAAGGAATAAATATTTCTGAGTCATCCTTGGAAGAAACTTCAAATAGTTATTCTTTGGATAATGATCTTTGTCATTTTGTATGTAATTTCAAAAGGTGTTATAATAAAATAATTTGATTAATGAAATATTATAATAAGTTTAATAAGTAGTGTGGAAACATTAAAAAGGTTAAATTATGTAGGTGTACGAAATTTGATCACATCAAGGAAGACTGCCCTTAAAAATATGATAATAATAAGTCTGAGAATACTTATTTTAAGAATGATTTCAATTATAAGAAATCCATGAATTATATAAAGGCCGCATGGAATGTTTATAAATATTATAGTGAGAATACATGTTATGAATCATAACTTAAAATTAAAATTTAAAAGTTAACATGTGCTCTGTGGAAAACTCCGATGAGTTAAACTTATTTTATTATTATAAGCTTGAATTTAATTAATAGAATGAAAATTTATCATATTGATAATTAAACAAATATTGAAACATAATAGAAACCAAACATGAAATCCATGATAAGATAAACCAATCCATAAAAATTTCATAATAGCATTGCTAAGGGAAAGTATGATTTAAATAATTAAATTTTAGATCTTAAAGTCAAGATGTAAAATTATGCCACATATTTTATTAAACATGGAATCATAATTGGAATCCTGAAAAAATATTTTAAATACCATAAAGATGCATAGAGAGTGATCACAAAAGGAGATAATTACTTCAATCAAATACTTGTTAAAGATAAGGTTCAGAAAAATTAATTTAGAATAGTAATAAAAGGTGAAAAAACAAATATTTATAAAAATTATCTGATACCCCATTCCATGAATAAAAATTTATTTAAATTAACTTGTTTTCATTTTAGAGGACTAGGTAACTATGTTAATTGTTTTCATTTGAAAAACCCATTGTATTATATAGTTACCCATGATTTTCTTTCAAAGAATCTTTCAAAATCTAGTACATCAATTTATTAACAACATAAGCATATTTGGGTGCCAAAATAATTGGTTTATAATATTGTAGGACCCAAGAGAATATGGGTACCAAAATTTTTTCTTGTTTGATTTGTTTTTGTAGGGAAAATTTCTAAGAGCATTAATGAGAAATGTTCAATGGACAACGGGTTCTCAATAAATATAAGTGGTTATTTTTCAAATTTCAATTCCTTATTAAAAATTAATAGAAGATATGTAACATTTTGTGGAAAATATATATGTAATATTATGAGAGTTGAATCAGTTTGAAATACAAGATCATTCATTATAAAAAAATAATTATTTTTAAGGATTTAATCATAATCTAATAATTATTCCTTAACATTGTGATGAAATTTATTCTATTGATTTTTCAAATAATGCATGTTATGTTTTCAAATATTAGATCATTAAATTTAATGAACCTTGAACATAGAATGAATACACTTTATATATTAATTTTTTTAATAGAAAAAATTGAATTTTTTAGATTCTAAAACAAATAAATCATGGGTTTCTCATAGAAGTCCAAGAAATCATAATATTTATTCTTTAATATATTTTTATGATAAATTTATTTTCTTATTTACCACAATCTAAATTGAACACACAAAAAATATGTGATTTATTTCAAATTGGAAAACAACACAAGTCATGTTTTAGACCAACTAAATAGTTTTCTACATCTAATCATTCATAACATATACATATTTTTTTTGGGCCGTCTAAAATAGTATTCCTAAAAGGAATATATTTTATTATGTATTAGGTGATGATTTTTCTAGATTTACATGAGATTTTTGAGTATTAAAAGTGAATTTTGTTATATTTTAATAAAATTTTGTAAATTGTTTCAAAAATATAAATATTATAGAAAAGGATATTTAAGGGGTGATCATGGAGGTGAATTAGAAAACCATGAGTTAAATTATTAACGTTCAAAAAATGAAATCTAACAAACTTTCCCTTCACCTAGTATACATCAATATATTGGTATTATAAAACGAGTAACAAGACCTTGTAAAAAATTTATAGGACTCAATAGTGTGAATGTATCCTTTCCAATAATTTTTATAAGAAAATGTAAATATAGTTTGTTATGTCATTAACAATGTTCTTATTAGGCATATTTTGATAAAAACACACTACAATTTTTCAAAAAATAGAAATAAAAAACATTGTTACATAAAGTTGTTTGGATAAAATGTTTATATTAAAAAAAATGATAATCTTCATACATTTGATTGTAAGTTTTAAGAATGATTCTTTATTGGATATTATACTACTTTCAAGGGTAATATAGTTTTCAAAAAAATGTATAGGGTTGTTAAAGAATCAACTCATGTGAATTTTATGAAAGTGATCTATTTGCTCATAAAATCATTCAAGTAGATTAACTAAGTGATTATTTTTAAAAAAAATAATAAATTAACATCTTATTGAATTTATAATCGATGATGATTTGGTAATTGATTTTTGTAAAACAAATCCTGAAAGGATGGAAACTAGTTAACTTGAAATGTTGTTTCATGGACCCTGAAAACTGTCTGTTTAAAACTATTATATAAATAATAGGTGATGATATTAAGAATTTAAGGAATTTAGGAATCCTTTTAGTGTTTTATTACTACTTATATCAATTAGAACATAAAAATCACAGAAGAATCATTATTTCTTGATAGTTGAGTTGTAGATATGTAAGAAGAGTTAAACTAGTTCAAGAAGAACAAGATACGGGAATTAGTTGCTAGACCCTTCGACATCACTATTATATGAAATATGGGTTTCTAGGAATAAATATTATGATCATATAATGATCAATAAAAATGAGGTTATATTAGTTAAAAATGTGTAGAACAAACTAGAAGGGATATATTATGAAGACACTATTACACCTACAACTATATTAAAATCTATTAGGATTATCCTAGCTTATGAATTACACCTACATTTCAAATTATATAATATGGAAGTGAAATATGATTTTTAAATGCTTTTGTTATGGAGGAAGGTTATGTTTAACAACCTCATAGTTTTAAAAATCCACATATTCCAAATTCATTTTTCAAACATACCAAAGAACATTATGTCATTAAACAAGCACCTAGAGATTGGTATAAACATTTTAGTTCTTTTCTATTATCAAAGGAAATTTCAGTATGAATAGAAGGACCTAATATTTTCATTAAAACATCATCCTAGGATATTATTCTTGCTCAAATATATCTCAATGATATGATATTAGGTTCTATAAATAATAAATTCTGTATTCATTTTTCAAAACTCATGCAAAAGGAATTTGAAATGTGTATGATATGTGAGTTAAATTTCATTCTACGTTTTCATATTTATTAAAACGAATTCGTGAATGTTATCAATAAAATTAAAAAAAATCATGACATAATATGATTTGGAATTTAAAATAGTAAATTATATACAATTCCTTTCAGTTCAAATGGAAATATTTATTTGGGTTGGGAAAACTATTGACAAAAAATTATAGATAATAATAATTAATAGTCTACTATAATTAATTTCCATTAGACCCAAAATCTTGTTTTTAATTATTATGTGATATATTTCAAGATAATCCCATGAAATCCCATTTGTATGTTTGAAAAATAATTTTAAGTTATTTTAAAGGTATGATTTATTTTTTCCTTACATTTTCCAAAAAAAATTGATTTTAATTTGAATTCATATTCTAATACATACATTGGTGGTTGTAGACTATATAGAAAGATCACCTCAAGAACATATCATTTTCTAGATATATCATTAGTATCCAAGTCTAGTAAAAACATTACTCACGTGCATTATCTAGTACTGAATTAGAAAAATTTGTTTCTAGAAGTTATTGTTCATAGGTGTTGTGGGTGAAATAAACATTTTTGGATATTTGATTCAAGTATAGTCAATTCCCAAATAAATATGATAACACAAGTGATATAAACATTAAAAAAGAATCTAATAAACTAGTCAAGAAAAAGGAATATATATAAGGCATTATATTATGATAGATTATTCATAAAATGGTGATATCACTCTTGAATTTATCTCTAGTAAGAATTAATTAGTGGATATTTTTACTAAGCCCCTTCCTACTAAAAATTTTGATTTTATTATGTGTGAATTAGTTTTATTTGAATATAAATGATTTTTATTTATTCTATGACTAGTTATTTGAGATAAATATATATTTCTTCATATATTATTAATGCCATTAGATTTTAATACATTGTTGAAATTAAATGATTTATGTTGTATTAGATTTTTTTTAAAACCTATTTTGATTATATATTTAACTTAGACTCATTCAATTTTAGGGAATAAAGTTCATTTCCTTAATAAATAAAAATATTTTTTTTGTTATTTTATTTCTTTTTTAGGTTGAATTGAAACATAAAAAAAATATTGGATGTGTTACACTTTTGAAAATTAGTTGTGTGATATAAAAACCACACTACAACTCTCTTCCCTTTCCATTCACATTTTCCACTGATCTCTAAATCAAAACTGTCACCTTTTGATTCTCTATACCTCCAAAAAACCGTTATACAATTGAGAAGACAAAGCGAGGATATGATTGTAGATTTGGATCTTGTAAGAAAGAAAATGATGACAGTGTGTCACATCATGTTCTTTTAGGAAAATACATCGAATTGTGTTGGATGAAAGAAACTAAGTTACTACTAAATAATTTTTGAATTATAAGGATGGGAATTTTTTTACCATGATATGAAATTGGGTTTTATATTTAAGTAGGAGGTTAAGAAGTTTATATTAAATAATGAGTTTTAGTTCAATAAAACAGAGGAATGATCTCTATTTGTGTAAATGGGATGGATTTTATGGTTTAATCATTGGAAATGGAAGAAATTTTTCCTTATCCTCATGAGGGTGAGTATAGATTTAGCCAGAATTTAGTTATAATAATCATAGTTGCACATAATTATGTTCTAAAGTTTTTTTTTTAAATCCTCTTATTTTGAAAATATATCTATGAATTATTTAGAAGATATTGGAAATTTATTTTTAATTTTATCCAAAATAATATATCTCAAAGGGATAGAGAGATGGAGAACGTATTATTTCAGTAAATTAATCTCTTATATGTCTTGATCAAAAATATTAAATTTGATTTTGCTATGTTCATAAAGTGTTTCATGCACCAATAATGCCAAGTTAATGTAATTTTGAATTACTATCCCTATGAAGTTCCAATATCTCTAGTGGAAAAGAAGAAATAAGTTGATCTCAATAAGGGATAGGCTTTGAAGTGGCATAAAAGAAATACCTAGAATAAATTTCACTTGAAAATAATTTCTTTAAAATGGGGTAATACCTCATATTATCTAAAGCCTATTTAATGAGAAGTTATAACTACACCAACAATAACACATAGGGATCCATCCACTAACTCTCCTCCTAGAACTATTACAAAACTGGTTTTATGCAGTACTAGATAAAAACACTGTTAAAGACCCCCACGGTCTGTGCTAAATGAAGCACTGTTAAAGGGGGTCTTTAACAACACTTTTTTATCACTTTTAATGTAAGTATTTAACAGTGATAAAAAATTACTGTTAACGGGGTTCGGGCTTTATCATCATTTTTTACAAGCATTGAAAAAGACACACCCTTTATCAGCATATTTAAAAAATCATTGATAAATGTGGTCTTTTAATTGCACCTATAACAAATGCTATTAAAGTGAGGATCTTTATGAGTGATTTTTTAAAAGTTTTGATAACAACCCCCCTTTATTATCAATTTTTTAATAGCAATGATATATGTATGCTTTAAAAAAATTACATTTCATCAAGAATAATATATTAATATATAAATATAATATATATTTTTTAATAAATGTTTTAGATATGGTAAATAGACATTTACACTTAATATATAAAATATTTTTTCAAAATGAATTATAAAATAACTTTATAAATATTTTTAATTAATAATTTTATTAATATTACTAAGTAATAGTCATTTAATATCAATTTGAAGATAAAAAAATCAAAAAATAAATAAAAGATCCAAAATAAGTTAGAAACGTATCTCAAACATAAAACAAACATAAATTTTGATCTAGGTGTTTTTTGATCTCTACTATATATTAAATTGAATCCTACAACAATATCTACACCGTTGGTGACACATGTAAACCTCTATCACATTTTACAAGGCCAAAAAAGCCCCATAAGGCCTCTAAAACAAAGTCTTTAGTTAGGGTACCCCAATTTTTTAACATTTGATAGATTTCCAACCATATTTAAGGGGTCATTTTGCATTATTCTATGAGGAATGAATTTATTCCCAGGTCTTACATTAATATTTATATTATGGATTTTATATTTTCTCATTTTTAACAATTTATTTTAATTTATAATTAAATATAAGCATGTTTTCTAATATTTACTTATAATAAATCACACATATAAATACAAATATAAACTTATTTATGTAAATATAAATATTCTAATATATGTACATAAATAAATATATTCTAAATATTTATTTTACAAAATATCTAACCATTTTTACATTATGCATACATATACAGATGTGTGTATTAATAAAGAGATATATATTTATATTATATTCTAGTATATATAAATGAATATAATATATAATATATTTAAATAAATATAAGTATGTATATCACACAAACAGACACCTATATTCTATAATTGTATTTTAAAATAATTATATAAATATATGCAAATACATATAAATAAATAGAATTATCCTTAAAAAGACATCAAAACAACATGGTTTAGTGGTAAAGGCATTCCTTCATTGAAGGAGAGGTGTAAGGTTCAAATCTAGGTGGGAGCACATAAGGATAGAAATTCTCAAATCAAGATAAAAGGTGGAGGGGTGAAAATTGCTGATGGGGGGGGGTGGAGTGCTCTAAAAGGCGTCATGAAAGTGCTAATAAAGGGGTTTGGGCACATTGGTGTCTGAGAAAAATATAATTTTACCCCAGTTATCATCACTACCTTTATCAGCACTAAAAAAGAACTATTAAATGCCCCATTTAACAGATTAAAAAAACATGGATAAACGGGATATTTAACAGTGCTAAAAAATAAGTGCTGTTAAAGGACCTATTTAACTATGCTTTTTTAGTTCTATTGAAGGTGGAATTTAACAATGATTTTTTAATCATTGACAAATGTTTTAGGCTTTTAACCACAATAAAATTTTTATTTCTTTTTTAATGCTGATAATGGACTATTATAGTGCGGGTAAAGTCCTATTTTGTAGTACTATAGGGATGTAGTAATTGTTGAGATAGTGCCTTCTAAGGAAGTGCATGAGTTAGTTACAAAGGTAATAGAGCCTATAGTTCCATAAATTATACTAGTAGCAGAATAATCCATTTTAATTCAAGAATATATGTTAGTCTGTATCATTGAATCAGTTCTTCCATTTGTGATAGCTGTTGAGAAAACTGTTGGAGCTGAAGAGGTATAGACATTTGAGACATTCCCAAGTGTAAACACTATATAAGTAATTGTAGAACCTAAGGTTGAGAAAGATGAGGTTGACTCAACCCTTGGATAACCTTATATTAATAGATATGGTTCTGGGGTTGTGTCTGTAGTGGTTGCAGTTTTATAATCACATATCCCACTACCTATTCTATCACCACGTCATATAAAAGAAGAAGCTCCTTCTCTGAGAGAATGTTATGATGTGAAAAAAAACATATAGACCTTTTCCTCTATACTAATGACATAGTTTAATATTATCCAAAGAGACTATGGTGAGTTTAAAAATATCATACTTACTTATAAGGATGAAATCATATAAATAAAGGAGAATTTAGTTTCTAAAACTGATTTTAATAAGTTAGATGAGGTGATGGTCTCCCAGAAAATTATAATAATGAACCTCTTTCCTATGAAACCTATTTTATCTATTGTAATTGATAAGGAAATTAAGTCTATGAATGATCAAGTGAATTATCTTAGAGGATTTTTTTATACCTAATCTAATATCAATTAACTTGTATTGGATATAATATCTAAAAGAGACGTGTTTCAAAATATTTCATTAGTTCAATGAAATTTATCTGTGGGTGAGCTTGATGAAATCCATTGTTTCAATACTGTGATGAAAAGATATTTTACACTCTAAAAATTGTAGTTGTGAGTCATGTTTAGTTCCTTAATAAGTTTCAACCAACTTCCACACCATCTTTATCTACACCTTATATGTACCTTGCTCTCAAGAATCAGTTCGATTAGGTGTTTTCATATTTGAATTTAGTAACCTCTCAATTCCAATTTTATGGTGTGACATGTTCACACAGGTTATTATAAAAAAAATTAAAAAAATGATCTATTGGACGACTTTTATAAGACCATATATTCTTCTATAATACTTAACCTTGGGTCTAATGTGTCATTAAATAACATGGTTACATTCAAAAATATATTATATCTCAATTTAGAGAGACTCTAGGTGAAAAAAAAGAAAGTAAGATATATGGTTTCATGATAGTTTGGTCCAATAAATAGAAACAATCAATGTTTTGAACATATTTTATTCAATATTATTGATGGGATAAAATAATTTATTATAGACTCTTTCAAAGAGGATATAAATGCCTCATAACCATAAAAACAACTTGTTATACCAAATTCCCCTACAGAAAGAGAGATTGTAGTTTACATGCCTCTTAAGAATGTTTTTCCAATGACAAATTCTTCTAGTGTTATTATGATAATTTCTTCCCATACTCTAGTACCTCAATTAAATTCCGATTTTTTGAATGTGGTTTATCAAATTATGATAGGGTGGTTAGACAACTAGGATCACAAGATAGTTTCTTTGGAAGGTTGGCTAATTGGTTTGAATGTTTTAGGTTACCAGATTCAGAAAAACTATATGGAGATCCTCCTACTACTATATCTACACCCTATCCTGATTCAAAAGTTAGTAATTATTATATTTAATCTAATGAGAATATTTAATCATTTAAATAGATGCTGAATAATGTTCTGTAAAAATATTCTCAGTTCAACAAGAAAGCCTCTACCACCACTTGATTATTGTAATGTTTCCCAGTTTTCACTAAGAGGAAGAAAATCCCTTGGCCATGCACCACTAGACACCTATAGAGGTAACAAGTTGAGTGTGGAAACTATTTTTAATCCAACTATAATTTATCAGAAAGAACACTGCATGGTAGTTACTATAGTTTCTACCGAGTTTCCATGGAAAGGAGATACTTATTAAATGAATTTCAAGAATCATCCTTTTTCCGGTTTGGGTTATTATTATTTAAGTATATCTTCTTAGAATCTTGATAAGAAATTGATTATACCTACCTAGATACTGTGAGATCAATAAGGTTTTTGGACTAGGGATGCTACAGTTATGAAACATGGGGAATCAATTCTAACTCTTATAGTTGACCCTCAATCTAATTGTTTATCTCTAACATTTATGAAACCTCCTCCCAAACCACCTTATAATTTTGAGTAAATTCACTAACCCAACTCATCCAAAAAATTTATTTATGGTTTTTTGGATTTTTATTGTTTTATTCCAAACTTCATCATCAATAAAATACATCTACATATCATTTTTATGATTCAAAGCCATTCTTTTAATTAAATATATTTTATATTATTTTTTGTTCTTGAGTGATTTTTTAATTCAATATTTTTATTTTTTGTGAATGTTTTATTTATTGAATTATTTTGAAAATTAGTGCTTCTATAATTCAAAATCATAATCATCACCATATATAGATGGTCCTTCATTCAAAGTTCTATATTCAAATTGTTTTCCCACTACTTACACTTCCTTTTTAATGAAAATAAAGGAGGAGAAAATTATAATCAATGGAGAATTGAGGATAAGTATAATAATTTTTGAGAAAAATAATGAATAATTTTTTTAAAAAAATTATATAAATTATATAGTTTCTATAAAAATATTATAAAATCTTATGTTTATTGTTTAATGGGTTTTTTAATCATCAAAAAGGGAGAGATTGTTAGACTACTAACGTGGGTTCATCATATCCCAATTTGATTTATGTATTAATGATCTAAAAAATCCATTAAGTGTTTCTGATTATTTTTGGCATGTTAATCATTTTTAATTTTCCTTAATTCAATAATTCTATAATTCAGTATTTCATGAAGTTCTGCAAGAAGTTTCTTAAGTATGGAAAATCAGCTGTGTGAGGCAATCAACTATCGGTATATTTGGCTATGTAATGTAATTAGCTACATCAATCAACTAAATTAAGGGAAAACCTACATAAATTTACTTTTCACATAATCATATAGGAATAAATTTTCTACATTAATGAATCAACTATATGAGAAAATAGCAACGTCGATGAAATAACTATGTAAATTGGCTACTTGGAGTATTAAACAATGTCATTTATCTATGTGAATAAATTGGCTATGTGGTTCCAATAATCTATTAAGATCATTCATATACACCCATATTTGGAAAAATTAGAAAATTAGATACATAATTAGGCTATATAAGAAATTAGATATATAAACAACGACTACGTCGAGCAATTCAACTACGTGAATTCAAATCCATGAGATTCAGCTATGCGGTGATCCAACATCAGAAAAATAACTATAAAACGTTTATATTTATAAATTCTAAAGGAATTTATGTTTAATAAATTGTTTCCTTCATGGAATTAAATTTATGATTATTTTTATCTGCTAAAAAAATTATAATTTTTTTCATGTATTGAGAGAATAAAATCATACAAAAATAATTTATTACTCTATCCTATTGCTCAACTGTTTTTGAGAAATAAAAATATATAATTTAAATTGAATGGTCAGATTTTACTTGATATCCTTCAATGAAATATTAATATATATTTCAGGAAATAGTTTATAGGAACGTAAGAATGTGAGAGAATGTACATTTAAGTAATAAAAATTGAAGAATAGAATTTTTTTCTTGATACTCTATCTTTATCCTTCTATTGAATCTATGTATGATGATTAATTCAATGCTATAAAAAAATATTATTTATGTGTTCTATAGTTGTGGCTCAAAAATAAATCTTTTTATATTTTAGAATATTCTCCTTGAGATTTATTCATTTTTTATCTCACTCGTTGAAATATCATTATTTCTTTCAGTTGTATCAATCAACTCTGAGATTCATCTTATGAAATTTCATTATATTCTCCCACTAATATATTCATCATGTTATTTTACTAATATGAGAAGGTTCCTGGTAAAATAACCATGATAGAGGTGTTTTAAGGTCATATAGGATCTCGGTAAATGATCATAGTATTTATACTAAGTTATGGCTATTTTAACTCATTTGAGAAATACTTAGGAAATAGACTAGTTCTAGTGAAAATCATAAATCCCATAAAGTTGAGTATAGGTAGATTGGAATATAGAATTTTTGTTTCTGAACCACTATAAATTTTATCTGTTCTATAATTTTTTTTAAAATTCCCTCCACTTACTTGTCTAAAGTAATGATTATAATCTAGTCTTATATTAAAGTGGGTGGTTTCTAATCTATGAAAACTCCATGAAATAAATTCATTCCCCTCTTTAGTCTTGGTGAAATTGATATCCCCCTAAAAAATGTGATGAAATAAAATGGGACCTAGGGTAAGGGTATCCTAAAACTTCTTTCATATTTTTATCTTTATCATCTCTTTCTCTCTACTTTCCATATAAATCTTCTAAAATATATTCTAAATGTATTTAACATTTCTTTACCTTTTTTATTCTAGGTATATTCATGTTTAAACTTCATTATGATGAACTATTATCCATGATTCAATGATTATTGAGAAAGGATTTATTTTTAAAGTCTCTTATAAATTCCTACCATGTCTACTATTATTTTAGATAAAAAAATATATTTCATTAAATAGTTACACCCTAAAAGTTCAAAATCAATATTATCCCTCATTTTTTGTGAACCTCCATGTTTAATCATTGATATATTATTTATGAAATCACTATAAAATTCATTATTTTATCAAGGTTCAATTCTCTATTTATAATTAATGATCATTTTCTTTTCTATGGGGAATACAAAATTATGAGCACATTATGATATAATGGGTGTGACTAGAATTATATTATCCTCTAATGTATTGTTTAATGCTTTATATATCATGATAGTATTATACATTAACATGATTCTAACTTTTCTTATATTTAATGCAATGATTTTTGTACACATATGTTAGGAATGATCATTATGATAGACTTATTCACATTCAATTAATGGTATTTGTTCAAAAAAAAATTGATTTTCCATTAATATGCACGTGAAAAATTTGATGTCTCCTTCAAATGATTCCCTCATTTTTTTTATAATGATTCTATTCTTGTTATATTTTTTTTGTTATAATTGTGACCCATATTCTATATTGATTCATGTATCATATTACTTCCGTGTTACCCTCCCCTTAGTTTCATTTTATATCCACCGTTATTATTTATATGTGCATCCCAATGTGATTACAAGTATTAAAGAGATCATAAAATATTATCAGAGGACTATGAAAATGGATTTAATTTTTTTAATGTTTTATATGCATTCATATGTTATGAAATTAATTTTCTCAAGACACTAAACCCATAAATTTCTATATTTGTATAACTATGAATTTTTATTTTAAGAAAGATGAAAAAAATCATTTATAAAATATCTGGGTCACTATATTTGTTATCAAATTTATATTTAGTTTTTTGGGAAATATTTTAGTAAATAAAAACATATGTTAATCTTAAATACCTAAAAATTTAAGACTTTAAAACTGATTTACACAAGTGAATAGTTTTTTTCCATGGTTTACTAATTTTTGTTTTGTTTTAAGATTTTATATTTTAGAAAATATTGGTAACTAGAAGAAACCATGAAAATAACTAATGTAATTAATTATTCAATTATTATTAAAACAACACTTCTAATGCCATGCGAGTTAAAGTTATGAACCTCACAGTTGTAATTAATCACTTGTACTATGTTATGAATAATATCCTTAACCAGTTTTAATATCCATTTTCACTGATGTGAGGGAGATTTTCTATTTAATATTTCATAAAAAATATCCTCCTTCATTTACTGGAAATTCCAATCCATTTATTATGGACTAACATATTAAATCAATAGAAAAGTTATTTTTCCTTATTCATTGTTCTTATAAGGATAATGTTACTTTGTTCATATACTTTTTTGAAACAGAATCTATTAGATATTGTAAATTTTTCGATAATGAAAATATAATAGATAAAATTTAATATATGGAGTAGGTTGAGTTCAAGAAAATATTTATTAACTTGTATTTTCCATGAACTATTCACACCAATAAAGAGAGATAATTTTTAGAGCATATGAAAAATGATAATGAATCCATTGAAATAAATCATGTTTATTTCATAATTCTTTAAAGGTATGCTTCTAGTTTTGTTATCAACAATGATATTATAATAGATAAATTCCAGTGTGGACTAAAAATACAACAACTAAAATTTCTTTAATCCTTATTCTTTGGGAGCTTTGAATAAGTGGAATGGTGTGCTATCAAGGTATATATAGAGTTTGTATAATGGTCACATGAATATTTTAATGAGAAATTAAGGATGGAGTTTCAATCTAGAGGATCAAATGATATGGGTGAAAAAAATATCTAAACACCCACATGTGAAATACGTGGAAAGATAAAAAAAATTAAATTTCCAAAAAGGGATTAGGAAATGATTCAATTATGGGAAACGAGGGTACCAATATCTTAAATATAGATGGTACCTGAAGAAGATAACAAATAGGGGGGATTAAAGGAAGTCACCACCCATGGTCCAATGCTTTGATGTAAGGTAATTGAGTACTATGAAATCTAGTACACTAAACCAGGGGATTTTAAGGGTAATCAACTACCAAAAACATGTAATTCAATGGGAAAAGGAAAACCTTATTTGATCAAAATTTTCATGGTAGATCAACAAAATGAAACTATTCAAGGTACGCTTATTTTTTATTCAATAATTGTGTAAATTTTATTAGATTTTGGTTCTATGTATTCCTTAAAATCATATAGTTTTCTAGAACTATTTACTCACCTGTTTGATTCCTTGAAGTGGAAATATATATTTGAAAAAAATATTAGTGTAATCATTGAAACCCAAGTGTTATACTCTCCCCTTATTAGTGTTTTGGGTAAGATTCTCCACAAAATATCATAATCCTTCATTTTGGAATAATTATATATTATACTTGGCATTAATTAGATGACATTATAAATAGATCACATCAACAATTTATAAAATGATATCTCGTTCCATATTCTAAACCACTTATTCTTTTCTAAAAATTTAAGGAATATTATGAATATTTTTTAGTGAACTCTTCAAAGGTGTGGGAATTGATTTCAAAATAAGAAACATATCTTAATATAGTGTCTAAGATAAAATAAAACATAAACCTTGAAGAAATTTAAATAATGAAGGTATACACTAATGTATTCCCTAAATAATTTATTGGACTTACCAAGTATTGGGAGGTAGAGTTACCAACTTTATGTGAAAAAAAATATTCAATATCCCCTATTGAATATCCTTGATATAACTAGAGGAATAAAACAATAAACTTCCAGAGTATTTGGATATTAGATTCATGATTTCTAGTGCATCACCCAGGGGTGTATTAGTTCTATTTGTTAAGAAATTATATGAATCAATGTGTTTGTAAATATATTTTAAAGAGATCAAAAATATCACCAATATGAAAATGTATCCTCTACCATAGATTGAGGACCTGACTTACCATCATTAAAGATTTTGGTACTTCTCAAAATTTAATCTTCATTTAGGATATTATCACCTAAAGGTGAATATAGAATATATTCAAAATAAACCACTCCATATAAAATTTAGTCACTATATGTTTATAATTATTTCATTTTTACTTACAGACATCCCAAAAATATTCATATATTTTATTAATAAAGTATTTATCGATTCCCTTGATAGATTTTTGGTGGTTGTTATTAATAATATTCTATTATAATTTATGAGAAAATAATAACATGTTGAACATCTAAGTATTTTTCAAAGATTTTAAGGAAATATAAGATATATAATAAGTTATATAGGTGTGAATTTTGGATACAACAATTCACATTCTTAGAGAATTTGTTCATGATCAAATTAATTTATATATATTCTTCAAATACAATGGGAATTATATAATGTATTACAACTATATTTTCCATGATGATACATAGTTTTCATGGATTATTATGATATTTTCAATGTATTGTGATTAATTTCTTCATGAGTGTACAAACCAATAAATTAACATAGAAGGGAGTAAAGAATGTATGGATAGAAAAAGAAGAATAAATATTTAGGTATCTCAAGAAAATGATAATCATTACACATATAATCACACTAATCTCTAGTAAAAATGGTTTATTATATACAAGAATTATTCAAATAAAATAATATGTTTCAAACTCAGTAAAAATAATAAATTGATATTTTATGGATCATGAAAATTGATCATCCTAGAACAAAACTACTTAATACATTATTTTTATTTAGTATCTTTGATATTTTCATTAAATATTTAGATACACTACCTCTATAATAATAATTAAAAATTATATATAGATCACAAGATTTTAAATTATATATTTATAAAGAAGGAAATGAACATGTGACGAGTGAAATTTATACATATAATTTATCCTCTATCTCATCACATTTTATGTCATTTAATGAAATAATTTGGCTGTTTAAGAGGTTTTATCATAAATCATAAAATTATATGTTTTCATATAATGGAATAATTTGATAGAAACGACATGTGTTTATAAAAAAAATTATCTATACTAATTTGACCTTGCAATTACATTTTTTAGGATTCTACGGTCAAGGTTATTTAACACATGCAACTATAAAAAAGGCTGGATCAATGCCTAATAACCCTACAATGTGAAAAAATCAGGTCCAGACATATTGGACCCACCTATAATGTTTGGGCCATAACATGGGTTAGAACAATATAATTGGTATATTTACAAACTATGTAGAAATATTGCCTGAAGAAAAATATTCCCCCCAAATTTAAGCTCAATATTATCTCAGAAATTTATTATTTTTGTGGTGGAGTAAGATAGGAAATATTAAAGATGAAAACTCCCCAACTTCATCAAGACCATTGATATCACTTGAGGAAATATTTCATGAAAATCCATTAGGAACAACCCAATACCTCATTTGTATAAATTTCACATTAAATGATATGTTTGAGTCGGGTTTGAGCACTTTATTAATCCATTTTCTCCTTCTTCTACCTCTTTTACTTATAAACCCCTTAGTTACCAATCTAGTAATGTTCCTTATTGTAATTCAGAGGTAATCACATTTAATTATTGGTATGATAATTTAATTACAAGTATGGTTTTACATTTATCTTCAATTTTCTCTTAAAATTTTGTGATTATACTATTATTCTCATATAAAAATAAGAGAAAGATGGATCCTTAGGCTTCCATGTATAATAAGGATCGTTTGATGATTTGAGTGTGGTTTCCTCTCTCTATCTTAACCATTTATCTTTCATGAGTGATAATGAAGATTATTTCAATTTATGATGTCCAAAATTATAACCCGTGAATATTAGTTATTATTCTTGGTAATAATATCTTTACATACAAAATTCTAATCATCATGTTTAAAAAGTTGATGTGATTCTTTGGTGGAGTTCTAACCTTAAATCAATCATGATCTTAATAATTTGAAGCATTTTTTGATTATCAATTATGTTTATTGATAATATATAAAGAGTTATATTAGTATTAAATCATACTACATTCTTATTATAGGTGGTGTAAAGTAATAAAATGATGATCAATACTTATCCCTTGGGAGAGACAAAGAAAAATCATCAAGAGACACTCACCTAGGCTTATTATGACTTCTATTTCTAGTACCTTCTTTCAATAATTTAATATAAATTATTGTTTCTTTAATTAAAAAACACTCGATATTTATTTTCCTTTTTTATTCAATTATATAAATGTTCTATTGTATCCCAAAATAATAACTCATTGATAAATTTCCTAGTATTTATTTTATACAACAAAAATTCCTGTCCTATAAAAACAAACATTTAGTATGATTCAATTTCATGAAATTACATTAAAATACACCAACTTTATCATTAATAAAGGTTACACATCCATGTATATGGTTGAATCAATTTCTAGATATTTCTTCAGTCATTTTATTATTATTTTACCCCAAATAATTTTAAACCACATAGTGATCTATCAAGGGATGTTCTATGTGATCTAGAGCTCATTACATGTAATTTTGGGATGATAATTAAATTTATAGGTTTTTACCTATCGTAATTAAATTTCATCTCCATTGTTTTTTTAATTATTACAACATTTGAATCAAAGGAACATGAATTATCATGCATTCATGCATAAATTGAATCATGTGATGATTTGAGACATTGGTTTCTTCTCTCCCCATTTTCCTAATTGACTTCTCTTTTTTATTAGTTTGGTTGATAAAATACATAAGAAAAAACTCATGAGAATGAATTTTATTTAAATTATTACTTATGAAACATAAAACCAAATATATTAATCACATCACCTTGTTGATGTGATTCCATTAATATGATCAGATCTTAATTTAGAAACAATATTATTGATTTTGAGTAGTTTTTGGTAATAAATATCAATTATCTCTCAAATTTTAGGTGTTAAACAAGTAATAAATTACATACCTAACTAATTTTTATGGTTATAAATAAATTAATCAACAATCTATCCTATATCCCCTGAGCGTGATAATGGTTCAGAATCGAGTTAAACTTCCCCTGGGTTGGTCTTGAATTCCCCAAAAAGCTCCTTTAATTTATGAACATAGTTTGAATATTTGTTTTATAATTATAAAACCCATAAAATATTATTCCTTATTTTAATTTCAAATATAAAAATGATATCTAATTAACTAATACATTTCTTCCTTGGGAAATTACCAAGCTCGTGCTATACTAAAAAACTAGTAAAAAAAAAATAAATTGATGTGTTTGATGATGTGATCCACTTGAATGAAAGAATATGGTTAGAGTTAATTGAGGAATATAATTTCATAATAAACTATCATCCTTTAAAAAAAGTTATTCATATCATTAGAAAGTAACCCACAACCTTATCTATGATTAATATTGAGAATGACCCTATCATCGTAGACTTGTAAAGGATGGATTAAGAAATTATAATGGTAGGGAAGACATCCTACCTTGCCTAAATTATTTTCCAATAATATATATAAGGTAAAATAATGGAAAAAAATATGGATGATTTACATATTTTAATGATGGGGAGAGTAATTAAGGAAATATTTAATGAATCATTATGGGAAAATATGGTGTTATTCAATTTAGAGATAGTATTTTTATGTCATCATCAGCTGATATAAATAAATATCTTTGGTATGTTACACATAGCTCATAATTATCTATCCATATAGAATGTACTATTATATACCATGATTTTTAGGATCACTTTTGGTGGGAAAACATGAAGAAGGTGATTGTAGATTAGACCTCAAAGTGTCTGGAATGTCAATAAGTTACGAAAGATCTTCATTATTATAAAGGGATAATGAAACAACTATACTTAATGATATAAAAGCGAGAGAAAAATACTACAGACTTTGTTATGGTTATTCAAAATAAATATAAATGAAACGATCCAACATGTTTTATGGAAGATTGACTCATAAATACTACTCAATTCATCACCATATAGAAATATTTATCACTTGATCTACTTACTGAGATATATTTTAGGGATGTGGTGAGGTTGCATGGGGAACTACTTTCAATTATATCTGATTGTGATCCAAGGTTCACATCTATGTTTTGTATGAATATTAAAAATTACATAAATAGTGAAATAAAGTTTAATACATCCTATCACCCTCACATTTACGGACAATCCATAAGGAAAATTCAAATTCTAGAAGACATTATGAGAGCTTATTTTATGAAATTTAAAGAAAATTTTGATCAATATCTTCCCCCATATAAGTAGTCATACAAAAAAATTTCCACTAATGTAATAATATATCCCCAGGTAAATCTACATATGGTACAAGATCTAAAACTCCAACACATTCAGATGAAGTTGGTGAATAAAATACTTTTAGACAACAACATTCACAAGATATTACAAATAAATTTCAATTTATTCATTAATAAACTTATTATTATCAAATTCTATAGAATATCTAAGATGGAAATCATATGACATACTAATATTTCAATGTTAGAGTCTAATTTTTCTATTAAATATCACCCTAGAAGTGATTCATGAGGTTTTTAATGAAATTAATGATCATCCCTATATGCATTAGCCCCTTTGAGAACCATAATTTTATAGGAGATGTGACTTATCAACTAGAACTTCAAACAAACCTGGATCAAGTGCATGATATATTCCACATATCTCTTCAAAACAAACTGCACACATAATACCTCATATTTAATAAATCTGAAGGTGGTATAACTTGACAATTACATCTCTTATGTGGAGCAATCACTAAAAATCCTGCACTATAGTGTCAAAGTTTTATGCAACAAGACAATTCACCTTGTCAATATAATTTTGTGATACTATAAGTATAAAGAGTAAACATAGGAATCTGATGATTCAATGAAAGAAAAGTATCATCATCTATTATCAATTGACGATATGATTTTCAATTTATATTATGAAATATTAAAATGGGGGATGAATGTTACAATTGATGCTTTTATATATGAAATTTTTCTTATGATAACACTCGTGTCTCATTTTTATGAATATAATATAGTATATAAAACATGAAATAGAAAATGAAAACCACCAATAATTTATTTCATAAATATTTAATGTTATGTATGGAGAATAATTATTTTCTATAAAATTTAAAATACTATAATGGGAAAATTAACACTAACAAATAACATAATAATAATTTTTAATTCACCAATATCATGGTCAAAGATTTATTAGATCCATAGACAATAATTTAAAAACAAATTATTAGAAATAGAATTGTTATTTTGTAAATGATTTAGAGAATGTTTATTGAAAATTTGGTGAATAAAAAAGGAAATAAATTTGTCGTATTTATATAAATTATAAATCTTAACCATTAGGAATACTAACCTGAACATTATGAATATTAACATGGATATCATTAATTGTATCCTAAATGTTTGAATAGTAACATGAACATTATATTTAAAAAATTACTTGTAGACTATATTTACTACAAATGACATAAGTATATATAAATATTGTTGTTCTATAAAATAAATATTCAAATTATAAAACTCAAATGAATGTATATGGTAACATTTCATGATGTTTATTCTAATCTATCTTAAAAAACATAAATTAGTATATTAAATATTAAAATTATCTAAGTTAAAAAATTATTTTGATAAAATAAATTTCATTTTTATAATAGGCTTGTCATATTTTTCTAAGGGTTAATTTTTTGTAATTTTCTGAGATACTCGACATTTTAAGTGAATAATTAAAATAAATATTTTGAAATACCAATGTTTTATATTCTAGTATTGATGTAATAATGACCTAATAAGTCCTTAAATGGTTAACTAGTCCAAAAATATTATTTTTTAAGATAAATTATTCATTTAAAAATAATAAACTCAATTTTAAAACCAAAAAAGTAATATACAAAGTCTAACATGTTAAAATATAACATTTAAATACAAATTTTCATTTTATTCACATGTATTTTTTATATTCTAATAAATTTAATGGTGTTATGTCTTAAAAGTCTTAAAATAATGTAATTGTAATCAAATATAAATCATAATGTTAGATAACACCACTAATGTATGTTTTACATTGAAAATATGATATTATTCCTTATTTATATCTAAAATACCCTCCCCTTTAGTATAAATACCTGTATCCAACATCCTGGAAAATCACTTCCTGGACACTTCATATTTTGAAAGATCATCCCAATTAACATTTATTGAGTCTTCTAAAAGCCCTAATTATTTTTTGGGTGTCATAAAACTCCAATTATTGAAGTCATCAAGGGTTATAGAAGAGTAGTAACATCCAAAACATGGTAATGTTCTTTAATTTATGTACTTCAATTTTATTATTCTATTAGTATAACCTTATATTCCTCTCAAATAAAAAAGTATTGAAATAATTAAATTATACTTAAATTTGATATTAATGATATTAATCTATTATAAAAATGGTATATAATATATCTCTCTCCATCCCTTTTAGAAAACTCCCATTAATGGCCGTTTAATTCCTTAAAACAATGTTGTTAGCTCATTAATGATCACTACAATCATGGATGGTCAGAATACTTTATTAAAAATGTATAAATAATTAATTTTATGTATTTTCTTGTTTTGGAGTTAATTTTCGCAATTATTTAATAATAATGAGATGAATCTATTAATTCAAAATAAAGAAGCTATGAAACATGTCATCAAACCATTTGTTCAATTAAAAAAATATTTTCAAATAAATTATAAGGATTATAATTGGTCAAGAGTAAAATAAATGAATATATTTAAATTTTTATTCATGTTTTAGTAATCATAATTTGGTTATAGAAGATTTTTAAATGTTAATAAAAAAATGTGACATAATGTAAATGGAATGTCAACCTTCCATTCTGTTTTTTTATTCTCTCTTTCTCACTCTTTTTCATATGAGAACTATAAAATATATTTTATTTTCATTTTCATTTTCATTAAAAAATTTATTTAAGAAATATTCATTCATATACTTTTTTGAGATAAAATATTAGTCATGATTCAATGATTATTGATAAATACTTTATTTTCAAAGTGTCTCCATGATTCTACATATGTTTATTCTTTTAGTTTTAATGAACGATGATATTTTATTTATTAATGGAATCATAAAATATATAAATTGATATTAACCATTCTTCTGGTAGGAACCTCTATGTTTATTCTTTGATATATTATTTATGGAATCAATATTAAATCCATTATTCTCTTCTGGGTTTATTTCACTTTTTTGACTGATGTACATTTTCCTTTCCATGTGGATTTCATAATTCCAAGCAAGTTATAATATGATGAATGATATTATAATTATATTTTCCTAAAATTGATTCTATAATGTATTATATCTCATGATATTTTTATGTGTGAAAATTTTGTAAGGTTATTTCAAATTCTGTGCAGTGAGTTTTGTACACATAAGCTATGCATAAACATGATGTTAGCTTTATTCACCTTCTATACATAGGCTTTATCCAAAATGTTATAATGTTTAATTATTATGAATGTGTCTCATTATAGGTCTCCTTAATACTTTTTCCTCATACTTATAATACTATTATGATGACTATTCTCATCCATGTACAGTATTGATTCATTTATCATGTTCCTTATTATCCCTCCCCTTATTGGGCTCATTTCATTATTGGAAGCCCCCAAGTGATCACATTTACTTATGATATCATGAAATAATATAGGTTTTCTATGAATAAGAATTTAAATAAATTCTAATATTTTACATGTATTTATGTTCTATCAACCTAATTTTCATGAGACACTAAACCTATCAGTTTAGGATTTGTATAATTATTTATGTTTGTCTATAAGATGATTTAAAAATAATTAATAAATTATGTGGGTCTATATTTACACAATTTATTCTTAAATATTAATTATTTATCCTTCTATAAAATCCATATTTTCAAATTTCATTTAATTACATTAAATTGGAAACTCAACCACATTAAAAAATATATCTCTATAGTATCCTTTAATATTTCCATGCCATCACCTCCCATAGAATATCTCTCAGGCCACATAAATCATTTATTAAAATAAATTATAACTAAAACTAATTACTTAAATAAATAATAATAATTAAATTTCAATGCCACCTAACATCTATGTAAAATACAAACCATCTCAATAAAACAATAAATTACCCCCCAAAGTTAAAAACTATGTCACAAATCCAATAACACATTAAAAAAATATACTATGAACTAAAAAATTATGATTTATAATTCTCCTCTAACCACATGGATTCTCAAAAAAATATTAATAAATAAATATTAAAGGAATTAATTAAAAAATAATAGACACTATAATTTCTAGTTCACTCTATAAAACCAAATTATAAAAATACATTACATTACAACATGGATAAAATCCAAATCTAATTTTTTCATCCATATTTGAACACCATGATGTTCATAATTCCAATAATATTTCATTCCATTTACCATATGGATTTATAAATCCATCATGGAATACACCTTGACTAGATCCATGTTCAACATCCAATTTTATGTTTTCATATTGTCCATGGATACATCATTAAATCATATAAAGACATCTCATTTTTGCCAACTCAAACTAAAAAAGACCATAGATTCACCATCACCATGAGCTACACCCTGTTTTTATCTATATAAATAACTTTATAACAACAAAAATCAACATTCCAAGGCTGAAGAATATTTCTATAGGCTTATTTTAACACCATGGTCTCAAAAATGCTTACTTCCATAATGAGATCCTTTTTTTCATGGGATGTATAAGGCCCCAGCCTTAAACCTTACTTAATCTTGAGTTATTACAAGATTACACATTGAGGATCTTTTCAGGTTTAGAGTTTTAGAGAATTAGATCATGAAACTTTCATTACATTCCACATTTAAACGAAGTGGTTACATAAAAGACAGTATTCATTCTTCCCATCAACGGAAACATATTTAAAATATAACATGGATTCTTTCTTGACACATCCTTGACACTATCATCACATCATGTACCTTTCCCTTGACCTGTGAAAAACATTTCAAAAACTTGGGATGAGCATAAAAAGCTCAGTAAGGGTTATAAAAATATGGAAAGGAAACATGAGTTCATATATACATAATAATGAAATCATACTTTACCCATAAAACATAGGCACTTTAACATACCTCATCAAACCATGAATAAATCATAGAAAACATAAGACATAAAGGTAAATTGAGGCATTCATAACATTCTTACGTAGGGAGTAACCCTCTTGGTTATGTTTGGAATACCCATCACAGTATATTCCCTAAATCTCTTCGGAGAAACCTTAACGTTTCACTCCTTCGCGTTACCCAATGCATTGGAGAGCTATATCGGGCTCACCCGCCCTTAGTTTATCACGGAACCACCCGTTCTTCATAACAATTCCCAGGAACCATAACATAATCGTATCACATAAACATGATTAAAGGAAACATAACATTTCCACATTTCAATCACAATATAACATTTTAGGATATTGAAATAATGAATCCATTCAAAAAGAAACCATTTCCAAAACCATTTAAAACATTTAATAAAGAGATTTTTGAATCAAAGTGTCCCATACCACCTTGAAGCTTTTAACATTTTAAACTATTAATATCCATATAAATAAATCCTTAAAACCATTTTGAAAACATGGATATTAATAAGAACAAATAATTAAAACATTTAAAACGATATTTTGGTTAAAGGGGTTTTACCAAAATTAGAGACACTTGAATACAATAATCGAGGAATAACATTTAGTCAGAACTTTATAATATCATGAGAATAAAAGGATTCATGATATAATACTCCAAAGGACAGTATATACACCATATAAGAGTGAATTGGTGCATAACAACAATGAACCCTCAATAGAAATGTCAAATGTGATGAAATCCCTTATAAAGAAGGTATCCTTAAATTAAGGACAAATCAATCTCAAAATATGTGTGAAAAATATAAATACACACAATATAAGTGTATATTAAGTGTAAAAAAAATAAAAGGTCATTCACACATATTCAATGGATGACATATTCAATGACTACATGTTGAACCCAAAGAAATCGAAATTGGGATAAAAAGTTCCCTTGACAGCCTAACGGTGTCACATCAAAATGAGTTGATGAGAGATAAAAAAACTATCTCATCACTTGGACATAAAATTTACATCAATAAGGATATATGAGAACATATGCCAACATAACAATATGTACATTAAAAGACCCAAAAAAAGAAGTCTTTTAAAAAGAGGAGGGTGAAAGGATCCCTTACCGACATGGGTATCTTTCGAAACATACGACCCGTGAAAGAAGGACAATACATCATTGATGTAAATACTCATAAATGAAAGAATATTACACCATGATTAAAATAATGGTCAGTACATACACCACTCAAAGGAAATTGTGGCAAATGTATCATAAATCTCACGGGAATAAAAGTGAGATGAAAAATCCCTTACGAAAACTCTGCAGCCTAACGACGCCACTTAAAACTTCCAAAATGGATTGATGAGAGAGAATAGGGTATCTCATCACATGAACATAAAAATTACAGTAAATGTAATATAAAAGATCATCCCAATAACAAGAAAGATGAGCTTTAAAAGGAATGACATAAAAGAGTGTACTTAAAAAGAAAGAGAGGTGTAGGATCCCTTACCTCGGGTCCGACTTGACTCGATCGTTCTTTAATCTCCAGAATAATAAACTTGAGTTAATTTATAATTCCTTAAGAACCTTTTTCAAGTTCATTATTACTTTTATACCACTTATTACCATGTCATAAACATTATGTAATCATTTAAGTTAATAATATTTGTTTTGCCGATATTTGGTTCTTAAGTCGAAAGTGGACTTCTTACAATTACATGTTGTTCGTGTGGCCAAATGTTTATTATATCAAGAATTGTATTCATTATGTAGATATCATATATCTCATATATATCCAGTAAATTCATGCATTTATAACATTACATAATCATTTAGAGGTAAGAAATGAAATGCACCGTTCATGGAGACGGTAAGCCGTACGTACGCATGAACGCTACTTTCATTTCTATTTCGTATTTTATAGAATGGAATAATAATGATATAAAGGTATATTATAATTCCAGTATAATATAATATATAATATCATATTTCCATCCTTTATACATCCCACATATGGTATTTAACGAATCAAATCACTTTGAGGGGGCGGTAGTCCGCACTTCCTTAAATGAAGATATCGCGTATACCCATAATGGAAGCCATAAAGGTAAGACAAAAATGAAAAATACAGAAGCATAAATAAAACATAAACATATTATATATCATATATAAAAATAGTGACATCATAATGGCCACCTTTGAAGGTGTTAAATGAGTATTGAACAATCATCGTTTTGGGAGGCAGAATTTCACCATCCACGGAAACCGTATGTTCTTAAACCATTTGATATAGTTGTGTGAGAGTGTAGCTCGAATAAATATTATAAAAACATCCTAGTATATTGAAGATACTGGTGTTGTTACAAAAGAAGTAAATAAAAAGAGTTTAGTGGGTTGGAGAAGCAAAATAAAACAAATGAACATGAGAGAATGAATTACCTTTAAAAGTGTCACTCCTTTTGATTTGAGCCTAAAGGCTTCATTTGAAAGGATTTTTCCCAAAGGGAATCCTCTAGGATGAGGATAGGTATGTGGAGAGAGTAAATGGGCAGGGGTTGGCCGAGACAAAGGCTTTAGGAGTGTGTGAAATGAGGTAGAGGTGGGGGCCTTTTATAAGAGGAGAGGAGGGGCACTTCTGAAAAGTAAAGAAATATTACTTTATTTGAAACTGTGTTTCGATTTTAAAAGGTCCCACATTGATAGAATTCGTGGATAAGGTGATAAGGGTTCGAACTACACTCATCCAATTGGTTTTGGACATGTGTAGTTCATAGATTTTACATTATCTTTCCATTTTATTTAAATCGTCAAATAATGATGCCATCGCTGCATCATTATTATGTCATAAATAATTTAATTTATTTAATGTCTACAAATCATAAAAAAAATACTATGATGTAGGAAATCTTTTTAGATTTCCAATGACTATTTATAATCAAAAATATGATCTTTATAAACCCATGTAATAATTGTTTTCGTAAAACATCTCTTGTTTGTGTCATTTTTACTTTAACATTTAATAAAAAGTTATTTATGTCATTTCCAAACCATAGTGTCTCCATGGGGTCCCCAAGTTTACCCATGGCTTTTCTTGGTCGGCCATGACACAACCAATAAGGTTGGGACATGTGTCTAGGTCATTTCATATTATTAAAGCATTATTTATACCTTAAACTACACTAATTACCACTAATCGCGATTAAGAACTTAATAAGTTACTATTCACCAAAAAATTATTTTAATCTCATTGAACCACATTTTACTTCTTAATGACAACCATGTATGTCGGATTTTCAAAATTCAGTACACATTAGTGGTAAACTTTCATTTAACTGAAAAATCAGTTTGCTTGATTACCACTTAGTGGTTTCACTATTCATCAAAAATTGAAGTTTTTCAGAAAATTACCAAAAATTCACCCTAAGATATATTTGATATTCCGAATTCAAAAATGAAGTCAATTTTACAAAATTCAAAACATATAAGTCACATTAATTAATTTAATAATTAATTCCCGCTGTCATGACAAATAGCGTGTTTTATGAAACAATAAGTATCAAAAGATTGACACTAGTTTAAGTCTGATTTCAAAGTGAAATTGATTCCAACGACCACTATTGGATTTAATGGTGAAAATATTTTCTAATTTCACTTTAAAACCAATTAAATATATAATCTAATCATATAAATAAATTATATTAAAAAGTGGTTTTGAATTAAAATACAACATTTTACACTATTCATTAAAAAAATGAACTTTATCGGAAAGATACCAAAAATTTACACAAAGTAAATTTTGATGTCCCGATTCTTAATAAGAGTTTTATTTGGTCCAAAAGAATTTTTAAGAGTGAACAAAACTATATTTAATGATGGTTCTCCATCAAAAGGTGATAAGTGAACCTTTAGTGAAAACTAGGGGATATACGCCTAAAATTGAATTCTTTCCGTATTTTAAGCCTTTATCTTTTATTGTATAAATGTAAAAATATTTAAGAACATATATAATCATATTTTAGTTATTTCTATCCATTCCCTTCATTACAACGGCTACATGTTAACTACCATTTAAAATAATATTATTTTATTATTAGAGTGCAACGTAAGATTCCCAAAAAACTCGTTGTTGTGTGTTGGGTACGCCATCGAGCATAGCGTCCCCTTTAAAGTCATATTAATATTTTATTCACAAATATGGATAAATATGAAAATGTCATATTCCATATTTACCTGGGGTGTTACATCCTTCCCCCCTTTTGGGAATTGCGTCCTCGCAATTTTAAAATTGCGCTTGGAAACATCCTTGAACGTCCCACATCGGAACAAGAGTCGGTAAAACAATCACTTTATAATAAAGAAAGATAAGCACAGAGGTCACCCGAGTTAACCCATACTAGGATTCTAAGTATGAAAATATGGACATGGAGGAGAAAACATAGGGTCATGTTCTTGAGGGAGAGTGATAGTAAACATGTCTAGGAGAAAGTTAACAATGAGAAAATCACAAACTTATAATGGGTTAAACGGTATTCGATTCCCCAGTAATAAAAGTTAATAGAAAATATTTTTTTTAAGTTACTTTTTATTGAGGAATTTATTCATAAGGAAACATAATCACTTATCATGTTGACTTTCTACTTTTACTAGATTCCTTAATCAAACTCATATTTTTTCCAAAAGACGAGTATTTAGGGAGACTTGTTTGCATTAAGAGTACTATGATCAACTTCTAGAGAATCACCTAACCCAAAAAAAACTACATACTTCCCATGTCTTTAGACTTTAATCAAAACCAAAACCCAAAAGATTAGTACAAGATCAGATAACCCAGAAAAGGATAACCCCTTATAAAAAGAAAATCTATTCTTAATCTCCAAAATTTGTCCAACAAAACCCAAAGTTAAACGAGGACCATCCGATAAACAAATTGTCCATAAAATTCTTCAAAGTAAACCAATATAAGATTGAAACCCAAATATTTGAAGGATTTAGTCACATAGTCTTCCAAGTTAAATCGTAACATTTATCTCCAAACAACATCAGTTTCTCCTAAAGTCTCACATTGAAAATTAATTATCCTAATCACATATCCTCCAAAATCAACTTACTCTTAATTAATAAAATCATATAACTAAAAGGAATCAGTCAAACTAACCAGGGACTTCACGTAGTCCAGTGGTAGGCGATAAATACCAGTCGCACTTTCGTTGTGGGTTCGATTCCCGCAGCATTGTCCGATGCGACGGGTTGTCACACGGTCTGCGTGTTGTCCTTTTTCCAAAACTATATAATTCTCAAATCATTACCCAAAAAGGGATAAAATCATCAAAAATAACCATAACATAATTTAACCTCAATTTTATCTCATGCCTTTCACTTCAATCATAACATATGGTAACCCATAATTACCTCAAAAGTAGGGATCATATAAACCCAAATGGTTCTTTATAACTATGTCCACAAAAGAAAAGATAAGTATTACTTGAATAAAATTTGCCTATATTAAACATCAGGGTTACACATAATATAAAAAGTCTTTTAATGTAACCCCATCATCAAAAGAGACTTAATACTCTTAAGAATTTCACCCTAAATCTTGAAGCCCTTATATGTTGACATCTTGCTCATTCAACATTCTTCATGATCCATTATCCATTCCTTTCCAACTTATTCCGAAATACCTCTTTCCTACAAACAAAATCATGAATCATATCCTAAGATTCCAAAATAAGAAAACAATAGTCATGAAATAGTACATACCTTTGATTGGTCATTGTCAGTTTTTTCATCCTCAATCGGAATGGAATTAGGTATTGGTAAACGAATATTGGTACGCTCTTGGTGACCCCATTCACGAAACTTCTTCATAGGATATGTGTTTTCATAATGACCATGCACACAACATTTAAAACATTCAATTGATCCCTCAGAAAGAACTTCTTTCCCTTTCCTCGAGTCAACTGGATGCTTCCTTTTTCCATGGCAGGTTCTTGCTTTATGACCTTCACTTCCACATTTATAGCATATTTCTGTCCCTTTGAAACATTTTCCTAGGTGTTTCTTTCCACATCTTTGACACATAGGTTTTTGAACACACTTACCTTTATGATTATTACCTGTACTTCCGTAGGGATTTGTTTCTTTCATATATGATGCCTTAGAGAAATCTCCAAGGTTTAGGTGGTCAATCATTACTCCAGATAGTTGGTTGAGGATAATCAAAAGAGTTCTCATTGCAGCTCCCATATCATTCAGTTGCTTGCTCAAAAAACTGTCACAGTTTCCTTCACATCCACTGTTACTTTGGTGCCTGCTAGATCTATCCATTTACTAAAACCAAAAAGGTCAGTGTGAGTATATCAACAAAACCATCATGTACTAATGAGTAAGATAGACAATAAGATATACTTACTCATTCAATTTATCTAAAACTAAGACTCTTTCTGAAATCCTAACCATTACGGTAATTGTCAATTATGATTAAAGAATACCCTAACCACTAAAGTTATCTAAACCTCCCTTTGATACCAACTATAAGGCCCCAGCCTTAAACCTTACTTAATCTTGAGTTATTACAAGATTACACATTGATGATCTTTTCAGGTTTAGAGTTTTAGAGAATTAGATCATGAAACTTTCATTACATTCCACATTTAAACGAAGTGGTTACATAAAAGACAGTATTCATTCTTCCCATCAACGGAAACATATTTAAAATATAACATGGATTCTTTTTGACACATCCTTGACACTATCATCACATCATGTACCTTTCCCTTGATCTGTGAAAAACATTTCAAAAACTTGGGATGAGCATAAAAAGCTCAGTAAGGGTTATAAAAATATGGAAAGGAAACATGAGTTCATATATACATAATAATGAAATCATACATTACCCATAAAACATAGGCACTTTAACATACCTCATCAAACCATGAATAAATCATAGTAAACATAAGACAGAAAGGTAACTTGAGGCATTCATAACATTCTTACGTAGGGAGTAACCCTCTTGGTTACGTTTGGAATACCCATCACAGTATATTCCCTAAATCTCTTCGGAGAAACCTTAACGTTTCACTCCTTCGCGTTACCCAATGCATTGGAGAGCTATATCGGGCTCACCCGCCCATAGTTTATCACGGAACCACCCGTTCTTCATAACAATGCCCAAGAACCATAACATAATCGTATCACATAAACATGATTAAAGGAAACATAACATTTCCATATTTCAATCACAATATAACATTTTAGGATATTGAAATAATGAATCCATTCAAAAAGAAACCATTTCCAAAACAATTTAAAACATTTAATAAAGAGATTTTTGAATCAAAGTGTCCCATACCACCTTGAAGCTTTTAACATTTTAAACCATTAATATCCATATAAATAAATCCTTAAAACCATTTTGAAAACATGGATATTAATAAGAACAAATAATTAAAACATTTAAAACGATATTTTGGTTAAAGGGGTTTTACCAAAATTAGAGACACTTGAATATAATAATCGAGGAATAACATTTAGTCAGAACTTTATAATATCATGAGAATAAAAGGATTCATGATATAATACTCCAAAGGACAGTATATACACCATATAAGAGTGAATTGGTGCATAACAACAATGAACCCTCAATAGAAATGTCAAATGTGATGAAATCCCTTATAAAGAAGGTATCCTTAAATTAAGGACAAATCAATCTCAAAATATGTGTGAAAAATATAAATACACCCAATATAAGTGGATATTAACTGTAAAAAAAATAAAAGGTCATTAACACATATTCAATGGATGATATATTCAATGACTACATGTTGAACCCAAAGAAATCGATATTGGGTTAAAAAGTTCCCTTGACAGCCTAACGGTGTCACATCAAAATGAGTTGATGAGAGATAAAAAAAACTATCTCATCACTTGGACATAAAATTTACATCAATAAGGATATATGAGAACATATTCCAACATAACAATATGTACATTAAAAGACCCAACAAAAGAAGTCTTTTAAAAAGAGGAGGGTGAAAGGTTCCCTTACCGACATGGGTATCTTTCGAAACATACGACCCGTGAAAGAAGGACAATACATCATTGATGTAAATACTCATAAATGAAATAGTATTACACCATGAGTAAAATAATGGTCAGTACATACACCACTCAAAGGAAATTGTGGCAAATGTATCATAAATCTAACGGGAATAAAAGTGAGATGAAAAATCCCTTATGAAAACTCAGCAGCCTAACGGCGCCACTTAAAACTTCCAAAATGGATTGATGAGAGAGAATAGGGTCTCTCATCACATGAACATAAAAATTACAGTAAATTTAATATAAAAGATCATCCCAATAATAAGAAATATGAGCTTTAAAAGAATTGACATAAAAGAGTGTACTTAAAAAGAAAGAGATGTGTAGGATCCCTTACCTCGGGTCCGACTTGACTCGATCGTTCTTTAATCTCCTGAATAATAAACATGAGTTAATTTATAATTCCATAAGAACCTTTTTCAAGTTCATTATTACTTTTATACCACTTATTACCATGTCATAAACATTATGTAATCATTTAAGTTAATAATATTTGTTTTGTCGATATTTGGTTCTTAAGTCGAAAGTGGACTTCTTACAATTACATGTTCTTCGTGTGGCCAAATGTTTATTATATCCAGAATTGTATTCATTATGTAGATATCATATATTTCATATATATCCAGTACATGCATGCATTTATAACATTACATAATCATTTAGAGGTAAGAAATGAAATGCACCGTTCATGGAGACGGTAAGCCGTACGTACGCATGAACGCTACTTTCATTTCTATTTCGTATTTTATAGAGTGGAATAATAATGATATAAAGGTATATTATAATTCAAGTATAATATCATATATAATATCATATTTACATCCTTTATACATCCCACATATGGTATTTAACGAATCAAATCTCTTTGAGGGGGCGGTAGTCCGCACTTCCTTAAATGAAGATATCGCGTATACCCATAATGGAAGCCATAAAGGTAAGACAAAAATGAAAAATACAGAAGCATAAATAAAACATAAACATATTATATATCATATATAAAAATAGTGACATCATAATGGCCACCTTTGAAGGTGTTAAATGAGTATTGAACAATCATCGTTTCGGGAGGCAGAATTTCACCATCCACGGAAATCGTATGTTCTTTAACCATTTGATGTAGTTGTGTGAGAGTGTAGCTCGAATAAATCTTATAACAACATCCTAGTATATTGAAGATACTGTTTTTGTTACAAAAGAAGTAAATAAAAAGAGTTTAGTGGGATGGAGAAGAAAAATAAAACAAATGAACACGAGAGAATGAATTACCTTTAAAAGTGTAACTCCTTTTGTTTTGAGCCTAAAGGCTTCCTTTGAAAGGCTTCTGCCCAAAGGGAATCCTCTAGGATGAGGAGAGGGATTTGGAGAGAGTAAATGGGCAGGGGTTGGCCGAGCCAAAGGCTTGAGGAGTGTGTGAAATGAGGTAGAGGTGGGGGCCTTTTATAAGAGGAGAGGAGGGGCACTTTTGGAAAGTAAAGAAATATTACTTTATTTGAAAATGTGTTTCGGTTTTAAAAGGTCCCACATTGATAGAATTCGTGGATATGGTGATACGGGTTCGAAATTCACTCATCCAATTGGTTTTGGACATGTGTAGTTCATAGATTTTACATTATCTTTCCATTTTATTTAAATCGTCAAATAATGATGCCATCGCTGCATCATTATTATGTCATAAATAATTTAATTTATTTAATGTCTAAAAATCATAAAAAAATACTATGATGTAGGAAATCTTTTTATATTTCCAATGAAAATTTATAATCAAAAATCTGATCTTTATAACCCCATGTAAAAATTGTTTTCGTAAAACATCTCTTGTTTGTGTCATTTTTACTTTAACATTTAATAAAAAGTTATTTATGTCATTTCCAAACCAAAGTGTCTCCATGGGGTCCCCAAGTTGACCCATGGCTTGTCTTGGTCGGCCATGACACAACCAATAAGGTTGGGACATGTGTCTGGGTCATTTCATATTATTAAAGCAATATTTATACCTTAAACTACACTAATTACCACTAATCGCGATTAAGAACTTAATAAGTTACTATTCACCAAAAAATTATTTTAATCTCATTGAACCACATTTTACTTCTTAATGACAACCATGTATGTTGGATTTTCCAAATTCAGTACACATTAGTGGTAAAATTTCATTTAACTGAAAAATCAGTTTGCTTGATTACCACTTAGTGGTTTCACTATTCATCAAAAATTGAAGTTTTTCAGAAAATGACCAAAAATTCACCCTAAGCTATATTTGATATTCCGAATTCAAAAATGAAGTCAATTTTACAAAATTCAAAACATATAAGTCACATTAATTAATTTAATAATTAATTCCCGCTGTCATGACAAATAGCGTGTTTTATGAAAAAATAAGTATCAAAAGATTGACACTAGTTTAAGTCTGATTTCAAAGTGAAATTGATTCCAACGACCACTATTGGATTTAATGGTAAAAATATTTTCTAATTTCACTTTAAAAACAATCCAAAATATAATCTAATCATATAAATAAATTAGATTAAAAAGTGGTTTTGAATTAAAATACAACATTTTACACTATTCATTAAAAAAATGAACTTTATCGGAAAGATACCAAAAATTTACACAAAGTAAATATTGATGTCCCGATTCTTAATAAGAGTTTTATTTGGTCCAAAAGAATGTTTAAGAGTGAACAAAACTATATTTAATGACGGTTCTCCATCAAAAGGTGATAAGTGAACCTTTAGTGAAAACTAGGGCATATACGCCTAAAATTGAATTATTTCCGTATTTTAAGCCTTTATCTTTTATTGTATAAATGTAAAAATATTTAAGAACATATATAATCATATTTTAGTTATTTCTATCCATTCCCTCCATTACAACGGCTACATGTTAACTACCATTTAAAATAATATTATTTTATTATTAGAGTGCAACATAAGATTCCGAAGAAACTCGTTGTTGCATGATGGGTACGCCATCGAGCATAGCGTCCCCTTTAAAGTCATATTAATATTTTATTCACAAATATGGATAAATATGAAAATGTCATATTCCTTATTTACCTGGGGTGTTATAGGATGATTGCATGGTCTACCCATCTTTAAGGAATAATCTATCTTTCCGTCACTAAACTACTTCTAAAAATCTATAAATACATCCATGAAATCTCTGAAATGTTAAAATTCCTTGACAAGCTATAATTGATAATATTTACTTCATCTAATATCATTTTAAGATAGATTCACCCTTCATAAAGATTCTTATATTCACATTATCAATCCTTTTTCTTATTATTCCATGATAATCCACTAACACCTTTTATTTTCACTTTATAGAAACTCAATATGTCCATAAACTAATTTCATATATTATAATGATAAACCATCCATATTTGCATCATTTTTCTTTCTAAAACATACATCCTTTCAGTTTCCCCTTTACTCCACCATTCGATTTTATTCTAGCTATAACCCTGACCATCTTCACATTATAATACAAAAACTCTAAAGACATCCTAATTCAATGTAAAAAACACAATACACAACCTTTGGTTATGAAACACACACACAAATTTTTTTTATTTTAAATGTTTCCATTATTAGTACTTAGATAATGTTTTGATAAAGGCCACTACCCAATTTTTGAGATTCTTTAGTAGATTTCTTGATCATTGTTTATAGAAAATAATTTTGATCACTGATAAAATATATAGTAAAAAGATCAATTTGTAATTGTGATATTTTATTTTGTAACCCTATAAATATGAATGTAATCCACCTAGTTTTGAGTTATATTTCTTGTTAATAAACAGGAGGTCAATAATCTTGATGTCAATATGTGTTAAGAAGAGAGTATTTGAAGGAATTTGGAGTACCCAAGCCTATTGATATAAAAAAGTGCTACGTACCCAATCTGGGTTACCTATATAAAATTATTTTAGTAGATTGTAGAATATCATTAAACCTAGAGTTGGAAGTTTTCGTGTGTTTGATTCATTCTTAAAAAATTTACCAGTAACGGTGAATAAGTAATTGAGGTACTTACATTGGATATTATAATGGACATCCAGTTGCATATAGAAAATGGAATGAGTTAATTATCTTATTTTATATAGATTATAATATTTAAAAGTTTATCAAAGATAATTTATGTTTGAAGATACTAATTGATGTTTCATTTGAAAAATCTATTTATGTATATTTTCAAAATGTAAGGAATTTGAGTTCCATGGAGTTTGGGGATCATTGGATATTATATATCCATGAAAATGTTTACAATGCAAGTTATAATGTCGGTTATATGTATTATATTTTCTGGAAGAAATATATTAAATGAGGAAGATAAATGGATGTTGTTTTAATTAAGAGATGAAATTGATCAAGATTGTGGAATACCATTGATGTACTCTAAGGAGTGTTTATATATGGTAGGATATCCGAATGAATTATTATATAGATGAACAATATTTTAATATATCCAAAGGATATTTGTAATGAGTTGATGTGGATTGAGATTCCCTGATAAGGTTTGAAGATGTTTTCATTCAAGTTGAGGAATTTAGAGATGAGTTTTAGATATTCATGGAGTTGTAGATTGCTAAAAAATTGTCAAAGGACTCTATATGTAAGAGTTAATTTGAATTGATAAATTATATGCAAGGGTATTTCTATATTTTAGATTTATATAAAATTTAAACACGATTAAATACATAAGAGTTTTCTAGTACATACATAAGTGTTCTGCAATTCATGTATAAAGGTTGATATGTAAATGTACTTAGAGGGGAGATTGAGAATTGGTTAAAAATGGAGTTTCTTTATTATATTTTAGGGTTAACATCCAATATGTAAGAGTTCACAAATCATATGAAAGGGCTGGTCTAATTTTATATTTGAGAGCTTAGTAAAGTACAAAGTTTCCCTATGATAGCTAAGGTCCCATAACTCATTTGTAAGGGTACTTAACATATTTTTAAGGGTGGATGTAGTTGATAATTTGGAAAAGTATTGAGTTTAATTGAGATATATAATAGTCCCTTTTAGAAATATGAAATATTTTCCAATAATATTCATAAGATTCATCCACTCATACATAACAAGTTATAAATTGAGAATTTGGAAACAGGTGATATGCAATATTCATATGGAAAATACCTTAGAGTTAATTAGATTTTCTATAACTTATGTAAGAATTATTCTAAAAGACAAAAATGAGTTTTGAATGAGTATTTTCATAAGGATAATTCAAAATAAGAAATAATTTAGATAAATCTATTTTTATCTTCAATTTTGAATATCATGATGCATTGAAGATCTATATTTTAGTCGAGAATAAAGGACATAAGAATTTTAGTAGAAGCTTTTTTCGTGATAGTTGTTTCCAATCTACAATGGTTTTTAGATATTTTCATATAGTAATGAAAAGGAAGATTATGTTAAAGAATAAAGGAAAATAACTATTGATATTTGAGAAGAATATTTTGAGGATCTCTAAATGGTAAATTTTAGATTTCAAAAATGGATTTTTGAAACCATTTTTGAAAATTAAAAGTTGGATGATTTCCCAAAAATATTTTCAACTAGTATTAATGAGAAATTCAGTATTTTTAGAATAAAAATGAGACAATAAGTATAATATTTCATGGTAATGGGGAGTATGACCGTGTGATTATGTTTAGAATTTGAAGGAGATTATTAAAAAGATCATGGGGACAAGTATTGTTGGATTTTTATATTCAATATATAAAAATATAATTCATGTGAATATGTGAAGATAAAAATTAGAATTATAATAACAATAAGAGAATGAAAAATGAGAAAAATAGAGAATAACCCAATAATGATCATTACTAAATATACTTGTTATCATTGAAATCAAAAAGGGGGAAGAAAAATGTGATCCAATATAATTTTTTATATAAAAGAAAATAAATATAAAATAATGTATCAATTGACAGATTATTCTCGAGAATTGAAAAAAATGAATATTTACATAAGTAAATTGTAGTGTTACTGTTTATCTCAAGCATCAAATAACACTGAGTATCCTAACCTAAAATTACTTATATAATAAGGGCTATTTAATTGTGAGATAACACTATTATTTTTTTTAGTAAAGGAGGATTATTATTTATTATTTCATACTAACGAAGGTAATAAGAATTAAACATTCAATATAATAACTAAATTAACCAATTAATCCTAATTAATGTTGTAGGTAGCCAAATACTATATTTGTAGAGATATATATAGGGTGTTATAGATATTTAAAAATTTATTTTTTCTTATAACTTCATTGGTACTGTTATAATAGGTTCAATAATTTACCCTTTCCTAAGATGCTTCTTAATAATAAATTAGGAAATGTGTGTGTGTTTGGGGGGGATAACAACAACAATAAATTAGGTTCATAGTCATTCACATTGTAGGAAAAAATCATTATCAAATTTTTTCTTACCGTTTTGTTTTGATTTTTTATTTATTATTTCATACATGTAAGCCAAAGGTGATTAGATTATAGGGGAGTGAGACCATTCACTAAATAGGTGTAGATATTAGGAAGTTAAAATGTTTTAATAGGTAAAAATTAGAACATATTGATTCAACCACTACCCCCACCCTCTATGTGGTTCAATGATCCATGTAGAATAATAATTAGTGCTAGATATTGGATTCATCCTCATATTGGGTTCTCAATAAATTAAATATTTGATACTTTTTATATTTTGAATTTTTCTTCAAAAGTAATATTTAATTGAATACATAGATAAGAAGTATTAAGTATTAATATGAGTGCCATATCTTTCATATATTTGGAGAATAAGAAGAAAAATGAAATTAATAAATAAAATAATTCATCCCTCTTGTGTAAAGTGAAATAAGTATCTACTTTTACATGGTGTAATCAAGTAGAAATCATGTTTATCATGGTGGAAGATGAACTTTTGGTAAAATCCACTATTGAGAATAATAAAAACACTTCCACCGTGGAAGGTTTAAAGTATTTATGTGATGAAGATGTAACTAAAATATATTGTTAAAGCATTCTAGCAGATGATCAAAGTACAAGTGGTGAAAATCATACATTATAAGAATAAAATGATGACTCATATTTTGTTTTGAGTAATTCCTTATAGATATTTCTTGAATAAATCCCCATTTCCATTTATGGATCTCTTAAAGAATTTTATGAGGAGATCTTCTGCATAAAAAATAATATATGTAATAAAAAGAAATGTGATTAAAGGTAATGATGAGTATATATCTCACTAAAAAATGTAATGCTAAAAGTGAAAAAATTAATGATATTTGAAAAAAATAATACAAAAATGGAAAATATTAGATTGATTAAATCCTGAAGAAATATTAACCCATAGAAAAAAATTAAAAAAAAATTCCATGAAATCGAATTAAATCAAAAACATTACATTTCATTTAAGAATTAATAATTGAATGTCAATACAAATAAAATAAATAATCTTGCTAATTCACTGAAATAGTGGAGAAAAATTAATGAGTAAAACATTAAAATTATTAATAGAGAATGTGAAGATATAATAATTCACGAATTTATAATTAGAAACAAAATCTAATAAGAAATATGAGTTTAGTAATGCATTTAGAGAATGAAAAAAAATTCACGAGGGAAATATTAAGAGTATAAAGAAGGAATATGAAGACAGAATAAAAATGATTAAGAATGGGAATAATATAATCAATGTAAAGTGACTTTATCATGAATTCAAAATATAAAATTTCGAAATTGTCCATCTCGAGTCTTCATAATAAATCGAGAGAGGATTTTATTCTAAACATAATTGAAGTTCCCAGGATCAAATAATAACTGAGAGGGGGGAGGGGTGAATTATTTGTCCAATTATTATATGTCTCAAAACTTTTAGAAACATAACACCTAAAACATGTTAGGATTTATATCTTTATCATATTATAGTAAATACTCATGCAGGAAAAAGTAGGTATGAAATAAAAGAAAAGAAGATTTACATGTATTGATCTTAGTGTGAGAACCTACATCCTTACCATATCCACTCTAGTGTGTCTATGTAAATCCACTATTTTGAAGATGTGAATAAAAATTGTACAAACTCCCATTGGACACCTTCTATCTCTCGATAAGAATGAATATACTGACTCCATCAGTTTGTAATTTTTTTCTTTTAAAACAATTGAGCCAATAAAAATAAAAAATCCTTTTTTGAAACTGCTCCACAAATTATTTGGATCCGATTATCTCAATCCTATGATACTGGATCTGATTTTCACAATATAATGTTGTAGGATTCTGGATCTGATTGTATGAATACAATGATTCCAAATTTTGGAATAGATTTTCAATGAAATCTGCTGCTGATTTTTATAGAATTCTGGATGCAATTTTCTTAGAATAATGGTGCCATTTTTTCATAATTCTTGGAACCAATTTTCACAGAATGTTGGAGTAATTTTTTTTAGAATGGTTGACTCATTTTTTTCTCAGAATAAACTTTAAAACTAAAACCTTGATTGAATGCACAATATAATTATTCTTTAATCATTTGGGAACTTTCATATCAATTTCTCTAGAGAAATTCCTTTTGAGTATATGTATATTATTGAAAATGAATAAGTGATATGAGAAATATTTATAGGTAACTCATAAACCAAGAGCGGGAAACATGGAAAAATTCCGCACTTCCTCAAATCTCAAAACTCTGAAAATATATCAAATTTAAACATATTCTTTGACTTCGCCAAACCTCCTTATATTTTTCTAAAATTTATGAAAAACTGAGTTTTATGTTTGATAACTTTTATTCTTCTCCGTAATCAGCTCATTACGAATTATATCTTTATAAAAAATGATAGATCCTATTTTTTCAAAATTATGGTGCTCACTTTCTCAGAATGTTGGATCAGATTTTTATAGAATTCTGGTGCCGATTTTCTCAGAATTATGGATCCAATTTTTGTAGGATTATACTGTCGATTTTTCGGATCTGATAGTTTTATAAGTGCACAAAAAACAATCAGAAGGGTATTTTAAATCAGCTCTATCTCATTCTCCCTTTACAAATTATTTCTAAATATAGGATTCTAGTTCCTATTTTTTGGATCCAATTTTTATAGGATTCTAGTGCTTATTTTCTAGATCTAATTTTTGTAGGATTCTGGTGCCAATTTTCTAGATCAAAATTTTGCAGGAATCTGGTCCTGATTTGTCTTAATAAAATATAAATCCAATTATAATGGAATTTTCATTATGATGAAATCATGAATTTCTTCAAACCTATCAACTTTTTATTTCATGGCTTTTATAATGACTGTTTTCATGATTTGTGATAAATTCTTGATCAGTAAAGCATCATTTAATTTTTTTATATAATGTAATAAAAATTTATTAATTACTAGGTTCACATTATCCTTTTGAAAACAATTTATTAGAAAAACAACTTCTTCAACCAATAATTTTTGTCTCAATAATATATTTTCAATTGAACTCAAAAGATTCATTATTCCTGGATAAAAAAACATTCTTTAACAAAATGAAAGTTGTCAAAAAATAAAAAAGAATTTTTAAAATATTTTATCACAAAGGTACTTTAATCTCCACCTTTTGATTTGTTGAAAATTCTTGTTAACAACTTTTACAACTCTTAGAATTTTTCACAACTCATCTTTTGTATACACCTCAAGTTTTTTACATTTATTAAAACATATAGTTTCTCAAAATAAAGTGTCCTCAAACCATACTACTAGATAAAGTAATTTTTTATGGGAATTCCATCCCTTGGAGGAAGGAAACTTATTTTCCCATATAAAGATAAACTTCCCCTTACATTTATCTTTTTCTCTCTCACTTTTCTTTTCCTCTCTAATTTTTCTTTTTCACTCCCCCACTATATGATAACCACACCTTCATTTTTGTAAAATAAATTTTAGTAAAAACTTCTTATAAAGTAAAACGTTTTTACTTTATCCATCCCTTTTACAACATAATACATTGTACAGTGGGGGTAATTCCTTATGTGAGTTAGGAAGTAATGAGAGGTGTTTGAACATGATTTTTCATCCTCAATTCAACAAACCTTTTTTTTCATCATTTCTTTTTTATAGATTTGAAAAAGCTGATACTTTGTTGAAATGTATCCCAACCAACCATCATTAGAAGAAAACTTATATTTTAAATAGTGAAACTTTATATCAACATGTTTTAATCTTGAATGTTGGATAGTATTCATAGAAAGATCAATTTCACTTTTATTATCACAAAGTATCTTCAATGGTTTAGAAACTCTCACTTTCAAATCTTTTAGCTGAACTTTCATCCCCAACATTTGACTACAAGATTGATTATTTTCAATATATTCAAATTCATCTATGTTCAATGTTACTGATCTTTGTTTCATTCTATGCCAACTCCCACAATATTAACCTAAGAAAAATATTCCGCCTGAGGTTGAATTTATATCATTACAATCTCCATCCCAATTGGCATTAGTATAGACATGAAACATCATCTCACAATTTCTTTTATATAACAACACATGTGAATTTGTTCCTTTGAAATATATCATAATTCTTTTTTTCTTCTAAAATATGTTATTCCATTGGATTATTTTGATACCTGGAACACAAAGTCACAACATCAGAAATATCAGGCCTTGAAGCTGTAAGGTAATGATCTCTTGCAATCAATTTCCAAAAATATTTTTGATTCACACTTATTCTAGATTCATATTAACTCAACTTTGTTATCACTAAAATAGGAGTTTAATATTCTTTGGATTCATCCATCCCAAATTTCATTGAAATTTTGGGGAATATTTTTCGAGAGATAAGAAAATGAAATTCTCCTTTTGTTTAACTTTTAATCCAAAGAAGAAAGTTAATTCTCTAAACATTCACATTTCAAAATTCTTCTTTATTTCATTAAAATAATATTCAAAAACCTTTTCTACATCCCTATATAAAATTATATCATCAACACAAATAATTAATATTAATGTTTCAGAGTCATTACACATATAAGTTGCTATCAAATTTTTCATTAAAAAAAGTTCATCATTTTTAAACAATTTTCATGCATTGAATAAAGATCACAAAGATCATTATTCATCCCATATAAATATTTATTCAATTTAAAAACATTGTTTCCATCCACATCAAGTAGAACCCAGAAGGTTTATCAATGTGAAATTCTTCTTCAATATCACCATTTATGAAATCTAACATTACATCCATTTGATAAACTTTTTAATTCTAGTGTACAGCCCCTAAGAGGAGCATTTTAATAGTTTCAAATATTGTAACAAGGGAAAAAGTATCATCAATATCAACACCTTCATCTTGTGCATATCCTATAAAAACATGACTTTCTTTGTTTCTTGGAACTTCTCCATGCTCATTCAATGTTTTTTATATAAACCCACATGGTTCTGATAACATTTTAATTTTCTGGCCTTAGAGAAATTTCCCATGTATTATTATACTCAATTTGATCCAACGATTCATTCATAGAATCCATCCATTATTTATGTTGAATAACCTCTAAAACTATTTTTGGTTCAACTTTTGAGATAAGTGAAGTTTGATTTTCAAATCTAAACTTTATTCTAGCCTAAATCATAGCCTTCTGATTCTTAATAATGTTTTCAGATTCAAAAAGTTTCCATAAGGTAAGAAATATCAATGATTATTTCCCATCTACAAGTTCCTCATCACATGATTCTTAAAAATATTTCTAAGGATGTTTTGAATTCCTTTCACTTTTTTTAGAAATCTCCAATTTATCCTCCTCAACATTCTCAACAACCGTTGTTAAGGAACATTTATTTTCAATTACCTTCACATCATATGAGTCTACCAACTTTTGTAAATGTTTGTTCCAACATTTTTAACTTCTCCTATTTAGAGAATAACCCATCAATGATACTTTCTCATATTTCTCATAAAACATTCCCAAATATGGATTTTTGATTTTGAGAAAACAGAGACTTCCAAAAACATAAAATTATTTAAATGAAGGTTTTTTTGTTATACCAAATGTCATAAGGATTCATATTGGTTTTCGGTCACAACAAGAATCTATTTTGAACATGTGAAATAGTGTTATCATCTTCTCTCTAATAGAACATTGAAAGATATTATTCTACTAACATAATTCTTCCCATTTCAATCATGTTTCTGTTCATTCTTTCCGCTATTTCATTTTTTTGTGGAGTATATGAAGAAATATACTGATGTTTGATTCTATTATTTATTAGATAAGTTTCAAAAAAAAAAATTTTGAATTCAATAAAATTATAAATTCTCATCTTCTTGATGGAAACCCCCAATTCTTTCTCAATATCTTTTCTGAGGAATTTGAACATTTCAATAGCATCTGGCTTGTACTTCATGAACATGATGTTTTTCATACAAGTGAAAACTTCAATGAAATTGATGAAGTACAAATCCCATTTTATTGATTGATGTCTCATTGGACCACAGAGATCAGAATGAATAAGATCAAGTAGAATGGTAGATTTAATATCAATTCTATTATAAATTTTGTTAGTCATATTACTTTTCTAGAAAGTAATACAAACATCTTCATATCTTCTTTTTAGTTCTAGAAAATTATGCACAACAACATCTTTAGAAATTTTATTCATATTTTTCTACATAAGGTGTCAAAGTCTTCAGTGCCACAATTTTATTTTAACTTCATCACTCAGGTAACAGGAGCTATTGCATTCCACGATTTGATAGAGATTCCCACTGGTTATTTATCCTTTTGTATTAATTTTAAATCTTTCACACTATTAATGATACAAGAATCCATTCTAATGATTAATTCTTTTCCATCATCAAAATTTTTACTTATACTAAGTAATTTATATTTTATCCCATAAAAAATTAAAACCTCCTTATATTTCAATTTCTACACTTCAATATATGTCGTACAAATTCCTATGATTTTTAAGGAACTATCATTGCGAAAAGTAACTGGTCATCCATTACGACTTTCAACATGTTTCGATATTTTTATATCACCCTTCATATTTAAAGAAAAACCACTATCAATAATCCATGGTTTGTTCCTCTTACGTGCTTTCAAAGCTATCTCCACAACAAATGGTCTTTCCTAAAACTTATTCTTTTTATCTTTTAATACATTTATATCAGGTGAAACGTGTTCTGGAAGGAGTGTCATACATATTTTGGCATGATGAACAGACTGATCACATTTTCTACAAAATTCTCCTAGACATTCAAATGGATTATTTTTTGTAATATTTCTAACATCTTGAGAATTCACCTTTCCATCTTCTTATGAGTTAAAAGAGTTTATAATTATTCTTTCTCTATTTCTTAAACTTTTCTCAAAACTTCTTGTAGGTATAGATAAGTTGTGAAAAAATAATAAACACTATTCCCCTAGATTCCATAACACCAGAAATAGCCTTTAAATCTTGATTTTTTATTCATGAATGATATTTATCTAAAGAATATTTATGAAGGCTGGTAACTTATTTCAGCTCTAACATACTTAGGATGTGGACCATATTTTCATTTGAGTGGGTTTTCTAAATTGATAGAGTTGATTGATTTCCCACTTCCTTTCTCTACCCATGAATTCCCAATAATTTTTTCCGAACCTAAAATGTTAAAAGAATCAGCTAAAAAATTATTTTTGGTAAGAGAATATTTCACTTGATTCATATATTGAGAATTATCATAAACTTTAGATGTATCATATTTTACTCTTATTACTTTGATGAAGTTTCAATTAATTGTTTTCAAGGTACTTTCAGACTCAATAAGTTTTTATTTCAACTTGATGAACTCTTATTTCTTATATTTCAGCTTCTTGTTAAGATCTTAAATAATCTTTACCAATTAAGAAATTCCAGGTTTTCTATAGAGACCTGAAGCTTGACGTACATGGACATTACATTACTTTTTCGGAATACTTAGTACATAACAAAAACACACACACAAGGATTGTAATAGTTTAGTGTCTTTGGAAACTCGGAATATAATCTTCTAATCGTGGTGAAATATCATGAACATCTACCATAAAGATCTTCCTTTTTTACCTAAAACATTTCTTTATATCCTGGGGAAAAGTAAACATAAAAGGGTGAGCTCAAATGCTCAGTAAGGGTAAACAAAGTAAATATCAATCACATCATTTTCATAAGAACATAACATTTTGGAAAGCTTAACCTGCAAAAGAGAGCATAATTTCATAACATGGGATAAATCATAGTAGTGAAATGAAATCCCAATAATAATAAATTAAAACATGAAACTTTGTGGAATACACACATAATCATAGAGAATCATATCTTATTAGTCATGACTCATTTCCAAGACTATCTTAGTGGACAATGTCCATTTCTGAACCGAGCCACCCTCGTTTCAGTCCTGTTTCACTGAACCGGTATAATCTACCGTTCCAGCCATGTCTATCTCATGAGATATAAAATCTTTACCCAATTCATTGGAGGGAGATATAGGTCCCACCCATCTCATAATGATACCATTCTTATGTGTGCACAAAATCATAAACCATACATCATAGCATAACCCATGTAATAAAAATGGGATTCTCAAACAACACGACATCATAAAACAATTCATATAAGATAAAGGAATTCATAAAAATAATTTCATCACAACATAATCAAATAAATGTAATAATAGGGGTAGAAACATAACCCTTTATTCTCTTATATGGAAAATAATTTTGATAAAACATTTGAACTCCATTCTAGAGGAAAATATCCTTTCTACATCAATAACACTTTTCCTTTCTTAACATGTCATAAAATTCTAAACTAAAAGAAGTTGATTAAAAATAAACTTGAAAACTTTTAAAGGAAGCTTCTTGGAAATAATTTTTTGAAAATCCATTCATACCGTATAAGTTAAAAAAACATTCTTCGTACTTTTGTCGGAAAAGTCAAAAAGTACCTCGTACGAAAAACGACAAAAGAATCCTTTCATATCCTTTAATAAAAACTCACTGAAGGGTAAAATTGGATTTAAACAATTGTAGGTGGATGGAAATAATATTACATTTTGGGGGAACATTGATGTGGATGATAAAATACACCCCAATAAATAACAAATTATAAGCAATCTCGGATAAAAATGAGATTGTGATATTTCCCTTACCTTTGGTCCGATATGCTTTGTACGTGTCCGAACCTCCAGTATAATGATTTAAATAATGTTATTGACTTATTAAAGAATCATAATTATTTTTATGATATCATATATGGTCATATTCTTAGCTTATTATTAGTAATATTTCATTACTACTTGTTATTCGGGTGTTTACTACTTTTTCTTCTTATGTGTGTTTTGTCGAATAAATTCTTATTCTTATCTTTAGGTTATAGATACCTCATTTCCAGAATTGTATTAGTGTAATATATATCATATTCATTCATTCAATTCATTTATATAATCATTATGAAATTAAGATCATGTAGAATGAGTCGCATCACATCGTGGAGACGGTATTCCGTACGTACGCACGAGTGATGACATTGTTCCTATGATCGTGAAATTGTATTGGAGTGTATGTATACTATTTCAGAATCAATATCAAATTATAATAGTCATATATAGTCATTATTTACACCATTATAACCATCCAAGTAAGGTGGTGGTGGAAAATAGATTACACCACGGTGTGGAGACGGTATTCCATACGCACGCACGCACGGGGATTTCTTTTTCCATAGGATGGATAGATGGTGAAATATGGTTGTTTCATACTTATAATAACATATCATTATATGAGTGATACTGATGTTATTACTTCATAATGAAACAACTAAAGAACAAGAAGTGGAAGAAGAAATAAAGATGAAAGAATCCGTAACGGACATTACCTCTTCTTTGAAGTGCTTCTTTGAGACCTCATTTTAGGGCACTAAAATAGGTCTTTGAAGAAGACCAGAACCTCTAGTATGTTTCTAGGGAAGTGGAGATAAGCAATTGTCAGGGGATGTCTGAGCTTGAAGGCTCAAAGTGGTGTGAGGAAGAGGGGGAGGAGGTGCCCTTTTATAAGGGAGAAGAAGGGCACCTTTGGAATAACTAAAAATATTATTTTATTATAAAGTCATGTTCGGTTTTAAATAGCTCAAAATTGATATATTTCGAAGATATGGTGGGGATGGGTCTAAATCCTCTCATCCAATATAATTTAGACAAGTTTAGATCATTATATTAAACTTATCTTTTAGTTTTAACTCTTAGTTAATTAGATTGACATTTACCATGTCACTTTGTATTTTTATATTATATAGTTAATAAACATACCATATACATCCAAGAGACCCCGATGTTGTGTTTTATTAATATATATAACCTTATATAAGTCATTTGGCAGAACCTTAGATTTTTAGGAATAAAATAACAATTAATAATATAATATTTGTTTTAAAAACTATTTTATGTCAGTTTTGAAACTATTCAATAGTTGATTTTTTTGAAACTCATAACAGAATGATTACTTCCACCAAAGTTAATTAAATAAATCCTAAAATGTCATATTAATCTATAAAATTAGTTTAGTTCATAAAAAGTCTCAAATTTTATTTATTTGTGTATTTATAACATCAATTATGTCAATATTTCATTAATAAGATAATTACTACATCATCGTTGTGTCATAAATAAATTAAGATATTTAATATCTAAAAATTAAAAATAAACTACCATTATTTAGGAAATATTTTTAGCTTTCTAATTAATATTTATAGTCGAATTTATCTTATGTATAACCCCATATTAAAAATTGTTTACTTATTAAACATTGATTTTAACTATATTAACCCTTCTTTAAATAAATTAATAATAAATGTCCTAATCTAATCCAAGTGGGCATAAATGGTCATATTTTATTCCTAAGGTTGTTGTTTTGTGAATTACACTTGTCCAATAGAATTAGGACATGTGTTAGGGTAATAATAATATCATTTTTACCCTTAATTACCCTATTTACTTTTAACCGTGGTAAAAAAAAAGCAAAAAGTTACGATTCAACAAAAAATTATTTTCAACTCATTGAACCACATTTTACTTATTGACATCAACCGTGTCTCTCGAATTTTCAAAATTTCACTCACAGAAGCGGTAAAATTATGTTTTATGAAAAATTCAGTTTTTTAACTACCACTTAGTGGATTCACTGTTCATCAAAAAATGAAAGCTTCCAGAAAAATACCAAAAATTAGATCTAAGATATATTTGATATTATGAATTCAAAAATGATGTCTATTTTATCAAATTCAAAACATATCAGTTGCATTAATTAATTTAAAAATTAATTTCTGTCGTCAAAACAAATAGCATGGTCTTAAGAGATAACAACTATCAAAAGATTGACACTTGTTTATGACTGGTTTAAATGTGAAATTACATCCAATGACCAACATTGTATTAAATTGTAAAAATATATTCTATATTTACATTAAAACCACTCAAATTAATAATTTATCACTATTAATTATTTTGATTAAAAAATTTGTTTTTAATTATAATTTAGTAATTTTCACTATTCATCAAAATATGAAAGTTATCCGAAAAGTACCAAAATTTCACCTTAGGCTAAATTCGATACTCCGAATACAAAAATGAAGTCCATTTTGAGAGCTAAAATTTCTAAAATTTTAAAAGGTTGTTATTACTATTCATAACGGCTAGTTTTAATAATATTTTAATAGCATATCGTTGTTTAGTGAAACTCGGTATTGCGTACTACACACGCTATCGAGGAAGGTCGCGATTGTGTGTAATGCAAGGCAAGTCAAGGATGCGTGTTGAGCAAGCTCCTTTTGGTGTAGCGTACAACACAAGACATTAATGAAATTAAAAAGAATATTTTTTATAAAATCTCAGGCTGTTACATTCTACCCCCGATAAAATGAATTTCACCCTCGAAATTCGTCGGGGTTATAAATGGTTTACTACTCGAAAGTTTTTTTAATAGAAACCCACATCGTAAAAAGTAATACCAAAACTTGTCTTTAAAAACTAAAGTATGAAATGTAACAATTACCCAAATAAACTAATCACTGGGTTTCCACATAGGTGAAAATATGGATATGGAAGAGAAATATAACCATCATGTTCTGATGGAGAGTGGTAGAGAACATGGCTATGGAAAAGCCAGCAATCACAAAGCCATAAATTTGTGACGATCTAAGGTACCATCTGATTCATCAGATATAAGAGCACTAGGACAACATTTTTGGTTTTCAAGATCATTTCCCAAATGTTGATGAAATTGGAATTAGAAGAAATACTTTCGTGATTTTGGTATAGTCTCACCGTTTGTCGTTCTTTGGATAATTTCCACGTCATCTCTTAAAGAAATGAAGTTGAATTTGTCATTCGTGATGTGTTAGCAGATCATGTGATAGAATGATGGGTCATTCCAACTGTCTCAAACAAAAGGTTAGAAAAGTTATCAAAAAATACATAAGTCCATCTATAGTGAGATTAATCATATATAGTTCCTAAAATGGACTTATACTATATATATCATACTGCTTAATATAATAAAACTAGTTTCTACTAATCAGGGACTTCCTATAGGCCAGTGGTAGGCGATAAAGGCCAGTTTCACTTCGGTTGTGGGTTCAATTCCCACAGCCTTGTCCGACACGATGGGCTATCGCTCGTCCTGTAGGTTGTCCTTTTTTCAAAAACTATATTACTATAACATCACATAAATAATATCAAAAAAAGTTCTATCCATAAACAATACTAACTTATGGTTAACATAATCCATTCCAATATTTAGGCTTATCTAAAATACTTCAGTCCAAGCTCATAGTATAAAGAAAACGATAACTTGAAATGTCTTCAACCAAGCACGTGAATACCATCATTTATCCCCCATATATCTTGTTGGTCACATTCCAATCATGTGAATACCTTAATGATGTATTCTCTTGAAAAATGAATACCCATTAAACCTTATTCAAAACATGAATGCTGTCAAAAGTTAACTCTTTCCACATACCAAAATCCAAAAATTCTATATACTCAAACCATGATATAACCATCTCATTATATCAGTCATGAGCTCATGAATACTATTAAACATTTAATTTTCTCCTTATCCCTTCATTATGCGCATATCATCTACATTCCAAAAATATCTGAATAAACTTTCATGGATACTGGTAACATTAATCATACACTTTCAAAACTCAAGGAAAGACAACAGTGTAACAATCCTTAGATGTCTCTTTATTTCATAGTACCATGAGATTACTTATACAACATTACACATGATAAACATGTAATCATTCCACTACATTCTTAAACCATTGACCGAGCTTCAACAATTCTTTCATCTCACATATCTTTTGTAGTCTCTTCATCATCATCCACATAAATACTACCCATACGACCATACTGATTCTCTTCATGAGACTTTCCCTTAGGAAATTGGTTTGCATAATGCCCATACATTCCACATTTAAAACATTTAACCATTGTTGATGTCGTAGCAATACCATTATCCTCATCCCTGGTGTCAACTGAACCTTTTCCTTTGCACTTATTGGCTTTGTGTCCTTCTTTTCCACACCCAAAGCATCTTCTAGTTCCTTGTAAACATTCTCCTTGATGCCTCTTCTCACATGATTTACATAGGGGAAATTGAACTTTCTTTCCTCTATGATCATCATGAAACTCCATCTTTCTATTATTAGCCGAGTCAGGAAACTTACCAAATTTTACTTTATTGATCATATTATGAGATTGCTGATTCGGCATAATAATGATTTTTGGACTTCCAAATCCCATTTCATTTGGTTTCTCATGAAGAATACCATTCCATTGTCCATCATATCCTCTATGATCATGAATCAACTTGTTTCCAGCCATTTTCTAAAACCCAAAAAAATAGTGTGAGAGGCAAAAATCATAATAAAGGGGGAGTAACATCAATATCTAACATCTTTGGTTTAATCTAATATCGTTACCATAGTTCTAAGACTATATCCTATACGTATACATATCCAAAGGGACATCCCTAGACATACCTTAGAAATATCTCTAGGGATCTTAATAACGTTTTCGCATTCTAGTTTCCAAATGTTGACTATACCTTTCCTATGATACCAACTGTAGAGACCCGAATCTTGACGTACATGGAAATTACATTACTTTTGCGGAATACTTAGTACATAACAAAAACACACACACAAGGATCATAATAGTTTAGTGTCTTTGGAAACTCAGAATATAATCTTCTAATCGTGGTGAAAGATCATCAACATCTCCCATAAAGATCTTCCTTTTTTTAACTAAAACCATTCTTTATATCCCGGGGTAAAGAAAACATAAAAGGGTGAGCTCAAATGCTCAGTAGGGGTAAACAAAAGAAATATCAATCACATCATTTTCATAAGAACATAACATTTTGGAAATCTTAACCTGCAAAAGGGAGCATAATTTCATAACATGGGATAAATCATAGTAGTGAAATGAAATCCCAATTATCATAACATAAAACATGAAACTTTGTGGAATACACACATGATCATAGAGATTCATGTCTTATTAGTCAAGACTCATTTCCAAGACTGTCTTAGTTGGCAAAGTCCATTTCTAAACCGAGTCACCCTCATTTCATCCCTGTTTCACTGAACCGGTATAACCTACCGTTCCAGCTAAGTCTATCTCAGGAGATATAAAATATTTACCCAATGCATTGGAGGTAGATATAGGTCCCACCCATCTCATAATGATACCATTCTTATGTGTGCCACAAAATCATAAACCATACATCATAGCATAACCCATGTAATAAAAATGGGATTCTTAAACAACACGACATCATAAAACAATTCATATAAGATAAAGGGATTTATAAAAATAATTCCATCACAACTTAATCAAATAAATGTAATAATAGGGGTATAAACAATACCCTTTATTATCATAGATGGAAAATAATTTTGATAAAACACTTGAACTCCATTCTTGAGGAAAAAATCCTTTCTACTTCAAAAACACTTTTCCTTTCTTAACATGTCATAAAATTTTAAACTAAAAGAAGTTGATTAAAAATAAACATGAAAACTTTTAAAGTAAGCTTCTTGGAAATAATGTTTTAAAAATCCATTCATACCGTATAAGTTAAAAAAACATTCTTCGTACTTTTGTTGGAAAAGTCAAAAAGTACCTCGTATGAAAAACAACAAAAGATTCCTTTCATATCCTTTACTAAAAACTCACCGAAGGGTAAAATTAGATGTAAAAAATTGTAGGTGGATGGAAATAATATTACATATTGAGGTAACATGGATGTGGATGATAAAATACACCCCAGTAAATACCAATGTATAAGCAATCTCGGATAAAAATGAGATTGTGATATTTCCCTTACCTCTGGTCCGATATGCTTTGTAAGTGTCTGAACCTCCTGTATAATGATTTAAGTAATGTTATTGACTTATTAGAGAATCATACTTATTTTTATGATATCATATATGGTCATATTATTTGCTTATTATTAGTAATATTTCATTACTACTTGTTATTCGTGTGTTTATTACTTTTTGTTCTTATGCGTGTTTTGTCGAATAAATTCTTATTATTTTCTTTAAGTTATAGATACCTCATTTCCAGAATGGTATTAGTTTAATATATATCATATTCATCCATTCAATTAATTTATATAATCATTATGAAATGAAGGTCATGTAGAACGAGTCGCATCACATCGTGAAGACGGTATTCCGTACGTACGCACGAGTGATGAAATCATTCCTATGATCATGGAATTGTATTGGAGTGTATGTATACTATTTCAGAATCAATATCACTTTATAATAGTCATATATAGTCATTATTTACACCATTATACCCATCCAAGTAATGTGGTGGTGGAAAATAGATTACACCATGGCGTTGAGACGGGATTCCGTACGTACGCACGCGCGGTGATTTCTTTTTCCTTAGGATGTATAGATAGTGAAATAGGGTTGTTTCATAATTATAACGACATATCAGTATATGATTGATACTGATGTTATTACTTCATAACAAAACAACTAAATAAGAAGAAGTGGAAGAAGAAATAATGATGAAAGAATCGGTAACGAACATTACCTCTTCTTTGAAGTGCTTCTTTGAGACCTCCTTTTAGGGAACTAAAATAGGTCTTTGAAGAAGACCAGAACCTCTAGGATGTTTCTAGGGAAGTGTAGATAAGAAATTGGCTGGGGTTGGCCAAGCTTGAGGGCTCAATGTGGTGTGAGGAAGAGGGGGAGGAGGTTCCCTTTTATAAGGGAGGAGAGGGGCACCTTTGGAATAACAAAAATTATTACTTTATTATAAAGTCAAGTTTGGTTTTAAATAGCTCCAAATTGAGTTATTTCTAAGATAAGGTGGGGATGGGTCGAAAGCCTCTCATACAATATAATTTAGACAAGTTTAGGTCATTATATTAACCTTATCATTTAGTTTTAACTCTTAGTTAATTAGATTGACATTTACCATGTCACTTTGTATTTTTAAATTATATAGTTAATAAACATACCATATACATCCAAGTGACCCCCAAGTTGTGTTTTATTAATATATATAACCTTATCTAAGTCATTTGGCCGATCCTTATATTTTTAGGAATAAAATAACAATTAATAATATAATATTTGTTTTAAAAACTATTTTATGTCAATTTTGACACTATTGAATAGTTGATATTTTTGAAACTCATAACAGAATGATTACTTCGACCAATGTTAATTAAATCAATCCTAACATGTCATATTAACCTAAAAAATTAGTTTAGTTCATAAAAAGTCTCAAATTATATTTATTTGGGTATGTATAACATCAATTATGTCAATATTTCATTAATAAGATAATTACTGCATCATCGTTATGTCTAAAATAAATTAAAATATTTAATGTCTAAAAATTAAAAATAAACTACCATTATCTGGGAAATATTTTTAGCTTTCTAATTAATATTTATAGTCAAATTTATCTTATGTATAACCCCATATTAAAAATGATTTACTTATTAAAATTTGATTTTAACTATTTTAACCCTTCTTTAAATACATTAATAATAAATGTCCTAATCTAATCCAAGTGGGCCTAAATGGTCATATTTTATTCCTAAGGTTATGTTTGGTCGAATTAAATTTGTCCAATAGAATTAGTACATGTGTTATGGTAATAATAATATCATTTATACCCTTAATTATCCTATTTACTTTTAACCGTGGTAAAAAAAAAGCAAAAAGTTACTATTCACCAAAAAATTATTTTCATCTCATTGAACCACATTTTACTTATTGACATCAACCGTGTCTCTCGCATTTTCGAAATTCCACTCACAGAAGCAGTAAAATTTTGTTTTATGAAAAATTCAGTTTTTTAACTACCGCTTAGTGGTTTCACTATTCATCAAAAAATGAAAGTTTCCAAAAAAATACCAAAAATTAGATCTAACCTATATTTGATATTATGAATTCAAAAATGATGTCTATTTTATAAAATTAAAAACATATCAATTGCATTAATTAATTTAAAAATTAATTCCCATCGGTCAAAACAAATAGCGTGTTCTTAAGACATAATAACTATCAAAAGATTGACACTTGTTTATGACTGGTTTAAATGTGAAATTACATCCAATGACCTACATGGTATTAAATTGTAAAAATATATTCTAAATATACTTTAAAACCACTCACATTAACAATTTATCACTATTAATTATTTCGAATAAAAAAGTTGTTTTTAATTATAATTTAGTAATTTTCACTATTCATCAGAATATGAAAGTTATCCGAAAAGTACCAAAATTTCACCTTAGGCTAAATTCGATACTCCGAATCCAAAAATGAAATCCATTTTGAGAGCTAAAATTTCTAATATTTTAAAAGGTGGTTATTACTATTCATAATGGCTAGTTTTAATAATATTTTAATAGCATATCGTTGTTTAGTGAAACTCGGTATTGCGTACTACACACGCTATCGAGGATGGTCGCGATTGTGTGTAATGCAAGGCAAGTCAAAGATGCATGTTGAGCAAGCTCCTTTTGGTGTAGCGTACAACACAAGACATTAATGAAATTAAAAAGAATATTTTTTTATAAAATCTCGGGCCGTTACATTCTACCCCCCTTAAAATGGATTTCTCCCTCAAAATTCGTCGGGGTTATAAATGGTTTACTACTCGAAAGTTTCTTTAATAGAAACCCACATCGTAAAAAGGAATACCAATACATGGCTTTAAAAACTAAAGTATGAAATGTAACAATTACCTAAATAAACTAATCACTTGGTTTCCACATAGGTGAAAATATGGATACGGAAGAGAAATCTAACCATCATGTTCTGATGGAGAGTGGTAGAGAACATGGATATGGAAAAGCTAGCAATCACAAAGCCATAAATTTGTGACGATCTAAAGTACCATCTGATTCATCAGATATAAGAGCACTAGGACAACATTTTTGGTTTTCAAGATCATTTCCCTAAAGTTGATGAAATTGGAATTAGAAGAAATACTTTCGTGATTTTGGTATAGTCTCACTGTTTGTCGTTATTTGGACAATTTCCACTTCATCTTTTAATGAAATGAAGTTGAATTTGTCATTCGTGATGTGTTAGCAGATCATGTGATAGAATGATGGGTCATTCCATCTGTCTCAAACAAAAGGTTAGAAAAGTTATCAAAAAATACATAAGTCCATCTATAGTGAGATTAATCATATATAGTTCCTAAAATGGACTTATACTTCATATATCATACTGCTTAATATAATAAAACTAGTTTCTACAAAATAGGGACTTCTTGTAGGCCAGTGGTAGGTAATAAAGGCCAGTCGCACTTCGGTTGTGGGTTCGATTCCCACAGCCTTGTCCGACGCGATGGGTTGTCGCTCGTCCTGTAGGTTGTCCTTTTTTCTAAAACTACATTACTATAACATCACATAAATAATATCAAAAAAAGTTCTATCCTTAAACAATACTAACTTATGGTTAACATAATCCATTCCAATCATTAGACTTATCTAAAATACTTCGGTCCAAGCTCATAGTATAAAGAAAACGATAACTTGAAATGTCATCAACCAAGCATGTGAATACCATCATTTATCCCCCATATATCATGTTGGTCACATTCCAATCATGTAAATACCTTAATGATGTATTCTCTTGAAAAATGAATACCCATTAAACCTTAGTGAAAACATGAATGCTGTCAAAAGTTAACTCTTTCCACATACCAAAATCCAAAAATTCTATATACTCCAACCATGATATAACCTTCTCCTTATATCAGTCAAGAGCTCATGAGTACTATCAAACATTTAATTTTCTTCTTATCCCTTCATTATGTGCATATCATCTATATTCCAAAAATATCTGAATAACCTTTCATTGATACTGTTAACATTAATCATACACTTTCAAAACTCAAGGAAAGACAACAGTGTAACAATCCTTAGATGTCTCTTTATTCCATAGTACCATGAGATTACTTATACAACATTACACATGATAAACATGTAATCATTCCACTAAATTTGTAAACCATTGACCGAGATTCAACAATTCTTTCATCTCACATATCATTTGTAGTCTCTTCATCATCATCCACATAAATACTACCCATACGACCAAACTAATTCCCTTCATGAGACTTTCCCTTAGGGCATTGGTTTGCATAATGCCCGTACATTCCACATTTAAAACATTTAACCATTTTTTATGTCATAGCAATACCATTATCCTCATCCCTAGTGTTAACTAAACCTTTTACTTTGCACTTATTTTCTTTGTGTCCTTCTTTTCCACACCCAAAGCATCTTCCAGTTCCATTGAAACATTCTCCTCGATGCCTCTTCCCACATGATTTACATAGGGGAAATTGAACTTTCTTTCCTCTATGATCATCATGAAACTCCATCTTTCTCTTATTAGTCGAGTCCAGAAACTTACCAAATTTTACTTTATTGATCATATTATGAGATTTCTGATTCGGAATAATAATGATGTTTGGACTTCCAAATCCCATTTCATTTGGTTTCTCATGAAGAATATCATTCCATTGTCCATCATATCCTCCATTATCGTGAATCAACTTGTTTCCAGCCATTTTCTAAAACCCAAAAAGAATAGTGTGAGAGGAAAAAATCATAATAAAGGGGTAGTAACATCAATATCTAACATCTTTGTTTTAATCTAATATCGTTACCATAGTTCTAGGACTATATCTTATATGTATACTTATCCTTAGGGACATCCCTAGACATACCTTAGAAATATCTCTAGGGATCTCACTAACGTTTTCGCATCCTAGTTTCCAAAGTTTGACTAAACCTTTTCTCTGATACCAACTGAAGAGACCCAAAGCTTTACATACATGGACATTACATTACTTTTTCTGAATACTTAGTACATAACAAAAACACACACACAAGGATCGTAATAGTTTAGTGTCTTTGGAAACTCGAAATATAATCTTCTAATCATGGTGAATGATCTTCAACATCTCCCATAAAGATCTTCCTTTTTTTACCTAAAAACTTTCTTTATATCCTGGGGAAAAGAAAACATAAAAGGGTGAGCTCAAATGCTCAGTAAGGGTAAACAAAAGAAATATCAATCACATCATTTTCATAAGAACATAACATTTTGGAAATCTTAACCTGCAAAAGAGAGCATAATTCTATAACATGGGATAAATCATAGTAGTGAAATGAAATCCCAATAATCATAACATAAAACATGAAACTTTGTGGCATACACACATAATCATAGAAAATCATATCTTATTAGTCAAGACTCATTGGCAAGACTATCTTAGTGGACAAAGTCCATTTCTGAACCAAGTCACCCTCGTTTCAGTCCTGTTTCACTGAACCGGTATAACCTACCATTCCATCCATGTCTATCTCATGAGATATAAAATCTTTACCCAATGCATTGGAGGAAGATATAGGTCCCACCCATCTCATAATGATACCATTCTTATGTGTGCCACAAAATCATAAACCATACATCATAGCATAACCCATGTAATAAAAATGGGATTCTTAAACAACACGACATCATAAAACAATTCATATATGATAAAGGAATTCATAAAAATAATTCCATCACAACATAATCAAATAAATTTAATAATAGGGGTAGAAACATAACCCTTTATTATCTTAGATGGAAAATAATTTTGATAAAACACTTGAACTCCATTCTTGAGGAAAATATCCTTTCTACTTCAAAAACACTTTTCCTTTCTTAACATGTCATAAAATTCTAAACTAAAAGAAGATGATTAAAAATAAACTTGAAAAATTTTAATGTAAGCTTCTTGGAAATAATGTTTTAAAAATCCATTCATACAGTATAAGTTAAAAAAAACATTCTTCGTACTTTTGTCGGAAAAGTCAAAAAGTACCTCATACGAAAAACGACAAAATATTCCTTTTATATCCTTTACTAAAAACTCACCGAAGGGTAAAATTTGATTTAAAACATTGTAGGTGGATGGAAATAATATTACATATTGAGGGAACATGGATGTGGATGATAAAATACACCCTAGTAAATACCAAAGTATAAGCAATCTCAGATAAAAATGAGATTGTGATATTTCCCTTACCTTTGGTCCGATATGCTTTGTACGTGTCCGAACCTCCTGTATAATGATTTAAATAATGTTATTGACTTATTACAGAATCATACTTTTTTTATGATATCATATATGGTCATATTATTAGCTTATTATTAGTAATATTTCATTACTACTTGTTATTTGGGTGTTTATTACTTTTTGTTCTTATGCATGTTTTGTCGAATAAATTCTTATTATTCTCTTTAGGTTATAGATACCACATTTATACAATGGTATTAGTGTAATATATATCATATTCATTCATTCAATTCATTTATATACTCATTATGAAATGAAGATCATGTAGAACGAGTCGCATCACATCATGGAGACGGTATTCCATACGTACGCACGAGTGATGATATCGTTCCTATGATCATGGAATTGTATTGGAGTGTATGTATACTATTTCAGAACCAATATCACTTTATAATAGTCATATATAGTCATTATTTACACCATTATACCCATCCAAGTAAGGTGGTGGTGGAAAATATATTACACCACGGCGTGGAGACGGTATTCCGTACGTACGCACGCGCGGTGATTTCATTTTCCGTAGGATGGATAGATGGTGAAATATGGTTTTTCATACTTATAATAACATATCAGTATATGAGTGATACTGATGTTATTACTTCATAATGAAACAACTAAAGAATAAGAAGTGGAAGAAGAAATAAAGATGAAAGAATCGGTAATGGACATTACCTCTTCTTGGAAGTGCTTCTATGAGACCTCCTTTTAGGGCACTAAAATAGGTCTTTGAAGAAGACCAGAACCTCTAGGATGTTTCTAGGGAAGTGGATAGAAGAAATTTTCAGGGGTTGGCTGAGCTTGAAAGCTCAATGTGGTGTGAGGAAGAGGGGGAGGAGGTGCCCTTTTATAAGGGAGGAGAGGGGCACCTTTGAAATAACTAAAAATATTATTTTATTATAAAATCATGTTCGGTTTTAAATAGCTCCAAATTGAGTAATTTATAAGATAAGGTGGGTATGGGTCGAAATCCTCTCATACAATATAATTTAAACAAGTTTATGTCATTATATTAACCTTATCTTTTAGTTTTAACTCTTAGTTAATTAGATTGACATTTACCATGTCACTTTGTATTTTTATATTATATAGTTAATAAACTTAGCATATACATCCAAGCGACCCCCAAGTTGTGCATTATTAACATATATAACCTTATCTAAGTCATTTGGCCGAACCTTAGATTTTTAAGAATAAAATAACAATTAATAATATAATATATTTTTTAAAACTATTTTATGTCAATTTTGAAACTATTCAATAGTTGATTTTTTTCAAACTCATAACAGAATGCTTACTTCGACAAAAGTTAATTAAATCAATACTAACATGATATATTAACCTAGAAAATTATTTTAGTTCATAAAAAATCTCAAATTATATTTATTTGGGTATTTATAACATCAATTATGTCAATATTTCATTAATAAGATAATTACTGCGTCATCGTTGTGTCAAAAATAAATTACATTATTTAATGTCTAAAATTTACAAATAAACTACCATTATGTAGTAAATATTGTTAGCTTTAAAATTAATATTCATAGTCGAATTTATCTTATTTATAACCCCATATTAAAAATGATTTACTTATTAAACATTGATTTTAACTATTTTAACCCTTCTTTAAATAAATTAATAATAAATGTCCTAATCTAATCCAAGTGGGCCTAAATGGTCATATTTTATTCCTAAGGTTGTTGTTGGTCGAATTACACTTGTCCAATAGAATTAGGAAATGTGTTAGGGTAATAATAATATCATTTTTACCATTAATTACCCTATTTACTTTTAACCGTGGTAAAAAAAAGTAAAAAGTTACTATTCACCAAAAAATTATTTTCATCTCATTGAACCACATTTTACTTATTGACATAAACCGTGTCTCTCGGATTTTCGAAATTCCACTCACAGAAGTGGTAAAATTATGTTTTATGAAAAAATCAGTTTTTTAACTACCACTTAGTGGTTTCACTATTCATCAAAAAATAAAAGTTTCCAGAAAAATACCAAAAATTAGATCTAAGCTATATTTGATATTATGATTTCAGAAATGATGTCTATTTTATCAAATTCAAAACATATCAGTTGCATTAATTAATTTAAAAATTAATTCCCGTCGTCAAAACAAATAGTGTGTTCTTAAGAGATAATAACTATCAAAAGATTGACACTTGTTTATGACTAGTTTAAATGTGAAATTACATCCAATGACCTAAATGGTATTAAATTTTAAAATATATTCTAAATATACTTTAAAACCACTCAAATTAATAATTTATCACTATTAATTATTTCGATTAAAAAAGTTGTTTTTAATTATAATTTAGTAATTTTCACTATTCATCAGAATATGAAAGTTATCTGAAAAGTACCAAAATTTCACCTTTGGCTAAATTCGATACTCCGAATCCAAAAATGAAGTCCATTTTGAGAGCTAAAATTTCTAAAATTTTAAAAGGTGGTTATTACTATCAATAACGGCTAGTTTTAATAATATTTTAATAGCATATCGTTGTTTAGTGAAACTCGGTATTGCGTACTACATACGCTATGGAGGAAGGTCGTGATTGCGTGTAATGCAAGGCAAGTCAAGGATGCGTGTTGAGCAAGCTCCTTTTGGTGTAGCGTACAACACAAGACATTAATGAAATTAAAAAGAATATTTTTTTATAAAATCTCGGGCTGTTACATTTTTAATTTAGAATATCTAGAATATATTAATCCTCCTATTTGATGGCATCTTTTATTCCATTAGAAACTTCTTCACGACCTTTATTCATTACTCTAATTTCGTTATTGATAGTTTTTTGATCAAAACATGAAACATGTTTGGCTATGGGATGATATGCTCTATAAGATTATTCAACACCTTCTTTAATCTCTAGAATATTTTTATTAACTTTTATAATGAAGTTTCATGATTTTTCTTAACATTCATCTTCAGATGAATTGTTTTTAGTTGAGTCTCATTCAACATTCTTACTCAACATACTTTTTTTATTTAGGAAAATTTTTCTTATATCTATTGGATGACTTTTATTCATTATCATTTTTGTTCCACTTTTTTCATCGAGGTTTTTAATCAAAATCATTTTGATATTCTCAAACATTCTTTTTGGGGAAATTCAAATAATTTTTTATTATTATGCTAGACTCAAAAAATTTGATATTAAGTTTTTTTACATACATTCCTCTTACTATCTAATAGTTCTTGGATATAAGAGACATGATTTTTTTCATTCAACTTATCCTCTTCCTTGTCATCGGACTCACAAGGATCGTCGTCATCAACATATCATGAATTTTCACCTTTCTGATGGATTCAAAATCCATTTCTTCCTTCATATACTATTTAAATATTAATTATTCCCTCATTTCAAAAGCAACAGGAATGTTATGAAATTCATCAAGAGATAAATTATCCTTATCCTCTAAAGAATAAATTTTATAAAAAAAACTTGTCTATAAATTTTCTAATAAGTTTCGTCACAATTATATCATTTTACAAGACATCTATGAATCCTTTGATGTAGAAAACAATCTCATTTACTCTGTTGTAGTATTCATCAACTGTTTCTTCATCCCTCATTCTGATGTCTTCATACATACTATTCCAAATTTGTAAAATTTTTTGCGTGACTTTATTATTCGGTTTGAAAACACTTTTCAGTTTTTCACACATAATATTTTATGTTTTCAGACCCAACACCACTTGAGAAAAATTTTATCATTAGGACAGATGTATTGAATTTATAGCCTTTCCATCAACTTCTATGTTATTTTGCAGCAAATTTCATGGAATAATCTTTCTCAATGGGTGGAAAACCAATAGTAGCAGCATCAACAACGTTCAAGCCTAGAGATTGGAGATTAGGAATCATCCTATTTTTTCATCTATAACAATTCTTTCCATAGAATTTGGGAATTCCTCTACTATTAATCGAATTGATATTACCGATGATAAGGATTCAACAAGGGAACTTGACCCCTTGATAACCATTTGATATTAGAAGGATTGAATAAAAACTTATGGGGGGGATTCAGTTGTTCACTTTTTATAAGTTTCAAAACATTTAAGAACCTAACCCATGAAACCTGTAAGGATTTATATACTTATATAATTTTAGTAAATACTCCTGAATGAAAAATCAAGTATGAAAGAAAATCACACAATATTAACAAGTTTTAGCCTTAGTGAGAGGACCTATGCCTTTATCATAGCCACTCTCATTGTTCTATAGATATCCACTATTTTGAAGAAGTGAATATGACTTATGCCAACTACTATTTGACACCTTGTGTATAACTATAGAAAATATTATACCGACTCCTATCATTTTACAATGTATGCTTGGAAAATAATTTATCCTATCGAAAGAATAAAGACTTTGTTGAAACTGCTCCACAAATAATCATTCTGAATCCTGAGTCCGACTTGGATGGATCTGATTCACTCAATCCGATAATGTTGGATATGTTTTTATCAATAAAATGATGCAGGATTTTGGACCCAATTTTATAAATACCAAGATGCCGAATTCTAGACCTACATTTTCACAAAATGTTGGGGCTAGTTTTTACAGAAATATTCATTTTATTTTTTTATAATGTTGGGGTCATTTTTTTTAGAAATCTGTTTCTGATTTTCAAATTTTGGTGTTCTAGTTTTTGGAGAATGTTGCAACCAATTTTTTTCTCAGAATGAAATATAAAACTCAAAATCTAATAGAATTATCAATATAATTACTCTTCAATCATATTGGAACTTTCACTTCGATTTTTGAAGTGCTCTACCTTTTGTGCATATGTATATTGTTGAAAATGAACAAGTGATATGAGAACGTATTTTTAGGAAACTCATAATTCAATAGTGGGATACTTGATAACTTTCCCTGCTTCCTCAAATATCAATACTCCAAAAATCTCTCTCATTTAAACATAATCTTTACCTTTGTCAAACAACCTTATATTTCTATGAGTTTATGAAAAAGTGAATTTCGAGTTTGACCAATTTAATTATTTTTCATAATTTGATCATTAATAATTCTTTATTAATACAAAAATGATGGATCTAATTTTTGCCTAATTTTGGGGCCAATTTTCTCTGAATGTTGGATGTTTTTTTATAGAATTATGGTACCGATTTTCAAGGAATCATGGATCTGAATTTTATAGTATTTTTGTGTTGATTTTATAGATATGATAGTTTTATATGTGCCTGATGGAATTTTGGAAGAGTATAATAAATTATCTCTATCCCTTTCTCTCATTACGAATGGCTTCTCAATAAAATATTCTGGTGTCGATTTTCTAGATCCAATTTTTCCAGGATTATGGTGCTAATTTTCAGAATCCGATTTTTACATGAATCTGGTGATAATCAGTCTCAATACAATGTAAATCCAATTATTATGGAATTACAATAAAATTATGGATTTCATTAAACCAATCCAAAATTTCTTTAAAATATTTTGTCATTATCGTTTTCAGGATTTGTGATAAATTCTTGATCAGCAAAGCATCATCTCATATTTTTTAGAAATTATGAAAATATTCTCAATTACTTACATCACATTATTATTTAAAATACTCTTTAGTAAAAAAACAACTTATTCAGACAATAACTTATGTCTCAATAATCTTGATTCCTACTAACTCAGCAACTTCAATCTTCTTGGATAATAAAAAAATTCATCACCAAAAAAGTTAGTTGTCAACTAATACAAACACATTTTTAAAACAATTCATCACAAAGGTACTTCAATAACCCCATTAAATTTAAATTTATTAGATAATACCTCTTTATCTATGTTAAGAGGGAACTATTACATGTAATGGAGGCTTATAATACAAGGACCAAATGGATTGAGTAACGAAGGTCTATTCAATCATTTTTCCATGATTAGACTGAACTGAAATAACTCATCCTCATCACCACATCAATGTTTGTTCCTAGCTCAGCACCTAATGATGCAATCAAATTGTACTTTCCCTAGATAGAGTTTCTAGGGGCCTAAAACAAATAGTATTTATGTATTTTCCCACTCAATCTGTGTCTGTTTAGCTCAACGAGGTGACTATTACTATTCCAAAGCATCTTCTTGAGACTGATTCAAAATAGTAGATCCAACATACATAGAAATCTAAGAATCCCAGTGGCCTAAATGATGAATAAAAAATATGAAAGGCCAATTGGGTGAATATTAATACTAGTATAGTACCCCACTATAACACTTACTATTTTACTTGTAGTGATATAGTGATGCTATTGTACCTTTGGAAATTCACTCCCACTCCTTTTTGAACCCGAGTTTCTTAAAGGATCATGGGGAGTCATTAACACTTGGGTAATCCCCCAATTATATTCTATGAACAAAACAAATGATCTTGGTTATGGTGAAGGATAATTATTATGTGGAAATAAGAGCTTGATACATATATTTAAATATATAATGTGAGCTAAAAAATATAACCTTTTTTATAGAAAACATTGTTTATAATAATGTTGTTTTCTTGAATAATATAGGTGATAAATGAAAATCAGGGAAAATATGGACTGAAAAAAAGTGAGAAACCCGCCACTACATCTGTGGTGAATGTATGAAATTTTATTATATGTTTTTCCACTAAATATGACAAAAATAATATTTTTTAGACGTAAAAATAACAATGTTCTCATGCTGGACTTATTAGTATTCATAGTAAAAGATTATAATTTTAAAGGTATTTCATGAACCATAAAAGGATTGGGAATAAGGATATATTCAATTTGAATAGTTTTTTAATATTTAGAAGTAAAATAAATCTAATATAAAGGTAATAATGGTTAATCTGAAGTAAATTCCTCATAATTAAGATAAGAATCTATTCTACTGAAATAGATTTTAAAATATTGAAAAATTATATGGAATCTACAAAAAAATTATCATGTTGAATAATCATGTAGGTATAAAATAACCAAGAACATATAAAATGTTTCCAAATAAAGAATTATAAAAATTATATGAAAAAAGGAATTGTATAAAGGTTTTGAGTTACCATTAGGATTGATGCAAAAGAAAAATTCTAATTCAAGAACATTCATGATGTTTAAGATAAATGCTACACAAAGGAGAATAAACTACTTATATTCTGATAGGAATGGTAAAACCATGATTTTGTGATAAAAATATATGATTATAAGTGTCTATTGAGGTAATCTAGAGCAATAAGTGTGTAAATCAAGCCCTTAGACAAATAAAAGGATTGGTTTTGTGAAATTATTTTATGAAAAACCTTGTGAAAGGTCCAAGAATTATGATCATGTTCTCAAATGAATCATGATAATTTTTTTAGCTCAATTTGATATTATAATAATGATAAAGAAACTAAAAAATAAATAATCATCCACTAGTGTAGAAATGAGGTCTTCACATCATATTTAAAAAAATTAACAAATGTTTATTAGAAACATCATTTCAATAGATGTTGTAAAAAATATTTTATGTTGGTTATTTTAATAGATGTAAATAATTATGTATTATGTAGGTTATTACCAAAAAAATCCATAAAAACCCAATATAAAATGTTAAATTGGTCATATTTTTATATATCTTTTTAAAATAATTTATTTAAAAGAATTATTTTATGTCGATTATTTTGTAAAGGTTGTAAAAAATATATTTTTAAATCATTTAGAAAACAATAGATATAAAAATTTAAATTTTTTGAAAATATTTTTAAAAAATAATTTTTGTAAACTAAGATAGATCAAAACCCAAAAGAAACAACAAGAAAAATATAAATCTATAAAAAATATTTACCTAAATACTTTTTTCAATTTAAAAAAACTTTACAGTTATAAATTTAAACTATAAAAACTATGTTGAGAAAAAGTAAAACTAGAACAAACATATAATATAATACAACAATTCACCTCATATATTATTAAAATCATTCCAGTATAAGGGTGAGATTCATAGAAAATATAAAAATTAAAAAAGAAAGTATTAAAATTATATTTTTAATGTAATGATAAGATAGAAAATGGTTATAATAATTTCTAACCATATGAAATTTTATAACTATTCGCGTTCAAATTATTTCAAACATAAAACTATGAATATGATATTTAAATTATAATATTCCTTCCTAGTGATGGAATTTCATGTTTAAAATAATTTTTTAATTTAAAATAACATTTTATGTATCTATTAAATTATAATCATTATAAATGAAGTTACTTTGGAACCCACGTATTTGATATTTTATTTTTATATTATTTTGGACATTTTATAGTAATCCCATTCTATATTTTTATATGAAATATATAATATAAAATTAAAATTTATTATAATATATAATTTTATAAATAAAAAAATAATGTCTTCAATATGTCTTTAATTTTTTCTCACATTTCACTAATAATAGAGAAATTTAAAAAGTTTTCTTTTCATAAAAAACACACAACAACCAATGAACATTAATAAAAAGAAATATATAATAAGTGGTCATACAATTAAAAGGAGCAACACATTATGTGTAAAAGAATCCATATATAGAATAATTATCATACTAATTACAAAGTGTATAATGATACCTTTTAAAAAAAGAATAAGTATTATTTTAGATCAATAAAATTCACATAATTGAATGAAATATGATAATAAACATAGGTGGGAAAATGATTTTGTCATTGTCAGGAATGATAGTTAGGAATTTACAACCTCAATGATATATATCTTATAAATCAACAAGATCATATTGTGTCAATAAATTATAGAATACATTATAATCTCATAAACATCCAATAACATATATGCATATGTTGATAATTTATAAATTCCTTTAGAAAAAGTAATATCCAAAGTCGAAGGGGCCTCAACATGTTTTGAACATTCAGGTTTCATTACTTTCCATTAAATTCATTTATATATAAATATTAAAATATTAAAATAAATTTAAAGCTAATATGAAAAATTGGGTTTATAATCTATTAATACATTAGTAGTAAGTTATCTAACAAGTCTATATTTCCAATATAAATTATTTGTCTCATTTTACAACTCTAGAAACCGCATCTATATGGAATGGTACATTAACTATCAAATCTATAATAACTTTGATCATTTTTCTACAATAATATATATCTATCTACTAATAATTTTGTGTATCCCTAATATAATATATAGACCCATATACTAAAATATAATACTAGGGAAATTCAACACATAACTCTTAATAGATTGGGAGGTGTGGATGAGGATGTGCATGAGTGAGATATACGGGTGGATGTCGAGGTGTGGGATATGTTTCCAAATGTGGAAGATTGGGATATTCAACCTAAAACTATATTTGTACATTAAAAACATATATTGTACTGAATCTAAAATTATCTCCCCTCTTATCTCACCCATTTTGATAAATTTAGTTTCTAAATAATCTATTATTTGTTTATATGCATCCTACGATGAAGATGTTCGCAAAAAAAAATAGACAACATTTGAAATTGATACACCCACCTTTTATCCTCATACACACCCCAGATGTGCATGATTTCTTAATATATTATCTAAAATATACCTCGTACCATGAGTTATAAAGGTCCCCTATATTCAATTCTCTTCAATGTATACTAGTATATAATATAGGAATAAATAATTAGTGGATTAAAAAATATGAAGTGTTTTTAAACAACATAAATTACTCCTTAAAATATAATTATCTATATAACTTGATTATTCAATAAAATATCATTCCTTTTGGGTCATTCATGCCCTCATTCATTTTTAATGTTTGGATGAGGGGAGGAGAGTCACTCTTTATTGATCCCAAAGGCCATGTTCTTACTTATTGAAAAAATTTAGCTATTAATTCATCTTCCAATAACAGATACCATCCTCAAGATAATGTGTGAGATTATACATATTTGTATTGTATATCCTAAATATATCTCTTCAGTTCTTGTCAATTAAGGATAAACAAAAAACTAAGAATATCATTTTTTTCATATTATACAAAAAACATAAAAATGTTTACGTTGAACTTTCTAAAAATTATTATTTTCTTCTAATTTGAAAAAATATCATCCATTTATATTCATCTAAAAAATTATATATATCAAATGGATTTTAATTTGGTCTTACACCAAAAATGAAATATGATGTTTGGTTTGATTTAAAATCTCTCCATCTTCTTATGGGAAATGATAAAAAATTATTTCTATTTTAATTAGTGTATGATGAGAAGGAAAAAATGAAATATATTATTAAAAACATGTCATGATATGTAAAATATTGGTAAATAATCTTTCTAAAATTATCTCCCTTGGTTGAACTTGTGTCTTCTTTTCAAGAGTTATCCAATATGAAATTATATTTATTACATTCCCCCTAGATTACTATTCTATTAAACATTTAAATTGTTTCGAATTTGGGAACCTTGGATTACCATTTTCATCGAACTCAACAGATATCATATGTTCCTAACTATGATAAAGTAATAATATTATTAACTATGTGATAAAATATTTACCAACTGTAGAATCTTTCTATGTCCCTATGGAATTAGAAGGTTCACATATAGAAGGAAGAGGAGTATCATCATAAATAATGTGTATAGGGTCCTCTCTAGAAGATTTTGGTGAATTAAATGTTTGATTTGAAATTATCCTATAAATAAAATTAACAAATAACTAGTAAAATATTATACAAATCTAATTGTTACATATAAAAATATATATAAATTGATGAATGATCCTGAAAACAATAAACTAAACTAAACTCATTTTTATTCATATTTTTTAAAGTCGTTAAATAAAATGATAAAAAATATTGGCAAAATTTATGAGAAAATAAATGATACAATGAGAAAAACTTATGTTAAATATTATTCAAATTAAATTGTTATATATAAATTTGAATAACAATTGAAAATTATAAAATAAAGGTAAACTAAAATAAAAAAACACAATAATATTCATTAGATAGGATAATAAGAATTCTAAAAAATAATGGCATTATTTATGAAAGATAAAATTATATAGATAGAATAAATCAAATATCTTGTAAAAATTTATACAAATCCGATCGAAACATATAATATTAAATAACTGAAAAATGATAAAAAAACAAAACTAAAATAAATTATAATTTTATCATATATGATAATATATGTGACTTAGTACAACAAATAAATTTTTAAATAATATATATAACATTTTTCGAAATTTAAAATTTAAAATCAGAAATAAATAAATCTTACCTATAATATTTCGAAATTAGAAAAGGAATTTTTTCTCATATTCCTGCACCATGATCATTTTTTATGGAGAAAACCATCTCCATAATGTGTTCACTAATATCCTCTAATAATATTACTACGGTAGTATGGATATCACATAATTCCTCATATTTGTAATTTTTCTCATCACTAAAATTCATTTTGATTGAAAAATGATATATCATTACATGTTTGAAGGATCATGAACAAATAAATCTTTTACAAATGTGTTTCCATGATTAAAGGATCATTTAAATTATAATCTATTAAAATTTACAGGTATTATACCAAATTCCTCTTATATAACACTATTTTTTTCTAAAATAATATTTACAATCGAACACATGGACTCCTGTAATAAATATCCCTTATTTATTTAATAACTCTTTAATATGAACTTGTTGTGGAGATTTGATTTTTGTATTTTACACATGGAAAATGTATTTCTTTAATTAAAACTTATGCACTTCATTTATGATCAGTACTTCTGTTTTCCTAACACTTGGTAAAAAATATATAGCCGTTAATTTCATATGTGGGCCATGTTATCACATTTAAACATGGGCCTCTCTATAACTATAGCAATCTTTCTGGAACATTTTATCTACCATGTATGATCATTTTAAACTATGATAATTTTTCTCTATGCTCATTTATTACCCACATATCTTTTTTTCTTATAACTCTAATTTAACTCATTAATATGTGATGTTATATATGGATGAACATCATCTATGTTATTCAAGATGTATAAATTTTATTACTTTATTTGTTCACTTGTCAATGATTGTTTACACCAAGTCTCTTCTTTCCCCTAGAACTAATTCTTTCATGGCGAGATATATGAAAACTAATAAGATACACTAAAAATAAGTAGTATATATAATATTGTGATACTTTAACATAAATATACTTATCAGAAATGGTGGCTTTTGTTGATATATATTCATAATATACCCCTTTAAAATTTTCATATACCTTTTAAAAGGATACACCCAATGTAGACATACGGGTCCAAAAATCATTATTTATCACATAAAATGAACTAATATATTCACTATCATATCAAAAAATGTGAAAAGTACATTTCTTATTGATTATGTATATAAACTACATCATTCTCCAAATTTTTCAATAACTTCAGATCCACCACTTTATAAAAATTGGAATTGGTAAAATAATGCACCTTTATGGTAGTCATTTTGACATAGATGGGTGATATTCCATTTAATGAAAATGTTAGGAATTATTTTATCATAACATGAAATTTTTTAGACATCATGACTGTTAAATATTTTAGTGAAACAATGTTATAACATTTTTAGAATAACCCTAAGCCACTTTCATACCATGGTGGAACTGCAAAAAAACTGATTTTATCCCACCTATATAATGTATGAAGAGAAAAGGGAAAATATTTTCACATTCCATTAGAAGTGGTAGTTAAGTCCAAACATATTCTAATTGATAATTAATATTTTATTTATTTCAAACCATCCTTCATCATTCCTTTAACATATAACAATGATCTAATCAAACTGTAATTTATATTCCTCTCCAAATACATCACATCAATGTTACATTTTTTCACATGATATCTGAAATATATATTTTCAAAAAATATTGATCATTTATTCCATATATTTTTGTCATTACCAGATATTTGTGTCTTTCCAAATATGATATCATTTTTTTCAATCAAAATATTATTAAATTGAAAAAAGGTTTGGTGTGATATCAAATTCTTTTGAGATATTTAATTCTTTTTTAATAATTGATAAGTGTTATACATAGAAAACTTATTTCAATGAAATGTGTAAAATATTTCCTCCCATGTTGTATTTCAAAACAAATTAAGTCCTTTCTTCATAAATTTGATAATATTTTTTCCACTTAACATTCTACATTGACAAATTTCAATAGGACGTGATGTCATTTAGGGTAAACATAATCATTACATAGAATTGATAATATTCCTTTTTCTAAGAATCATAAAATATAATACCATCCATCTAAAATTATTTTAATTCATTATTTAATGGTAATAAGTAAAAATAAATATCAGTTCTAGGTTGTTTTTTTCCATAAATAATTAAACTCAACATGATATATTTATGCTTCTTAAAACATTCAACTAATAAATTTTAAATTATTAACAAAATAAGTGAAGAAATATGTTTTCTACTAAGGATCTAAAATGGATTCATTCTATACATATTGTAACAACCTAAATCCATATCCATCTTAAATTTCTCTGAAAATTTAATTTTTAGATGGGTATAGGGGTTCGATTTTGATTTTGAGTTTGTAATGGAATTATGAAGGTTTGAAAACCTAAAATAAGTGGGTTTTTCATGGAATGAATCTCACAGAACAATGTTTTATGGGAGAATTAGAGGTCTATAGAGGCTTCAAATACATCTATTGGCAAGATAGTAATTTTCTGGTGGGATAGCCAATCACCAGGAAGGCTTCGGTAGGCTATTTGATAGCTGATAGACCAGTACTAATTAGCTAGTGGCCTAGAAAATCCTAGCTGATGGCCTAGTACCAGCTAGTAGGTGGGTATTTTAGGGGGGGAAATTAAATTACCCCCTTGATTTTTTAGAGTCAAACCCCTCTTTCCTCATTATTTCCTCCTTGTAATCAAACCTTCCTCTCCTCATATCCTCCCTCAATCACCCTTATATTTGGGGTATTCTCATTTAATTTTGCAGCGACTAATGGTAAGTTCTAAATTTTTTTGATATCCTCGTCCTTCCTCTTTATTATTTTATAATTTTAGTTATTTGAGTTTATTATTTGGGTAATGATGCAATTAAATAATGGTGGAATCATCCCATGATTATGGGGACTACATGCCGCCCAGCTAGAGGACATACCGAGACACTGTCTGGATGATGTCTCCCTTTATTTTAATTCAGTTACACCTTTGTAAGAGTTTTATGCAATGTTTTGAGATAAATTATTGTAATTTTCATATAGATATTTTTGATAGTTATTTGTAGCAGGATAGTGTTGGGAGCATAGTTTTGACCTCCAAAGGATGGTAGGTCATGGTTTAGGTGCACTGGGAGAAACCATTCCGTAATTAGGTGTCTATATTTAAGTGAAATCAATTGATTAATTATTTGTAACTTAGTTATTAATTATAAATTTATTATAATTATTTAATTTTTTTTATGTGATTTAGGTCCTCGGGTGATTGGATGATGATAAGTTATTCTTGGAAATGTTTCTGAATGATCTTTCATGCTACTTTAATATTGGAAATTGATTGAAATAATGGTAGGTGATTCCATTACTAACCCTTGGGTATATAATTGTGGTTATAAGAGTGTGATATTTGGTATCTCCACCTTTGTGTGACTATCATTTTTATTAAATGGAATAATTTATAAATTTAATTTGATCTCTTACTATACCGAATGAATTATTTATTTAAAGACTTAAATAATAGTCCATGTGCCGAGGGCCACTTCAGAACCTTGCAAATGGGATTGTTTCCTCAATCATTAATTGTATATTCTATGATTATTCTAGAATTAACATGATATATGAACCTTACATGGACGGTGTAACCTTAAATAAGTAAAAGGAATGAATGTAGTGGCCTTTGGTATAGTGTTTGTGTGACCTCTTTGTAGGAGTGCATAATGACTAGAAATGTTTGTCTTTGTGGTGGGACTATGTGGACCATTAAATTCCCTTGAGTGACTGGGATCAATGAGATAAGCATGTAGTGATCGGTCATTCCCCTCACATATGTGTTTATATTTGGTGGATAAACCTTGGGTAGGATAAAGATTGTTTGGGTAAGTATACCAAGTTACTGAGAACATAGGAATGGAGATGGGCCTTATGCCATATCTTGGGAGTGATACCTATAAGGATTAACCGATGAGGCCCAAAAAATTTCCATGAAATGATTTTACTTTTATCAAGGGACAGGATAACCATGACCGATGGGCATTGGACCTACGTTAATGAATTGGATTATGGACCCCATGTATGGTACCTTTGTTATGGTATTGAGGGAGGGACCCATGTTGGGTGCCCATGTTATGTAGAGATTCAGAGAACCTATGTAGTGTGTCTTTACAATGTTTAAACATAATGGACCCCAAAATGATATGCATGATATGATAACCTAATAATGGCTAGTTATAATTTTGAGTGTCACTTTAGAACCGAGATTAATGTTTTGGTACCCTTTTGTTTTTGTGGGTTTTTTCATGCTCCTTGAAGTCCAAACATGGTTTTATGAAAGGATATCCAGATGATGACAAATATATGAGTTTTTAGATATATTTAAATACTTAATAGGGTATATTCCCTTAGGGTGGTATTTATATGAAATATAAAACACCCATGGGGTGATTTTTATATTGTTTTAAAAGAAACACCATAATGGGTTGTCATGAAAACTCACTACGAGGAGGTCATGAAAAATACTTATTGGGAGGTTCTGTAAAATACATATGTAGAGGTCATGATACTAAATAAAACAACCCTTTTAGTGTGGTCTTGAAACAACTTTTAAGGATTCCATGGATTTGGATATGGGATTATAGGTTCTAAGAAGAGGAGGGAGTTCCTTCCATGAGCTATTTTCTATATGCTTATTTGGTGTTCAATGGGTGTGATCAAGTCTCCCACATTTCTAGAGATCTCCATCCAAGAAAAGCATTATAATGTAATGGAGAATTACTGAGGTGGTTCTTCCGAGATGGAGCATTCCACATGTTGTTATACTAGATATTGGTGTGAATCATGACTGAAGGTCATCATCAGTATACAGAGTTGAAGGACCCATGAGTTGTTAGTATGGTTGGAATAGTTATCACAATTTGTTTAGATCCACTCCATCATAGGAAAAAGTTGTTATGGTTGATAGGGATCACATAATTGGGGACGGAAAATGGTTTATTTATTGATTTATTTGTTTATTTACAATAGTTTTTTATTTATTCATAGCATGTCACATGCACATATCATGATATTTACTAGATATGTATGAGACCAAATTAGTGGTTCCATACTGATTTATATACTCACTCCCTTACCAAGTGGTTATTAAACTTGGATACCTAATCATCACTCAATTGTTATTGGTTTAGGTTAGGTTGAGGATGGTATTTTTGGAATGAGCAAGAGCATCTCAAGATAGACAGGATACTAGAATGTGATATAGATCAATGATGTAGTAGGGTTTTATTTTTATTAATTTATTTTGTTTCTTTTTTTTATGTGATATACCCATTGTATGATTTTTCTTGCATACTTATGCGACTACATTATATCTCCTACTATCATGTTTATATTTTATTATTTTCTTTCATTCCCTGATGTTCTAGACGTTCTTGATTTTTTTATTTAGGATATAATTGAAACTATAATAAAATTGGTACAGTTTCCTCATACTAATACCCTAGACACTCACTACTAGTAGGCATCCTTTGTAACATAAGGAGCTCTACCAGAGGTCTCATATCATCACCCATCAGTTTATTTTCCATAGTGTTCTAAGAAGAGAAATTATATAGTGTTGTGAGAGATATTTTATTTTTCCTTACTAATTAGGGCATGGTAACTAAGAGATATAGAAATTTGTCAAATATTGTGAGGTACCTCGGGATAATGTGTCGTGAAAAAAACTTCTAATTGTAAATCAAGGTTACCTGATATATGATTTATGTATTGGATTCTCGATGTTATGGTTGGCTGATTTCACCTCATATAACACACATGATTTTTATGATTGATGATGAATTGTTGGATTTTTATCAGTTGGACTACTGGATAGAATCCAGTTATTAGATTTTAGATCTTATTCAGAGAGGGAAGAGGCATATCATACATCATGATTAGGCATATGAGATTCACAAGGAATATGTGGGACCATTAGTGTGATTATTGTCACTAAAGATAAAAGGTCAAGTACATCAAGTGCCAATAATAGCTCATATGGTGTTTCCCCATATAATTTTTTGGTGTCATTATACTTAGCTAGAAAACCTTTATTTGTATTATTTTAATTGATGGAAGGTTGTGTTGATCTATAATGAGACACTTGATGATGTTAGAAATGATGGTGGGGTGAACCTTAGTAGGCTAGAATTGGCACTTGGTTCCATGATGATGGATCTAATCAAGAAGGTGGGTTCAACTATTTAAAGTGTCAGTAATGACATATATGTTTTTTTTCTATATAGATTTGAATTAAATTCTACATAACCAAAACATGTGATTGTGATTCGTTGGATACAAATAATTATAGGGAAATTAATTTTATATGTGTATTTCTCTGTAATGTGAGATATGACCCACCAAGATGTAGTATGCGAGTACATATCCTCAAGTGTTTGGGTTCCCATGAATTTTTTCATGATTTTTGAATTTGATTCTGATTATATATGTACATGAGTCCCTACTGTGGGCATAGTCATATTATATGTTGTGATATATGGGACAAGGATATGGGACATTGCCTATGAGTTTTGGATGACAATTAATGTATGGCATGTGTTGGGTGCGATACCCTAGTGACATTTGAGATGTGACGTGGGATTTTATTGAGTTAGTTCCTAGTGATTTATGAGGGAAACCCATGAAAAGTATAACATGAGTTTATTAGTTCCTTTTAGATGGAATGTGTGGGTAGGTGAATTATTCGGGGATCAATGCATGAGAATTGATATAAAGGTTATATTATGGTAATGTTAATTCCTTAGTGCACTTTTATATAAAAATCACCCTGAGTGCTCGTGCTGGGAACATGAGGCACATGGAGTGCCTTAATATCAAGTTAAGATTTTGAGGGTATGGAGAATCTATTACCTGGACTTATTGATTGGGGATATACATTAGAATCATAGTGGATGATTTTGGTATTTTTATAGAATTTGGGGGTGCATAATCATGTTTTTATACTTAGATTATAATATATTCTTGATTTTAATGTGGAGTTCTAGGGGCGATCTGGTTATTTGAGACTGGCATGCATGGAAACAAGGTCAGTAGTTTAGATGTTTGATCCTTGGGTTTAGGGCATGATACTTATTGTGTCCTAAGTCATTTTTCGTAATCGATTGAATTGGGAGTGTATAACCCCTTAGTTTAAATTATATTAAGTTAGTATGTGTGGTTACATGTATTTCTAGGTGAGTTATTGATTTGGGAATGGTCCTATGTGAGTTGTGGACTGGTGAAAGTTTACATGCTACTATTTCATGCTTGGGTGATTAAGGTTTTATTATGGTGATATATTTCCCTTCATGGTGTAAGATACATTGAAAATGGATTCTATGCATTGAACAATAGATCTAGGAATTTATTAAAAGTAAGTGCTGAATTTGATGAAATGAGTGTGTCTTAGAAGGAGTAGAACATGTTTTTGATAATCACCTCAAGGTGGTTATGCTTATGGAGTGATATAAGAGAATCCAGGTGGTGTGGAGTAAAACATCAACTTTTGTGAGGTGTGGAACTCATTTCTGATGGGGTTTTTAGTGAATTTCTAATAATGTAGTTTTCATGAGCTAATAATGATCATTAAACTATGTTTTATATTATTCCTCGAGTATGATTGGGTTTATCCACATCCAGTCATTGTGTGTGGGGATAGATATAGTGTGGGTTGTGGTGATTATATTTTTTACCTAGTGATATGATAATAATAACCTCTTATTATAGAGATTAAGGATGTCATTCATGTTGATGTGTCCCTCACACGGTAATGGCTATCAAAATTTGTAATCAATCATTGAACTGTCGATTTGAAATTTATTCACTAGTTAGTAAATGGATCCTAAATTATCCAAACGTCATGTAAAATTACAAGTATGAGTTTTTATGTGATAGAGAGTGGATTTTGGGTGTGTACATTGTGCTCGAGATGCTTTAATATGGTAAAAATGTATTATATTATAGTTCCATTGGTGCTCGGGTGGGAGCATCATGGAATTTTTTTCTAGGTGGTGTTTCATCCAGGGAATTTCACCGAGAGTCACGATTGGGATTAGGTGAGTGTGTTTAGATGATCATGGGATGCCTTCAGGTTTCAGGGCATTATGGCCAGGTGAGATGGTGACATGTTGGTGGAGGTAGATACACATTTTGATACATGTCAGGCAAGAGAGGTATAACCATTGTTTCATTTGTAATTTGATGTGATGGCTTGAGAACCACATCAGGAACAATGTATGGGTTTCAAATATGGAATTGGAGATATTTAATGGGACATTCATGGAAAACCCAAATGATCAAGCCTTATTCATGGGTTATTGGAACCCATCTAATTGATTTGGAAATCATGAATAAAAATTGGTTCCTAATTTGGGTCGGTGATTTAAATTATGTTTGGGTGTAGGTATTGGAAGCCACATTATGGGGAATCATTAAAATGTTGGGATCATTTTTTGAATGAAAATTCTGCGGATGGAGGGTATTTTATCTCAAAATTGGACCATTTTATCTTGGTCTTATGTTGGGTTGCACCATGGGATAAGTGATTAATTGGACAAAAACTCAATGTCTCGAGATAAGGCTGGCTCAAGTAAGAACTATCTCGATGATTTAGTAACCCTAATGAGAATTTTCATAGTATCTATAGCCTGACCACTATGTGATGGGAAGTGGGTCATGGAAGTTGTATATAATTTAGGGATAGAATGTGGTGAGTTGACGATGAGTTGAAAACTGAGGAAGGTCAAGATGAATAGTTAGATAATCACTAAGGATTCTCAAGGATGAGAAGTTTTATGGTGTTGAGGTTTTAAGAACCCTTATATATCCAGATCAAGGATTTCAGTGAGAATTTGAATTTTCAATTGCTGAAGGGGTAGATTTCCAACCAACGTTAGGAATGGAATCAAAAAAAGTTTGAAAACCTAAAATGAGTGTTTTTGGTAATGTAATGGAGCTCAGAGGATAGTCTAGAGGATTAGGAGAGCATCCAAGGGATGTTGGGGCTACAACTGTGACCATTGACTATTCTTGGGCTAGCCTATATCCTGGATGGATACAACATTCCAAAAACTAGTCGATTAGTGTTTTAGGGGGGTAAATTACATTTTATACCTTGAATTTTATAAGAGGAAAACCCCTAATTTTTCCTCCATTCTCTCGCACAACCTTCCCTTCCTTTCCATCTCTTCTTCCTTCAAACCCCCTTATACTTAGGGTGTTCTAATTGATTTTTTTGGTAATTATAGGTATGATCTAACCTATGTTGATCTCATCACACCATTTTCATCATTCATTCTTACTCTCAGTTCTTTCTATTATGTATTAGAGTGAATATTCCACCATTTAATGATGTAATCATACCTAGATAATGGGGCTTCCCTATAGCCTAGCGATAGGTTGTATTGAAATAGCATCTTGACATAGTCTCCAATTTGTTTTTTGGAGGTATGTCTCCATATGAATTTTTTTCTTGATTTTTGAGGTAAATTAAATTATATTTCTTATTGAATTGGTTTTATTTAATAGTGATTTTTCCTAGGTTAGTTTCAGGTTCATGACACAAACAACATAGGATAGTCATTCTAATTTTATATTTTTTTGAGATAACCCGGGGAATAATTATGAATTTCTTCCAAGGTGTAATTAAATTATTAATTATTTATAAATCCTTTAAAAATTATAACTTTATTTTAATTAATTAAATTGGTTATTGGATATGATTTAGGGCTTCAGTTCATTCGACGGTGACTGATTGGACTTAGATGAGACTCAACAAAAGCTATTGGGATACTTTAATATGGGAATGGATTAAAATAGATGTACGTGGTTATAGTACTATCCCTTAGGTATATGATTTTGGTTCTATGAATATTATGTATTTTATCTCCAACATTAGGTTAATGAAATATTAATTAAATTGAAAGATTTTAATTTGAATAGGGTATCTTGCTAATCCAAAAGAATTATTTAATTAAACGCACAATGAAGGGTCCAAGTAGCATGGGGAACGTTGGACCCATGGGCACTAGTGTGTTTCCTCAATTGATGATTCTATGGGTCATGATTATTCTAGAATACCCATGATAGATGAATGTTCCATGAGAGGTGGAAACATTAATAATGAAAATGAATTAATACAATCCCTTTGGTATAGTTATTGAGTGACCTCACTATAGGGATGAATAATGACTAGAAATGGGTATCCACATGGTTGACTATATGTGAACCTTATTATCCCATATGGCTCTTAGAAGCATTGGTATAACCACGATGTGAGTGATTCGTCCCATCTATGATGTGTTTATCCTAGGTGTACTGACCTTGGGTATAATAGAGATGGGTTGGGTGAGCAGACCAAGATAGTGAGAAGTTGAGAATAAACTTTGGTATTACATCATCTCCTCAGAGTGATACTTATAAGGATTAACCCATGAGCCCCAGAAAAGGAAACATCATGATTTTTTGGTATTAAGGGACACAATATCCTTGAGTGGTGGGTGTTGGGTATAGTTTCATGAATTTGGATTAAGTGATTTATATATGGTGGAAGATGGACCCAAGTTGGCTTCCTATATTATATGGTGATCTAGGGAAACTGTGTGTAATGTATTTACTATGTTTCACCCTATGGGACACTGGATAGTTCCCAATATTATGGAAAATTGAGTTTTGGTAGTGATGATCACAAGTCTAACCTTATAAAATGGATCTATTTTTTGGGCCTATTTGTTTTTGGTGTGTTTGTTCATGCTCCTATGAGTTTGATTATGGTTTCATGATAAGTTAAGAATATTTCCTCAAATATCTGATTTTCTAGATATATGTTGATACCTTATATGGTATAAACCTTATATAAAATTTGGTTATGAAATGGAAAATTTTCATAGAGATGTGTTTATATTGATTAAAAATAAAACTTCCATATGAGAGGTCATGAAAACTCCCTATAAAAGGTCATAAAAACTCCCCATGGGAGGCCATCAAAACTTCCTATGGGGAGTTCATGATACAAAATAAAACATCCCATGAAGGGTGGTATTGATAGTATTGTTGAGGATTCCATGGATTTAGAGTTGGGATTATTTGTTCTAGGTAGATGAGAGAGTTCTTGCTACAAGCTATCTATTAGGGGATTATGGGGTATTGAATGGGAATTATTTAGTCTCTCATAGTTATAGGTATTTTCTAATAGGAACCATTTAATACTAGGATGGAGTATTCTTCAGGTTTTTATTTCAATATGAACTATTACCAAGGTCATTATACTTGATACCGGTGTTGAATAGACCCTAGATCATTAACTATACACTGGGGTGAAGAAACCCCTAGTCATTATCATGGTTGGCATGGCTATCATGACGTGCTTAGAGATACTCCTATGCTATATTAAGCTTATATGGCCAATTGGGGTTGCGAACTTATGGATTGATAGTGGTTTATTTATCGATTTATTTCTTTATGTACATATTTTTTTTATTTATTCATCATAGATTACATTCAAATATTGTGAAGTTTAATGGTTAAGTATGGGGTCGTGCTAGTGGTACCCATTTGCGTTATTCACTCACACCATGCTTTAGTGGACATTTCATAGGGGTGCTTGATAAATCCCCATTTATTGAAGGTTCATCTTAGTCTGAGGTTGGTATAACATGATTGATCTAGAGATTCTTGAGTGGGAAAATATAATAGGATATTCTATAGCTTAGTTATGTAGTATGGAATTATATTAATTTTACTTATTTTTTATTCTATATATGTTGATAAATGCAGTGGGGAATTTATCTTGTATACTTTTTTGAGAATCTGGTTTTCACTTGGGTATGGATCCATTAAATTTCGATCTAAATATTTATTTTAGATCTAATTTGTATGCCTAATGAGTTAGATAATGTTCCGTGGGAGACTTTGGATTTTTTTGAGCCTAGAACACATATTTTTGGGAAAATTGGTCTAGTTACATGGTTAGCAGAAACCATATAGGTAGGCCGCACGATCATATCTAACCATGAAGATGGTTTTCATCTTTAGGTAGATCCATATTGCATGGTTGGTGCACCGGTTCTCTAACCGTGTAGCCGAACCATGTGAGTTCCCCTATTTTATAGGTAGGTCCATGGTTTGCACATGGTTTAGAAAACTATGCATCCAAACCATGCACATGATAAATTTGGGGTAATTTTACATTTTATCCTTAATAATCTGATTAATACCATCCTTATTCCCTAATCCAATTTCCAATGTAATTAACCTACATTTCTCCCATTTTGGTTCTTTTTTAAGTCGTTTCCTTGGGATCAAGAGATATCATTCATCTGAGATCTACTAAAGCTTCTGTTCACCACGTTTTATGGGAAATGGTATGTACTCAAGTCCATTTGAGCCATTCTCTGTCTCTCTTGCTCAAGACCTAGTTATCAAGGTTTAAGTGTTTTTACTATTTTCTTAGATATACTATATTCCAATCCAAATAATAAGATAATACTATATGAGGAGAGTTGTACGATACTAAGGTGGGTGGTCTATAAATCATCTATCATGTTCTTTGTTTTTGGAATATTCATGTTGGGCCCGACAATTTCATTGGGCGCCATTTATTGAATTATTATTCCTTGCTTATAATCAATAGAAATTTATGGTTATACTATTTCAAAATATGTGATTAGTTATTGGTAGTTATGTCTACAACTCCCAACACCCCATGTAGGGTGTTCTGACATAATTTATTTTTGGTGTTTTGTCATGTTTGGGTTGCCGTTCGGGTGAGCCTTATATTGAACCTTATAATGGTACGATTTACTATATTAAATGGCCTGATATTATTTTTGAATTAAATAATTTAAATTACCAAGTATGCCCACCACTGGGCCTTCATAAGTTAAGTTCTTTATTTTGATATATATATGTTCAATGAAAATTGGCATGTATACGGAGTATATGACTTGGCTTATTAACTTTAAATGAATTTTTGGTTTCACATATGTAGAACACCATTCCTTTTTTATGGAAGGTAGAGGAGTGAACCCTATTAATTGAATTTTATTCACATGGTTCTAATTAACAGAATTCAATCTACATGGCCTTGTCAAACTAACGAAAGGCATCGCTTGATCTAAGTGAATTTGTTAATGGAATAGTTATCATATGACCAAATTGATGGTAATGAATTAAATGTATGGATCCCCTTTTATCACATGGACTTTTATATCATTATAAGGAGGATTGAATCATTTTAGATTTAGGATCCCCAGTGTAATTCAAAGGGAACTCGAGGACATTATTCTAACTCAATGATACTGAATGCCTTTGGATAGGCCTATATGGGAACCCAATACTTTTATAGCTCTAAATGACCGATATCAAACTGTAGGATCCCTTAATTATTATCCCATGATGTACTGGACACACTCCTTGTATCCAACATTGGAAAGTAGGTTCCATGCTTATAGCCTATTGATCCCAGTCAATGATTATCCTTGCTTTACCTTGGAGGAAGTCCTTGGACTCGGTAGGTTTTTTTGGGGAATGTCTTGGATGATTCCCCTTGGATTACACTCTTATCCCTCATATAGACCCAGTTATTTCTGAGTTAGAGGCCCCTAAGTTCTAGGTTTCCTTGGGGAATACCATGGAAAAACTTTATATTAATTATCAATTATGATTTTATTATTACATCTTGGAACCTTCACTATTTGTAATATCACGAGGTGATATCAGTGATGGACATGCCTCATGTGTCTTGTTTATATAAACTTATAATCAATTAATTAATTAATAGGTTACATGTTCAGCCACTAGTCAAGGGATAAAACATGTACTTTGGTATTTAGTTGAATAATGCTAATTTAAATTTTATATGAATTCTTGCACAATGTTACATTTCCATTACACTGGTTGAATGTTATAGACACCGTTGGTGTTGGACCATTGCGATTTATCTCACACCCTCTTCACACACCACATGCTACCCAGGGTAGACTACATGTATACAGGTGTTGATAAAGGGAATCATAATGATTTAGACACTTGATTGATTTTTGTGCTAGGATGGAGCTAATAACATATGACTGAGATGATTCATAGGATTTTTGGATAGTTTATTTATTTTATTTGTTACATTGGATTTTTCATGTATTCTGGATACTTTGTATCCATGTTTTACAACTCACTATATATATGAAATATCTTCATCAGTTGTTGTATGTTATTCCTTTTCTTTTAGTTATTATTATCCTTATCTATTTCCAATGTCCCTTCTACTTACATATATTTATTACTCTATTTAACATTGTTTATGTTTATCCACTATGTTACACTCTAATAATGAGGGAATAATCTCCCCATAGACACACCCTTGTCCCTCGCTACAATTCGATAATCTCTAGTGTTTGGGTAGATGTGCTTGAGCCCATATGGCCCACCAGCCTCAGGGATCCTATTAAGTGGCATCCGGGACTGGGGAATCACAAATTGGTATCATGGGGGGGTATTTTCATACCCTATTTTTTAGAGATAACAGATTGGATATTAGTAATGCTTGGGAATTAGTCCTAATCTATTCATGGGCATCACGAACCCATGTTTGGGATGGAGGCTAAGTTTCCTAGATTATAATTGTTGATATGATTTCTCCTATTACATTTGATATCCTTTCACCATTGGATGATGCACATTCTATGTGGTGTTGTTGATTATTATTCTGATTGATAATTTTATTTCATCCTTTGCTAAATGATATGAGTGCAAGGATAATTCTTACATAAATCATTTAAGGCTCCTAGAATTTAAATTTCACGTATATTTGCATTCCATATAAATGAATTTCATGGCTTTCATTGCATGAGAAGCTTATGATTATTGAGTTATCCTTTATTGAATATGTAAATGTGTTGTTATGGGATAGGATTTAGTGGTTTCATATTTCAATTCATGAGGTGTTATGAGCACTTCTCAATTGGAATGATTATTTTACCAAATAATACTTTTAATTAGAAATACAAATGGGTGCCGTTTTTAGTGATAAGGAGTATGTGACCTGATTCACTGGGAATGGCAGTCCTTTTAAAAGGAACTTTAATACAATTTATAAGAAAATTAGAACATAAATGTGGAATGGATTCATGTCCTTATCCCACTATTTCATTCTTATGAAAGGTAAATGAGTGAACCTATAAATTAGATGTTAAATAAAACAAAATGGTTTCCAATAAATGATGAGGTAAGGTACTATTGACCCTTTATCTATTGGAACCCCAAAAGCTATTATCTGAGCACTTATGGAAACCTAGCCATCTAAGAAAGTAGTTGGGCTAGTATGCCATGGTTAGTGAGTTTTCTTAAATTCATAATCTGGTGGTGATGCAATCATTATGTTTCTATGTTTTTTGTGGCATGTTCTTGGAATTTATAGATCAATGTCGCCACAACGTCCACATGTTGTGTACCAAGAAGATGGTGACGAACATGCTCCAGATGTGGTTTGCCCAAATCTTCTAATCTTACTACTGGGAGATCCACTGGAGGAACCAACTATTGTACATGATCTTGGAACTGAGGACCAAGTCCGTGAAATTTTCCTTTTTTCTAATGTAGTCCATGTATGGTGATCCATGAGCTACACCTATGATGGCTGATCTGACTCATGAGTTTCAGCGATAGAATCCCCCCCACCATCTCAAGCTATGTGGTCTACAGGATATTTATTCTTAGATAAAGTCCACCATATGTATCTTTGAGCATCTGGAGACACCTTTATAGAGGAGGGAGAGACTTGATACTTAAATGCTACGTGATTCAGCCAAGCATTGGTGGGATGATATTACCCAGGAAAGTCATCATTAGGGCTTGTTATAGGTTGATTTCAAGACTGCTTTATATGACCAATTCTTTTCTCAGACACTGATATATAATATATCTAGATAGTTCATTCATCTCGAGTAGGGTTCTATGTTAGTCTTGGAGTATTCATCTTTTTTCACTATGTTATAACTCTTTGCACCGCTTCTAGCTGGTGATCAGATTTCATGTTCTAGATGACTCGATGATGGGATTGTGTACTCTATATATACTCGTGTGAATGTATTTCACCTACCTACTTTTTTGTAAATATTCTATTAGGCTCTTATCACTATGCACATATTGGTGGACAAAAATAGAATCGAGCATAGAGGATCAGTGTTTCGGAAATCCAGTAGTTCTCTTGGTGGTAGGAAACATTTCCTCAAGGTTTATAATTATGACACCTACAACCATAGCACCCATTTGGATTACTCCATGGTGTTTCATTACTATGGATGATGGGGGAACATAAATACTCATTGTGATAGAGAAGCACTGGAGTGACGAGATTATAGCCGTATGGGGAATATTCGGTATTTTTGTTGGACACTTCCATTATCTTCTAGTGGAAGAGGTTTTATACCAAATCCACCTTCAAGGGGAGGTTCTTTTATGTTGTGTTAGGTAGGGAGTTGGAGTAGCACCAGAAGGACTGCCCGAGGAGGAGTTCATGGCCGTGGTAGTGAGATCCCTAATTACTAGTAACACTAACCAAGAAGTTATGATCATGGCAGTCATGATGTTTCACAAGGCCATAGATCAGGATAGTTTCATGCACTATAGCCGATACCTGAGGATCAGGTCATGGGAACATCAATAGTATGAGGTACTATTATATTGGCCTATACTACAATATCTTGTTTATTTGATATAGGAGTTTTCAACTCTTTTAACTCTGTATCTATCGTATAAAGTCTCAAACTAGTGATATTGTATTACTGTGGTGCAATGAACCTAGATACACCATTAGAAGTACGGTAAGAGGGAATATGCCAATGTAGGGACTGTCCCCTTGAGGTATCTAGTTAACCATTATTTTGGAACCTCTTCATTATCAAGATGGAATGATTCAATCTCATTCTCTAGATAGAATGTTTTGTTCAATATCATGTTTTTTTAGTCTTCTTCTCCATAGCGTATCTGTAACCTCCGGAGTCCGGAGCCCCTCCATTGGTGTCCCGTAACCAGTTCGCCACATGACCTCAAGCGCATTTACCCGAACTCCAGAGGCTACCAACTAGTAGTGAGGGCCTTGGTGAGTCGGTGGGGAAACTATGCACTCATTTGGTAAGGTATACAAGGTAAGAAAACTTCAACAAATAGAGAATGCAGCAACCAACATGCATAACAACAAAAACCAAATAGCGGAAGCAAAGCAGATATGTAACAATGATGATAATAATGCAGCAGGTACAAGTATCCATGGAAAGTAGAAAACACAACAATGTGTTGGAATACAACTGAAACAAAGTTAAAAAGAAAAACAAAATAATCTCCTCAGCATCGCGAGCCATGGCTCGGTCCCATGCTCCCCAGCTCCTGGTGCAATCAAGATCCTGAAGTAGAAGGGTGCTTTCCCTTGTCTATACCTGCAGCAACATAGTCTTCTTGGGCCCAAACAGGGTGTGAGATACAATCCCAGTAGGAAATCACCCAAATATTTTTTCCTAACAGTCAATGAATACATGGTAGTACTAAAACAAGAAGCAGTAAACAGAAAAGCACAAACAGCTACAATCCACAGTTTTAACAAGTATAGCACACAAGTAAAGAGCCAGTAACAAAAGAGAAAACATGTAACCCTCTGGGTAGCTCTCACATTCTAGCCCCTATGGTTCAACCTCTAAGTACTAGCAACCCTCTTGGAGGCACACACAGTCTCACCCCTATGGTTTAGCTTTGTAATTAAGCAGACTCTTTAGGGAAGCACTCACCGTCAATTCCCCCTATAGTCTTGTATCGTGCTAAAGTCTCTCTGTGGAAGCACTCAATGTCAATTACCCCTGTGGCCCACGTCATAGTTAAAATACACTCTGGAGAATCCCTTCATTCAATTCTCTCCTTAGTCTCACAGCATAATTAAAAGACACTCGGGAGAAGCCCTTCCGTCAATTCTCCCTTTGATCTACCACTCTAGGTTCTCACAGACCTGAGTATAACTAAACATGCTCAGCGCGTGTATATATATCGTCCAAGTAAACCTCATGAACAACTTGGCTATCAACTAAGGCTCAACAGCAAAACAAGGCAACAGTCCACAATCCTACTACTAGGCATGGCAACTAGAAAAACTCCAAACAGGCAGAACAAGCATGGAAAGAAAACTGAGCACAAACAAAATACTCTAATCACAAGCAATAACCTCTACTAAAGAAATCAAGAAAAGAAGTCATGTAACAAGGGAAAAACAAGAAACACGCAATACCCCGTTCAAGGGTATTGTTGTTAATTTCACAAAATATCCATCAACTGTCTATAGAAAGGCACAAACCACCTACCATGATCCTAGGAGATCGATATACGTGAACCTCGAAGAAAGATTCCCATTAGAATGATGTATATCTGAGAAAATGAACAAAACATTCATACCATGATAACTTCAAAACAAGGAGAAATCAAGAAACAATGCTCAAGAAGAAGGAAGAACTCACCGCTATGCTTCCAATGCAATTGACCGTGCTCGAATAAGAGATCGGACGGCAGGGCGGGAGCCCATCAAAGATCCGGCCGTACGGTCGCTTCCAGACAGTTGAAAACTAAAGAAGAATACGTATTTGGGGGTTAGGCATGACCCCGGTCCATTTAATGAAAAAAAATTACATGGTGTGTACTTTTTGAGTACATGGTGTGTACTTCTAATTTTCAATACTCCGAAATAACCGGCCTCGACCTAAGCCTTACACACCGTGTGTGTGGGCCAGACACGGCCAGCACTCGGCTTTGAGCAGGGGGAGAGTACACGGCATGTACTCAGAAAGTACATGGCGTGTACTTCTGCAATTTCTAGAAAATTTATTTTTCTCAAAAAACTCTAGAAAAAGGAAAACATCCCTAAAAAGAAGATCCGGGTTCTTACAAACATCCCCCCTTAATGAAATTTGTCCCCGAATTTCCCTAACGAGTCGTAGAATAAGAAACCCCGAATAGCTCAGGCCACTGCAATAGTACATCGGCCTCCCTCTCCCAGGTCTCGTCCTGTACTCACCTGTTCTTCCATAGCACTCGTACCAAAGGAAAAGACCGCCCGCGGAGAACCTTCGTACTACATTCGAAAATCCGAATAGGATGCTCCTCGAATGACGCATCCGCATCAAGCTCGACTTCCTCGGGCTGAAAGACGTGAGAAGGGTCCGAAAAGTAACATCGAAGTTGATAGACGTGGAAGACGTCGTACATGGCCCGATACTTCTGAGGTAGCTGCAACCGATAGGCGATCGGCCCCACTATCTCCAAAACCTCAAACATCCTGACGTACTGCGGTGAAATATTACCCTGTCACTGAATCCTTTTGTGTACCAAATTCGGTGCAACACATAGGAAAACCGGATCATCGGCCTCGAACTCCAGAAGTCGTCTCCACTGATCATCATAAGACTTATATCGAGACTGCACTTTATTCATCCTCTTCTGAATCAGCTCTATCTGCTCTGAAGTCTCCTGAACAAGACGAGGTCCCAGAAAAGCTGCCTCTCCTACATCCAACCAGCATAAGTTTGATCGGCATGGCCTACCTTACAAAGCCTCATATGGTTCCATCTGAATGGTCACCTGGAAACTGTTGTTGTAGGAGAACTCCACCAGAGGAATATGCTTCTCCCAAGAACCACAAAAGTCAAGGATGTAAGCTCGGAGCATATCCTCAAGCACCTGGATCATGCGCTCAGACTTTCCATCAGTCTGGGGATGGTATGCTGTACTCAAAAGTACCTGTGTAACCAAGGCCTTCTGAAGTCCCTGCCAGAATCGAGAGGTAAGGCGCGCATCTCTGTCTGAAACAATAGAGTGCGGAATTCCATGCAGACGAACGATCTCCCTGATGTAAAGTCATCCCATATCACCAACACTAAAGGTCTCCTTGATCGGCAAGAAGTGAGAAACCATCGTAAGTCTGTTGACGACAATCCAAACAGAATCGTTCCCTCGAGGTTATCTCGGCAACCCGGTCACGAAGTCCATCGCGACATCATTCCACTTCCACTACGGAATTGGTAACTACTGTAAAAGGCCTGCTGGTCGCTGATGCTCTACTTTCACCTGCTAAAAAGTAGAAAATCTCGTGAAAAACCCAGCAACACCCTTCTTCATACCTAGCCACCAGTACTGGCGATGAATATCCTGATACATCTTGGTGACGCCAGGATGAACTTCCCAAACTGAGTAATGGAAATCCCGCATCATCTCCTCACGTATGTCTATTAGCACCCATATGTGTCCTTGGAAACACAAGATCTCATTCTCACCCACTGTCAATCCAGAAAGAGGGTCCTCTCCTGACACACACTCTCGTAGGACTATGCCTTCTGAGTCTGATAGCTGCCTCATCCATACCCGATCAAGGACCATGGAGGTTACAACTACAAAAGATTGAAAGGTCTATCCCCGTCTGTCGTGCACCTCCAGATGCATCATAGAGAACAGACCCGTTAGTTTCCACTCACTACTGGCCTCCTGAACTGCCTGAATCTGAGCTCTCCTTCTCAACACATCAGCCACGGCGTTGCCCTTTCCTGGCGTATAGGCATGCTCGAAATCAAAAGACTGAAGATACTCAACCCACCTGCGCTGGCTTAGATTCAGATCCCGCTGAGTGAAGATATACTTGAGACTCTTGTGGTCAGTAAAGACCACAAAGTGCTCTCCCAGAAGATAGTTTCTCTAATAGCATAAGGCATGAACAACAGCTTCCAACTGCAGATCGTGCGTAGGGTAGTTCCTCTCATGTTGCCTCAGCTGCTGAGACCCATAAGCAACGACTCCATCTCCCTACATAAGCACAGCTCCCAGCCCGATACCCGAAGAATCACAGTAAACATTTTAGCTCTTTCCTGGATCTGGAAAGACTAGTATCGGTGCTGACGTCCACCTCCCTTTCAGCTCCTGAAAGGCTGACTCAAAATAATCTATCCATAGGAATGTCACCCCCTTCTTGGTCAGACCTGTCAAAGGTGCTGCTAGATGAGAAAAGTCCTAAATGAAGCGTCTGTAGTATCCATCCAGCCCTAGGAAGCTCCATACCTCAAAAACGTTCTTCGGCTGCTCCCAGGAAACTACAGCTCTCACTTTCTCTAGGTCCACAGATACTCCTGCCTCTGAGATGACGTGACCCAAGAAGTGAATCTGATCCATCCAGAAGTGGCACATAGAGAGTTTATCATAAAGCTGATGCTCTCTCGGTGTACTCAGAACGATCACAAGATTTTTGGAATGGTCGTGTCGAGTGTGAGAGTACACCAAGATATTGTCCACGAAGACCACGAAAAATGATTCCAAGTAAGGATGGAACACTCGGTTCATCAGGGCCATGAAAACTATAGGTGCGTTCGTGAGACTGAACGGCATGATTGTATACTCATATAGACCATACCTGCTCTTGAAGGTTGTCAGAGGTATATCTGATGGTCTAAAGTGCAACTGATGATAACCAGACCTTATGTATATCTTGAGAACACCCGAGATCATAGAAGCTGATCGAAAAGGTCATAAATCCTCAGCAAAGGATATCGGTTCTTGACCGTCAACTGGTTCAGCTTCGGATAATCCACTCAAAGCCGAAGGGTAGCGTCTGCCTTCATTGAAAACAGAACAGGCGAACCCCAAGGGGAAGTACTGGGTCAGATGAAACCCTTAGCATGTAGCTCCTCCAGCTGCTTCTTGAGCTCCTGCATCTCATGTGTGGCCATCCTATAGGGAGGAATGGACACTGGTGCCCCTCCTGGCATGAGCTCAATAGAGAAGTCTACCTCACACTCCGGTGGAAACCCTGAAAAGTCTTCTGGAAAGACATCACTGAAGCGATCCACCACTAGAGGAAAGTCCAACTATGGAGTCCCCTGATCATCCAGATAAAGACTAGAAATTTGGGCTGTTACCCCTCCTAGCCCAAGATTTTTGAGTCCCACCTGACTCACGCGAACGTCCCATTCGCCTATATGAACGAAAGATTCACCTTCTGATGAAATGAATCTGACTCTGCGGCGATAACAATCAATGACTTCCTGGAAGGGAATCAACCAGTCCATGATGATAATGACATCATAGCCTATCATCTCTAGGACATAGAGATCCCATAAGAAGTGATACCCTGTAACCTCGAGAGGGAACTCTCTACACTGGCGTACACTAGAATTTCTAGTTTCCAAAGGGGTGTCTAGTGTCAACGAGTCAGAAGAAGAAAAGATGCAGAGTCCAAGGCTCTCCACGATAGCAGAAGAGATAAATCTATGTGTAGCACTAGTATCGAAAAGGGCTGAAGATAAAACTGAGGCTACTAAAATCGTAACTCGAACAGTAGAAGGGTCGAGATCCTGCTCATGATTAGTCTTCTCCATGGCAAAAGACTGGCCTGCACCGCGGCCCTGCACCCTTGACTGACCAATTTGAGCTGAACCTCCCTACTGGTGCTGAGGGACTGGTGGCTGACCGCCACGGCCTTGACCTCCACCTCAGACCGAACGCCCGGAAGAACTCCAGTTCCCTAACTGGTGAGAGACTGGTGGGGATTCTCTTGAACGAGGAGACATGGAAGAACCCTGGTCACCTACTACTAGTGAGAAAGCCTGGCCGAAATGCTAAAGGAGACCCATCTTGTCGTAAGATCGGCACTCTATGGGGTCTCTCTGGCACTTCGGCCTCGTGTGCCCTATCCGACCACACTCGTAGAATGTCACCTGGCTACCTGATGATGTGTCTCGCTTCCTTGTATCACCACACGTAGGCTCCCTAAGGCACTTCTTGCTATCATATGAAGGGAAGCTAGCTGTGGAAGCAAAACTGCCCTGACTTGTAGCTCCAGTGTCTCTCATAATGTGCTCCGCAATCAATGCCTGGTTGACGATGGAAGTAATGGAAGTTATCTGAAAGATGTTCACCTGTGATCGGATCTCCCGCCTGAGTCCATCCTCAATCTTCCTTTCCATGAACACCCCACTCCCATCCTGAAGGGGTGTAAAACGTTGAAGCTCAGTGAAACTAGATGAATACTCCATGACAGATAGAGAACCCTACTCTAAGGTCATGAACTCCCGGGCTCGATCGTCCCTCAGGGTCACCGGGTAGAAGTAGTCATAGAACACGTGATGGAACTCATCCCAAACCATAGAATATGCTGACCTGCCTATGAGATCACGTCCCACCACCTCTTGGTGGAGTCTCGGAGCATGTAGGTGGAGAGCTTGACCCGCCTCTCTGGAGGCATCTCCAGATGCTCGAATATAGTCAGCATGGCTTCCAGCCATGACTCTGCAGCCTGAGGTCCTCCCTCCCCCGAGAATATGGGAGGATGCTGCTGCTGAAAGACCCTCGTCAAGTCTACCATAGACGAGGCAGGAGGAGGTGCTCCCTGGAAGGCCTGCATCATCCTCATGAAACCCTCCCTGAACTGCGCATCAGTGCCCACAAGTGGTTCAACAACCGGTGCCAAGGCTGGCTCTGCTAGGGGATCAACAGGAAGTCCCTGATCAGCCTTGTCTGGCGTCTGATCACTGCCTGATGACAAATGTACGACCATAGGATGTCTCGGGGGCATATCTCTGAAAGATCAAAATCACACCATAGATTAGGAAAACAAGGACAGAGAACACAAGAGTACAAAAATGGGGATAGGGGAACAAAAACACACAAGATTGCAAAACACGACTACACGGCGTGTATAAAACTACATGGTGTGTCTTCTTAAACCGATGACATGGGCGAGTACTCCATCCCTACAAGTCGTGTACACTACAAACTACACGGTGTGTTGACCCCCACACATGGCATGTAATTGAAAAATATTCCCTTTCCCGAGTCTACTTACACGGCTAACCCACCCGGTCCCACTCAACCCGAGACTACACGGCGTTTTTGAAACAAACACGGTGTGCACTAGACAAGGCTTCGGCGGTCCATGTTGTTGAGTACATGGCCTTCTACACGGCTGAACCTTACACGGCGTGTTCCGAACAAACACGGCGTGTATAGGTGAAGGTGACATCGTCCCGTGTTGCTCGTGACACATTCGGGTACCAGGGCAAGACTACACGGCGTGTTCCAAACAAACACGGCATGCGGAAAAGAAGGTAACACTGGCCAGTGTTGTTCATGACACGGTCGGGTACCTTGACAAGACTACACAGCATGTTCCTAGCAAACACGGCATGTGGAAATGAAGTTTACGTCGGCCCGTGTTGTTCGTGACACGGCTGGGTACCTGGACAAGATTACACAACCTGTTCCCTATGGACACGGGGTGTTCTTACCTGAGCTTCCCTGGCCCGTGTTGTTAGTGAAACGGCTGGGTACACGACCCCTAACTCACACTGCATGTAACACTGGTACACGGCGTGTTCCAAAAGTTACCCCCACGACACTATGTTCTTCCCACACGGTCAGTTACATAGCCTATAAACTACATGGAGTGTATCTAAAAAGTACACTCCGTGTATTCTGGGATTTTCTGTGCAGTAGCTCAAAAACTGCACAAAATTCCAAAAAACAATAAAACAAGTGAAAAGGTGCCAAATTATGATTCGTGAGGGCCCATAACACCTCAAGAACCCAAAATCCGGCATTAATTTTTAAGAAAGTAACAAAAAAATAGTTTTCTAACATAACAGCAGAGAATCTATCAAGAATCTATCACAACAGCATGCATAATTTACACAGAGCCTGTCACAACATCATGAAATCGCTAATGCACCCTAGATGGCATGGAAAGAATGCATGACATGTGATTTCTACAAGTTTCTATATGATCCATGAGATGGAATACCCTCATCTCATCGGTTTGCGATAGAAATAGAACTGAAATATCAAAACAATAACCGCACAAGTCATACAAATCACTCTAGGTGAAGACATACCAACCATAAAATCTCAAAACTAGAAAATGGAAATTAACGAGGTAGTATGGCTTTTCCCTGTACACGGGTTAGCTACTCCTAAGCACTACTTAATGCCAAGTACCAAATCATTCCTATCCCTGGATAAGGTCTCCAAACAGTAAGACAAGAGAAAAGAACCCCTTTGATACCACTTTGTAACGTCCCGAGTCCAGAGCCCCTCCACTGGTGCCCCGTACCCGGTTCACCACATGACCTCAAGCGCGTTTCCCTGAACGCCAAAGGCTGCCAACTAGCAGTAAGGACCTTGGTGAGTCGGTGGGAAAACTATGCCCTCATTCGATAAGGTATACAAGGTAAGAAAACTACAATAAACAATGGAAGAAGCAACCAACATGCATAAAAATAGAAACCAAATAGTGGAAGTAATGCAGATATATAATAGTGATGATAATAATGAAGCAGGTACAAGTATCCATGGAAAAAAGAAAACACAAAAACATTTTGGAATACAAATGAAACCAAGTGCAAAATAAAAACAAAATAGTCTCCTCAGCATCATGAGCCACGGCTTGGTCCCATGCTCCCCAGCTCCTAGTGAAATCAAGATCCTGAAGTAGAAGGGCGCTTGCCCTTGTCTATACCTGCAGCAACATAGTATGCTTGGGCCCAAAAGCATGTCCCAAACAGCATGTGAGATACAATCCCAGTAGGCAATCACCCAAAGAATTGTGCCTAATAGTCAATGAATACATGGAAGTACTAAAACAAGAGGGAGTAAACAGAAAAACACAAACAGCTACAATCCACAGTTCTAACAAGTATAGCACACAAGTAAGTAACCAGCAACAAAAGACAAAATAGGTAACCCTCTGGGTAGCTCTCATAGTCTAGCCCCTATGGTTAAACCTCTATGTACTAGCAACCCTCTGGGAGGCACACACAGTCTCACCCCTCTGGTTTAGCTATGTAATTTAGCAGACTCTCTGGGGAAGCACTCACCGTCAATTCCCCCTATAGTCTCGTATCATGCTAAAGGCTCTCTAGGGAAGCACTCAAGGTCAATTCCCCCCTGTGTCCTGCGTCATAGTTAAAATACATAGTGGATAATCCCTCCTTTCAATTCTCCCCTTGGTCTTGCATTGTAATTAATAGACACTCTAGAGAAGCCCTTCCGTCAATTCTCCCGTTGGTCTACCACTCTAGGTTCTCACAGTCCTGAGTATAACTAAACATGCTCAGTGCGTGTATATATATCGTCCATGTAAACTTCAAGAACTGCTTCTCTATCAATTAAGGCTCAATAGAAAAACAAGGCAATAGTACACAATCCTACATCTACGCATGGCAACTGGAAAAACCCCAAACAGGCAGAACAAGTATGGCAAGCAAACTGAGCACAAAAAAAATACCCTAATCACAAGCAATAACCACTACTAAATCAATCAAGCAAATCAGGCAAGTAACAAGGGAAAAACAGGAAACACGCAATACCCCGTTCAAGGGTATTAGTGGAAATTGCACAAAATATCCATCAACTTTCTACGGAAAGGCACAATCCACCTACCTCGATCCTAGGAGATCGATATACATGATCCTCGATGACAGATTCCCCTTAATATGACATTGATCTGAGAAAACTCACAAAATTTTCTTCCCACGATAACATGAAAACAAGGAGAAATAAAGAAACAACGCTCAAGAAGAAGGAAGAACTTACCGCTGCGCTTCCAACGCAATCGACCGTGCTCGAATCGGAGAATGGACGGCGAGGTGGGAGCCTGTCGAAGATCCGGTCGTACGGTCACTTCTGGATGGTCGAAAACTAAAGAAGAAGATGTATTTGGGGGTTAGGCGTGACCCCGGTCCATTTAATGAAAAAAAGTACACATCATGTACTTAGAATTTTCCATACTCCGATATAATCGGCCTCCACCTCAACCTTGCACACCGTGTGTGTGGCCTGGACACGGCCAGCACTCGGCTTTGAGCCAGGGAAGCGTACATGGCGTGTACTCAGAAAGTATAGAGCGTGTACTTCTGAAATTTCCAAAAAATTAATTTTTCTCAAAAAACTCCAGAAAAAGGAAAACGTACCTGAAAAGAAGATCTGTGTTCTTACAGTATCGTTACAACACTATAGGGTAGAATTTATCTACATAAGGGTGAGTAGGATGTCCAGACTGGTAGATCAAGCCTAGAGCATCATGGGATAGGTGGAGTGACCACCTAGATTGAAAATATCTTAATAGAAGATGAAGGCTCATGCCAAGTTGAAATTCATCTAGTAGTAGATCATTTTAGGATTGTTTTTCTCTGGGACTTTTTTGAATTTCCTCCTTAGAGGGAGGTATATTTTCCATTGATCTTGTTCTAGGTTCATCTCTAGAGTCCATTCCTCTATACATGATGGATTTATAGATCTTCAAGTGTAGAAGTGGCAGTTATATGATTTAGAGACCAAAGGTTTTATACAGTCCAGTACATCCTCTTGTTGGTTTTCCATTATTTTCACCAGGAAGTATGATGAAAACTTAAATATATGAATGGGTTATAGAAGTTTGAACCAAATTACAGTTAAGAACTAACATCCAATACATTTAATAGATGATTTATTTGACCAGTTCCAAGGAGCTAGGGTATTCTCTAAGATCAACCCAAGGAAGGGATATCACCAAGTCTGAGTAAGGACATCATACTTACCTCATACAACCATCTACACCAGGTATAGTCTATATGATTACCCTATTTTGACATTTAGTCTTACGAACATGCCTACCATTTTCATGTCTCTACCTAATAGGGTTCCCATCCCAACTTATATTCTTTTTTCATGGTCATTGAGGATGAAATCTTGTTGTATTATCATACTCATGTCAACCATGAAAAAAACATGATGTATTTATGAGTACACTAAGAGATAATCATATTTATGTTAAGATTGATAAAGGACACTTATCGGTTGACAAAGTTCATTTCATGTGACATATTATTTTAAAATTAGGTGTATCTGTTGACCGTGACAAGGTTAGTGCTCTCTTTCCCATAAAGAAACCCAAGAATGTGTTTGATATGTTGATTTTATTAGGGATGGTATAATATTATAGGAATTTCATACATGACTTCTCACACCTTGATTCACCTCTCACCAGTCTTACAAATAAGGGTGTCACATTTTTGTGTTCAAAAGAATTTGAAAAAACCATTCAGGAGATGGAAATGGAGGCTTGTCTCAGCACCTATTCTGATTATTCTAGAGCCTGGAAAAGGATATACCATCTTCTATAATTCATCAAAAAATAGGCCTAAAGAAGTTCTATTGTAGGAGGACATAGTCATTGTGTACGGATCTCGATACTTGATGCCTATTGAGAAAAAATACCAGAAACATGACCTTGATCTAGAAGAATTAGTTCATTTCCGACATTAATAGAGATACTATCTATTAAGTGAGTTCGTTGTGGTGTACTAATACAACAAGAGAATCAAATATATATTTTCAAAATGTGACTCGAACCTTAGAATGTAAATATCGGTTGAATATGTTCAGTCCTTGGATTTTGAGCTTTTCTATATGACTAGAAAGGGAAATGAAGTCATTGATGCATTGAGTCAAAAAACTTTTATACATGTCGGATGAGAAGATAATGATGAATGGAAGTTAATGGCCCTATTTTTTGTGCTACAATTGTAGTTTCGTGACAGTCATGTGTAGTCTTACATCTCACTCTTGAAATTTAACTCTTCCCTACTTGAGAAGTTAAAGGAAAAAAACATTTCCAATCCCAAGGAATTGGTTCTCCATGAGAGTATATCATTAGATAACCCACATTTAGATTGGTTTTTCAATAGAGATGACATCCTGCGTATTCATGGGAATGTATGGGTTTCTAGAGATATGAGAGAGGATGTGATGAAATAGTCTCATGCTTCTCAGTGGGTAGTTCATCCATGAATATCCAAAATGTATCAAGATATGTGGCACCAGTATTGGTGCCTGAGAGGAAACAATAGATAGAAACATTATCACTATGTGTTAAACTTGTTAGTTGGTGAAGGTGGAGAAATAGGGGCCTACGGGCTTGTTACAGCCACATATATTCCCAAAATTGAAATGGTAATATTTATCCATGTACTTTGTAGTCAGGTTACAGTGGTCACCTAGAGGTATAGATTATGTATGGGTTTTCATTGACAGACTAACGAAAGTGGGTCACTTCATTCCTATTTGAGATAAATTCTTAATTTAAGAGATTAGAAGACTATATGTATGTGAGATCATATGACTACATGGGGTCCCTAAAACAATCATTTCAGATAGCGATACTCATTTCACATCACAATTCGGACAGGGCTTGCAAAAATATATGGTTACTTTGGTGGTTCTAATCATAACATTTTACCCTCATACTGATGACAATTCGGAACTGATGATACATGTTTTAGAGGAAATGTTCTAGGAATGTGTCTTTAATTCTTTTATTTCTTATGAGAATCATAACCCTCTCATAGTGTTTTCTGATAAGAATATATTTTAGGTTATAATTGAGATGCATCCTTTTGAGAACTTATATGGTAGGCCATTTGGTTCCCCCCGGTGATGGATAGAGGTATCCGTACTTGGTCCTCATCTCATACAGGAGACTTCAGAGTTAGTTTATCTGATCAAAAATAGTATAAATACTACTTAGTCTGGACATAAATTTTATATCGATCACCGTCAATGACCTATAGAGTTTGAGATCGTAGAACCTGTTTTCCTACGGGTATCACCCAGGCTAGAGAATAAATTTATACAGAGGAAAGGAAAACTATGGACTCATTATATATGGATGTTTTAGATTATGGAGAGATTCAGGTCAATAGCCTATCAATTTCTTCTACCTCAGTGATATCATTCCATGCCTGATGTCTTCCACATTTCACAGCTTCTCCAGCATAATGTTGACTCATCACATACTTTTGATCATGAGGATGTTGATTTAGATATCTATGATACCTTTTAGGAGTATCCAATACCCTTGGCTGACCAGAGCACAAAGGCTCTCCAAGGATATTTTATCCCATTGGAATCGGTGCAACAGAAGTATGGCCATGTATATGACACGACATGGGAGAGGGAGGCCGATGTACATGCCCAGTGGCCAATGTGGTTCCAAGACAGTGTTTCACTACCCTTTTAAAGTGAGCATGACGGAAATTTATTTTAAGGGGGGAAGACTGTAAGAACCTTGTTTTTTCACTCAGGTATGGATCCTATAAATTTTTGCCTAATAAATTATTTTGGACCTAATATGGATTTCTAACGAGTTAGGGAAGGTCATAAGGGTGTATGGGGCATGTTCGGAACTCAGAATCCATCTTTTGGGGAAAGGTTGGACTGTCACATAGTTTGGGAAAACTGTGTGGGTAGGCCACATTATTTGATCTAACTATGTGGACGGGTTGAATCTTGAGTTAGAGCCATCGTGCATGATTAACACAAGTTTTTTCTAACGGTGTAGCCTAACCATGTGAGTGACGCTCTTATCCTAGTACCCATTCATGGTTTTCACATGGTTTGGAAAACCATGAGGCCAAGCTATGAATAGGATAAATTTTGGGAAATTTTAAATTTTTTCCCTTAGTGATCTAATTTAGCCCCTCTTCAGTCCCCAATCTGAATTCTAGTGAGATTAACATCTATTTCTGTAATTTTGGAGATGTTTAGTGGCCTAACTTTGGGATCAAGAAATATCCATCATCCAAGATCTTTCGAAGCTTCCTTTTATCACAATAGTTTTGAAACAGTAAGTAATCGAGTCTCTTTGATGCGTTCTTCATCTCTCTTTCTCCCAAACTAGTTATCGAGGTGTAAGAATTTTTACTATTTTCTTAGATATAATCCATTCCAAGTCAAATTAGAGACCAATACTAGATGATCAGATTCATACAAGCCTATGGTGGGTGGTTTATAACTCATCCATCATGTTTTATGATTTTGAAATTTCCATGTGGGCCCCACTAATTCATAGGGTGTTGTTTATTGAATTTATATCCACTCTTACAATCCTTAAAACAATATGGTTATACCCTTTATAAATATGAGATTAGTTTTTGGTAGTTATTTACACACCTCCCAATAGGCCGTGTAGGGTGTTATGCCATAATTGAGTTTTTGGTTTTTTGACAGGTTTGGGTCATCATTCGACTATGAATTGGCTTGAATCCTAAAATCGTAATCTTTACTACGATAAATTGATTTATTAAATATTTGAATTTAAAAATGGAAAGTAGAATTTATTTTCACCACTTGACCCACCTAAGGTAAGATATTAACTTAGGTATATAAATAATAAATGGGAATTGGAAAGTATATAGAGTATATGACTTGTCTTATTAAATGTAAATGAATGATTAGTTTCATGTCCATAGAACACCTTTCCATGTTTATGGAAGGTAGAAAAGTGGACCCTATTAATTGAATTTGATTTAAATGGTTTCAATTAAAAGGTTTCATGCTACATGACCTTTTCAAACTGATGGAAGGCAAGGATTAAACCAAGTGAATTTGTTAATAGAATAGTTATCATACAACCAAATTAATTTTAATGAGTTAAATTTAAGGTACCCCTTTTATCAAGAGAAATTTGACATCTTTTTAGGGAGGTTTGACTTATGTTAACTCCTGTATCCTTTTATACCCCAATCCCATTTTGAGTAATATATTTTTTTCACATTATAATTTAAAACCAAAAAATCATTTTTTTCATGAATTATGTCTTTGAACAACTATAGAATTTTTTTTAAAACTCTTTACACTATATCCATTCCAAGATTTCAAGTTTAATAATCATAGCATTGTAGATAAGACTATGAATTTAAAAAGGTGAGTTTTCAACATCTCCAAATAAACACTCAATCAATGGTATTTTATCAATTTATTCCAATTCAATATCATGAATCATTTAATTAATTTCATAAAAAATTTAATTTTTATAATCTCAATAGTCATTTAATTTTTAATATTACCCTATTTCAGCGTTCTGTTGAGTCAATAAGGTTTTCCTGATAACTTTTCCATTCTTTCTTTTTTTTTGAAAATATCAAACACCTTATACATAAGAAAATCTATGTTTTACTTCTATAAAAAAAATTTCCTTCCCAATGGAATTTAACCCTACCATGTTTTCATTGCTCGTTTCAATATTTTTCTTTAGTATAAAAATAATATTCTTACCTAAAACCTCAGAATCATATAATACTTAGATATGAAGCATTCTGTATTTAGGATTTGAATTCTGGATACAAACCCTAATAAAGTTCCACTCTGAATTCTTGATACGAACTCTCACAAAGTTTTACTATGAATTATAAATACAAACTTTAATGAGTTAGACTCTGAACTCATTCTAGTTTGACTCCGAACTTTTATGAGCTTGACTCCAAACGCTGTAAGTTCAGATTCTGAATTCTAGTGAAACTAGACTTAGAATTTCCTTAGAAATTATGACTCTGGATTGATACAGAATTCAGGTTCCGAATTACTACAAAATAGAATCTGAATATCTTTTTGTTATAGACTCTGAAATCCATTTCGGTTAGACTCTGAACTTTTACTTTGCTTACATTCTGAACTTCTATTTCCTTACATTCCAAGAATCAGTTTTACTTATTCTTAGACTCCTTTCATTAAAAAACGATGTCGTTCTTTCAGTTATTGGCTATCCGTTGGTTGAGTGACATGTGTACATGTCCCTCCAAAATTCAAGGAAAAATATGACCATTGGAGGAGGGATCTGACCATTAGAGCTTCACCTATAAATAGGAGTTCATTTGAAAGTCGACAACAACTTTGACAACCTTGACATCTATTCTTACATGCTGTTGAAGTGTTTTCTAGAGAGAGAGAGTCTCTTATAAACTCTCAAAGAATCATGCAAAATGTTTGAAGTGCTTATTCATACTTTTCCTTCTGTAGACTTGCTTCGTGCGACTCCGATTGTTGCTGATTACAATCGAGGGCTTCTGGGTATAGGAAGACAGAGGTTCCAACACCTTGAAGTTGAGGGCTTCCTTACTGAGGAAGACAGAGGTTCCGACTACCTGATAGTTTAGGGCTTGCAGGGATAGCAAGACAGACTCTGATCTTCTTATCGAGGGCTTACCCTGGTGTGGGTAAGACAGAATTTCTTGAAAGTATAAATTGAGAGACCATTATCCAAGATTGTCTTATACCCTTCTCTTTGGGTTAAAAGAATTATTGTTTGTTACTTGTAGTTTTACTACTTTTTTTCTGCTACATTTTGTATTTCTAAAGAAATTATAACTTTCTTATACTTCCTTACTTATACTCTGATTTAGTTAGATTCTATACACTTTAAGGAAGAATCTTAGCTGGTGTAAACTTCTATTAAGTATCATTTCTGGAATCACTTTTTCAGAATCTAGCAAGCCTTTAGTACTCATAATGGTCTGGTGAATTATCTTGTTTAACCTTGTTAAACCTAACCATCCTACAAATTTTTTAAGAGAATTTTTAAAAGGTACAATTCACCCCCCCTCTTGTATCTGAGAATCAAATTCTTATTTTGATCCTACATTGGTATTATAGAGTATATCATACTCAGTCATATACCATCATAACAATAGGTATCAGAGCCTTTGGTTCAATCTGAATTAATCTCACATTTATATTTAGAAGGCAATTCTCAGATTCACATTTTCTAGATTAATATTTTTCAGAATCTGTTTTTCGGAATCATTTTTTTTCTCGGACTCATAGTTCAGATTCACTTTTTTTTGAGATACAATTTTTCATGCTTAGAATATTTTCTCTTGTTTACAGACTTATACTTCTAACTAGATTTTGTGACAATGATTTTCTAAAGGATGGAAGGATTAAATGTTGGATCCATTGAAAATCTTAATCCAACCAGACCACCAATTTTTTATGGTAACGATTACGAATATTGGAGAGATCGCGTGAAGACTTTCATTATCAACACTGGGTTTGAAAATTTGGCTATGCATACTAGTGGATAGAAGATTCATGATAAAGAAGTAAGTGACTTTACTAATCAAGAAAATCATGAATACCAACTCAACTATAAGGTACACACTACTTTACTTTGTTCAATGACTAGAAATATATATAGACAAATTTCTTCTTGTGAAGCAGCTAACTGTATATGGAAGAAACTTGAAGTTACACATTTTGGTACATCTAAAGTGATTGAGACTAGAAGATCCATGCATAGAGATGAGTATCATGGTTTCAATTTTCATTATGAAGAACCAATTTTTAAGGTGCAACAGAGATTCATGACCATTGTGAATACCTTAGAATCTATGGGAGATAAAGGTCTAGATGATGAAGCACTTGTTGACAAGATCATAGATACTATGCCCAATGAGTGTGAATCAAAAACGACTGTAATTGATGAGAACATAAAGGTTACTAAAATTTCTATTAATGAACTATTTGGAACTCTTCTTCAACATGAGAGTAGAATGAAGAGAAATGTTGACAACATAAATAAGAAGAATGGGAATGGTAGTGTTGCTTTTACTACAACTTCAAATCACATGAATTCTAAGAATCCTGAGAGATTAACTAGATCCAAGTATAAGAAAGATATTATCCAATCTAAATCTAGTGGGAGTGAAGTTTCAGAAAATTAGTTAGATAACCTTTATCGAAGGATGAACATGATAGATGGACAGCGAAAATTCCAATCCAAGTATAAGAAGAAGGAAAGGAAATATAAGAAAGATTCAGAGGTTACTTGCTATGAATGGAAGAGAGATAGACACATAAGACCTTATTTCCCTATGCTCAAAAGAAAAGAAAGAAAAGAGAGGCATTCTGAAAGGAATAGAAAGAAATATTACAAGTCCAAAGCTAAGAAATTGTTGAAAGCTAATGACACATAGATTTCTAGTGGTGGTGACTCTTTAGATGAATATTTAGATTATGAATCTTATGAACAAAAGAATCTTTTTAATTTATCCAAGATACCTATTGATAATCATTTCTTTATGGCTAAGGTACACAATGATGAATCATTGACCAACGTTTCTTTAAATGCTAATGATTGTAAATATTATAACTATTCAGATGAAGAATCTTATTTTGATGAAAGAAATACTTTACCTACCTAAGAAGAAGTTTCTAGGTTTTCTGAATTTCTTTTGATTGAGAACTCAAAACTCATGAAAAAGATTAATAAGGAAAACTCAAGGAATATTATTAATACTAGATAAATATCATATATTTATAATGATCTTTATAAGAAAAATGTTCATTTTTAAAGTATTTCAAAAAATCTTGAGGAAGTAAGTTCTGAGAAGAATAAACGTTCAAATGATCTAGAAAATGTAATTTCTAAGAAAAATGTTTTCGAGCCTAGCTCTAGTTCAAAGGTTTTTAAAGATAAGAACATAGTCATCAAAACTAAAATACAAAATATTTTCCTTGAGGAAGTGTTTGTAAATCTTTACCCTAGGTAAAGAAAATTTTGATAAAATATATTCACAAATTCGACCTTGAAGGAATACTTCTGGTTTTGGTTACAGAAGTTATAAACCGATTTTTAGTAAAAACTACATTGTTCCTCAAAGTGCCCCATTTTTTACAAAGTGGCAATGTGGTGGTCACTAGGAAAAGAATTGTTCATTAAACAAAACCCAATCTTTAGTATTTCATAAGGCTTATTTTTCTAAGAAGATGTGGGTACCCAAAATTTTGCTTTCTGAGATTTCTGGATCCAAGCAAGTCTGGATTCTGAAAACCTAACTTTTTTATTTTTAGGAAAATAGTTAAAGTACCAACAACAATACATGGTACATGGATAGTGGATGTTCCCGGCATATGACTGGTAACAAAAGCTATTTCGAAAAGATTATCAAGATAAAAGGAGGAAAAGTAACTTTCCGAGATAATTCTCAGGGAGAAATTATTGTTATCAGTAACAATGTTCTTCATGGAAAAACATTAATTTCAAATGTTTTATTTGTCGAAGGTATTAAGCACAACCTCATCAGCAATAGTTAGTTATGTGATGAAGGAAGCCTTGTGAATTTTAGGAATGATAAGTTACTAGTACACAATTCCTAGGAAGAGTTTATTCTTTCTGCCCATAGGCAAGAGAATGTATACACACTAAAAATAGAAGATCTTAAGAGGAAAAACTTAACTTGCCTTAGTGCAATGGTGGATCATTTTTGGTTATGGCATAGAAGGTTAAAACACTGTATTCTTAGGAAATTATGAAAACTTTCTAAGAAAAGTTTAGTTTAGGATCTACTGGAGCATAGACTTGATTCTTCAAAAGTCGGTAACCCTTTTCAATAAGGCAAGCAACATAAATCATGTTTTAAATCAATCTGGGAAGTCTCAACTACTGATGCATTACAAATAGTGAATATGTATCTTTTCCTTCCAACACAAACTGGTAGCATTGGGGGAAAGTACTATATATTTTTTTTTGGATGATGATTACAGTAGACTTACATGGGTCTATTTTCTAGCAAAGAAGTCTGAAGCTTTTTCTTATTTCAAATTATTTAGAGCCCAAGTTAAATATGAGAAAAACCTTCCATTGAAAACTATTCATAGTGATCAAGGAGAATAATTTCAAAATTCTGATTTTGAAACTTTTTGTAGTAGAAAAGTTATTACTCACAACTTATCAACACCCAGAACAACTCAACAAAATGGTGTTGATGAAAGAATAAATAGAATTCTTGAAGAGATAACTAGAACCATGTTGAGTGGGTATTCTGTTGCCAAACATTTTTGGGCTGAAGCTGTAAGTACTGCTTGTTATACAATAAATCGTGTTTTGATTTTACCTTTTCTTAATAAAACTCCTTATGAGTTATGGAATGGTAGAAAACCTAGACTTTCTTACATTATGGTTTTTGGTTTCAAAGTATTCATTCTGAATTCTAAAGATAACTTACACAAATTCGCACCAGAATCTGATGATGGAATTTTCTTAGGATACTCCACAACCTATAAGGCTTATAGAGTTTTCAACAAAAAAAACTTCACTATTGAAGAAACAATACATGCCAAATTTTAAACTGACCCTTTTGTTTTCAAAAAACCCCAACCTACATCCTCAGATGTATTTTCAAAAAACTGATTATCAACCTTTGATAAAAAATCCTTCTGATAAGGAAAATATACAAGATGATACTTCTGAAACATTTACCCCAGAAGACTTTCTACATTATGTTGATGAACAGGTTTTACAAAACCCAAATCAGTCGTTTCTAAAGAATCATCCCAATGATAGTATCATTGGAGATGTAAATAAACCTTAAAGGACCAGAAGTTTCTTAAGGAATTAAGTAGAGAATATAGCTTTCCTTTCCACATTAGAAAAAAAAATCACTGATGAAGCTTTAGGTGATGATGATTGGATTAAATCCATGCAAGATGAACTAAATGAATTTGAAAAGAATAATGTCTGGAACTTGGTTGAATGACCTAATGAAACTATTGTTATTGGAGTAAAATGAGTTTTCTGAAATAAATGTGATGAAAATGCAATAATTGTAAGAAATAAAGCTAGATTAGATGCTAAAGGCTATAATCAACAAGAAGGAATAGACTATGAAGAAAACTATGCTCTAGTAGCTAGACCTGAATCTATTCGTATTTTACTTGACTTTGCAGCATTATTCAATTTTAAGCTTTTTCAAATGGACGTGAAATGTGCTTTCTTTAATAATTATGTTCAAGAGGATGTTTTGTTGAACAACCACCTGGATTTGAAGATACAAAACATAATGGTCATTTTTTTAGACTTAACAAATCATTTTATGGCCTTAAACAATCCCCACAAGCTTGGTATGATAGGCTTACATGATTTGTTCTTCAAAATAACTATGTTAAGGGAAATGCAGATCCAAACCTTTTTGTAAAGAAAGATAAGAAAAATGTCTTGATTGTTCAATTTTATATTGATGAGTTTATATATGGTTTAACTCAGCAATCTTTAACTGATTCCTTTGCGGATCTAATGAAATATGACTTTGGAATGAGTATGATGGGTCAGTTAACATTTTTCCTTGGTTTTCAAATTTCAAAAAAACCAGAAGGAATATACATATATCAGAATAAGTATATTAAATATCTTATTAAAAAGTATGGTTATGACAACACTAAAAGTTTAATTACTCTTATTGTACCTCAAACACACTTGATCTTGATGAAGCTGGGAAACCAGTAGATCAAACATCTTTTAGGGGTATGATAGGAAGTCTAATTTACTTGACTTTTAGTCGACTAGACTTGTTGTTTTTAGTATGCTTATGTGCAAGATATCAATCCAATCCTAAGGAATCTCATTTAAAAGAAGTGAAAAGAATTTTTCTCTACTTAAAGGGAACCATGGATTTAGGACTCTTTTATACTTCTGGAAATGATTTTGTTTTAAAAAGTTTTTTGGATGGTAACTTTGGTGGATGTAGAATGGATAGAAAGAGTACATCCAGAACTGTCACTTCTTAGGAGATTCATTAGTTTCTTGTTCATGCAATAAGCAACATTTTGTAGCACTCTCCAGTACTGAAGTTGAATATGTAGCAGCTGGAAGTTGTTGTGCTCAAGTGTTGTGGATGAAACACACACTCACAGATTATGGCTTGAGTTTCACTAAGACTCCAATTTTGTGTGATAACACTAGTGTCATTTCCCTTAGTAAAAACCCTGCACATCACTCTCGTGCAAAGCACGTAGATATTAGGCATCACTTTCTTAGGTATCACACACTAAAAGAAGATATCATTCTTCATTTTATTGAAACACAAGATCAATATGCTGATATTTTCACAAAATCATTACCCTTCGATAGATTTGAATACATTAAATAGTAGTTTGGAATGATTACCGTAAGGTAATATTCCTTAAGTATCTTCTTGTTGAACCATTCTCCTTACAGTAATAAACTCATTTTCATAGGTTGAGTACATCTATTATGAAGTTTTTTAAATTTTTCGTAATGAAGTTTTTTTGTGTCTTTCGTAATGGTGTTTTTCAGGTTTCTTGTAATAATGTTTTTCAAAATTTTCATAAAATTTTATTTTCAGAATCGAAATTTTCGTAATGAAGTTTTCGTACTGGAAATTTTCATAATGAAGATTTCGTACTGTAAATTTTCGTAATGAATTTTTCATACTGGAAATTTTCGTAATGAAGTTTTCGTATTGGAAATTTTCGTAATGACGTTTTCGTATTGGAAAATTTTCGTAAAGAGAATTTTCATAATGAAATTTTCATAATGAGAATTTAATAATGGAAATTTTCATACTCATACTTTTTCGTAGTCAAATTTTCTTCAAGAAAAATATCACATATTACGAATAAAATTCCTAGCCAATCCGAAAGGTATGACTTCCTTACTTATGTTTTTGTAGTCATTTTCAGTTGCTGGTAGTTTATTTTTATTATAAAATTTATCGAATTTATTTCTTCTTAAATTGGAATTTTTTTAAGACCACAAAATATCATATTCAAGATTTCTTTGCGGGTATTTTTTCAACCATCAGATCAGATCAGAGAGCTTTTCAACCATTATATTGTTTGGGAAGTTGAAAGGTCACCTCCATCACTAATATAAAGGGGACCCTGATGGTTTTCCCACATCGATTTCAATGCCCTAGCTTGTCGAAGCTCTGCCTCAGTTCTTAAAGCCCATTATGAATCTTACTGTGATCCTCCATTCCGAATGTCTATAGAAGCCACCTTCGATGATATGTCTTCTATGAAGACAATATCAAAATGATTAGTCTACAGGGAAAGGTTGGTCCAACTGAACTTTTTCAGTGAGTGTGATTCTCTAATTTCTAAGAATATCAAACTCAATGGATGTGAAGATCTATGTGTATCAAAACCAGGGGATCAGGATGTTGTTTATACAGATTTTCTTGTTGAATTTTATGAGTCTGTTTCCTTCTATGAAAAAGATGACAGAGAAAAATTCTCTTTTAATAGCTATGGAAATACTTACAAGTTTCTTACACCTAGGCTACAAGCTTGGTGGGCTTATCATACGATGCTGAAGCCTAATTTTGTTCACATAAGTTACCGTATGTGCAAGGAAGTTTCAGAAATGTGATGTAAATGGAATGCCTTGGACTCAAAGATGATAAAACAGCAATGATTTCTCATCACTACACCAACAACTGATTCTACAGTTGTGGGTTCAAGGGTTTTTCATTCTGAGAAGAGGGTATGAGGATAACCTAAATAAAAGTGATACTTACATCTTGGATTTCTTGGTAAATCTATGAAAGATCAATCTGTTGAGGCACGTTCTTATTACAGTTTAGAACATCAAGATTGTGTCTTTGAAAGCTCAAATTATTTTGTATCCTTCTCTTATCTCCATGTTTATTATTCGGTGTCTTGATTCATTCAAGGTTTCTTACACCTCCAAGCTGAGAATTTTTAAGATGATTCTGATAAATGATGCCACCTTAAAGAGGAAGAAAGTTGGTTGTTCAAAAGAGTCAGGTGAGTTTTACGATCTTCCAGAGGAGGAGGCAAAAGCCATTCTGGAAAATGTGGAGAAAGGTGATCCAGGAAATAAAGTAGGTAAGAAGTGGAAGTTGAAACAAGCGGTAGCTGAAGGCAAGAACTCTAAAGCTAAGTAAACCCAATCTGCACCTCCCAAACCGAAGAAACAGAAAGCATATCCAGATGAGGTGGCTACTAAATAGAGGGAAGATAAGAAGAAATGGAAAGATGGGGACCCTCAGTTCGGATTGGAACCTGCTAAAGATAAATATTTAAGGGATAAGACCACTAAATACCATGAGATGGTAGAAAAAAGAAAAGAAGATGAAGAAGAATATGTCTGAAGCTAATGTTGTAAAATCTCTTTTGAGAGAGACAGAAATATCTTCTGAGAAGTTTCCCGTACCGGAAACTTTTGATGTTCAACCATTACCGGAGACCCCTGGAAATAACTACTTCACTCCGGAAATACCTAGAGAGAAATGAGTTGTTGAAAGAGTAGAGTAAGAGTAGGAAGAACAAGAAGAAGAAGAAGTATAAGAAGATAGTGGTGATCTAGATGACTTTATTAAAAATGATGAGGATTATCAAGAGAAGACAAACCTATCAAAAAAACTACCACTCCAAACTTCTAAGTCCGAGTTCTCAATACTTGTCAATCCGAGAAAAGGAGATGAGAAAGATGGTAAGAGAGATGATAACCAGGAAGAAGATAAAGAAATGAATTTTCTGAGGAAGAAAGCTTTGAGAATCACTTTCTTGAAGAAGGAGCAGAGAAGGAGAAACTTGATGAAGACAAGATAGCTCAACTATCTGAAAGTGAGGATGAATCTCTTGATGAAGAACCCATTACGAAAGCTGATAAAGGTAAGAAATTTCTTATGGACATCCCAAAAAATGACATTATAATAAAGAAAGATGTTTGTGGCTCTTAAAGAAGAAATTTGGTGGAAATTGATGAAGAACAATTCCCAAGCAAGGTGTCTGATTCAGAATCATCAGCACGGGTTCATGGTTTTGTTGTTGAATCATTGAAGAAGATGGTGGATACAATTAAGATCTTTCCCACCATAGACTCCAGATTCCAGATTCTTCAACACAGCCTAAATCCAAATCAGAATCTATATCCATGGTGATGGATAAGTGTGTAAATATTGAGGCTGAGCATAGAAATTTTCTAATCAATTATGATGTCCACAGAAAGACATGATGCCAAACCACTCTATGGTCGAAGAAAATTGATGATGACATGGTAGAGCATGATAAATTTCAGAATTATGCTAAAGAAGATTTTGACACCGAGGATGTCAAGATGAAGAATCTTCAAGATAATATAACCCTTGAGAAAAATACTCAGAATAAATAGGTGATGGATCTGAATGGGAATCATAACTCAGTTTCTCAAAACGGGAAAGAGGAAAGAGATCTCCAGAATGATATCGAAGAGAAGCTTGTGAAGAAAGGTAAAATTCTTAAGGCATAGTTTGAGGCTCTGAAGTCTCATGATTAAAGGATTTAATCCTTATAAAAACAAGCTGATGAGGACTAGAAAGACTTGAAGAAGCTAAAAACCTTGTTGAAGAAGTTAATACCCAAGGAAAAGGAAGACAAATAGACCAATCTGACTTTTGTTGTAATGAATTTCCTTGTAAAAATTAATTCAATTATAATGAAATATTTAGTTCCTTGTATCTTGTGTTGTTATGTACTAATTTTTTAGGTACATTATTTCTTTTCCATTCCCTTATATTATTTTTGAAAATCACAAAGGGGGATAAGGAAAAAGAACTACTCAAAGAGAGAGAAGGAAAAATCTAAAAGGGAGAATAAAAATTTCTAAGTTAAGATCTATCCTTAAGTAAGGGGTAGTTTCTCATAATGAAGTTTTTCATTCCTAAGATAATGAAAACTCCATTTTAGAAATCCAGAATACAATTCTTAGAGTTCCTAAGCCTAAGGGAAAGTTAGTTTTATTCACCATCATCTATGAACAATGGGAGATATGTTTTAATTTCAAAGTCTAATGAAATTTTTCTAAGTCGTTATATTTCTTTTTCGAAAGGTTTTTTATGCTTTCCCAAAAGGGGTAGATTGTTGAGTCAATAAAGTTATCCTTATGACTTTTCCATTCCATCTTATTTTGAAAATCACAAACACCTTATACTTAAGAAAATATTTATTTTACTTCTATAAGGAAAATTTCCTTCCCAAAGGAATTTACCCCTACCATGTTTTCATTGCACATAACAATATTTTTCTTAAGTATAAAAATTGGATTCATACCTAAAACCACAAAATCATATAATACTAATATATGAAGCATTCTGTTTTCAGGATCCAAATTCGGGATACGAACTCAAATAATTTTCCACTTCGAATTCTAGATATGAACTCTCAGAAATTTTCACTCCGAATTATAGATAAAACATTAATGAGTTCGACTCCGAACTCCTACTAGTTCGACTCCAAACATTTACGAGCTTGACTCTGAACTTTGTAAGTTCAGAATCCGAATTCTAGTGAAAATAGACTTCTAATTTCCTTAGAAATTAAGACTCTGGATTTCTACAGAATTCAAGTTCCGAATTCCTACAAAAAATAATTCTAATATCTTTTTGTTATAGACTCTGAATTCCATTTTTGTTAGACTCTGAACTTTTACATTTCATACATTCTGAACGTTTATTTGCATACATTCTGAACTTCAATTTTACTTATGCTTACACTTGTTTCATTACAAAATGATGTCGTTATTTCTGTTATTGAATAACCATTGGTTGAGTGAAACATGTACAGGTCCCTCTGAAATTCATGTAAAAATATGACCATTGGAGGAGGGATCCAACCATTGGAGCTTTTCCTATAAATAAGAGCTCATTTGAAAGTTGAAAACAACTTTGACAACCTTGACTTCTATGCTTACATGATGTTGAAGTGTTTTATAGAGAGAGAGAGGCTCTTATCAACTCTCAAAGCTTCGTGCAGAATGTTTCAACATCTTGTTCGAACTTTTCCTTGTTCAGACTTGCTTCGTGCGACTCCTATTGTTGCTGATTACAATTGAGGGATTCCGGGGATAGGAAGATAGAGGTTCCAACACCTTGAAGTTCAGGTCTTCCTTGCTGAGGAAGACAGAGGTGCCAACTACCTCATAGTTTAGGGCTTGTAGGGATAGAAATACAGACTCCTATATTCATATCAAGGACTTACCCCGGTGTGGGTAAGATAGTCATTCTTGAAATTATAAATCAAGGGACCTTTATCCATGGTTGTTGGATACCCTTCTCTTTGGGTTAAAAGAATTATTGTTTGTTACTTGTAGTTTTACTACTTGTTTTTCCACTGAATTTTGTATTGCTAAGGAAAGTATAACTTTCTTATACTTCCTTACTCGTACTCTGATTTAGTTAGATTCTATAGGCTTTAAGGTAGAATCATAGCTGGTGTAAACTTTTGTTAAGTTTCATTTCCAGAATCACTTTTCCAGAATCTAGCAAGTCTTTAGTACTCATAGTGTTCTTGTGAATTATCCTTTTTAACCATGATAAACATAACCATCCTAAAAATTTCCTAAGGGAATTTTTAAAAGGTACAATTCACCCCCCCCTCTTGTATCTGAGAATCTCAATCTTATTTCGATCCTACATTTGGTATTATAGAGTATATCACACTCAGTCACATACCATTCTAACATGTTCCAAATCCATGTATTTTAACTCGAATTAAAACCAGTGAAAACTAAATTATCCTTTATTTCTATAATATTAAAATTTATCATATAAAAAAATTCATGAATGGGTAGAAAAATGGGTCATTATTTAGAGAATTTCATTTGGAAGATTCCAAAAAAAATCGTCAACCCCTTCCTCATGTTCATCACTTATTCATCATGTAGTAATCCAATTATAATTTATTATCACCATTAACAAATTTAATGTACTAAATATAAGTTATTACATTTTAAAATTTAAATTTAAATTCAAATTTATAGGTATCAATAAAAAAATTCATTAAATAGAAAAAATATAAAAAATAAAAAAATATATTATAAATAATGAATATATTTTATTTCATTAATGATACACATTAATTTTTTTTGTAAATTTTAATGAATACAGGGTAATAAAAAATAAAATTATTATTTATAATTGTTCATAAATGGATAAAAATGAAAATTGTGAATTAAAAAAAGACTTTTGTGTAGATAAATAATATTCTTTACATTTAATGTGTTATTTTGTATTAAATACTCATGGGAAACAAAATAATTAACAATCATTTGATAATTTAGAAAATCAATATTTATATTTTTTGGGATCAAATATTATAAAACATAGGTAGTACACGAATTATAATATGAGACCATATAATAAAATATATGTGTTCTTATAATGGTAGACTGCAGAACAATTATTATACAAAGATTATACACTTTTTTTGAACTTATTACGATATAAATATCTAATCTTAATATCAAGTCCTTCACAAAGTGGTAATTTGTGACACAAAAATTCCAAATTATATTACATACATAGATTATAGTATCTAACCTAAAATCAGATTAAAGAAGTATATGAAATTTAAATATTCAGTAAATAAAAAATTATAATATTTTTTAACAAAAGTGATAATAATAAAAAAATGAAAAAGAAATAATAATTAATAGCTTAGTACTGTTATATCACAATATAATACATGAATTTCTTATTTTATATTAAAATATAATTTTTACTTGATAAAAGACTTTTTATAATACGAATATAAATTCATACTATTTCATATTATAATATATAAATAATAAATTCATAACGAGTATATAATAATTAGCAGAACAATTATCAAGGCTACGCAACATCAATTTCTGGTCATCTAAAAACAAATACACACACGTAATGCATAATAAAAATGAAATTAAACTACCAGATATGGAGAGGATAAAAATAAGAGGTTCAAAATAATTCATATTGAAACTAAAGGAGGTGGGTGAAGGTGTCAAGTTGTCATTCAGGGTCATTGAGGGTGGTATAGAGAGGGTTAAAACATGGTGAAGAGAGCTCGAAGGACGTGGTGGAGGATGGTAGAAGGTGGTTAAAAGTGGTGATGAAGATTAGTGGAAGATAGATCAAACAATTATGGATCAGGGTTTGGTTCCTGAGAGAAAATCATCTAGTGTTGTATTACTAAAACAAAACAAAAATTATCTTTTCATAATATTTTTAGTAATTTTAAAATGTTTTTACAAGTCGTTTGTTAAAAAACTAATGTAAAATACTATAATTTTATGTCAATTATTTAATAACTGATGTGAAAGACTTATGATTTTAGATTATCATGTTAGTTATAAAATAACTAATGCAAAGAACAATTTATAATATCAGTTCTAATAAAATAACATTATAAATTATTCATTTTAAATATTTTTTGTACTAGTGTGATGAAGGGAAATTAGTTTCTCTACATAAATAAGTCAAATTTCATGAGTGGTTTCTAAAAATGATGAACTGATAATTTATATGACTATTATGGAAGGGTTAGGTTAGATGGTCCCATTTCCATGAATTGTTCTATTATTTTATGAGCTCAACAGGATATGATTAAAATTATAATGTTAATTATAGAAGACTCATGCTCTTTGACAGCTTATTTAAAGGATAAAATTTTACATAAAGAGGTTTTTTAAAGAGTAAATAGGCCTCTACATCCAAATATTTCTACTTTGAAAAATATGTGTGAAAGTATGAAGAATTTTCTCAAAGATAGAGTTGAAAGTAAAATATTATCCTGGTTGAGAAATAAATATAATCCTTTTTAATCTATCTAATGAGTTATTTAGATTCCAAATTATTCGTAATCATATTGTGTTTCTTCCTTCTAGGAAGAGAATTGAAGGATATGATTATATTCTAGAGTAATTAAGGTGATGATTAAGTTTCCAAATCTAAACAGTAGATTAAAAGGAGACATAAATTTATCCTTTTGAATTTTCTTTTCTTTTTCATTGGTATTCACTAATTTTAATATTGGTGTGAAGTCATTTCAACTCATGATTTAACAATGTATGATAATTTTATTTAATAATAAAATTTAGCATATAATTAGAAATTAAAAATATTTGAAGTGATCCCATATTTGATATCTTGATGTATATTTGAATGAGAGGATCATCCTTTGTGAATAAATTTTTGGAGTGTACCCATTGAAGGAATGTTTGATAATGATATCAGAAAATATGATTACAAGAAAATATGAAATGTTGTGAAATGTTATTATGATGTTTCATTTAAGAGGTATTACTATATATTATTTCATCCTTTATTTGAAAGATTAAATTTTATTCTAAATTGGGATAAATTGAATTGATTAATGGAATGTGATACAAGAAAAACCAAGAACATTAAGGGTTGATTTATAAAACTAATCCTACGAGATTTTTTTAATGTTTTAAATAAGTTATGGAAATGAGTGTAGGGATTCAGGTTAAAAACTTCATGATAATATATTAAATAATTATATCCTCCTCCAAATATATTTCGAACATACCTTGTGAATGGAATTTTGATTTGGTATCGTATTCTATTATGATTATGGATAACTTCATTGTCTAAATCATCCCCTATTATCTTCAACACCGAGCATGGATCAGATAGAATCATATTGGGAAAATTGACAACACATTTCTTTAAGTTAATTGATATAATTCCCTCTCAATATTATATTTATTTATTTTTAATAAGGGGTTGGAGATAAAAATGGAAGTGAATATACTGACATTCATTTTCTAGATGGGTATTGAAAACAAATCTAATTGGGGAGATTGTTGAACTCACTTTCTATTGAGTTGTATATTATTTTCAATAATAATCATGTCAATATGTGTTGAGAAGAGAATCATGGAATTATTTTTCTTTGAACAATAATTGTAATTGGAAGAAGTGTTATTTACCCATTCTTATTTATCTACAAGCACTGATTTGTATAGATTGGAGAAAAAAATTCAGTATGAAGTCAGAAGTCCCATCATGTTTGATCAATGCTAAAGAAATCTATCAATAAGGCTAAAGAATAAATTTAGTAACTCACATTGGATATTGAATTGGTAATAAATTCATTTATATAAAATTCATTTAGAAACTTCCAATATTTCATGAATATCCAACTTGTGTTAAGGGTTGAATAATATAAGAAGATCTATTGAGTATGTGGATATAGAGTTCTAAGGATAATATTGATATATAGATTTAATTTCTCTTTGAATTAGTTGTGAATTATTGTTATGAATTTCCTTCCTAAATATTATATTATGGTGAATTCTAATGTTAATTGAGGAAGATACTTGGACAAGTAATAGATAAAGATTGTTTGAGGAAGTGGGATTCAACTAATATTCTCTAAGGAGGGATGACATGTTGTATGTTCTCTCTGATAATTTATATATATATGATGAATATTATAAAAGATCCTTAAGTGATTTGGAATGATTTTAATTGGTTTTAGATAACCATATATGGTTTGAAGAAGTTTGGAGTTGAGTTAAGGAACTTGGATATGATTTTTGGAAATTATAGAGTTACATATTACTAAAAAATTATCCAAGGGAACCATCTATAATAGTTACTATGAAATAATGAAGGATATATAATATTTTTTTCTATATTGTTGATATCTAGAAAAATTCCAAATTAATTAATACATATGGGTTATCTGGTATATAATCAAGGGTTCTTCAATGCTTGTATAATGGTTGATATGTAAAGGTATATAAAGGGAAGATTGAGAATTTAGAAAAGTTTAGAGTTTACCTATGACATGTAATGGTCAACATCCAATATGTAATAGTTTATAGACTACACATAAGTGTTGATTTAATTTTCTAGTTGATAATTTGAAAAAGTAATAAGCCACCTTGTTATATATAATGGCACTTAAGAGTTGTGTAAGGGTATATTTGGTTGAGAATTTGGAATAGTTTTGAGTTGAACTGAAATACTTAAGTGTCCATTAAAGGAATATATAAGAATTTACTAGAGTTTATATAAGAGTCATCTTCTCATAGATAAAATCTTTTATAAGTTTCAGATTGAGAATTTTGAAAAGAGATATATGTAAGGGTAACTAGGGAGATACATAAGAGTTAAATATATTTTCCAATAACTATATAAGAGTTTTTATGAATGGTAAAAATTATTTTTAGAAGTCTAATTTCCATATGATTAATTTATAAGAAGAAATAATTCAGATGAAGGTATATAGATATTAAAATTTCAATATCTTGTTGAATTTAATAATAATGATTCTAACTGAGAAAATGTAGAAAATAATTGTGGATGAATGTTGTGACATGCTTTGGGTTTCCACACCACAAGGATTTTTACATATACTTATACATAAAATTATCAGTGAGAATCGGGATTTTTTAAAATTATAATGGAAAATAAAAATAGATATTTGAGAAGAATATTTTTAGGATCTTTGTGTGATTGATATGGGATTTCAAAAATAAATATTAGGTACTATTTATAAAGATAGAAAACTTGATGAATTCCAATGAATGTTGTGAAAAAAAATTTCATGAGAAGATGAGTATTTGTGGAATACCATTTGAGGTAAGAACTAAAATATTTCAAGATCATGTGATAACTATAAAAAATAAGCTATGACCATAGGCTAATAGCCATAGATGGGATTCCTGTGGTCATAGGTGGTCATAGATCCATGAACATGGTTGATTGTGGTGGTAGGGGTTATTATGCCATGGGAATCCTGCCCATGGGTATAGGTTGACATGTAAAATAAATTTTGAGTGTGGAAATGGAAAAAAAAATTCAGGTTGAAAGTCCCTATTACTACAAATCAGGCTTACCATGGCCATAGTTATGTGTGGAAAGATATTTTAATACAAGAAGGTTGTGGAAAGACAATATCAAGGTGGATAATTTTTCTTATGGTGGTATATTAAAACAATGACCAACTTAAATAGATATGTGTGGGTGTGTTTATGTATATAAATGTACAAAAATAAATATAAATATCTATAAATATAAATAAATTTAAATAAATATATATAAATACATAAATACATACACATATATATGTACACAAATAAAAAACTGCATTCTAAATGACTTCATTTGTAGTGGGATGGAAATAAGAACTGTATTTTCAAGAGAATACTCATGATTACCTACTAATCATACTCTAAGGAGAATACATCCAAATATTTTTTTTGTAGAGGGAGACTTGGTTTCTATCAATGTTTGAAAAAAAAGAAATTGTGCATGACATTTAATTAATACCTCCATGCAAAGGTACCCCTCCATGACCAACATTGTGTGAAAGGAGATGGTGACTGCTCGAATCTCGCCTACAATAGGCCTGGGTTGGGGACCATAACCAAGGGTATAATAAAAATTAATACAGGAGGAATTACCCCATAAATGACAATGTTGAAGAGACAGAGAAGACAAATAAACAAATAAACTCTTACTCATAAAGATTAAAAGATATCCCAAGTATATACATTTAATTTCATATAGAACTGTTATAATAGGAAATGAAAATACAAGTACCAAAAAAGTTAATTTGGCAGTAACCACAAAGAACAAAAATATTCTAAAAAAATGACCTATTAATATCCATACCAATCTCCAAAATCTTCCTTCTAAACTAATTTTTTTATCATATGTGGGGTATAATTGGTAGGATCCTCCCTAGTTCCTTTCATGAAAAATATAAGGAATGTACACTAAATACCAATAAACAAAAAAATGAAACTAAATGACCACCTAAATGGGTATACTATGTTCCCAACCTCACCATAGATATCTCTCACCAATTATCACATAAAATAGATAAAATATTAAAGTAATGAAACAACAAGGGTACCCTACTACCACTTTCCCTCAAGTTTGTCACTCTTCACTAATGTTTCATGTACTGCGATATCTCTATTCAAAATAAGATATCATGAAGAAACTTATTATAAGTATCAAAAAATAAATCTCATCCATCACATCATCTCATCATCCCATACCACATCTCCATAAAGTATTCAAGTAGTTTCTGAGATCAACCATAACTCATATAATGTGTATCATACATCACATATTATACCTCAAGCCATCAAATATCATACACGAGTAGGGAACCCCAATCCATCACATCCTATACTCATCATACCTATAATAGCAATTTGGATAATATATCTGGAGATACATGTGTGTTAAATAACCATTTTACATTATAACCCTCTATATAAAAATATGGGGAAAACTAAACATCATGCATAAATAGGGCATGATACTATCTAGAGATGATAGCATGGATAGAGGGGGTATTACTCCATCTATTTTCACCATTCGGATGTTGGGGAATACACTCTCCCTGATTCACCTGGGTGTTAGATTCCCTTACTGACATGGTTGGGTTAGTGCATGAAATCACAAAACATACAATATATAATATTTCTCACCACCAAATCATGGGATTTATCTAGTCCTAGGATCAACTGAAACTATCCTATATCGAACACCCAGATTCCACTACTAAAGACTAGATATATTAAAAAAACATAATCATTTATGGTTGATACATTTAATTACCTTTTCAGTTTTTCATTATAGTTCATGTTAATTAATTTAGTAACCACTAATTAACATTACTATAAAACACATTCCTTTAATCATGAATGTGAATTACATGGACTCCAAGAATAATCCAAATGAATCCATAATTTATTAATATTAAAATTAACTTTTTATTTCTAATAAAAACCAACATCATCAATTAAAAAAAAATTTAATAATTACTACCATTACAAAATTTTAGGTACGCTAGTAAATATCCTAATATACCATCAAAGGGAGGTGAAACCAAGAAAATATAGATACCTCAATAATTGGGGGAAATAGTGAAGGAAAATAAGTAACCCATACATCTAGGATTTTGATAGTTTTTTCAACAAGAAAGAATCCACCATTCATTAGAATAATCGGTAAGTCCAAATTCAACTTTTTCATCAACTCTGGGGCCATCCCATACCCCACCATGCATATCACCCTGCATTTCACCATCACGAGAATCAAGTGATTCCACAACCTCAACCCTCCCTACCCATATATCATCATCCATATCAGGATCACATGACATCACATATCAAGGTGTTTATTTAATGAACATCAAAGAAGGAGGAAAAGAAAAAATAGATAATCTAGGCCAAATAAATATGGAATTTAACCTTCACATGAAAATGGGGATAGTCAACCCTAAAAATAAGTAATTAAAACTTTAAAAACATAGGATCACTCAACCCAAAACATTTATTTTTATTAAGAAATTAGTTTTCATTCCATCTTGAGTTAGCTGATTCATTAATACAAGTTCCAACTATGGGAAACCTATAACATCATCTATAATAAGATATTAAATAATTAAACATGATTCCTATAATTCTCTATGAATAATAAGATTTAAATAACAAAAATTTTCATCAAACATGTTTTTTTATCTTTTCCACATTAAAAACTATTCTAGCTTCATGTTCTTTAACCAATTCAAACAATGAATGGAATAAAATATTTAATTAAACATTCAGTAAGCATCATTTTTAATTCAAAAAAAAAATTAAAAGAAAAAATTCATTAACATGCCTCCTTAGATTTTTATAAAAAACGAATTTAATGGATTTAAAATATTTACCAATTTCATGAAATTTATCACTCAATCCTAAGCATAACAAACATTCTAACATGAATAACATAGATAAAATAGTATCTTGTAAATTTGGAAGAAAATGATTATCTTGGTGGAAACATCAAAATCACATGATTACTAACCATAAAACATATTCATTCTTTAAATCAATTCTATAATTATTAAGTCAATTAAATTATCATCCAAAGGGATAGACCAATATCAATTTATTATTTCACATAAATAAAAAATGAAATTCAATGAATCCCATACCTCAAGATTCTTCCTTTCCTGACATAAGAATAGAACATAACACATATCTCAAATCATCTATCCTACAAGGAAATTATAATCTCCCATGGATGGAATTACACAAACACAGTGCCAAATGAAAATGGAAACTCCATTAGAAAGACGAAGATCAAACTCTATTGAATAAAAATAAGAATGGGAGAAAATGAGATAAAATGGAGGAGATACCACTAGAAGGAGAAAAGAACCTACCCCATATCACAATGGATATATATATCTAGAATCTAGGGATTAATCATAATGAAAAGGGGTATTAAAGGCCTATAAAAAGAACATTAGGGCACCTAGGATTCAAGTGGAATAGATGTAAGAAATGTGGGTTTGTAGGTAATGGGGATATTTATGGAAATTAATTAATTTATAATACTATGGAACAACCCCAAATACCATGCCATAGGTCTACCTAACATACATTATCCGAAAGTGTAGCCCATGTGGCCACATTTTGGACCCTATAGTAAACATATATGTTTGAGGAACACAACACTTATCAAGATAGATCAAATTTTCTAAATGGGAGGGACAATGATACAGCCTACATCCCATGGTTATGTGACCTCTAATTCAGAAAAACATACCAAAACCCCTAAACCACAGCCTACTTATGCCAAGTTATTGATCTCAACACTAGGGAAGGGACTATACCAAATCCAACCACCACTACATAGATCAACCCCAATGATAGTAGCCTCAAAACACCGACCTGATCTCCCTTACACCACAGACAGAGATCCACTCACATATAATACAATCATTCTAATTCACATCCATAACTACTATGCTATAGAAGAAGATCTTATATGAGATTCTAGGTCTCTATGGAACAAAATTTGATCTACTCCACAATTTTTTCTCAAAACACATTGGAAACTCCCTTAGTTGTGTCCAACACCCAAAAACCTAATGGAAGGGCATACAAATGTTGGGCCATTAAATCAGATACCTCTTAAAATATTCGAATCCCTAAGAATTTAAAACCACAAATAGATTAGAAGAAGGAAAAAAGGGTTGTCTGAAAAACCTTTCTACAAGAAATATCCCATGAATCTATCCATCACAGAAGCTCAACCACCTATCTCAAAGGAACCAAGTGAAAAACTACAAAACACCAAGAACCAGCTCATAAGAACTCTCTTTGGGGAGATACCTCTCAAAAAATATCATGTACAAAAAAAGAAATAAGACGAAACCATATCATAAAATAGATAATGTAAACATCCACAGAACCAGTAATTCTATAACAGATGAGATAGAAAAAAAAACATCCCAAGGTAATGAGAATGAATCTATGACCCATGTTACCATGTTATCTACCTACGGATACTATGTTTCCATAAGAAACAAACAAATGGAGTATGAAACTCGAAAAATAACTTCTCATGTAAGTCATGTATGTCCATAAGCCACTCTTCCAAGGCCTCATTATCTTTAACATCAATCTCACCCCACTAAATGATTTGAAATTAATCATGTAGGTAATGAAAATATTATGAAATAAAAAATACATCATGTATCTAGTTCATTAATGGAGGAAGATCTCTTTGATACACTACGAAGCTATCATGAGCCAAAACCTCAAAAGTTCCAATAAACTGAGGATAAATCTTATTCCCATGACCAAAACATCGCTAAAAATGATGAGGATTCAGCCTCAACAACCCATGATCTCAAATGTAGAAATATATAGGTCTCCTCCTATGAACAATATATGACATCTATTAATATTGTCCTTTTTTTCTCGTGTGAATTATATAAACCATATCTATCATTTACTACACTATTTTTGACCTAAGAATTACTAATTCCCCAACCCCAGTCCAACACAATCGAGAACTGAAAGGTTTCTATTACAAATAATCAAGTGGTGCCATAACAATGGTGGAGTGAAACAATTTTTGTAATAAAACATGTACAAGGGTAGGTTCCCCATCCAAAAACCTCAATAATATAGGAAATAAGAATTAAACATGTAGTCAAGTTTCTAGATGGTCTACTCTATGTGGACATCCGTATGATGACAAAAAGGGTTTCTAAGGAATAGTTTATATCCAAATGATTTTTGAAGGCCTATCCACACCTTGGATGTAACATAAGGATTCTGATTGGAGACAACCATCTTTGGGAATCTGAGGAGTCTCACATCCTCTTCCTGATACTTCCTTGATAAAAAACTCAACTAATCTCAACTCTTTAATATCTATAAACAAGTATTTTTTCATAAAATGATCCATTATCACACATATAACTTCAAATCCTCCCGGAGCTCAAGGTAAGATGGTAACAAATACCATAGAAGCATTCTCCGACATTCATTGATGAATTTTCAATGTCTAGATAAAATAGAAAAAAACATTGTACATGAACTTTACATTTTGAAAGGCTAAAAATCGAGACACAAAACATTGAAATTTCATGCCTCCATCTAGGCTACCAGAAATGTCCTCCCCCAGATCAGTACCTCTTTTTCATGCCAGGATATAACATTACAGGTGAGATTTGGAACTCACAAATAACAATCCCCCACATCGCTCAATGGATTAAAATAATCCAATAAGATGACACTTATTGTTTTTCATTATCATAATTACCATTAGAGGCATCAGAAAAGATGAATCAATCTCTCCGAACCTCCACCTCATAATACCATAGCTGAGAATTATCCACCTGATACACAAAATATGGATTTAATTTCATTCCAAAAAGAAACATATGACTTTAACCACTTTCATGTTTATATTAATTAATACGACATCTTCCATCACTATATCAATCTCCAAATTCATAAACAACAATTATACGTGAATTCATGCTTAGTGCATCAACTACAAAATTACCCTTTCCGGGTGTATATGAAATCTCAATGTCATAATCCTTTAATAATTAAATCCATTTCTTCTACCACAAGATCGAATCATGTTTGGAGATGACATACATCAGGATCTTATGATCGATAAAACCAATAAAATCCTCACTAATGAGGTCATGTATTAATAGAATCAAGGAAAATCGACTACTGGTAACTCTATATCATGGTTGGCATAGTAATGATCATAGGGATGTAAATTATGAGTCCCATATAAATAACAATTATTTGTTTATTTAGAACACAGAATAATCCAAGACATAAATCATTACAGAAAACCTCAAACTGAACTCCCTCTACTGGAAAAACAATGAACTCTAATGTTGTCCAGCATCTTATTTAGGTACTCGAAAGATGCCTGACTCTATTAATTTCTTAATAATACCTGATTATTTCTAGTCAATACTATTATATTAGTAACAACCTAGGAGAAATAAACTATGGAACTCTTATACTAGCATGAAATACCAAGGAAACTCCACACAACTAATACTATTTTAGGGATTCCAATTAAAAAATTTACTCTATCTTGAAAGGGTCCAAGAATACTCCTTGCTGGGACATGACACTACCTAAGAAATGAACTTAACAAGACCATAATTGACACTTAATTAACTTCATGAACATATTTATTTGATGAAGAACTCCCAAAATGGAATGAAAATTATTTTCAGGCTGTTCCTTAGATATAGAGTACATAAGGATTTAGTTGATTAAAAACACAATGAAATTATCCACAAAATATCTAAACATTTCATTCATTAAACCCATTAACACAACTAGTGCATTATTTACACATAACGACATCAAAAAAATATTGTAATTTCCAAAATGACATCAGAAAGTGGTCTTCAGAACCACCTCCCCTTTCACATGAATCTGATGATATCCTAACCATATATAGATCTATGTGAATGGAAATGAACTTTATATCTGATAAAATAATTCATCAATCCATGTAATAGGATAGATTTTATTCCATGTCACTTGGTTCAAGTAATAATAATTGATACAGAGACCCAAAATTTCATTGTCCTTCTTCATGATAAAACATGTGCACCCTAAGATGATGAACTCCCACTAAGAAAACCTTTCTATAACAAGTCATTAATCTATATTCATACTTCTCACAACTCAAAAGTAACTATTCTATATAAAGTCATCAAGATCATTTAAAAACCTATCAATAACTCTATCATGATCTTGATCTCCCATTAAGGGGGTAACACCATAACTTTTTTAGGGAAAACATTAGGGTTATCTTCTAGAACCAGGGGAAACACCATCAGTTAAATCTTCAACAAACTCAACATCAACTTTTCTAACAAGGATGATAAGTATAAAACATGTCTCTAACACATCTGAGTGTCTCTCTCTCAGAAAAACATGCAATAATCTATTCCATCATCATAGAGCAAAATCTATCTCCAAAAAACCCATAATATCCTATAAAAATAAATCTAGTACATGATAAGGATGATGTAGTAGGGATATATCCATAAACATAGGAATCATTCCAAAGAGTGGTGCATCCCCATCATTGGATCATAGTCTCTACATACTTCATACATGTAAGATCAAACTCGAAATAATATAGATAATCTTAAGGGTTTTGTAAGTATCTCAACCTCAAGTCCCACATGATGGAATTGAGTAGGTGATGTGAGGGAGTGTGTATCTCCTAAATCAAATAATTCATGCACACATGTTGAAGACAAGAAATGGGTACCTAAAATGAAAAATGGCTCTCATGACACTGGAAAAACCATGGAATGAAGCTGACGATATCCAGTTCTATAGACTCTTTGACCCTAATGACCATAACCTCCATGGAAACTCTCCATTATCTAAGGATAAGGAGCATATCATGGTTTTCACCTACATGACACTTCTCCTCATTGACTATCCCAAGATAGAGCATCTTATTATTGTTGTTTTAGGTAAAACTACCTTAACAGAGGAACATAAAGTGGACCACCTTAATCATGATGCCTACTAAAAATGTTTGGTCACTCTCTCTGATGATGACCATGACCTCCATAAGAAAAAAAATGCATCTAATATCTTGGAAAAGTCCTAAGATCCACCACCCCCGGTGAAATGGGATGAAGAGGACCTAGAACAACCCTTAGATATCTAAGAAACATTCTTTATAGTAAAATGGGGACACTAGACCACACCTTTTCCTCCTGAGGAATCATAATGGATCCCCTATCATGATGATACTATTCAATATAGTGTCCTCTCAACAACCTCTACCCTCACCAGCACCTCAAGATATGTCACCAACATGAATAGGGTGACCGAGAACTAGATATTTGGATACAAGGCATCCTCAAAATGCATATCCCTAGCTTGATCATATAGAAACATGTTTGATGAATATCACATAAATTCCTTGAAATGGATATCAGGATGTCACTTGCAGGAACTCAAACATCAATGTGTAAGATGTTCCTAGTGATTGGAAGTCTATTTGGTCCTTGAAATTTTTTTTTTTAGAATTGGTCCCTAAAATTCTACAATGATACATGAAGCTCCTCACAATCTAAATGGAATGAGTACACCACTTCCTCATTATTCTAAGAAGTATTTTGTATCAATATCACACATGATCTTGATCCCTAGAATGTAGGATTGTTCACCTAAGGCCTTTATGGATAATTACTTTCTCAACCATTCCTTAACCTCTTGTAAAGTTGATATATCATTTCCAATTTGTAATGTTTCATCAATATATTATACTTTATAAAAAATCAGTCTCCCACTAAAATTATAGTAAATACATGGCTGAAAATCACTATTAATGAAACTAAATTCTTTTATTACTCCATTGAATAAAATTTTCCCTGACTTGGATGATTAAATTAATCCATTGATGGATATCTATAACTTTCATACCTTTTTTGAATTGTTTAGGGACATAAAACCTTATGGTTGTGTCATGTAAAGATCCTATTGAAAGTTCCCATTAATGAAATCATTTTTACATCCATTTTCCAAATATCATATTTATGGAAATATTATATGACACACAAATTTTAGATGGATTAAACCATAGAAAATAAAGAAATGATTTCAATGTAGGCAATTCCATGATGTTGTCTAAAAATATTATCCAATAGTAGTTCATTATAGGTATTTATATTACCATCCATGTACACATTTCTCATGAATACCTATATAATTCCAAGAGGTTTTATATCAAATGTAGGATCTATTAGACCCTAAACATTATTTTGATACATGAAATTCACCTCATAATTCATATCTTGTTTCCACTGTGCAGATTATAAGATATATATTAAATCAATTTAGGAGAAATATCATTATTTACTACTAATAATTAGTCACCATAATATGTTACTAGAAGACCATATCTCTCTGTTTCTCTTACCTCTCTAGTGCACATATGCAGTACTTGTGTTTTAGGAATATGTTCTTTTATGCGGACCTATAAAATCAGATCTTATAACAACTCATGTATATCATGAAAATAAATTTAATTTAAGTCAATAATTCTCCCACTATACTACTTGAGGATGTGATCCCTCTCAAGAATGAAGGCCTATATTATTAAAATAACATTCTTATCTAAATGTTTATTAAGATAGTATCCCCTTGTTTTCTTGGGATACCAAATAAAGAGACAATTTGTTCCTTGGGGTGTTATTTTATTTTTTTATCTAGCTTTAAATGATGAATCACAACCCTATGAGTGAAGATGTGACAAAACAGGTTTCTTTCCACTTTATAACTTGAAGGGAATACTCTTTCCCACTTTTTGGCACCCAGTTTAGTAAGTATTGTGATTTCTATGACACATATACTCAAATGGATAAGGGAAGGATTTTATGATTTATAATCAACATTATCAAGTCCATAAGGTTATAATTCCTCCTTTAACTAACACTATTACACTATGTTATAAATGGTGGAGTGATATGAGCTTAAATCTCATACTCCCATCGAATGTTGATAAATTCATGGATAAGAAATTAACTACTTTGGTCTAATAAATGTTTCTTTATCTTCATACCGAGATGATTCTCATCCTCATTTTCAAAATATTTTAATTTCTAAAAGGATTAAGACTTGTTACTCATTTTTTATATATAAAAACACCTAACCAAGTCATCAGTAAAATTAATAATGTTTGAGAATCCAACTATAGCCTCTACTTGAAAAGGTTCCCATACATCGGTGTGTACTAAATATAGAACCTTCGCGATACTTTCACCTTGACCAATGAATGTTTTTTGGTCATATTATCTTTCAAACAAGCATGAGATATTTGAAGTGTATTATGACTGAAAGAGTTTAAGTGACCATCTTGATATTTCATTGTTAAATTCCTTTCATTTACATGACTAATATGGTACCGCCATAACGAGTGTTATATGAGCCTCAGATATTTGTTTTTGATTTTCTATATCTTGTATTTGGATTTTAAAATTTTAAAAATAAATACCATTATTCAATTGTTCCATACTATTACATATTCTATCTTTATAAAATTAGAAACCTTTATTTCCAATTCATAAAAACATCAATCTGTGTTTAAATAAGAAATGAAAATAAAGTTTTTTTATTCTAGTTTTTTTAAAAGTTTGGGGTGAATGACTCATTTATTATTAATGCACAGAAAATACATATTTAACTAGGTAGAGGGCAACCCATTACATATCTTGAAGGCCCAGTGGGCATCTTTCCCATTACATGGCCCGTAGGCGCAGTATTTTGGCCCAAGGCACATTCATTGAATAGTACTGCTACAGTATACTCACTACTACAGTAACGCACAATACCCACCATTTCTATAGTACCCTACCGCCACTATAGTACCTACTACCACTACAGTGCTTGTCATTACTATAGTGCTGCCACTGCTACAATATGCTACTGTACTGATACAATACATGTTCCCAAGGGTTTTATAATTCTAGTAACATTATGATAATTATTGAAAAAAATCACTGATAAATATAATGTGATATGGTTGTTTTTAATGGATATAAAATCGATCCTTACTCTACTAGAAACTATTATGTCTACATCATCTCAGATAATCTTATAAAATCTACTTGGTTCATTTATTTCTATAAAAATTCGATATCCAAAGGTAGTATCTAATACCCAACTTATAGATATGAAAATATTACATTCAATAACCAACACACCTAATGGTTCCCCTTTCTTTTTTGGATGGGTGAAATTCCTCTTCCAATATCCTTTCTTATCATATTAAAAACATACTACACCATATTACATTCCTTTCTATTAGATCTATTCTTCTTGGAAGGATGGTTCTCTATAGACTTATACATGGAATGATTATTTTCCCCCATTTATTTATTATTCCTTTCATTATTCACTATAATCATAGTGGGTTATTAATGCCACATTTCTTCATCAACTTTTTGAATAAGTTTAAGAAGTTATGTAAGTGTCTTCTCACTATTGATCATATTATAATTTCTAATAAAAATAGAGAAGTATTTAGGTAGCGAGGAATTATTTAGACCTATGAATAGATAATATAATATCATAAAATCCAAGAAATATAGGTTCAAAATTTATTCAATAATCTAGAATACATGTTCCCTAGCTGGCATCAGTTCACAATTCTTTCAAGTGAATAGTTCATTAGAGATCTCATATCTCTTTGAACTTGTCTTCTCTTAATATAAATCCTTAAGGTAATAAATGATGATATATGTATCCATATACTCATATTTACATAGTATATTATTTTAAATGGAGAATAACATGAAAAATTTTACATCCCTTATTTCATCCATATGTTTTACATAAAGAGATACTTCTTCATTTTTATCCTCTTTGGCATGAAACATGGGAAGATGGGTTTCTAACGAGTATGATTTTCATTCCAAGAAAAGTATAATGCGCAAGTGCCTATAACATCCATGGAAATTCATACTAGTGAAAAGTTTATCCTTATATAGTATAAATCATAGTAATATTATCAATGTTGTTCTATTTCCACTTTTTTTAAAAATTAAGAGAAAATTATTAGTGTATTATTTTTATTACAAAACTTATTAATAAATTTAAAATTAAATTCTTATTAATCTCACACTAATTTTCAAAAACCAAATATCCCTCGCAATAAATTTCATAATATCTTATTTTTTAGATATTATAGTGGAAATGATCTATATTCCCTATCTCATAACCCATACATGGACCTGTAATTATTTTTGAAGGGTTTTAGTTACTTGTAACTTACCAACAAAATTAACTCATAGTTCCTTGATAAAATTAGTGGACTCCAAAATCCCAATATAATATGTTAAATATTTTTTAAACACATTAATTTTAGTTACACCATGTCCTACTTGGGCATTCAACCCTTACTGTAATAAAAGTTAAATCAACCCCAAACATCAAGCTAAATGTTTCGGGGTAATTGAAAGCACACTAACATTGGTTGTTTAATCCCTTTTAACCATGATATCACTTCTTAAATAAGTAGTGTAAGTCAATAATCAATTAATATTTTTTTGTGGGATTTTTATCCTTGCACGTAAATCTAGTTTTATCTTTTATATTTCTTGTTAATATTAATTATATTTTACTTAAGTGATTGACTATGTCATATAAAACATTAAGGCATAATCTAGTTACATTTCATTTAAAAATTCATATTTTTAAATTCATTTATTACATTACCAGATAAAATCCACTAACATAAATAATTGACCATGAAACTAAAAAAATAAAATTAAAGTGGAATGATCATGAGATTATCTAGTGGTTGGTTAATCAATAGGATGACAAACTTACTCTCGACCCTTGGGGAATGCACCATGAACCATATCTTCATTCGTGTATCGATATTCCAACTTGGATTGTATGTGTGGCACTGATTAGTTTCTATTTCCCCCCGAAAATAAGAGCACAACCTCTCACATTAGATCTCCATCCTTACATAGTATATTAACTCACTCATAGGTGAGGGGATCCAATGGATTCTATAAAACAGTTTTTATATAAAATAAACTATGGCCACACATTCCCTTATATAATTAGGAGGGGGGAACAAATTTTAGGCCATAAATTTTAATTTAATAATAATAAATTAAAAGGAAACCAATTAAATAAAAAGGGATGGTCTAATATCATGATCATACATACATTCAACAACAATAATAAATTTACAATCTTGTTATAAATTACATTGATTCATTCATTAATTAAGATAATGTGCCATGAATTAATCCAATTAATTAAATTTATCTTAATTCCAACCAAGAATCCATAACCCACTATCATATATAATTATAAACAAAATTAAATTAGTTTAAAATTAATATAGTACAAAAGTTCACTTGTTGGAAACTTCATGCACTAATCCAAAATTTTAAAATGAAATAAATTTAATATGTTATTTTCAATCCAATGACATGCTATGTAATTTTTCAAATAAATTACACATGAAACAAATGTGAATAGGTTTGATTATACATTTAAATTATCTCTATGAAAAACTAGGCACACTATCTATGTTAGACTGTAAAACATGTTCTATAATACATGACATGTACTATAGCACATTACATTTACAATATCATGCCCATATACACAACATATGAATTAGATTTTACTATGTATTTTACTATATAAGACATTGAGGAACTTGTTATGTAGTCTGACATACATGAAATGTGACCTCAAACATACACTGAATGTATATACCAATGTCATGTGTCTGATGCACTGTATGTTGGGACACTATATGTTCAAGTCCATGATAAATAGAGACTACATAACATGTGAAGTGGTTACACAACATGTATTTCTTCATGAAATGTGTCATTCTATCCCAATCTATATTACAATCCACTTTTTTCAGATATTAGATCCAATTTCATTGAATTTATCTGACTTTATCATGGGATTTGGAAGTGAGAATAGATAGTAAATGATGTGTATATGGTAAGAACACATTTTCTACTTTGTTATTATATAAAAAGATCGTTTGACACATCCAAATGGTTTTCATTAAATGATTCTTGGGTTTTAAACCATATCAAATTATTGGTTTTGTTAGAGAAAAAAATAAAGGAAGAAAAAATGATGTTCTGATATTAAAAAAATTTAGATATAAGTAACATAAAATGCGAAAACATATGACCATTAAAATGATAATAAATAATTAAAAATTGAAAATGTGATCGCTATAATACTACTTGAAGGTTATGGGTGCAGTGGGAGTGTCCATTGATGCTATGAAAAACACATATTTTTTATTTTATTTACATATAATTTTATCCACACAAGATCAAAAAGTCATGTCCAATGTAATCCATAGATTACTTAAATAGATTAAAATATTATACCTAGATGAGGAGGATATTCACTTGTATCTTATAATTAATTTATGGCCAGATAATGAATTTTATCAACTTGTAATCCTCTCTTCAATAATGATATGGTTAAATAGATCTCATTGTAACATTTTGACACTATAGGATGAATGTATAAAATCACTCTATCAGTGATCCACACAAGCACCAAAATCTAGGAACATCTTCGCAGAATCGTCAGGTGCTAGAGAAGTAGATCCTTAGCACATGTGTTGTTCATGGTTGATCACCACAATATTCTTATAGAATATGGAAGAACTATTGATGATCTCCCAAAGGCTTGAGAGGAATCTAAGGGAGAGATCATTTTAGATATCTAGATCTATCTCTATTAGTTTTCATAACATAAAGAAAGTTATGGAAAGTTATATAATTAGATATTTATTATTTATGGTGTAAGGTTAGAAAAATCGCAGATGAGCCCCATTCCTTATTTAATATTCTCAATTTAACCCATGTCTATTAATAATAATATTATTATTATTATTCCCTTGAGATGTGAAATTCGTTAAGAATATAAATAAATATCATTTACAATATTTCTAATCTGACTCTTAATCTCAGTCTTCTTTCCTTTATCAATATTTACCGATCATCAAATAATGTAAATTTTAAAAAATAAAAGTCACCAAATTATTCTATGATAAGTATAATAAATACTATATTTTCCAAACATGAGAATATATATTATTATTATTTAAATAACTTATTTTCTCAAATAACCTGTGACTAAATTATGATGAACAAGTAAAACCAAATATATCTTATTTATTCTAAAATTTTAAATTCATTACTTGAATTTAACTGAGATTGTAGATACCCTAAGTGTGTGACATTGTAGTCCTCTTTCTTAATGACATTTGGAATAATCATATAATGTCCACACTTAGAAACTAGAAACACACCAATGTTCCCATTGAGAATGGAGATAATGGAATAATGACATAAAACCTCCTATGAATGTTTACCATGTAATATAATCCATTTATTATGATATCTGAAATCAATAATGTTTCATGCAAGTGCAATCATCCTATATGCTTGATGCCTCTTTATTTATGTTTCAGGAAATGAACTCACCCATAGAACACCAAGGCCATAGATTTATATAGACATTTTCATTCTCATTAAGGGGACTAAGATATAAACCCATATCAGGGGACAATAGGGATAAATCCTTTCTTGCATTATCCATTAATGAAATGTCACTAATGATGAACCTAATTCATCCTACCTCACCACATTCATATTTCATCAAAGTTTTTTCTTCTTCAATACTTCAATGTTCACAATTTAAGATATCTATTAATGATAATCTTTAAATCTAGGGATCAATACACGCATACTCAAATAGTTACATCCAATGACACATAAAAATTTGGATTCCCTATTAATGGTTTTGTTCTCAAAACTACTTATATTAGACATTACCAATGGAAAAAAACCAAGATAATGTGTCTCAATGTCTTATTAACCTCCAATCCTTGATAGAATGTATCATATATATCCCAGAAGATATTATCATATTGCCATAGAAAAAGGATCAAGTATAATATTGTTGGACCTCTTGGTTCTCAACATCGTAGGGAACTACTACAACCATTTAGAATAACATATATTCTTAAGAAATTATCACATACACATGTCATGAATAATAATAATAATAATGAAAATAGAAAAATTCATTAATAATGGGAACATGTAATAATATACTAATAATTATGGTTATAGGAAACCAAATCCAAAAACTAACAATAATGCCAAATATGAAATAATCACATGTATACATTCTATTAATATATTCCTAGATCTAGATCCTCTATTGGAATAAATAATTTTTGATCCTCCTATCATTTTGTCTCATATTTAACTGAGGAAGAAAACATGAAGATGAAATAATTAGGATAAAAACAAAGTGGATAAAGAGTTTGGGGTAGAAAATTATTATAATAGGTGACTCTATTTTCTGCCACTCAAATCTACTCCCTCGTCAATAATAATCACACAACCCACCCATCCTTCACTGATCATGGATTATGTTTGCACCTCCCCTCAGAACCCAAAAACCACTAATGAGCTCGTCTTCTTACTGTCACCCCTCACCGGCCACATCATCTATGCACTTGAGCTGGCCATGCTTCTTAGCCATCACCACCCCACCTCTCCATAACCATCATAATCATCAACCTCCTCAAATAACCAATAACTTTAGTTTACACCGACATCATCTCATCTGCCTCACTCTTTGAACATTGAATACTCTTCATCAACTTTAACCCCATCCTTATACACTATAATGGTCCAGACACTGCGATAACCTAATTATAATATGATGAATAAATGAATCAAATAAAAAAATCGTTTTGAATAACCCTTGAAAAATGAAATTGGTATCATATTAGGGATGGATTATGGATAAAATTGTTATTTGAATTCATCCATCCAATTTTCTACACTAAGCATGGATCACATAAACATTCAATGGAATAATTTTTAACCCATTTCTTTATGTTAATTGATATCATTAACTCCCAATAGTCTATGTATTTATTTAAAATAAGGGAATGAGAGAGGGAAATGGAATAGAGTATATTAGTATTTATTTTCTAGATGAATATTGACAAAAAATTAGAGGGGGAAATTTTTAATGTCCCATGGTGATGAGTTGTCATTATTTTCAATAAGAATGATTTAAATATTTATTGAGAAGAGATTTTTGGAAGTATTTTAGAGTAACCAAGAATGTTAATAATAAAAATAGATATATACCCATGCCAGGTTATCTATAGGCATTGAGTTGAGTATATTGTAGAACACATTTTTTCCTAGAGTTAGAATTACTCTTATGTTTGATCTTTGACAATGATGTATGTTAAAAATTGTAAAGAAAAAATGAGGTTCTATCATTGGATATTTTATTATAAACTCCTTAAAATATATCAAATGGATTGAGAAACATCCAACATTTCATGAATAAATCCCTTTTGATTGAAGTTAAAAAATTTAGGAAAATTTGTTGAGTGTGAGGATGTAGAGTTCCACAGACTGTTAAATTTCACTAAAATATTGAAGGGTCCATTCGAGGAATACGTAAATGTTTCATAGAATATACCTAAGATCCATCTACACACATATAATAGTCCTCCTATGTTATAAATTGTGAATTTCGAAAAGGGAGATATATTACATTCACTAGGGTGATATATAAGAGTCAAATAGCTATTACAAAATTTATATAAGAGTAGTTCAAAATGAAAATAAGGATTCAAAGAAGTATAATTTTTATAAAGATAATTATGAAGAAGAAAAAATTCAGATTATTTTATGTTGATATTAAAGTTTGAATATTTTGATGCATTGAATAACAATTATTTTAGATGATAATAATGGAGAAAATAACTATGGAAGGAGGCAATGTTGTGATGAGGGTTTCTATATATCTAGGGATTATAAATATTCTCATGCTAACATGTAGTTCTAAGAAGTTGTATTCTATGAATTTAAGAAGGAAATGAAACACTGATATTTGAGGAAAATATTTTAAGCTTCTATGTATGGTAGATCTAGGATAACAACTACAAATTATTCATTTAACAACATATAAAAAGGGTTTCATCATTTTAAAAAGTGATGATGTAGTATGTTTATTTAAAAGATAGTCACTTTCATCAGTTATATAAAAAGAACTAATAAAGGAACATTTTATGAGCACTAAAAATAGAACTGATAAATGGGGCCTTTATGAATTCTTAAAATTGCTAATAAAGGGAGCCTTTACTAGTGCCTTTTTATCAATGTTTTTATAACTAATAAATAATTCCTTTATCAAAACTAAAACAATTGCTGATAAAAGTAGGGTTTATCATTGCTAATAATTTTTTTCATCACTAAACACCAACTTTGACACCTTTTTTAGCATTATCTAGTACACCATTACCCAAAATACCTCACCAGAATGTTCCTTTATCAACACTCATCTTCACCCATTATCATGACTCACCCATCGACCCGCCATCTCATCCATGGCTTTAATAGCGCTCACCAGCCCTACCAACTTTGCATGCTTGAAGGGATTTGAACCTGAGACCTCCATCTTTGTGCCCTTATGCCCTTACCACTAGTCCATATATTTTTTTCTATTTTACATGATATTTCTATTTATTTAAATATATTATGATATATCTTTTTTATCCAAATATTTAATCTTATTTTTATATATAATTAAATTAAGTACATTTTTAAAATATTCTTGTGTGTGTGTTCATTTATGTGTTTCTATATTTATATTTATGTTTTTGTTAATATTTATATTTATATATATTCATATAATTATTTTTAATTGCGTTTATTAAATATGTTTTTTTGTTTGTGTGTGTTTATATATACATATACTTGTGCGTGTCTATATATATAAAAATATAATTTTTTATATTTATTTGCATATATTATATGTTAATATTTATTTACATGTATTAGAATATATACATGAATATATGTATTTTTGTTAATGAAAATATATTTTTATAGGTATATACATATTCATATAAATTTATATCATAAATAATGGATAATTTTTAATTTTAAAAAATTGAATTATTAATTTTTTATTGAAATATAGTTTATATATTTGAGAATACATTTTTTATATAAATATATTAAAATATTTATTTTTTCAATTAAAATTTTCGTATGTAAATATTTGAAAATATGTATATATTTAATTATAAATAACACTACAATATGAAAAAACATAAAATTTCTACACCATAATATCTATATGAGTGTAATAACACTACAAATAAATAATTATTCACTAAAAAACAAGAAAACCCACTTAAAAAAAACTAAAACCCCATAGTATATTCTAAAATTTGGATATCCCTACTAAAAAAATAGTTTTAGAAGCCTTAGAGACATTTTTTTACCTCAAATAAATAATGATTGTAGTCCACAGATCAATATGGAATTGATATATTTGTATGTTTTGATTTGATATGTGATATATCTTAAATCGCCACTCAGATTAAGGGTTATGTCCATTTGAAGTACAAGTCCCATTTGCATCTTATCTTAATATTTCAATTAATTTTTAAATTTTTCCTATCACCCAAATTTTATTAAAAGCATATTATTCAAAACCAACTAGAAAATTATAAATTAAAACTATTTTTTTGATAATTTAAATATTATTTTCTCTAAATATATTATATATTAATTGTAAATACATATTTATTATTATATAAATCATATTTATAAAAATATTATATATATATATATATATCAATATACATATATATATATATTAAAATATGATTTTTATTTATAAATATATATATATTGAAGGTAACCTTTTATTAGTTCTAAGAAAAATTTGTGATAGAAGGTAATTTTATAATCTAAAAATTAAGGATGATAAAACATGCCTTTATGCGGAGTGACAACAGATATATTTCATTGGCTGATCATGGATTTTGTTCCCCCCACCCCTTAAAACCCACAGACTGCCACTGATCTCGTCTTCATGTGGGTGCGCACACTAGAAACTTCATATCCACACTTGAGTAGGCCAAGATTCATGTCCATCACCATCCCTACCTATTTATAAACCATATTCTTTATCAACCTCCTGGAAGACCCCATCACCAATGCACATGATAAACACCTTCTCCTCCTCCACATCCCTCACTCATTGCTTAATACTCTTATCCACCCCTCTTCTCCCAAGGGTGAAGGCACATCTATAACATCCAAATTCACCATGTTTCAGAGAGTTAATTGAAAGGAAGAAAAGAAGAGTATTCTGCACCTATAATCCATCCCGAATGAGCACAAGTAGGTCCTAACTGAATTCATCTAACTTGACACAAAAGTGTAATTTCCTAGAGATGAATGGGAATTGGTGTAGAGTTTTGGGTGAGTTGGAGGAAAGTAGAATAATAAATGACATGTGGAAGGATGCCAATGACACATGGGAATAGAGTGAAGGTTTTGATGATTCATGTATCCATAGGAATAGATCTTATATAACTATAGAAGTGAATTTATGTGTATAGATGTGACAAATTTAAAACAATGTATGCATAGTATAGGCATACAAGTGTACATGATTTCAAAAAATGTTTACATATTGTAAGAATGTATCATGAAATTAATGTAACTGGTTAATATATAACATGTATAGGATGAATATGGAACTGTATATAGAATGTATGCATATGGTAATTTCAAATAGTATACAATGTATGCATACTATTGTAAAAGTTGTAATTGCAGGTCCATTCATTGTAAATGTTTTTAGTGTTCTTTCTTGAAATGGGGAAAATGCATTGAAGTACAATATGTAATTATGTAGATAATGTTTATTTCAATATATTCTATAGATTTAGTATTTATTATTGGTATTAATACCATTCATCAGTTTTAAAAAAGCACCGATTTTCAATATTCTTTTAAAAAACTGTGACTTTTATAATTGGTAAAAATAGAATTGATAAAATGTCCCTTTATCATTGCTAAAACAATTACCAATGAAGGGGGTACTTTATCAATACAATATTAGTGGTGATAAAGTTACTATTTATATGTTCATTCCTAGCACTGATAAAAGTCAGACTGCAGCAATATAATACTGAAATTGTCGCACATAATAGAAAATACAACTTTCAATTTCAATTTAATTTACATCAGAAAGGCATTAAAAAAATGCTATACTAATTTTTTTTCAAATATCTGTTTATATAATATCATTGGTACATACCATTTACACCAACATCAAAAAATTCAAAAACTTTAATGATTTTTTTTGCCTTTGGTCCCTGACCCCTTCTCAAAAGAGCCTGATTATGCAATTGGTTGCTGAACAAACTACCCAAAAAGAGTAAAAGAGTAAACCTGTATAATAAACAATTAGCATGTTATTAATACTAAAAATGAAATAAACTAAACATAAATATGAAAAAACAAATTAGTAAAATGTCACTATTAAATTGAAAACACAAACATCAATTCATACTAACCACACCATATGTCAAATTAATGTGTATCTGATTTATACAAGTCATAAATGATTTATGGATAATTTCAATAAATTAATTAGACAATAAAAGTTCTTTTTCTTAGTTTTAATTATGTGATGTATGTTTTTAACTAAAGTATCTATTTTAATCGAAAGACACAATCTTTTAGCCATACCAAACACAAATTATTTCATATTAATGTGTGGTTAATTCCACAATTTCACAAAATATTTATTGATCATTTTCCTAAAGTATTTATAAAATCTATGTTCGTTTCCTCAAATTTAAGTATACGACTTTGTTTGAACTAAAATTGGAATTTTAAATAAAAACCCACACTTTGAGCTATACCAATCACACCATGTTCCGTATTGGCATATGGTTGGTTCCTGAATGTAGAAAATGACTTAAGGAATGTTTCTATAAGGTATATTGATAATAAAAGTGCGTTTGGTTGATTTTTAATGAGTAACACACATCTTTTACTAAAATTTCATTTTTAAACAGAAAGCAGGCACTTTGAGTCATCTTGGTAACACTGTGTGAAAAAATGACATTAAGAAGATTCTTACATATTAAAAATTACTTACAGATTTTTTTCCAAAAGCATCCAGACAATTAGAGCTTGTTTTTTTTTGAGTGACACGTTTTTTTCTAAAACAAAAGTTTTAAACTTAAAAGACATATTTTGAGTCATACAAGTCATGTAGTGTATCATATTGAGGTTTGATTGATTCTTACACGTCAAAAATGGCATATAGATCATTATCCTAAATTGTCAAAATAATATGAATATATTATCTCAATTTTGATTTTTCCACTAATCTTTTGAACTAAAATGTCAATTTTAAATAAAACACGCACACTTTTGGTCATACGATTCACACCATGTGTCAGATTAAAATGTAGTTGATTCCTACACATCGAAAATGACATAAGTATTATTTTAGTAAAGTATTAATAAAATCTTTGTGTGGTTTCTATGTCATCCTTGAGTGAAATAAGTTTTTAACTAAAAATAATTTATAAATTAAAAACATGCACATTGATTCATACTGATCACATTATATTTTATATTGACATGGAGCTAATTCCTAAAAATCAAAAATGACTTATGGATTGTTTTCATAATTGATCAGGAAAATAAAATAATTTTTTCTTGGTTGTTAGGGATTAAATCAAAATTTTAATTAAAATATCAATTTTAAACTAAAAAATATATTTTGATTCATACAGGCCAAACTATGTATCAGATTGAGGTACAATGTATTTTTAAATATAAATAATGACTCATTGTTCATTTTTATAATGTATAAAAACAATATGAATGTGTTTGCCTAATTTTGAATATGTCACACATCTTTTTTACTAAAATATCACTTAAAATGGAGACACAAAATGTGAGTGATACTGGTCACACTGTGCATCATATTGATGTTTAGTTTACTCCAACATGTTACAAATGACCTAAGGATCATTTTCCAAAAAAATCAGGAAAAATCAAGTATGTTTTCTTAGTTTTCTGTGAGTGAAACATGTTTTTAAATAAAATGTAACATTTAAACTAAAAAACACAATTAGATTCATATCGATCACACCATGTATCATATTGATGTGTGATTGATTCATACACATCACAAATGACTTATCAATCTTCTTCATAAAGTGTCAAAGTAATATGAATGGTCTCTATTAGTTTTAAGTGTTCCAATTATATTTTTAACTAAAATTAAATTTATAAACTGAAAACACACATTTAGAGTCATATAAATCAAATCATGTTTCCGATTGAGGTTTAGCTAATTACTACATCTCTAAAATGACTTTGGTATCATTTTACAGAATTATCAAAACAGTTTGAATGATTTTTATCAGTTTTGATCATGTCATGAATCTTTTGAACTAAAATGTCAATTTTAAGTAAAAACACACACACTGAGTCATATTTTTCACACCGTGTGCCAGATTAACAAGAGGTTGAATCCAACTTGTCAAAAATGACATAAGGATCATTATCCAAAATTATCAAGAAAATAAAACTATTTTTTCAATGTTTCTAGTGAGTGACACACGTTTTTAACTAAAAATGTAATTTTTAAAATGAAAACATGCAATTTGAGTCATATAGGACGTATCACATGTAAGATTTTCATGTGACTAATTCATAACTGACAAAAATGAATTATGGATCATTATTTTAAGGTATTAATATAATCTGATTGTGAATTCATGGTTTTCGGTGAGTGAAACATGTTTTAACTAAAATATCATTTATAAATTAAAACCACATATTTTTAATAATATTGGTCTCATAGTGTATCAAATTGTGGTTTGAATAATTAATACACATAAAAGATGACATATGGATCATTATAGTAAATTATCAAAATAATTTGGATGTGTTTTCTTATTTTTGAGTATTTTAAGATTATTTTTAAATAAAATTTCATTATAAACTAGAAAAATGAACTATGAGTCATACCAGTTCCACTGTGTGTTGTATTAATGTGAGATTGATTCTAACATGTCAAAAATTACTTAATGATCATTTTACTATAGTATTATTACAATTCAAGTTATTTTTAAGTGAGTGAAGCATGTATTTAACTAAAATGTCATTTTTAAAATGAAAACTCACATTTCATGTCATAATGGTCACATCATGCATCATATTGGGGTGTGACAGATCCCTAAACATCATAAAAGATTTATGGATGATTTCTATAATGTAAAAAAATGAATCCATTTCATTAGTTTTTTATATTTTATGCATCTTTTTTACTAAAATGTATTTTATAAACTAAAAGAACATATTTCAAGTCATATTATACACAATGTGTATAAGATTGATTCGAGGTGATTAATTCACTATAAAAAATGCTTTATTTATCATTTTTATGAAGTTTCAAAATTATCTTAATGTGTTTTCTCAATTTTGAGTATGTCATGTGTCTTTTGAACTCAAATGTCAATTTTAGAGAAAAACTTACACTTTGAGTCACAATAATATCAATATATATATAATTTACATTAATATGATTACTATATATAAAAAATGACATAAATATAATTTTCCTAAATATCAAGAAAATTCAGGTGTGCTTTATTTCCTTTCAATGGGTGACAGATATTTTTAACTAAAATTTTATTTTTATATTTAAAACAAGCACTTTGAGTCATATTAGTCACACCATGAGTAAAATTGATTTAATAATGATTCTTAAACATCAATAATGACATATGGATCACTTTCCTAATTTTTTACAATAATTTAAGCCTTTTTTCTTGGTTTTTTATAAGTGACACACATTTTAAACCAAAAATTCATGTTTAAATTAAAAACAAAAACTTAAGTCTTTTATATACTAAAAAAAAATATTAACAAACATAAAAAGATTAGATAAATAAAAAATAATTATATTTATATAAAAAATAGTACACGAGTTTATGATGAGATGTATATATATTCTAACACAATGTATTCATACCAGTTGTTTCTCAGAGAAATTATTCCCTGTTTTGATTACCAGGACTATTAAAAGTTTTGGTTGTTTTGGAAAAATATATATAAACAAATACTTATTACTTTTTTAAATTATATTATATTTATCATGAAAAATAACTCATCAGGTATACTATTTTTTTATGAAATAAGATATATTGGATAAGTTTGAAAATGTAATAACTACAATATATGTCATTTGTTAGTTTCAGAAAGTGCAGAAACATTGAGAAAAATATATAATTTTATTGATATATATTTTTATTGTGAAATAAAATTATATATAAACTAATAATTCTATAATTATATAATTTTATAGTATTTTTGTGCTGTTGGATTGTTTTTATTCTTGGATTTTTATGATATTTAAACACTGGTCTATCATAATTTGTTTTCATTAAAAAATAGAATAAAATTTAAAAATTGAGGTTTATTTGTAAAATATTTTGTATAGTTTATTATAAATTGATAAATATAATAATGTGTGGTCTATTTTTTGGGTATCCATGCATTAAATCCAAAAACGAAATATTTTTAGTATCCAAAATTGTTTATAGTGAGTAACCAATGATGCCTAAAAAATGGAATTTGTTTGAAATGGAATGAAAATATATTTCTTGTTATTAAACTATAGATTTTTACCCTTGAATCATGGGTATTAAGATGAATTGATCATTTTTTATTTTTTTCTTCAAATCTTACATCATTTTTTCCCACTAATACTAAATATTCCTTTTCTTACTATAAGATTTTCTATTTATAAGTGATGTGGGGACTAATGGGTACAAAATTGTGTTCACATGGGGATCCCATAAAATATAACTGATATATAAATCTGTAAAAATTATGAATTGTATTTAACTATAATTAAAATAGTAGAACATTTATTGGGATCACAAATTATGAAAACACACCTCATGTATACAGTTACAACTAAGACAACTTACTATTCATACTTGATGATTTCATCAACATTTTTAAGGCAAAGAAATTTTATAATGGAATGTCCATAAAATTTTTTTTTAAATTAAATTATAGTAATATAAACATCTTTTAATGCTGCATATTCTTAAAATTATAATTTTAGTGAATGAAAAATTTGAACTGGCAGAGAAAATGTACCTTTTAAAGGTATTTTTTCAAAAAGTGGTTGATAGTTTATATTATTGTGATTTGACCTTCCATTTTCGCTTCCCACTCTCCACATGTAATAAAATTCATTTATTAAGTCCATTTTTCATTAAATTTTAATGTTTTTTATTAATAATTCATTTTAATGGAATACCTCATAGTAATCATGTTTTTTTACATGTTTAAAAAACAATTCTATGAATGTTCGACTAATAAGTTTGATTGTGTGAACATACATATCTTGAAGGGGAAAAAGTTTTTTAGTGCCCATCTCATGATCTTCATGAGTCCCCACTCTCATATGATGTTTTAGAAGTTTTTTTGTGTGTTGACTATGTCCTTGGATATTGTACACTTTACCCCTTACAACAAGGTGCATGATGGGTGCTGATAGACACAAATCATAATTATTTTCCCCTACAGAATATTATTATAGGAATGTAATCAATGTATAATTAAAAATTAATTTAAATAATTATGATAAAATTTATTACCTATGGTAATAAAAAAAAATTAGGTGAATCACATCCCTCAATGTTAGGGGTGGGATCGACATGTAGTTGGTATTATTGTGTTGTTTCTTCTATTTGATTTATTCCCATTAAATTTAAAAAAAATAAGACTACCAATTAATTAATTTTTTTAGAGAATCTAATCATGTATAAATATCATCCATTTAATTATCTTTATCCCCTTGTTCATTTCATTTCACACATTTTTTTTGGGGTGACATTCCAAAGCCAACACCTCTGATGCAGCCATATTGTTCTAGCCTCTTCAAGGCAAAGAAAATTAGTCATTCATGGTTTAAAATAAATGATGATTAATATTCCTAAAGTAGATGAAAATTATAGTAAAATAATTAATCACTATTATTTAATTCTTTTATATGAATTTTTTATCATTATTTCATACATACACAAGTTTCCAATAATTTTTGTATGTTTTTATCTATTTTTATTATAGATTTATTTACAAAAACATCCTTTCATAACACAAGACATGCGATAGAAATGGATTTGGAAATTGATTCATCAATATATATATGTAATAAAATATAATTATATTATAGGTTAATCACACATAACACTATTAATATTGATTTAAAATAGATACCATTTTTTCCAGTTATGTGTTCCCTATCCTTATTTAAGATAGCTCTACGTTTTTTTATACATGATTCAAATTTTCAGCACACAGTTGTTGTTTCATAAATAAATAATTCTTCATCAAAGTGATCAATACACATATTTTCAAACAATGTATTACCAATTATAATATTCCCTAAAAGATTCCTCCACATGAAAACAAATAAACACAATACACATATCTTGGTTTATCATGTATGCATATTTCTATGGTGGGTATAGGTTAACATTCCCTTTATAATCACCAATATGATGCTTTTTAAGAATCACCCAAAATCCTCTACGAACATTTCCTATGAAATTTATTAAAATTATAATTCAGTATCCATCTAGTATAAATGCACTTGGTAAGGGATAATTAATAATAAATCAACATTTCATTATTTTTAAGTAAAATAATAAAAGTATATCATATTTTTATAACATTATCATCCCAAATTAGTGCCTTAACTATCAGAATAACTTTTTTCCACGTATCTACATCAAAATACATGTGAATTCAAGTGTTGAGTCTAATGTAACTCATTAAAATGGACATGTTAGGGTTAACGTTTTATCTTTATTCATTCCATCTAACCTCAAATTTGTTTCTTCTACTACTCACCTTCACGAATGTTTCCCACCATCACGATATTTGGATCATGTTTTTTGGTAAATATGTTATTAACCTTTTACCATTTTTTAGCTTTATCATCATCAATATATTGATCCTTAGGATTGGTAGCATCAGAATGTGGATAAACTTGTTTTTCCTCTATATTGGGAGTATTATATTGATGAAAAAAATGTTCTTCCTCATCATTGGGAGCATCAAAAAAGATAGGAATGTTTCGGTTCCATAGGATTTGGGGCATCTACATGTATTAAAGGCATTATTTTGAGAAGTGGTTGAACATTTAATTTATATTACATAATCATAGTAGCAAAAATATAATGATACGAGGTAAAATAATGTATATAAAAAATTATATCATGATTATTGAACCTTAAATTTCTATTTGAAGGTTGAATGTATTTGACCCCCCTATTGAGTATCTCAATCCTCTCATTATGGTTTCCTTTTACATATAACACCCTATCTACACTGGGAAACCCATGAAACAATTTTGATGTCGCAATGAAATGGAAATACTTACTTGAATTGACATATTACCCTTTAGTGTTTTTGGTTGATAACTGAACAATTAACCACTTTATTTTTGTAGGATATCGAACATAAAATATTGTTACTGCCTGTAATGCCATTATAAAAACTTTTTCATTGTAAATTTCTTTACTGAAATCTAGTTTCATATACCCTAATTCATTTATTCTAAGACCACTTTTGTTTTCAAACCACATGCATTAAAAAATAACCACATTGAACGTTTTACAATACAACTCCCATATTTTTTCAATGATGCTTCTGTATTACAAATTTTCATAAATTGGACTTCTATCCTTGGTACCATATATATATGAATATCATAAGCAACAAGTGTAACTCCACTATTTTTTATGGTACTTCATTCATCATGTTACTTTTTATAGAAATCATAACCATTAATTACATAACCAATATAAGATAATACATGGAAACATGTTACTCTAGCTAGGCATCAAAGTCAATCAACAATTTTATTTTATTTTGTAGTTGACTCCATAAAAATATGTCTTTAAACCGTCCTATTAAATACTGATTGTGTGTATTCAATATCCATCAATCATCCCTTGAAGGAATAACACACCTAAGAATTAATTTGTGGGTTTCAACATATGTTGAAACCTCTAAACTATTATGCAAAACATAAAGGCGAGTTTTCTTCCATTTTGTAACAACAATTGAGAAAACATCCATTCTGTAAATTTCTTTAACAAAAAGTCACCTTATGTGATGATATTTTGGTAACAAATGATTTACACATTAGAAATGTGGTCATTATAGAATTAAATGGCTTCCACAATAATGAATCACTCTAAAATAAAACATTTTGGTGGACTTTAATTTTTGGATTACCATTTCAAAATATTTATATAAAATTCAAGGAGTAACATCTATTTATAATGTATAGAACCACATTTATGGATCTTGATCACCATGTAAAAAATTAATTGAACAATAATATAAAATAATTACATAGGGATGAAAATATCCATTTTACATATTATGATAGCAATTTACTCTTCCACAGTTGGAAAATTCACCAACTCTATAACATTAAAACATATTTCATTGAAAAAAAGAGATATTGATTAATGTATGATGATTATTCCAATAAAAAATGAAATTTAAATCTAAAATAATTAGATATTTCATCAAAATATGTAAATTAAGTGATGTTATTCCCCTTAAGATAAAAATAGATTTTTACAAAATATTTTTGATATATGATGAATTCTATTGTAGAACCTTAACATCATTCAGGATGTTACAAAACTAATATCTCTCTTTACTAGAAAAAGTGTTTGTAGATAATGGAAGAAAATTATGACTTTCACCTTTCATAGGAACCAACTCTTCCCATATCCACATTTTTATCATTTCTTACCTAGCCTTAATTCCATCTTTCATATTTTCTGGTGCATTTAGTGACCGAATGATGAAATAATCTGATATATTTTTCCACATATATTACATCAATAAAATGAATGATGTACAAAAAATTCCAATATGATGATTAAAAATAAATTTATCTTCTTTTACAACCAGTATTCATATTGTTTTTTGAAGAAGCTTTACCAAAAGCAGTGTCAATATATTTTACTTTCTTAAAGCATTGATCACATGTTAGTAGATATAGTTCCATTTTTTCTATATAATTCCCATAAAATTATTATTCCCAATATTGGAATTAATTTTTTTATGGTATAAATTTGTGATTTCCTAGAAAAATTTTCTTTGATTAATGTTTCAACCTAATCATGTGTGTACCTTATTCACAAATGGGAAAACCTTGACTTCCTTTAATTCTATATCCTAAAGAATTTACCAAATAAGTAAATTTATTTATCACCCCATACAATATAACTCTCAATGTGAATGTTTATTTATACAACAATAAAACAACATTACAGTTGAATCCCAAATTAATATAAAATCTTTTGTCAATGGAAAAAAAATAATATCAATATAATTAATCATTTTTTTATTTCTGATAAAAGAGAGGAAAACATAATTTATTTTCCTTTCATGCATAATCATGGTGTAACGTTATAATTCACCAACACAACTAGTCATGTATTTTGAGTTCTTATTTGTAAACCAAAATGGTTCACTTCATCTATAGTTAGTACAAGATAATAGTTTCTTGAATCATTTATATGTTCAAGATACTCATGATCAATTTTCATCAAATGAGAGGAGCATCCTAGGTGAAAATGTTTCCTATAATTACTTATTGTCTTTTTGTGCCACATAAACTTCATTACAACCTCGTCACTTCCATATAGGTGCCTAAAACATGGAATGAATATTAAAAACCAGACAAATTTCAAATGAATTGATTCATATTTCTTAAATCCAAACAGACCACAGTTTGGGAATTTTAAATTGATTCATGGTTCTTGTGAAATAATATACATTGATTTGGATATGCATGTATTCTTTCAATGTTCATACCAATTGAAAATAAATTTTTTGGCGTCATATATTTGGAAAGTAATCTCATTATTAGGTGGTATAATATCATTCCAGTGATCAAGTAGTTCAATAAATATTGAGTTATTATATCTGTTTCCATATTTTACATTATATAGAGTAATTATGGAAGAAAATGTTGTATATTTATTATAACCAACATTTAGTGGAATCTTTTCATAACTCTTTATCTTCTAAATAAATTTTGTAAAATCATGAATTTCATCCTCAACTATTATTTTTATTTCCTCAATTTGATCTTCTTCATTGTTCACACATGTAATAATATCCTTAATATGATCTTCACTATTGTTCACAATTATTATCATAGTAGATGATCTATATAATGTAGAGTTATCCCACTCACTAGCTACATTTAGTTTCCACCATTTTTAGTACATCATTTATAATGTAAATCTATTCTATAAAAGATAAATTATTCTTCCAACGCCTTTGGACTAATTAGTCTTGAATAAATATATTGTTAAGAGAGATAATGTATTTTATAATGATCATATGTAAGATATTTTAAAACCTTTATAAACTATTTCATCTGAACCTCATTAATGTTTTTGATATGATTTTAATCCATACATTTAAGATTTATATCTATCCAATTTGATTTATTGATATTAATATTTTAAAAAAAATGAAGAATGCATGAGTTTATAACCCTAATAGTAAATTCCTAAAGATTCATTTAAGCTAAATGACGCCATTTTCCTAAGATAATAAGAGAAAAATGATTTTTATTGAGTTTTTTTATATTGGTGGAAAACATTGAAGGAAGAGAATGTGTGATATCTATAAAATTACAAAGAATGAAATTAAATTTTAATTTATTGCAAAACAATGAGATCAATGATGATTTCTACAACTTTTCAATGTGTTATATTACAAGAGGGATGAGTTGGTAATTGTTCTTTTATTCACTTGGTACATGGAGGGATAGGTGACACTTCATTGAAGGGATGATTAAGATCCAAAGTTAATGATATTTAATTTCATTATAAAAATGTTGCTTGGGAATAATCACCTTGTCTTTTGAACCCAATGTTTGAATAAAATCAAGAATTTATGTCTCTAAACTATAATTCTTAGGTTGGGGTCCTCAATCTTTTAGAAAAATTGAAGAAAAAATTTATTAAGGTTTTAAGAATGCATAACATTTAAATAATTATCACGGCTATGATGAAGCCTCAATGAAAAACAGTTTAAATTATTATTAGGGAGGGAAGGGACAATAAAAATTATGATAAGTTGAGGAAGTGTAATAGTGGGAAAAAAAGAAATCTTAAACTCAAACTAAATGTTGGATTATAAGGCTAGCTATATAGGATCACTTGAAAAAAAAACACAGCCTAAGTGGAACCAACCTAGAGGAACAACCATAGAAAAATGTCAATGTGGAAACTAGGAGCACGGTTTAAATAAAACGGATGTAGATATGACTACTTTGAATATTAGTCACGATTCCAATTTACGCAGTGAAAGGTAGTCTATGTGGAACTTTAAAGAGAGTTATAAGAGTCCTTGTAACTTGGGCCAAGGTTTAAATAAAATAATGGGTCTGTCTTAGTGGGGTGAGCCAATAAATTTAGCTAAAAATGATCAATGTGATGACATAATGAAATCCAACGGTTGTTAGAATGAATGCAAGTGGAACCAAGAGACAGAATGCACTTACAATGAAGACTCACTTATAATTGGAATCTAGGATGGAATAAGAGTGGAATGAATCTTTAATGGGGTCAGCAGGGGTAAAGACTACTATGTGTAAGAAATTTCAGATCTCAGGCACTCGGAATGAAAAATTAGGTTAATTGAGTCAACTTGAAAATGTTCATTCTACGAGTTCTCCGGATGCTTGTGGTAAAAACAAAAATTGTCCTATATCTCAGTGGGGACACTCAATGAGATTACCTTTTAAGCAGGGTCATGTGAATGATTCATGTGGTTGGGGTGTGTCATCTAATGATGGAGATTGGAAAAATTAGGCCCTTCCTATCAAGTCAAAGAATCAATGTGACAGTAATATTATAATTGGTATGCTTACTACAACTCGACAACATTTTGACACATTCATTTTAGAGAAGTAAGAAATTATTTCTGATTTTGAACTAGTTATGTAAGATAAACTAAAGAGGAGTAGAAATAATTATATATCTAATGATTTGAGAGGGTTGATTTGTGGGAGAATTTTAAGGGGGAATGGCTATAGAGATAAAATTTTGTGATAACTTGAAAAGAAATAAGAATTGTGTTATATTTGGGTTGAATTTATAATATGAAGAAGGGTTTTATCATCTCTTTCAAAAAAATGCCGATAATGATGAGTTTTATTAGTGGTAAAATAATAAGCAGTGATAAAATATATCCTTATCATCATTATTTAGCTTTCATCAAGATATAACTTTTTAGTGCTAATTTGGAACTGATAAAGATGGGTTTTATTAGTTCTTATTATTTAAACACACATAAAATCTCTATTTACCAACACTTGTTTAAGCTTCGATAAAAACTGTTTCAAATAGCATAAAAAAGAATTAAATGGATTTATATTAGAAATGAAAAATAACAAAAAAATTAAAAATAACATTATTATTGAATACATAATCTTAAACGAATAAATGTTATAAAAGAGAAAAATTGAATATTTAATCATGAATATACTTCATAAATATTAAAAAATGGATTAGTTTTATTGATTATATAAATTATTAAAAAATTGAAAATGGGTACACATTAAAATTAAGATGAATACATGTTGAATATATTAAATCTTGGTAAATAATTATACGTAAATAAATATTATCAAATGATTATATTATTTAAAATAAAAAATTAATAAATAATAAAAATGAGTAAATAATACTAACTCAAATAATTTAAAAATTGAATAAATATAAGCGAAGATACAACATTAATATTTTAAAAAATTATTTCAAATTATTAATTGAATGAATGTTAAATACGTGAAAAACTAAGAGATTATTAAAAATTCATTTACATAAATTAATTATATTGATTTCAAAATTTTAAAAAAAATTACAACATAAAAAATAAAATTGGATAAATAATAATCATATAAGTTAAATACATATTAAGAATATTAAAAAATTGTTAATTATTATGTTTAATTTATAAAATTAATTTCAAGAATAGTAAACACATAAAAATTGAGCAAAATATTAAAAAAAATTCTTCGACATAGATAAATTATATAAATTTCAAACATTTAAATTATATTACAACTTAGTAAATGAAATTGAATAAATAATAATCATATAAATTTTAAAAAAATATTGAGAATATTATATCTTAGTAAATATTAAATTAATATTAAAAATTAATAAACTCAAAAAATATTAAAATTTTAATTTATAATAAACTCAAAACCCAGATAAAAACATCCAAAATGACTAGAATTAGAATATGAGATGAGATAGGGTTGTAATATCATAATCCAATCAAATTTAGACATGTTGGTAAATTAATTTAATCCTTATCAATTTTATTTATCCTTATTTAATCTATTTAAGTTTATTTGTGGTAATACTATTCTAAATTTTATATTGTTATAAATACTTGTTTATGTGTTGTGAATTGTCCATAATTGGATACTTTATGAAGTTTCCAAATATGTAAATTTAAATTTATAATTTATAAAAAAAATTTATTTTTAAACAATTTAATAATATGTAATTTTTATAAAATATCAATATTTTCAATTTTGACACTATTCATTTATTTTAATTTAAATAAAATACACACATAGGATATATTCAAAAAAATATATTTAATAAATTCTTAACATGTCATATTATTCTAAAAAAAATTTTTATCACATTAATTAGTTCATAAAATATTTATTTTAATATTTTTAAAACCATTTATTTTAATATTTCTCTTAAGAAAATAATTACTTCAACATTTTTTATAATTATTTAATATACTTATTTGTTGCATAAAAATTAAAAATAAAATACTTTGATGAATAGAAATATACTATCATTCATAAGAACACTTTTAGTATAATTTATCTTCTAAAACAACAAACTTTTAAAATATTATCTTTTTTAAAGTATGAAGGTGACAACTTTGACATTATTTAAAATAAAATAATATAAATGTCATAATATTTTTTATAAGGCTCCAAATGGTCCAAAAGTAGACCCTTGGATGATTAGGATATATATATACTCTACCAATAAGTTTTGTTCAAGTTTATGGTCCTTTGGATGGGTATTGTTATTTTAATAAAAACTATATTATTGATTTTTTCACTAAATAAATAATTTCTGCATCATTAATGTATAAACTATTAAGGTAATTATATATTTCTCAAAAATCACAAATAAATTACCATGATGAGGAAAAACATTTTTTCTATAAATTTAATATTTATAATCAAATTTATATTATGTATAACCTTATATTAAAAATACTTTAATTATTAATGATTGAGTGAGACATATTTCACATTCTTTAAATAAAATAAATTAAAGGTCTTAATCAAATCCAAGTGGGATGAAAAAGATACCATTTCAACCAAAGTATATTTTACGATGAAATATAATCATCTAATTATATTAATATAAGTGTTAATGTAATTTTATAATATTATTTTTACCCTTAATTACCTGATTTACCTTTAACTGTTGTAAATAAAATATATCGTAGTTACTATTCATATTGCCTTAAAATAAAAAGTAGCCTACTTACAAAATTTGGACCTACTGATTCCAAATATGGAATCCATTTTCACAAATTCAAAACACAAAAGTTGCAGTATTTAATTTGAAATTAATCCCGCTGTTGAGAAAACTGGTTTTGAACGTTAAAACATTGCAAAAGATTGAAATGTTTTTACCTATGAATTCAATTTAAAATTAATAATAATGACATAAATTATATTAAATGGTAAAAATATATTCTATTTATACTTTAAAACCTTTCAATAATATATTTTAACCATATAAATTATTTTGATGAAAAAAGTTGTTTTCAATTAAAATTTTGCATATTTTAACTAATCATCTAAATAAGAAACTTATCCCAAAAATATCAAAAATTTATCCAGTGTAAATTTTTATATCCTGATTTCAAGAAAGAAGTTTAATTTTTCAAATTGAACTTATAAACATATCAAAAACATGATTTAATGTGGGTGCACCATCAAAAGGCGACAAAACTGCATTTTTTGAAAAATACTTATTTTACCCGAAAAATTTATTTTGTTCTCATACCATGTTCTAGAATAATTGTAATATGAATAATATTGTTATAAAATTCAAAATGTGGTTAATACTATTCATAACGGCTAGTTCATAATAACAATATATCATTGTTTACTGAAACTTGGTATTGCGTACAACACACGCTATTAAGGAAGGTCACTCTTGCCTACAACAAAAGCCAAGAATAGTGTTTTCATATACTACAATCTAATACGGTGTTGCACATAGTTCAAGATAATCTTGGTGTAGCATGCAATAGAAGACATCAAATAAATTAAAAAATTATTTCTTATAAAATCTCGGGGTGTTACATTCAACCCCCCCTTAAAATGAATTTCTCCTTTGAAATTAATCAGGGTTATAAATCGTTTACTACTTGAAAGTTTCTTTCATAGAAACCCACATCATAAAAAGGAATACTAAAATGTAATTTAAAAAAGGAAATTTAGAAACATAACGGTCACCCAAATTAACCAAGCACTGGGTTTACACTTATGAGAATATAGGTCAAAATATGGATATGGAAGATAAATCTAAGTATCATGTTCTATTGAAGAGTGGTAGAGAACATGACTATGAAAAATCCAACAATCACAAAGCCATACATTTGTGATGATTTATGGTACCATTTGATTCATCAGATATTAGGACACTATGTAACACCCCGAGATTTTATGAAAAATATTCTTTTCATTAATGTCTTGTGTTGTACGCTACACCAAAAGGAGCTTTCCCAACACGCATCCTTGACTTTCCTTGCATTACACACAATCATGACCTTCCTCAATAGCTTGCATCGTACGCAATACCGAGTTTCACTATACAACGATATGGTATTAAAATATTATTAAAACTAGCCGTTATGAATAGTAATAACCACTTTTTGAAATTTTGTAAATTTTAATTTTCAAAATGGACTTCATTTTTGGATTCGGAATATCGAAATTAGCTTGGGGTGAAATTTTAGTACTTTTCGGATAACTTTCATATTCTGATGAATAGTGAAAATTACTAAATTTTAATTAAAAAGAACTTTTTTAATAGAAATAATTAATAGTGATAAATTATTAATTTTAGTGGTTTTAAATTATATTTAGAATATATTTTTACAATTTAATACAATTTTTCTCATTGGATGTAATTCTACATTTAAACCAGACATAAACAAGTGTCAATCTTTTGATGGTTATTATCTCTTAAAAACACGCTATTTGTTTTGACGACGGGAATTAATTTTTAAATTAATTAATGCAACTAATATGTTTTGAATTTGGTAAAATAGACATCATTTTTGAGTTCATAATATCAAATATAGCTTAGGCCTAATTTTTGGTATTTTTCTGGAAACTTTCATTTTTTGATTAATAGTGAAACCACTAAGTGGTAGTTAAAAAAATGAATTTTTCATAAAAATTAATTTTACCGCTTCTGTGAGTGGAATTTCAAAAATCCGAGAGACACGGTTGATGTTAGTAAGTAAAATGTGGTTCAATGAGATGAAAATAATTTTTGGTGAATAGTAACTTTTTACTTTTTTTTACCACGGTTAAAAGTAAATAGGGTAATTAAGGGTAAAAATGATATTATTATTACCCTAACACATGTCCTAATTCTATTGTACAAGTGTAATTCGACCAAAAACAACTTTAGGAATAAAATATGACCATTTAGGCCCACATGGATTAGATTAGGACATTTATTATTAATTTATTTAAAGAAGGATAAAATAGTTAAAATCAATTTTTAATAAGTAAATCATTATTAAAATGGGGTAATACATAAGATAAATTCAACTATAAATATTCATTAGAAAGCTAAAAAGATTTCCTAAATAATGGTATTTTATTTGTAATTTTTAGACATTAAATAATTTAATTTATTTATGACACAACGATGATGCCGTAATTATCTTATTAATGAAATATTGACATAATTGATGTTATAAATACCCAAATAAATATAATTTGAGACTTTTTATGAACTAAACTAATTTTCTAGGTTAATATGACATGTTAGGATTTATTTAATTAACTTTGGTCGAAGTAATAATTCTGTTATGAGTTTCAAAAAAATCAACTATTGAATAGTGTCAAAATTGACATAAAATAGTTTTTAAAGCAAATATTATATTATTAATTGTAATTTTATTCCTAAAAATCGATGTTTCGGCCAAATGACTTAGATAAGGTAATATATATTAATAAAACACAACTTGGGGTTCGCTTGGATGTATATGGTATGTTTATTAACTATATAATATAAAAATACAAAGTGACATGGTAAATGTCAATCTAATTAACTAAGAGTTATAACTAATAGATAAGGTTAATATAATGACCTAAACTTGTCTAAATTCTATTGGATGAGAGGATTTAGACCCATCCCAACCTTAGCTTAGAAATAACTCAATTTGGAGCTATTTAATCCCGAACTTGACTTTATAATAAAATAATATTTTTAGTTATTCCAAAGGTGCCCCTCTCCTCCCTTATAAAAGGGCACCTCCTCCCCCTCTTCCTCACACCACTTTGAGCCTTCAATCTCGGCCAACCCCTGCCAATTTATTCTCTCCACTTCCCAAGAAACATCCTAGAGGTTCTGGTCTTCTTCAAAGTCCTATTTTAGTGCCCTAAAAGGAGGTCTCAATGAAGCACTTCAAAGAAGAGGTAATGTCCGTTATCGATTCTTTCATCTTTATTTCTTCTTGCACTTCTTCTTATTTAGTTGTTTCATTATGAAGTAATAACATTAGTATCACTCATATACTGATATGTTATTATATGTATGAAAAAACCCTATTTCACCATCTATCCATCCTACGGAAAATGAAATCACCGTGCGTGCGTACGTATAGAATACCGTCTCTACGCCGTGGTGTAATCTATTTTCCACCACCACCTTACTTGGATGGGTATAATGGTGCACATAATAACTATATATGATTATTGTAAAGTGATATTTATTCTGATATAGTATACATACACTCCAATACAATTCCACGATCATGAGAACGATATCATCGCTTGTGCGTATGTATGGACTACCGTCTCCACGACGCGATGAGATACATTCTCCATGTTAACCATTCATGAATGATTATAAAGTATATATAATAAGTAATCATGAAATATATGACATAATAATGATACTAGATTTATGTGTATATATATGTATGTCATCTACTTAATTCCATTCAACTCAATAAGGAAACGAAAACAGCGTTCATGCGTATGTACGGCCTACTGTCTCCATGAACAGTGTATTTCCTTCCATTTACTAATCAATTATATATAGGTATATTCTTAATATATATTTTATATAAATCATGTTTTATTTTCTGGAATTAAGTAATCATGATCTAAGTAATCATATGAATAATTACAAGTCAAAACACGGACGAAAAATGAAACGATTTTACCCAAAACGCTCTTTAACATGGAATTTACCAAATAACGGGTAATATAAAGTCATAAGTGAACCATATATGATATAATAACAATGAATATGACTATGGAATAAGTCAATAACATTATTTAAATCGTTATACAGGAGGTTCGGACACTTACGAAGCAAATCGGACCTAAGGTAAGGGAAAATATCACAATCTCATTTTTATCCGAGATTGTTTATACTTTGGTATTTACTGGGGTGTATTTTATCATCCACATCCATGTTTCCTCAATATGTAATATTATTTCAATCCACCTAAAATTTTCAAAATTCAATTTTACCCTCCCGTGAGTTTTTAGTAAAAGATATGAAAGGAATCTTTTGTTGTTTTTCTTACGAGGTACTTTTTGACATTTCGGACAAAAGTACGAGAAGAATGTTTTTTTAACTTATATGGAATGAATGGATTTTTAAAACATTATTTCCAAGAAGCTTCCGTTAAAAGTTTTCAAGTTTATTTTTAATCAACTTATTTAGCTTAAAATTGTATGACATGTTAAGAAAGGAAAATGTTTTTGATGTAGAAAAGATATTTTCCTCAAGAATGGAGTTCAAGGGTTTTATCAAAATTATTTTCCATCTATGATAATAAAGGGTTCTGTTTATATCCCTATTATTACATTGATTTGATTATGTTATGATGGAATAATTTTTTTTAATTCCTTTATCTTATATGAATTGTTTTATGATGTCACAATGTTTAAGATTCCCATTTTTATTACATGGGTTATGTTATGATGTATGGTTTATGATTTTTTGGCACACATAAGAATGGTATCATTATGAGATGGGTGGGACCTATATCTCCCTCCAATGCATTGGGTAAATATTATTTATCTCATGAGATAGACATGGCTGGAACGGCAGGTTAAACCGGTTCAGTGAAATAGGACTGAAACGAGGAGTGAACTCGGTTCAGAAGTGGACTTTGTCCACTAAGATAGTCTTGTCAATGAGTCTTGACTAACAAGAAATTATTCTCAATGATTATGTGTGTATTCCACAAATTTTCATGTTTTAAGTTGTGATTATTGGGATTACATTTCACTACTATGATTTTTCCCATGTTATGATATTATGATCACTTTTGTAGGTTAAGATTTCCAAAATGTTATATTCTTATGAATATTATGTGATTGATATTTCTTTTGTTTACCCTTACTGAGCATTTGAGCTCACCCTTTTATGTTTTCATTTCCCCAGGATATAAAGAAAGGTTTTAGGTATAAAAAAAAGGAGATATTTATGGAAGATGTTGAAGATCATTCACCATGATTAGAAGATTATATTCCAAGTTTCCAAAGACACTAAAATATTACAGTCCTTGTGTGTGTGTTTTTGTTATGTACTAAGTATTCCGCAAAAGTAATTTAATGTCAATGTACGTTAAGCTTCGGGTCTCTACAGTTGGTATCATAGGAAATGTTTTGTCAACCTTTGGAAACTAGGATGCGAAAACGTTAGTGAGATCCCTAGAGATATTTCTAAGGTATGTCTAGGGATGTCCCCAAGGATAAGTATACATATAGGATATAGTCCTAGAACAACGGTAACGATCATAGAATTTGACCTAAGATATTGAGGATACTCCCCCTTTTTTATGTTGTTTTCCCTAGCATGATTTTTGCCTCTCACACTATTCTTTTTGGGTTTTAGATGATGGCTAGAACCCGAAGGAACCGTTTTGATCAATGCAATGGACAATGCAATGATTGTCCTCCTGAACAAACAAATGTTGTGGGAGATGGAGTAAAAAATCTTATTGCTATACTTAAATAAGCTATGAATCATTCTGGACTTCCAAATGAGCAGATAAGGGAACTATATTCTATTGAGTCCTTTATGAGGCAACGTCCACCTTCTTTCAGTGGGTCTTCTGATCCACTTGTTGCTGAACAATGGATCAGTACTACTGAAAAGATATTTTCAGTTCTTCAATGTTCTGAACATGATCAAGTCATCTTAGCAGTATATCGTTTGGAAGGTGAAGCTGATCAATGGTGTAATCTTATCAAGAATATGAGGCAATGATATGAAATTGAGTCTATGGAATGGGACGAGTTCAAGAACTTATTTTTCAATAAGTACTTCCCTCGTATTCTTCGAACAAAGATGGAGAAGGTGTTTCTTGAACTATAGCAAAAGGATGATGAATCTGTTGGTATATACAAAGCGAATTTTACAAGCCATGCAAGGTATGCATCTGGATTTATCATCCAACCTGAAAGTAAAGTTGATTGATTCTTCAGTGGCTTAAAACCAAATCTTCGAAGGGAGTTAGCTATAAGAGACTTTAGTAGCTATGAAGAAATTGTGTGTTGTGCTGTCAAGGTAGAAATGGAAGTTGGTGTTACTTATCCATCTCATAGTTTTGACAAGAAACGAAAGATGGAGCTTAAGGAGAAATCTCATAATAATGGTGAAAAGAAGATGAATGTTTCCTTATGCTCAAAGTGTGGAAAGAAGCATGGTGGATATTGTCTTAAAGGGACTAGAAAATGTTTTATGTGTGGAAAAGAAGGTCATCGATCATCTGAGTGTCGAAGTAATGGAAAAAAGGTTTCTAATGATGTGCATAAAGAAAAGACTACAGAGAACGCACCAATAACACTTCAATGCTTCAAGTTCAAGGAGATGGGACATTATGCCAATAAATTCCCTAATCCAAGGATTAGTGATGATTGACATGAGAAACCACTTAAGGAAAAGGAAAAAGGGAAGTCACATGCGATCACTATTGGCAATGTTGAATATGAAAACGATGTGGGGGAATGATTAAGTGTTTATGTAAAGGGATTCCAAAATAATATTGTATATAGTATCGAGGAATATTGGAATATTTATGTATTTGTCTATTATGGTTTTCAATAATTTTATGGTACCAGTAACCATAGAATGTGATTGAGATATTTTTGGAAAAAAAAGATGATATGCGCATAATGAAAGGAAAATGAGAAAATGAAATGTTTGACCATATTCATGAGCTCATGACTGATATAAGGAGAAGGTTATATCATGTTTTGAGTATATAGAATTTTTGGATTTTGGTATGTTGAAAGAGTTAACATTTTACTGCATTCATGTTTTCACTATGGTTCAATTAATGGGTATTCATTCTTCAAGATAATACATGATTAAGGTATTCACATGTTTGTAATTTGACTAACAAGATATATCTTATGATATATGGGGGATAAATGATGGCATTCACGTGATTTTTATGTGACATTTCAAGTAATCATTTTCTTTATACTATGAGCTTGGACCGAAGTATTTTAGATAAACCAAAAGATTAGAATGGATTATGTGGGACATAAGTTAGGATAAAACATTTTTCGATATTATTGATCGGATGTTATAGTAATATAGCTTTAGAAAAAGGACAACCTATAGGACGGGCGACAGCCCATCGCGTCGGACAAGGCTATGTGAATCGAACCCCCAACCGAAGTGTGACTGGCCTTTATCGCCTACCACTGGCCTACAGGAAGTCCCTGTTTGGTAGAAACTAGTTTTATTAAGCAGTATGATATATGAAGTATATGTCCATTTTAGGGACCATTTATCATTAATCTCAGTATAGATGGACTTATGTATTATTTTGATAAATTTTCTAACCTTGTGTTTGAGACAGATGGAATGACCCATCATTCTATCACATGATCTGTTAACACATCACAAATGACAAATTCAACATCATTTCTCTAAGATATGAAGTGGAAATTTTCGAAAGAACGATCAACGGTGAGACTATACAGAAATCACGAAAGTATTTATTCTAATTCCAATTTCATCAACTTTAGGGAAACGATCTTGAAAACCAAAAATGTTGTCCTAGTGGTCTTATATCTGATGAATCAGATGGTACCTTAGATCATCACAAACTTATGGCTTTGTGATTGCTGGCTTTTCCATAGCCATGTTCTCTACCACTCTCCATCAGAACATGATGGTTAGATTTCTCTTCCATATCCATATTTTCACCTATGTGGAAACCCAGTGATTAGTTTATTTGGGTAATCGTTACATTTCATACATTAGTTTTTTAATCCAAGTTTTGGTATTCCTTTTTACGATTTGGGAGTCTATTAAAGAAAATTTCAAGTAGTAAACCATTTATAACCCGGACGAATTTCGAGGGCGAAATTCATTTTAAGGGGGGAAGAATGTAACACCCCGATATTTTATGAAACATATTCTTTTCATTAATGTCTTGTGTTGTACGCTACACTAAAAAGAGATTTCACAACATGCATCCTTGACTTGACTTGAATTACACGCCATCACGACCTTCCTCGATATCTTGCGTCGTACGCAATACCGAGTTTCACTAAACAACGACATGCTATTAAAATATTATTAAAACTAGCCGTTATAAATAGTAATACCCACTTTTTGAAATTTTTTAAACTTTATTTTTCAAAATGGACTTCATTTTTTGATTCGGAATATCGAAATTATCTTAGGGTGAAATTTTGGTACTTTTCGGATAACTATCATATTTTGATAAATAGTGAAAATTACTAAATTTTAATTAAAAATAACTTTTTTAATAGAAATAATTAATAGTGATAAATTATTAATTTGAGTGGTTTTAAAGTATATTTAGAATATATTTTTACAATTTAATACAATGTTGGTCATTGGATGTAATTCTACATTTAAACCAGACATAAACAAGTGTCAATCTTTTGATGGTTATTATCTCTTAAAAACACACTATTTTTTTTGAAGACGAGAATTAATTTTTAAATTAATTAATGAAAAAAATATGTTTTGAATTTGGTAAAATAGACATCATTTTTCAGTTCATAATATCAAATATATCTTAGGCCTAATTTTTGGTATTTTTATGAAAACTTTCATTTTTTGATGAATAGTAAAACCACTAAGTGGTAGTTAAAAAAATGAATTTTTCCTAAAACTTAATATTACCGCTTCTGTGAGTGGAATTTCAAAAATCCGAGAGACAAGGTTGATGTTAGTAAGTAAAATGTGGTTCAATGAGATGAAAATAATTTTTGGTGAATAGTAACTTTTTACTTTTTTTTACCACAGTTAAAAGTAAATAGGGTGATTAATGGTAAAAATGATATTATCATTACCCTAACACATGTCCTAATTCTATTGGACAAGTTTAAATCGACCAAAAACAACCTTAGGAATAAAATATGACCATTTAGGCCCACTTGGATTAGATTAGGACATTTATTATTAATTTATTTAAAGAAGGGTTAAAATAGTTAAAATCAATTTTTAATAAGTAAATAATTTTTAATATGGGGTTATACATAAGAACAATTCGACTATAAATATTAATTAGAAAGCTAAAAATAATTCCTAAATAATGGTATTTTATTTTTAATTTTTAGACATTAAATAATTTAATTTATTTATGACACAACGATGATGCAGTAATTATCTTATTAATGAAATATTGACATATTCGATATTATAAATACCCAAATAAATATAATTTGAGACTCTCTATGAACTAAAATAATTTTATAGGTTAATATGACATGTTAGGATTTATTTAATTAACTTTGGTCGAAGTAATCTTTCTGTTATGAGTTTCAAAAAAATCAACTATTGAATAGTGTCAAAATTGACATAAAATAGTATTTAAAACAAATATTATATTATTAATTGTCATTTTATTCCTAGAAATCTATGGTTTGGAAAAATGACTTAGATAAGGTTATATATATTAATAAAACCCAACTTGGGGGTCGCTTGGATGTATATGGTAAGTTTATTAAATATATAATATAAAAATACAAAGTGACATGGTAATTGTCAATCTGATTAACTAAGAGTTAAAATTAAAAGATAAGGTTAATATAATGACCTAAACTTGTCTAAATTTTATTGGATGAGATAATTTCGACCCATACCCACCTTAGATTAGAAATAACTCAATTTTGAGCTATTTAAACCCGAACTTGACTTTATAATAAAATAATATTTTTAGTTATTCCAAAGGTGCCCCTCTCCTCCCTTATAAAAGGGCACCTCCTCCCCCTCTTCCTCACACCACTTTGAGCCTTCAAGCTCGGCCAAACCCTGACAATTTCTTCTCTCCACATCCCTAGAAAAATTCTAGAGGTTTTGGTCTTCTTCAAAGACCTATGTTAGTTCCCTAAAAGGAGGTCTCAAAGAAGCACTTCAAAGAAGAGGTAATGTCCGTTACCGATTCTTTCAACTTTATTTCTTCTTCCACTTATTCTTCTTTAGTTGTTTCATTATGAAGTAATAACATCAGTATCACTCATATAATGATATATTATTATAAGTATGAAACAACCCTATTTAACCATCTATCCATCCTATGGAAAATGAAATCACCGCGCGTGCGTACGTACGGAATACCGTCTCCATGCCGTGGTGCAATCAATTTTCCAACACCACCTTACTTGGATGGGTATAATGGTGTACATAATAACTATATATGATTATTGTGAAGTGATATTGATTCTGATATAGTATACATACACTCCAATACAATTCCATGATCATGAGAACGATATCATCGCTCGTGCGTACGTACGGACTACCGTCTCCACGACGCGATGAGATACATTCTCCACGTTATCCATTCATGAATGATTATAAATTATATATAATAAGTAATAATGAAATATATGACATAATAATGATACTGGATTTATGTGTATATATATGTATGTCATCTACTTAATTCCATTCAACTCAATAAGGAAACGAAAACATGGTTCATGCATACGTACGGCCTACCGTCTCCATGAACAGTGTATTTCTTTCCATTTACTAATCTATTATATATATTTATATTCTAAATATATATTACATATAAATCATGTTTTATATTCAGGAATTAATTAATCATGATTGAAGTAATCATATGAATAATTACAAGTCAAAACACGGACGAAAAATGAAATGACTTTACCCAAAACACTCTTTAACATGGAATTTACAAAAGAACGGGTAATATAAAGTCATAAGTGAACCATATATGATATAATAACAATTAATATGATTCTGGAATAAGTCAATAACATTATTTAAATCATTATACAGGAGGTTCGGACACTTACGAAGCAAATCGGGCCTAAGGTAAGGGAAAATATCACAATCTCATTTTTATCCGAGATTTTTATACTTTGGTATTTACTGGGGTGTATTTTATCATCCACATCCATGTTTCCTCAATATGTAATATTATTTCAGTCCACCTAAAATTGTTTAAATCCAATTTTACCCTTCGGTGAGTTTTTAGTAAAAGATATGAAAGAAATCTTTTGTCGTTTTTCTTACGAGGTACTTTTTGACTTTCCGACAAAAGTACGAGAAGAATGTTTTTTAACTTATACGGAATGAATGGATTTTTAAAATATTATTTCCAAGAAGCTTCCTTTAAATGTTTTCAAGTTTATTTTTAATCGACTTCTTTTAGCTTAAAATTTTATGACATTTTAAGAAAGGAAAATATTTTTGAAGTAGAAAGGATATTTTCCTCAAGAATGGAGTTCAAGTGTTTTATCAAAATTATTTTCCATCTAAGATAATAAAGGGTTCTGTTTCTATCCCTATTATTACATTTATTTGATTATGTTATGATGGAATTATTTTTATGAATTCCTTTATCGTATATGAATTGTTTTATGATGTCACAATGTTTAAGATTCCCATTTTTATTACATAGGTTATGTTATGATGTATGGTTTATGATTTTGTGGCACACATAAGAATGGTATCATTATGAGATGGGTGGGACCTATATCTCCCTCCAATGAATTGGGTAAAGATTTTATATCTCACGAGCTAGACATGGCTGGAATGGTTGGTTAAACCGGTTCAGTGAAACAGGACTGAAACGAGGAGTGAACTCGGTTCAGAAGTGGAATTTGTCCACTAAGATAGTCTTGTCAATGAGTCTTGACTAACAAGAAATGATTCTCACTGATTATGTGTGTATGCCAAAAAGTTTCATGTTTTATGTTATGATTATTGGGATTACATTTCACTACTATGATTTATCCCATGTTATGATATTGTGATTTCTTTTGCAGGTTAAGATTTCCAAAATGTTATGTTCTTATGAATATGATGTGATTGATATTTCTTTTGTTTACCCTTGCTGAGAATTTGAGCTCACCCTTTTATGATTTCTTTTCCCCAGGATATAAAGAAAGGTTTTAGGTATAAAAAAAAGGAAGATATTTATGGGGGATGTTGAAGATCATTCACCATGATTAGAAGATTATATTCTGAGTTTCCAAAGACACTAAACTATTACGGTCCTTGTGTGTGTGTTTTTGTTATGTAATAAGTATTCCGCAAAAGTAATGTAATGTCAATGTACGTTAAGCTTAGGGTCTCTACACACTAGGACAACATTTTTGATTTTCAAGATCATTTCCCTAAAGTTGAACAATTTGAATTAGAAGAAGTACATACTTTATTTTGGTACAATCCCACCATTGGTCTTTCCTTGGACAATTTCCACTTCATATATTAAAGAAATGAAGTTGAATTTGTCATTCGTGATGCATTAGCAGATCATGTGATAAAATGATGGGTCATTCCATCTTTCTCAAATAAAAGGTTAGAAAAAGTTATTAAATATACATAAGTCTACATATGGTGATATTAATCGTATATGTCTCCCAAAATACCACTTAATAAGATAAAAATAAATTCTACAAACCTGGGACATCCTGTAGGTCAGTGGTAAGTGATAAAGTCCTATCACACTTTGGTTGTGGGTTCGATTCCCCCAGCCTTGTCCAATGTGACGGGTTGTCATCCATCCTATGAGTTGTCCTTTTTCTAAAACTATACTATTATAACATTTCAGAAATAATAAAAAATTTCTAGCCTTAAACAATAATATCTAATGTCTAACTTATTCTATTACAATCGTTAAGCTTATCCAAAATACTTTTGTCCAGTATCATAGTATAATGCAATTGATTTCTAGAAAAGTCATATAACAAGCATGTCAACACCATCATTTATCCACCATATATCATAAGATATATCTTTTTGGTCACATTCCTAACATTTAATGGACTTCATCATTCATCCTCTTGAAATATGATAAAAATATAAATTACTATATAACCTTAGTGACAACATGAATTCCATCAAAATTAACCCTTTCCATACATCAAATATAAAAAAAATTCTATATACTCAAACCATGATATCAAATTGTCCTTTTATCAATCACGAGCTCATTAATACTATCAAACATATCATTATCCCTTTATCCCTTCACTATGTGCATATCATATGCTTTCCAAAAATATTTCAATCACTTTTCATGGTATCCAGTACCATAAAATTATTGAAAACCAATACTTAGATATTCCAATATTCCATAATACTATAAATGAGATTCCAAAACACTATTTTGGAATCCCGTTACATATACACTAAATCATTCCACCACTTCGTTGTCATATTCAAAATCGCCAATAGTGATTGCATGTGACTTCCCTTTGTCATTTTCCTTTAGATGTTATTGATGTCAATCATCATTAACCCTTGGATTAGGGCATTGGTTAGCATAATGCCCCATTTCCTTTCACTTGTAGCATTGAATTGTTAGTGGTGCATTCTCTGTAGTATTTTTTCTATTCACATGATTATCTACATTTTTCCCATTACATCAACACTCTACTACTCAATAACCTTCTTTTACATAATTAAAACATTTTCTAGTCCCTTCAAGACAATCTCGACCATTCATCATTCCACTCTTTGATCATAAAGAAACATTCATCTTCTTTTCACAATTTTTTTAGGTTTTTCCTTGAACTCCATCATTCCTTTCTTGCCAAAACCATGAGATGGATATATAACACCAAATTCCAGTTCCACCTTGATAGCACAATGCACAATTTCTTCATATCTACCGAAGTCTCTTATCACAAATTCCCTTCGAATAATTGGTTTTAATCCACTGAAGAATCGATCAACTTTACTTTCAAGTTGGATGATAAAGCCAAATTCAAACCTAGCAAGCCTTGTAAAATCCGCCTTGTATATACCAACAGATGCATCATCCTTTTTCTTAAGCTCAAGGAACTCCTTTTCCATATTTTTTCTAAGAATATGAGCGAAGTAATTTTTGAGAAACAAGTTCTTGAACACATCCCATTCCATGGATTCAATTTCATCTTGGGGCCTTGTATTCTTAATTAGAGTCTACCACTAGTCTGCCTCACCATCTAAATGGTAAATATCCAAAATGACATTGTCATGTTCTGAGCAACGAAGTATGGAAAGTATCTTTTCAATGGTACTGATCAATTGTTCAGCAATAAGTGGATCTGAAGATTCATTGAAAGAAGGTGGACGTTTCCTCATGAAGTACTCAATAAAATATTGTCCCTTTTCTACTCATTTTGATGTCCAGAATGATTCATAACTTTTGTAAGTATAGCAATAATATTTTTCACTCCATCTCCCACAACATTGTATTGTTTAGGAGGACAATCATTGCATTTTCCATTACATTGATCAACTTGGTTCCCTTAGTTTCCAGCCATCATCTAAAACCCAAAAAGAATAGTGTGAGAGGCGAAAATCATGCTACGAAAACAACAAAATAAAGGGGGAGTACCATCAAAATCTAACTTCTTAAGTTTAATTATAAATCGTTACTGTAATTCTAGGACAATAACCCATACTTCTACTTAACCATAGAGACATCCCTAGACATACCATAAAAATTTCTCTAGGGATCTCACTAATGTTTTCACATCATAGTTTCCAAAGGTTATCTAAACCTTTCCGCTGATACAAATTGTTGTGGTCTAGATTTATTTCCAGTGGACTAGAATTGATACCTATCAAAGCACTCCATGGGTTTCTACCCCGCCTAGGCGGGACACACCACCATCCCCAGTGGTAGCCATTTCCTCACGAAGCCCTTGGGCGGAGAGCCATGCTTCGTCCAACGCTCACACATGAGAGTTCCCAAGGATAAAATTCATTTATACATCATTTTCACTGATACCAACTATAGATACCCAAAGATTGACGTACATAGACATTACATTAATTTTTCATAATAATTAATACTTGAAAAAAACTGACGCCCAATGATTGTATTAGTTTAGTGTCTTTGGAAACTTAGAACATAATATTATAATCATGGTGAAAGATCTTCAACATCTCCCATAAAGATCTTCCCTTTTTTATTACCTAAAACCTTTCTTTATATCATGGGGAAAATAAAAACATAAAAATGGTGAGCTCAAATGCTCAGTAAGGGTAAACATGGAAAACATAAAACAATCCATAAACATTTGAACGTAAAAACATGAAACATAAAACATGACTAATGACATAAATCATTGCAGTACATAAGTCATAGATCACAACAGAACATTAATCATGATAAAATAAAACATGTAATTGTGGAAAACCATTAATCACATGATATGATTTCCATAGTAGCCAAGGCATTGCTGCCATGACCATCATAGTGGACAAAGTCCACTACTGAACCGGGTTTACTTGTCGTTCCGGCACTGTATTACTGAACCATATTTACTTTCTATTCCATCCATGTCTAACTCATGAGATATAAATCATTACCCAATTAATTGGAGGGAGATATAGGTCCCACCAATCTCATAATGAAATAATTATTTCGTGTGCCACAAAATAATCATAAACCATTCATCATAACCCAACGAAAAAATGGGTTTCGTAAACATCATCCCATCATAACATAATCCATATAAATAAATGGATATAATTTCATCATAAACAAAATCAAACCATGTAAATTATAGATACATTATGCTTGAAACATAATTATATTAAAGAATTTCATTATATATGGAAAATAGTTTTGATAAAACACTTGAAATAAATTCGTGAGGAAAATATCCTTTCTTATTCCAAATCATTTTACATTCTCAAAATGCCGTGCAATTTTAAAAGAAAAGATTTTTTTTTTAAAATAAACATGATATATTATAGAGGAAAATACATGGAAATAAGGAATTAAAAAACCATAAAAATCCATTCATGTCGTATAAGTTAAAAAAACATTCTTCTTGCACATTTGCCGGAAAAGTCAAAAAGTACATCGTATGGTAAACAAGAGAAACATTACTTAAATACCATGTGGTAAAAAAAAGGGTAAAAATGAATTTAAACATACATGAAATAATAGTAAAAATTTTATGAAAACATTTTGAGAAGACATCGTCATGGATGATAAACATAACCCCAGTAAATACTTATGAATAAACAATCTCAGATAAGAACGAGATTCGAATAATTATACCTTACCATTTATGATCGGTGATATCATACATGTAATAAAATATAGAAAGTTATATGTATATTTAAATATAATATCCTTCATAATAAATGTCATAAAACATTCATAAGAAGCATAAACCCCATATAAAGGAAATAGATGGTGATTAAGGCATATGTCTCACAGAAATAAAAGTGAGACGAAATAATCTTTTACCTTAGGTCCAATTTATTCCATATGTTTCTGAGACTCCTGTATAGTGGGTTTAAACGTATTATGAACTTATAATATAACCATAATTATATTTATGATATCATATATGATTCACTTACGACTTTATATTACCCATCCATTTGTCAATTCCATGTTAAAGCAGCATTTTGGGTAAAATCGTATCATTTATCGTACGTGTTTGGACTTGTTGTTATTGATATCATTAATTATATCATGATTTAATTAATTACAGAATGTGAAACATGATTTATATATAATATATTTTCAGAATATTATATATATAATAGATCGATAAATGGAATGAAATACACCGTTCATGGAGACTGTAGGCCATACATACGGATGAACGATGATTTCGGTTCCATATTAAATTGAATTCAAGTAAGTAAATAACATATACAAAATCCAGTATCATTATTATGTCATATACTTCATGATTATTTATTTCATATACTTTATAATCATTCTTGAATTGTTAAAATGGAGAATGAATCACATCGTGTCGTGGAGACGGTAATCCGTACGTACGCACGAGCGACGATATCATTCCCATAATTATTGAATGGAATTAGAGTGGATGATATAATATATAAGTATCAGTATGATGTTATAATAATCCTATATAGTTATTATTTTCATCACTATACCCATCCAAGTATGGTGGTGTGGAAAAACAGATTACACCACAGCGTGGAGATGATAAGTCGTACGTACGCACACGCGGTGATTTTGTTTTTTGTAGGATGAATATAAGGTCAAATAGGGTTTTTAAATATTTATAATAACATATCATTATATTAGTGATTGTTATGTTATTACTTTATAATGAAACAACTAAAGAAGAGGAATTATAAGAAGAAAAAAACTTGAAATAATCGGTAGAAGTGATTACCTCTTCCACGACGTGCCTCTTTTAAACTTCTTCTTAGGGCACTAGAGTTGGTCTTTTAAGAAGACCAGAACCACTATAATATAACTAGAGAGGTTTAAATGAGGAATTTTCAGGGGTTGGGCGATCTTGAAGGCTTAAAAATGGAGGGAAGAGAAGAAGGAGGAGGTGCCCTTTTATAAGAGAGGAGAGTAGCACTTTTGGAAACCTAAAAAATATTAATTTATAATAAACTCAAACCCCACTTAAAAACCACTAAAATTACTCAAATTCGAATATTATATGAGATATAATTGTAATATCATCATGAAGTAATATTTAGAAATTTTTAAAAATTATTTTAAACCTTATCAATTTGATTTATCCTTATTTAATCTATTAAGTTTTATTTGTGGTAATAATATTCTAAATTTTAAATTATTATAAATACATACTTTTGTGTTTTTAATTGTCCATAATTGGATACATTATAAAATTTCAGATTATATAAAATTGAATTTATAATTTTTAAATAATTTTGGGATTTTTAAACAATTTAATAATATCTTATTTTTTAAAAATATCAAGAGTGTCAATTTTGAAACTATTCATTTATTTGAATTTAAATAAAATCCACAGAGAGGTTATATTCGAACGCAAATATTTAATAAATTACTAACATGTCATATACATCTATAAAATTCATTTAGATCATTAATTAGTTTATACAATATTTATTTTAATATTCTTAATACCATTTATTTGATATTTCTCTTAATAAAATAATAACTTCAACATTTTTGTATAATTATTTAATATACTTATTTGTGGCATAAAAATTAAAAATAAAATACTATGATGAATATAAATCTAATATATTTTATAAGAATACTTTTAGTCTAATTTATCTTCTAAAACAACCAACCTTTAAAATGTTATGTTTATTAAAGTCTAAAGGTGACAGCTTTGACGTCATTTAAAATAAATAAATATAAATGTTATAATCTATTTTATAAGGCTCCAAATGGTCCACAAGTAGACCCTTGGATGGTTAAGGTATATATATACTCTACCAATAATGTTTGGCCAAGTTTTTAGTCCTTTTGATGGGTATTATTATTTTAATAAAAACTATATTATTGATTTTTTCACTAAATAAATAATTTATCCATCATTAATGTATAAGATATTAAGGTAGTTATATATTTATTAAAAATCACAAATAAATTACCATGATGAATAATAACATTTTATCTTCCAAATAAGTATTTATAATTTAATTTATATGATGTATATGCTTATATTAAAAATACTTTAATTTTTAATGTTTGAGAGAGACATATTTCACTTTCTTTAAATAAAATAAATTAAATGTATTAATCACATCCAAGTGGGTTCCAAAAGATACCATTTCGACCCAAGAATATTTTAAGACGAAATATAATCATCCAATTATATTAATACATGTGTTAGGGTAATTTTATAATATTTGTTTTACCCTTAATTACCTGATTTACCTTTAACTACTGTAAATAAAATTTACCATTGTTACTATTCATAATGTCTTAAAAAAAGTAGTCTGTTAACATAATTTAGAACTAATGATTCAAAATATGGAATAAATTTTTACAAATTCAAAACAAATAAATTCTATTATTTAATTTAAAATTAATCCCGCTATTGATAAAATAGGTTTTAAAAGGTAAAACATTGCAAAAGATTGAAATGTTTTTACCTATGAATTCAATGTAAAATTAATGATAATGGAATACATTATATTAAATGTAAAAAAATGTTCTATTTATACATTAAAAAAATTCAGTAATATATTTTAACCATATAAATTATTTTTATGATACATTTGTTTTCAATTAAAATTTAGCATATTTTTACTATTCATCAAAATAAGAAACTTATCATAAAAATATCAAAAAAAAATTCCAAAGTAAATATTTATATCCTAATTCCACGGAAGAAGTTTAATTTGTCAAATTTAACTTATAAACATTTCAAAAAAATTATTTAAAGTGGTTGCTCCATCAAAAGGTGGCAAAATTTCATTTTTTTAAAAATACTAATTTTACATGAAAAATTTATTTTCTTCTCATACCATGTTCTAGAATATGTGTAAGATGAATTATATTGTTATAAAATTCAAAATGTGGATAATACTATTCATAACAACCAGTTCATAATAACAATATATCGTTTTTTAGAGAAACTCGGTATTGCATACAACACACGCAATTGAGGAAGGTTTCTCTTGTGTTCAACACAAGCCAAGAATAGTGTTTGAATAAACTAAAAGCTAATACGGTGTTGCGTATAGCGCAAGATAATATTGGTGTAGCATACAACACAAGACATCAATGAAATTAAAAAAAAATATTTCTCATAAAATCTCGGTGTGTTACAATTTCCTTTAAACATGCAATCACACAGACCAAGAACACGACAAGAAGAAAACCACTTCGTTGTACTCCAATAGTAAAGGTGTGTACTGAATGTAAAGGGGCTGGAATACAATCCCAACTGAGAGGTACAAAACAACAAAAAATAGGAAACAACTCATGAGATCATACATCATGGATCCTAGTTGATGGGTATGTACATCTCGTCTTCAAAGCTCTCTATGTTAACCAGAAACCCCGTGTGCCGCCTGGTCTTGGCTTCCTATGTCTCAGCCATGCTACTCGTCGTCTGCACTAGACACAACATGGTGTATTAGAAGCCTGTGTAGGGGTGAGTATAACAATACCCAGTAGGGACCTCAAGACCCCCAAAGGTCTCTCAGAATTCTACAATGGAAAACCACAAGGAATGATCAATATCACAAAGTAAAAAGAAATGGACTCTACTCAAACCAGGTATAACTTAAGTACAAGCATACATATGATTAGTCGTAAAGCTATATCTTCTTAATCTATCAAGGGTTCTACTACTGATCCATAATGGACCGCTCGGTGCTGACCCACATTGGATTGCTAGGTGCTGATCCACACATGATCACTAGGTGTTGATCCACGCAAGATCACTAGGTGCTGATCCACACTGGATCTATAGGTGCTGATCCACATAGGATGGCTAAGGTGCTGATCTACATAGGATCACTATTCATTCTTCACATCTCAGCCAACCACTAGATTCCCATAGATAGTATGCTTGATTCTGGGAGGATCCGATCCTCAAATCATCAGTTGTATTTCAACCGTAATGAATTCCCATGAAGAAGTAACCAAATGATCTGTCATTTTATAAGGGTTATAATGTAATAGACGACACGTCACTCAGAAGCTCGGTCTAAGAGTTATTGAGATTTTAGTGTCGAGGGCTCAGATGGATTTGAGTACGATCCAACCTAACCATACACCAAAATTCTATAAAACTCAGGTGGAGTATCTTAAAAGGGTAGTCTCATCCCAAGGATTCCAGTGGTGTACATGAATCCTCAAACAGACGTCTTGTTTGTGAGATACGGCCTTTTAAGCGTATATGGGCCGAAAATAGTCCACATCCGGTCTGACCCTATTAGACCGACACGACCTGCCCCATCTTGGGCTGACCCAACCCAATTCGGGTTGACCTAACCTGGTTAGATTATGACCTTGCCTGGCCCGAACCGGCTGGGTCGTCCTGAGTCAGCTGGGCTGCAGCAGGCTCAGCCTGCTAGGCTGTAGACCTGCCGGACCCGCCTTGGCTAGGCGCGGCCTACCAGGTGGCCCGACCCAATGGTCGAAATGGTCCAATAGTTTAGAAATCATGCGAGGGATACTCCCCATTCCCAAATAGATTTTCTATTTGGGTTGTGTAACCGGTGGGGCCACGTGAAACCTCCTTGGCTGGAAGCGGGACCCACAGGGCATGGGTCCCTTCCCCATGGCATCAAAGCCATGACCACCACTCGTGGTACGCTGCTCTTCCGCCAACACAAATGGACAAGAGTCAGACACCCCCTTCTGTCTGTCGTGACCTCATGTGACAATGATCCCTTCTGAAGCCGATGAGTGCCAACCGCGACCTCCACAACTAGTGCCACAGCAGCGGGTTTTCCGTGGGCCACTGGGTGAGCTCTGATGGTCCATTTTCCATTCTAAAATCTCCTACAGCCCACCTGAGATGCCCCCATTTTTATGTGGCTCCAAGATTTATCTTGTCGCTATGATTGGAAATTCTTCCTTGAAGAATGACAAAAATACCGAAGTGGCGGAGGGTCCAGTCCATGTTTGTTTGGAATTCACCCTCCGCATTAGCATTATATCAATAAATTAATAAACAATTAATCTCAAAGATCATTTTAATCCCATTCATATCTTTCGTGATTCATCAAGCTTCCAGAATGCGAAAAAGAAATCAATTATCATGAATTTAGAAATAAAAAAACCCCTAATTCAAGGTCTGTTGGGTGATGCTATGATTGTGGAAAGAGAAGAGTCATCATAAGATGAAGTCATCAACGTTCGTCCATATCGGATCATTGACGCCCAAGCTTCCATCCTCCGTTGGTGGGTGAGGCCATAGTACTTCACCATAGGTTCCTCACAGTTGTCCTAATAACTCGAGGCCAAGCTCCATTTAAATAGATGGGGAGGGTGAGTAACTCATCAAAATAATTAAATGGGTTTATTAATTAATAATCCTCTTAAATCCCAATATTGTTGTTACACAATTCAATATTCAAGCCATTAAATGGCTTGAAAACCCATTGGTCCCACCACCACTATTCAATTGAAGGTAGGAAAATAAAATAACAATTTTTTATGTTTCTTTATTAATTCTTTTAATTTCGTGAAAACTATATTTTTTACCTGATCTACTATGGTCGAAGTTAAGCTTCCCTTAATCAAATCTTGGTGTTGGGGATTCAACGGTGCCCTCAGATTTTTAATCCGAGAACCGATTCAAAAAATATAAAATGTCTCCCACACATTTACTAAATGTACCTTAAAAAAAGTTCAAAAATCCGTTCTGGGCACACCGAGCCTCATAATCAAGTACCTTCAATTTTTGCAAACTCATAATAATCCAAAATAATTAAAAACATTTATATGGAATTTTCAGGTCTTTAGAATGATGAATCAAATTAAATGAGTTATGATAAATAACTTGAATCAAGTAGATATACTAGATTCACCTCGAAGGGAACATCTTTCAATTATTCCTATATCCATCAACAACCACCTTCTTTCATTGGATCTAACAACCCATTGATTGTTGAAAAATGAATAAGCTCTATTGAAAAGATATTTTTTGTACTCTATGGTCCATAGGAAGATACAGTCACCATGGGTATGTATCACTTAGAGGGAGAAGTAAACTAGTGGTGTAAACTAGTTAAAAACATGATCCCAAGAAGGAGAATTGAAGATATGGAGTGGGAAGAGTTCAGGGGAACCATTATCAACAATTATTTCCCCTATTCGATAAGAATTAAAATGGGGAAGGAATACCTAGAAGTCAAGAAAACGGAGAATGAATCTATGGGAATCTATGAGATGAACATTACAAGGATTTCTTTCTACACCTATAGCTTTGTCATTGATTCTAATGGAAATATTGATAGATTCTTTGGTGGGATAACACCACAACTACAGATGAATATAGCCAATCGAGACTATGACAGTAATGAGGAGTTAATGTGATGTGCTATAAAGGTTGAAATGGAGTTGAGAGCGACAAAATAGTCTCATAGATTGATTAAATATAATAGATATTGAAAGCCTAACCTAGGGAGAAAATATGATCACAAAAGAAGAGGAAAGAAAATAAAAATTCCCACATGAAATATATGTTGAAATAAGATTTTGGAAAATTGATTTATTCAGAGTGATAAATGATATAAGTGTGGAAGAGATGTCCATATTGTTCCAAATAGTCATTGTGAGATAAATTCCCAAGATCCAAACACTAACAAGAAAGGGAAGATCTTTCAGTACCAGCCTAAAGTCAAATGGCTCATGTGTTGAAATCTTTGGATATTTTCCAATCACTATCCAAATCCAAAGATAGTGGAGGGGAATCTCCATCAACCGTAGAATAGACCAAGACAGAAATGTTGTGATTTTTCTATCACGATAGATGAATCTGAATCTCCAAATGATGTGGTGGTGGGTACTCTCATTGTTCCCTCAAATAAAAAAAATACCTTATTTGATTCAGGTTATATTAATTACTTTATTTCATCCATGTTTGCAAAGAATATAGAATCTATCCTCGAACTACTAGAAGTAGAGATATTAGTCCAGACTCATGATTGGATTATCCAAGAATCAACAGTGTATAGAAACTCTAGTATTTACAATGGAAATCATTATCTCATTGAAAATATAGTAGTTATTCCCATGCTGGATTTCAACATTATAATAGTTATGGACTGTCTCTCAAAGCATAATGCTATAATAAAAAATAGAAGGAAATCTCAGTAGTCTTGAATGGAAAACTTATAGTAGTTTTTGAAGCAGAGATATCTCAACCTAAACCTTATCTAGAAGCACCTCCAATAGCCATTTTTATGAAAATGATTGATGAATATGAATAAATAAATGAATGTATATGAATAAAAAATGTCTCCATAGTTCTAGAATACGATGATGTATTTTCTAAGAATTTTCATGGACCTCCCCTAGAAAGAGAGGTAGATTTTTCTATTTAACTCAAGCCTAGAACCAAGACAATATTGAAGACCCCATATAGAATATAAATATTTAGCTGAAGGAATTAAAGAAACAACTCCAATATATTTTGGGGAAGGGATTTATCCATCCACGTGCGTCTCCTTGGGGAGAACCTATTCTACTTCAGAATAAGAAGTATAGATCAATGCAGATATGCATTGATTATAGAGAACTTAACAGGATCAGAGTGGAGAACAAGTACCTTCTTCCATGGATTGATTATTTGTTTAATAAGATTCATGGGGATCAATTTTTCTCCAAAATTGATCGTCGATCTTGTTATCATCAATTGAGGGTGAAGAAATAAGAAATTCCAAAGGGTGAGCTCAAATTAATATATAGGCATTATGTGTTTGTTTTTATTCCCTTTAGCTTGACTAAGGCTCCTACTATATTTATGAATATTATGAATAATATCTTGAATTTCAACCTTGATAATTTTTTGTAGTTATTATTTATTACATAATGATAAATTATTAAATTCATTAAGATTATGAGGATCATCTAGGGATTATATTACAAATATTGGAAAGGGTGGGTTATTTAGAAAGTTATGCAAATGTGAATTTTGGTTAAAATTAGTTTGTTTCTTGGGGGACAGTGTACCCAATGAAGGAATCCTGGTTGACCCTACCAAGAAAAAAGTTGTGGAGGAGTGGCCTCATACTATAATAATAAATGAGATTTGTAGTTTCATTAGTTTATTAGGATATTATAGGAGGATTGTAAAAAAAATTCACAATATTCTAATCCACTAACCAAGTTAACTCAAAAAGAGGCCGAGTTTATTTGGTTAAAGGAGTGTGAATAAATTTTCCAAGAGATGAAGAAGAGATTGGTTACTAATCATGTGTTAACTATACCCTCTATCAGATAACGATTAGTTATTTTTAGTGCTGCATATTTGAAGGGGATTGGTTGAATCCTCAAGAAAAATAATAGTGTGATTTCTTATGCATCTTGAATATTGAAGCCTCCTGAGAAGAATTATACTACGCATGACCTAGAGATGAATGTGGTTGTTTATTGCTCTAATGATATGAATTCTGTATATTTATGGGTTGAAATGTGATATATACAAAGAACACCATAGTTTTAAGTATATTTTCACACAAAAGGAATCGAACATGAGACAGAGGATATGTATGGAACTTCTTAAATACTATGATAGTTTAATAAATTTTCATCCCAGAAGAGAAAACAAAATCACTGATTCATTAAGTAGGCATGACCCTATTATTCTACCAATTATGAGGAATCAATGATATACCTTGATAAATTAGTTAGTAAAACAAAAAAATGGAAATCATAATAGAAGGGACATCATCAAATCTATCCCATATGATTTCTCAGCCATCATTACTATATAAGATCAATAAATATCAATGAGAAGATATTTTATTACAAAATAAGATAGAGGATGTAAAGAATGCGAATTTTCTTTAGTTCAATATTGATCAAGATGGTGTACTGAAATTTCTTACAAGGATATTTGTTCAACCTATTCTAGAGGTAAAGAAAGGGATGATGGATGAATCTCATAACTGTACATTCTCTATCAATATCCAAATCACTAAAGTTTATAGGGGCATTCATTGTCATTTTTGGTGGGATAATATAAAAAATAAGATTGCTGACTACACTAAAAGGTTCTTGGTGTGTCAAAAAGTGAACATAGAGAGACAAATGTCTAAAGGGGTATTACATACACTACCCATAACAACATGGGATTGGGAAAATATCAATATGGACATTGTCACTGGTCTCCAAAATTCATCAAAATGAAACAATGTGATTTGGGTTATATTGGATCATCTTACAAATACATCCCATTTCCTTACTATTCAAGAAGACTTATCCCTTGAAAAACATTCCAATATATTCACGAAAGATCTGATAAGACTAAATGGGCTACCACTATCTATCATTTATGATTATGGCCCAAGGTTTACATCAAAATTCTGAAGGATTCTTCCGCATGCTATGAGAACTAGATTATATTTTTGTATGACCTATCACCTAAAAAATGATGTCCATTCTGAATGAACTATTTAAAAACCAGGGGATATAATGATAACATGCTAAATGTAATTTTAAGTTATATGGGATAAACATCTCCCATTGGTTGATTTATCATATAAAAAATCATTTAAATTATTCAAACGTCCCTAAATGAATCTCTATATGGAAATTTATGTACAACTCCTACTTGTTGAGATGAATTTGGTGAGAGAAAGATGCATGGAAAAAATATTATTCATGAGATGACAGAAAAGGTTCATTCCATACAAAAACACATTAAGGATACTCAAAGGAGGAATAAGATTTGTCCTAACAACCGCTTAATGGACATGGATTTTGGTGTTGGAGAAAACATGTTCCTTAAAATATCACTATGGAAGAGATTCATGTAGTTTGGGAAGAATGGGAAGCTTATCCCCAAGTACATTAGCCCCAATGAAATCCTTGATCACATAGGATCAATGTTATATCATCTTACACTTCCTCTAAATCTATCTCATGTTCATGATGTATCCATGTATCTCTCTAGAGTTAGTACATACATAACCAATCACATGTACTAAATCCAGAGGTGGTGGAACTGGAACATGCCCTCTCTTATGAGGTGCAGCTAGTGGAGATCTTGGACCATTGAGACATGGTTCTACACAACAGGACTACCCACTTAATCAAAGTGTTATAGAGGAACCATATTTATAAGGAAGAAATATGATAACCAGAGGAAACGATGAGGTAGAAGTACCCACACCTTCTCTCAACTGAGATGATAAGGTGAAATTTTTTGGGTTAAAATTTCTTAAGGGGGGAAGAATGTGATGACCTGAAAAATTATAATGGTAATTATTTCCTAAAATATTCTATTATATTATTTTATACACAAAAAATATTTATCTATTCAACAATGAAGTGAATATAATGGTAAATATGTCGATTTGGTTTTTTCTGTTATGTGACCATTGGTCAAATATGAACATTGGAATGTATGGACATTTTTAACTATTCTCTTTAAAGTAATTTTGACTTTGTAATTAGTTTTTATAAGTAATATTTTAAAAAGGATAATTGATACAGAAGGAAGGCTTGATAGCCTCAACTAGAAGAATTGTGTTATTTGAAGCCCATGTTTTAGAGCTTTAGTGGGAGTCTTAACCATTTGGGTTTACCCTTGACCAATCCCTAGCTAAGCTTCAACATGTTAATCTTGATCAAAATTTCCTACGGGATAAGTTCATGTTAGTAGAGATTACCACTCAGTTAGTGTTAGAAAAGGATCCGTATGAAACTAACAATATAAAATGCCATACTCTTAGGGAATATGAGGGTATAATAAGGGTTTAAATGACCCAACCTTAGTGTGTAATTCCTTTTATTTAATTAAATTTTTATTACATCATTTCGGTTTTAAGAATAGTTTTTACTAATAAAATTGTGATGGAATTTGATAAATTGGTTTTTCGGATAAAGACTTTTCTTTTTAGAAAGGAAATAATTATTAAAATAAACTATGGTTTTTTGAATAATTTTTATTTTAATTATATATTATAACTAAAATACACTTATTTAATGATAAATGATAAAATAATTTTTTTTCTTCTGTCAAAAATTTTACTATGTATTTTCAATCAGCTGTTATTTTTTATAAATAAAGATTTTTATTCGTAAAAGAAAAAAAATTTATATATTAGAAATTATTATGAAAAAATAAATATAATTTTTGAAATCAGTACATCAAAATTATATTAGGGTGAATTAATGAGAAATTTTAAAAATACTTTTTATTTTTTCCAAAATAGTAAAAATACAGTTTGATTTTTATGGTATGTAAATGACATCATCCTTATGTCATTGTGATATAATAACTAATTAACCACTATAAAAAACCTAAAATATTTTATTTAATTAATATAATGTATTTTAATATATTTTAATCAATTTCTAAATATATAATTTACTTTCTAAATTCTAAAATGGAATCTTTAACATTAAAAATGTTATTTTGCGAAAAAATTAATTAAACTTGACAAAATAAGTAATATAAAATTATGGTCAGACATTATCAATTAAAATAAAAAAATATCTTCCCCAACTGTCCAATTCCATGTGAAAATACCATGGTAAATCCCATGGTTTTTCTTTCAACACTACCTTGGTGTCCAAGGACTTTATTTAGAAATTAGTAAACAAATCCTCCGCTTTTACTATAAATACCCACCCATTTTTTCATTCAAATTAATTCACATTTCGTCCACCAAGAATATTTTATTGTTTTATTTTTAAATGAGTCCTCCCATGGTTTAATCAAGCCCCCAATATCCAAATCATCATGCATTAGGAGTTACACTGCAAGGTAAGGGAAATCATAACTTCTCTTTTCCTTTCAAGTACTTTTTTATGTGGTATGTATTTCAAATTTCAATACAATGTTCTTTTATATAATTTATTCTATCCCTTTCATTAATTAATATCATTTTATGAATGGGAAACCCTTTCCCCATATTTTTTTACCAATCTCTAAAACTGTGTTTCATGCCTGTTATGTTAACAAATTTTCTTCTCAAAATTTCTCTCTTTTCTTAAACAAATTGTTTTTTTATGAATAACCAAACTGTTATATTTTATAATTATATTCATCTATATGTTTAAATTATCTATTTTATTCAGGTATTAAAATACATGAATCCTTTTTTCCTTTCTGTGGGTTAAAAACAGCACAATGATCAAGTCTTTAGGATTTGTTTTAAAAAAACACCATGCTTTTGATATGGAACCATTTTCATTAATTATACATTGGTTATTTATGAAATATTTTATTATTATATATTTGTATCAACTTAATTAATATGTATGAAGGGTTAACCTAGAGGTAACTCCCATGCGTTGGTTAAAGAATTTAATCTCTAGAGACAAATTATTTTATTATACCTTGTGGAACAACCTTTGTAATTTTTCTGAAAACCTTGGTGAGAAACCATGGTAATATTCTTATGAAAGTGTCATTTAAATATTATATCCACATTTAAATGTTATGATTCATGTTATTTTATTTATCTTATTCCTCTTGTTCTCTCATTCTTTCCATAATTATATTCCTCTTGTTCCTATTGATTTTCCCTCAATATCACATGTAAATTGCTTTCTTTGTTTTCCCTTACTAGGCCTTATGCTCACCCTATCCTTTGATTTATGTGTCCTAGATCTGAGATGCAGTAAAAGTACTTAGAATTAACCAATTAGTATTCATTTCACATTTTTTGGAATAATTTTTTATGTTTTTATGTATTATGTACCTTGTTTATAGGAAAATAATCATTAAAAAAACCTCTATTTTGTGTAATGTAAAGAAATTTTTATTTTATAAAAAGATTGGATTCCATAGGAATCAATGGAAGATAGGATAAAAATAGTGTTTCCAAATAACCTTTCACTTCCCAATTGGGTGAATTAAACTTTTCCCAAAAAAAAAATTTAGCAATAAACCCTTCTTAATATTTAATGGCACAGTTGATCCAAAATAGCATCGCATGCAGTTTTTGACCCATTTCAGTCTAATGATGGGGCCTTAAGAATATATAGAGGCAACCAATATGAGATGTTTTTATTGAAACTAATAGGTCTAGATTTATTATGGTTAAACAACCTTCATATAGGATCCATTATAGTATGAGAATACATTCTTCATTAATTCTTTTATTAGATTAGCTCCACGCTAAGGAAAACAAAAATTTTCATCCTCAAAAAATTGAAAACAATGTGAAAATTATAGGGTTTATGACATAATTGCTACATGGAAGGGTCTTACCTATTAAATAATTATCCCTCTCTCATAGGATATATTTCTAAAACTTTTCGATAGAAATCGTCATCATGAGCTAAAACCACCTTTTATCCAGATGAAGTATCTAAGAAGAATCTGTTAGTTTGTAGAAATGACACAATTCCTAGCTGATTACATTCATAAAACCCCATGTAAATATCAACTCATGCCTTAATCATAGGGAATAAGTCTTTCTAGGTTATTTATATCCAATGTTACCCTAAAACTAGTATCATTTCCCATTCAATAACACAGACATGTCCCAAATCGTTTGGCGCTTCCAATCGTTAGGAAGTAACAAAAAATCATCCTAAACTAGTAGAAAAAGAAGATCATGTTTGGACATGATTTTAGTAATATATTAATAATTTGTACATAATATGAAATGTGAAGGTACCCAATTAAAACAATTTATCATTGGAAAATGACCTACTCAAGCTACAGTAGCGTAAGAAAACCATCAAGTTCAACCTTACCAATCATCCTGATTGATTCCCCTTCCATATGAGGTTGGGTCACACAATCCATGATTAATTTATCTTCAAATAAATTCTATAAATCATGGTTGTTTATGGATCGGTTATGCAAGATAAATCCCTAAAACAGGTGACCTATGAATCCGTTACTCAACCAGAATAAGTGGGTAACTGGCAAGAAGTTCAGACCAGGCGTGGATAGAGGATTGATAACATGATGATTGAAAAGACAAATGACTGATCACATTCCACCCTAAGAGACAAAATTTTAAAAATATTAATGATTCGATAAACCAGGGAGGGAACATCCATTACACCTTCTGAAGGTGGATTTAATCATTCAACATAGTAAAATACACAATAGTAAGATTCATTTTCACCCCATGTTCATGATCCAACCCTTGTATATTTCATTCCATCAAAATAAATAGAATAAGAACATACACACTAAATGGGATCCTCATCATATGAATATATTATCTTTATTTCTATTAACATGTTCTACATAACACACCCCTTCTCAAAGGATAAATACACCTCCAAGTATGAGTTCACTATACTTGAACAGGGATTCTGAGACCGAAGGTTCATAAGATAAGGATATAGGGGATAGTGTCGGGATGGTTGAACCCAATATTTTGTTCACATACCCATATACTACATATATGTTTCCAAGAACCATGAGGAGAACTCCAGTAATCCCTACTAAATGATGGAGGTTTTCTAGAGCCCTCTTGTAGTCTCCAATCCTAGTAATCATACATGATAGGCTAGCGAGGGTGCAGTTAACTGATCATACCGGAAAAAGCTGAAGACTAGTGTGACCTATGACAATCGAAAAGGACGCTTCCTTGAAATATGTTCAAGTTCCAATCCCATATACCTCGAACAAATCAACTCCATACCCACATAACAAAGAGAATCCGCACCTTGGGAGGCACCAAAAATTTACACAAATGTATGATGTTCTTAAATAATTTTCCGTTTTCATAGCCATGGTCTCTCCATATTTCAAAGGAACAATTGGAGTCACTCATCAAAGCCCTACAGATCCCATCGGTGTTTGAGAAAACATTCACTGCAGCTATGGTTTATCGAGTGGATACTACGTAATTAGAATTCCACATTGCAATATCATTCATAAAATATGACACTGTATGAGTTATCCAAGGGGAATATTATAACCCTCTATTTATAGACAAACATGACAATGTTGCTATCCAAAGGGCACTAATTCACAATGGTCCAAGAATCAATATCATCCCAAATCGAACCCTATGACTTTTTGGATAAATGAGTGGGACTTATATCCAATAAATATAACCATTAAAGGGTACAAAAAGTTTGAGAAAATTCTTCTTGAGAAGATCAATATTAAGTCTTCTTTTTGGGATCTTATATCAAATATTGTGCTCATGGTTATCCATCAAGGAAAAACATATAATTTACTAATCATAAGTCCTTAGATTCATAGAAACATTGTGGTAACTTCAACATTTAATCAGTGATTTAAATACCCAATAAATGGGAATTTTATCATACCTGATGGCAATAGATCCCCCATTGAGTCCTATGAATGCCTATATGTTGAGGCAATTTTCTATAAGTGGTAGGGAAACAATATATGGAGAATGATGACATAGAATTTTCAGCCAATAATGGATTGGGGACCTTCACTATGAATCCATGGAGTATGCTTGATAGAAAATATGTTCTTCACATAAACCATATTAAGTTAGTATACTTAATACCAATTGTTTAGGATCCTCCCGCATATAGTTATAATATAAAAGAAAATAATTGGATCTAGAATCTCTCTTTGAAAACTCGTGTAGTTCATAATGACAATTTATATTTTCATGGATTCTATTAACTAAATAAGGATGGAGATTCCCTAAATATACATACCATGTTTAAAAATAAATCCAAATATTCATATATGGAAGTAGAAGAGTATAACCTTAGGAAAGCCCCTATTTCATTTCAGGAAGGAGTCATCATCACCAACGATGAACTCAGAAAAGTGAATTTAGGAATAGAAGAGGACCCATGGCATGTGTTGATTAGTTCTTCCATGCCTATCAAAGAGTAAGACATGAATATCACTTTTATAAAGTAACATTGATATGTGTTCATGTGGAATTATAATGAAATTGTTTAGATAAACCTCAATGTGGATACACACCTTTAGGTTTACCCGATGACCATCGAGGTTTCAAGCAGGAAGCTAGGTGGATACACCTCTCCCATGAAACTAATGTAGAATAATAATTTGAAAAATTTATCATATATAACATTATATAGATAGTAAAATACCATAATGGATCAGTAAATTCATCCATACAATGAGAAATAATGGGAATATCATAATCTGCCTCAATTTTAGGGACCATAATCCACACTACCAGAAGGATGATTTCACCTTTACAATTACATAACTTTGGATCAATACAACTTGTGTATTCCTATCCCTTTCCTTTATGGATGTGTTTCAAGTGTATAATAAAATAAATATGGACCCTGAATATGAGGATCTGACCATCTGCACAGTACCTCAGGGGATCATATTCTATCAATTCATTCCTTTTTGGTTAAATAATTCTAGTCCTATGTACCAATGCACCATGAGTCATGTATTTATGTCATTCTTTGGAAGAATAACAAAATTCTATGTTGATTAATTGGTAATAAATTATCAATAATTATTTGATCACCTCATGGTTCTCCAAAAAATATCTGAAATGTTTATGGGACACATTTTGAAGATGAATCCACTGAACTATTAATTCAAAGAAACATCAAATAAATTACATAAAATTGTGTAATTCCACCACAAAATTGAGGTTGATCCAGAAAATACTAGTTCAATCCTATAAATTTTACCCCATCGAAATATCAAAAAATAGATGGGGATCCAAGTTCACCTCACTTACATTCAGTGTATCATAGATAACCTATTTAAAAAACCATTCCCCTTCACCAAGTTAATGAATAGTAGAGTCACCTACCGACATGATGAGGACTACCAAGAAGCCTTTGAGGATAAAAATAAATACTTTCTACACCTATCAGTCTAGATTAAACCATTGGATGGAAAGTCTCTCATCTTATATTTGGCTACCATATAATGATCACTTTGTACTATCTTTGCATAAAAAATTGATGTGGGGATTGTAAAATTCTCTACTACCTCAGTAAAAAGATAATAGGTACTGAGAATTAGTATTCCAATGTTGAGAAGAACTATTTCACACTAATCAATGTAGTGTAAAAGATGAGGCATTACATGAAGCACCACATAATTCAGTTGGACTAACATATTTATCCACTCAAGAAAATCCTTTTCCTTGCTATTTGGATAAGGAATATGTCATGATGGGAAGTTATTCTGAAACAATATGACAACTAGTTTGTTTCACAATATGAAATGGAAAGAAAATCCCGCAATGAGTTTCTTGCGACACATCCCACCCCAAAAAGCAAACTATTAGACATTGAAGTTCCAGATGAATTGGTATTATACACCCTTGACACTCCCCAAACATGGGGGATGTACTTTGACTGTGATTTTTGATGCCCTATCATTACTAGGAAGAAAAACTTGAAGCTCAACTAGGTTGGTCTAGGGATTTTATTTGTTTCCAAAAAGAAAAGAAAATTTTTCCAACACCTTCTCAATGTATGAAGGTTGTACCAATAATGAGTCCAAATAAAAATCCCTCATTTTTATCTTAGAAAAATCCCTATAGATACAAATATTCTACCAAAACATCATAGAGGATTCAGATTTAGTGATAAAATAGATTAGTGGTGAATATTTCATCATAAAGGAAGAATTGGACCCTCTTATCAGCTATATCACATGAATGAGGGAATAGTTCCCTTTTGTAATAGTATTTCATCATGTCCTTAAATTAAAAAATACCTATTCTAACTCACTATATAATTCATCCACAATCATGGATGACCCTGATGGGGATTAAGTGATATTCTACATCAAACTATAATGGATGGTCTCATCACTCATTATATGTGACATGGAGGAAATCAATTAGATCAATACTACTCCCATAGAATGATGAACTAATATCCACCCCTGGATGGATGGATCCTATATTATACTTCCCCTAAAATGGAACCCTACCATTAAGTCGTTCCAAAAGGGAATAGAGACGATACCGCATTGAAAACTTTAGCATTCTAGATGGGCTGAATGAGATAAAATCCCTCTACAAGTGACACTTCGATGGAATACTCCATATATGCATAGTAGAAGGAGAGATTCCTACCATTATGGAAGAATTACATAATGGAACTTTTGGTTATCATCATTATGGAAGTAGACTCTCCTGATAAATAAGAAAGCATGGTTACTATTGGAAAACCATGATACAAGACCTTTTTAGAATTCCCTAGAAAATATCAGGCATTTAAAATTCAGGAAAAATCATCTATGAACCCCAATAGTTTCTATAACAAGATAAATATTCATGGTTATTTGATATATGGGAGATGGATATTGTGGGTCCATATCCCCCAGCCTCATCAATTAAATTTGAGTACATCCTTGCTACTACGGACTTTTTTTCCTAAAGATCCTAGCAAATAAACCTTAAAAAAATCAGGATGATGAATGTCATTAACATCATAAAATCCCATAACATCACTATATTCGGAGTCCCTCACACAATATTGAGAGAAAATTCCCTCAAATTCCATTCTATGAAGATGATGAAATTTTACCTGGAGTACAACATCCAAACCAACCATTAATCCTGCTATCATGCCACAGAAAATGGTCAAGTATATTCCATCAATAAGAATCTATCAAATATACTCTGTAGTATGGTGGAAAATGACAAGAGGTAATGGAAAAACAATTTCCTCCATGTTTTATGGGCCTACCATACCACCACAAGAACCACTACATTACAAACTCCATATTCTCTAGGGTATAGAACTAAATTATTGTCACCTGTAAAAGTCCATTTTCTATTAATTTAAATAGAAATATATTGAAAAATATAATATTATGACCAATCACAAACGTAGTTGGATATGTTTGAACAAATCAATGTGAAATGGATGTGTACACTACACAACCTCAAAGTACATAATAATTTGATCACATGGGAATTTAATAAAAAGGTTCTCCTCTGATTATTACTTAAAGGATAACTAGTATTGGCTTATGGAAACCCCAATGAAACAAGGAAAGAATACTCCAAAGCTGAGACCCAAATGGTAAGGTCCTTATATCATACATAAAGTCTTTGCTAATTTATCTTACTAATTTTCCACAATTGATATGGAATGTGTCACACACTACACTAATATGAGGTTTCTCAAAAAATATTTTTCATAGGTACCATCAATCATCCAATCTCATGGTCGAATGACATTAAACCGCATGATATGGCCTTATCACAAGACATTAAAACTACAAAAAATGAGTCCTATAAACAAGAAATTAATCTAAACAACATTCTTGGTACTATCTATATGCCCTAAAACTACAAGAATCTATATCACCCTAGTCACAATATGTAAGACTATATGACAACATCTTTAACAAATGAAATTTTAATGTTATCATACCCTCTTTACATAGTATAGGATTCCATGGGCATCTATATGAGGAGGCCAAATATCAAAAAAATGGTATGCCTCTCATGAAATGATTTCTTAAACACCTAAATAGCATCTTTGGCAATCCATTCCTTTTTTCATGTTGATTAACCTTTTTTGTACTATGACGCATTAAACTTAATGGTTTCCCATAAGTACATATGAATTTATTCTCATTATGATGAGATATATATATATTCCAAGATATCTTATATTGTCCTCATCACCCCATGATAAAAAATTTCCATGTTCTTATTTTTAATCTCTTTTGTGTGGGGAAAGAACCATTATCATTCCATGTTTATCACAATGACTACATAAAATGCAGGCTTATAAATTTTTTTAAGGGATTTCCAAAATGATTGAGACGTTTCATTTAAATTCATGGTTTGAATGGTCCTATATATAATTTTTGGAACCATGGTTGTTCTATGCAAGAATTGGAGTATGGGTTGTGTTTGTTGTCAATCCTCAGTAGAATTTTAGAATGTGTGCCAGTAAAGTAATCATACAGTTCATGCAGACAACAGTATTGAAGGTGGCACTTTTTCCCAGTGTTTGCCAAATTTTTGGTCCTCAAAATAGGAAAATGAAGACATGGATTTTTGGTAAAAGGAGGTGCGTGCAAAGAGGAAGTGGGGCGTAAAAAAGGTGGGCCTTGCGTGAAAAATTTGGGTTGTGTGCAAAAAATAGCATGGTGCATGGAATAGTGGAGCAAGGTTTTTCGCGCAAATAGTATTTTGGATTCAGAATGTCGAAAAGTGGAAAAGGCATGGGCTGTGTAAAAAATATGGATATGTGCACGAAAAATGATTCATGCGTGAAAGATTACGTGCCAAATGAGAGGTTTTTCATGCCACATGGTGTTTTGCACGTGGGGGTCTGAGACACCTATAAATAAGATTTGATCACCTTCATTCCATATGGTTGAAGACTTAGAGAAGATCTGAGTTCTGATGCATGTAAAAAGTTCACGTAATCGGTGTTTCTCAAAACATTTCTAGCTGCGTGAAAAGGGTTCAGCTACACCAAAACACATACATTGCGTGAAAAATTTGAGGTTGTACGAAAAAATCTGAACTCTGCAAAAAACGAAAAGCTGTGCAAAAAAAGGTGTGGTGTGTAAAGCTACATGTAAAGGAGGTTGTTGCGCAAAATATTTTCCACAAAAAAAATTATGTATTTCGAGCCAAAGCCAGATATTTCGTGTGAAGGGTGGGAGTTGCATGAAATCTTCAGTATAACCTGTTTGAGCATTTCAGATTATCTGGTTTAGTGGTTCAGTGCATTCATGTGCATCATTTATCGTCTATGATGCAAGTAGAGTCTCGTGATAAGCAGAGGCAATGACTTAAATGCAAATCTATTGAAGAGACGCTCATGTCTATAAAATTACTGGGACATCACCAAAGGGAGTGAGCTAGGGGGAGTCATCGAGAGTGAGCAGAGGGACGCATTGAGCTATCCCTAAAATTTTGTAAAGGTAGTGATCCAGGGACAAATTGATTGTACCCGAACATTGTAATCCGCAAATAGTGAAGTTTAGTTGGTTTAGGTAAAACCGACAAACTGTCAGCGTATTATCCTTGAACATATCCCTTGGTGTTGAACCAAGTAAAAGTGTTGTGTCAACATACTGCTTTCTTTTGTTTGACAGGTTTTACAAGTTCCTACCAACATGGGAACAAGATGCACAACTTTAAAAAAAATTGACCCCCTGATTCACCCCTCACCTCTCATGGTGTTCCGGGGTCCTTCAATAATAACCTTAAAGGCACACCATGTTTCCATACTGCATGATGTTAAACTTCATCATCGACATCTCTTTCATGACCTCAAATTTTTTATTACTCTTAACCTCACCTTAGTAAACCACTATACTTGGTGTTGGTATCCCACTACACCACTATTAAAAAAACTACATCTGTATTGATTACATCCATCACAAGATACATAGTGACACTCAAATATATATTCCTAAGTCCACCAATAATAGTTAATGGAAAATGCCGACTCTATGTATGGGGAGATATGTTGGGAGTGTTTCTCATTTATGAACTATGTGTAGATGTATTCCTACCATAATAGGATATATAGTGATGCACGAATCTCAAATACTAGGTACATCCACTATAGTTAATGGGAATAATTCCCCCCCCCCTCTGTATATGGATCAGACATGCATGTACAATTTTCCATTAAAGAACAACATTTGGATTGAATCCAATTAATGTAGGATACAAAGTGATTCCTAGATCTCCAATCATGGGTCGATCCAAAATAATCAACAAGAAAATTCCACCCTCTATGTAAGTTTTAGACATGTGTGGAGAGTTTTCCATTCATGAACTATGTGTTTCTTGATTCCTATAACTATAAGATACGGAGGGATACCCAGATCTCTAATCCTGGTTCTAGAAAAAATAATCAATGGGAATAATTCCCCCATTTCTCAAATGGGTCAAAACATCAGGGATATTTTCCCTTTAAAGAACTATGCGTGGCTTGATTTATATTACTCTAGTATATGTACTGAAGCTCCAATCTCCAATCTGGGGTCAATACATAATAATCTATAGGAACAATTCTCCAATCTATGTATGGGTAAGACCTAGATAGGGAGTTTCTGATTTAAGAACTATGTGTGACTTGATTACTTCCATCATAGCATATGATGTGATTATAATGTCTTCAATCATGGGTCAAGCTATAATAATAAATAGAAACAATTACAACCTATGTGTGTGGGTTATATATACAAGGAGAGTTTCCCATTCATGAACTATGTGAATCTTGATTCTATCTATCATAGGATATTTATTTACTTCTGTATCTCCAATAATGGTTCAATTCACAATAATCAACAACTAAAATCCCCCCTTATCAGATGGGTTAGACCTATGCAGAGAGTTTCCCATCCAAGAAAAATGTGTTTCATGATTCCTACCATCAAAAGATACATAGTGACACATAGAAATTCAATCCTAGGTCCATCCGAAAGATAAAAATGTCTCCCCTCCTGACACACGGGTTATACTTGCACATGGAACATTCATATAAGAAATATTTGTGACTAGATTCCTACCCACAGATGATATGTAGTGATGTTCAGATCCACCATTTTGGGCCCATCCATGAGTTTCCATCACCCCAATCATGTTACTCTCCATGGCACTGAGATCCATGTAACATAAATAGTCTATAATAATTCATGGAACCTCTTATGCATTCCCCATCAAGTACTCACACTATGATTTATTGAATTCCCAGTTATCTCTTACTTATCATGACATGAATTTATCATGTGAGCTTAAGGAACATGGAAGGATTCCCTAGCCAGTGTGAAAAAGATTTTTCTTTAACGGGGAACCACTTCCTAGTCACATAACATAAAAATACATGACAATGTCCTAATATCATGACATTAAACCACATGATGTATGATCCATCCTATAAGACCTACGCTTTTGTAGAGTGAGATATAATTCCCTAAATCAATGATAGGGGTAAATTTTAACCTCTATGAAAAAATGAATTACATAAATATATTATCCATATGTATACTCTCAATCTACATTGGGGACCCCTTAGCTGACCTTGATGTTAGGACTCACTACGGAAAAAATATAGAATACCCATATCCACTGAATACGATTCAGATCTATGTAGAAGGGCCTCATTAAAGGATCTTATTATGGAATGATTCTAACCCTAATAATGTTTATCGTTAAACCTGGGGAAGCCCGACCATTAAACCAGTGTACACCTCAGTTTAAAGAGGGATATGTCATTTAGACTCATTCTACTTATGTACGAGTTAGATATACATTCAAATTTCTTTCACATTAGGTAAATAAATGCAATAAGGGATTTGACATATGTTTTCCCATAAAAAATACTTTTCAATGATAAAAGGTGTTTCATACTCCTAAATTCCCCTGACTAATGAAAACTTTCCTCTTGATATCTTAAAAAATATCATGCTAGTTCCCACATCCTTACTACATGAAGTTAAACTGCAATGTAACATCCTTATTGTGTGACATAAAATTTCCAGGAAAATATACTTTTCACATGCTATTAATCTATAATAAAAATACATCCCCACTAAATTATGATAATGTGTACGGATCGTCACTCATCATAATTCCTTACTGAAGGACCACATGAGCCTTACCATAGTCAACCAATGTATGGGGTGCTTATGTAATCATTTAATCACCTTAAAACATATATCAAAATTCATAAATTTAGTGCCTCGTATCTCTATGAACCTTCCAGATCCCTTGGAAAATGACACTCATATTCAGGAGGCAATTTTTTGAGTATGCATGTCTGCCCCAAGTTATTGCATATGAGATCTAGAATATCAACCAATTTTATGATTACCTTGATAAAAGGGTTTTCTAAACCATGTGAGCTCTAAAATAATTTTTGTAGGAACTCTTCACCTTCGAGTATTCGGGGTCATCCCCAATATAATTATTCAATATCTTTTCTCATGACCTGATGATTGGGATCCATGATTTATAATATTTTAATCTCCCTCTCAAAAGGATGTTGGATTACTCTAGACCCTAGGTATTCTAATTAGGTGATTGTGTAACATCCCCATTATACCAGGTCCACATGCATCATTACCAAAGACATCATACACATTCGTAAAAGTTCTGTGACCTTAAACATTATCCTTTGATGTACTAAATCACAAAACCCTAAATTACTAGTTAATGATATATAAAACTTGTTAAGATAAAAAATCATAAATGGAATCCTAGTAAAAATTCAAGTCTCCACTCACTAAATAGTTCTGGAGTTTAGGAATAAGATATAGTGTAAATAAATACCACACAAAGCTCACATGGCCCACTTTTTGGCTCTAGTAAAATCAAATCTAGGATCACTAGACACTGTTGGTCTACATAAAACATAAATTTATGATGTCCCACATCTCCTTGATATGATAACATGTTCACTATGAGGAGAAACGACTTTTAGGGTGATTAAACCGTTCTTTAATCTAAAATTATCCATAAAACCCTTCCTATATTTGATTATGGTGATGACACAACTAGTTCCTCAAGTTGATACCATTCCTTTGGAACCCCATAGACCATGTGATTCCATTAACATGGATTTTCCTTGTAGAAAAATGAAATCAAGTACTACTCAATTCAAACAGAAAATTTGGTCCCATAATGTCCCCCTTAAATACAAGAGTTATTTTATTCACCTTGTGGAACATTATAGGATTCCTCCATTACCAATGGTTGACATGTTCCCACAAGTTCCCAAATCTTGTTAACTCGGATATTCCTAGACCATGATTTTCAATCCCCATAAGTTGGCTATTCTAGTGGATTTTCCATGCTCAATGTTAAGTCATCATTATTATACCCACTCACAATTATGGAATTCGAGACTCTTTTCCCAAACCATTTTATGGATTATACCAAATGGTTCAAAATCACATAGCATAGGGGTCAAACATCATAACTAAAGACAAACTATCCTATGGTTCCAGAACCATACTTGGATAGATTTTACTTCATACCCCAATTCATCATCTATAAATTAATGTCTTAATTTATCTTTCATGGCCCTTGGAAAATGGTGGGACACCTATAATGGACCATGCATGTAATCCCTAAGGGACCATGGATAAGGGATTCTAAAATACTAAATTAAGGCATCTACTTATTGAAGATAAAGAACTTCAATCCTCATGATCTATTGAGACACAGTGGTGGAACCCAAACCCCTAGGGTGTTTTGGGGTATATCTAGTATGTCTACCCCAATCCATTCAGAAGCCCTGACAACACTGTGGTGGAACTCATCACCATAGTATGATTTGGATTATCATCAACAAGTTTTATTCATTCAATATTAATTAGATGAAAATCCTTGAAAAATGATTCACAAGAACCATATTCCAACAATTTGATTTAGACCAGTATCCCTATGAGGAAATCATGTCCTAGAAGTAAGAATTTAAACTGTATGGCACCCCATGTCGTAGAAAACAGAAATTAAACTACATGGAATCCTTATTCCTAGTATCAAGACTCTAAACTACATGACATATCAACACCTAGAAGAAACACTCTGAACTATATGACATCTCACGTCCTAGATTCAAGACTCTAAACTACATAGCATATCAAGTCATGGAATCAATTCTATAAACTATATATCCTTTTTCATCCTTATTGTATGATTTTAAACTACACAGAAGTAGTCCATGCCATATTATGTTAATATTTCATGGAAGACATTCTTACTTCCTATTATTAAACTATATGGGGGTGTTACTTCATGAATTGTATATTACATGTAGTAGATGGTAAAAGAAGGTTGATCCTAAACTATATAAAAATAATTGTGTAGTTTTCAATACAGTAAAACAACTAAATAAAATTCACACATTGCTCACGAGGTTGAAAACCCGAAAAGGGAACCTACGGAAAAAGATGAGTCTATGCTCTATGGATTTGCACTTTGTGTGATTCATTCAATATGCATTATTTATAAAATAGAATTTGAATAAAACTTATTAGGTCAAAAACCTGTAAGAGACAGCCTAAGAAAAACCCAAGTCCATGCCTACTAAATAAAGAGGTTTCCCCTCTATGAATAGAGTTATTATCACCAGCGTTCCCACTCGAATTCACAGGAATGTACCCCTAATGGGAAAACACGTATATTAAAAAAATGTATTAAAACCTCTCTAGATGAAGTATTGGGGATACCTCAAGTCTCACCCTATATCCCTGTGAGGTATACTCTCCAGCCTCAAGGATGGCCGAATAATGTCCATCACTATTCGAACCATCTAGGAAGGGAAACAATGTGGGCATATAGTGGTTGGCTATGTCATCCTATCGGACATGAATATTTTGATCGAGTCATCAAAGGAAAAAAGTGATAATATGAATACATAATTCCTTAAATTCTCCTTCATGATGGTGATCATGTCCCTTTCTATGGTCAAAACTTGTGTGGGGTCATCCCAAACATCCACAATAAGAATAAATTCATCATAATTCTCCCCAAGAAGGGGTATTACTCACAAAAATTAAATATCCCAATGATTGATCCCTACTTCCCCATAGAAAATATGTAATTAATTAGTGCTAGGACACTAATGTGTAATCATCTCTTTGATAAGCTCCAATTAAGGATACATGAAAAACTGAAAATTCCACATCACCTCATATAGATAAATAACAAGTAGTTGGTCAATGAATTTTAAGAAGCTCTTCTAGGCCTAGAACGGACATTCCAATTCATCATAGATATTACAACCAAGTCTCATGTCCCATTTTGACCTCAAATCACATCTTGAATTATTAACGGACAATATGGGTATTCTCAAATAACATTGAAAAATTGACTGATAGGTAATATTGGAACCATATAGTCCCTGAGGGTAGTCCTCCATCATATATAAAACCCATGGATTAGTTCTATGACCAGTTTTCTATCTTCAATAATAATTATTTATGTACATTCTATGTAGGATAAAATCTAGAAATATGGATGGTTTTAATCAGTTGAGGGAATGATACCATCGCCTAGAATACAAAATCCATACAAATGAAGTAGATGTGACTAGAAATAACATTGATGATAGGGTGGAATAAATCCCTTAAAAGTATCATTTTCAGTGAAAATGTGATACCAAGTGTCATAATTTTTGTTCCTAGCAATCATATCCTGCTAGGAAGCCACATATGTAAGATTTCTGAAAACTAAAAGTCATATGTACAAAATAATGAGAACATGTAATATTAGCGTGGATCCCTTACAAAATTGGTCAATGACATGGACAATATCATGAAAATCATATACACCATAAAGTTATTTGTGATCATATGACCTAATATATGTCTCAAAAATCACATAACCCATAGATCGTCTCACGATCGCATTAAATATCAAAATACTTGTTATCATGTTACCCTAACATGGTCACAAGAAACACATGATGTTAAAGAGATCATAAGGTCAAGTGAGTAGAACAAGTAAATCTTGTGATACAACCATGTGGCTAAGAACATGGTTCATAGTTTGATCGAATTATCTTGAATTGATTCACAAATTTTTTGAGTAATTCATTTACATGGAGGAATTCATGTTATGAGATCATGAGATTGAATCTTTCAAAGAGGTCTTTAGAAAATAGTATTTTTAAGAGGTCTTACAAAATGGATCTTCTGGCGAGGTCTTGTGAAGGAGTTACATAGTGGAAGAAATCATGATATCTATGGAGTTCAAGTAACTAGTGGAGTGAGTCACCCCACCTTCCAATTTTTATTAGAAATCTTGTATAATAAAAAAGGTCACCTAGTAGTCCAAACACCACTGAGGAAAACATTTAGTGGAAGCCTCACAAATTCATGTAGGAATTTACTCTCCTTATAATCAAGTTCTTATCCCTATAGAGATCACTCATGAGGGGTTAATTTTTTTGTTCTTTCTAAATAATCATATAAAATTATAGAATTAAGGAAGTACCAGAAAAATGTGTATTTTTATCTCAGAAACACAATGTAAAGAGCATAAAAACTACATAAATATCAGACTTCTGGATCACATGATCTCAAGACCAATGGAATGGAAAGTATATGAATCATGTGATTTATATGATCTATGTATGATCAAATGAATCCCCATTGGAAAGTACCAATGATCAAAAAAATGGTCTTATAACAAGCCCTCATATTCTTGGAAATACATGTAGACAAGCACTGTTGATCTCTAAAAACCTCCCTGACAAGCCTCCTTGATCATTTGAAATCCTCCTCAATAGGGAACATGATCACATGAATACTCTAGAACATGTAAATTCATTACCTCATAATCCATTTAACATGTCAATTTTAACATGTAGAAATTCATAGATAAGAAGAGGAATCGTCAATGATAATGATCACACATCATCTCAAGATCCCTTATTGATAATGTGATTCCTTGATAGAAGTCCAATGGGAAAATATTGAAATACATTTTAAATAAGAAATAAAAAACTGGAAAATGAGAGAGCATATCATGAAAGAAAGATACCTTGATTTTCCACAGAAACAGGTTATGTGCCTCATATGATCACCATTGATCATGTGATGGACCTTTTATATGTGAGCCTAATCTCATGGAGACCCACTTGTCAGGGAAAAGATATATTTTGGATACCCCCATGATATGACAACTTGGTTTTAATAATGGACTCTAACAAGACAACTTGATTTCATGAAGGGTCGTGAGAAAATCACTCTAGATCATGCGAAAGCCTTTTAATAACCAAAAATATCATGTAAAGACAATAAGAACATCCAGAATATTCTTTCAAGGGCTCCATGAAATGTTGACATGATCAAGAAAAGACCATTTGATAGGAAACATTTCTAATAAATATGGTGGTGATGGAGTGTTCAGGCAGTCATATTTTATCACATGACACCATGAGTGACCTACTATGAAAACATGTGAAGCATGTGATGTGATACTCCCTCCACCAAATCAAGACCATATCTATGAGAAAAAAATCATTCAAGGTGGAATAAAACCATGGTGGAGTGTCCTAAAAATTCCTCCCTCTCAACATAAGAAAAACTACTACACACCATGACTATATATAGTGTAGAATAGAAAACTTCTCGAAGCCAAAATCCACATCAACACAAGTGTCATCAACTACGTAGTATCTGGGGAATGACCTACGTGGTTACATGGCATGAATATGCATTTTATGTGATCATATTACTAAAAACAATAATTAACACCACTATTTCAACTAGATTATTTGAAGAGATTTTCACATGTTGACAAGTTCATGAGAAACCTCAATAAGAAGATACTTTTAAATCATTATAGAAAATATAAAATAATGGAAATGAATTGTGGAAGACTTAAACAATGAAAAATAAAATTATTTCCATTAAAAACATCATACGCATAACAATACCTATCTAGATCATGAGACAACACCTGAAAATGTCATCCAAGTCTTGAAAATACCTCTAGAAATGTTAGAAAAGTCTTTTAAATTATTTTAAACCTATCATTCTTGTCAAATGAAGAAAAATATTCTAGAAAACAATAAATACATGAGGAACTATAACATTCATGATTCAATAATGGAAATAAGCCATGTACATGACATCCTTATCACATAAACACTCCGGACATGTCAGACAGACAATCATGACATGTCTGAAAGACACTTGGGACATGTTAGGCAAAGAAGCTCTGACATTCCAAGCATGTTAGTAAGACACCCTATGTCCAGATAAAGTTATGTAATATATATATATATATATATATTCAAACATACCGCAAAATAAACTATGATTACTTTGATTTCTATCCAAAAAATACGAAGGATTCCTTATGGAGTCTTGAGCTCCAAACAGGCGTCCAACCTGGTGGAATTCCATCCATATATCAAACAATCTAAACCCATGTGACCAAAAATATACTATAGGTTTTACCAATTTTCACAACCATCAGTGTATTGGGAACTAAACTGAACAATGAGAAATATTAATCCCTCTACAAACAAGTTTCATAAGACACCTTCCAAAGGCCCGAGCTCCATATTAAACACCATGTTTGGGATTCCACATTGATAAATCTTATATCCATATGTAATCAGACTAATCAAATTATATCACGTTTTTTTCACATCGATCATGGATCATATAGGGTTAGTTATTTTCAATCATCATATCATTCGCTTCATAAATCTCCCCCACTTAGGGAATCCTCGGTGTGTAATCCCCATTCAGTGACATAATACAAATTCTATAACACAAGGGAATCTACATTGGATTAATTCCAGAAGGAATTCCCATATTGATAAACCATGGGTAAATAACCCTCATGAGTATTAATAATCAATCACCACCCATTAGTAGGTTATGGGTGGATAAAACTATGACGAATCATATTCCAATTACAAATAGGGTATGTATGATTCCTTTATAAGGATTGAGTTCCATGACCTACTAGAAAACTAGGCTATAACCACATACCTATATCCATTGTTTCCCATAACTATATCTATAGGTATTTATACTAATACTATAGACACAATTTTAAATAAAACTATGTCTATAGGGTATATTTTTGAAGGCTATAGTCACAGTTTAGTGAAACCATGTCTATAGAGTTTTGTTCTGAGAGATATAGCAATAGCTTGTGTAAAATCTTGACAATAGAGTATTTTTTCAAGGTCAATAGCCATGGTTTGTGTAAAACAATGGATATAGAGTAATTTTTAAGGGATATAGGAACAATTTTTCTAAACCATGGAAATAAATTATATTGTCAATTTTCTATATCCATAGTTTCTCAAAAACTATGGCTATAGGTCTCCCTCTCTTTCATAGTAAAAAAATTAACCTTCTGAAAAAATGTGGGAAGGGTTATAGCCACATTTTACATTATATAAATACAATTTTTAATAATATATTTAACAATATATATATATATATCTAATTTATTATGTGGTGTAGTAGTTAGGAAGTTGGTGCGCATAGTGGAGGTACAAAGATTAAATCCGGGTGGGATCATATTATTATTCGGTTATAGACACAGTTTACATGGGCTATAGCCACAATTTTCCACCATGTTAATATATTTTTTTCCATGATAGATAACTGTGGCTATAGCCCATCTTCCATGGTGGAAAACTATGGTACATATTTCCATGGTGGACAACTATGGAAATAGCCCAAAGAACTGTGGCTAAACACTTTATCTATATCCATGCCAATAGGTTCCACAGACTGCTGGAACCGTTGATATTTCATATAAATATGATTGAAACCCCTCTAACAATGTTTTTGGGACAAGTATATACCAAAAATTTCTACTTGTGATACTTGATTTCCAAGTGCCTGCATATATTTCCTTTCTTCATGATGTTAAATTTCGTGGTTTAGAAAAACACTGTGCATTTTTATTCCTATTATACATAGGTCATGTAAGACCAATCGTGAAGGTTCAATATTATTCTCAATATATCAATTTCATCCTAGGATGGTAGTAAAATACTGAGTGTATGGGTATATAGATTCAAAATATAAGTAGCTACCCATTCATAATGTATAAATGGAAATATATAAAGACAATCAGATATATAATGATGGTATAATCATTAGGACCCCTCTATCCATAAAGAAGGATTTGAAACTTAGTCATTTGGTTAGGGTAACTAGTCTCATATTGGTATTTTGTAGACAATCATGAACATAAATTAAATCTATATGAGAGTCTCATAATAGGAGAAATTTCCCCCTAAAAGGGAGTGATGAGTCCATCTTCATATACTCTTGGCCTATTTGAGTTCCTAAGTACCAACGGGTCTGAAACCCCAAATCACCACCTGGCATTGGAAAGCAAGACTTTACCCAGTTATGGATGTAGGAAATTTGGGAGTTTCTATGAATGATATAATTAATAATCCTGATGTGAATGATTTTACAACAATGAACCTCCCAAAATAAATTCTCATAATGTGAAGAAAGATGGTGAATCAAGTATGAAATAATTTAGTGATAGAATAACTAAATCATTATAAACATAGGACCTCATGCCTCTTGAACCCTGAGGAAACCATATACTCATCATCTTCTAAGGAATGCAACATATAACATGATTATATCAATATATTTACTATATATGTGTAGGAATGTGTTGGTGGTACCCTACTATGTAATGAAGTCACTCCATTCCTGAGTGGCCATTGCACTTGGGTACGCAAGCATCCCTCATTTGTTTGTAGGATCTTGTTAGGCTATGGCCAGTATTTGATGATCGAGTTGGAGAATATTTATTGGGTTAAAATAATGGGATGTGGTAGGGATCAAGGATATAATAGGTCGGTATTTTTATTTTTTTTATTTTTTTATATCTGATCACCGATCGGATGATTTTTCATGTTTGATTGTATGAAAACATTCAATTAATTTATAATATGTTTATATATTTTTTTCTTTTCTACGTTCAATTATGTGATGAATATGGTATATTTTTTTAATTCTAAAATTAATACTCCAATACTGGGTGTATAGTTTTTCATAGTACTACCCTAGACCCCTACTATTGGTCAGCAGCCTCTAGCATATGAGGTGATGTTCCTGAGATCACGTAGAGCCACCTGTCAGGTTACAATTCATAGTGTGCAAAGTTAGAAAATTGAAATTGGTGTAATATGTCTTTTATTTTTCCTTACTAATTGGGGTATAGTATCCTAGAGATATAGGAATGTGTCAAATCTTGTGATGTACCTCAAACTATTGTGTCTTGAACACCACTTCCATTGGGAAAACCGGGTTACTCGAGGTTGTTTTGATGTTTTATTTTTTCAATGATATATTAGACTAATTTCATGTCATGTGACACACATGATTTTTAAGATTGGTAATGATTTGTTGGTTTTTTATCTATTTTCCTATTGGTAAAAATAGAGTTATTAAATTTTTTATTTCAATCATAGATACAAGAGGTGTATCATGCATAATTATTAGGCATATAGGATTCACATGGAATGTAAAGGATTGTTACTATGATTATTATTACCAAAGATAGATGGTCAACTAATTAATGGTTCAATAAAAGATCATATAGTGTTTCCCCATATAATTTCATGGTGGAATTATTCTCAATTGGACATCCTTGTATATGTATTATTTTCTATTATAGATTTTTGTCGGGATATATGGTGAGATTCTTGATGAGAAGAACAATGAGAGTGCAGTGAACCTTAGTATTCCTAAATAGGCACATGGTTCCTTGATAAAGAATATAGTCAATAAGGTTGTTTTAGTTATTTAATGTTTCTGTAACAATATATATAGTGTTTTACAATAGGATTTGGAATTAAATTCTACTTCACCAAATCATGGTACTGTGTATCATTAGATTCAAATCATCATAGGAAAAACAAATTTATGGTGCCCAAGTCTCCTAACTCTCTCACGGTCTCCTTCGTCTTCACCTAGGGTTTTCTCCTAAAACCCTAAGATTTGGGGTTGTGGCATGTTCGATCCCTGTTCCTTTCTCTACATTATTCTCCCTTTTGTCTCCTCCATGCTGTCTCTGTTGAGGGTTGCTTTTGATGAAACATGCGACCTCTTCTCCCCTCTCTGACCTTACTTTACTCTGTTCCCTCCAGGTTGGATCTGGTGCAATGGCTTCACAATGGTTTTGTGTTTGGTGGTTCAGTGGTCAAAGGATTCTTCTGATGCTCTTGTGTTGGCCCCCCTTTGGTTCATTTTCTTTGTTGTCCGGTTTCTAATTTGCCATGTCTCCGCCCTAACCTCATGTCCCCCAAATATGTTCCAAGTTAGTCCCAAAGCAGTGTCTCTTTGATGGTTTTGGGAGGTGGGATGCTATGACCGTGGAACTTGCGTGCTTCTTCGGTTCTTCTTCTTTTCCTTTGATTCAGATTTCGTCTTGTACTCGACTTTTTCATTGTCCATCGATGTCCTGGTCTATTCAATGCACTACCATGACCACTAATCCATCCCCTCCCTCCTGGTCAGACCTGGAGTGGTCAGTTTGAAGGGGCTTTGGGATGTGGGTTTTGGTGGACGATGGGGTTCGATTTTCAGATGGTTATGCTTTGGGTATTCTTACTAAGGGTGATTTTTATAGTTTTTGGATGGTGATGATGGTGATATTCGGTGGTTTCTTTGCCAGCAATCAGGTTTGTTTATGTTTTATGCATTGGTATTCATATTGTTTGGAGGATATACTATATGGCGGTTCTTCATTTTGCAACAGTTTTCTAGTTTGGATAGAGGATTTGAGGTCCTGGGAAGTCTGGTATTGGAGTTTCTACAGCAGCTACCGCGTTGTGGCTTTCAGTGATGTGATGATGTGGTTTTCCATGATGGATGGTGTTTTGGTTCATCGTTGGGACTCTTTCGATGTGGATATCCTCATCATGGATTTTGATCGCTTCTTCCTTCGCTATTTCTCTAGGATTCCACAGCTCTTCTCCCAGTCGGAATCGCACTGTGGTTTCCAAGGGGTATTGGGTTGTGCAGTTCAAGTGGTCATTGACGTTGCATGAACTTTGACTGTTTATGTTTTCGATGTCCATGGAGCTCCAATTTTGGCGTATCTATGGAAGCGGAGGAGATGCGGTTGACAGTGGTAAGATGCTGGTGACAATGGTCAGGGTGCGTGGTTTGAGGTGTTGTGTCTACCAAGGTGGTAATGATGGCTATTTGAATTTGCAATTTTGAAATTCAAATTTTCAAACATCTCACTAATGGGTTATGGCAGGGGTGATACTGATGAGGTGATGATGCAGGGTTGTTCTTTTGCTAATTTTTTCTAAATTTGGGTATTGTGTATTTTATCCACTGAAGTTCTTGTTTTTGAAGTGTGTAATTTTTCTGTAGTTGAATTTTGAATTGCGTGGTTACCATTAATCCAAAAAGTGGCTTTTAAAAATATGAAAAAGGGATTTTGAGGGGAATCATAGGGAAATTTTGATTGTATGTGTACACTTGTGTAATGTGAGATTTGACCCACTAGGAATTATTATTCTAGTACTAATGCTTAGATAGGGTGGGTTTTCAATTATTTGGTGTTGATTTGGGCATGTGATACCTATTATATGTTTTTGAGAGACCCTAATGTGGGTATAGTCAAGTTAGATGTTGTGATATCCACGATAAGAACGTGGGGAATTTCCATTGAGTTTTGGGTTATGAGAAACATGAGGATTGTGATGGGTTAAATACTGTAACACCCCAAGCTTCCACGGTACGTTTCCCTTCAAATAATGCAATGGCCTGCATTGTACGCAACTTCGAGATTTTAACACACCACAACCAATCAAACTAGCCATTATGAATAATAATACATACTTTTTGAAATTTTATAAATTATATCTCTCAAAATGGACTTCATTTTTGGATTCGGAATATCGAAATTAGCCTAGGGAGAAATTTTGGTACTTTTCGGATAACTTTCATATTTTGATGAATAGTGAAAATTACTAAATTTTATTTAAAAACAACTTTTTTAATCAAAATAATTAATAGTGATAAATTATGAATTTGAGTGGTTTTAAAGTATATTTAGAATATATTTTTTACCATGTAATACAATGTGGGTCATTGAACATAATTTCACATTTAAACCAGACATAAACAAGTGCCAATCTTTTGATAGTTATTATCTCTTAAAAACACGCTTTTTGTTTTAACAACAGAAATTAATTTTAAATTAATTTCTGCCACTTCTGTGTTTTGAATTTGGAAAAATGGATTCAATATTTGGAATCAAGATGTTAAAATTGTGTAAATAGGTAACTTTTATATTTATACATTTTGGATAATTACTTCGGTAAATATTTTATTTACCATGGTTAAAGGGTAAATCCGGTAAACAAGGGTTAAAAAGTAATATTATAATAACAACAAATTATGCTAAAACGTGTCTTAAGCCTATTGGTTGATACATGGTCGACCATGGGCATCTTTGGGTCGATTTTGGGACCCCATAGATCCACTTGTAAGTGATAATGACACTTTATTTTAATTAAGTTAAAATAAATACCAAAATGACACAAGCATATATCGTTTAGCAAAAAAATTATTACATAAGGTTATATATGTTGGATTTTAGACTATAAATATTCATTAGAAATATAAAAACACTTCCTACATTATGATATTTTATTTATAATTTTTAGACATTAAATAAGTTAATTTATTTATGACACAATGGTGATGCAGTAATTACCATAATAGAGAAAAATTAGAATAATTGATATTATAGATACCCAAATAAATATAATTTGAGACTTTTATTGAAGTACACTAATTTTCTAGGTTAATATGACATATTAGGATTGATTTAATAAAATTTTTTCGGAGTAATAATTCTGTTATGTGTTTCAAAAAAATCAACTATTGAATAGTTTCAAAATTGACATAAAAGAGTTTTTAAAACAAATATTATATTATTAATTGATATTAAATTCCTAAAAATATAAGTTTATGCCAAGAGACTTATATAAGGATAGGTATATCATTAATGGACCCCTTGGGGGTCTCTGGGATGTGTATAGTATGTTTATTAACTATATAATATAAAAATACAAAGTGACATGGTAAATGTCAAACTAATTAACTAAGAGTTAAAACTAAAAATAAGGTCAATATAGTGACCCAAACAGGTCTAAATTCTATTGGATGAATGTTTTTAGACCTATCCCTACCTTAAACTTTTAATAATCAACTTTTGATCCATTAGAAACCGAATATGAATTTATTATAAATTAATATTTCTAGCTTTTCCAAAGGTACCCCTCACCCCTCTTATAAAAGGTCACTCCTCCTTCTCATTTATTCACACCTTCAAAGCCTTTTGGTTCAGCCAAACCCTACCCAAATACTCTCTCAACTTCCCTCACTACAACCTAGATGCCTTAGTTTTACAGAAATCCAAACTAAGGATCCCTTTTGATCAAATCAAAAGGAAGAACCCAAAGAAAAGGTAATGTTTTCACCACCCATTTTCAAGTTTCGTTCTTCTTCCACTTCTTCTTCCATTGTTGTTTCCATTATAAAATAATAAATCCAGTATCATATATATACTGTGATGTTATTATAAATATGGTACAACCATATTCAGTATTCTATCCATCCTTTGAATAACATGTCACGACACGTGCGTACGTACGGCTTACTGTCTCCACGTCGTGGTGTAATTGTTATTCAATATATTATTATTTGGATGGGTATAATAATGATGTGTGACTCATGTAAATAATAAATATAACATGATAACGATTCTGTATATATGATATACCATCCAATTATATATTATTTTAATATCAAAATAATGATATTGTCGCTTGTGCGTACGTACGGACTACCGTCTCCACGAACGCGATGAGATTCATTCTCCATCGTATCCATTCAAGTATAATTATCATTTGATGATTAAAAATAATATTAAAGGACTTTATATCATTCTGTATATGAATAATATACATCCCATTAATAAAAAATATGGCTCACATAATAAAGAATATAAAGTAAAATGAACCCGTTAACACCCGAAATGATGATAATTCTAAGATATTATTAACAAATCAATGTTAAAAGATCATATATGATATAATATTAATTCATATGATTCCTGTATAATTAAATAACATTTATTTCATCATTATACAGGATGTTAACCTACCGTCGACCAAGGAAAAAGTACAAAGTAAGGGATTTTAATTTCGTGAGAATTCCATTGTTCACCACTTAATTATTACATGTGGTGTATGTGTACTTACCATGATTGTATTAATTGTGTAATATACTTTAATTTATGGGTATTTACATCATCATGGTATGATACTTCTTTCACGGGTGTATGTTTCATAAGTTACCTAATCGATAAGGGGATTTGAGATTTCAATTTCCACTCATTTGGCTTTACGCATATTTCATTGATTATATTACCCCAAGATTATGTGTGGAATCACTATTCATTTGATTATGTCATAATTTCCACTACCCTTCCTGTGGATATACCTTTGATACACATAATCACTCCATTGATAATTCTCAAGTCATTGATATGAATTTGATAAGAGTAATTTTAACTCATTCACCATTTGTTGAGTTAAACATCCAATTCGTTGGTGTTGTTTTTACAAGAATATGTGTGAATATCCTTGGATTGTTTTACATTGAATATCCAATCATATTTAGTGTATTTATATTTTTCACACATAATTATGTCGTTGATTTATCCTTAACCTAACGATACGGCCTTTATGAGAGATTTCATCTCAATTTACATTCCATTGAGACTTCTTTGTTGTTATACACCAAATCACTTTTATGTGGTGTATATAATGTACTTTGACATAGTATATCTTGAATCCCTTTATTCTCATGATATTACAAAGTTTTGATTACCTCAATTATTTGTATTCAAGTGTCTATCTTTTGGTTAGAAACTCTAACTAAAATACCATTTTTAATGTTTTTAAAGACCTATTCTTCTAAATCTTTCTCATTAATGTCCATGTTTTAAAAAATGATTTTTAGGATTTATTTATATGGACATTAAAGATTTAAAATTAAAACTCCTTTTGAGAGTTTCAAAGTGGTATGGGACACTTTGATTCAAAAATCAATTTTTAAACTGCTTCTTGACAAATAGTGTGACTTTTAAATGATTTCAAGAAAAAGGGGGATATTTCTCTCAAATAGTTTTTATGATTATTTTCATGTATATCAACATCCTTCATTATTATTGATTTAGGTTAATGTGATACAATAAAATCTTCCATATTGTATCGAATGAGTTATGTTTGACTGTGGATGTGCTATTTTTATACCATTCATGGTTTGTGGTTAAAGTATTGACATTTCGTATGCTAGTTGTAATACGAATGTTTATGTTATGTTTAAACCTGTTCATATGAGGAATGCATTGGACTTAATAAGTGACGGGTGGAGCCCGCTTTAGCTCCTCGATGCATCGGTAGGTCTAATGAGACAAACTAGTGTCTTGGCACAAGGCCTTGGAAAAACCTTATTTGTAGTCTTGGCACGAGGCCTTGGCTATGTGGTTATGATAGTCTGGCATTATGCATTCCATCATTATGAAAGTGGTTATTGATATTTCATGTGATCATTTGACTAGTAGAATATCCATGTGAGTAAGTAAATGGCATTAATTTATTTTAACTTTTTCATTTGATGCTGAAGTTCAACTTTAAAAGGCTTTCGTTTTAGTTATAAACTGCCTTAAGTGTTTATTCTTATCTATGAAAGCTTCTGTTATAATGTTATCCTTACTGAGCATCTGAGCTCACCCCTTTCAATGTTTTATTTTTCCCAGAATTATGAAGAAGTAATTTATGAATGACCTGCAGGGATAGTATGAGGGGATATGAAGACAAGATGTTGTTGTAGTTTTTTTTACCTTATGATGTAATGTAAGACTTATGAATATATCTAGTGTTTCCAAGACTACTAAACTAATCGGTCTTTCGAGACTTGATCCTTTGTGATCATGCCAATGTTATGTAATAATGCACCGACTCTAGGTATCTAGGGTTGGGGCATTAAAGTTGGTATCAGAGGAAGTTTAGTACAAACCTTGGAAGCTAGATTTAGATAAACTCTGATTAGATCACATAGCCCTAAGAGAGAATTTGAGGATTAGTATAGAAGAACATACTAGAATTTTGGTATTGTAGATATTTTGTGAGTTTTCCGAGCAATACATCCCTGTCTGGATATGATAAGGTAGAGGCGGCTCTGGCACAGATGTACCTAGGGGTAAAACCCGAAAACACCACATTGAGCTAGACTCGAACGGGAACTGGTGCACGACAACGGGCCTTGCTGCACACTTGGTTACGAAACTCCCGGGGATATGCTTAGGATAATTTACATTTTCCTTACAAACCGATTTAAGTAATATATATATATTATGAGATTAAATGACCTTGGTCAATCCTAATATGTTTCAAATTGAGAATATGGTGACATGTTAATCTCCAAATTATTTTACGACTACTGTTACTCACACAATGCTTTCTGGTTTTAGTCAATGGTTGGATTCCAAGGAAGTCATAGTGACTTTGAGAATGATGTACAAGATGGTAACGGTTGTGGAAATGAGCAAAAAAATGGAATGTTGATAGGTGTAAAAGATATTTTCTTTATGCCAAATCAGTTTTCCAAAAATATGATCAACAACATATATATTAACCAACATCCGGACTCAACAAGGAAGAGAAAGGTGATGAATTATAAGAGCTCCAGTAGTGGAGACCATGGAGAAAAGAACCCTCAATTTCCATCGTGTAAGAAATGTGGTAGGAGACACCCGGGAAAGTGTCTCAATGGGACCATGAAATGCTTTACATGTGGGAAGGAAGGACATAAAGTGAAGAATTTCTGAAGAAAAATAAAGAGTACTATGGAAGAAGATAAAAATGGTCCCAAGAGTCCATTTACAGTCATTTGCCATAAATGTAGGGGACCTGGCCACTAACAGAGTGAATGCCCTATTCTATAGGATATTTTCTTGGTCAAAGAAGAAGCTATGCGGAAATAAATGGTTTGAGAAATGTTTAAAAAGTATTAGTGCTCCTTGTTGATGGGTTTACTTTTGAATAATTTTCCCTTGTGTTTGTAACCCCACAGTTTTCCATGTGAAAATGATATTTGAGGAAGAATTATCTCTTCTCTTGTGGATATAGGTATAAATGGCCATTTGGTTTTATATGATCATTGGGGTTTGAGAGAATTATAAGTTATTATAATTTGGGATGAAAATGAAAGGTATGATATAACATTTTTGGTTAAATTATGTTATGGTATTTTGAGGAATTTATCTCATTTTGGTAATATTATGAAATATAGTTTTTGAAAAAGAAAACACGCAGACCGTGTGACAACCCGTCGTGTCGGACAAAGCTGTGGGAATCGAACCCACAACCAAAGTGCGATTGGGATTTATTGCCTACCACTGGACTACGTGAAGTCCCTGGTTAGTGTAACTATTTTTTTAGTTAAATGATTTTATTGATCAATAATATGTTGATTTGGGTTCTTATGTCTTATCAAATGAATACCCTTAGTATAGGAAAATGATTTGGTGATTAAGTGATAAATGTTATTTTGGAAGATGTTCACTTTTTTGGGAACACTATATGTCCAAGGAAAATAGAATACTATGGGATGTCATTAGAGGAGTAATGGTGTATTTTTATCTATGTTTTTATTGTGGATCTATAGTGATTTGGGTTATTTATGGAAATGATTAACCTATAATAAAGAATATGTGATTAGGTTAATTACTTTTAAGAATGTGACTTTAAGAGTAGATGATGTCATTTGGAGATACAATTTAATATGGATGACTACATTCTTATATGTTTTGGCTTTCAATATTAGTTTGGATTATAATGAAGGATTTTAAGGAAAATTTATTATTGAATGGTATTTATTTAACTTTGGGGTATTGCTGGTTTAATTTTAGAAATTAAGATTAGTATTTTTTTTTTCTTTCTATAATGGAATATACAATTGGGGGATCATCAGATCTTATACTAACCATTTTGGTTTTGATTAATCTCTAAATAAAAGTTAAATATATAGTTTATCCTACATGGATCATGTATTTCTATAGAAGTTTATTCTACCTCATTTATTATGACCAAGTCTTCTTGAATATTCATTGTTCAAAAAAAATAAGTTAGTGGTAAAAAGTTATTAAATAATGATACTCTACTTAAAAATTATGTATATCTCTTTATTTTCTTAGTCAATATCATAAATGAATTCCTCGTCCTTATGTAATGTAACTTTTAAAAAAATGTTGTCCGTTTACTTTCCTACTAGGAGACTAATGGCCGTTTGTCCCAACAAAAGTTTGTGGTTTTCTTATTGTTAAATTTCTCCTGATCATGATTTCTATCCCTCTCCATCCGAACTTGACACTTAGTTTATCATCCATATCCATGTTTTCCTACATGGAATCTGAGTATGGGTTTTCTTGGATGACCTTTATACCTCTCTTTCTTTCTTTTAAAGTGATAGTTTTATTGACTCTTTTTCCAATGTGGGACTTTCCATTATATTCCCAAGAACAATTTTAAAAATTTCGAGGATGAAATTTATTGAAGGAGGGGGGAATGTAACACCCCAAGCATCCACGGTACGTTTCCCTTCGAATAATTCAATGGTGTGCATTGTACGCAACTTCGAGATTTTAACACACCACAACCAATCAAACTACCCATTATGAATAGTAATACCTACTTTTTGAAATTTTATAAATTCTATCTCTCAAAATAGACTTCATTTTTGGATTCGGAATATCGAAATTAGCCTAGGGTGAAATTTTGGTACTTTTGGGATAACTTTCATATTCTGATGAATAGTGAAAATTACAAAATTTTAATTAAAAACAATTTTTTTAATCAAAATAATTAATAGTGGTAAATTATGAATTTGGGTGGTTTTAAAGTATATTTAGAATATATTTTTACCATGTAATACAATTTAGGTCATTGAACATAGTTTCACATTTACACCAGACATAAACAAGTGCCAATCTTTTGATAGTTATTATCTCTTAAAAACACGCTTTTTGTTTTAACAACAGAAATTAATTTTAAATTAATTTCTGCCACTTATGTGTTTTGAATTTGGAAAAATGGATTCCATATTTGGAATCAATATGTTCAAATTGTTTAAATAGGTAACTTGTATTTTTAGACATTTTGGATAATTACTTCGGTAAATATTTTATTTACCATGGTTAAAGGGTAAATCCAGTAAACAAGGGTTAAAAAATAATATTATAATAATACTAAATTACCCTAAAACGTGTCTTAACCCTATTGGTTGATACATGGTCGACCATTTGAATCGTTGGGTCGATTTTGGGACCCCATGGATCCACTTTTAAGTGATAATGGCACTTTATTTTAATTAAGTTAAAATAAATACAAAAATGACACAAGCATATGTCTTTTAGAAAAACAATTGTTAAATAGGGTTATATATGTTTTATGTTAGACTATAAATATTAATTAGAAATATAAAAAGATTTATTACATAATTATAGTTTATTTATAATTTTTAGACATTAAATAAGTTAATTTATTTATGACACAATGGTGATGCAGTAATTACCATAATAGGGAAAATTAGAATAATTGATATTATAAATACCCAAATAAATAAAATTTGTGACTTTTATTGAATTACACTAATTTTAGAGGTTAATATGAAATATTATTAATGATTTAAGTATCTTTTTTCTAAGTAATCATTCTGTTATGTGTTTCATAAAAATCAACTATTGAATAGTGTCAAAATTGACATAAAAGAGTTTTTAAAACAAATATTATATTATAAATTGATATTAAATTCCTAAAAATCTAAGGATCGGCCAAGAGACTTATATCATGATAGGTATATCATTAATGGACCACTTGAGGGTATCTTGGATGTATATAGTATGTTTATTAACTATATAATATAAAAATACAAAGTGACATGGTAAATGTCAAACTAATTATCTAAGAGTTAAAACTAAAAGATAAGGATAATATAATGACCCAAACCTGTCTAAATTCTATTGGATGAATGTTTTTCGACCTATAACCACCTTAACCTTTGAATAATCAACTTTGAATCCATTAAAAACCTAATTTGAATTTATTATAAATTGATATTTCTAGCTTTTCCAAAGGTACCCCTCACCCCACTTATAAAAGGGAACTCCTCCTTCTCATTTCTTCACACCTTAAAAGCCTTTTGGTTCGGCCAACCCAGGCCCAAATACTATCTCAACATACCTCACTACAACCTAGAGGCCTTAGTTTGATCATAAAGCCAACCTAAGGATCCCTTTTGATCAAATCAAAAAAAAAGAACACGAAGTAGAGGTAATGTTTTCACCTCCCCTTTTTAAGTTTCTTTCTTCTTCCACTTCTTCTTCCTTTGTTGTTACCATTCTAAAATAATAAATCCGGTATCATATATATACTGTTATGTTATTATAAATATGGTACAACCATATTCATTATTCTATCAATCCTTTGAATAACATGTCACGACAGGTTCGTACGTACGGCTTACCGTCTCCACGTCGTGTTGTAATTGTTATTCAATATATTATTATTTTTATGGGTATAATAATGATGTGTAACTCATGTAAATAATAAATATAACATGATACTGATTCTTTATATATGATATACCATCCAATTATATATTATTTTAATATCAAAATAATGATATTGTCACTCGTGCGTACGTACGGACTACCGTCTCCACGAACGCGATGAGATTCATTCTCCATCGTATCCATTCAAGTATAATTCTGATTTGATGATTAAAAATAATATTTAAGGACTTGATATAATTCTGGATATGAATAATATACATCCCATTAATATCAAATATGTCTCACATAATAAAGAATATAATGTAAAATGAACCCGTTAACACCCGAAATGACGATAATTCTAAGATATTATTAACAAATCAATGTTAAAAGATCATATATGATATCATATTAATGCATATGATTATTGTATAATTAAATAAAAATTATTTCACCATTATATAGGAGGTTAACCTATCGTCGACAAAGAAAAATGTACAAAGTAAGGGATTTTCTTAACTCACTCTTAATTTCATGATAATTCCATTGTTCACCACTTAATTATTGCATGTGGTGTATATGTACTGCCCATGATTGTATCAATTGTGTAATATAATTTAATTTATGGGTATTTACATCATCATGGTATGATACTTCTTTCATGGGTGTATGTTTCGTAAGTTACCTAATCGATAAGGGAATTTGAGATTTCAATTTCCACTCATTTGGCTTTACGCTTATTTCATTGATTATATTACCCCAAGATTATGTGTAGAATCACTATTCATTTGATTATGTCATAATTTCCACTCCCCTTCCTATGGATATACTTTTGATACACAAAATCACTCCATTGATAATTCTCAAGTCATTGATATGAATTTGATAAGAGTAATTTTAACTCATTCACCAGTTGTTGAGTTAAACATCCAATTCGTTGGTGTTGTTTTTACAAGAACATGTGTGAATATTCTTTGATTGTTTTACACTGAATATCTAATCATATTTAGTGTATTTATATTGGTCACACATAATTATGTCGTTGATTTATCCTTAACCTAAGGATACGGCCTTTATGAGAGATTTCATCTCAATTTACATTCCATTGAGAATTCTTTGTTGTTATACAACAAATCACTTTAATGTGGTGTATATAATGTACTTTGACAAAGTATATCATGAATCCCTTTATTCTCATGATATTACAAAGTTTTGATTACCTCAATTATTTGTATTCAAGTTTCTCTTTTTGGTTAGAAACTCTAACTAAAATGCCATTTTTAAATGTTTTAAAGACCTATTCTTCTAAATCTTGCTCATTAATGACCATGTTTTAAAAAATGGTTTTAAGGATTTATTTATATGGACATTAATGTTTTAAAATTAAAACACCTTTTGAAAGTTTCAAAGTGGTATGGGACACTTTGATTCAAAAATCAATTTTTAAATGGCTTCTTGACAAATAGTGTGACTTTTAAATGATTTCTAGAAAAAAGGGGGATATTTCCCTCAAATAGTTTTGATGATTATTTTCATCTATGTCAACATCCATCTTTATTCTGGATTGAGGTTAATGTGATACAATACAATCTTCTGTATTTTATCGAATGAGTTATGTTTGACCGTGGATGTGCTATTTTTATACCATTCGTGGTTTGTGGTTAAAGTAATGACATTTTATATGCTAGTTTTAATACGAATGTTTATGTTATGTTTAAACCTATTCATATGATGAATGCATTGGACTTAATAAGTGATGGGTGGAGCCCGCTATAGCTCCTCGATGCATCGGTAGGTCTCATGAGACATACTAGTGTCTTGGCACAAGGCCTTGGCAAAATCTTATTTGTAGTCTTGGCACGAGGCCTTGGCTATGTGGTTATGATAGTATGGAATTATGAATTCCATCATTATGAAAGTTGTTATTGATATTGCATGTGATCATTCGACTAGTAGAATATCCATGTGAGTAAGGAAATGGAATTAATTTATTTTATCTTTTCCATTTTATGCTGAATTTCAAGTTTAAAAGGCTTTCATTTTAGTTATAAATTGCCTTAAGTGTTTATGCTTATCTATGAAAGCTCCTACTATAATGTTATCCTTACTAAGAATCTGAGCTCACCCCTTTCAATGTTTTATTTTTCCTAGGATTATGAAGAAGTAATTTATGAATGACCTACAGGGATAGTATGAGGGGATATGAAGACAAGATGTTGTTGTAGTTTTTTTACCATATGATGTAATGTAAGACTTATGAATATATCTAGTGTTTCCAAGACTACTAAACTAATCGATCTTTCGAGACTTGATCATTTGTGATCATTCCAATGTTATGTAATAATGCACCGACTCTGGGTATCTAGGGTCGGGGCGTTACAAATACCCTAGTGACTTTTTATCTGAGACATGGGATTTTAGTGAGTCAGTTACAACTGATTTATGATGGTAACCCATGAGAGGGGATAACCTAAGGTTTTTAGTGTCCTCGAGGTAGAAATAAGGGGAAGGTGCTGGCATTTGTGATTGATGCATGAGAATTTATATTGAGGATTTGTTATTTGAATGGTAATTACATAGTTCCTTTATATGTGAAAAATCCTTCAGTGCTAGTGCTGGAAACATAAAGCACATTGAGTGCTTTAGTATCAAGTTGATATTTCAAGGATAGGAAAAGTCAATTACCTATCCCTACTGATTCTAGATATGCATTAGTTGCATGGTGCATGCATGGATGTATACATTTGGATTTATTATTGTGTTGGTTGGTGGTTAATCATGTAGTTATACTTAGAATAGAAGTTATGCCCAATTTTAAAGGGTCAGTCCAAGGGTGATTAGGTTATATGAGACTGACATTTCAGAGTGCATGGTTAGTAGTTTAGATGTTTGAGCCTTGGATCGATGATGTGAGACTCATGAATTCATGAGTCATGTTTTGTAATAATTCACATTATTAGTGTATGAATCGTAGGATTAAATAAAATTGATGAATTATGTGTTGTTAAATTTATTTCTAGTTGAGTAATATGTTGGTGAATGGTTATGTGTGGGATGAGGACCAATGAAATTTTACATGGTCATGGTGGGAATGGGTGACCGAGGATTGGTGATGGCTATATATGTCCATTGATGGTATATCAGACATTTAAAATGGATTTTATGTGGTGAAAAATTGATCAAGGACTTCATTAAATTCATTTACTTCATGGGATTATATTATTGTGGCTCAAAAGGATAGGTATGTGTTTTTGATGATAAACCTATGGTGGTTATGGTTAAAGAGTGGTATAAAATAAATTCAAATGGTGGGGAGTGAACCATCATTTGTTGGGATGTGTGACCATAATTTTTTATGAGTTTTTATTAAATGTCAAATAATGACATCTCAATGAGCTGGGAATGATTTTTAAACAATTTGTTAAGTTGGATATCAAGTATGAGTGGATTTTTCCACATCCAGTCATCATGAGCGGGGATGGACAGAGTGTGGGATTTACTGATAAGGATTTTTTCCTAGTTATATGGTTAAAAAGACAGTATTATGGTAAATATTTTGATAACAGTCACGGTTATAAGGCCCCTGTCGACATAGGGAATCAGTCATTGAACTGTTATTTTAGAATTTAAACACGGGTGAGTAAATGGATTTGGAATTAGTCATATTTCTTAGATAAATCCAATTATGAATTTTGAAGTTACAAAGTTTTGATTATGAGTGAATAAATTTGGATCATGATGGTTTAATATTTTCTAAATCTATTAGATCAGAGATGCACTAGTGATCGAGTGGGAACATCATTGATGTCTTGGCTTGGCCATGTTTCTTCTGAAGGAATTTTTCTGAGAGTTTAGAATGGGATTAGGTGAGTGTTTTGAGATGATCAAGGTATTCCTTCATGATTTTTGGCTTCATGATTATGTGAGTTGGTTACACATTGGTGGGGGTAGCTTCACATTTTTTTTATAAGTCATACATGAGAGTTATGACTATAGTTTCGTGTGTAATTTGATGTGGTTGATTGAGATCCACTTCAAGTACCTTGTAAGGGTTGAAATTTTGGAATTTCCAATATTGGAGGGGAATTTCACGGAATATACAACTTGGTTGGGTGTTATGAGTGGTTTATTAGAACCCATCTAATTCAATTGAAAATCAAGAAAAAAATTGGTGCATGTATTGGGCTGAAAATTTCAACTATGTTTGAGTGTAGGTGTTGTAAACCACATTGAGTGAATCATTAGAATGATAGGATCCTATATTCACTGGAAATTATACTAATGGAGGGAATTTTAGCTCCAAATTGGCCTCTTTTGTCTTGTTCTTATTGTGGGGAGCACCATGGGCCATATGATTAATTTGGGAAACACCTCAGTGTATTGGGATAAGATAGGCTAGGGTAAGTTCCATATCATTGATTTTTCAAGACTAAATAGTATTGTATGAGTATCAATATCCTGAATTCCATGTAATTGGAAATGGTTCATGGAATTTATTTAGCTTTTAGTTATATAACACGGCTAATTAACGGTGAGTTGAAAACTGAGGTGGTTAAGGTTGAATAGTAATATAACCACAAAGGCTTCTCAAGGATGATAAGTGTAATGGTGGTGAGGTTTTAAGAACATATGTTCATATAGGTATTGAATTTTAGTGAAAATTATAATTCTATTCTGGTGGAGGGGTTATTTTTTTAAACAGAGTTGGGAAGGGAATTATGAATGTTTGAACACAAAAAAAACAAGTGGGGTTTTTCAAGGAAAGGACCTAGGAGGCTTGACTGGAGGTTTATGAGAGCACCAGAGCATTGTTGTTGAAACAACTATAGCCACCAAATAGTAATGGGGAAACCTTAAAATAGACGCTGGGATAAAGAGTAAACAAGATGGGTACATCAAGCCATTGACTAGACCAATTGGGGTTTTATGTGTGAAATTACCTTTTATCCGTTGAATTTTAATTATAAGACAACCCATCCTTCCACCTCATTTCCATCACATGACCATCCCCCCTCTCCACCTCTCCCTCCTTCAGAACCCAGTAGATTTAGTGTGTTTTCATGGAATTTTTTGGCAACTTAATGTAATATCTAACTTATATTGATCTCATTCCCCATTCCCTTCAATCATTCTGAATTTTAGTTCTTGTAGTTAGGGATTGGAGTGAGTTTTCCACCATATAATGGTGGAATCATCTTGAGATAACATGGCTTCCATGAAGCCTAGATGTAGGATGTACTGAAATAACATCTTCCCATATTCTCCCATTGTTCTAATAGAGGTATGTAACCATATGATTTTTTCTATATTTTAAAGTTAAATAAATTAAAATTGCTTATGGAATTGGTTATAATGATAGTGATTTATCTAGGGATAGATTTTGGTGCTTGGAAGAAACCTCATGGGGATGGTTTTTCTTAGTTTATGTGTTTCAAGAGAACCCAGTGAGTAATTAAGAATATATTCTTTAGTGGAATTAATTTTTTTAATTCTTTATAAATAGTTTAATAAAGTATAACTTCATTTTAATTAATTAAATTGCTTAGTGTATTTTATTTAGGTTTTTGGTTGATTAGATGGTTATTAGTTGGTCTTATATGAGTCTCAGTGATAACTATCATGCTACATTAATACGTAAAATGGAATGAAATTTAGGTCGGCTTTTTCTTGTACTATCCCTTGGGTATATGATTTTAGTTACATGAATGTGATATATTGTATTTCCAACTTAAGGTGCCTAACCCTTATATTAAATGTAATTTTGTATAAATTTAATGGAGTGTCTTGATAATCCTAAAGAATTATTTAATAAAAAGATCAAAGAATGGGCTAAGTGCCATGGGATGCATTGGACCCTTGGGAACTAGCTTGTTCTCTTGACCAATGATGGTCAATTCTGTGATTATTCTATAATTACCTTGATAGGTGATCCTTCTAGGATAGGTGGAACCATAAATAATTAAAATTAATAATTGTATTTTTATTTGGTATCGGTCTTGAGTGACCACGTTATAGGGATTCATAATGTATGGAAATGGATAGCAACATTGTTGGAAATATGTGAACCTTGTTATGCCCAACATCTCTTAGGCGTTTCGAGATAACCATGGTGTGAGTGATACATCCCATCTGTGATGTGTTTAACTTGGGTGGATTGAAATTCGGATGGACATTTATTGGATGGGTGAGTGGGCCAAGATAGCGTGAACATGGGGATATAGATGGACCTTGCTTAATCCCCTAGAGTAATACCTATAAAACTTGACCCATGAGGCCCAAAAAGGTAAATAACATGTGTTTTCTTGTATTAAAAGAAATAATAACCCAGAGTGGTGTGAATTAGGTCTAGTTTCATTACGTGGGATGAATAGATTCCATTGAGGTTGTACGAGGGACCTAAGTTGGGTTTCCATGTTAAATAATGATATAGGAAACCTGTGTATGGTGTATTTACTATGATTTTACCTAGGGTAAACTGGTTTCTTTCTGTTGATATGATAACCTAATAATGGGAACTGATGATTAGGAGTCTCATCTTAGAATCCTAATTGATGTTTTGGCCCTTTTTGGTTATGGTGTGTTGGGTCACACTCTAGTGAGTCTTACCATGGTTACATGAAAGGTTAAGAAGATGAACTCATAGCTCTCAGTTCTGTTTTTAGAAATATATTGATACTTGATATTTTATACACCCTTAGGGATGATTTGATATGAAATGGAATACTCCAATAGAGTGCTATTTATATTGATTGAAAATAAAACACCCATATGGGAATTCATCAAAACATCCTATGGGGTGGTCATGAAAACTCCCTTTAGAGAGGTCATCATAATAATGAAAACACCTTTTGTAGGGTGGTATTGATAATACTATTGTGGATTTTATGGATTTAGTGTTGGGATTGTTTTCTCTAGGAAGAGGAGATAGTTCCTACTATGTGCTATCTTATAGGGGCTTATGGGAACATAGATGGGCTTGATCGAGTCTCTCACACTACTGGGGATTTTTTCTAGGAACTATTGAATACTATGATGGAGAATTTCTATGGTTATTATTTCAGTATGTTTTATTCCTCATGTGATTATGTTAGATACCTAGGTGGATGAGACATAATATTGTTATTTGTACACCAAGGGGAATGTCCACTAGTAATTATTGAGGATTTCAGGATTATCACAATGTTCTTAGATATTATTCAGTTCTAGCTGACGATGGTATGGTCGATTGGGATTGTGAACCTACGGATTGATATGGTTTTATTTATTTCATTATTTATGGTTTTTTTCTATCTATTTAAGGGATCTCACATTCACATATCATTACATTTAATGGTTATGTACAGGTCCGCATTTGTGGAACCTAACGAATTATGTATTCACACCCTCATCAAGTGCCCATTACACATAAGTACCTGAGAACCCATAAAATATTATAGGTTCATGTTTGTCTAATTTAGATATCATATGATTGATTTGGAGAATCTCAAGTGGGATAGGGGACTCAGATGTGGTATAGCTCAGTGATTTCATATAGCCTTATTTTTATTGTATTTGTTTTTTATTCTGTATATGTGATTGACCCTATGGGAAATTTATACTGTATTATAATAAGACAGAATTATAATCTATTATAGCATGTTTATATTTTTTATATTTTCATTTATAATTTGATATGATGTATTTAATTGATATTTCATTTCTTCCTATTGTGATTGATACTCTGATACAATGGGTATAGTATTTTCATAGAACTACCCTAGACCACCACTCCAAATCGGATTCCTCTAGTGTATGAGGTGGTGAACCTGAGGTCACAAAGAATTATTGGTAAAGTTACCATTTTATTGTGATATGGGTTAGGGATGTATATATAAACAACCCAAGAATAATATTTCTAACATAATTTCCATTTTTTGGAAGTATTTGATGAATTTATTCAGTTATTAACAATCATATGGATGATGTGACTTTACATTTCCCATTTGTACATCATATGAACCATTTTTAATCAATTTAACTTGACTGTAAATGTTTTAGATGATGAATTATATGCAGAAAAAAAAAATTCATAGAAAGAGTATCAGTACATGGAATAACAGTTGAATCAATTTTTGTTTTTTTATTTAATCATATACCAAGATGTCTATCATTTAGGATATTCTAAAATACCATCTAGTTTCTTCTAATATAATACATAGTCAATGGAGAAAACATGTGTCTTTTTTAATCCAAATCCCATATAGAATTATATTTTTTCAAATTATAATTTGAATCATGTAGATCACTGTCTTTATGAAGTATGACTTCAATCAACTATAGTAATTCTATAGAACACTTTTCACTCAATCCATTACAGGATTTGAAGTTCACTAATATTTGAACAATTGATAAAACTATGAATTTCATACAACTTGAAAATAGTGTGTTTTTAGAATCACCATATAATCACTCAACCAATGTCATTTTCACAATTTCTTCCACTTCCATATCATGAATCATTTCACCAATTTGATAAAAAAAATTAATTTTTATAATATCAATAATCATTAGATTTGGAATTCTACCCAGTTTCATCATGAAAAATACAAGGATTGTAACTCAAATTAAAACCATTGAAAATTAACTGATCCTTTATTTATCTACCTCACATATTTCTCACAAGAAAAACATTTAAATCCTCGAAATAAAAAGTGGCCATTGATTGGAGCATTTCATTTGTAAAATTCCAAAATAAAAACATCAAACCCGTCCTCATATTTATTACTTTTTAATCATACCATAATCTAATTATGATTCATTATCAACAATAAAAAATTTCATGCATTAAATATAAGTTATTTTATTTAAAAAGTTAAATTCAAATTTACTTTTATAAGTAATAATGCCTTATGATATTTTTTGTAATTTGAAAATATTAATAATAATAAAATTTACAAAATATATGATAAATAATGAATATATATTATATACTTAATGATACACATTTATTATTGGAAATTGTTAATGAATAAATGGTAATAAAATATAAAATTATTATTTATAATTTATCATAAATGGATGAAAATGAAAATTTTTAATAAAAAAAGGAATGAAATGTAGAGAAACTATATTTTTTTAATTCAAAGACAAATTTTGTTTTAAATACTATTGGGTAAAATATGGAACAATCATTTCATAATTAAAAAGAAAATTTTTATTATACAAAGAATACATATTTTAAAACATAGGTTGTACAAAAATTAGAATATGTTCCCAAATATTAAAAAATCATATGTTATTTATAATGTCAGATTGTCGAACACCCATCATGAAGTTATTATAGACTTTTTATAATTATATTATGACATAAATCTTCAATCTAAATATCAAGTGGATCACAAAATGGTAATCTTACACAAAGAAATTCCAAATTATAATACATACATATATTATATTATATAATATACACACAAATTATTGAAGGCTGATAGATAAAACAATGAAATATTATGGTTTAGTTCATGAGAGAAAACCCTCTTTTTTCATGTGATTGAAAAATCAAAATAGAAAGGTTCCGTATATTTTTACCAATTTTAGAAAATAATAACAATTTGGTTATTAAATAACTAATGTAAAATACTGATCATTGATGTAAAATATTTAATAACCAGAATGAAAGAATACAAATTTTAGTTTATCATCTCAGTTATAGTATAACTGAATTGAAGACCCATTTATGTCATCAGATTTAAATAAAATAAATTATCAATGCATCATTTTAAATAATATTTATACCAATGTGGCAAATTTTAAATGAAATATCCATATAGAGAAGTCCAAATTCATGATAGGTTGTCTAAAAATGATGTCCCAATAATTTTTGAGGACCTATTTTGATTTTGAAAGCTAGAGGGTCTCATATTTAAGTTTTTTTTGAAAATATTACAATTCCAAGAAGATATCCTGAAAAAAAAATTAAAACCAAAATACTCATGTGATTTGATAGATGATGTAAAGGATAAAACATTGCAAAAATATTTTACTAATAGATGTAAGAAGTCTATACTACCAAGTATTTCTACTTAGAAGACTATGGGTGCAAGAATGAATATTTTTCTCAAAGATAGAGAAGAAATTAAAAGTATATCATGGTTCAGAAAGAACCCTAAACATGTTTAATATCTATAAATATCTTTGGATATTACCCATTAGTCCCATAAATATTGTGTTTGTCCCTTCCATGCAGATAATTGAAGGTTATGATTGTATTCATGGGGAATTAAGTTGATTTTTATATTTCCAAATTTGAAAAATATATTAAAAGAAAACATATAAGGACCCTTTTGAGTATTATTTTCTTTACATTTTTATTCTTTGATTACCATTGTGATGTGAGCATGTTTCACCACATGATTTAACATTGTATGATACAATTCATTGATAATTTTTTATGGGGAAATTGGAAAGTCAAAATCATTATGTTATCCCACATTTGATATCTTTATGTATATTTGAAGAAGAGGATCATCCTTGGTGAATAAATTGTTGATGTTTACACATTAATGGAGAGTTTGGTAAAGTTATATGAATATACCATTACAAGAAATTTAGGTATAATGGAAAGTACTCTTAGAAAGTTTCATTGAAGTAGTTGGATTACTTATTCTCCCATCCTTTCATTGAATGATTTAATTTTTATGGATGTAGTGAAATTGAATTTATTAATGGAATGAGAGACATGAAAAACAACGAACTTCAAGGGAATATTTCTAAAAAAAACTTCTCTAGTTGTTTTTCAATGTTTTTAATATATTGTTGGGAAGATTATAGAAATTCATGTTTAACATTTCATCCAAATATATTCAATAATTAGATTATCAAAAAAAATATTTTGAACACCCTTGAGAAATGGACTTTGTGTTAGTAATACTATTTTTTGATTATTGATAACTTCTTTGTCTAAATTATTCCTTCCTGTTTTCTACACCAAGAATAGATCACATCAAATTGGATTTGATTAATTGAAGAAATGTTCCATTAAGTGAATTGATATCATTTTATACCATGATTCTTTGTATTTATCCCTAATAAGGAGTTTGAGTGAAAAATAAAAGATAATATATTGAATATCGTTCTCTAGATGAGTATTGACAGCAAATCCAAAGTTGGAGATTATTGAAATCACATGGATTTGAATTGTATGTATTTTCAATAAGAATTATGTCAATATGTTTTTAGATGATAATATTGTAAGGATTTTGAAATACCCAATCATGTTAATTTGATGGAGAGTTATGTACCCATTCCATGTTATCTACATGCAATCATTTGAGTTGATTGGATGATTCCTTTCAACCTCGAGTCGGATGTCTCCCTGGGATTGATCTAGACTGAAGAAATATACCAATAAGGGTAAAGAAGAAATTAAGGTACTACCTTTGGATATTGTAATGGATATCCATTATCATATAGAAAATTTATTAATAAACTACCAACATTTCATGAATATTCCACTTTTGTTAAAGGTTAGAAAAAAATTATAGATTTTTTAACTATGAGGATGAAGAGTTCTGTAGAGTATGGTGATTAATGAATATTTCAAGATATCCTAAAGTGATTTTTAATGTGTTAAAGTAGGTTGAGATGTACTGATATGGATTAAAGAAGTTTTTATTTGATTTGTGGAATATAGAGACAAGTTATGGAAATTATGGAGTTATATATTATTGAAATATTATCAAAGGACTCCATATATAAGAGTTAATATGAAATTATAATGGAACATTAGATCATATCTATGTTGTATATTTCTTAAAAAAATGAAAAGGATATAATCTCTAAGGGTTCCCTAGTAAATACATAAGTGTTCTCTAGGTGTTGTGTAAAGTGGTATAAAAAAAGGTATATAAATGGATGACTATGAATTTATAAATTTATGGGTTTTTTCTATGATATGCATAATTCAACATCCAATATGTATGTGTTTATAGACTATACACAATGGTTGATAAAATTTTCTAGTTGAGAACTTGACAAAGGACTAACACACCATTTTATATATTGGGGTACTTAAGACTTGCGTAAGGGTCAATTGGGTTGAGAATTTGGAACAATATTGAGATTCACTACAATATGTAAGGGTACATTTGAGGAATACAGAAGAGTTTCCTAGAGTATTTTTAATATTCATCTTCTCATACATAAAAGTAATTCTAATTTATATATTTAGAATTTTGAAAATGGAGATATGTAATGGTCATTAGGGAGATACATAAGGTTTAAATATATTATAAAGAAATTATATAAGAGTAGTTATGATGTCTAAAAATGAGTTTTATAATATTAATTTCAGGAAAGATAATTTGGAGGAATAAATAATTTAGATGATGATATGTTGATATTAAATTTTGAATATCATTATTCTTTGAATAACCATGATTCTAGAAACAAATAGTGGATATAATAATTGGTAATTAATTTTGTGTAGGGATGAGGGTTTTTATGCCACAATGGGTTTTAATATGCTTTTGCTGACATAAAATTGGAAGATGGGGGATTTTACGAAATTATGAAGGAAAAGATACATTAAGATCTTAGAATAATATTTTGAGGCTCTTTGTGCGATGAATCAAGTATTTAAAATATTAATATTTGGAATCATTTATAAAGATAAAAAATGGATGAATTGCGGATAATATTTTCAAGAATTTTTAATGAGAAGATGTGCATTTTTAGAATAACAGTTGGGATACGAAGAAAAATATTTTGGGATTGGGGGGAATTACTGAAAAACCATATATGGACAAAATTTCATAGTATTGGGAAGGACTTAGATGGTATAGTTTAGCCTATAACCATGAGCACAGTGGATTATGGTCACATGGGATATAATGCCACATGCATCTTTCCCATGGTTATAGATTGGAAAATGAAATAAATTTTCTATGTGGGAATGGATCGATAACAAGGGAGGAAGTCTCTATGGCTATAGAAAATTCCTTCAATGGTCATTGGTGAGTGGGGAAATATTTTTCAATTAAATTAGGGTGTGGGAAGAAAATATCCCCATGGATAATTTTTCCCGTGGTGGTAAACACAGACGATAACCAAATTAAATAGACATACACATATAATTATGTGTGTATATATGTATATGTATATACATACACATAAATGAAAATGAATATATATAAAAATAAATAAATTTACATAAATATACATAAATACAAACATACATACATAACTATATATTTATATACATTTAAAAAAAAGTCATGATAAATTCTTTTTTGTAGTGGGAAGAAGATAAGAACTATATTGTCAAGAGAAAACCTATTATTACATACTAATCACTCTATAAGGAGGATTTTGACAAATATTTTATTTGTTGAGAGAGAAGTGGTGGGTGTTAGGGTTTGGAAAACATCAAATTGTGGATTTCTTGTTAGGACCCCTCTCCCCCCAAAGGTACCACTATTTGACGTAAAATGAGAGAAGGGATATGGAAACCACTCGAAGCCCACCTCCAACAGGCCATGGGTTGGTTAAAATCACCAAGGGTATAATAAACATATAGATGAGAGACATTACCCACTAAAAGAATATGTGGAAGAGAGATATAAGACATATACACCAATCAAATCCTGAACATAAAGATTAAATGATATCCCAATTTTATACATGTCATTTCACAAAAAACTAATACAACAGAAAAATATACTAGAAGTACCAAAAAGGTATTCTTGGATGGAAAAAAAATCCCAAACTGCACCGTCAAAACCATGAGCTAGTAGTATCGGTCCTAACCTCCAAACTCTTCCAACTGACCTAAAATCTATTTATATATACATGGGGTGATCATAATTAATATACTTTTTATGATCCTCCCCAGTTCCTCTAATGTAAAAGATAATGAAATCATATTAAATACCAATGAACTATAAGAGGAAATAACTCATCACGTAAATAGTTTTACTAAGTTCGCAGCTTCAACATGGTTATTTCTCACCAGGTATCACATACAAGAGATCATATATTATGTTAATAAAATAACAAGGGAACCCTAATACTACTTGTCTAATGGTTTTAGACTCTTCCCTAACATCACATGTACTGATCCATCCCTCTTCAATAGAATCTTTCCCAAAGACACATGAGATATGTATCCCAATAATCATACCATGCATCAAATTAAATCATCATCTCATGCCACATATACATATATTAACAAAGTAGTTTTTTGGATCCAACACAGCTTGTATGATGTGTACCATACAATGGGTATTATACCTCAAGCCATCATAAATCATATGTTGAGTAAGGTACCCCACACATCACAACCTACACCCATCATTCCTATAATAACCATTTTGATACTATATCTAGAGATACATGTGTGTGAAATGACCACAATCTATTTAATCCTTCTACACACATATATATATGTGTGTGGAAGTCTAACCTCCTTGAATAGATACACATGATACTACCAAGATAAGAGATTAGGGATAGAGGGGTAGTTATTCATCCATTATCACCACCAGGATGTTGGTGGAAACACCTTCATAGAGTTCATTGGGTGTCATTCTCCCTAACAAATAGGGGTGGGTTATCACCTGAAATCAAAAAATAAACATGATATTATATATATGACCACCATACTATGGACATAACATTTTTCTTGGATCAACTACATATATTCTCTCTGGGACACACGACCGCCACTACTGAGGACAAAATATATTATAAGCATGTAAGCATTTAATAGAGATACATTAAATTGCTTCTTTAATTTTTCATTCTACTCCATGTTAATTAATTAAGAAACCATTAATTAAAATTATTCCAAACCACATTCTGTTAATTATCAAAGTAAATCCCATTCCATACAGGAATAATCCAATGAAATCCATAGTTTCTCAATATTAACATTACAATTTTCATTACAGAAAGAACCATCCTCGTTGGTTATAATATTTCTTAATCATTATTACCATCCCATAATTCTAGGTACTATAGGTAATGTACTAAGATACCATCAAAGGGAGATGAAACCCAGAACATCCAGATGCCTCAGGAAATGGTTAATGGAATGCATATAAAAAAGGAACCTTCCCATATAGAATATAAATATTTTTATCAAAAATAAAGAATCCTTCTTTTACCACAACTACATGTATACAAATATTAATCTTTTCCCATCAACTCAGGTTCCATCCTCAAATCCACCATGTATACCACAATTCATGTTACCATCAGAAACATCAACTACTACCACAACCTCATCACTCCCCACCCATATATCTTCAGCCATCATAGGATCACATCTCATTTTATAGTAAGGATCATATCTAGAGAACAAAAATGTTGGATGAAAACAAAAAATACAGTCAATAGGGAAGTCCTGGTCCAGTAAAAAAGTCATTTATCCTTTACATAAAAAAGGGATCAATCAAACCTAACAATAAGGCATGAATCCATCATAAAAAATGGGCTCACTCTTCCCCAAAACATTTATTATTATCAAACTACTAGTTTTAATTATATCATGAATTATCCAATACATTATCATAGGTTCTAATTATGGGAAAACTATGGAATTTACTATAACTACAATTAAATAATTAAACATACTTCCTATCATTTTTTGGATTTAATTGGTTTCAAATAATAAAATTCTCATTTAATATACCTTTTCTTATTTTTAACATTAAAAAGTATTCTAGATTAATGTTTTTTAACCAATTATAACCATGTATGGAAGAACATACGTATTTAAAAATGCACTAAAAATCAGTTTTAATTCCATCAAATTACAAGAACAAATTTTTAATAATGCCTCCTAAAATTTTTATCCAAATAAACAATTTACTAAATTTACATTTTTAACAAATTTCATCATATTGTCTATGAAAACCCAAGAATAAAAAATATACTTACAAGAATAACATTGATAAAAATGTATATATATAATCAAGTGGAAAACTGTTATCATGGGGGAATCATCAACATCATGTGATTTTTAACAATAAACCATGTTCAATCTTTAAATAGATTTAATATTTATTAGTTAAATTCCATCATCATCTAAAGGTATAAACTATGATCAGTGTATGGTTTACTGGAATTATAAAAGAACTTCAATGAATACCCTACGCCAAACATTTTAAATTCAGGAAACAAAGATTGAATGACAATGTGTATCTCTGATCATCTCTCCTATAAAGAAACTACGATATTCTAAGTATGGCGTTCCAAAGACACACTAGAAATTGAGAAAGGAAACTCCATTAATATGATGGAGATCAAACTCCATAAAATGAAAGGAATAACCGGAGTAAAACAAGATTATACAGATGATAGATTACTAGAAATAGAGAGGAACATACATCATATTAGCATAGATTGATCTATAGAATCTGAGCCTTAATCATGATAAAAAATGACATCAAAGGACTATGAAAATAACTTAAGGGCACATATGGTTCAAGTGAAAGATACCAGATAAATGTTGGTTTGGAGAACCTAGGGGAACTTATAGAAATTTTGAAATGTATAAGACCATGAACAACCCCTAAGACCATGTTATAGATCTACCTGACATTGGATGTACTATAGCATATCCCAAGAGACGATTTAAAATACCCTTTAGTTAAAGTGTCTGTCTAAAGAACATGGTGATGAACAAGTTAGATACTATTTTCCTATTAGGAGGGACTATGGTGAAATCAAAATCCCATGGTACAACCACCCTTTATTTCGAAGAAGTACCCAAAACTCATGGACTATAGCCTCCTGACACCATATTATAGGGCCTTTGTTGTAGCTGACCACCACTACACAACTACCTAAGAATGTTATTAGTCTAGAATCTCCTCCCTAATCTCCTCTTCACCATAGTTAAAACTTCACACTCATATAATTAAACCATCCCACCAACATCCATAAACAATATTCCATAGTGGACTGGCTTACAGTGTAACCTAGGGATATATGGAACCAAATGAGATCTTATCCCCCATTTTTCATCCAAACACTCTCTAAACACCTTCTAACAACCATTAAGTGATTTCAGGACCCAAAAAAATAAAATAAAGGAAGAGATACCAATATTTGGGCCCTTACATAAGATACCACACATAATATTCTAATTCTTTATATTTTAAAATCAATCATAGTGTGAATAAGGGAAAATGGTTTTATGAACAACCACTCTGTGAGATATTTATGAAAAATCTCAAAATCATAGGATATTGAACACCTTTTTCTTCAGAACCATGTTAAAACTCACATAAGAACCACAATCAGTTCATAATAACTATTCCAATAGTGATACCTCTTAAACCAGAGAAATTAAGAAATGAGAAATAAGAAGAAATCATCTCATAAACCAAAAAACATAAACATCCACAAAATGATTAATTATATAATAGAATAGCTAAATAATAGATCAAGGTATGAAGCATGTATCTATAACACAACTTCACATGTTCCCTCACCTAGGACACTAAGTTGTCACATGACATAAACTAAGGGTGTAGAATACCTACACAACACATTCTCCAGACAATCCTGGATCTCCATAGGCCACCCCTATAAGGATTCATAATCTTGAACATTGATCTTACACTAGTCTATGTTGTTAGATTCATCATGAAGATAATGAAAAAAAATGCAACACATGAAATACATCATGTATCTGCATTATCTATTGGGGAAGTTTTATCTGATACACCATGACTCCAACATGATCTAACACCTTTAAAGGTACAATGAAATGGAGATAAAGATCACCCCCATGAATAAACCTTCACTACCCATGAATATTATTCAACTTCAGTAAAAAATGATCTACAACATCAAATTCCATACGTATCCTCCTATGATTTTTATAGGACTTCTAATGATCTTTTTCTGCTATTATCCTCTTATAAATTACTTGAACCATATTTATCATGGTCTTTGCTTGTTATGACTAGATAATTGATGACTCTCCAACCCTAGTCTAGAAAAATGGGGAACAAAAGGTAGGTTGTAAAAATATTCAAAAGGATTCATATCAATGGAGTATTGAAAACTACTTTTTGATCAAAAATCAACAAAGGGTAGGTGCCTCATCCACAAACCTCCAAAATCATAGTCATAAGAACGAAACATGAATTCAAGATTTTGGATGGTGATCTCTATTTGACCATTTATATACAGATGAAAAGAATATGTAAGGCATTACTAAGAGCAAAAATATTTTTGAATACCTCTCCACACCCTGTTGGTAAAACAAGAACTAAAATCAGAGACGATCAACCTTGAGAATCTAAGGAGTCTCACCACCTCCGCTAGATACTACCTCAAAAACCTCCATTTAACACAACTTCTAAATCACTATAAATTTGGATGATTTAATGAAATCATAAACTATCACCCATATATAATAAAATAATCCCCAAGAATTAGTTAAACTAGTAATGAAGCACATCCAATTTTCCAATAACTTCTATTAGGAAATATTTTATTGCTGGAGAAATATATTGGGCTTCACCATATAGAATACCAAACATGATATATGAACTTTGAAATTTCACACCTCAACCCAGACCATTAATATTGTTCTATCATAGCATAGTACAACATTGTCGTACTAGTATGTACCACTAACGGTGATATTCGGAACTTACAAAGAACCATCCCATGCATACCTAAAGGGATAAAAATCCTACACTAGAACAACCAAAATGATGTTCATCCTCATACAAATAAGTAGGGGAATCAGAAAAGATGACAAGGTCTCTTCAAATATATAATTTGGAATCCCATAGCTGGGAATCCTCCACCTACCCCACCAAAATTACATAACTTTCATCTTAAAAAGACAACATATACCTCCAACCCCTCCCATATTGAGATGAAATACTAGGAGATCATACATCCCTCTCTAGGAATATTTATATTCATGCATAGAATAACTATGTGACTTCCTTATTAGAACATCAACTACAATATTTCCCTTTCTTAGTGTATATGAATATACTATGTCCTAATCCTAAATGAATTCTATCTATTTTCACTTCCAAAAGTTCAAATATGATCATAAAAACTTCTTGGAAAACATAACAATCACTAAATCTAGACGATTTAACTTTGGTTGCTCGGTTTGGCTTCAACAAACCTCCACTGAATGTTTTCAGAGCATTCGTTGACTCCTGGGGCCTTTGCCGAACAGTAGTTGTTTCTGTTTTCTCTAGGGTTGCATTTAGCATCCAATTCTCCTCTTTCGAAGATTTTGTGAGGGCTTGGGCCAGGGAAGACTATTGGTGTGGTTCGTTGCGCTTCACCCTCTCCCACTAGCCTTGGGACCACCACTATGGAAGAGAAACTCCCTCGGTGGCCATCTAGGTCCGCATGCCGGGCCTCCCGTAGCCTTTCCACAATCAGGTGATTTTGAAATCAGTGGGATCTTACTTGGGTTTGTTCCCTTGATCTGATGAAGATACAACTCAATATAGATCCACGGCATGTGCCAAAATTTGTTTGGAAATGGATATCTCATCAAGGATTTTGGAACGGATGCTGTTGAGATTTGGGGATGGTCGAAAGTGGTGGAAAAGACTCATTTTTTCTGGTCTGAGGTTCTTTTTAATGTGTGGCCTTCATGGGCATTCGACGGCGGTCTATAGAAAATGGTGATCTGTGGAGGTTCCTCACTCAAGGCGTCTGGATGCCCAGCGCGATGGTTCGAGGGAGTTGGGGCATTCAAGGACGGCGGTGGAAATGACGAAGAAGGGGTCCGTTACGAAGGCGGGCTCAAATTCAAAATCAAATGGTCATCCCCACAGGAACGTTCCCTCATCGAAGCCGATTAACCTAGCTGAGTCGGTAACCCCTAGGACAGATTCTCCCCATAAAGATCTGATATCGTTGTCGCCTCCATCCCATGGGAATTTTTACATTGTCAATCCGGCTCTGATTTCTTTTGGAGAATCCGCGGGACAAGGTACCCCGAAATATTCCATTATTCTCCCTCCCAGTTATTTATCTCCTCCTTCATCTCTATTCTGAATTTCATCTCAACTATCTCCGGACTTCTTATAAAATTAATTCCCTCAAAACTGGTCGCCAAATATCAACGGACCTTCTCAGAAGGAGTCATTCCCAATAGGTGTTTTGAAAGAAATGAAGACTTCACGGGAGTCCCCTCAGTGAGTGCTTCTGGTTTCCATCCTCAATGGGAAATCAGAGATGCTCTCTCCGTCTCCTTCATTGCTTCCTCAGCTGTCACTGTTGGAAGATGCAGAAGAGACCAAGAAAAAGTTTCGCTCTCCCAAGAAAGGTGTCTCCGTTGAGAGTCTTCCTGGCCCGGTAACCCGCTCCAAATTGAAGGAGTCGGGTATGTTTATTTCATTGTTCCATTTTGGAGATGTTGCTCAGAGGACCAGGAGTGCCCAGGTCTAATGACGTCTCTGATCATTTGGAATGCGCGAGGGATGGGTGCTCCGGCAAAGAGCACCATTCTAGCAAGGGAAGATATGAAATTTAATTCGTCTGTGGTGGTGATTCTTGAACCAAAATAGGGTGATCACAATCTACCTAAGTTGATGAATAAGATGGGTTTCATTCATGCATGCACGGTGTTCCGGACAACTCTTTTATCTGGATATGCTGGAAACAGTCGGTTAAGGATGAACTAGTTAATCTTATGGACCAGTGAATTCATACCAAAAACATCTTTGAAGGGTGAGAGATCATGTTCTCTTTTATTTATTCCAGTAATGAAACTACCAAGAGAATGGAATTATGGAGATTTCTGAGCTCAGTTTGAATGGACTCTCTTCCATGGTTTGTGGGGGGAGATTTCAACATGATCACTGATCTTTCAGAGAATAAAGGAGGTACATCTAATAATATTGGGGGAATGCAGGATTTCAGAGAATTCATATCTTCGGTGAGTCATTTTGACTTGGGTTTCAAAGGAAATCTATTCACCTGGTGTAATAACTGTAGGGGAAATAGTCGGATTTGGAGTAATCTCGACAGGTGTTTTGTTAATTTTCAAGGCCTTGATTTCTTTGGGGAGACGTCGGTCACACACCTCCCTCGTACGATATCCGATCATTCTCTGCTACTTGTGGAGTTACATAGGGACGTGTCGGGTCATAAGGCTTTCCATTACACCATTAATTGGCATAAAGAGAGTGATTTCATGGCAATGGTCAGGAACTCATGGGAAAGTGAGGATGGGGGAAGGGCATGGCATTATCTTATGAACAAACTTAAAAGACTCAAAAAGGATCTTCTTGAATGGAATGCGCATAAATCCATTGAGGGTTCGGGAGGGGAATGCGTGCAGACAAACATTGAGAAACTGGAGGAAGAATTGCAAAATTCCTTGGATGAGAATAAATACACGTTGCTCTGTGACAAATGGGTTTTTCTCATGGAGAATCTTCTTGAAATTGAGAATGATTACAAATCGAGATCTCGCGTAAGATGGCTGAAAAAGGGAGATAGAAACAATGCTTATTTTCATTACTTCCTTAAGGAGAAGAGAAACTCGAGATTCAACATCTGTTTATGAAATGGAGTCTACATGTCGGACGTGGAGGCTGCTGGTCGTGTGGCTTTAGAACACTTTGAAGGTCTCCTAGTCGGGTCAGTGAGTTCCAACAATGAGTAGGATCAAGGTCCTGAAGTGATCGAGGCATTCTGGGAGGGGATTAGAGGGATTGTGAGTAACTATGATAATGAGATTATGTTTGCCTTTCCAGATGAAGAAGAAATTAAGGGATCTGTGCTAGCTATGCCTCATGGTAGTGCACCTAGCCCGGATGGCTTCTTGAGTGAATTCTATGTGGCGGAATGGGAGGTGGTCAAAAGGAAAGTGGTGGAGGCCATACAGGATTTTTTTCAGGTTGGCTAGGTTAACAAATCGGTGAGTGCTTCCAGGGTGGAACTCATTCCGAAGGTTACTGATCCCACTTCCATTGGCCAATTCAGGCCAATTTGTCGATTTAATGTCTCCTATAAAATTCTGGCTAGTTTGATTGCAAAGTGGATAGGTGGGATCATTCCAAAATTGGTTTTAGGTAAGAAACATGGGTTTATCAAAGAGAGAAGCATATAAGGGGCAGTCGGAATTGCTAGCGATCTTGTTAATGATATAAATAGAAAGGTGTTTGGGTCTAATGTCATCTTCCAAGTGGACATGGATAAAGCATACAACTAGTTGGAATGGAGTTTTATCATCTGGGTGATGTGTAAATTTGGATTCCAGGAATGGGTTTGCGACCTTTGTTTTCGATGCTATGCATCCTCGTGGATCTCCATATCCCTCAAGGGAAAGTTTTTTGGCTTCTTCAAATCGGTGCAGGTTGTCCGGCAAGGTGACCCTTTATCTCCTTCTCTCTTTATTCTTGTGCAGGACACCCACTCTCAAAATCTTCACATGATCATGATAAATAGAAAACTTGAACCCTTCTTTGGAAGGAAAGGAAGGGAGACAATTTCACACTTAATGTTTTCCGATGACATTCTGATTTTTATGAATGGTAGAAGAATATCTTTGACCAAACTCATGGGTATTCTCTCGGTTTACTATTCATTGAGTGGACAGAAGATTAATGCAGGGAAGAGTCATGTTTTCCTATCCAATAAGTGCCTAGGAAGATGCTACAGAGAAATCCAGGAGATCGTGGGCTGCCAGAGAAGGCAACTTCCTCTGATTTACCTTGGGGTTCCACTCTCTCCCGGACATGTTAAACAAAGTTTTTTTGAAGATATCATGAACTGGATTCTGGGTATAATTATGAACTGGAAAATGAAATTCCTATCTTTTGGGGGACGTTTCATGCTCATCAATAGCATTCTCACCTCCATTATGTTGCATTTACTGGCGATTATCAAACCACCGAAGAGCACTATTGTAAGAATGGAGAAGGTGATGTTCACTTTCCTATGGGACACTAATCAGAATGGCCACTGTCAATGGGTGGCTTGGCAGCATATGGCACGACTAATGGAGGAGGGCAGTGTAGGTTTATGCGATATCACAGAAAGCATGTAAGGAAAGAAACCAAAAATTGCATTGCAAATCATTACGGGGAAATCGATGGGGGATTCTTTCTTCAAGAATAGATACGGTGATCAACAGAATTTTGTAGGACCTCGAAGAGCAGGCCAGTCTGGTTTGTCACGGTGTATGTTCGACCGCTTGGAAGAGCTATCCGAATCAACTCGGTGGATCGTAGGAAGAGGAGACGTTGGCATCTGGGAAGAAAACTGGGCCGGGGAATGTCTTGGATTCCCGAACTGTCCTGCACCCGGTATCTCCTTCAAATAAGCAAGCACTTATCCTTCGTTTATTGAGGCAGTTCTTAATGAAGATCAGAAGGTAGTATTCGACAGTATCATCTTGGTTGAGTAGGAGGACAGATGTTGTTACACGGGTTCAAGTCTGGGAATTTTCTCCACCCAGGAGTATAGAAGAAGTAGACATGCAGAATCTGGTTCAAAGGAAATGGTTGGCGTTTACTGGTGTAAAGAGATCCCACCAAAATGAGCTTCCTCATTTGGTGTATCATAAATAAGGCTTTACCTACGTATGAAAACATACAAAGAAGGGGTATATAGTTAGCCTCATGGTGCTTTTGTTGTGCGAGTTCGAAGAGGGAATCCACTGACCATAGTTTTTCTTAGAGCTCCTGGCCGGTTGATCTTTGGTCGATCTGCTCTCCACAACCAAGGATCGATTCTCAACAGCCCCCCTTTCACAGTATCACGGCCTCATGGATGCAGAGTGTGCAGGGAAAAAGCATGGAATGTAAGTCCGTGTCATCATCCTTACATCCATATGCTGGACAATCTGGGAAGCCAGAAATTGGGCACAGTTGGGTTCCTGTGTTTCAGATTTGTTTCTATTTATGAGGGCAAGGTCCCTTATTCATAATCTTCTCTCATTATTGAAAGGGATTCAGCAATCGTCCCTGATTTTCAGCATCCTTAATAGACCCATTTCTCTTGGAGGCTCGGGAGGCAGATGGGTCTGCTGGACCCCCCCTTCCAACGGGCTGAAACTCAACTTGGACGGTTCCTTAAGAAACGGATTAATGAGAGGTGGAGGGGTCCTGCGTAATACTTAATGTTCTGTTATTGTGGCCTTCAGCTCCTTATATGGCCCAGGTTCTTCCCTAGGGGTGGAGTCTCAGGCACTGCTTACTGGACTCCAGGTTTGTAGGGAACGCGGTCTTGAGGTGTCGGAGGATGAGTCAGATTCTGAAATTTTGGTGAAGATGATCCAAGGAAGACATGAGATCCCATGGGATTTGATCTAAATTATTATGAGGTGTGTAAGGGAAATTTCTTCGGGACAAGTCATTCAGCATAGCTGGAGGGAAACTAACTTCGTTGCATACACTCTTGCAATCCTCGAATGCCCAGAAGAAGGACTTTCCATTTTTTCCGGCTTGGGGTCTCTTCCGTGAGAGTGCCAGATCTTTGCACAGAATGATTCTCTTGGCTTACATTATTTTTGCCCCCCTTGAGGTCTCTTTGTAACGGAGGTACTTGGCCTTTCCCTAGACGATAATAAAAAAAAGTACATTTCAGTCACTCACTAAATCTAGATCATGGGTGTTGTAGATATATTCATAGTGATGTTACTTCCATGACCAATAAGAAACAAAATATTTTGTTTGTTTATAAAACAACCAAACCCAATACACGAATCTTCCCAAAAAACTACAAACTAAACCCCCTCTACTATAAAACAAAGGAATAGAATGATGACAACCTCTACATTAGGTACTCAAAAGATTCCTAGCAGTGGTCATTTCACAAGAATATAATAACCTTTCGAGTAAAAACTATAAGAGGAGCTCCAACTTGAGAAAAATTGGCTAAAAATCCTATAATAGACTACAAGACCATGGAAACATTGAACCAATATAACTGTCTTGGTGGATACCCATGAAACAACTGCCTATATTTTTTGAAGGGTCCACTACTAATCCTTTTTTGTACATGAAATGACCCCAGAAACCAACATCATGTGTCAAGAACTCACACTTAGATAACTTCCTGAATAGCTGTTGTTGATGAAGGAACCCTCAAAATGGAATGCAGACACTCTACATGGTCCTCCTTAGATGTGGATTACACAAGGACGTCTCCATTTAAATCCACCATGAACCTATCAAAGAAATCTTTAAACATTGTATTCGTCAAACCCATGAACTCAAATGGATCATTCATCACACTAAAAAACATCACAAAAAATTTTAATGCCTATAATGATATTATAATGTTGTCTCCGAAACAACCTCCTCTTTAACCTATATCTACTGATATTCTGATCATATATCTACCTTAGGGAACTAAATTTATACTTTTAACTGATAAAATAAGTCATCGATCCATGGATCTGAATAGAGTCTCTTCACTATAAACATATTAAAGTGACAATAATCAATACACAAATGAAAACATCCATCAACATTATTCATAAAACAAAACCAGTGCACCCTAGGGTAATGCACTCAACCGAACAAATTCTTCCTAAAGCAGATAATTAATCTGTATTCAAAGCTCCCATAACTCAAAATGCTCCATTATATATGGATTCATTTATGTCAAAAAAGTTCCTATCTATATCTATATCCCAAAATCAATCTCCCACTGAGGCCGTAACACCATAACCTCCTCAACAAAAACATTAGGATACTCTTACATTACCCTAGGAAACACCATCAGCGAAACATCCAATAAAATCATCAACATCTTGGATAAAAAGAAAGGAAAGGAAAAAATCACACCTCTAACACATCTAAGGTTCTCTTTCACCAACGAACATAAAAGAATCTCCATCATCATCATGGAAAAATATTTTTCTCCTGGATTAATCCAAAATATCATGTACTTAATACAGATAATCCATGATGAGGATGATGATGCATGGATGTATCTATAAACATAAGAATTCTCCAAAAGAGTGGTTCTTCACAAACTCTAGCTTATAGTATCTACATACTTTATATAGGAATGATTAACCTCTAACTACCATAGTCAATGCCAACGGAAATAGAAGTATATCTACTTCATGTCACAAATCATGGACTAGGGAAAGTGCTATTAAGGAGTGTGTATCCAATGAATAAAAAAGCATTAACCCATGTAGGAAATTATAAGAGGGAACCTCAGATGACATTAGGATCTCCCTGTATTGGAAATTCCTAGGCATAATGCTATCAATGAACTTCTTTATGGACTCTCTGACCTAGATTATGACCACCTTCATGAATGTGATATAATATCTAAGGGTGAGGAGAATCTTTGGGTTGTCCTCTTCCTACCTCATCTCCTCTCTTATAACCCCTGGATGAAACATAATATTGTTGTCTCCCAGGATAAAACCACCTCCATGGTGGAACGTGAAGTGGAAAACCCGATTCATGACATCTTCTGTATAAATTTAGTGACTCTTTCCACTGATAACATCAATATACACAATAAAAATACATGATTCTAATCCCTTGAAAAAATAATGGGAACTAGAACCCTTAGTTAAATGAGGACAAGAGGGCTTCAACCTACCCCCCCCCCCCCCACACTAACAAAAAGATCTCATTTTTGGGAAACTATGCACCCCAGACCAGATCTCTGAATCATGAGAGACTATGGAGACTCCACTCTCATGATGATCATGTCCTTTCAAGCATCATCTCAACAACCTTTACCCTTATTGTCATGATGAGATACATCAACAACATGAATGGTGTGACCTAATGTTGGATCTCTAGATACAAGTACACAAACTGTCTTACCTTGGACTCCTCATCTGGAAACATGTTTGATGCATATCAGATAAGGGTCCTAAATTGGATCAAGACTCTCACATGTTAGAATTAACATATCGAAAGGTATGTAGTACCTAGTGAATGGATGCCTTTATGGTTGAATAAGGAAACTCTACTCATAACTGGTCTCTAAACATATCCAATGATACCATTAAATTCTCAATATCCTCGAGGAAAAATATCCACCACTCCCTCAGTAAACCACACAACATCATCAGATATAATGAAACCCATGATACTTTTGATCATTATCAAACTGAAAGCTATATCAAACTCCTACAACCATTTCTGATAGACAGATTCCAAAATGGAGACCTCATAATTCTATATATACTAGAACTGGAACCCCTAGTGTATCCTTATCTAAGGGTTTATTGTCATCTACTTATAATATATAAAGATCTACTGCAACCTTCTACTAAACATATTTTACATGAACCATAAATGTATATTGACTTAGATCTATACATGAAAAAGAATAAATAGTTTGAGACTCATGAACCTAAAATATGGAATACTTTAGATTAATTAATTAATCATTTGACTAATTTTAATTTTTAACTTATCTCATGGTCTATCCATTTCAAACATAGGTGCAATGAATAATGATCCATGGTCCTTTACTAAGTATCTACCCCATAACCTGTTTCACTTTTCTTAGTAGGACCGACAAAAATAAATGTAATTGCGTCAGATTACATGGGGATCTAAATACCCATGTATCAACCAATCTCCCTTATTTACATTTCTTACCCAATATAGATGAAATTGTTTCCCTACCTAACCATAAAGTTATCACATATTATTAAATTCAAATATCATTATATCCCTCAACTCAAAATTTTGATACAACTCATCACTTCCCCCTCCACCTATATGTACCCATCCCGGGCCAGAAATGAGATAAGGGTGATAGTGGCCACCTGAATCCCACCACAAATAGGCTAAAGGTTAATGAAGAGCACTAAGGGTATAATAAACATACACATGTCAGGAATTACCCAATAAAAGATCATACCAAAGAGAGAGATATGATATATTCACCAATCACCACCTTCTCATAACTATAAATTAGATCCTTAGTGCATACATGTAATGTCATATAGAACTAATACAACTAAAAAGAAAACTACGTGTACCAAAAAGATAAACTCTAAAGTGACCAAGATGCCCAAACAAATCATACAAAAAATACAACCTAGTAATATCCATCTTGATCTCCATCCTTCACATATATAATTAAATAATGTTTTTATTTAAATTGGTTGAGTATAAAAATATACTAATTATGACCCTACAAAGAGATTCTGATTAAAAAGATAAATAATGTTTACAAAATCCTAGTGAACAATAAGGGAAACTAACTCACCACATAAATAATTATACTAAGATCCCAACATCACTATGGATATATCTCACCAATTATTGCATAAAATAGATCATATATTATAGTAATGAAAAAAATATACCATACTACTACTTCTCAATAGGTTTTCCTCTTTTCACCAACATCACATGTCTTGAGCTAACTCTCTCCAAAATATATCATCCAAAAGAAATCTGGGATAATGTTGACAACATGAATATTGTGCATCACATCATCTCATCATCTCATGTCACATATTTATATAGTAACCAAGATGTTTTTGGGAGCCACCATAGCTCGTATGAAGTGTTTCAAAAATCAGTTGCTATACCTTAGGCCGTCACAACACATAAACAAACTAAGGTACCTCAAGCCATTATAGTCTATACACATCATACTTATAATAATCATTTTGATACTATATATGGAGATACATCCATGTGAAATAAAAAAGATCAATTATAGACCTCTATACAAATAAATGGGAAAACATTACCATCGTGCATACCATCACATAATAATACCAAGAGAAGAGAGTAGGGCTATAGGGGGGAGTCATCCATCCATTCTTACCACCATGATATTGGGGAAAACCCAAACCTAGAATCCACTGGGTGTCATTAACCCTAGCTGACATCAGTGGCATAGTGAATGAAATAAAAAACATACATGATGTTATATAGCTCCCAACCACAATATGGGCATAACATAGTCATAAGAATTACGGAAACTATCATCTCTCAGGAACCAATATTTCACTACTATGGACTCGATATCCTATAAGAATCTAAAAAATGAAGGAGAAATATTAAACTAATTCTTCCCCTTTCCATTTTAGTTCAAAATAATTTATTCATTAACCATTAACTAAAATTATTCCAAAACACATTCTATTAACAATCAAAGTGAATTACATACCCTCAATAAATAATCCAATAGAATTCATGTTTTCTAATGATTAAAATTAACATTTACATTATTTCAATAACTAACCTCATGGGTTAAAAAATTTATTTAACATTATTATAATTCCATAATTCTAAGTACTCTCAGAAACGTCAAGTGTTACAATCAAAGGTATATGGAACAAAAAATATCCAATTGTCTCGAGGAGTGGGGAAAAGAAAAAAAATAAATAATAAAATTGGACATCCCACTTTTAAATAGTTTTCTCAACAAGACTCATAATTTCATCACAATAATGGGTAACACATAGCTTTAACCTATTCCACCAACTCTAGTACTATCCCTAACACTACCATGCATCTCTTTTCCACAGACATAAACTGCTGCCAAAACCTTAAAACTTCTTTCCAATATCTCATCATCCATCCCAGGCTCACATCACATCACATGTAATTGATCATATTTGAGGCACATCACATAATTCGTCATACATAAAAAGGGTCAATAGGGAAATCTAGGACCAATATTAAAAGAATTTATCATTCCCTTGAAAATCGAATCACTAAACCCTAAACACAAGGCATTCAAACATCATAATAAAATGGGATCTATTAGCCCTAAAAAATTATTTTCAAACAACTAGTTTTTATTCCATCAAGAATTAACTTATTCATTAGAATGGATTACAACGACAGGCAACCTATAGCATAACATAAAACAATATAGTAAATAATTAAACATGATTCCTTGAATTTTTTGATTTATCAATATTTAAATATTAAAAATTATCATCTTTTGTACAATTATATGATTTAAAAATTAAAAATAAATATAGATTCATGTTATTTAACCAATTCCAAAAACACATGGAATAAAATATTTCATTAACTCTGCACTATGTATCAATTTAGAATCCATCAAATTAAAATAATGACTTCATTAAACATGCCTCTTCATATTCTTAGCCAAAAAACCCATTTATTAGATTTATGTTCTTTACAAATGTCATAAAATTATTCATTAAAATCATTGAGTAACAAACATGCTAATAAGAATAACATAAATTGGAAAGTATCTCATAAATAAAGTGGACAACTATATGATCTCTTATTTTTCTAGGTATATACATCTTTTAGTTTTTTGATTGATCCTTGGTGGCCAAGTCATGTTCAGAGACAGAGAGCCTTTGTTGAAGAAAATGACCTGATGTTTAAGGATGTATTCCTATTTGAATTAAATCGGTCAAGGTATACATGGGTTCATGGTATATTGATATGCTTTAAAAGTTGTTCATGTTTTTTAAAGGGAAAATGTGCTGAAAACCACATGTAGAATATTTATACATTGTGTAAAGTTATAAAATGTATTTTAATTGTTCAAGGGTCTAAAAATAAATAAATCCAAGGTGAGAGGTTTTTAGGCATATTAAATAAAAAATATTTACATGATGTGTAACTATATTACATGCCATTCAATTTGCTTGACCTATTGTTTTTAACATACCATGTAGACAAATAATCATTTTTTCGGGCTAAAACTCTTCTCCTCTAGACCCTAAAGACTACTCTATGTGATTTTCAAGGTTCCATCCTCCCTTTCTGGATGTACTATTTATGCCTTCAATCCCCAGTAATTATTTTAGATTAGGTTTCTGACTTCTCTCCCATGGTTCTCTATCCATTTTAGTGGAATCCATTGACCAATTTCATTTTTGTTTTTTATCATGACTAGTTTTGAGCTAGGAACCACTTTACAATCATCCACACCTACTTTGTCATTGGAATTTTCCATTCGGAGCATTGTTGGATCATCAATTAAAGTTAGGTGGTCCAAATCTTAACCCTATATTTATGCAATATTGTTATTATTACAAAATATCCTACACCCAAATAAATTAAATAAACAATTCGGATTATTATTGATATCTTTTGGTTTTAATTGGTTTCTGACCAGACTTATGGTAACCTATTAGATGAGAAAACCATAAATATAATAGAATTGGATAATGTCATAAAGTATTTTTATCATGATGTTATTCCTTATGTGATTTCTTGATAAATAATCCATAAATTCTGGCATATTTCTTCTTGATATTACTATTAATCAATTTTGATAAAATTTCAAGTTGAATATGAAATAAAAATGACAATTCTCAAAATTAACCATTGAGAATTGTGATGTGATATTATGATATGCATGATATACGAAACGAATTGTGTTCTATGATGTAATGATTATATATCAGGCTCAAACCTTATACATGAATAGTTATATATGGTAACACTGATATTGAGTGGGCTCTAAATAGTACCATGATGTAATAATTATAGAGATAAATCTATGCATTGTCCCATTCTGTAATTTTTATTGGTCTTTAATTCAGATGTGGTAATGCTTATAGGGATTTGAACCATATTTTTATGACTACACTGTGATTATGTGGGTGGTGTGCATGGTCGTAAGAAATGCTCATAGATATTTTTACATTTCACTAAAGAAGGTTATGTGGCCTTGGTTATATGGTTTGGTCGGCATGAACATAATAATTCCTCATATATATAATCCATCATGGAGCTGAAGTAGGTTGTTATTTTATTTTAATAATATTATAATTAATTAATACACCTATTTATCTATTTATTTCATTCACTTATAATCAAACTAGTTTATTTAGATACAGTGTGCCAACCTAATGAGTTATACTCCCACCATATTCAGGCTATCATTTGGTACCTGAGCAGATTACGTGGATGTAGGTTAGGACAAGGGAAAGGGAAATTGCAATTGATTACTTATTTACCGATGGGATGGAGTTTTGGGATGGGACTGATGTGGGGTTAGAGACCTAGTATATTTATTCTTTTAATTATTTCTTCTAGTATTATACATTTATTGATTCTAGAAATACATTTAGTTATAGTCCAACATGTTATTACATTATTATTTATTGGATTATTCAGTTGGATTTTATTGTTTTATTCTGTAATTTTTATGGTTTGTTTATTTTCATTTAATATTGTTTGTTTATACATTTATTGAACTTCATATTAAGGATATAGTCTCCCCACTATACATTTCACACCACCGATTCTATTCGGCAACCTCTGGCATATGGGTAGGTACACTTGAGGTCACGTAACCATCACTTTTTGGCCACATGAGAGATTGTAGTATCCATGGACGTTATAAAGATGTATCAAAGGAGAAGGTTCTATTTTATTGTAATTACTATTTGAGAAATGTAGAAAGGAAATTAGGATGTGTCGAGGCATGGTAATGAGCGAGTTCATGGGAGTAGCTACCCCTAATATGGGAAAAAATCTGAGTTCCTAAGGATGTGAATTGTTTTTATGTTGTGTGACTGTTATAGTTGATGTTATTCCATGTTGGGTGATTCACAGGTTGTGTGAGGTTATCATATTAAGATTTAACTATTTCATAAGGTTTGTAAACATGTCCATGTATGGTGAGACAAGTGAATACATACATCATAATAGGCACATAATGATATATTAACATGCATTGTTCATTATTGGGGAATATATATTTTTTCATGGGATATATAATATCCTACTAAAATATGATATGAGATATCTATTTCACTAGATAAATGAAATAAATTGATGTAAAAAGCTAAAATACATTAAAACCATGTCTTGGGAGACCAAGAGTCTATGGTTTTCTATTTTAGTCACATTTTTACAATGATACTATTTCTATCTAGTTTAATAAGGTATATGCTGGTCTTGTATAGAAAATATCTCCTCATCGTATTGGACCTAAGCATTAGAATAATGGAAATTAGAAGGTTCATAACACATCTGAACTAGAGATTTCTATAGTTCCTAAGGATAATATGAATGTTCACCTTCGTGATAGCTTCCAAAGGGCTATATGATCCCTAGAAAGGGACACAGTTTATACCGTTCCATCGATGTTTCATCTTACACAAGAGTTCCAACTACCGCATCTGCCAATTTTTACAGGGGAAGGAGGACCCCAAGAAACTGATTTCTAGATTAATTTAGTTCAAACATTTATCAAGCATATTGAGACAACCATGGATTTAAGGGTGAATAATTCTACATATTTTCTTTATTGAGATACCAAACATTGGTGAGATATTATTAAGGAAATTGGGCCATAGGATGATCTATCATGGAAGGTCATCGAGATAAATTTCCTAAGCTATTTATACCCTGAAATATTGAGGGATGAAAAATATCATGAGTTCTTTCATCTAAAGAAAGAGGGCTTGACAGTGATGGAATATGATGGACATTTCACTGACCTACATCACTTTTCACCTTCTCTGGTAGCTTATGAGATCACTTGGGAATGTTGTTTTCCAGACGTTCTTCTCTATGAGATCAGGCCGCATGGAATTTTTTCTTGTTTAAGCATCTTTGAGGATGTGACGAACCAGGTACTCATCATGAAACAGAATCTAAAAGTGGCCATGATCAATGACCTGACTATTTCATCAGGGTGATCATGTACTTTTTTTCCATGTGGAAATAAGCACCATTATTACCGTGTCCACTAAGGAAGTAACAGAAGGATCTATTAAGGAAGTGAAAACCCATCTCATGGCATTGATCTGTTCTAGTTCTAGCAGTGTATGAATTTTTTCTAAATGTGACAACAATTTCCTTACCCTAATATTGGGTTTCATATTTGTGGCATGCCATGTCGTCTTTAGATTTTATGTGTGAACGTTCCGCAGAAAACCAATGGTAGAGAATTAATATGGGAACTAGGGTCGAGAAGGGGCTCAACATCTCCTTAGCATGCTAGTAGCTAGAGTCCCACATGCCATTTAGTATGAGGCAAGGGATGTGTTACCATAATGCATGAGCAATAGTTCCAAGAAAAAATAGACCAGGATAGTCATACTGGATCACGGGGCATAGGGATACATCAGTTTCAAATTACGAAAACTACTCCATCCAACATGAATGCACGACCATCTTCCATAATAGGTATGAATCATGTATAATCTTCCTTATCTTTTTTTTTTATGTTGGAGAATCACATTATTTTCTATGATACCTTTTTACAGTTTGTTTTCTCTTAGTTGTGGAATTTCAGATGGTGTATTAACCACAACACACCCTTGGGACCACGATCAAAGAATATCAAATGTTGCATGGCGTGATCTCTACATATTTGTAGTTACCATTTCTTTTGGGAACCATTCAATCTATATATGACATTATTTGACTTGAACCACAGTATGGATTGGCTAGTTCTATTCCAGGCTCATATCAACTATTTCAGCGGGAGTTTTACCTTTCTATCTATATAAAGACGTGGGTATTCTCACAAAGGTTAGTGGGATCATTAAGCTAGTCTTATGGGATGAAATAAATTAAGATTGGATTTCCTCATGGCTACGATATTGAATATTTCTCTATATAATGGTGGAATATAGATAGATTCTTTTCCTCCAATGGTAGACTATTTTAAGAATGTTTTCCCAGAAGAGTTCTACGACATACCACTAGAGAGAGAAATCGAGATTACCATCCAGTTTCTGATAAGAGCAAAGCCAGTTTCTATCCCACCATTCATAATGGCACCAGTATAGATTAGGGAGTAAAATTTTCAGTTTAAATATCTAGAATCTAAATGATTCATATGATTAGTACATCTCCTTGGGGTTGTCAATTCCTATTTACTAAGAAGGTTGATGGGGCTTTGCACTTATGTGTGGATTATCGGAGGTTGAACCAACTTATGGTCAAGAACTGGTATCCTCTTCTATGAGTAGATGAAATTTTTGACTAGTTGATTGGTTCTATGATCTTATTTATGGTTGATTTGAGATCAGATTACCACTATTTGAGGGTGAGACCATCAAACACACCTCGTTCTGCTTTTAGGAGTAGTTATGGATTATATGATTTTTAGTGATGTCATTTTGGTTGAGCAACACACCTGCAGTATTCATGAACCGATTTAATAAGATATTTCATCCTTTTCTAGACCAATTTAGGGTGATTTTGACGATGATATTTTAGTGTACTCACAATCAGAAGATGATCATACCAAACATCTAGACATCCTCATGAGTACATTGAGAGAGAATCTACTTTATGACAAGATAACCAAATATGGTTTATAGATTAATAAAGATCACTTCTTGGTCCATGTAATTTCATATGTAGGAGTGTCAGTGGACCTAGAGAATGTTTCATCAATGGTATCTTGGGAACAACCCAATAACATCTTTGATATACATATATTTTTGTATTTAGAAGGTTATTATCGATGCTTTAACAATGATTTATCCCATTTGGAAGAACCAATTATTATGATGTCCAAGGGGTGAATTTGGTTTTGTTTAATTCTTATGAGAGAGGTTTTTATGAGCTAAAAGGAATGTTGACCTCATAACCTATCCTCACTTTACCTATGTGAGATAAATAATATTCCATGTAATATTACACATCTAGAGTTGGACATCAAGCAGTTATAATGTAGGAGGATTTAGTAGTTTCATACAGCTCTAAGAAACTAAGACTTCATGAGAGGAATTACCCTACTCATGATCTGGAATTAGAAGCAACAACACATTCTTTGAGATATCGGAGACACTATCTCATGGTTGAGAGGTTTTTCATATACAAAAATCACAAGATTCTAAGGTACATCTTTTATCAGGGAGACCTGAATTTTAGTCATAGGAGGGGGTTAAGTACTTACAATATTTTTACTTTGAAATGGATTATACACTAGGTAAGGGAAAAGAATTGCTGACTCTTTGAGGAAAAAGACAAAAAAAAAGACAGTATGGGAGTCTTGTGGTGAGTGGTAGAAAAAGTCCCATTTCGCAGACATGCATCTTGATGTCCATGAGTCTCAGGGATATGTATCCTTGAATTTGAAAACTATTATTATTTTAGTTTTTTACTAGATTAAGACTAAGTAGTTGTATAATCTAGAGGACTTATTTTTGAGATAAAAATTGTATGGTAGGGAGACACCACCAGGATAGTATCTCTGTAGTAGAAATTCTCTTCTTTTCTGTGGCTGAGTATGAGTTCCTAGGAGATTATGTAAGGAGCTGATGAGGGAGTCTCATGGTTCAATATAGGTTGTGCATCCTAGTTTAATTGTTATGTTTTGTGATGTCCATAGAAAATACTGGTGTTCAAAAAAGATGATGGAGGTTGTAAACTTCATGGGTAGATGCTTCACTTGTTAGTAGGTGAAAGCCAATCATCAGAGGCCATATATGGTTTCATAGTCTTTTCCCATTGATTAGTAGAAATGGAATGATGTCATAGTTGATTTAGTGATAGGATTACCTATGAAAACCCATAAGAATGATCTTTTATGGGTAATTTTGGATCACCTGACTAAAGTATCCCACTTACTACCTATTAGATAAACCTTAAAATTTGATGACCTAGGAAGTCTTAATGTGTGAGAGGGGGTTTGGTTTCATGGTATTCTCAGAAGTATAATTTCAGATAGATATCATTGTCTCACATCACATTTCTTGCAGGGACTTTAGAAGTATTGGGATTATAGGCTATTTCGAGCACAACCTATCATCCACAAACTGATGGTCAATCCGAGTGGAATATTCAGGCTCTGTAAGATATGTTTTCAGCTTGTGTTTTGGTTTTTAGTTGTTCGTGGGAGAAATATATGACACTCGTGAAGTTTTCCTATAATAATAGCTTCTATAAATAGATATAAATAGAACCATTTTAGGCCTTGTATGGATGTAAATTTTATTCAACTATTTATTGGTTGGAGGTAGGTGAGTCAGCATGTGTTGGGCATAGTCCCCTGCATGGGATATCTGAGAAGGTTCAATTGATCAGAAAGTGGATAGTGACCACACTGAGGAGTCATAAATTTTATATTGACCACCATAGAAGACCTCTAGAATTTGAGAATGGCCAAAATGTTTTCTTTTGGAAGTCTCATAGGTTAGTAAAACACCATATTCGGAAACAGGGAATGCTAGGACCTAGGTTTTTCGAACCATTTGAGATAGTGGAAAGGGTCGGTCTAGTGGATACTGTTTATTCATGACATAGATCTAAAATGAAAGGCATGACTTGTCACACATGTCCCAAATATAGTTATATCATCAAAATCCTTCCCATGTGATAGCCACAACATACATTAATATTTATGTTGATGCATACTTTGAGGAGCATCTAATACATATTGTGGATCATAGTGAGAAATATCATCATGTTTGTACTATATAGTTTGTTCTACTGTAGTGGCATCATGGGTGAGTTCAAGAGGAGACATGGGAGAGGGAGCCAGATATGTGATCATAGTGTCTATACCTGTTCATAAAAACCTCACAGTGATTCTTAGAGAATCATGGGAATGAGATGTTATAAGTTTGGGAGGTTTTAAGATCCCATATTTTTTCAAGTATTTGAATCATTGAGTTTTACATTTGAGCCTTGTTGGTCGAGTATTTTTCAAAGATGAAGATCCTTTGTTGGATAAAATTACCTAATGATTTGGGATGTTTGATTGTTTGAATTTCTTGGATCTGGGTATATATGGTTTCTTGGTATGTTGAGAAGCATTAAAAGGGGTTTAGGTTGTTTAAATGGGATGAAACCCCATCTATAGAATATTTACACGCCATGTAAAGGTATTACAGATCAAGTAATTGTTCAAGGATTTTAATTAAATAAATCATAGCCAATGTGGTTTTTAGTGTATTCTATTATAATTATTTATACAATGTGTAACTACATTACACATCATGTAGTTAACCAACCCCATATTTTGAACAAGTTGTGCCACTGAATTCTCCTTTTCTAGCTATATATCTTATATTTTAGATCTTATTGAATTCTCTAAGTGATTTTAGGGTGAAAACCTCTCTTATAGATGTCCCATTTAAGCCTTCTATCCCTGTACAATATTTTCAGTTAGGTTCTCTCTACTCACCATTGGTTCTCCAACTGATGAGGTGGAATCCATTGAATGATTTCATTGTTTGTTTGGATATTGACCAGTTTTGATCTAGAAACCTATTGGAAATCATCCACACCTTCTTCCACATGGGTTTTTTCTATTGGGATCATTTTTGGATCATCAGTTAAATGTAGGGGGTCTAAATCATAACTCAATGGTTTGATCATTTCCATATTTTATGAAATATTACGATTGTTACAACATATTGTGTTACCAAATAAATTACATAAATGAATGGGATTACTCATTTATTTATTTTGGTTTATATTGGCTTCTAACATGACTTATGGTGAACTATTGGATGAGTGAACCATAAATATAATTGAATTGGCTAATGGATTAATGTTTTTTAGCATGATATGAGACCTTAGGTTTTTCTTGATATAGAATCCATAAATTGTGGGTTATTACTTGTTGATATAACTACTAATAAATTCTAATGTAATTCAATGTGGTATATGAAAGAAAAAAGTTAATTCGCATAATTAACCATTGATAATTGTCATGGGATATTGTAAAATCCATTTTCTATGATAGGAATTCTGTTCCACATTGTAATTCTTATATATCAAGCTCATTACTAACACTTGGAAAATTATATATTGTAAAACAGATATTGAGTGGGATTGGACCAGTCACATGTTCTAATTCTTATATAGAGCAGGATATGCTCAGTACCTTACTATAATTTTTATAAGTATTTGAACCGGATGTTGTAATTCTTACAGGGATTTGTCACTGATTGTTGTGACGATACCATGGTTATATGGTTGTAGTTGTCATGGTCATAAGAAATGCTTAGATATATCAAAAAATGGCATCAAATAAGGTTAAAATACCTTACTTAAAAGGTTTTGATTGAATAATTCAGAACAAATTCTCAAATAAATTATCTCATAAATAGAAAGAAGGTTGTTTTTGTATTTTACTAATCGATGAAATAATTAATACACCTATTTATCACATTATTTCATAAACTTCTTCTCATATTAGTTTATTTAGACTCGGTAGTACCGACCTACTAAGTTATACTCACGCCATATTCAGGGTTCTATTTGGTACCCTGGTAGATTACATGGATGCATGTTTGGTAAAGGGAACATACTGTTGATTTCATGTTTGCTGATAGGCTATATTTTTTATATGTGACCAATGTGGGGTTCAGGACTCGGGAAATTGAGTCTTTTATTTGATTCTTATATTCTTATACATATATTGATTCTATTATGACATTTAGATAAATTAAATCATGTAATTACATTAATCCTTTATTATTTATTGGATTATTCAGATGGATTTTATTATTGTCTTCTGCTATGTTTATTCATTGATTACTTACATTTATTATGGTGTTTTATACTTATATGAAAATTCATACCAGGGGGTATAATATCCAAAATATACATTTCACACCACTATTAATATTAGACATCTTTTAACATATGTGGGGGTACACATTAGGTCTCATAACCAACCATTTTTTTCCACATGAGAGAGCGTCAGATTTAGGGACAATAAAAACCCGTTATCATGATGGAAACATCAACATCATTCGATATATAAACATATGAAAGTCAATTATTTAAAACTATTTTATATTTATTATTTCAATTACACCATCATCCAAATCTATAAAGCAAGCTCAATTTATGATTTCGTGTAAATAAGAAGGAGAATAAAAAAATTACCCAACCACAAAAATTAGGCATTCATGAAATGTAAATAGAATACCGACAAGGAACTCTGAGAACCTATCCCATATAGAAACTATGATATCCTATTGACATTGTTCCATGAACACACCAAAAAACAAGAATTGAGACTCCACTAGAATTATGGATATCAAATTCTATATAATGACATGTGGAATGGGAGGGAAATGAGATCAAATAGAGTAGAAACCACTATAAATAGAGAAGAACCTTCCACGGATCACCAAAAAATTGATCTCTAGATGTCGAGGCATAATCCCAATCTAAAGGGGCGCCAAAAGACTTCTAAAATACCTCTAGGTGCATAGGGTTTGAGTTGATGAAATGGGAGAAAAGTGGGTTTGGGGGGATTGGTGGTATTTATAAGAATTTTAAAATTTATAAGACCACAACACAACCCCTTGTAACATTCCGCCGATCTACCTAACACATAGTATACTATGTAACAACCAATGTGACCACTCTATAGCCACATTTTTTAAAGATAATGTTTAAGGAACACAACATAGATCCATCAAGATCATCTTTTCTTGATCATATGGACTAAGAACAACCTCTATCATTTACTACCCCAATTAAGGGGGTGTTTGATAAATTTGTCAGAATAAATCATTTAAAAAATAGTATTATGGAAAAGGGTCATATGAAGTATCATTAAAGCGGTATGATTACATATTTTCTCAAAATTACATTAAAATATTATATTATATTCTAAACTGGGAGAATTTAATATGATTAATGGTACAAGAGACATGAAAAACCAAGAAGTTGAAGAGTTGATTGATAAAACTAAACCCGCTAGTTATTTTTGAATGTTTTTAATATGATATTCAGATAATTGTTGGAATTAAGGTTCAAAACCTCATGATAATATATTCAAATATTGGATCAGAATACAAATCTTTGTGGTGTGGAGTTATATCTATTTTCAATAATAATGATGTCAATTATTTTGAGAAGAGAATATTGGAAGGATTTTTGAGTACCCAATAATTTGAAGGATAAGAGGATTTATATACTCATGTCAGGTTATCTACATGCACTGAGATGAGTAGATTGGAGGACACATTTCAGCTTGTAGTGAGAAGTCCCTTCATGTTTGATACAAGCTAAAGAATTATTTCAATATCTGAAATGAATAAATTGAGTTACTACCATTGGGTATTGTATTGGTGATCCATTCACAGATAACAGAGGAATTATGAAAATTACAATATTTCATGAATATTCCACTTTTGTCAATGGTTAAGAAATTTAAGAAGATTTTTTAAGTCTGAGGATGTTGTGGAGTATGATGATTTATATATTTTATTTCCCTATGAATATATTGATAATGATAGATATGAAGGTTCATACTAAATATTAGTCTATGGAGAGTACTGATGTTAAGTGAGGATGATATGTGGATAATATTTAAAGTAATATAAGTAGTTGGTTTGTTGTAGTGGTTTGACATTTCTGTTCACTTAGGGGTGCATATATGTTATCAGATCATTTGGAAAATTCCGATATAAATAAAGAACATTTGACAATAAACTATTGTTATTTGGAATGATTTGATGTGGATTGAGAAAAACTACAAAAGTTTTAATAAGTTTTTAGTTGAGTTAATGAATCTAAAGATGAGTTTTGAATATATTGTAGTTAAATTTAACTCAAAATTTGAAAAAGGACTCCTTACGTATAAGTTACTCAAAAATGATGAAGAATACACAATAGAATTTCTGTATTGCATATTTCAATAAAAATTATAAATTAATTAATATATAATGGTTCTTCAATACACACATAAGGGTTCTTCAGTACATGTGTAAATATATAAAGATGGATGATTGAGAATTTGGAAAATTATAGTATTTCTCTATGATATATAAGGGTTGTTATCCAATATTTAAGAGTTTAGAGACCATATGTAATCATTGATTTAATTTTCCAATTAAGAATATAACAAATTACTAAACCATCCTATGATATATAATGCTAATTAAGACTTATATAAGGGTATATTTGGTTGATAATTTGGAAAATTGTTGAGCTACAATGAAATATGTAAGGGTCTATTCGAGGAATTAATAGGAGTTTACTTTAGTATATATAAGATTAATATGCCCATAACTTATATTACTTCTGTGTTATAGAGTGTGATCTTTTCAAATTGATATATTTATGAGTCACATGGGTGATACAATAGAGTTAAATATATTTTCTATCACATTCATAAGAGTTGATCTAAAATCTAACAATGAGTTTTATATGTTTAATTTACAAAAGTTGAATGCATAAAAATAAGTAATTCAGATGATTATATGTTGATATTAATGATTAAATATCATGATTATATGAATAATCATGATGAATAATATAGGTAATAATTTGGAATGAATGTTGTTTGGTGATGAGGGTTTCCATGCCACAAGGGTTTCTATATATGGCCATGAAGACATGCAGTGGTGAGAATAAAAATTTTATGAATGTAAAAAGTAATAGATATTTGTTATTTGTATAAGGATACTTGGTTTGTGATAGATCATGAAGAATAGTAATTTCTGGTTTTTTTCATAATAAAGTTGGTGTGGGGAAAATGTGTTCAAATATATACCTTTGTCTTAGATTGTTCTTGATAACAAATGTTGTGTGAGTGGGGGATAACAACCAACAAACACCATGAATTTTCTTATTTCACCAATATAGTGTAGTGATACTCATAGAACATAAATATGGGAATAATTTTATTATTTATAGATGTTAAAAATTCACACGGCGGATGATTCTCATCAACTGCAATTGAAAAATTTGTATTATCCATTCAGTATATGAGATGATCCCATTTATTTATCTAATTTGGATAATCTAAATGAAACTGAATCCTTGAAATTATTTTTTTCATGTATATTGAAATGGTAACCAAATGGAAACTTATGATCTATAAATTATCTCTTTTATCTTATTCCTTAATTTTACATTTGAAATTTTCAAGAACATTAGAAATTGGATTTCAAAATAATTAATGTTTTCAACCGTCATAATTTATTATTTAGTTATTTTATAGTAGGCTAGACATAAAAAATCAATATAAATTAGAAATAATAACACATAATCCTTTTATAATTATGTTCTAGGATCCAGATCCTTCATTTGGAATAAATAATTTTTGATCCACCTGCCATTTTATGGCATCCTAAACTGAGGATGAAAACATTAACCTGACAGGTTGAGGATGAAAAAAATTTGATAGTGAGTTTGGAGCAGAGGATTATGATAACTATGAGGTTATCCCATCACACCCTCTACACTCCCCAATAAATACTAATCACTTCATCCACCCATCCTTTGGTGATAATTGAATCTCTTTCCTATTCCCCTCAAAACCCATTTCCTTTAGCAGAGCTCATCATGATGCCCCTGAATTTGTATAAGATGTAATAGATTATGGGAAAAAGAATTTGTTTATAAAAAATATAAAAACAAAAAAAAATACCAAAAAATTTATGAATTCTATTGAAAAAGAGATAATTGTAGGTCCATTCATTATTAATGTTTTTGGTGTGGTTTATATAAAAGAGGATAAATTTGTTGAAGTGAAATCTGTGATTTTCTAATTTAATGTTTAGATCAATATATATATAATTCACCTTTTCCAAATCATAATAAGAATCTTTCAATGTTATCATAAAATTTTACTTTAATATATACTATTATTGAATGTACAAAACGAATCACTAATAAGATTTCAATGAAAATTTTCCAATAACTGATAATAAGTTTCTATATGATTTTCACCATCACAACCCTTTTCTAAATCATAATAATAATCATTAAAAGTGGTCATTAATATATTCTATTAAGAAAAAATATACTCAAGAGAAAAAAGGAAATAAAATTTGAAAAAATACTATGTATAATGCATCATTTATTTAATGATTTTTTTATCCCATCATTCAAGAACATTTATGTCATTAAAAACAAGTATTGTTTTTTATTTTAAAATATCTCAAAGGAATTATTATTAATAATTAAAAGAAATTTGTGACCATAGATACATTCACTAATGAAACTTCACTACTAAAAATTTCAATATTATATACCAAAAAAAGAAGTCACTGATGGTATTTAGAGCCAAACATCTAACCACTTTTGGTGGTCGCAATTGTCTCTTCACTAAATAGAATTTCCAACCACTGACCTAGGTCAATATAGGCAGCCACCAAATGACTATAGTAGTTATTTATAGTGCGATAATTTTAAAAATATAAAAGTATAAATAATGATATATTACATAATGGAAACCAAATATGATATCAATTGATCATAGAAAATTAAAAGAATTTGCGCCCACCATAGGAAGTATGTAACCTAAATATTTTTTTTGGAAAACATATGTTTACAGCCACCAAACAACCAAAACCAAAAATAGTCAGAAAAGAACAAGCAAAACTACTAAAAAATAAGCATCCTGACAAAACCAATGATCCAAATAGCAATATATCCTTTCTTATCTTCTATCTTATTCAACATATTGATATGATACAGAAAAAAATTAAACAAAGAAAATACAAATTAATATATTTAACAATAATAAAATTTATTTAGTCTATATATATATATATACATAATATTCATAATATATTATATAGTATTACATAAATAATTCATTATAAAAACATAAATGAGAAAAATCTAATCTGAAAAATATTTTTAGATTATTTATCAGTTAAGTAATGGCTATTAGAAGTTAAAAACCATATTTACCATATACTGATAAATATAAGAATCATATAGATGTGTGGTTGATTCTAATAGATTTAATATGATTTGTGAAATTTTATCCTATATTTCAAAATTAATCATAATTATTTTTCTTGTTTCTGACCCGCTAATGGGACATAATTCATCTTAATAATACTAGAAAATGATACCCATAATTTTCTATCATACTTGGTGATGTAAGAAATTTATGGATGTAGCGTTGACTCCTATATCTCAGAAATTGATAGATGATCATTATCGCAAACATTCATGCCCATTTAAGTTTTTTTTCTTAGTATTGGCACATTTTATGTTAGTTTCCCCTCAACTACACATTTTTTAGGAAAAAATCACTTTTGATCATACCGAACAATTCAGGTATTCGATCCACATTCTAACGCTTCCTATTGATTTTAAACTACTTAAAAATAATTTTCCTAAGATTCCATGTCAATAAAATCTCATTGGGTCATTTTTGACCCCTAAACACATGCATTTCCCATTATTAAAATTATGATAATAAATGTGAAAATGAACATTCAATTGTACTAACTAATTCAGACATTATAATGTCATGAAATTGATTCTAATAGATAACATATGACTCAATGATTGTCTATAAAAACCATACTCTTTATTACAATTTGATATATTATTTATTAGATATGATTACACTTAATTTAATCTGGAAGACCAACAAGTCTAGTGTATCTAGGAATTAAGTACATTACATAATAATTTAAAATAGGAAAAAACATCTTTATTGAAAACTTCCGTTAATTGATCGTACTTAAAACCGCATGGGATAACCTAGGGATATACATAAGAAAGTGGTGAGATATAAATTCTATTAAGGGAATGACCATGGAATAAAGAGATACATGATAGAAAATATTTATATTAATGGGGAATAAAAGGTGTGTAAATCTGAAACATGAATAATAAATCATGATATAGAATGATAACCATAACATGATAAATGTATCAACAACTTAAAACACTACTTAATAAAAACATGTAAGAAATTACTACCAAGACATCATGATAGAAAAAGTATCATAATGGAATCATGTTCACTCTCTATCCCAATATAACATCTCATGAGACTATACATTTCCCAATGCAGTGGAATTTTATATAAGTTCAGGCTCACCTGGCACATTCATTTCATTCTCACGCTTAAGTGTTCTATATAGATCATCCAACATGGAATAATTTTAAATCACTTTTTATTAAAAGATCAAGGAGTGAGGAAAACATACTTGTAAGACCCCAATAAAATAATTATTGGTGAATAAAAGTGAAAACTGTAGATAATATTTTGTATGGGTATTAACTATAATTTGTTTTTCATGAGATACCATCGTGAGATTTTAGTAGCATAATATTGGAACATAACTGTTCATGGGAAGGATTAGTGAGAGTAAAAGCGGTTAATAATAATTTATACATCATATGTTTAATATGGATAATGTGAAAAAACACATCCCTACATTATGATTTTAAAATAAAAGGTCATAATATGAAGAATATTCTTGAATAAAGGGGATAAAGAGAGGATATGTTACTTGATTATGTGACTCAAAATGATAGGGAGGTTCTTTATGAGATCTTAGGAGATCCTTTGGAGGATATTAGAGAGGGTAGGTAATAGTAATGACTTGATAAAAAATCTCAATTGAATGAAAATGGGTGATTTTGAGGGTTTATATAAGAAAAGAGTGGGGAATTCTTTACCATCTCTCAAACATTGGTTTTGGACTCTGTATAATAAAATAACCAAATCCACAAACAAACCTATGGGTTTCCCAGGGTTTCTACTGAATGGGAGTGGTTTTAATTATTTTATAAAGTCAAGGTATTAACTTAATATTATAATACCTTTTGTTATGTTGAAATGATTCATACTCTAAAAGAATGTATGTTAAAACCTTAAATTATATTATAGGTTTTAGAGGATTTATAATGGCTTAATAAAATATATATAATAAAATAAAAATGATATTATTTTAAAATTAGAAAGATATTTTTTCACAGATACCTTTTATAGTATTTACTATATCACTTTTGGGTCATTATGATGTCATAATACACATCGTATAATTAAACAGTATTTAATTTTTACCCAAAAATTCTATTGTCTAAGAAAATTATGAAAAATTCACCATTCAATAATTTATAAATTTATGATTAAAAAATAATTTTCATTTTATCAAAATAATTTTACAAATATGTTCATTTTCACTTTTAAAATAACAATCATTATTTATGGATAAATGTTGGGTTTTTTCGATAATAACAGTTTTTGAACCCATATAAAAATTACATTTGACTTCATTAAAATTACATGATCATTTATTATTAATAACAATTATTTAATTTTGAAATTTTATTGAAATATTATTTATGTCAATAATTCATTAATTCAACAAAATAACTTCCTTAATTTCATTTTAATATTACCCAAAACTACTGTTTCTGTTTCATTGTATAAAAATAATTCATAAAGTAACAATAATAGAACATAAATATATTCATTATTATAGGAAAAATAATGTACATAATCATATTATTAGGGAATTAATACATATACCTTTAATACACCAGAAAATGCCTGAAGAATGTGGTGCAGTACAATGAGACTATCATGGGGTTGTTCGTTGTACATGGTTTGGGCTAAGATCTCAATGAAATTGAATTTATATGATAAAAGATTTATATCAAGCTTATGTTGTTGGATATCAGCTTGATATTGATCAAGGGAAAATACCAACGATTTTATCTCCCTTAAAAGCTCTAATAAATGGGATTAATATGGTACAATCCTACTAGTAAAGTCCCTCACTCCCTTTGTCATTGTCAATTTAATTTGTTAAAACCCCATATTTATACTAATAATTTTGTCATTAATCAATGGATATATTATAAATGATTATATTTATTAATGGTTTTTTAATTCTTAAAGTATATAATAAAACATAGTAAGTGCATGTGTTTTCTAAAATCAAATTACATAATAATGAATTTAATTAAATAAAACAGGGAATATTATTTATAACAGTTTGGGTTATAAAAATGTTCTCTTGTCTTTTAATGTAAATGAAAACTTGTTTGTTCATTTTGACCCCCTAATAAGAGATATGTCATTTTAATAACCTTATAAAATGTTATATATCAACTTATATCATTTCCCTGATATATGAATTTGGTGGATATTGTTTTGATTCCAACAAATCAAAAATCTATTTTTGATCATTCTACCATGATTTCATGTCAATAAAAGTTTGTCTTCATGGTATTGTAACCTTTTAAATGATTTTTTCTAAACTCCAAATCTGAAGGACAAACATCACATTTGATCAGATCAAGAAATTTTTCTATCTAATATACATTATAATGCATACTAAATATTTTAAATGAATTAAATATTATTTTCCTAATATATTATATCATTTAGAGATTTTTGGCCACTTTTGAACCCAACACAAATGATTTTCCCATTAAAAAAGATAATAAATTTAAAGTTGAAATTTTAATTTTATAGATCAATATTGTCATAGAATTGATGCATTGTTTATTCCCATAGTTCACATATGAATCTTGGAATGTCCACATAGATTTTAACATAAAAAAATTCATTTTTTCATTTCGAACCCTTGATGAGTGATGTCATTTTATTAAGAGGAGACAGTATTACCCATAATTTTCCATCATATCAAGAAGAACGAGAATCTGATGGATGTGGCATTGATTTTTATAGATAAAAAATGTCTTATTAATCGATATAAAAAGTTTTCATGTCAATATACATCCAATTTTCTTATATTGGTCCTTTTTACAGGATTGTTCTCTTCACTCCAAATCTGAGCTAGAAAATCCACTTTTGATCATGCCAAGAAATTATGGTATTAGATTAATTTTTTCATACTTTTTACAGAATTAAGATGACATGAAAATTATTTTCCTATGATTTCAGCTCAATTGGAGCTCATTTTTTCAGTTTTCCCCCTACACACATGATTTTTCTATTATTAAAAATATGATAATAAATGTGAAAAAGTAATTTTGATTTTATTGACCAACAGAGGAATTGGATTGAAATTATACTAATTCTAATAGATCAAATATGATTTTAAGAACATTATCCTTCATTTTCATGTCAATTAATAGTGGTTTTCTTATTTTGTGCTTCCGGCTGGGAGTTATTTCATTTTAATAACACCAAACAATGTAATCTGTTGTTTTCCATCATATTAGGTGAATTATGTGTCTTAGTTGAGATAATGAGGGTGATGGGGGGAGGCCTATGGTGGGAGGGGGGGTGGTAATATATGTTAAAACTAAGATAACCTTAATATCTAGATAGAATTCCATAGAATACTGGAGTTCACCGTACACCATGAGGATGTAATTATGGAAACCATAAATTCCTCATAGGATATTCCATTATCCCCATCCTAGGGTAATTTTTTTCAATAGAATTACTAAAAATTCAATGATTAATTTTCAATAAAATGATGTTCATTATAGGTCTTCCAAAATTATATCACTGAAATTACATACTATAAAAGAATAAAATTATCTGAAGTAGGAACAATTGTAGATGAATAAGTGTATAAGTAACTACTAATGTTTGGATTATCATATTCTAACTATGATATTGAGATAGATATTATATTTTTATACTTCCATAAGATGAATCAAAATTATAACTAACATAATTTGAAGATTATATGATTTTTAGAAGAAGTATGAAATCCCTAGAATAAGTGGGGAACAAAGAGTTAATGTAATGATACCAAAAGAAATGGAAACCAGAATTAATTTAACGCTCATAAAATGTTTCTATAAAAATATAATATTATTTAAATATTTATGTTAATATAGTATAATGCCTGAGATTAGTATAAGAACATCATTATTGTGGCTGAATATGTCCAAAAGATACTAATTTCATAAGAAGGGGAAAATAACAATTGTTTTATGTGAATTAATTTCTAGGAGTTCAGAAGTTTGAACATATTGTTCCTTAGAAAGTCATAAGTGAGTTTTTTATGAGAATATAATTATATATAGGATCTTGGAACCTATTGTGAAAGATATACGGTGATAATAATTATCAAAATAAGGATTATTATAAGGTGAGTTCAATTTGTAGAATGATAAAGATGAAATTCGATGTTCTGTTGTGGAATATTGGAATAAGATTTCGTATCAAATGATTCTACAAGAAAAATAAAATTGAAGTAATTGGGATGAGTTTTAAAAGTAATATAAAAAAGCTTCTACGAAAAGGAATAATCATCTGGGTAATTCATAAGGGTCTGTAATAAAACATATATCCATGATTTTTTTTTTCGTATTTTGATTTATATTTAAATTTAAGTATATAGATGGTATGTTTAAAGGAAATATGACTACCGGAATTCTAAATGGTGGTTTATAGGTAGATTATCGAGTTTTTATGAAACTACAAAAATATTTAGGAACAACATAAAATTAGAATATAACAAATATAGGTTACACAAAAAAGGAATATGAAGGGTAGAGTTTACTTGTGGAAATAATCCCAGATACATTAATGATGATTTGTAGTTTAATATTTATTGAGTTTTAAATGTTCATTTGATACAATTTATCTATATATACTCGTCTTACATGCAATATAATTCAATCAAAACAAATAAGAAGATGAACATGGTGGAATTGATTTCTAGGATAGATCAAAAAATATCAAGTCCTATTGGGTTTGTAATTTTTTTGTTTTTCAATTTAAACATGTTTAATAGTGTAGTATGGATGATGAATGCATGGTCATTATTATTACTAGAAGATAAAGGTTAAAGGAATTGAAAATAGAAACATATATTCTTGAGTATATTTAACATATTGAACTCTATCAGAAGGAGTTTCGATTTATATATTAATCCATCCCTCTTTATGTCCCTAATGTGAATTCCCTCGAAAATAATTAACATTCTTAAAATGGTCTATAACATAAGAAACATATAATATAACATTGGGGTCATAAATGATTTCAATTATAGAGAATAATTCATTGAAGATACAACCAAATTGACATCAAGGCTTTCCTGAGTATAGGTCCTATAGTATGAGATCACAAGACCATGAATGTGAAATATCTAACCAGAGGCCTCATATTTGAGGAAGTAAAGTATATACCCAAATGAGATAGAATCACTCACCCATAGAAAATCAATATCAAGAAAATATAATGATTGGATAATCTTAATGTAAATAAAAATCGAAATGGTGGATATTATAGATATTTTTATGGAATCAGTGAAAATAAAATTCCCAATGGAGTCAATGGTATACTTTAAGATTGGTGTGTTGTGAAACAATGGTTAAAAAGTTTTTTGGTTTGCTAATTTAAACTTACTGATTATTTTCCAATTTTTTCTCAATAGTCCAAATTAATTTAGTTGGGTTTAAATCATTACTTAGTCAAATTTCATTTTAATGAAAATGTAAATGTGATTTTTGAATATACTAGAAATTCAAAAACAATATGAGATAGTCAATTTGAATGATAAACTAGAAAGATAAAACAAAACAATCCTCCTAAAACTAATCCTTCATGTTGAAACATTACTGAAACCTACGTCTGGTGCGGCAGGGTCTATAAAAATAAATATTATAAAGATAATAATAATGAATGCAATAAAAAATAAATAAATAAATTATTTATAAACTAGCATTATAAGATTCAATGTACCATTTCCCAGGCACATATACTCATGTAATCCTCTTACATCTGCTAATGGTTGTTCATTTACCTCCTCAATAGAATTCATCAGTGCCCCTAACATTTTCATAGGATTTTTAATCCTATAAACAACTAGAGTCATATCCTTATAGAGTGACACTACAAATCTTGGAATGCACATTACATATTTCCAGTTTTATCCATATCTATCTTGACCAATAATGCAGTGAAATATCTTATCCCTTTGCATGAATTATTATCAATTGTACTCTATTAGCTGTCCAAAATCAAAATAAAATTGATCCTTTGTAAAATATAAATATTAAATTATTTTTATATGCATATGTATGTTAGTATTTATAATTAGTATAAGAAATTACTATAAGAGCAGAAACTTTCGGATCATTCCAAACACTAGTTATCATCTACACTAATGTTTTATCAGAAGGTGAATGTTGCTTTAAAAAATGTATACCAATAAGATATAAATTTAGAAAGAAAATATATTGATCAATAAATTAATAAATTGAATAATAAAAACTTGCTACTAAATTGGGGACATGTGATGAGTCGCAATCCTAAAATGTGGTCCCTGCAACACATGATTCTCAGAATGATGTACTACCACATCCTATATTTAGTTAATTAAAATTTATAACATGTAAAATGATAAAAATTATTATATATTGATAAAAAATAATAAATAGACTCATTTCCATAGCCTAAGTGGGCTGATATTCAACTATCTCATGCCTCTAAGATGGGAGAATGCCTCTCGGGACACTATGTAGAATGTTTGGGGAACCCACATTTCATACCTAGTGCTCCCTAATGGAACTACCTTTATAATATTTCCACATTTTACATAATTTTTCCATATGAACTATCAAAAAATATTAGTCGTACACTCTCAGATATTTTTATTTATGAAAAAAAGTTATCACAAATGTAAGTACTTTTTGATCATAAATAAGAAAAAAAAATTGGATCCTCTTACCTAACAATTCCTCAATAACCGATATAACATATCTAGGCAGAATGAAGCCTTATAAAATATATTCCAGGAAAATATATGTGGTTCATATATTATTTGACCCAAATGGTGAATAAAAGGAGGGTTACCCACTCCCACTAGATTATTTGTCTCATCCAATGATTTATCAAAGTTTGTATTGGAATTTCATGATGAAATACCATTACCATGGTCAATAATATGAGCGGAAGAATAGGTCATGTTATATACTATTGAAAAAAAATTTCATAAATAATTATCTTGATGTTCATATATATATATATATATATGTTTAATTATTAATTTAAAAAAATAAAAACACATTTATATTCATACATACATTGACCTGTAGACACAGATGGCTTCGCATAATGATGTCTATGTAGTTCCTACTCCCATAATATATCTACATTCATATAAAGAATTATTATGAAAATGTTTCATTTCTTATTAGATTTCCATATAATGGAACCTAGAAAGGACTAATTTTCTTTTTATCTTTTACACACATATTTCCTCAAATATAAAGGAGTGGCTAGATTGAATCAAATTTATATGCAATGTTATGATATTTCATTATTGCATAACCTTGAAATCCAATTGAATGGATAAATATACAATACCCATTCATTTGAATCATTAATAATGAAAAATACATAAATGTTGAATTTCCCAATATTGAGAAATAAAAGGCATTGAATGTTTCTTTCAACTACAAAAAACTAAATATCATCACTATCATATACTGGAAAAGAGTCATATATATGCATGAAAATAGAATATGATTTCATATATCTTAAATAGAGGCACTAAAACTCTATAAGTATAAAATTAATGAAAAATATATAAATTACATTCAAAGGGGACCACTCATGCTTAACTAGATACATTGATTTCTTCTAAATTACAAGTTAGAACATGACTCACACTTGTTATATCTCAAAAAATGGTCTGTAAATAATAAAATATAATAATGTATACCAATATTGGTATTGTGTCTCATTAATGTTATCATGTTAAAAAATAAAATTCCCATGGATCCATACTTGAGGGGGGTGGGTATAAAGAAAAATCTAAAGAACCATGTGATTGATTTTTAACAAAATATATAATATGGAAAATAATTTATTGAAGAGCCACATGGGTTACCAGTAATTAAGTTCCAATTACCCATATAATATGGATGAATAAAGGTATGAAAAGTTCATGGTATATTTTTTTTAAACAAGAACACTTGGATAGAAAACAAAACATTTGACATTTAGTTTATTGCTTTAGTTATTTTTTTCAATAAAATTATCATTTCTTCCATTGATTATGTTCCATTTTTTATAATGTAATCTCACTAAAAAAATAAAACAAATGAAACATAGAATAAAGACACAAATCATAAGGAAATACCACGAATTAATTGGTGTATTCTACCCAAATATTATATCTCACCTTCCTATAACATTTTTTTAAATAATCTATTACATCACAATTTTAGTGTTCACATCAAAACAATTAGTGCATGTATTCACCTTGGTGCATCCATGAAATAATTTTTTTATCAATTATTTATCACTAAGAAAAAATTGTATACACTAACAATTCTAAAACCAAACTAAAAAATTTCAGACATGAGAACAAAAATTTGTGGCTAAGACATTGGTGTAGCCTCTCATTTTCATAAATGAACAAGATTTCATTCAAAAAATCCTATAATATTTTGATGGTGTAATTAATTATATTATTTTGATTTGGATATGATTTCATGTGCATGAATGGAATTTCTAACACCAATGAATAGCACAATATCACAAACTAAAAAACAATTCATCAAATTATGAAAATACTAAAAAATTTAGAAAGATTAAATGAGTTACTTCTCAATATAAAAATCCCCTAATCACATTTATTTTTTAAAAACTCCTCATACAAATTTGAAATTAAAACATTAAATTTATAAATTGATCAGTAATTAAAATACTAAACACATACATATATCAATATAATTGATTGCTTCCACAAATCTTCAACAACACATATTTAAAAAGTCTGAATAAACAATCAATTTATGATAAATGTTTTCTTTATAGAACATTTCAAAAAATTTGCATAGTCCTAGAAAATATAATATTTAGAGCTGCACTATCCCCATGTAATTTCATTGTATTTATCAACTTTATCATTTCCACCACAAGGGAATTTAGGGGAAGTTGTGGTGTGAAAACTATGATGTGAGGCTATTCTTATGAAAAGAAAAATGATATGAAAATGTATAATAATATATTTGAATGAGAAAAATTTTTCATAGTTTAATGAATCATATTCTTAATGCATTATAAAAGCTAATGTGGTGAAAAAAACAAACAAAACAATGAACATTATGCCTCATCCACCTAAACAATAGGGGAATTGAAATTTAACATGGTGTTTTCCATCAACTAAAACAAAATAAAAAATAATTTAAAAATTAATTGATTTGGTATCCAAGTCTTATTATCCATAACAAATAATTATTTATAGATGGGAATTCATAGACTCGAAATAATAATGGCTTTCAGTGCCATGATCCTAATCTATCCTATTATTATAATAATACACTTTATATTTTGTATTCCATGGTATTGCTATGATTTTTATCCTCTAATATAAATAATACTATAAGGCTTGACTTCTTGTTGAAGGAATAATGAGTACAATGAATAAAAAATAAATTAATTAAAAAAATATATAAATGGAGGAATATTATTATACCAAGATGAATGTTTTGTGAAATACGAAATATCCTGCAGATATAAATCTAAGGAAAGTGTAACTAAAATAATATATTGAAAAGATAAAATATATTTTTGATTCAAGTAAATAATCAGTCATCATGTAACATTTAATGGTGGAAGTGATATGGGATACATTAGTAAAGATCAGAAATGAGAATTATGAAAAACTAATGATTTTACCTCATCAAATTATTGAGAAACTATAAGAAGAATTTATAAAAATTTGGGATGTTCAGAGATTTGATTCACTCAATCTAATGGGTTCCACTATATAATATAAAAATCAATATAAATATATTGAATCTTATTTAGAGTTCCAAGGATTATTGGATAGATTTGAAGGAAAAATATATAAAATCAGTTTATGTTCATATGCTGGGGTGTTAATGAAGGGATGGATATGATATTCGAGGTTTTTATTGAATATATAATAAAAATAAATGTGGAGGGAGTACATGTAGTGTGTTTTTTGTGTGAATAAAATATTTGAGAGAACCTTGTCTATCAGAATTAAAGATTCAATCACATATAGAAATCATTAAGTTACCTATTTTCATCACATGAGGATTAAATTTAGTTGATAATAATTTAAGTGAATCAAAAATTGTGTTTGATAAACTGAAATAATATTCTCATCCTAGAGTTACTAGGATTATATTCATTAGTATCACATCAAGGATTCATTCATAACAAAAAATTTGAAAAGTCATTTTAATTAGAGTAAAAGGATTATTTTAGAACATAATGTTATGTTTTTTGGGAATTCATGGCCTTGTGTGTGCGTATGAAAAATTAAATCCACGAATAACTCTAAAGATAAATCTATGAATTGGTTATCATGTAAACTTTTAAACCCTAGTCACCACAACTATCATCAAGGGATGTTTTCTATTTAGAATGTATTAGTTCTATATTTTAATATACTCATTAAATGAATATTTTTTTCTATACAAAAAATCGATTATTAAAAATAAATACATGAATGATGAAAGTGTTCCATATTATTAATTTACATGTTATGGATTTGGAATACTAAAATCTGATGTATAACTGGAATATAAATGTATTTAAATAGTTGTGTAGTGATAAACCCTTGACTAGGATAACTTTGGTTATAGGGTGAGAAGCTTGAATGAGAAGTGATTGAAAAAATGTTATTATATGAACATTAGGATTCTAGTAATTTTTTATTAACACTAGAGGACCCAAGCCTTGTATGTTTAATGAAGTTAATTATTAGTAATAATTTTGTTGAATGAAATTACATTTAGTGAAGTAGTATCCCATTTACGGGGTGGGGGTATAGTAAACATATTTATGTTATTATTTTCTTATTATAGTTTCATATATTTTAGGGATTTATGAGTTTTATTATATAAATATTAAAGGATTTTTTTCATATCTTTCTAAGAAAAATCCTCTAATTTTTTTTACTCTAATTGATTTCATTTTTTATTCCTTTATATATCAAACATAAAGGGAATAAATAATCGAAAAAGTGAAATAGTTCAAAAAATGTTATTTTTTAAAAATGTTTTTAATCCAATGGGTGATAAAACAATCATACCTTTCATTGAAAATTAAAATAAATCATTTATCCTTAAAAAATATATCTATCCTAATGAATATATTATTATGGTTGAACTATGTTATGTTCATCAAGAAATTATGAATCAAAGGAAAGAATCTGGGGTATATCTCATTTAATTAAAAACCCTCCCCACCTGGAATTTTCATACAAACTTTCTAGTTTTAATTATATAGAAAGGTGATGAAGAAATAATGTTCTCCCTATGATTCCAAAACAAAAGTTTCATTAAAAAAGAATTCATTTCTATATAATATAATGTTATGGTTCACCAATGTGAACTGAAATTGATCAACTATACTTCCACAGACTAAAACAGCCCTATTAAACATTTACCATATATATTTCAACCCATGTGCATATAAATAGCCAATGATGTATTTCAATTTACCATATTAATAACTAGAATCAATATATGGACAGCCAATGCCACTATTTTGTGTTTCTCATTTTTCATAAACATCTTTAATTCAAAACCAAAATCACATTTCATCTAATGATTTATAATTATGATCTATTATGGATTGGTCCTCAGCTAGATAGATAAATTCATTAGTTACTATTTGGTCAAATGATTCCCAAAGATAGTAGACCTATATATTTCATAAAATTCAAGGAAAAGTTATGAAAAAATAAATTAATATTATTATTTAATCATAATGAAATTCCATTTATACATAAAAAATCACTGAACTTTTCATGAAATGAAGCATAATGTGATTTCTGAATTTGATAATAAATCACATGAGACATATATTCTTTTAGCTCATTAATGTGCTCTTGAAAATGATAACTCCATGTTTAAATGATGAACATTAATATGAAAAAAACATGTAAATGTTAACAATAAATGTGACAAGACACTGACTACATTAGTGGTGAAACTGATGGATTATTTAATAAGTTATATCATTGAGCATATACCAACTCAATGTTTTGCATATCAAATATAGTTCTGTATCTAACTGGACAATCATGAATCTTGGAGTGCTTATCTAATTTTATTTCAACATCCATAAGATATTGGGCACAAAATTATTAACTCATCCATTGAATGTCCATTTGTTATTGATTCCATTAGAAACACTCTATTATGTATTACTTGTTTCAATATATTCATATATATCTCAATAGGATACTTCCACTTAAATAACACTGGACTATAAACCTTTACTTCATTGGTTAGGTGTACTGTCAAGTGAACCATAACATCAAAAATTGAGGGTGGAAATAGTTTCCCCACGTGATAAAGTGCAATTATTCTTGGAATGTTTTTAAATAAAATATTCAATTATTTATTAAAAAATCGGTCTAAAAAAATTACACATCTTAATCAATGTTTTAATGACATTAGGTTATAAAAAATTATAAATTACAATTGGAATAAACTATTGAAGTAGTATTTAATTTTCATGGCTTTTTAACCAATGTAATTTCCTTATAATCGCATTAATTCACATAGAAATATTAGAAGGGTAACAATTAGGAACCTTGAGCATCATAAAAATGGAATGAATTGACTCTTTATTTTTTACTCATCATATAATACTCATTAGTCATATATTACAAATTTCCCACACCAAACTGTAAATGAATTTTTCCTTTAAACCCATTTATTCTAATTCACATTGTGTATTGATGTGGTACTTTGATTCTCCACTGACACATAAAATGGTCCACAATATATTATCAAAAAACAGTTTATCAATGTGCATGACATCCATATTATTCCTTAGCATGTTGGATTTCTATTAAGGGAGATTAAAAAATACTTTTCATCTTCCAATTGTGACTACGCTGTCAACTCACACCATGAATATTGGGTAATGGATGAGCCACCAAATCCTAAAATTCATATAATGTGTGGAATTTTTGTTTCTCCATATATGATAATATTTCTACTCTGGTCATGATCTTTAGTTTTGGGTTTAATTCTCTAGAATGGTCAAAGGCCACTCTATCCTTTATGAACCCGTGCTGATGTGGAAATAATGTCTATGGCCAAAGTATGTCCATTTTTTTAAAAAAATTATCCATGTAAAATTTTTACTTTTATCACAACAATGGTAATAAAATTCCCCTTTCTAACTCCAACCTGAAAAACATTTATAATTTGAGAAGTCATTGATTGTACACAATAAAGAATCATGTAGTTTGAAAATTTTATTTGTTTCACAGTCACATTACATCACACCATTTCCAAACAATTCATCCAAATCATCAATGAATGTATAATGGTAAACATAAATATTATCCCCAAATATCTAGGTCCATCAATAAGTGTGGAAAGTAATAGAATTTTATATTTGATGCAAATCCTCTGAGGAAGATTATATGGACCCAATACTATGGTCTGTGTGCTATGAGTTTCACACAACATAGAAATGAATGGATTGAAATCATATATTACCAAACCCAATCAGGCTTCATGACTATCCTTATCAATGTTAGGGTGTCACTGATCAAAATCATTTCATGCAAGAGAGTCTTCCCAGTGGGGTAGCATATCACTTTATTTATTTCTTTTGACATTCTATCTAATTAATTTAAAGACATTAGATGACATAAATATTATTTTAAGGCTTAGATTCAGTGAAAAGTAATGAAGTTTCTTTAAATAAATTTGTTTCCCATATTCCATAGTCTAAATTTGATGATTTTGATTTCCCCCATTATCTTTCCACCTTGAGGGGTTAGATATTGTACAACTTTCCAAACATAATGTTTCCTTTATAAAAAACATACAATTATTTAACATGAATCTATGGTCTCATATGTAAAACCAAAGATCTCCTTCAACCATTGAGTATGGTAATACAACTAATGAATCATAGCATTACCAGGAAGTAATTTTTTCAATAACCCAAATAGCATGTAGAATGATGTATATAACCCTTGATTAAAAATATCAAAGTTTAAAAACTCAATGATAAATTAAAATTTACTATAATAATTTCACCCAAAATATACTTCAGTTTTTAAATCATCAATTATTTATTAAAACCTCAAAAAATCAAAATATACACCAAATTGAAGATTGACCTCATAGGATTTAAAATTATTGATGTTATTTCCTTCTGGATACAACCCACGTACCATTGCAGTAATCATTTTATATATTATACCATTCTTCCTCACATAAATTTCCATCTAAATTATTTTTGTATGATTTAAAATAATACATTCTTCTCCATGACGTGTCCAACACTTATAATTTTTTTGAAACATGGTAAAGAAAAGGAGCTCCCTCATTGTATCTCGTATAAATTTAAATCTATTTTAAAATTTTCTGTATGTACTACTTATATAGTCTCTTTGAAATCATATAATGAAATCAATAAACTATATAATTCCATCAAAATATTCTTTAGACATTATATTTGGAATATCAACCCAAATCTTATCCATATTTATATTAGTACAAGAAGCAGTAACATTTAAACAAGGTATCATTTTACACGAATTTTTAAAATTGAACATTAAAAAATATATTTAATATAAGGACATGTCAATAGCATTTTGACTTCTATTCATACTCATCCAAAAAAGAAAAAACATTACAAATGGCATGATCATCACATTTTAAGTTATATTTGATTATTAATACCATTTATTTATTTAATTATTCTTTTCTAAATGAATTAATATTTTGTAGAGAGGATCTTATAATGAAATGGATGGAAAGAAAATTTTAAACGTGAAAAAAATCAGACGTACATTTTAATATAAGACTATTTTTTATTTTATAAATTTAATTATCGAAATAAAAGACTACATAAAATTATTTTATTCCACTATCATTGATATGATAGTTTATTAAAAAATTAAATTTAATTAAAATAACTATATATTTTTAATTTAGAAAAAAATATATTTTTTTAAAACACATTTTATTTTTTGAATTACCATTTTATTGGTTTTTTTATAGAATTCCCTTTTTCTATTGGTAATGAAATTAATGAATTATATGATAGAAAAGTTATAAGGTTATATGTAATGAATAATGTATAATAAAAGTTTGGGGTTAGTTCATGTGGTGAATTAATTAATTTAAATGTTTTAATAATGAAAAAATTATATGATTGGTAAAGTTGTCATCATAATTATAGTTATACCAGAAGAATATAATAGTAAACTAGTAGTCCAATAGTAGCAGTTGCATGAGAAAAGATATTTAATAAATCAATGAAAACATATATTTAACTAACAATACCAATTGATTGATGAAATATATGAGGAGAAATAAATATAAGAGTAAATAATATTTAACGAAAATAAATGAATAGAATCAGATATTTAAATATCAATAAATTAAATTTCAAGGAAACATTTGAATATATTAACTAAAAGTAGTTCGGTATATTCAAGATAGCATGTAAATCAATGTATTCAACTATTTTGGAATATTTTTAGATGTTAAAGATCCTTGACTTTAATCACTTATGACTAATTCTATTTCAATTATGATTTGAAAAGAAACAAACCATTTATATTATATGATGTATATAGTTCATAATCATTTGACTAAATTTCACTAAATAAGTTAGTGAATTGTTTATGAAAATGATATATATGTGGAGGAAATGTAGAGAAAGAAACATTTTATTGAAACAATACATGTAATTTTAAAACATAAGAATTCATAAATAATAATTTAATTAGACATTGGAAAATAAAAACCCTAAATATTAACACAAGTGAAAGAGAAAAACCTTAAGATGTTAATAACCTGAAATATATTATATTGAGATAATGTTTGGGTGTATAATGTTCTTGATATATAAAGCCAAAAACATTTTTCCTCAAAAAACATAAATTGAAACAATGTTAATCATATATGAAATCTCTTGTTCATGGAATTTGATAGGAATTGAAAATAACGTGTGACATATTTTCAATTATATGATAAATATTACAACACAATTATGAAATTAAATGTGGATAGATAACATATTATTAAACAAAAAAACTGAAAAATATTTATAGTGTGGATTGCGACTATAAATTTCACCATCCCATGTATTTAAATTGGTTTTAAAAAATCATAAAATTGAAGGCCATCCCAATTCGAGTATAATAATATATAAAATATTCATTTTAGAAAATAATTATTCAGAATAAATGTTGGGAGTTACCTTAGATAGCACTATGAATCTATGACATCAATGAGATCACTAGTAGTGGAATATTGGGGTGGCGACAATGAACATGATCAAAGATGGTGGTGAAAGTAGATCTGATAGGGCTAAAGTGAGGTCCAGTTGGAGGATGAGGAGTGAATATGGGTGTAAGAGGTGGCCCAGTATGGGGTGTGGAAAGGGTTAAGGGAGTGGTGGTGGTGAAGGCGGACGGGTGGTGGTTACTTCGGGTGTAGTGGTGGTAGCTACAGGTGCGGTGGAGAGGGATTCATCGGAGAACTAGTGTTGGGGGAATCCATAACTCTAGTTCGGTAGGGGAGGGCTGTTCTTGATGGGGAGGGATGTGCTTGAGGGGGTGGAGGGAGAATTAGAGGTGATGGTTATGGGTACGGCAACAGCGGTAAGGGGGAGAGTTTCTAAGAGGTGAATGTGGGCATGAGGGGGAGGGGTGCATGATGGAGAGTGGGGGGTTTTGTTTGAAAAAAATAACACATGTGAAGACATTTAGAGCTCACTATATGTGACCTATATCGACCACCAATTCTATTCAACCATTTCAATGGGAATAGATGACCATATTTATTATAGTGATTGTAGTTTCAAACATGATACATTGAAGAAATAATCATGGAGATCCATATTGGTGTCCCCTCGAAGGATTACATGTCTTCACTTGATATACTTGAAGGACTTAATGTTAGTTCTTCTATATGAAAGAATTGTTACTATTAGACTTACATTTAGGGGGGATTATTTCTTGACTGAAGCTTGAAGGAACACTTTCTACTAAAGGATGTTGTGTCCCACCATTTTTGTTAAAGTAATATGTGTCACCCACATGCATGTAAAATATTGGAAGAATATTTCATTTATATGAGAATGTGATTCTCATGTGAAGGTCATGTTTTCCATATATTAAACTAATGATGAAATGATAAGTATGGAAACAGTAATTTTGTAGATGTAATCTCTTGGATACTTATCAATCCTCCGAAAAAACAAATAATATATATGATTATTATTATTAACCAACTTGGGTCAATGAGAAAAGTCACCTAATAAGGTCTTCCATAAGGTGAGGTGTAATAAAACAACACAAGTGTCGTGTATAACCAAAAGAAGTCAAAAATTCCATATTTTGATGCAGAAGAAAGAGATACAACCAAGATACATATAACATTAATCCAAACTATTAAACTAAAAAAATACAACACTAAAATGATTCTCTATGTGACTATCCATTACCATCAGTCCATATCACAACAAAGCTAATGAAAACCAATAGATACTTGCATACTATGTGACTCCCTCACCATTACACGATTATTTCAAAACCACATCTAAAAATACTCAAATGAAAAAGTATAGTGTGATAACAATAACTAGTAGGGTATTATTAAAGAATCAATAAAAATTCCAATACTTTGAAAAAATAGTTCTAGCTTTATGAAAACTAGTTTATAAAGAATTTCTGGAAGGCAAAGAATTTTGTTAAGAATTATCAAGAAATTAAGAATTTTTTAAAAACACCCTTATATTTGTAAAAAATACTTTTATATTCTGAAAAATTAGGAATATGGAAATTATGAATAAAAACATGAGAATATAACAGAAACCATCCATAGATAAACTATAGGATAAGAATGTGAGAAAAACCAACCATGAAATATACCATCATGTATAAAACCAAGAATAGATGAAAAATAAAAATATTTGGGATCTATCCTATGGGAATACATAGTCATATGTAAAATAAAATATTATGTCAAGAATAACATGAATCAAACCCAAATTAATTCATGTCACAGTCTTTTGATATTAAAACCTCTAGTGCTGTTACACATACTAAAGTAACATGTCCCTTTCACAACACACCCAAGGTTCCCAATGTGATATTATAATCAAAACCATTATAAAACTATTAACACATTTTATAAAACAAATCAAAGTGAATCCTTACCACTTTAATTGTTGAAATTCTATTTTGGAACCAAGAGCGCCATTAAGGAATTTCATCGAATCAAAAAGTGTTTGGGGATCCATTTTTAAAGAAGACCCCATTTTATGAACATTAATCCATCTATAAAATCCAGTTAGATATAAAATATATCCATTTATTAAAATATAACAAAATAATTTACATGTACTTAATGTAATTCTTGAGTTTGGACCTTTGTATAGAGACATCAACCTCAAGTATGAAGAGAAACCATAATGAATTGCTCTCCCAAAGCACTGGGCTAATCCTGATCAAAAAGGACCTTTGAGGTCGTTTAAAATCTATCTTGGGAACCTATGGTATTTTTGAATTTTTAAGAATAATTTATTCTATGGAAGGTCTTAGTATTTATTGGTAGTCTTGAAAATAGAAGACTATACTGAAACATCCCATACCGCACCGCAAAAATGACTAACAATGGGAGGACTACGACACAATGAAAGGACCACGCCGCAACCATCATGGTAAAACCAAATCCAAGTAACATAGTTCATTCGTCAGTGTAGATCTTATTTACTCAAGAGGGTCTATGACACAACACAATGGTCCACAAATTAGAACCTCAAAACCCAAAATAAAGACACTTCTATAGACAAGATCCACGCCACAGGGGTGCTAAATTTGGAAGGACCTACCATGTTCATCCCCAGTGCCTTTTCATTACAATTATTCTCTCCACACCATAGATCTCAATATTTTTATACCACACCCAGCCTCTATTCTAATTTTTACCAAATATGGTACCATATTCAAAATTAATACTCTTGTAACCCTATGCTACGACCATATTTCTCATGCTATAGTGTGCATACCTACACCGTAGTATCTCCCTTCCCTTGAGAAATGCCTTATAGAATTCTATAATGGATCCAAAAATAAAATAAACAAATACTAAACCCATGGATCATCAAAAAATGGGTTATAAGTACTAAGAATATAGTGATGGGATGTGACCAATATGCTTTAATATAATTTTAAAATTTTAATTTAAAGGCATTACTTAGTTTTCAGAAATTAAAACCCCAAAAAGGGAAATGAAAGTAGTAGAAGACAACTTCCTTATAATTAAAAACTATATTTATGAATTAACAATCCATATGCTAATAATAAATGTTCTATTTTTTATATCCAAAGTAGCCTCTTCTAAATCATCCATCTCCTCATCCGAATCTAATAATGTTCTTATTTCTTCCCCAATGACATTTGTGTTTATCCACTTGATGATACATATAAAAATACACTAGTTCACATGAAATAACATATAGTAAAATAATAATGCATTGAACAAGTGGTATAATAATGCGGAATCAGGCATTATTAAATAAACACAATGATCACAACTTGTAAATTTTATAAACTAGAAGTGTTAAAATATTAGATATTGTATGATCCAAGGGGTAGAAAATAATAAATAGAACCCAACAAGAGAAAACATAATAACTAAATACTTGATGACCTTGGAAGATTCTAAAAATATCATATTCTATAAAACCTGATATGAATACAATATGTAAATAGTAATAACTAATTTCTCTATATATATGAGAAATACATTAAAAATGTACATAAATTTATATGGAACATTTTCTAACTTCATGCTATTTATTCAAGTCATTCCCTTATCTGATGTTAGAACACCTATTTTTTTGGAAAATGTCAAAAATGATGATTATCTAAACAAAAATTTTTGAAATAAATTATATTAGACATCAATAAAGAAATTTCATTATAAATTAAAAAACAAATTTCTAAAAAACATATAGTAAACATAACTTTTAACAATATTATCAATAAATAAATGTGACATGAGATTTATAACATGACAATATTATATAACATTATATCCATTTAATTGATATGTGGGATTTCACTAATTCATTGTACAGAACTTAATAGAATGGATAACCTAGAAATAATATTAATTGTAGTTATTTGACATTGAAGGTCACCAGTATTTGACTTTTATTATTGAATTGTAGTAAAAACCCTCCATAACAAAAATAATGCTTTTATCCTCCATAATTATTATTGATATAACAGTTCCTTAGACATATTTTGATAATTCAAAGTGATGGGAAAAATATTTTTAATGATTTGAAAAGTATATGTGATATTCAATAATGCGATCATACAACATATTATAAAATTGGAAAATAAGAGAATATTTGTAATATTGATTATTTACAGTAAATAAAAGATCAATTTTCCTTAATTGTGTCTGAAATAATAGGCATTGGTATAGGAACATAAAAATATTTGTATGTTGTTACATGTAATAATATTTTCTCATTGAATGAATCACAAATAAACAGAAAAATTGAATAGATGTTAGTATGAATGCATCATGTTATTAAACCAAATAAACAAAATACATTTGTAAAATCTATATAATATTGTACAATATGGTAATATGTGGATATAGAACATTATTATTCATATAAGGATAACCAAATTAAAAACACTCAATGAATCATAACCATCTCCCACTATTTCCCCCCAATATCCTCAGTTAACATCAATAATTGAAATTATTAAAATTTCAAATACATATTAGAAGAAAATAACAAAAATAAAACTACTAGGAGGAGAGGAAAGAAATTTATATTACAATGTGTTATTATATTTCACATATCACAAATTATAGATTTAAAATAAAATATTTAATGAAATTTGGGAGAAGTAGTAAATTGAAAATAGATGTATGGGAAAAGATCAATAAAGAAGTGCTAGATTTGAAATATTATAAATCAAACTCAATAAAAGATCAGGAAAGATAATGATTTGTAGTGGGATTCCTAGTAGATATATAGGGACTCAAAATAGAAGAATTAAGAATATGATGGATTCCTAATAAATACAAAGGGGAGACTCAATGTGGGGAAGATGTGGGTGGTTATCAAGAGATGTAAGAGGAGGTGGTAATTGGGATATTTGATGCTCGATGTCATGAAGGAGATCCAATTACAATGATGGAGCCCACTAATAGAAATATATGTATTGGAGGAATGATAAAAAAAATTAGGGATCAAAATAGTAGATGATAGGTGTGGGGGAATAGATGTGAGGGTATGTATGTATAGGTGGTGATATAGAAGTAGAGTGGGAAGGTTGGGAGGTGTGGTGGATGGAATGATAATTAAGAGGATAGAGGTGAGTTAGGAGGGAGAGGAGTCACAGGATATTGGGATATATAATTTTTGGTGATATAAATAATTATGTGGGAAAAGATGAGTAAAAAATAAAGTTAATGTCAAATATTAGAAAATGAATTGATTGGATAGAGATTCATGTATATTAAAATCTAAAAATGGGTATAATTATAGATTTTTTCTACTCCTATTATATTAGGTGAAATTTCACTACTAGAGAATTGTGTAGTTTTGAAGGTAGAATTTATAAAATTCAATTTTTTGAGTCACTAAATTATTCCAAAAATCATCCAAATAACCCACTCAATTCTTTTCTCGGGTAACTTGGTGCATCCCCCAAATGCCCCCTTCTCAAAGAAACATAAAATCTATACATTTTTGCGTTTATCATGTCACATTATTTTATATTTGTAATTATAAACAACATTATGAATTGTATTTATAAATAATTTATATTTTCAACCATCATAAGATATTATTTAGTGATTATATGGTAAACTACACATTACTAATAAAGGTTCTAAATGAAGAATAAATGTTCATTGATTTTATAACCAACTCAACATATAGTATTAATTTATGTGTAATCAATTTTATACTTAATCAAAATATCATGTCCAATGGAAATCAAATAGTACTTAACTATATTAAAACATCAAAACCAGTAGAGGAGGATCATCACATGTAATTAATAATTAATTTGTGAGAAGATATAGAATTATCTAAACATATAATTATATCTTTGTTGATGATCTGTTAAACTATGTCTCATTGTACAATCATTACTTTACATGATCCATGTGTATAATCCCTCGAGCGATGATCCACACATGCAACATAATATCAGAACATCACCATAGAATTGATGATTTCTAGAACGATAAATCCTTATCACTTCCATTGTTCATGGTTGATCATAATATTTTTCTTCTCAATGAAATGGGAACACATGATTCACTCTGAAAGTATTGAGAGATGAGGAAAAGAGTGGTTGTTTTAGATATCTATATCTCCTTCAATCCATTATGCACACCAAAAATTGAGTTATGGAATGTGATATAATTAGATATTTATTATGGAAGTTTTAGTGTTCAAAAATTGCACACATTCACATTACCTTATTTAAAATTCTTAGTTAACCCCATTTCCATTAATAATAATAATAATGTTATTAATCACTATACATGTTAAATTCATTAAGAATATAAAATAGATAAAATTTACACCTTATCCAATTAGACAATTAAACTCGATTCACTTTCCATCTTCGATATTTACCAATCCTTGAATAATTACTATATAAAAAATAAATGCCACTACATTATTATTCGTTAAATATAATAAATATTCTATGACCAAACATGAGGATATTTATTATTTTTATTTAACTCAATTATTATTTAAAATAAATTGTAATTAAATTATGGAGGTCAACCAAACCTTAATGAATGCTGTTTATTTTAACTTATTAAATTAATTTATTTAATTTAATGGAAAATATGATTAGATTGATTGTGTGACCCTGTAGGCATATTTATCATTATAATTAAGTATAATTGCATAATGTACAAGGTTAGTGTCTAGTGTAACATACTAATCATGGATCACTCATAGGTGAACGAACCTGGCCAGTCATGTGGACTCAAGAATGCCTACCCATATTCCAAAGGCTACCAACCAGAAATGAAGCTCTAAGGTGGTTCAATGGAGAGAATATAACCTCACGATCAGAGTATCATAGTATTTTAATAAATTGATAAATGGGGTAATCATAATATAAAATAAAATTAGAAGATAAATCAACCAGATAAAATAAATAGTCATCAATAGAAATATTTAGTACCTTATATAAAGTTATGTAATCTCATGTATCTAATAAAAAATGAATAATAAAACATGGATGTAGAAACCCATACATATAGTTATATCAGAATAACAAAAATACTATCTAGATATAGCATCAGGATTTATAACATAGTCATATGATCCCCTTATCCCATGTTATATTCAAATCAATCATCGATAATAAGGCACTTTCTCCTCTCTCGACCTACATCCATGAAGTCTATCACGACACCAAACGGTGGCTTGAATAGTTGTGAGATATACACAGTAGAAAATTACTTGTGGTTTCTATAACTATCTATGCCATTCATATAATATGAGTTGTGTACGAATTTAATAATGGTAATGTAGTAATTCAAACTGTAAAGTTTTGTCTCTTGTTCCGGAATGACACTCGGATGACACAACTTGCTTTGGTCCTTTTAGGGAAACCTATTAACATAAATCACCATAAACATATGCATATTAGTGTATATATTTTTATGTATATATATATACTATAAACATAAATATTTTTATATATATATCTTTACATATGTTGTGATATCCAGAACTCGAGGCATAACTCAGGCATCCATTTCAAGTCACTAGAGTCTAATAAAGAAGTATGGGATGCCATGCAGGACTATCACAATAATAACCAGTTAGATATACCTTATAATATATTAATGTTCCACTTAAATAATGGTGTAACTATTTATTATGTAAAATCATGTGACGTAGTCATACCACCCAAATTCTATTTAATTCATTCCATCTGTTAAAATTTTGTTTCATGGTAAAACCACATATGAGATGGGTTTGTCACATATTCATTTATAATATCAATGTAAACTACATAAGAGCACCTCATATAGTGTAAATAACCATTGAGGACTGATTCAAACTAGAATAAGGAGGTACAATGTCATTTCTACCAAGTCTAAAAAATTAAACAAAGGATAAGTGAATTTTTATGGAAACACGTGGAAGATATGGAATTAGACAACACGATACATAATATAATGTAATAAAATATGATGGATAATTCCTATAACACCAACCATATGCATGTATTAGAGTAATCATCCATCATCATCTTCTAATTTGGACTGGAATGAGTGTAAATAGAGAAATAAAAAAATTCCCTAATAATTGGGAATATTATCTTGCACAATAATATCTGTGAAGTTGAAGAGATAAAATGATATAAGAAAGAACTGGATTGAATCTATTACCGATGCGCTTCTAATATACTGATTGGTGGTCTGATCGAATACCATATAGGGAATTTACCTCAGACCCTATGCTAAGGCCCAATGGAAGCTTCAAGGTAAGAGTAGTGTTGTGCGGAGGAGAAGATGAATAAAATAAAGGTTCTATACCTTTTTAAGGCCATATGATTTTAATTACATGAGTATCTCTCACAACATGTAAATATGAGGTTTTTGACGTTGGAAAATACCAATCAACATCATAAATGATGTATGGAATAACCAATTCACATCATGAATTCAATTCACATTGTGAATGAAATCACCTTTGTGAATTTGATCATGTAGGTATCTCCAACCCTATACATCCTCCTTCCAACAAGAAAACTAACTAATCTAAATGAAAGGATTTAGTGTACATGAAAAAAACATATCAATTCTTGGAATAAAATTTAAAAATCCATACAAAATATAAGAACCCTGGTTGTTAGATACTCCACAATTTTGGTAAAATCATCTCTGAGTTGGTCTTTTGAGGAGGGTAAGGCATCATCTATGAAAAAATCCAACTACTACGAAGGAATATCGAACTCTCTCTACAAAGTCTCATATGGAAATATGGCATACTACCACAACACCCAATGTAGAGGGATTGACCTACCTTGGAGATCCTTTGTTCTGCAGTCTACAATACATATAGGATGCTCCTCAAATGTCGCATCTGCATCTATCTCAATATCATAGGGTTGAAATTCTCAAAATTGTTTTAAATAGTATTGATGAAACAAATAGATTTGTAATATGTATTGTATAGATCATTATCATTAAGGGAGTTTTATCTGATAATGAATAGGATATAACATCTCCCAAACCTCAAAAGGTCCAATAAAATGAGGCAAAAACTTACATTTCTTCCTAAACGGTTGATTCCCTAGTCTAGTCAAAATATATAAGAATGAAAAACCGTTATGCTCAAACTTTAGAGGTCATTTATGGTGGTTGGTATATGATTTATACCTAGAATGTGCCATATTAATTAACCTATATATCAAATGGACTTCCTTTGATGTCTGTTAAACTAGACGAGGTTCAAGTAGTTCTTTCTCCCTAGCCTCTAACCAACACAATGGTAAATATAATTATTTACCATATAAGGCCTCATAATGATCCATATTTATCATATCCTATAAGATTTTATTTTAGGAATAATAGGAAACAATTATATGATTCTAAAAAAATATATGATATCAAATAAGTGTTTTATAAACTTTTCCTCTAACACCAATATCATTTTCTCAAACTTCTCATTTTCCTAAGGGTGATATTATGTACTGAAAATTACTTGTGTAACTAACACAATATATAAAAATTTCAAAAATCAATATGAAAATGATCTTCCCTATCCGATATAACAAACTATGGGACTCAATGAAATTGAACAACCTCCCAGACTTAGAGCCTTCCAAGTTAATCCATCAAAAATATCTCCTTAATAGGTAAAAAGTGAGAGGAATTCATGAGCCTATAGATGACCCCCCATACTAAGCCATTACCTTGAGGGGATCTCGATAATCCAGTTACACATTACATGATGACATCATCCCATTCCCACTCTGTAATGAGAAACATATACAAAATCCCGACTTATGATTAGGTTTCTTCCTTGACCTACTGAGAAGTGAAACACCTTTTAACAAAACCAACTATCTTTATTTTCATATCAAGCCATCTGTTTTATTGAAATAGTTCACGATATATCTTTGTAAGCCCAGTGTGTATTACTAAAGAAGAATTAGGAGAATTTCTTATTAGTTCCACTTGAATGTTAGTAAGAACACTGATGCATATATGGATGCCCAATACCTCACCCTTGTCAACTATTCAGCCTAGTAGTGTGTCCTCACCCGAAACACTTTCCCTTAGGACCAATACCTTAGTATATGATAATTGATTCATCATAAATCTCTCCAAAAATAAAGAATACACTTCTAAATAACTATGTTTTTGCTTCCCGTAATTTTTCTGTACTACAAAAAGCATATGAGAAAACAATGACATAGGATTCCACTCACTACTAGCATCATGAACTCCTTGTGTATGAGTCTTCCATCTTAAAGTATCTACTAAAATATTCCCCCCTAGGCATATAAGAAAGATTAAAATTTAAGTACTATTTGTATTAAAGACACATTCTCTATTTGGGATTTAATTCATTTTTAGTAAAGATATACGTGGTGATTTTCTGGTCTGTTACACCACAAAATACTCCCTATGAAAATAATACCTCCTAAAATGTAAGGCATGTACAAATATTTTCATCTAAGGTCATGTGTCAGGTAATTATACTCATGAGTTGTCGATTAACGATACCCATACACCACGACCCAATATCCCTACATATAGAATTCTCCTATACTAATGAATAATGAATCATAATAAACTATATAGCCTCTACCCAGACCTGAAAGTTTCATGATTGACATGACATTTAGTCTCCCTTTGACCTTCTAAAAGGGTATCTCAAAGTATTCTTACCACATGAATTTCACACCCCTCTTACTCAAAATCATAGAAGGTGCTTCTAGGTGTGAAAATTCTTAAGTAGTGTTCTTATAATAAGCATCCATCACCAAGAAACATTGTATGTAAAAGATATTATTGGGTTTCTCCCTAGAAACCATGACACTCCCCTTATATGGGTTAACAAACACTACTACCTATAAGAAAATATGACCCAAGATGCATACCTTATAAATCCAAAACTTGCATTTAGTGAGATTATCATGGATTTGGTTCTATTTGAGTGTATTTATCACAATATCAAGATGTTTTACTTGGTAATTTTGAGTATGAAAATACACCATGATATCATCTATGCATACTACAACAAATGAATCCAGATATGGGAAGAAAACATGATTCATCAATGACATCAAAATAGATGGTTTGTTCATGATAATGAAAGGTATAATGAGATATTCATAAATACCATACCCACTATAAAAAATTACGAAAGTTATGTATAAATGTATAACTCATACATTATGATAACTTGAACTCAAAATTATCATGGAGAAAACCCTTTCTCCTCAGAGTTGGAGGAAGAGGTCAGCCATACGAGGTAGTGAATACTAGTTATTAACTATAATTTGGTTCAACTGATGATATTCTATAAAAATCAAAATGGTACCCTCCACCTTTTTGGTAAAAATGATAGGTGAACCCCATTGCAAAGTACTGGGTTATATTATACTATTCACCTATAGATCCTCTAGCTACCTCTTAAGCTTATGGAAGAATATTTTGGCCATCCTATATGGAGAAATGGATACTAATACTACTCCAGGAACTAGCTGAATAGAAAAGTCTACATCTATCTAAGGAGGTATTTCTGGAAATTCCTTATGGAAAACAACCCTAAAATAATCTATTACAATAGGGAAATCAGTTTGATTTATTCCCTAATCCTCCAAATAAAGTGAAGAAATCTGGGCTGCAACTCCACACAGCCTACAATGTAGTAGTATGTATATACTTTCATGGACCTCCCATTCACATTTTTGAAGGAAACTATCACCATCATGTGATGTAGAAAATACCTTATGGTGATACATGGCCACATAAGTTTGACACGGGACCAACCTGTATATACTGGGAATGATTTCAAATATCATCATCTCAAGGATGAAGAGGTCCCAAAATAAACAATAACTAGATACCTCAAGTGGTAATTCCTTATACTGGTTTTCATACTTCAATAAAATTCTCAATGCTGTATCAAGTGTCATCATACCATAGAAATACAAAATATTAAGGAAAAATAATTTCCTAATAGTGACAGTGATAAAAGAATGTGAAGCATTTATACCATATAAGGAAGACACGATAGTAGAGGATACAAAATTTGTACCTCCACCTATAGGGGGCCCATTGTTTGACTGTAACACACTGATATTTTTATGAAAAATTTCAATTTGAAGAATTTTATTTCATCAATATCTTGTCTTGCACGCAATAATGTGTTTAAATGCACATGTAATAATATTAAAATATTATGTCTATTATAAACTTGCCGATAAATTAGTGGGGATGCATAGGAATATCTAATTTATGAAAGAAATATATTGTCGAAAATGAATATTAATGTATTGTTATGTTCACTGAAATTAGACACACAATTTTTATTAAATCCATTTTATTCTTCAAAAATATATATTCCTCAAAAAAGAGTTTTTATTATTTCTATGAGTGAATATTAACATCAATAAGTTCTAGAAAATTTTATTTGACATAATTAGTTTCTTTTTTAAAATCATCATGTAAAAATTATCTTAAAATTAATTTGTGAAAATTCTTTGAAAATATTGATTTATCAAGGAATAGTGAAAAATAGATTTTTTAAATCTATATTTTATTTTAATGTTCTTACAAGGTAAAATTATGTTATTAATTAGTTTTAAATTTCTATTAGTTCATTTTGATTTATTATATTCAAATTTTAGTTTTTAACTAGATTTTATAATTTAATTAGTATAAATACATTTTATATTTAAAAGGGAATTTATTTAAAAAAACATATTCTTTATTTCATTTTACTGGTTTTATTCTAAGTTAAATTCATAAAAATAAATGTTTGGAATTCTGAAAAATTTATTCCATATTCTGAATCAGTTGGATAGGTTTAGTAAGTACTTTTAATTTTTCTGATATGAATTGTATCATTAGTAAATATTGTTACAATGGTAAAGGCTAAATCAGGTAATTGAGGGTAAAAATAATATGATAAGGACTATAAAATTATCCTAACAGTTGAAGAGAATTGATTGAAGGAATAATTTTCAAAAATAATCTACTATAGTATAATTTTTGAACTTTTTAATCTACTTGGATGAGATTATGACATTTATACTATTTACTTTTTAGAAAATTAAAAGTTGTCACATTCATGTTTTTAGTAACTATATAATTTTTAATATAGTGTAATCTAGAGTATATATCTGACAATAATTTTTTTAAATATAAAATATTTATATTCCTAATTATAATTTATTTACTATTTTTAAAATTAATTAATTACCCTAAATACCTACACAATTTTGATGCATTAATTATTCAATTAAAAGAAAAATCAAATAAATAATATGGAAAATATAAAAATTAATATAATTTGACATACATAAGGTGATCCAAGAATTCTCTAGAGTAACATAAAATTTTAGGGATATAATAAATCATTTTTCTCCAATTGGACATGTTGTATTGATATTTTTTAAATGTAAAAGCAGGGGATATTATCAAAATAGTTAAAAATGTAATTTAATTGGTTAAATATTTTCTAAAATTATATAAAAATAATATAGATATTTAAAAAGTAAAACATTTCTTAGGAAATAGTATAAAATTTCATAAAATATCCACTTATGGTTCAACTTACGCAATATAAGTAAATATTAAAACCTTTTAATATTGAAAAGTTGATATAGTAATTAAAATTAAAATAGGTTATTTAAGGGTTACTAAAAATGATAAGGTTTTAGAATTTATGAAATCTTACTGATAATATATTGTATGATTACATTACATCCTTATATTATCATAACATCTAATCCATATAAATTTGGTGGTATTCCGATTGAAAATGAATTTTTTATAATTTAATCTAATGAGAAATTTCAAAAGTGACCATCACCTCAATTATAAATGGGAACATTGTCCATCACTAATTTAAACCAATTTGAGTATTCTAAATGGACCCTCCATTTCCAATTTCTCTTCTAAAATTATTTATACACATTCTATAGAAGATTTTATTCTCAAAATACCAACCCTAAATCTATTTATAGGATATCTAAATGAAACCTTTCAAAGAAGAGGTAATCGCTCTAATTGATCACTTTCCTTTTCTACTCTTTCTTAACACCTATAAATATATAATTTTTATAATAAAATAATAAATTTATTATCCTCAATATTCTCAAATGTCAATATTATTATGAAAAATGCATTTTCACCATCTTTTCTATCAATTATAAATTTAAAGTATCGCTCATGCAAACATACGACTTCTAGTCTCCACATAGAAATACAAATCATTTTTCCCAAAAATATTTAATTGGTGGGTATTATGATGGGTTTAATGAATATATATTACATATATTATATAATAATGATTTTTAAAAAATGTATTATTATTTACCATTCTTTCATTCAATCAATCCATGAATGGAAACAACATTCATGCGTATGTATGACCTACTTTCTCCATGAATGATATAATTTATTTTTCAATCTCTAATTTATATAAAAGATTATAAATATGTATATAATTATTATATATGATATTTATACCATGAAAAAAAATCATTAAATGATGTCACCAAGATCAATTTATATGAACCAAGACTGCCGAACTGAAACATTCTTTTAAAATGAAGCAGTCACCATCCAAAACCACAATTTTAATAAAACAAATATTAATAAAAGTGTGATAACATGTTATAAATAAATAAAACATGGTATGATAGAATTAATTTTATTTTATAAATTATTAATAAATCAATATTTATTATACATGATTTTTTAATGTGAATGAATAAAAGTAATACTTGAGGTTGCGGTTTAATTCAAAATATTATCATTATTCAGGATCACTTAAGTTTAAGTATCCACAAGGGAACATTTCAATTCCATGACCATGATTTATAAAAACATTTTGAAAATGTTTTTACTATTCTAATATTAATTTTTAAATTCATTTTTACCCATAACGTAATTTTTACTAAATGTTTTCAATGGATTATTTTTAGCATTTTCCAAAACAAGGTGCATTGTGAACTTTTTCCACCAAAATATGGAAGTATTGTTTTTCAAATTATACAACATGAGTATAATTTTACAAAGAAAACAAAAAATAATTATTTTAAGCTTCTTATAAAATGTTACAACGTTTTTTTCAAATATTTTATTGCCTTTTTAATTTGTGTCTTTTCCAGAAAACATATTCTCAAAATGGAAGGGTTATTTTCTTCAAGAATGATGTCAAGTGATCTTTCCAAGTCATTTTCCATGTAAGTGAAAATTATTTGATATTACTTATGATTTACTGAAGATATGACCCAGTTATACCATCCAAATTCTTTCTCTATATTGATTATTTTTATGATGGTATGATTTTTTTGAATCCTAATACTTTTCTACTGGTTATGAAATGATGAAATATAAATGAAACAAATTTACTTTCATGGGTTTTAATTTGATGAATAATTTATGTTATTGTGGAATACATAGGTATGGTTTTCATTGTGGGATGATTGGGACCTATATCTCCGTCCAATTCATTTTCTAAAGCTTTACATCGCATAAGATAACAATGGGAAACAAGTCAATGGGACCAATGAACATATGCTTTTAATGAAATGTTTTTTGAATACAATATGAAATTTTATAATGGGTTAATTAACTTTTTAAAGTGTATATATCTCCATGTAAGATTAACATAATAGTTTGGGGTACTATCCAGGGGTTATGTGTCAAAACACCTTTTATGTTTTTACATGATAGGATTTTATCATGATTAAGGATATTTTAAGATACTTTTATTGAAAAAAAAACCCTTTGGTTTTGTATATATGATAAAGACACTCAAGGATGAATTCCTTTCAACATAGTGGACATTTGATTAAAAGTATTTGTAACATTAAGGTTTTATCTTATATTTTGTATTGAGGTAATTATGTGATGTAGTTAATCGCCCTATGAAGTCATGATGATTCATTTGGAGAATATTTATCTCTATATATGATTTCCAGAATATATCTATAAATATATGTATATATATATATAAAGTGGCATAGTTTCATGGATTTCTATATTCAAATGTATCAGATTTGTGAACTAAATTTTACCAAGATGTTTTGATTAATTCTTCAAAAAGATCATGATATAGAGTTGGGTTTTATAACTTTGTATCATCCTCAGGATGAAATTCAGTCTAAGATAATAGTTAAAACTCTACAGGATATACTAAAATCATATTCTATGGATATTAAAGTTGATTAGGATCAACAACTACATCTAGATGAATTTTCCTGAAATAATAACTTTCACATAGGCATTAAGATATATCATTATTAAAACCACTGTGTAAGGAAGTGTAAAACTCCAATTTACTAGAAGGAATCTATAGAAATAATTTTTTTTGGGAACTGATAGGGCTGATGAAATGGAAAAAAAGGTTAGAGCCATTCAACCACACATTAGGACAATAAAAAGTTGAAATTAGTATTTTGCTGATAATCATCAATGTGATCTAGCATTTAATGGTTCTTATAAGGTCTTTATATGACATTATATATTGAATAAATAAGATAAAAAGAAACACTAGTTATATTTTTCCCTTATAAATAAATGATCATATTGGGATAACTGCTTTTCATTTGGTGCTTTCACTAAATCTCCAACAAGTTCATCATGAGTTCCATGTATCTCCACTGAGGAAGTACTGAATGAATTTTCATGACATGTAAAATTTATTATGTTTTTAATGTTGATTTTTAATAATGGGAATACCCTAGGATGTCCCTTAAGGAGAATTGGATGTTTAAAGTGTGTATTTTTAATAAATATTACTAAAAGAAGGGGTGGTTTAGAAAAACATTTTAAAAATGAAATGAATTAATTTAAATGTTGTAATAGTTTAAAAACCAAGTGAATTTTAATAAATATTAGATAAATGGGTCATTTTGATTTCACTTCAACTATTTAAATTTCATTGTTCTTAGAGATTCATTTTGGTATGGAGTGATTTGTTGTTAGAAATTAATTGGTATCCCGATTAGTTCCCAAGATTTGATTTCAATTCTTGAATAACCAAACATTGAAATAAAAAATTTATTCCATGTTCTAGAAATTATGTAAAGAATAAGAGCTTCCATATTAGATTGAAATATAAAAAATTTGGTGATAAAAGGATTATTGTATTATCCAATCATATCAACACATATCCCGTACTCAAAACCTTATAATGATTGGTTAGAAATTAAGAGTATATCAATCACATGCATCAAAACAAGAATTAAAATATGAAATAATTTAAGATAAATTAAATTAAATGTTTTAAAACCCAAATTAATCATAAAAAATAGGCAATATATTATTCATAACTCTCTTGACATGTGTGTTGCTCGCTCACAACAAAGGCCCACCATTTAGCCAAACATCGAGAGGAGGAGGAAGCTCATATGTATGTCTTTCTTTACCCTTGATACAACTATGAGGATGTGGTCATAAAGAATATCTATTATTATTTATTTAATCCTATTTAACAAAAAAATTATAGTACTTCACTCCTTGGTAGAACATATAAATTGGGTAACCAAGGTACTCATTTATAGGCAAAGTGGATGGTGGTATTGGGAACCCAGATTTCTAGAAACCACATGTCCCATGGTTTTGGGTGGGTATATACCCTTACATAGTTTTATAGGAAAAAAAACTTTTTCCCAAATATTTAATATTTCCACTTAAATTTTGGCATCATTTGGAGCCATACATTTATTCATATTACTGAAATACAGAACAAAAACTGTTCACATCATGTAGATTTGGTGTCTTGGATAGTTAAGTTTTACTAGGACACATAATTAATGAATTGGTATTGGGTGACATTAGAAGGGTTTTATAACATATAATTTTGGATTAGTAACCAAAATTTTAGTCAAATTGTATCCACATAATATTTTATTTTCCATTTGATTCCAATAGGGTGCATGCAATCACCAGAGTTTGGACCAATATTTTTCAAATTAATATTGGGCCTTCAGAATCACCTCCAACTACAATGAAAAAATAAAATAGATGAAATTAACCTTTTTAATAGGGGTTAATAATATAATTTAATAAAATATGAACAGAAATTTGTTATTAAATTTTGACATTATGATATAAAATCAGTTTAACCTAGTGGTATAACGGTGGAAATAAATAGTGAATCACAACGCAATCACACCTGCATACTTAAACATTTGTACCATTAGGAAAAGTCACATTTCAAACATTATGCATGGAGATATTCACAACATCATGAATATTTATCATTCAAAGAGAATTTAATTATTGATAGAAATGTGATCTATGAAAAATCACACCATGGAGTTATTCTCACTGATGATGTCTCATAAATTGTATCATAATGAAATTAGAGAAGATAGATGATACCAATCTGTGAATATAATTCAAATTTTAACCATGTCTCTAATTCTCCATGTGTGTATGTGATAACTATTTCAATATTTTCTTCCCACTTTTTATCTAGTAAGTATTGGTTATATTAAAAAATATCTACTTAAATTATTATGTTCATCGAACCTTCCTTACATAATTTTCAATCAAATTTCAGGACCCACTCACTTAAGAATTCCCAAAATTCAAAACTTAAGCTCCTGAACTATATAACCCCATATGTTTTACATTTCACCACTACCATCATTTTTTGTTTTTTTGTTTTTTTTCAAATTTTGAACTTGGAAAAAATCTCACACTCATCACTCAACCCTTGTTCGATCTTCTCACAACACTAATTGAAATATTTATAAAAAGAGCAAGGGTCGAGGAAGAGAGGTTTTTGAACTGACCAAGACATAACCCATTTTTTATAATAATAAAAATATAAAATTATTATTATTATTATTATTATTAATTTTTATAAGTGAATAAAACAATAAAATAACAGGTATACGTGCATAGGTAAATCTAGTATTGTAATGAATCAAATTGGATAAAGAATTAACATATAGAAAATCATATTGGAAATATGATAAATATTAACCTAACATATATTCACATTTCATTAAGTAGGAAACATTCACACAACCTGGTTGGGTGAAAATACATCTAGAGATATTAACTGACACAATTTTCCTATAAACAACACACATAATGGGAACCATTCATCTCAAAGGTTTCAAAATGCTGAAACCATTCAAATCATATTCAAAAAAAGAATTTTAAAGAAAAATTCACACCTTAATGTTAAATTCATGCTAAGAAATATATTCTATTAGTGAATCTTTTAGGTATATTCCCCATGCATTTTAATAATTTCAATGATTCCATGGTATCATTCTCCATGACCAAGAGAGCATAGTTTTCATGTTTATGTGAGAATAATAAATGAATATTCTATCCCAAAAGGGAGGGTGAAAAAAAGGGGGAAGAAATAATACTATTTCGTAAGTTAAAAAGTGAAAAATAAGAAAGATTATTAAAATTCACAACTAGCCCAAGAAATTTCCTTCTCCCCACACCTGGAGTATGCAGTGTCTTCAATGTAATAAAATAGAATATGGGAAGGAAGGATAAAACCGGGTGAGTTTCATTCATAGGTTTCTTCCGGAACATGATGTTCCTCCATTAAGGACTCCATAATGGTTTTGTAAAAGTGATTTAGCCACTACCCATTGGCACTGAAGGTTTGTCTTCTTCCTTAATTTTTGGATGAGGACAACACCAAATTAATAAACATTAGTAACAATGTATAGAAAAATATTGTGGGAACTATGTAGACCTAGATGATAATTTAGCCTCTCATAGTATTGTAGGAAATTATACCCATTGTCGAATTAATGATGAAGGATAATATGGTCATGGAAATCCTTGGTTCACCACTTATTAATCTAGGAGTTCTTGTATGAAACTCTTTGAATTTCATCTAACTCTTGAATCTACATATCTCATTGAGAATCTAAATAAAAAATATTAAAATTTCATTATTTAATGGACCTATGGTCCTAGGGATCTATCTTAACCGGGTGGTCACAAATCTTTTAAATATTAACTGATATGGGGACAATAAAATTAGAGTTTTGAAAGTAATATGGTAAGCTGAGAATGAATCATTGAGTCTAAGACTACAATATTTTATATTGGGTTGAACTATTTTTCCATGATTTTTTTACCTCTCAATTAGACACCATTTCTTTACCATTATTCTATGTGTGATATCCAATATACAATCAATTTTTGATCCCATACCGATGCAAAAATGATTTAATTATTCGATTGAAAAATGAGAACCCTGGTCACTAAGGATGAATATAGGTAATCCAAACCTAAAAAAAACATGGGTTCTCAATAATTATAAAACATTCTAGGAATCATCCATCCTTATATATATTTCTTCCAAAAATTTGGACACATAATTAACTTCCAAAATAATGTACAAGTTATCAAATAAACTGGGAAATAGATCTATAATTTCAATACCCCATACATCCAAAATGTCAAGGACGAGAACGATTTATTGAGGAATTTCATCCATTTTATATATATTCCCCATTCCATGATAGTGAGGAAAATATTTATAAAAATCATGGGAATTCGAAAATAATGATGTCCAAAAGAGACCATAATAGATGACCTTACGAGTAGTCCTTTTAGAAGAAAAGTGGTCTCCACAAGTATGATTGTGGTAGAACCAAAGGATATATTGAAACTCAAAATCAGTAACACAACACCGGAGCACATGATCACTACATGTGAGGCAAAGGCAGGTGTCATCTCAAATATACCAACAAGAATCATTTTTTAGATGGTCAACATGGTTTTTGTTCAAATTAGTTGTAATGCATAAAGCAACCAAATGATTTAAAATTTTAACATACGAAAGAATAACATCGTACAACAGGTACAATTTATCCTCAAGAAACATTTCATTTATAGGAATATATGGGGATGATTCAATGTGCAAGGATGTGGGGAATCCTACTAATACAGTTATCCAACACCTTCTATCCTTTTTTATCGCTAATTTCTAAATTTAATTCCCAAAGTAGGTGTACTCAGAAAATGAAACCTCATTTGTATTCTAGATTCTTAAGTAGACACTATAGGGGTTCATAGTATGATGATAAAATTACATTGGACCCTAAAAGTTATAACATTGTTTTTATCCAAGTAAAGAATAATGGAAAGGAATTATTTTTCAGTTATCATGTAGTTTTCATGGGTAGGGTCTAGTTTTCACCAGTCATAGGCTTTGATATGAGGATCTTGATTGACCTATTGTGATAATACTTCCCCAACTTCATTGTTACAGGAGTCACATATGATAACAAATGGTAAATCCCAATGAGGTTTTTTTATTACTAGTGGTGTTGTGAGACTCCATTTGAATTTATTAAAAGTTCCCTCACAATATTTATCCCAAAAAAATTCTTTTTCTAATTTGGGTAATCAGGTGTGGGGGGAGTGCAATCTTACTAATGTCAAAAATGAAATTATGGTAAAATCTAATATGAAAAAATAATTATTTCACATCCCACACATTTTTAGTGAATGTTATAGAAGAAATGAAATCGAATTCTTATTTATCTACTTGGATGACATCCCTATAAATGACATGTCCATGTACTATACCTTTATTCACTATGTAATGTCATTTATGGAAATTTAAAATAGGAAACTTTTAATAAAATGATGTAGGATAGAACCAAGACTACACAAACATTCCAAAAAATAGGATCCATAAACATTGAAATCATCTTGGAATACATCCATTAAATTCTCTAGGTAATCTAAAAAATATATTGTCCCCGAATCATTGGAAAGTACCCATAGCATTGCACAACCCCATTGAAATCATCTTATAGTGTTAAAGGGGAATGTGAGGGTTTTATTTCCTTTATCCTTTGGGAAACAATGGATCTAAAAGTATCCATAATACAAATCAAGGAAAGAGTAGTGGGACTTCCCCACTAGCCTCTTCGGTATTTGGTAAATTAATAGAAATGGGAAATATTTCTTCCTAGTGTGTGGGTTTAGATGATAATAGTCTATACAAACACACCAACTATTTTTCACACGGGTTGGAACCAATAGATTATGTTCATTTTTAATTATTGTAAGAACAGATTTCATAGGAAAAAGGTGAACCAGACTAACCTATGGGCTATTAGAGATTGGGTAAATGATTCCAACATCCAATAATTTTGTTACCTCTTTTTTAACAACATATATGGGGTATGGGTTTAGTCTAAAATAATATTTCCTCATTTATTAGCCTCATAATTTAACAATATATTATGTGTACAAATTTTTGGGGTAATACCAAGAATGTTAGCAGGTCTCCATCCCAATGAATATTTATACTTATAAAAAAGTTCAAGCAGTCAGAATTCTTGATCTAGAGGGAGTGAACTAGAAATTATGAAATTTAGATTGTTTCCAATATCATGATTGGAATATTTTAAATTTTGAGGCAATTGATTATGTTGTGATTCAGCTAGATTTTGGATTTGTGGGAGTAAATATGAAAGTGGGAGTTCAATGATCCCATATAAATACTGAATGATGACATCCTCGTATGAGGAATAAGCTATTACAATCTTTGAAATATCACTTATGGTCAGGGGATCCTCAGTGTTCAAAAAATAATCTATTAAAAAACATGCATAACATATTTTTAAACTAGTACATCATTATATAAGAAATTCAATTATATTAATGTCTATAAATGATTTAAGATCAAAAAGGGGATCATGGGAAATAAATAATGTTTTTTCAAGGTAAGGGAGTACATCAATTTAATTAACTGAAATTTAGAAATACTAATTGGAGGGATGCTTCAAGGAATCAAGGATTTCAAAGTGGAAAATATAAACCCAAAACTCAAAATATAAATTATCATTAAGGAAATTAATTATGGTTTGGTGTTTTTTATAAATGGAAACCCCAATATAATCATGGAATGTCCATTTATCCTATCATCTTTAATTTTAAGCATATATAAATCATTTGAAAAACTGAAAAAATTTACCCTCACAAGAACATCATCTGACACACAAGTGGGGTGTGTTGTACTTTGGTTTTCTAGTTATAAGAAAATTCTTGTTGGATTGAGTTGTTCAACTTGAAATTATGATAATATGGTGTGAGGCATCACATTTATAGAATCACCCAAGACAAGAATAACATTGGAAAAAAATACTCCCCTATTGTCCACAGAATAGATAATGTTTCAGGATCATTGTATCAAGATGTGATAAATCTATCAATATAGAGATGTTCCTCCCTTAGATCACATCTTTATCACCTCAAATTCACCTTCGATGTGTACAAATCTCCATTAGAAACATGGTGTATCATGGAATTTTATTTATGAAATCAGTCAATGGAATGTTAACCTGTACTTTTTTGAATGTTACAAATATTAATTTATCGTTTTAGTTTATTTTTGTTTCTTTGGTTGGCGGAACATTGGTTAAAAGGAAAAGGGATATTTTTCCATGGTGGTTCAACAAATGAAACTCTCTTTTTTCCCAGTCTTCTATTTGGTTATGTTTTTTCCTCATTTGGACTATTTTTAGTGGTTAGGATGGTGGCTTTATAAGGAGGGTGACTATAATGGAGATTTAATTTGGATTTTTTGTTGTTTTACACTTATAAGGGTGATGTAATTGAAATTTACCTTATCCCTAAGGTTGAATAATTGTTGAGAGTGAAGATTACCCAACCCATGAATTTGGATTTCACCTAAAGTGTAGGAAAGTAGAAAAAAATGAGGTTTCAGATCCTATATAAATGCTTGGGTAGTTTTTTGGAATTAGAGATTATTTACTACCATTTTTTCAGGATGTCTTCAAAGCTATAATCAGTTTATGGAGGGGGTGGTTGGGAAGGCCTTTGTAGCGGTTGGGTATTTCTTGGTGGTGGTGGTGGATGGCTACTCTTCACTAGTCAGTTCAATTGTTATTGATGTTGGTTTGAATTCCCCTTTCATATAGGTTTGGCTTTCTTTCCACCCATTTATTGATGGATAGTATTGTTCTTTCCTAATGGGTTTTTTATAGGGGGAACCTGGGAATATTTCTTCCCAACACGTAGAGGATTCTTTTTATTGAGTGAATTGGTCTGGATAGTGGCTATTAGTGGAAAATATACCACAATTAATTTGAGGATGATATTAGGGGTTTCCATTGGGAATGATAAATTTGATGAAGAAGGGGACTTATCTCTTCAAACATTGTGTCCGCCTTTTTCCCACACTCATAAAAATGCACTTCATGGACACCTCAAATGAATGAAGAAGACTATAAAATTAATTGTTGAGTGTTTTGTGCCATGTTCTTAATAAGTTTTCATGCAACGATTAGTGTTTTATCAATTGGAACACCACCTACAAAAACATAAATCTTGTTTCTATTAATTCGAATGAAACCTGCATAAATATAATATATTAAAAGTTGATAACATATTTGGTGGTGTGGGAAACATGAAAAATCCATTTAAATCTTTCCCAGTATTCATGATGTTTTTACCCTTCTGATTATATTATCTAGCAATTTTTTTTCATTATAGTTACAGATTGAGACTATGGGAAGTATTTTTTTATAGAGAAGAAATTTTGTGTCCACCCATCCTTTGATTAGGGAATTAACATAATATAGATAATACTTTAATGTATCTTCTTATGAAAAAGAGGATAAGCTGAGAATTTCATGTTCTTAATCCTTGTTAAAAGTTTTTAATTTAGAACACATGATATGAAATTATTTTAAATTATTATGTGGGACTTCTTATGCAAGTTCACGAAGTCTGGGAAATAAGTGAATTAGACTGGATTGTAGTTCAAAGTTTGGTGCTTCTCCTTTCATTTGAAAATATGTAGGTTGGATATAAATATCGGGAAATGTTAGTTAATTTAGTATTTGGTTATTTTTATCCCTTTTATACATTTTATGATTGATTTCATTTTTGTTTCTAGTAGAATATGGTATAATAATTACTCAAGGTGTGGTGTGTCCTCTTTCATAGGGCTATTCTATATGCCTCCGTGTCACGAAGATAGGATCCTCTCCGGCTCATGTTCAAAAGGAGGTAAATTTCATAGAGTAGAATGCATCATGAATAGATCCTATATAAGAAATAAATCACAACACAAAAATATAGGTAAAGTTAAAAGATAAAAAAAAATACTCACAAAATTAAAAAAACATTATCTGAAATACGAACTAAACACCAAAGCACTCTCTAGAATGCGTGCCAAGTTTTGAACACATTCTCATGACATGTAAAACTGATTATGTTTTTAAAGTTTATTTATAGTAAAGGGAATATAATAGTTCATATATCCTGGAGCATTGGATTTTTAGTATTTTTATTTTTAATAAATATTACTAAAATAGGTGGTGGGTTTGAAAAAAAATTTAAAAATAAATTGATTTTATTAAACGATATTAATAGTTGAAAACACAAGTTTATTTTAAAAAATATGAGATAAAGGGGTCATTTATATTTCAACCCACAAATTTAAAGATCAATGTTCTTAGATATTCATTCAGTTTGGAGTGATAATTTGGAAAAAATTAATTGGAATCCTGATTATTTCTTAATCTTAAATTTCAATTCTTGAAAAAAACCATTACATGACAATTGTATTGCCAAGTTACATCACTTATAGAAGGAATAAGAGATAAAAATTTATTTTAAATTCTCCAAAAATTGGTTAATAAAAGTAAATTATATTTTCCAATTAGAAAAACAAATATCAAGCATTCAAATCTACACACCGATCATTTATAAAGTAAGAGCATGCCAATCACATACATCAAACAGAAGCATTCAAATATGAAATAATTTAAGATATATTTAATTAAATGTTTTATCACCCAAATTAATCCAATATAGTTTTAAATATATGTTTCATAACTCCCTTGAAATGTGTGTAGATCTCTCACAATTAATTCCCACCATTTAACCCGAAATCAAGAGGAAGAGAAAGATCTGGTGGATCTACTTCTTCATCCCTGACCCCCCTATGAGGATAGGGGCCTCTAGGACTTATAGGATGATAAAATGACTCCTATGGAACTCCAAAATGGTATAACATAACTCTTTGATCGAACATACAAATGGGGTGACCAAGGTACTTTTTTATAAGCAAAGTATATTGTGGTTTTGGGCACCCACATTTCAAGAAACTGCTTATCCCATGGTTTTAGGTGAGTAGAAAGCCTAATCTCACATTGGAGAAAAATAAAAACCCATTTACCCTATTTTTTAACATCTCCAACTAATTTTTTGAATCATTTAGAGTCATAAAACTCTATATATGTACAAAATGTAGAACATAATTTTTGACTTCGTGTATATTCAGTGTCTTGTATAGACTAGTTTGGTTCGACCACTTAATGGATGAATTGGGATTGGTTGTATTAAGAGATGTATTCCATATAACTTCAGATCAGAACATAAGATTTAATCCCAATTTGATTCATGGATTATTATTAGTGTCTATTTGAATACATTGAGGTTCTTGGAATCTTGTAATGTTTTTCGTATTTTTCTTCCAATTCAAACTACCCCCCCCCCAATCACCTCCAACAATAATGAACACATAAAAAAGAGAAATCATGCTATTTAATAAAGATTAAAACTAAATAATTTAATAAAAAATATTTTTCAATTTTTTATTAAATTTTTTATTTTTGATACGAAATTAGTTTAACAAAGTTATATAAGGGCAGAAATGAAAAGTGAATCACTACATGATCAAGTATATACCTGATAATCACATGTCCTAATATTAAAGATCATACCATTAGATAAATATCATTAATTTTATGAATCAATAGTAGAAATTTGGAATTTTTGAAAATAATTTATACAATACATGACCACCCTACTGGTTAATGTTTTGTGGCAAAACCACCAATTTTATGAAGCTACGTGGGAACTTGATGATGTGATGAGGTAAAGAAATAGTAATATATTTTTATCCAAGTGCTGACTTTTATTGGATAAATTAATTTTTAGGGGGGGTATAATGTAACAACCCGATATTTTTATGAAATATTTCTCTTTAAATAATTTAATTTTTTCGATATCTTGTATTGCACACAACAATTATTTTAGAAGAATCACGTAACATTATTAAAATATTATACTTCTATTATAACCTTGATGAAAAATTATAGGAAATAAATATGAATAAATAATATATGAAACAGATATAAATTTTCTAAAAAATATTAATGTATTTTCATTTTATTAGAAAAGAGTCACACAATTTTTATTAATGTCATTTTATTCTCTGACGATACATTTTCCTCAAAAAAAATTTTTGGTTATTTAAATGAGTGATTAGTATCTCTTAAAAGTTTAAGAAAACTTATTTGAAAAAATTAATTTGATTTTTAAAATAATAATTTCTAAATTATCATAAAATAATTTTATTATAATTTTTTGAAAATATTTATTTTTTAAAGGAACTGTGAAAAATATTGATTTTTATTAAAAATTGTATTTTCTTTTCATGTTTTTACAAGATAAAAAAATTTTATCTGTTATTTTTATATTATAATCATTTAATTTTGATTTAATTTAATCTAATATTTTTTATAAAGTATATTTTATAAGCTAATTTAAAATATTATTTTAAATTTAAAAAAGGAATATTTTTGAAAGAACTATTTCTCATTGTGTTTTTCTAGTTTTATTAAAAGATACATTTTGAAGCTTCTATGCTTAAAATTATAAAAAAATTATTTATTTGGAATCAGTTGGTCCCAATTTAGTAAATATGTCACTTTTATTGTGAATATGAATAGTAACCGTAGTAAATTTTGTTCCCCTGATAATGGGTAAATTGGGTAATTAAAGGTATAAATAATATGATAAGGACTGCAAATATACCCTAAAACATTCATAAATTTTATTTTCTAATAATTTTCAACAATAATAAACGTGGTGTCTCATATATGACCTATTGAGGATACTTCTATGATATAATGACCTTTATAATATTTTATTTAACGAAAAGTCAAAGAGGTCAAATTCATGTTTTTAATAACTATAACATTTTTAATATGGTTTTATATAAATTATATGTTAAACTATAAAAAGTATTTTTATATCTAAAACATTTATATTCATTATGATAATTTATTTAGGGTTTCTAGGAATTATATATTTACACTGAATTCCTACACAATATTGATGGAGTAACTATTTAGTTAAAAGAAAAATCAAATTACTGTTATTAAAAATATTAAAAGTAATAAAATAAGAGATATTTAAGGTGATCCAAAAATACTATAGATTAACTTGATATGTTAGGGATATAATAAAATAATTTTTTCTAATTTTACACATTTTTATTTATTAAAAAAAACAATGTTTTGAAGAGTATAAAAACTGTGAATATTGATATTATATGGGATTAATATTTTATTATATTATTTAAAAATTATAAATATATTTTAAAATTAAAATGTGATTATTATATTATTTTAAATGTCATATAATTTCCTTTAATGGTTCAATTGACACCATATAAGTAAAAATTAAACCCCTTTAATATTTAAAAATGGTTACTACAATTAAAATAAAAATAGGCTATTTAAGGGTTAATAAAATTGATAAGGATTTAAATATCCAAAAAACATATCTAAAATATATTTTTATTGATATTATGACATTATATTATCCTATATTATAATACATGGTTATTAGGTGGTATTTGGATAGAAAATTAATTTATTATAATTTACTCTCTCGAGAAATTCCAAAAGATCCCCTCAATTGAATTATAAAAGGGAACATCCTCCATCACTTATTTACACCGAATTGAGAATTTTATCTCTAATGTAACCTATAAAATTTAATATAAACATTATATAGGTTCCATTATTCTCAAAATTCCAACCCCAATCCCTTTATAGGAGATCCAAATGTAACATTTCAAAGAAGAGGTAATCATTCTAACTAATCACATTATTTATATATTCATTTTTAAGTAATCTAAATATATTATTTTTATCATAACATAAAAACTTTAGTATGTCAAATATTTTTAAATTCTATTATGTTTATGAAAACACTATTATACACCCTCTTTTCTATCAAACAAGATGTTAAATTATCACTCATGCATACGTATGATTAACGTCTCCACGTAGCAATGTAATTCATTTTTCATCACCATCTTTTATGTATGGGTATTTTGATGTATTTAATGAATATATATATATATATATATATATATATTATATGATATAATAATGATTCTTAAAATATGAATTATTATTTACCTTTCTTTCATTCCTTCAATAAAAAATGTAAACATTGTTCAAGCGTATGTACGACCTATCGTCTCTATAAACGGTGAAATTCATTTTTCTCTCTATAGTTTCTATGAATTATTATAAATATTTTTATAATTAATATATATTATGTTTATATAATTATTATAATTATGTAAATTATGATACCAAGATCAAATTATAATGACTTAGACCATTGAACTGATATATTCTTAGAAAATGATGTACTTAACTCCAATAATAGTTTTTTTATTAAAAAAACTATTAATAAAGGTGTGATAAGATGTAATAAATAAATATTAAATGTTATGATATAATTAAGGTTATGAAATAAATTTATAATAATTGTATATTTATTATATATGGGTTTTCAATGTGAATGAATAAAGGAAGTCTTGAGGTAAGGGTTTATTTCACAATATCATCACTATTCTAGATTTATTATATTTATGTCGCTGCTAAAGAATATTTCTCTTCCATGTTCATGTATTATAAAATGCTTTTAAAAAATGTTTGTACTATTATCCTATTAATGTATAATGTAATTTTTACCCATGGTTTACTTTTTACCAAATGGTTTTAATGGAATATTTTAATCATTTTCCAAAACAAGGTACTTTTTGACTTTTCGGACAAGAATTCAAATGGAAAGTTTTTTAAGTTATATAAAATGATCATATTTTACAACCTTCATGATTCATAATTTATTTTATGCATCCTATACCATCTTAAAAGGATTTTTTCAATGATTTTATTACATTTTTAATGTTACGGTTTTTTGAAATAAAATGTTCTCAAAATGGAAAGGATATTTTCTTCAAGAATTACTTCAAGTGATATATCCAAATCATTTTCACTACTAGACAACATTATTTTTTATTACATATAATTTATTGGGGATATTATCCCAGGATAAAATTCTTATTCTACCTCTAGATAGATTATGTTTTTGATGGAATTTGGTTTATGAATCATATTACTTTTCCATTGGTTATGAAATAATGAAATGTTTATGAAGCACATTTATTTTCTTGTGGTTTGATATGATTAATGAGTTATGTTCTTGTTGAACACATATGTGTTGTTTTCATTTTTTAATAGTTGGGACTTATATATCCCCCCACTACATTGGGTTTAGAAATATATATCATGAGATAATAATATGAAACATGTTTATGGGATAGATCCACTATAGGAAACAAGTGTGTCCTGATCCACAATGGGAAATAGGTGTGTCCCGATCCACTGTGTGGATGGTATTGATAGTTAACTATGAAATATGAAATGGTTTTCTATATTTATGTTGATTCCACACATTCATTACCTGATATTAAGTTTCATGATTGATTTATGATGATTTTTCACTCTTATAATCCATGTTTCATTAAATGATAATGTTTTTGTCATGAATAATGTTCATAATCTATGAAAGCTTGGGTATAAAATTCATATGTTATTTTAATGATCAAAAAAACTTATTAATATCTTGAATTTAAATATGATCATGGTTTTATATCTCATATTTTTACACTTGTTGATCATCTATGATCACCATTTATTATGTTTCCTCCGCAACATGACGAAGGATGTTTTAGGTAGGGTATGCCTAAGAGGAGTACTAGGTGAGAAGATCTTTGTGAGAGATGTTTAAAATATTTCATAAAATAAAAATATTTTATATATAATCTATAAATACACTAAAACTTTAAGGTTGTATCATTGATAATACTGTTATGAATTTAATATTCATCTAAATAGATGTAATATTTGTGTATGAAAAGCTCAGACCATTATATCTACTCCTCTAGTAAAGTTTTCACTACATTGATGTGGCTATATCTGCAACCCTAAGATATAACTAGACTATATTGAGTTGCTTCACCCTATTATAAATATAAATTTGAAGCCTAGATACCTCAACCTCAATCTCCTCCTCTTCTTGAATAACCCATATTACTCTAATAACCTTCCAAGAGAGATTCTACTGATCCTACTCGCAATGGAAGAGCTGATATGGATAACTTCCCAAAACAAATAGATTGTATGGTCTTGAAAAATCATTGAAGAGGCACCAAACATTCATGACCTCAGTACTCAATGATTTCTCTTAGATAATGGTACTTCTTATGCCCTGACATTCCACACTAGTGAAAAACAATGTATCCCTCAGTGGGTGTCATTTAGGAACCACTACTCCTTTGTGTAGTCTCAAAGATATGTTTTTGGATTCTAGTTGAATAAAATCCCACTCTCTCTTTTGAATATAATTGGACAAAAATGTCTCCATACCTCAATTTCTTCTTGGTGAGGAGGGTACAGTTAAATATTTCTAAAATGGTGGTAAATAGAATGATATTTACCTGATATCGAACGGTGTATACTAGCCCATCCTCCAAACGTCTTGATGTATCTAATGCATCACCAACAAGAGTTATTGAGAAGCAATGGAGCCCCATGAAATGAAAAATATAGTCCATCAAATACATATTACCATAATTCAGATGCTTAAACAATCTATCATAGTCTACTCTCAAAATCCAAGGAATGAAATATTCATAAAAGACTGTATGAAACCTAGCCCATTCCATACAGTGATGATGATCCTCATAGGTAATAACATCCCACCATAGCATGGAAGACTCTTGAAGCATGTATATAGATAGATTCAATATCATCAAAGTATGTTTCTCAAGATTCTCTAAGATAGTCATAATTGCCTCCATCCATGACTTTATAGCCTTAGGACCTCTATCCCCAGAAAATGTGAGTGGATACTATATCAAAAATTCTTATGTCAACTCTATCATAGTATGAGAAGGTCACGAAGATCGTTTTTGGGTATGCATAAGACATATAAATCCATATAAAAACTATGAATCACCACCCATATGGTTTTTAATAGGTGTTTTTACAGGTGGCACTCTAGGAGGTAACATTGGTGGCTTAGGGACCACCACCTCCGGAGCACGGTCAATACCACCCTCCTAGTGCATTACTTGAGGATGCCATGGAGTAATAACTCAACTAATTAAATTCACACACCTCAGATATTATTTTATAATATAATAATACATAGGTATAAGAATATAATAGGTACAATTCCTTTCTATACAAATGTTACACCCTTCTTACTATTCCCAATTTTTGGTCTAGGTGATATAAAAATCATAAGAAACACAAGATACACTTCATAATTCCCACTAAGGAGGTTGGTATAGGATCAAAATCTCTTTTATAAATCAGGGGTCCAAGTATATAGATCATAAATTGTAATTTATATATGAAAACAGCCTTTATGTTGTAATTTGGATCCCAATTTAATGGTGAACACCCCATTTCAAAATTTAAATTATTTTAAGTTTGTTCTTATCTAAGAAGTAATCTTTTCAAATGGTTGATTTATATAGATATCTATTTCCAATTTTCAATGTCCTATAAACATAAAAAAAGTAAAATATGGAACCCATTTATCCACAACTTCCAACATGTTCCAACCCATGCGACCAATTTCCAATGAATTAACATGCCATAACTGACTACATAGGGTGTCAACACCATGATATGCAAGAAAACATTGTTAGTTTCACGAAAAAACATCAAAAAAACAATTATGTTTCTTATTCACCTGCAATAACATTAGATCCATTCCATATATATATATATATATATATTTGTAATGGAACTCCAAGAAATCATAGGAAAACTTGTAAATAGATACACATATATGACATGACATAATTTTGACATGTGAATCTCTACATGACTATAATGGTTTATGATTAAACACTTTCTTATCATATAATACAAGGAGGAATAAGATCCTCAGTCATAATGATAACCAACACACATCATGTGAATAGACAAACAATGAAATAAAAACAATTTTAATAATAAAAATCCTAAAATTAAATTCCCATCCCTTATAATTTATCATTTCCCTATATATGGGTTAGATACTACTAAGAATATTCTCATTACCCAATTCAAAAAAATCCAAGCCTCCTTTATTCCATCCCAAAATATTATGGAAAAGAAAATAAAACTATGATACCAATATGTCATATATCAGACATGGTTCACACATAAGTAACCAAACCTTGTCATTCACATGGCTTCAAGAGCACCTCTCCATATGCCATAGGCTTCCGACGAGTAGTGATGGTCCAATGTAGTCTAGTGGGGAGAATATACACCCATAATCAGAGTAACATAGTAGTTTAAAAAATGGACAAATAGTGGAAGCATAATTTCATCTAAGAGAAGAATATAAATCATATAGATAAAATAAATAGTCATCAATAGCAATATCGAGTAACATATAAAAAATGATGTAATGTCAAGTATCTAAACAAAAATGAAGAAGAAAACAAGGCAATAGGCACAAAAACATAAAATTATATCAAACCAATCAAAGATCCCAAAAGAATATCTCCAGATAGAATTAAGATCCCTATATTTGTCTTATCATCCCCCACTCCTATGCTATAATCAAATAATGCATCAATGTCCAGACACTTTCCCCTATCCATGCTTGCATCCATGAAGTATTCCAGGCACCAAAAGATAGTCTGGAAGTGTGTGAGATATACTTAGTGGGCCACCACCAATGATGTATATATCTATCCAGCCCATGTATATAATATGATTAGTGTGTAGATATAATAATGGTAATCCAGTAATGTAAACTCTAAAGGGCAGACACTTGTTCTTTAAGGACACCCGGATGACAGTACCTACTTTGGCCTATGCTGGGAAACCTAAGAATAGATATCACCATAAAAATATACATATAATTCTATATACATGGATATATATATGCCCTATATATGTAATGATGTTTGTATTAACTTTTTTACATACATAATGATATCTAGGACCTGAGGTGTATCTTTTGAATCCATGTCTAGTCAATAGAGTCTCATAATGTAGTAGGGGATTCCATGCCTGGGTATCATGAATCATAATGGTCTCCATGCATATGTATAAAGTGTATATGGGATCCTATTTTGGACTATCAAATCAATTGGTACATCATGCCAGAGTATCAAAATCATAGGGTATTCCATTCCTGATTATCATGTCAATAGGTATGCCATGCCTGATTATCACAAGTATAGGGGACACCATTTCTGAGTATCAAAAGTATATGGTAAACCATTCCCATGTATCACAAGTATAGTGGATTTCATGGTTGATTATCAAAATGATAAGTAGTCAGATGTTTCTTATAACTAATTAATGTTCCACTTAAACATGGGGGTTACTATTGTTTATTTAAAATCATGTGATAGGTTCGTACCACTCACTTTCCTCTTAATTTACTCTAGATATTAAATTTAGGTGTCAAGAAAAAACAACATTATATATGGTTTGGTAACATGTCAGATTAAAATATCAAGGTAAATTTCATAGACACATCCCAATGGGTGGAATTAGTCGATGGGGACCTATTCCAGCATGAATAAAGAGATATGAGTTCATATTTAACAAGGATAACAAATTAAACAATAGATAAGATTATTATTATTGAAATTTATGGAATATCCGACATAAGGAAACACGATGCATAATATAGAGAAATAAGACTATAGGGAAAATTTCTATACCACCATCCTTCTACCTATAGTAGAGTACTAATCCATTATATTATTCTGATTTAGTTTGGAACTAGAGTAAATAGGGAAAAAGAAAAATTCCATGAAAATAGGGCATACTATCTCTCAAAATGTATCACTAAAGATGGAAAGAAAATTTGACTAGTGGTATGATCGAAGTCTATATGGGTAAGTTACATCAATGACTAGGTTGAGGCCAAAGGTATGCTTCATGGGAAGAGAAACATTGTGAAGAGGATAATATGAATAAAATAAGGGTTCTAGCCCTTTTATAAAGCCCACGACATATTCATGATGTAAATATTTTTCATGCAAGTAAATATTTGGTTCCACCCTTTGGAAAAAACATATGTACATCAATAATGGGTTATGGCATGAAACATTCACACCACAAATTTAATTCATGTTGTAAATAAAATTCACATCATTAATTTTCCCCCATTCAGCTCCATCCACTACTACCTTATTCCCAAAAACAAACTAACCATTCTAAAGGAAAAAATTCATGGTAAAAGAAAAAACATACCAAGAGTCTAACAAAAACATACATATCCATATATAATAGAAATACCTGGGTTGTTACATCAAGAAATAGTTAAGTCAACATTATAGAAAAAATTTAACATCACAATGATATCCAACCTCATTTGAACAATTACCATGTAATATAATCCCTTTATCGTGATATCTCAAATTAGGTATGTTTCAAACTGGTTCAATCAGCCTATATGATCAATGTATCATTCTTTGAATTTCTATAAGTAAACTCACCCATTGATCACCATGGAAATGGAATTATGAATATACTTCCATTCTCAATAGGGAATGAGATATCAACTTCTATAAATAGAAAAAAGGGATAAATCCGTTATCGCATTAACCGTTATTTCAATATCACTCATGACACACCCAATGTATCAAACCTATCTGTGAGAAAAAAAATTCATGGTTTTCATCAATAAATTTAATTTCATGTGTCATTATATTCATTAATGATAATCTTAAATTCTAATGACTAATACACACATCCTCATATATAATCATCCAATGAAACATAGAAATGGATATTTTCTATTGGTGACTCTATTTTTATAACCCCTATCATGGAGATTACTAAAGGTAAACACTATGAGAAGGTGTATCGAGGTCTTATGAGACACCTACCATTGATATCATGTATTATTTGTGTCCTATTAGAGAATATAATCCACATTTAGATAAATTTTCATGAATAATTGTAACACCCCGAGATTCTATAAGATATATTCCTTTTAATTTCTTTCATATCTTTTGTTGTATGCTACACCAAGATTATATAGCGCTATAAGAAACACTGTATTAGCTTGCAGTATACACAACACTATTCTTGGATCGTGTTACACACAATTTCAAGTTTGTTTGATAGAAGTTATTTTATGCAACATTGAGTGTATATATATATATATATTCAATGTATAAATGAAATATGGTTGGATTATATTATACGCAACAACAAATGAATCTTTCACTACATGCAACTCTGACTTGGAATTCAATAAACCCAATCGCGACCTTCCACGATAGTGTGTGTTGTACGCAATATTGAGTTTCACTAAACAATGATATGTTATTAGAATATTATATAAACTAGCCGTTATGAATAGTAATACCCACCTTTTGAAATTTTATAAATTCTATCTTTCAAAATGGACTTCATTTTTTGATTCTGAATATCGAAATTAGCCTAGGGTGAATTTTTGGTATTTTTCTAAAATCTTTCATTTTTTGATGAATAGTGAAAACACTGGGTTACTATTTAAAAACAAACTTTTTATTTAAATAATTATTTGTTTTATTTAAATATATTTTAGGTCAAAATTGATACATAATAGCTATAAATGTTCAATGTAATTCATTGGAGTCATTTTATAATAATTTTAGATATATAAAAATTTTGTTGAACTTTTCACCCTCTTTTACCCACCTCCTAGGAGGATTTGCAACTGTACATACAACATAATTTTACCAATTCTGTGTGTTGAATTTAGAAAATCCAAGAGACATGGTTAATATCAAGAAGTAAAATGTGGTTCAATAAGATAAAAATAATTTATGGTGAATAGTAACTTTTTACTTTTATTTACCATGGTTAAAAGTAAATAGGGCAATTAAGGGTCAAAATGATATTATTATTACCCTAACACATGTGCTAATTATATTGTATAAGTTTAATTAGACCAAAAACAACATTAGGAATAAATTATTACCCTTTAGTTCCACTTGGATTAGATTAGGACACTTATTATTATTTTATTTAAAGAAGAGTTAAAAGAGTAAAAATTAATGTTTAATAACTAAAACATTTTTAATATAGGGTTATACATAAGATAAATTCGACTATAAATATTCATTATAAAGATAAAAAACTCATACATAATGGTATTTTATTTATAATTTTTATATATTAAATAATCTAATTTATATATGACACAATGATGATGCAGTAATTACCTTGTTAATTAAATATTAACATAATTGATGTTATAAGTACCCAAATAAATGTAATTTGAGACTTTTTATGAATTACACTAATTTTATAGGTTAATATTACATGTTATTATTGATTTAATTAATTTCTTTCGAACTGATCATGCTATTTTGATTTTTACAAAAATCAATTACCAAATAGTGTCAAAATTGACATAAAATAGTTTTTAAAACAAATATTATATTATTAATTGTCATTCTATTCCTAAAAATCTTTGTTTCGGCCAAATGACTTAGATAAGGTTATATATATTAATATTTAACCACTTGGGGTTCTTTTGGCTTGTTATAGTATATTTATTAACCATATAGTGTAAGAAAACAAGAAGACACGGTAAATGTTAAATTATTTAACTTAGAGTTAAATCTAAATGATAAGGTTTAAATAGTAACCTAAACTTGTCTAAAACCTATTGGTTGAGCATATTTCGACCCTTCCCCACTTTATCTTCGAAATAAATCAACTTTAGCTATTATAAACTGAATATGACTTTAGTATAAAATAATATTTTATATTTTTCCTAAGGTGACCATCTCCTCCCTTATAAAAGGGCACCTCCTCCCTCTTCTCATTACACAATTTTGAGATTTAAATCTCCACCAAAACCGGAACATTTCCCTTCTAAACTTCCCTATAAACATTATAGATTTTCTGGTCTCCTCAAAGGACCAACTATAGTGCCTTAAGAGGAATCTTAAAAGAGGTGCGTCGAAGAAGAGGTAATCTCTTCTACCGATTATTTCAAGTTTTCTTTCTTCTTAAAATTATTATTCTTTAGTTGTTTCATTATAAATTAATAACATCAGTATAAATAATATAATGGTATGTTATTATAAATATTAAACAACCCCATTTCACCTTTTATCCATCCTATGGAAAACGAAATCATCGCGCGTGCGTACGTATGAAATATTATCTCCACGCCGTGGTGTAATCCATTTTTCCACCACCACCTTACTTGGATTGGTATAATGGTGTAAATAATAACTATATATAGTTATTATAACATCTTAATGATTCTTAGATATTATATCATCCACTCCAATTCAATTAAATAAGTAAGGGAACGATATCATCACTCGTGTATACGTACGGATTACCATCTTCACGATGCAATGAGATTCATTCTCCATGTTAACCATTCAAGAATTATTATAAAGTATATATAATGAATAATAATGAAATATATGACATGATAAAGCTACTGTATTTATGCTTATATATATTTCATCTACTTACTTCCATTCAAGTCAACAAGGAAAGGAAAACAGTGTTCATGCGTACGTACGGCCTACCGTCTCCATGAACGGTGTATTTCATTTAATTTATCAATATTATATATATATATGTATAATGAATATATATATGACATATAAATCATGACTTACATTATGGAAGTAAGTAAATCAAGATATAATTAATAATAATATCAAGAACAACAAGTCCATACACATACGGTAAATAAAACGATTTTACCTAGAACGCTGCTTTAACATGGAATTTACAAATGAATGGGTAATATATAGTAATAAGTGAACCATATATGATATCATAATAATAAATAAGATTATGTAATAATTAAATGACATTATTTAAATCATTATACAAGAGTTTCTGATACGTACGAAGCATATCAGACCTAAGGTAAGGGATAATTATTCCAATCTCATTCTTATCTGAGATTGTTTATTCGTAAGTATTTACTGGGGTTTTGTTTATTATCCATGTCCATATGTTATCAAAATCTTTTCATAAAATGTTTAATTTTCTTCCATGTCTGTTTAAAGTCATTTTTACCCTTTTTAATTTTACCACATCGTACGGAAGGAATCTTTCATTTGTTTACCATTCGAGGTACTTATTGACTTTTCAGAAAAAAGTACGAGAAGAATGTTTTTTTAACTTATACGGCATGAACAGATTTTTACGGTTTCATATCACCTTATTTTCATGAAGATTACTCTACAAGATTTAATGAATATTTTCAACAAAATCCTTTTCTTTTAAAATTGCATGGCATTTTGGGAAAAGAAAATGATTTTGAAGAAGAAAGGATATTTTCCTCAATAATTCATTTCAAGTGTTTTTTCAAAACTATTTTTCCATTTAAGATGACATTATTTCATATGTGTATGTTTCAAATATAATGTCTCTATGATTTACATGGTTTTACTTTTCTTATGATGAAATTATATCCATTTGTTTTATATGGATTATGTTAAGATGGGAGGATGTTTATGAGACCCATTTTATTCATTGGGTTATGATGAATGATTTATGATTTTTTTGTGGCGCACTAAATAATGATTTCAATATGAGATTGGTGGGACCTATATCTCCATCCAATGCATTGGATAAAGATTTATATCTCATGAGATAGACATGCCTGGAATGGTATGTTAATTCGGTTCAATGATACAGGACTGGAACGAGGAGTGAACTCGATTCAGAAAGGGACTTTGTCCACTAAGATGGTCTTGGCAGCAATGCCTTGGCTAATATGGAAATAATATCATGTTCCTAATGGTTTTCCACAATTACATGTGTTATTCCCATACTATTTTATCATTATTGATGTTCTTTTATGATATATGCCTTATGTACTTCCAAGATTTATGTCTTTGCTCAATATTTTGATGTTTAGATTTTATGTGCATGTTTTTTCATTCAAATGTTTAGGGATTGTTTTATGTTCTCTATTTTTACCCTTACTAAGCATTTGAGCTCACCCTTTTTATATTTTATTTTCCACAAGATATAAAGAAATGATTTAGGTAAGAAAACAAATGGGGAAAATCTTTATGGGAGATGTTGAAGATCTTTCACCATGATTAGAAGATTATGTTCCAAGTTTCCAAAGACACTAAACTATTACGATCCTTTGGTGTCTGTTTTTGTTATTTATTAAGTATTCTGCAAAAGTAATTTAATGTCCATGTATTTCATGATTGAGTCTGTACAGTTGGTATCAGAGGAAAGGATTAGTCAACCTTTGGAAACTTGGATGTGAGAACTTTAGTGAGATCCCTAGAGGTATCTCTACAGTATGTCTAGGTATGTCCCTAAGGTTTAGTATAATTATAGGTTATAGTCCTAGAATTATGGTAATGATATTAGAATTAAACCTAATATGTTAGATATTAAAGTTACTCCCCCTTTATTATGTTGTTTTCCTAGCATGATTTTTTCCTCTCACAATGTTCTTTTTGGGTTTTAGACGATGGCTAGAACCCAAAGGAATAGTTTTGATCAATGTAATGGAAAATGCAATGATTGTCCTCCCGAGCAACCAAATATTATGGAAATGGAGTAAAAAAATCTTATTGATATACTTACACAAGCTATGAATCATTCTGGATTTCCAAATGATCATAGAAAGGAACAATTTTCTATTGAGTCCTTCATGAGGCAACGTCCACCGTCTTTCAATGGGTCTTCTGATCCACATGTTGCTGAACAATGGATCAGTACCATTGAAAAGATATTTTCCATACATCGCTGTTCAGAACATGAAAAAGTCATTTTAGCTTTTTACCATTCAGAAGGCGAAGCAGACCAGTGGTGGAATCTAATTAAGAATACAAGGCCCAAAGATGAAATTGAATCCATGGAATGGGACGAGTTCAAGAACTTGTATTTGAGTAAGTACTTCCATCATATTCTTCAAAAAAATATGGAAAAGTAGTTCCTTGAGCTTAAGCATAAGGAAGATGATTCTATTGGTATATACGAAGTTAATTTTACATGACATTCATGGTATGCATCTGGCTTTATCATCCAACCTAAAAGTAAAGTTGATCGATTCTTTAGTGGCTTAAAACCAAGTCTTCGAAGGGAATTAGATATAAGAGACTTTAGTAGCTATGAAGAAATTCTGAGTTGTGCTATCAAGGTAGAACTGGAATTTTTTGTAACATATCCATCTCATGGTTTTGATAAGAAAATAAATATGGCGTTCAAGGAAAAGCCTTAGAACAATGGTGAAAAGAAGGAGAATGTTTCTTTATGCTCAAAGTGTGGAAAGAAGCATGGTGGATATTGTCTAAAAGGTACTATAAAATGTTTCAAGTGTGGAAAAGAAGGTTATCAAGCATCTTAGTTCCGAAGTAATGGGAAAAATGTTTCTAATGGCGTGGATAGAGATAAGACTACAGAGAACGCTCCACCAACACTTCAATGCTTCAAGTGCAAGGAAATGGGGCATTATGCTAATCACTGCCCTAATATAAGGGTTAATGATGATCAACGAGAGTAACCACTTAAGGCAAAGGACAAAGGGAAGTCACATGCGATCACTATTGGAAATGTTGAGTATGAAAATGATGTAGTGGAATGATTATGTGTTTATGTAACTGGATTCAAAAATAATGTTGTGGAATCTAATTTATAGTACTGTGGAATATTGGAATATCTATGTATTGGTTTATTATGGTTTTCAATATTATATGGTACTAGTAACCATGAAAATAAATTCAAATATTTTGGAAAGCAGATGATATGTGCATAATGAAGGGATATGGAGAAAATAATATTAATGAGCTCATGACTGATATAAGGACAAAGTGATATCATGGTATGAGTATATAGAAATTTTGGGATTTTGGTATGTGGAAAGAGTCAACTTTTGACAGCACTCATGTTTTCACTGTGGTTCTATGGAAATACATGATTAAGGTATTCACATGTTTGGAATGTTACCAAAAATATATATCTTATGATATATGGGGGATAAATGATGGTATTCATGTGCTTGTTATGTGACCTTTCAAGTAATTGTTTTCTTTATACTATGAGATTGGGAATATATATTTTGGATAAGCCTAACAATTGGAATGGATTATGTTGGACATCAGATACTATTGTTTAAGGATATAACTTTTTTCGATATTATTTATGGAATGTTATAATAGTGTAGTTTTAGAAAAAGTGACAACCTGCAGGACGGGCGACAACCCGTCGTGTCAGACAAGGATGCGGGAATCGAACCCACAACCAAAGTGCGACAGTCCTTTATCACCTACCACTGGCCTATATGAAGTCCCTGGTTAGTAGAAACTGGTTTTATTTTATTAAGTGGTATGATAGATGAAGTATAAGTCCATTTTTGGAATCATATAAGATTAACCTCACCATAGATGGACTTGTGTATATTTGATAACTTTTGATAACCTTTTGTTTGAGACATATAGAATGACCCATCATTCTATCACATGATCTGCTAATACTTCACGAATGAAAACATCAACTTCATTTCTTTAAGAGATGGAGTGGAAATTGTTGAAGGCATGAACAACGGTGAGATTATACCGAAATAAAGTAAGTATTTCTTCTAATTCAAATTATTCATCTTTAGGGAAATGATCTTGAAAACCAAAAATGTTGTCCTAGTGCCCTTATATTAGTTAAATCAGATGGTACCATAGATAATCACAAATTTATGGCTTTGTGATTGTTGGATTTTTCATAGCCATGTTCTCTACCACTCTTCATCAAAACATGATGGATAGATTTCTCTTCCATATCCATATTTTCACCTATGTTCTCCTATGTGGAAACCCAGTGATGAGTTAATTTGGGTTACCGATATGTTTCATACTTAACTTTTTAAAATTATGTTTTTGTATTCCTCTTTAGGATGTGGGTTTCTATGAAAGAAACTTTCGAGTAGTAAACCATTTAAAACCCCGATGAATTTCGAGGGCGAAATTCATTTTAAGGGGGTAGAATGTAACACATCGAGTTTTTATAGGATATATTCTTTTTAATTTCATTCATATAATTTGTTGTGCACTACACCAAGATTATCATGCACTATACGCAACACTATATTAGCTTGTAGTATACACAAAACTATTCATGGATCGTGTTACACACAATTTCATGTTCGTTTGATAAAAGTTATTTTACACAAGATTGAGTGTGTGTATATATATATATATATTCAATGTATAAATGAAATATTGTGGGATTCTATTATATGCAACAACAAATGAATCTTGCACTACATGCAACCCTAACATGGCTTTCATTACATGCAATCGCGACCTTCCACGACAGCCTGTGTTGTACACAATACCGAGTATCTCTAAACAATGATATGTTATTTAAATATTATATAAACTAGCTGTTATGAATAGTAATACCCACTTTTTGAAATTTCATAAATTTTATCTTTCAAAATATACTTCATTTTTTGATTCTGAATATCAAAATTACCTAGGGTGAACTTTTGATATTTTTCTGAAAACTTTCAATTTTTTATGAATAGTGAAAACACTTGGTTACTATTTAAAACCTGAATTTTTATTTAAATAATTATTTATTTCATTTAAATTTATTTTACGTAAAAATTGATACATAATACCTATATAAGTTCAATTTAATTCATTGGAGTCATTTTATAGTAATTTTAGATATATAAAAATTTTATTGAACTTTTCGTCGTCTTTTACCCACCTCCTAGGAGCATTTCCAATTGTACATAAAACATCATTTTACTGCTTCTATGAGTTGAATTTCAGAAATCCGAGAGACATGGTCAATATCAATGAGTAAAATGTGGTTCAATAAGATAAAAATAATTTTTGGTGAATAGTAACTTTTTACTTTTATTTACCACGTTTAAAAGTAAATAGGGTAATTAAGGATAAAAATGATATTATTTTTACCCTCAAACATGTCCTAATTATATTTGATAAGTTTAATTCAACCAAAAACAACTTTAGGAATAAAATATTACCCTTTAGGTCCACTTGGATTATATTAGGACAGGTATTATTATTTTATTTAAAGAAGAGTTAAAAGAGTTAAAATCAATGTTTAATAAATAAAACATTTTTAATATAGGTTTATACATAAGATAAATGCAAATATAAATATTTATTAGAAAGATAAAAATATTTCCTACATAATGGTATTTTATTTATAATTTTTAGACATTAAAATATTTAATTTATTTATGACACAATGATGATGCAGTAATTACCTTATTAATGAAATATTGACATAATTGATGTTATAAGTACCCAAATAAATGTAATTTGACACTTTTTATGAATTACACTAACTTTATAGATTACTATGACATGTTAGTATTTATTTAATTAATTTGTTTCGAACTAATCATGCTGTTATGATTTTCACAAAAATCAATGACCAAATAGTGTTAAAATTGACATAAAATAGTTTTTAAAACAAATATTATGTTATTAATTGATATTATATTCCAAAAAATCAAAGGTTCAACAAAATATCTTATATAAGGTTATATATATTAATATTGAACCACTTGGGGTTCTTTTTTCTTGTTATAGTAACTTTATTAACAATATAGTGTAAGAAAACAAGAAGACACGGTAAAGGTTAAATTATTTAACTTAGAGTTAAATCTAAATGATAAGGTTAAAATAGTAACCTAAACTTCTCCAAAAACTATTTGTTGAGATTATTTAGACCCATTCCCACTTTTTATTCTAAATAAATCAATTTTGAGCTATTACAAACCGAATATGACTTTATTATAAAATAATATTACATGTTTTTTCTATGGTCCCCCTCTCCTCCCTTATAAAAGGGCACCTCCTCCCTCTTCTCTTTACACAATTTTGATCTTTCAATATTGTCCAAAACCTGCCCATTTTCCATCTCAACTTTCCTATAAACATTATAGAGGTGTTGATCTCATCAAAAGACCAAGTATAGTGCCTTAAGAGGAAGCTTAAAAGCGGTGCGTCGAAGAAGAGCTAATCTCTTCTACCGATTCTTTCAAGTTGTCTTTCTTCTTCAACTTCTTATTATTTATTTGTTTCATTATAAAGTAATAAAATCAGTATCACTAATATACTGATATGTTATTATAAATATGAAACATCCCCATTTCACCTTTTATCCATCCTACAGAAAACAAAATCATCGCGCGTGCGTACGTATGGAATACCGTCTCCATGCCGTGGTGTAATCTGTTTTTCCACCACCACCTTACTTGTATGGGTATAATGGTGTAAGGAATGACTATATATAGTTATTATAACATCATACTGATTCTGAGATATTATATCATCCACTCCAATTCAATTCAATAATTATGAGAACGATATCATCACTCGTGCATATGTACAGATTACCATCTCCACGACGCGATGAGATTCATTCTCCATGTTAACCATTCAAGAATGATTATAAAGTATATATAATGAATAATAATTAAATATATGACATGATAAATCTACTGGATTTATTCATATATATATGTCATCTACTTACTTCCATTCAACTAAATAAGGAAAGGAAAACAGTGTTCATGCGTACGTACAGCCTACCGTCTCCATGAACAATGTATTTCATTTAATTTATCTATCTATTATATATATATAATGAATATATATGTGATATATAAATCATAATTTATATTATATAAGTAATTAAATCATCATATAAGTAATAATAATATCGAGAACAACAAGTCCAAACATGTACGGTAAATAAAACGATTTTACCGAAAACGCAGCTTTAACGTGGAATTTACAAAATAACGAGTAATATAAAGTCATAAGTGAACCATATATGATATCATAACAATGAATATGATTAAGTAATAAGTAATTACATTATTTAAATCATTATACAGGAGTTTTGGATACGTATGAAGCATATCAGACCTAAGGTAAGGGATAATTATTCCAATCTCATTCTTATCTGAGATTGTTTATTCATAAGTATATACTGGGGTTATGTTTTTTATCCATGTCCATATGTTCTCAAAAAAAATTCATAAAATGTTTAATTTTCTTCCATGTATTTTTAAATTCATTTTTACACATTTTAATTTTACCACATCATACAGAAGGAATCCTTCTTTTGTTTACCATATGAGGTACGTATTGACTTTTTAGGAAAAAGTACGAGAAGAATGTTTTTTAACTTATATGGCATGAACATATTTTTACAATTTCATAAAGCCTTATTTTCATGAAGCTTACTCTAAAATATTTAATGAATATTTTCAACAAAATCCTTTTCTTTTAAAATTTCATGGAATTTTTGGAAAAGAAAATTATTTTGAAGAAGAAAGGATATTTTCCTCAAGAATTCATTTCAAGTGTTTTATCAAAACCATTTTTTCATCTAAGATGGCATTATTTCATATGTTTATATTTCAAATATAATGTCTCTATAATTTACTTGGTTTTACATTTCATATGATGAAATTATATCCATTTGTTTTATATGGAATATGTTAATATGGGATGATGTTTATGAAACCAATTTTATTCTTTGGGTTTTGATGAATGATTTATGATTGTTTTGTGGAACACGAAAGAATGATTTCAATATGAGATGGGTGGGACCTATATCTCCCTCCAATGCATTGGGTAATGATTTATGTCTCATGAGATATACATGGCTGGAATGATAAGTTAATCTGGTTTAGTGATACAGGACTAGAATGAGGAGTGAACTCGATTCATAAAGGGACTTTGTCCACTAAGATGGTCTTGGTAGCAATGCCTTGGCTAATATGGAAATCATATCATGTGCTTAATGGTTTTCCACAATTACATGTTTTTTCCCATACTATTTTATCATTATTGATGTTCCTTTATGATATATGCTTTATGTACTTCCAAGAGTTATGTCTTTGCTCAAGATTTTGATGTTTAGATTTTATGTTCATGTTTTTGCATTCAAATGTTTAGGGATTGTTTTATGTTCTCTATGTTTACCCTTACTGAGAATTTGAGCTCACCCTTTTTATGTTTTCTTTTCCCCAGAATATAAATAATGGTTTTAGGTAAGAAAACAAAAGGGTAAGATCTTTATGGGAGATGTTGAAGATCTTTCACCATGATTCGAAGATTATGTTCCAAGTTTCCAAAGACACTAAACTATTACGGTCCTTTGGTGTCTGTTTTTTTTATTTATTAAGTATTCTAGAAAAGTATTGTAATGTCCATGTATGTCAAGATTGGGTCTCTACAACAATGTTGTGGAACCTCAAGGTTCTCATCCTAGAAGGGAATTGTAATGACCTTTGAGTATGACATATACTATTAGAACATTATCACATAAAATTGAATATATAGGAACGATAAAAATTTGGTATAAAAGCTAAATCAATAATTTAAACTTTTAATTATGTACTAAATAATTTGACTCAAGGTAACCAACCCCAAAAACTCTCACTTTCACTAGATCCAACTAAAAAATAACTTTTAGTCTACTAGCTCTCACATCATACTCATGAATCTTATAAGATAAATCCTTTATCAATGGGTATTCAACATTTTCTTTTGTAGATACTCTTAACACTAAAACTATACCTCATTGATAAAAATACATCAATAGATGAAACTTCCTACGTATGTGATTTTTTTCTTTATTGTGACCTTGGATCCATGGAGAGATCTGCTACAATAGTATTATCAGAGAATATTGTGATTGTGTTTTTACTTCTAGAAACCGCATCAAGCTCTTGGATTTTTTTGAATCCAATCTTCTTCTCTGGCTACATAAAAAGTCATAATACACTCATACTCCACTATAGAATCAATAAAAACTAGATACTTTTAACTCTTCTTCTCACAACTCCTCCATTGATATAAAACATTTATCCATAATGTAAAATAAGATCATTTTGATCTATATGAAAGATAGAATCCGTATAAAACCTAAGGACTAGCTCATCATATCCTCATTATACCAAAAAAATATCATTAGTTCACCTCAAATACTAAAGGATAATCTTGACAACACTCCAATGTTCTTCACCTAGATTTTCCTCATATCTTTCTACCATGTTCAAAACATTAGAATCATAAAAAATCATACATAACGTAGAATACATGATAGATCCTAATGTATATGTTTATCAAATCTTACTCATTCTCTTTATTTCCTTTGGTGTCTTTAGAAACATTTTATTGGAAATATGTATACCATGTGACATAGGAAAAAAATACCATATTGGATTATTTCATGCTAGTCCTCTTCAGAATATGGTCAATATATGTACCATGAAATAGTCCATGCGTTATCCTCAATAAATATCACCCTTGATCATTATCCCTTTAATGTCGCATTCTTCACCTAATTCCATCATGTAGAATCACATTATTAACCATGCCTTAACCACTTGTAAATTGGGTATACCATTTATAATTAGTATTATGTCATCCACATATAGTACATTGTAATAAACTATACTCACACTAAACATCTTTTAAATACATTTTCCACCTTCAATCTTAATGAAACTAAATTCTTGCATGGATTCATCAAATCAAACATTACATGAAATGGATGATTGATTTAATCCATGTATGGATCTCTATAACATGCATAACTGTTTTTGATTTTTTGGGGTCACAAACCCTTCTAGTTGTGTCATGTACACATCCTCTTTAAGGTTACCCTAAAAAAGGTAGTTGTGACATCCATTTTCTAAATATCATAGTCATGTTAGGCTATAATGGAAAATAATATTATGATGTAATAAAATGAAGAAACTAGAGGAAATGTTTCATCATATTCAATACCTTAAAATTTTATAAAACCTTTTTCCACTATAATTTCATTATTAGTATTTAATTTACCTACCATGTTCAGCTTTCTACTCATTTCCCATTTACATCCAAAATGTTTTAGATGAAATCTTGGATCGATCGTACCGCAAACATGGTTTTGATACATGAAATTAATCTCATATTTAAGGGATTCTTTCCATTGTGTAGCTTTTGAAAACTATACTACCAATTTTTAGGATTAAGGATAATTATTTCCAAATAAAAATTAGTCACCATCATCAGGGATGAGAAAATCATATCTTTCTGGCTCTTCTATGGGGACCTATAGAATTAGTTCTTGTACTAACTCTTCTATATCTTAAACATAAAAATAATCCATGTAAATCATTATCCCATTATCCTCTTTGGGGATGTTCTCCCTATCAATAATTATGGACCTTCTTGTGACAATAAATTACTTTTCTATAGGGCGGTATAGGTTGTATCATCTTATTTTCATATGATTCCTTATAAAGATGCAATTTATACCTTAGGGTGATATTTTATTAAATAACCAAACCTTAATTAATGAATCTAAAACCCATGATCAAAAATTTTAAATAATAGGTTTCTTCTACTCCACAACTTGAAGGGAATGCCATTTTCAATTTATTGGGCACCCAGTTTAGTAAATATTGTGATTCATATAACTAATATCCCTAAAAGTATAATGGAATTATTATGTGACTTATTATCAACCATAACATGTAAAAAAATGTATAGTTCCTCCTCTCACTAACATCGTTACACTGTGATGTATATGGTAGAGTGAGTTGAACTAAAATATTATACTCTCATAGAAATTTAGTAAAGTATTGGATAAGAGATCACCACCTTTATCTAATCAAAGTTTCTTTATTGCCTTAACAAATAAGTTCTCAACCTCATTATTGAACTACTTTATCATCTCAAAGGGTTCATAATTATTACTAATTATGTATATATAACCATACATTCTCATGGCATTAGTAAAAGTAATAATGTATGAGAATACACTTCTATCCTCTACCTGAAAAGTTCCTAAAACATAGGTGTGTAATAAATCTAAAAGATTATTGGCACTTTCTCCTTGGAAATAAAAGTTATGTTTGGCCATATTACCTTTTAAACAATTATTACATGTTTCATGTGTCTTAGTATCAATATATTCTAAGTAACCATATTGATAAAGCTTTTTAAAACACATTTCATTTACAAGACCAATATAGTGATTCCATAAGTGGTTGTTATATGATTCACAGATATTTATTTCATTTTCTATTTCAAATATTTGGATTTCATATTTAATAAATAAATACCATTATTCAATTGTCCCATATTATAACACATTCTATATTTATATAAGTAGCTTCCATTATTTCTAAAGATAAAAATAAATCCATCCATGTTTACACAAGAAATGGAAATAATGTTAATTTAAATGCTTAGAACATAATAAAAATTCTTCAAAACCAAAATCAGTTTAAGAGACAATGTGAGATGGTAGTCTCTAATATCTATATCATCCATCCATACTCCATTGGAAGAAAATAGATCCACATTATCTTTTATAATATTCTAAAATATATTTAGTTTTTGTATTTAGATAAAAATGTGAGTAACACATGTAGTATCAAATAACCAACATGTAGATATGGAAAGGTAAAGCTCAGTAATTAATTCACATAAAACACCACCTTTCATCATTAGATGTGTTAAATTCATCTTCTAATAGACCTTCTTACCCTATGAAAAACATACTAAATTTGAGTCTTTTCCCTTCGTTTGGATATTTTCGTCTTAGAAGGATAGGGCATCAAAGTTACACAATATGTATGTAACCATGTCATGTATTTGATAAATGGAATTATGGGAAACCCTTTGTTCTCATCCGCGAGAATATAGGAACCACAAGGAATGTATATTGGTTACACAATGTTTATTAATTTAATCTATGTTCCTATAAGTCTATTTATACATGTTAATCCACTCTTTTGGAATCATAGGTCCAATTTCATCGGATAAATCTGATGTTTTAGGGGATTTAGATGCGAAAAAATAGTTCATGATTTGTATTTGGTAATTACATAATATGTACTTTGGTTTTTTCTGGGATGATCCTTTGGAACCTCTAAGTAGTGTTCTTCAAATGTATCTTTTTTGTAACCTTAACTGATTACTAGTTTTGTTTGCATGAAATAATAAAAGAAGAAATGATAATTTTCAAATATTAAAACAATTTTATATATATAATAAAAATGAAAACACATAAAACCATTAAATGAATAATAAATAATTATAAATTAAACATGTGATATCTCTGATAGCACTTGAAGCTTCGGGGAGCAGTGGAGGAATCCTTTTATGGTTTGAAAAACATGGATTTTAGTTTTAATTAACATGAAATAATATTCACATAAGATAAATAATTCACGTGCAATGAAAATTTTAGATTACTTAACTAGATTGAAATAATGTAACCAGAGGAGGAGGATATTCACATGTAATTTATATTTAATTTATGAGAAGATATAGAATTACGTCAACATGTAATTCCCTCTTCAATGATTATTTTATTAACTATATTTCATTTTAATTATTTTTTTCTATTTGATATATGTGTAAAATACCTCTAGAGGTGATCCACTTATGTTCCAAAATCAATGAACATCATCATACAATCATCATGTTCTAGTAGGCCAGATCCTGATTATTTGTGTTGTCAGTGGTTGATCACTATAGTATTCTTATCAAAGAAGGAAGAACACTTGATACTCTCTTAAAGTCTTGAGAGAGGAGAAAGAGATATCTCATTATAGATCTCTATATCTCTATCTATCATTTTTCACATTAAAAGGGAGTCATGGAATGTGATATAATTAGATATTTTTTGTGGTAGGTATTGGGTTGGAAAATCACACACAAACCCCTTACCTTATTTAAAAATCTTAGTTACCCTCATGTCCATTGAAATTAATAATATTATTATTGATCACTTGACATTTTCAAAGAATTATGAATATAAATAAATACCATTTAAAAATTTTCAAATCTGACCATAAAGTTTGGTTTTCTTTACCTCATCAACATTTATCGATCCTTGAATAATGACTATTTTAAAAAATAATTAACATTGTTTTATTCTACTGTAAATATAATAAATATCATATTATCCAAACATAAAAATATATATTATTATTATTCAAATAACATACTTTTTTTCAAACAAATTATGATTAAATTATGATGATAAAACAAACCCAAATAAATTATATTTATTCTTATAAGTTATATTAATTACTTGAATGTAATTGTGATTGTGGATGCACTATGCGTGTAACCCCCTAGGCCTCTTTATCAGGGGCATGGGAAATAATCACCTAAAGTCCAAGGTTAGTAAATAGTAACATGCCAACACAACCATAGGGAATGAAAGTTAATGTTGCAATGAAATAATACCTCCAATAAACACTTAACCATGTAATGTAATCTCTTTATCATGATATCTCATATAAATAAGGTTACATCCATTGTCATCAACATATATTCTCAATTTCTTTTTCCTTGAATTTATATAAATGAACTCACCCACCGAACAGCATGGCCATGGATTTATGCAGGCAGTTCCATTCACATCAAAGAGACTGAGATATAAACTATCATCGAGTGATTTAAGAGATAAATCCTTCCTTGAATTATCCATTAATTCAATATCACTCATGAAACACCCAATGTATCCTACCACACCACGAGTGGATTTCACCAAAATAATTTCCAATAAATCAAAGTGAACAAGTCAATATATCCATTAATAATAATATAAAATTATAAGGGTCAATACACATGTATGTATGTAGGAAATTCCAATGGCACATAGAAATGGTGATTTCATATTGATGGGTCTATTCTCAAAAACGTTTTATATTAGAGATTACCAAATGTAATCACCATGACAAGGTGTGTCAATGTCAAATAATCCTCAAACCCCTCATTGATTGTATCATCTATATCCCATCAAAAAATATCATTTGGGAATAGAAAATGGTTAAAGAATAATAACGTGAAACATTTAGGTTCACATCAAAGTAGGGAAATTCTACGACATTTCATCATGAAATGTATTCTTAGAACATTATCCCAAACAATCTTCATTTATAGGAACAATAATAATGTAATAAGAAAAAACTATTAATAATAAAGACATGTAATCGAGTACTAAAAAATTTGGTTTAAGTGAACTGAATCAAATAACTAGTAATCACTCAAAATTAGGAATAATCACACACAATAATTCTATTTTTATCTTACTAGATCCAAGTCATGCATTGGAATAAATATGTTTTGATACTCTTTTAAATTTATCTCATCTTAAAATAAGAAAAAAAAATAACATGAAATCCTGAGAATGAAAATAAATTGGATGTGGATTCTGGGGTAGAGTATTATCATAAGAGTTTACTCCATCACCCCCACTCAACTATACCCCCCCACCCCATCAACAAAAATCACACCACTCACACATCCTTTTCTAATTATTATTTATGTCTCCTCCTCCCCTAAAAACCCACCATTAAATGTTGACCTCATATTCAAGTTGGAACGCCTTACAAGACACATCATCTCCACACTCAAGCTAGACAAGCATCTAATACATCAACACCCCCACCTCCCCATCACTATATTCCTAATCAACCTCCCCAATGGACCCGTCTCCATAGTGCATGCCAACACTATCACCTCCTCCCTCATCCAATGTTACATCTGCTCGTCCCCCTCACCCATCCACCACTAGGGATACGATGCCACCACAGCATAATTATAATATATTTGATAAATCAATTGACCTAAATATCTATTTTGAACTACCCTTGAAAAAGTAATTATAAGTTTGTATCATATTTAGTATTTATTATGCATAGCTTTTTTGTTTTAATTCATCCCTATTATTTTATACACCAAGTATAGATCACATAAACATAGAGAGGAATAATTGATGAAAAATTTATTTATGTTAATTTATATAATTATCTATCAAGAGTCTATTTATTTATGTAAAATATGGTGTGATAGAGATAAATGGAAGGAAAAATATTGTCATGCATTTTCTAGATGATTGTTGACAACAAATTCAGATGGGAAATCATTATATTCACTTAGTTATGAGTTTTATCTATTTTAAATAATCATAATATCAATATGTGTTGAGAAGAGAACATTGGAATGATTTTCCCTTAGCTTAGAATGTTAACTAGAAGAATAGTGATATTCCCATTCTAGGTTATCTATAGGAACAGAGTTGAGTATATTGGATAAAACCTTTTAGCCTAGAGTAAGAACTCCTCTTATGTTTGATGCATGATAAAAAATCTAAAAGGGTAAAGAAGAAAATGAGGTTCTTACATTTAATATTATATAGTAGAATCAGTCACATACGTCAAAGATATTGATAAACATACAACATTTCTTGAATATTACCCTTTTGTTAATGGATGGAAAATTTATATAGATTTATTTTGCGTAAGAATGTAGTGTTTTTTTGGATAATTTTTATTGAAAGATATTATTCTTTTTGAATATGTTGATAAATATTAAAAGGATGTTTCGTCGTAAATATTTTCATACGGTAAATGTTGATGTTAAGTGATCAAGATACCTGGATGAGATTCTATGGTTTTGATGAAGTTGGTTTGAGGTAGCGGAATGTAATTAATTATCTCTAATTTCTATTTATATGTTGTTAGATATTTGGGATAATTGTGATATAGTTGAAGAATATTTATGGATATCATAACGTGACTTGGAATGAGTAGATGTGGCTCAAGATTCCCTAAGAGAATTTATATAAATATGGAGTTGAGTTGATGAATCTGGAGATGTGTTCAAGAAATTATGGAGTTACATATTACTGAATATTTGATAATAGACTCCATACATAATAGTTACTTAGAAATGTTGAAGGATACATAAGTGGATTTTTATGTTAAATATTTTGTGAAAAAATCCAATGTAATTAATACATAAGGCTTCTATAGTACATACATAAGGGTTCTCCAGTTCAGGAACAAAGGTTGATAAATAAAGGTACTTAAAGGGATGATCGAGAATTTAGAAAAGTATTGATTTTCTCTATGAGATCATAAAGTCAAAATACAATATACAAGATTTTATAGACCATACATATGGGTTGATTTAATTTTATAGTTGAGAATTTGAAAAATTAATGACCCACCCTATGATATGTAAGTGTACTTAAGACATACTAAAGGGTGGATTTTGTTGACAATTTGTAAAATTATTGAGATATTCTAAAATGAATGAGGGCCCATTCAAGGAATATTTAGGAGTTTCCTAGAGTAGACATTAGAATCATAAGCTCATACATAATTGTCATTATATGTTATAAATTGAGAATTTAGAAAAGGTATATACATGAGAGTCACTAGGGTTATACATAAGAGTTAAATATATTTTTTTCATTTTTATATAAGAGTAAATCTAAATGAAAATTATGGTTTTAGGAAGTTTATTTTTCAAAAGAATAATTTTGATGAAGAATTAATTTATATGATGTTATGTTGACAATAAATTTTGAATATTGTGATGCTTTGAATTACTTGGATTTTACATAATAATAATAAAGATAATAATTATGGAAAAAGACTATGTTGTGATGAGGGTTTCAAAAAATCAAGGGTTTCTACATATTCTCATGTAGAAAAGTAGTGACGAGAAGGTCAATTTTATTAATATTAGAAGGAAATTAAACACTGATATTTGTTGAAAATATTTTGGGGATCTATTTGTGATATATATGAGATCACTAATATAGTTCCCCCCTTTAACAGTCCAAAAAATGGTTTTTATTAGATAAAAGAGTGATGATGTTATAAGTGCATTTGTAAGTAGGTAACTTTTATATATGCTTAAAAAGCACCGATAAAAGTACATATTATGAGAACTAAAAAACATTGATAAAGGGGGGACTTTTATCAAATTGATTTTAGTACTTATAAAGGGTTACTTTATAAAAATATTTTTATCTTTTTTTTTGAATAGATAAATGATCCCATTATCATCACTTGAAGAATAATTAATAAAATTAAAGTTTATTAGTGCTCATAATTTTTATCATCACTAAACACCCACTTCCCCAGCTTTATGGGTGTTCTATATCAATCCATTAAAAGTACTACCTCTCCCACATGTTCTCTTATCAGTGCTCATATGCACCCATTATCATCACTCCCCTACCAACCCTCCACCCCTCCGATGACTTTAGCATCGATTTCTAGCCCTGCCACCTATGTATGTCGGGAGGTATTTGAACTTGAGACCTCCAACTCTGCACCCCTGTTCCCTTACCACTACTCCATTTTATTTTGTTCGATATTATATGATATATCTATTTTTTATATATATTTAGATACATATTTTTAACCATATTTTTAATCATATATTTTTATATAATTATTTTTAATAAATTTACAAAATATGTTTTTCTATGTTTGTTTGTTTATATGTGTTTATATTTATATTTACATTTGTGTAAATATTTAAATTTAAATAAATATATATATAATTATATATATTCATATATTTTTTCAAATACATTTAAAAATATATTTTTTGTGTGTGTTTCTATATATATATATATATATATATATATATATATATGCGTGTGTGCCTATATATAAATTTAAATATAAATTTTTATATTTATTTACATATATTATAGGTTAATGTTTATTTAATTATATTATAGGTTAATGTTTATTTAAATGTTTAAGAATATATAATTGAATAAATATATCTTTGTAAATATGCATATATTTCGATATCTATATACATATTCATAGAATATTATTTCATAAATAAATTGTATAATTTTTTATTTAAAATAATTTGAAAAAATATTTTTAATTAACACAAGGAATATATATTTAAGAATACATTTTATATGTAATTATATTTAAAATTTTCTTTATAAAAATAAATTTTTTATATGTAAATATTTGAACATTTGTTTATATATTTTATAAATAACACTATAATATGTCACAAAAATTAAAATTTCAAAACCATAATTTCTACATGAGTGTAACCCCTTGGAATAAATTCATTCTTTACTAAAAAAAGACAAGAATCCACTCATAAAGGAAACTTGAATCTCAACAAATATTAATGAAACTATATCCCAACTAAAAACATTGTTTTTGAGGATTTCCAAACATATTTTTACCTAAAATAAATAATTGATATAGTCCCCTGATCAACAGGGTGTTGTTATCTTCACATGATTTGATTTGATATGTGGTATAGCCAAAATGGACACCCAGATAAAGGGTTATAATTATTTGATGTTCTAGCCTCATTTTTAACTTATCGTAATATTTTAATTATTTTTCAAATTTTTCTTATCACCAAAATGTTATTAAATGTCTATTCTACAATACTAACTTGAAAATTATTAATTAATACTAAATTTTAATTAATTTAAAACGTTTTTTCTAAATATATTATTTGTTAACAGTAAATAAATATTGATCATTATATAAATAATATTTATAAAAATATATAATATCAATATATATATCAATATCAATATATTTATATTTAAAAATATGAAATCTAATTATATATATATTTTGAAGATCAAATTTTATTTGGGTTTAGAAAAATTGTTGATAAAGGTGTAGTTTTATAATCAATTTAATTGAAGATAAAATAATCCTTTATTAGATAAAAGAGATTTTATTTCTGATCATGGATTACGTTTCCTCCTCCCTTCATATTCTCTAAGAATGCTCTGACTCACCAGTATCATCATGGAAATGTTCACCGTCTCCGTGGTATATATCTTCTATGAATTCATCACACCCCCTATGTGTTTTACACTGATGGAGAAACCATCCTTGGTCTCTTCTTGCACCTACAAGAACTTTGGGATGAGTGCAACCATGCCTTGGATGAATTCATTCAGCCTTAAAGAGAGATGAAATTTTATAGAGAAGAAAGGGAATTGGTGCAGCTCACAGGAAGAGTAGGTTGAAACCTGAAGAAGAAATGTAGCGTGGGGGATGATGGTGAAGTGTGGAAATGGAGGGAAATACCATGAGGATACATTTAGTTGGAGGAATAGTTCTTTATATAATATAGAAGATCATTTATGTGTAAATATTTATGAAACATATGTTTGGGGAAGCGTTGATGGGGTTGTCCCTACTCAACTTCCAAGATCCACTGAGGCATTTTATATAGTTATCAAGTGAATTGGAGAATTTATTTTATTTAGAAAAGATGAGTTATCATATTAAAGTGAATGATCATGATTAGAATAAAAAAGAATGAAATAAAGAACACACAAGTGTAATATGCTTCTGGTCCTTGGGATCCTATGTGATCGGTGCGAACACAACTAGGAAATACTTTCTTATTCGTAAAACCATAAAAAAAATATAGACTCCATGTAAGAAAGGTGATGGAACAGAACAAATATACAAGGAGGCCAAACTTGCTAAACCAGGTGGTTGTGACGAACCCCATCACATGGAGTTAATATCATCCACACCTATATGGACTTATAAATTCACTCAATAACAAAGGATTCAATGAAGGATTGAAAATTGAAAGGAGTGAATTGGTTATAGAGACAGATTTATTTACCTAAATATAGTTATGATGAACACGTCAAACCATCAACAAACATTTTGCGCATAACGATCATCCATGTTATGTTTTCCATCATAATCATCACTAAAACTCCAGCATATGATTTTTCAAGTTCTAGAAGACCAGATCTCTAAGAACCAGCAAACCATGAATAAGAGTGTGAACCTTAGCCTCCTCTATTCTTCCATATTACCAAAAAACCAAATGGTTTTATATTATTGGTATGGATCCCACCAAACATAAAATGAACAAAATGATCCAAACCAATGTGCCATGTAGATGAATATGAGTACTGCATTGATTTCACGTCAGAGGGAGTTAGGGGGGCTAGGCAGAACAACTAGATGAAGGATGTGTGGATGACCAAAAGGGTAAATATAGTTTATATAACCATGAGTGACGTAGTTTGAAGGTACATGTGGGTGTACCGAATTGGATGAATGGTGAAAACACTAATAATCAATGTGGAGAAGAAACCCACCCGAGATCCACCATTGTTTTTTATCAAAGATAATCATTTGTCCAAAATCAATTCGCTGATAAGGAAAAAATCAAGAATAAAAAATAACTATAAATAAAATTTGAGATGAATAAATTCATAAAATATATTTTCCATAGTAGTATTCACATAACCCCCTAAAAGATATGAAAAATATACAATTAATAATAAAAATTATATTTGAGTTTCAACATATTGAAAAATGGTAATGAAAAAATTAACAAACATCCACCTTAAAGTTTAAATGATTCATGTTTAAGATGGTGTTCTCAAAATTTCTAATATTTAACTGGGACAAGGTTCATATTATTTTCAAAGTGGTTAAATTTATATAGGGGAACATCCTTAGTCAAACTATTAGCTATATTATCCCCTGTCTATATCTTGGTGACATACACAGTCCCAGATAAAATAATATCCCCAAAAATGTGAAGTCTAATGTCTATATGATTCAATCTACCATAAAAGACATAGTTTTTAGAAATACATAATCCAGGAAAACTATAACAATGTACTATAATAGTATAAGTAGATAAATACAACTCATGACCAATATCATTAATCCAAATTGCTTCCTTAATTCATTTAGTAATGTCTATATACTCTTCCTCTATGGTGGAAAGAGAAACTATTGATTTCATGTTACATTTCCAAGAAATGGGACCACCATAAGAAAGGAAGAAAACCCATTAATTGATTCATGTGTTTCTATATTGGTACCATATTCATATTCATCAAATCCAAAAATTTCATCATCATAACTACAATTTTTTCCATAACAAATTCATAAACAAAAAGACATTGAGACATACCTAAGAAGCCATTTTAGATCATTCTAGTGTGATTTCCCAATTTTTCTCATAGACCAAGTTAGAGGACACATAGAAAAAGAAATATCTGGTATAGATCAAACCATTTCATATATAAGACACTCAACAACATTAGTATAATGGATCTTTCTCGTAAAATAAATCTTAGATTCCCTAATAGGGGATTATCTTAAAGACATGATAAAGTGTTGAACTAAAGTTATGCCTATAGGATTGATGTGATCAAACTAGTATCATTTTAAAACAATTTGTACCTAAACATGATGAGATAGAAATAAAATTATTTCTTTTTAATGGCTAATTACTTCTATTCTAATAATCACTATTTCATTTCCCAAATCCTTCATTTCAAAGGCATAATTCAATTGGGTTTTCATATGGAAAATTAATTTCATGTACTTAAAAAAACTAGAATTTCATCAACATACAATAGAAGATAAATCATTTCATTCATAAAATGTTTTCAATAAAAAATGCATCAAAATTTATTCTATTGAAATAATTTACAATCATAAATGCATCAAAACATTTGTATCATTTACAAGAAGAATAATTCAAACCTTACAAATAATTTTCTTATTAGAAAAAATTATTCAATTAAAAATTATTTTAAAAACCTTCATGATGTTACATATATATGGTTTCAACAAATTTACCATGCCAAATAGGTTTTAACAAATAAATTTTCTATTTAGAAATCATATTTAGTTGCAAAATCAAGTAAAACATGAATAGATGATTTTTTAACAACTGGGATAAAAATATCATCATAACATACTCCCTTAAGCTAAAGGTACCCCTTAGTGACTATCCATGCTCTAAAAATAATTTTTATTTTTCTAGTTCTATCTTCATTCTTCTTGAGGATCCATCTACAACCTCTAAACTTTTTATTTTGAGGTTTATTTATAAGAGTCGAAATTATATTTTTAGAAGAGAATTAATATCATCCTTCATCATAGTGAGCCACTACCGGCACAATATTTATTTTAAAACTAGATTAAAGTATTGCAGATCATCAATACACACATCTTCAGAAACAATAAAGCCATAGAAAACCATGTCTGCATGGATGAATTGAGTAGGGGGGTCTAATATCCCTCCTCTCTCAGCCTTTCATCAACTAGTATCCTCTACAATCACTAACGTCTTCATTAGTTTCATAATCAGATTCCGATTCACCCTCAAGTTTTGATGGGTGAGGAGCAGGGGAAAGTTTATGTTCTGATGTGTCCTAAGATTCAGGACCAACTTCAACACCCAATGGATTGGGTTTACAGGTCTCTTTGGACTCAACCGTCTTCTTTTGAGGAAGAAATGACTCTCTAAACATGACATCATGAATGATAGTACATTTTTGATAACCTGGTTTGTCTAACCAAAACTTATACCCCTTAACACCCACTAGATAACCAAAAAACACTTGATGACCATTTTTTACTACTTATCATTTTTAGAGTGTACATATGTTGTGGATACAAAAAACCCTAAGTTGAGAAATACTGGGATTTTTTTCCATAGTTCTTTCATTATTTTAAAGGAATTTTCTGAGGATGAAAATATATTAATTGGTTACAAGATTGTAGTAATATCCTCAACCCAAAAGGACTTGGGATTGGAGGAATTGTATTACATACATCTAACACTTTCTTAGATGGTCCTATTTATACCCACAACTAACTCATTCTATTGTGATGTTTTTCCAATATTCATAGACTAAAAAAACCCACAAAGATATAGAATTAAAAAAATATAATAGTTAGATTAACCAAACCATTACTAGTTTGAAGATATTTTAACATCATACCAGACTCAGTCTCAACACTATCCTTCTAATTATTGAAGGTTTGAAACAAATCAAATTTTTGGTTTAGTTTTTATATCTAGAATTTCATAGAGTATTATTTTATTAAGGTCACAAAGTAATAGCCTGCACACAAGAGGAATTCCTAGAGGGTCCCTAGAGGTCAGAGTGTACAGACTCTAATGGGTTTCTAGATTTTTAGGATGAATTTATAAATCTAACACTTTGGGATTTAACAAACACACAATACTCATTGAAATGAAGAGTTCTAGGGTTAACATCAGTTAACAAAACTTTTTTTCTAATTTCACCTAATCTATTGGAATGAACATTCCCTAGTCTTCTATGCCATACAGAATTATTAACTAATTCTTTAACATTTGGAACATTTATTTATAGTATTTGAGTCCTACCTTCTAACACATACAACCCATTACTATGGTTTACATTAAAAAAAATAAGAGATACACGGGTTATTCTAAGACAACCACAACCAGAAATTATTTTGTAACTCTTTTAGTCTGGAAATAATAGAGAAACATGGTTTCTTTTAAGCTCATGTACCCACCTAACCTCTTCAAAAATTGTAACTAGTCTGTCATGGAGTTCTAAATATATATAACATATACACATAATTTGATAGCTATTGTTATTCCCTATGTAGTCACTTACCAATTCATTCACTCTTATCCATGTGATGGAATCCCTATTCAGATATATATGGAATGATCATTCTAAATCTAGGATTTATTCCTCAAATCCAAGAGAATATGTAATATTAAAAAAATCATCCATGTCAATGTCTTGTACAATTAACAAAGAAAGGTCCCTATTATTTTCATCATATAAATTTTTTCTAGTATTTCAATTACATTTCATATTACTAGGATTCTTGCAATGAAATCATTTGAACACATTACTATTAAACTCTATATAAATTGATTTAGATATATGTTTTCTTGACCATCCCTTCTCTCACTAGTTATTTCTATTCTCAACTATGCCTGTAAAATTTAAACCTTTTGTTTCATTTTTAACAATTCCTTATTTGGATTTATTTTCCTAAAAAAGGATACATAACATATTCAAGAGTTAAAGATTATCTATAATATATCATAAAATATTTTAACGAAGTATATGATTTATACAATGAAGAAAAAAATAATTATTACTTGGTCATCAACCCTATTTCAATATCTATGTTGGATAAGTCAAGCATGACTCTATGGAAATATTCAAGATGTGACTTGACTGTAGTTCTAGTGTGCATTTTGAATGTATAAAGTCGCATTTTTATACAACCTTCAAAATAATAACTTATCCATTCATAATACTTCTAACATGGAACATATAGTAGTAGAAGATGGATCAAAAGCTACATCCCAAAGAACCTTATTGCGTAAAGGAAACAAAATGAGTCTTCGTTCCTTCCAAAGAATATCATCAGAAATATACACAAATGAAACACTAGTATATCCATCTGGGGATTGAGTGGTCACCTATTTATTGGGTACATCGAGAGAATCAATTAATTCATTATGATCTAATATCAAATTTTTCTTAATTTTATTTATATTAAAGTCGTATTGATCGTCATATTTTTTAATTTGAAACTTCATTGAACACATTCATAGAGAATCTGAAAGGATCAGATACAAATTTTTTAGGAAAGCATTGATCTGGATGTATCTAATCACATCCAATATCAAATGAGGAATTCTATATAGTTATAAAGTGAATTAGATAATTTTTCTTCTTATGAAAATATGAGTTATCATATTTAGCATAATGATCAGGATTATAATTGAAAAAAAAAATGTAATAAAGATCCCACAGATGTAATGTGCTTCATATCCTTGAGATCCTACGTGCATGGTGAGAACACCATTAGGTGATACATTCTTATTAAAAAAATAAAAACAAGAAAATAATGACTTTGTGCAATAAAGTTAAAGTATCTGAGAAACTATTCGAGGAGGTTGACCTTGCTAAACTAAGAGGTGGTGATGAACCCTGTCACATGAATTTAACACCATCCACACCTGTATAGACTCATAGACACACCTAACATTAATGGAATCAATGATGGATTGAAAACATAATATAGTTAATCACTCATAGAGAAAGATTTATTTAGAAAAATCTAGTTAAAATGAAGATATCAAATCATCATTAACCATGTAATGTGTAATGATCATCCAGGTGATGTTTCCCACCATAATCATCATTCAATCTAGACCAAATGACATGTATAATTCAATAAGACTGGAACATTGATCACCACTACACCAAGAACAGGAGTACGAATGATATTCTCATCTATTCATCAATATCACTAGAAAACTATATTGTTTTCTTCTTTCACTAAAGCTCTCATTGAACTTTAAATGAATTGAGTGAACCAATATAGTGCACCTTGGGGAGGAAGATGAGAAGCCCATTTGTTACATGTTATAGGGTGTCAAGAGGCTTTTATAGATCCATCAGATAAAGGATACATGGCCATCCAAAGGGAATAGGTAGATCGAATAATTTCATGTGACAAAGTTGGAAGGGACATGTGGGACCACAAGATTGGAGGAGGGTTGAAAACCCTGATCAATAGTGTGTTAAAGAAACACACCCATGATCCATCATAATCGTTTGATCAAGGATGCTAAATAGTCCAAAATACATTCTCTAATAATGAGAAAACAATCCTAAATAAAAAATCACTTCAAATAATTTTTGAGATAAATAAATTTTAAAAATATATTTTCCAAAATAATATTCACGTAACCCCCAAGTAATACATGAAAAACATTCTTTTATCGATAAAATATATATTTAAACTATAATATTCTGAAACATGGAAATGAAAAGATTAAAAACATAAAAACCATTTATGCATAGTGTATGCATACAAGTGTACATTATTTCAAAAAATGTATACATATTGTAAGCATATGGCCTGAATTTAATTATTTTTTTATTCTAGAATAGGAATGGGGGACAACAAAACTATATATAGAATATATTAATATGGTAATTTCATACAGTATACAATGTATGCATAATGTTTAAAATGTTTAACTATAGTTCCATTAATTATAAATTGTTTTTAATTATTTATAGAAAATATGGAAAAAAATTTGATGTAACATACATAATTATCTTGTTAAATGTCTATTTAAATAACTACTCGAGATGTATGATTCATGAATTCTACAAATATCCTTCATTAGTGTTAAAAAAGAAATTATTTTCTTACCACCGTTAAAAGACAATGCATTTTATCATCATAAAAAAATTACATGGATATGTTCAGCCCTCATCAGTGCTAAACAATGAACTGATCAATGGGATACTTTATCATCATTAGCTGAGTGGTGATAATGTTAGTGTTTATCATCATTATTCCTAGCATAGATAAAAGTCATGTTACAACAATATGCTGCTCCAATCATAGTATACTACATAAAGTACAAAATTCAATTTCAAATTAGTTTATGACAAAATGAAATAAAAATCTACTATGTAACAAAAATTTAAATTATTGGTTTATTAAATTTCATTGGTATATAAAATTTACACAAACATCAAAAAGATAAAAAGCATTAATGCTTTTTTGTCTTTGGCCCACGACCCCTCTCAAAAGAGCATGATCATGATATTAGTTGCTCAAAAAACCCCCATAACCTTATAAAAATAGTGTGCCTATATAAAAACAAAATTATAATTTTAGTAATAATATAAAAAATAAATAAATAATAAATAATAAAAAATGCATTAATAAAATGTCAATTTAAACCTAAAACATTCACTTCTAGTCATACTAGGCACACCATGTGTCAAATTAATGTTTAGTAAATTTATATATGTAATAAATTATTTATGGATCATTTGATTAATTTATCTTCAAAATCTTAGTTCATTTGTTTTATTTTTTGGTTTTTGATGTATTTTTTAATCTAAAGTGTTGATTTTAAACTAAAAATAGACACTTGGAGTCATTCTGAGCACACTATATTTCATATTAATGTGTGGTTAATTCTTACATGTCAAAAATAATTTGCTGGTAATTTTTTATAAAGTATTAAGAGAATATTAATTAATTTCATTTGTTTGAATTATATGGCCTGTGTTTTGAACTGAGATGGAAATTTTAAATAAAAACACAAACTTTGATCCATAACGAGTACACCATGTTTTGGATTGACATGTGGCTGATTCCACCAAGTCAAAAATGACTTAAATAATATTTAAATAATATATCAAGATAATAAAAGTGTGTTTGTAAGGTTTTCAATGAGTGATAGACATTTTGAAATAAAATTTCATTTTTAAACTAAAAACATACACTTTGAGTCATTTCTTTCACACTATGTGTCATATTGATGAGCAGTAGATTTTTTCTTGTTAAAAATGACTCATGGATTATTTCGCTAATGTATCAATAAAATTCAAGTGTGTTTACATGTTTTTTTGTGAGTGTCACATGTTTTAACTAAAATGTATATTTTAAACTAAAAACACACATTTTGAGTCTTGCATGTCACACTCTGCATCAGATTGAGGTCAAATTGATTCATACATGCCAGAAATGACTTATCAATCTTTATCCTAAATTATCAAAGAAATATGAATGTGTTGTATTTTTTTGAGTTTTTTACACATCTTTTGAACTAAATTGTCAATTTTAAATAAAAACACACCCATTGAGTCATACCATTAACACCATGTCTCAGATTAACGAGTACTTGATTCCTATAAATCACAAATGACTTAAGTATTATTTTAAAAAATTATCAATAAAATTGGAGTTTGGTTTTCAGGTCATCATTGTGTGACATTTTTTTATCTAAAATTTAATTTTTAAATTGAAAACATACACTTTGAGTCATATCGGTAACATCATGTGTCATATTTTCATGCAATTAATTACTACAATTCAAAATTGACTTATAGATTTTTTTTCATAAAGTATGATGAAAATTCAATAATCTTTTTCTTTGTCTTTAGTGTGTGTCAAACATTTTAAACAAAAATATCAATTTTATACTGAAAAGAAACATTTCAAGTCGTACTATTCATATTATGTATCATATTGCCGTACAACCAATTCTTATACACAAAAGGGACTTATTGATTGTTTTCCTAAAGTATAAATATAATCTGAATGTGTTGACCCAATTTTTAGTGTGTCACGCTTATTGTTAACAAAAATGTCATTTAAATTGGAAACACTCACTCTAAGTAATATCTATCACACTATGAATCAGATTGATATGCAGTAAATTTTTACATGTTAAAAATGTATTACGGATATCTTTTATAATGTATCCAGACAAATCAAGTGTGTTTTCTCATTTTTCAGTGAGTGAGACATTTTTCAAACTAAAATTTAATTTTTAAACTGAAAACACACATTTCAAGTCATACCGGTCACACCGTGAATCAGATTGAGGTGTTATTTCTACATGTCAAAAATGACTTATCAATCATTTACATAAAGTATAAAATAAATCTGAATGTGTTTCCTCATTTTTGAGAAAGATGTGCATCTTTTAAACTAAAATGTCAGTTATAAATTTAAAACACACATTTAGTGTCATATCTATGAAACCATGTATTGGATGGAGGATCAACTAATTCCCACATGTCACAAATGAATTATGAATCATTTTCCCAAAGTATCAAAATAATTTGAATTATTTTACTGAGTTTTGAGTATGTCAAGATCCTTATAAAATAAAATTGAAATCTTCAATTTAAAAACACACATTGAGTCATACTGGTCACACCGTGCTTCAAAATAACAAAAATTTGATTCATAAAAAAAATGGCTTAAGTATCATTATGAAAAATAATCAAAAAAATACATGTTTTTTTCTAATAATTAAGTGAGTGACTCATGTTTTTAACTAAAATGTCGTTTTTAAATTTAAAACACGCACCTTGACTCATAATGGTCATATCATGGGTCAAATTGACATGAGAATAATTTATACATGAAATAAATGAATTATTGATCACTGTTTGAAGGATCCGGACAATCCTAGTGTGTTTTCTTAGTTTTTAGTTAGTGACACACAATTTAACTAAAATGATAATTTTAAACATAACCCATATATTTTGAATAATATCCATCACACTATGCATCGGATTGAGGTATGTCTAATTCCTACACATCAAATACGATATATTGTTCACTGTACTAAAGTATTAAAACAATATAAAGGTGATTGTTCATTTTTAATAATTTCATGATTCTTTTTAACTAAAATTGCTTTCTAAACTCAAAACATCCACCTTTATTCATAGCAGTCATACCATATGTCAGAAAGAGTTTTTATTGATTCTTACATGTAAAGAATGAATTAATGATCATTTTTATAAATTATTAAGAAAGATCATGCGTGTTTTATTATTTTTAACTGCGAGATACATGTAGTAAAAATAATTTTTTTAACTTCAAAACACAAATTTTGAGTCATACTGGTCACATCAAGAATCAAATTTAGGAGAAGATGATTCCAACATATCAAAAAATGACATATAGATAATATTCCTGAAGTATCAAATTAATATGAATGAATTTTATGATTTTTGAGTATTTCATGTGTCTTTTTTCGTAAAACATTATTTACAAACTAAAATCATACCTATCAAGTAAAATTGGTGACACTATGTATTAGATTTAGGTGCGACTAATTCCTACACTTCAAAAATTACTTGTGTACCATTTTTAAAATGTATAATAAATAGTCAATATTTTTTTCTCAATTTTGAGTATGTAATATGTCTTTTGAAATAAAATAAATTTTATATAAAAATACACACTTTCAGTCACACCAGTCATTGTGTCTTTCGAATTATATTTTTCTAGGATTCATACACATTAAAAATTACTTAAGGATTATTTTCAGTAAGTGTTAAGAAAATTCAAGTGTGTTTTATATGTTTTCATTTAGTGACACATGTTTTTAAATAAAATTTAATTTTTAAATTGAAAATAAGAACTCTTATTTATATCAATAATATCATGAGTCATATTGATGTTTAGACAATTCTTACACATCACAAAGGACTTATGGATCATATTCATAAATTTTCAATAGAATTTGATCATGTTTTCTTCGGTTTCTATGAGTAAAAAATGTTTTTATCTAAAATTTCAATTAAAAAATAAAACCATGTGATTTGAGTGATTTATAAACTGAAAACACATACTAATGAACATAAGCATATCAAATAAATAATAAATATATCTAGGAATAGAAAAAAATACCTTAGTTCATTATGATGTCTATATAAATTATGACACCATTTATTCGACCCATTCATTTACAAGAAAATATTAACATCTTTTCAATATGAGGAATATTGATAGTACTTGTTATAACGACCCAAGCATGGCTCATATGAATATCACATCTTTTTATATGAATATTCATTTCATTTTACTAATGCATACCTGAGGAACATAATAGTTTAGTGCCTTTGGAAACATATAATACACTCTTCTAAATTTTGAAGGATTTTCAACATAACCCATAAAGATATTCCCCTTTTTTACTCCTATATAAATGATTTTTTATAACCCAAGAAATGGAAACAAAAGCAGGGGTGGTCTAAGATGTTTAGTAAGGATAAGAAAACAACAGATGAACATATGAATGTAATTAAATCGTAAAGATAACTTCTGAATATCAAAATGTTGAGTCATGAAATAAATCATAACCATTCGTAAGGAATAAATAAACAAGAAAAATTAACCATGATAACATAGAAATGAAATAAAACATGAACTTGTGGAAAATACATAAGCATTGAAAATAATTTCCACATTATCTAAGGCTCAAAGCCAATACCTTTATAGTGGACAAATTCCATTACTAATCTATGTACACTCCTCGTTCCAGCCCTATATAACTCAACCAGATATACATTCCATTTCATCCATGTACTACTCAACTAGATTTACTTTTCATTGTAGTCATGTCTATATCATGAGATATAAATCATTACCCAATGCATTGGAGGGAGATATAGGTCTCACAAATCTCATAATGAATCCATTCTTACATGTGCCACAAAAATAAAAATAATGCATCATAGAATTAACCAAGGAACAAAAAATGGGTTTCTTAAACATCATTCAATCATGATACATATAAAATAAATGGATTTCATAAAAATAATTCCATCATAGAAACATTCAAATCATTTTAAAAATAGGGATTGAAACATAACCATATTTTACCTTATATGAAAAATAATTCTGATAAAATACATGAAATGAATTTTTGAGGAAAATATCTTTTCCTCTTCAAAAACATTTTATTTTCTCAAAATTCCAGGAAATTTTAAAATAAAACAATTTAATTGAAAATAAACTTGAAATATTGTAAAGAAATCTTCATGGAAATAATGTTTTATTAATCTGTAAGAATCCACTGATTTCATATAAGTTAAAAAATCATTCTCCACGTACTTTTTTCCAAAAAAAAGTACCTTGTATTGAATAACGACATAATATTCCTTTCATACTCTTTAGTAAAAATTCACAAACACATAAAATTGATTTTAAACAATTTGAGAAGAATAGAAATAGTATTACATATTTAAGTAACATGTATGTGGATGATAAAAATACCTCAGAAAATAATTAGTTATAAACGGTCTCGGATAATAATGAGATTGAAAAATTATCCCTTACCTTTCGACCGATATCCATCATATGTATTCAAAACACATGTATAATGATTTAAATATTGTTATTGAATTATTAAAGAATCATATTAATTTTAATGATGTCATATATTATTATATTATCATCCATTATTAGTTACATTTCATTATTACTTGTTTTTTGGATATTAAATTCTTCATGTTCTTATGCTTGTTTTTTCAGATAAGTTCATATTCCCCTTCTTGGGTTATAATTATATCATATATAGAATTATATTAGCATAATATCTATTATATTTATTCCTTCCATTCATGTGTATAATAATTGTTTAATTATGATCATGTAGAACGAATCACATCGCATTGTGGATACGGTTCACCGTATGTACGCATGAGTGACTGTATAATTCACACAACGGTTAAACGGTATAGAATTGGATGGTATATTAAATATAAAAAATAATTATACTTTTATATTATTTATTTAAATATATTATACTAATCATTATAAAAATTCAAATTAAATATTTTTGAATAAAAAATTACACCACAGTGTGGAGACGGTAAGTCGTATGTACGCAAGCATGGTGATATTTTTATTCATAGGATGGATAAAAGGAGGTAAATGGTTTTATCATAATTATAATTACATATCAGCATGTATAAGATAATGTATTTATTACTTTAGTATGGAAACAACATTAGAAGAATAAGAAGAAGAAAAAAATATAATTTAGAAAGAGGTGATAAAACAGTTACCTATTTTTTGAGTATCTCCTTTTGATTTTAACAAATGGTCTACTTAGGATGGATTTCATTTAAAATTGTGGCTCTATGATGAAGGGATGGATGCTGGGAGATTTTTTAAGTATAATTTGGATGTACCAATGGCCATGAGATGTTTGAGTAAGTGGTTAGACGTGGTGGCATTTTATAAGATGGATGAGGGGCACTTTAGGAAAGTCATTAAATATTATTTTATAATAAATTTTTTTTAAAATTATAATATTTCCAAAGAGATATATTTCATGGATATGATTAGGATAGTTATAAATAATCTCAACCAATATTTTTTACACAATTTTATGTCACAAAATGTAACCTTATATTTTTGTTTTAACCCTTAATTAAATAAATTAACTCTTACCATGTATTCTTGTATTTTTATACTATATGGTTAATATAGTTATTATAAGATGACAATAGAACATCAAGTGGATAATTAAAGAAATTTTTAATTCTATTTAACTATGTTTTATGAATATTAAATTTTTGTTACTATTATATCATTTAATAAAATATTATTTGTTTTAAAAACTCATTTATGTCAATTCTAACACTATTTAGTAATTAATTTTTGATAAATTTATCAATACATTATTCCTCCAAATAAACTACATTAAATAAAATATACCATGTTATAATCATACATAAAATTAGTGTATGGAATAAAAATTTTAAATTACATTAATTTTGATATTTATAATATCATTTATTTGAATCTTTCACTAATAAGGTAGTCACTGCATCAACACTGTGTCATAAATAAAAATATTTATTTAATATCAAAAAAATATAAATAAAATTCCATGATGTATGAAATATTTTTAAATTTTAATTTACCATTTATATTCAAATATATCAGTTGTATAAACATATATTCAAAAGATTCATGTTTATGTTATATTTCTCTTTACTTTAAATTATTTACTATAACATGTTATTATCACACCCACGTGGTTCCAAAATTCCAAAAGATTGGAATAAGGATTATTTAGGTCGACAATGACTCATCCAATAAGATTACGACACATGTTAGGGTGGTTTATATTATTATAATATTATTTTTACCCTTATTTACCAATTTTTCCCTTTAACTGTGATAAATAAAAATAATTATTGAAGTTATTATTCATAATTTCCAGAAATAAAAGGTACCTATTTACTCAATTAGAACCTTATAATTCCAAATATGGAATCCATTTGTTCAATTTCAAAACAAATAAGTTGCAGTAATTAATTTAAAATTACATTCCTTTGTCAAAATGAGGAAACATGTTTTTAAAAAGTAAAAATCATCAAAAGATTAACAAGTTTTTATGTCAAATTTCAATGTGCAATTACATATAATTACCATAATTTGATTAACTGATAAAAACATAATCCAATTACACTTTAAACACAATTGAAATTATAATCTCATTATATAACTAAATCAGATGAAAAAGAATTTTTAAATTAAAATGGAGTATATTTCACTATTCATTAAAAATGAATTTTATCTAGAAAATACCCAAACATCAACCTAAGTTAATTTTGATGTCCCGATTCCAAATAAGAAGTTTATTTTGTCAAATATAAATTATAAAAGAGTCCAAAACTATTTTTAAAAAAGGTTCTCCACCAAAAGGCTTTAAAACAACCTTTAAAAAATATTTGGGTATTTTATGCTTAAAATTGGATTAATTCTCATTTTAATACTCTGAAGATTATTAGATAAATGTAAAAAAATTTAAAAACATTCATAATTATAATATATTTTGGTCTATTCATTCTCCCTAATACAAGGTCTCGGTGTTAAATACTATTTAAAATAATAATTGTATTATTTTTTGATATATCTCAGTGTTGTGTGCAATGTAAGATTTCAGAGAAATATATTGTTGTGTATTAAGTATGTTATCAGAGATAGTATCACCATTAAGGTAAAACCACTATCTAATTCATAAATATTAATGTATATGAAAAAATATTCTTCTGTAATACCTAAAATGTTACATCCATCCCCCCTTTTAGAAATTGTGTCCTCACGATTTTAAATTTTGGTCTCAGTAACTAAGGTTTCACTTTTAAAAATTACTACATTTAAATCACATATTGGAAAAGTGTTAATAAAACTAACACTTTAAAAATAAGGTAAGATAAGTATAAAAGAAACCTGAGATAACATATACCAGGAAAATAACATAATAAAGGGGGTTTCTTTCAATATCTAACATCTTAGGTTTAATCCTGGGTTATTCTTGAACATTACCATAATTCTGGGAATGTAACATATAATTATACATATCCTTAATAAATCCCTTATAAATATATCTATGGATCACCGTAATGTTTTCCCATCCTAGTTTTCAATAGTTGACTAAAAAATTTCTCTGATACCAACTATAAAGACACAAGTATGACACATTAGAATATTACATATTTTTATATGAATAATAATGAAATTTTACCAATTAATGTCCATGGACTACAATAGTTTAGTGTCTTTAGAAACATGGAATACATTCTTCTAACTTGTGAATGATCTTCAACATATCCCATAAAGATATTCCCCATTAGTACTCCTATTAAAATGATTTCTTTATAACATGAGGAATTGAAACATAAGAAATGGTGAGATTAGATGTTTATTAAGGGTAATAGAATAATACATGAACATATGAATGTGAAAAAACTTGAACATAAAATTAGAATATAAAATCATGAGTCATGAAATAAATCTTAGCAGTTCATAAGGCATAAATCATAAAGGACCATTAACCATGATAACATAGGATTGGAATAAAACAACAATATCTGGGAAACACATAATCATAGAAAATCATTTTTATATTATCCAAGGCTTGTTGAAAAGTCCAACAAAGTACACAAAGTTCACTACTGAACCTTGTTCACTCTTCATTCCAGCCCTGTATTATTGAACTAGATATAATTTCTATTTCATCCCTATAATACTATATCATATTTTGTTTCCATTATATTCATGTAAATATCATGAGATATATGTCTTTACCCAATTAATTTTATTGAGATACAGGTCTCACCCATCTCATAGTGAAATAATTCTTATATGTTCCACAAAATCCCATTCATCATAGAAAAACTTGAGGAACAAAAAATGGGTTTTTTAAATATCATTCCCTCAAGATTCATATAAAATAAATGGATTTAATAAAAATAATTCCATTATAAAAACAATAAAATAAATGTAATAATATGGATATAAACATAAATTTATGTTATATTATATGGAAAGTAATTTTGATAAAAAAGAAGAAATTAATTCTTGTGGAAAATATCCTTTCTTCTTCAAAAACATTTCCATTTCTCAAAATGCCTTGAAATTTTAAATGAAAAGAATTTAATTGAAAAAATACTTAAAATCATGTTAAATAATATTTATATAATTAAAGCATTATGCAATTTTAAGAATACATTCATGCTGTATAAGTTAAAAAGCATTCATTGTGTATGTTTGTCAAAAACTACCTTGTATCGAATAACGATAAAATATTCCATTCATACTATTTAGAAAAATTCACCAATGGATAAAATTGACTTTAAAAAATTTTAGAAGAATATAAATATTGTTACATATTTAGGTAACATTGATGTGGATGATAAATATACTCCAGTAAATAATTATATATTTACAATCTCGGATAATAATGAGATTGAAAAATTATCCCTTATCTTAGGTCTGATATCCTTAATATGTATCTAAACCTCCTATATAATTAAATAAATTATGTTATTAACTCATTACAGAATCATAATCATTTTTATGATATCATATATGATTATATTATCATCCTTTTTTAGTATCATTTCATTCTCACTTGTTATTTTCATATTAACTGCTTTATGTTCTTATGAATATTTTATCAGATAACTTCCTGTTACACTTCTTAGGTTATAGTCATATCATTTATAGAGTAATCTTAGTATAATATATATCATATTTATTCATTCCATTCATTATATAATTGTGGTTTAATGATGTTTATGTAAATTAATCACATCACATTGTGGAGACTATAGGTTGTACGTACGCATGAGAGATGATATCATTCACTTAATGGAAAAACAATATAGAATTTGATGTTATATTAATAATAAATAATTATTATCATGTTATCTTCATTATTTAAATCTGTTAAAATTATTATTACACCCTTCCAAAATAATTATTGTTGAATAATAAATTACACCACAGTGTAGAGATGGTAGGTCGTACATGCGCACACATGGTGGTACTATTATTCATATGATGGATAAAAGGAGGTATAATATTGTACCATAATTATAATAAGATCTTATAATGTATAATATATTGGATTTATTACCTTATTAAGGAAACAACATAATAAGAGGACGTATAAGAAGAAAATAATTTTGAAAGAGGTGATAAAACAATTACCTCATTTTTGTGTATCTCCATTTGAATTTTCACAAAAGGTCTCCTTTGGATGGATTTCCTCCCTAATTGTGGTCTATAGGAGGATTTTAGGGATGTTGGGAGGTTATTTGAGCCGAATTTGGATAATAAAATGGGCATGAGAGGTGTGAGTAAGTGGATATATGTGGTGTCCTTTTATAAGAGGGAGGATGGGCACTTTAGGAAAGTCGTGAAATATTATTTTAGTATAAATTTATTTCCGATTTATAATAGCTGAAAAGTGCTATATTTTAAGTATAAGATGTGTATAGTTCTAAATCCTCTCATACAATAGATTTTAGACAATTTTAAGTCACAAATATTGCCTTATATTTTATTTTAAACCATAATGTAAATAAATTTACTCTTACCATGCCTTCGGATTTTAATACTACATGGTTAATATAGTTACTATAAAATTACAAGAGAGCATCAAGATGGTCATTAAAAAAACAAATACTATCTAAGTCAGTTGTATGTATCTTAGATTTTTATGACTATCATATCTTTTAATAAAACAGTATTTTTTTTTAAAAACTCAATTATGTAAATTTTGACAATATTTAGTAATTATTTTTTGTTAAAGTAATAAAAACATGAATAATTCTAAAAATATACATTAACTCAAATATAACTTATCATAACTTCCAAATAAGACATGAAAAACTTACCTTTATCACTAAAAGGAATATTTGGGTTACAATATTTTGAAATATGGAAATAAAAAAATTAACAACTTGAAAATAATGTGTTCATAGTGTATGCATACAAGTGTACATTATTTCAAAAAATGTATACATATTGTAAGCATATAGACTGAATTTAATGCAATTTTTCAGTCACTAATAGGCATGGGAGGTCTACTAAACTATATAATGAATATATCCATATGGTAATTACCTACAATATACAATGTATGCATAATGTTGACAATGTTTAATTAAGGTCCATTCATTTTAATTTTTTATTTTATTTATAGAAATAAGGGAAACGTGTTTAAGTAATATATGTAATTATCTTGTTAAATGTTAATTTAAATAACTAATATAGATATAGGTTTCCTGAATTCTTGAAATATCCTTCATCATTGTTAAAAAAGAACAGATTTTATAACCATCGTTAAAAGAAAATGTGTTTTATCATCATTAAATATTACATTGATAAGATGAACTATTGTCAGTGATAAATAATAAACTGATCAAGGGTATCCTTTATCATCAATTTAATAGCAGTGGTAAAGTGAGTGTTTATCAGCATTATTACTGGCATTTATTAAAGTCATGTTACAACATTATACTACTGAAATCATAATAAAATACATCAAATACAAAATTAAATTTCAATTAAATTTAAGAACAAATGAAATAAAAAATACTATATTACAAAAATTTCATGTACCGGTTTATAAAATTTCATTCAAAAATTAAATTTACAAAATCATCAAAAAAATTGAAGCACATTAACGCTTTGTTGTATTTGGACCCCGACCCCTCTCAAAAGAGATTGATCATGCTATTAGTTGCTGAAAAAACCCCATAGCGTTATAAAAAGTGTGTGCCTATATAAAAACACAATTCTTATGTTAGTAATACTATAAAAAATAAATTAAACATAAATATAAAAAATTTAATTAATAATATGTAACATTAAACCAAAAACATGCACTTCAAGTCATATTGAGCACACCATGGGCCAATTAATGGTTAGTAAATTTATACATGTAATAAATGTTTATGGATCATTTTTATAGAGTTTCTAGAAAATATGAGTTCATTTTTTTATTTTTAATTATGTGATGTATGTTTTTAACTAATGTGACAATTTAAAACAAAAAACAAACACTTTGAATCATGCTAAACACACTGTATTTTATATTAATTTTGGTTAATTCCTACATGTCACAAATATCATAAGGAATAATTTTCCTAATGTAATAAAATAATATGAGTGAATTTCATTAGTTTGAATTATATGTGTTTTTTTAACTAAGATGGAAATTTTAAATAAAAACACACACATTGAGCCATATTGAGCACACTATCTATTGGATTGACATGTGGTTGATTCCTCCATGTTGAAAATGACTTAATGAATATTTAAATAATGTATCAAGATAAAAAAATCCTTAGGTTTTCAATGAGTGACACAAATTTTGAAATAAAATTTCATTTTTAAACTAAAATCTTACACTTTTAGTCATTCTGTTCACACTGTGTGTCATATTGATGAGAAGTAGATTCTACCATGTTAAAAACTACTCATGGATTATTTTTATACTGTATCAAGAAATGAGAGTGTGTTTACTTGATTTTTAGTAAGTGTCACATGTTTTATCTTAAATTTATATTTCAAACAAAAAATCCACATTTCGAGTCATGCTAGTCGCACTATGCATCGGATTGAGGTCCTACTTATTCCTACACACCAAAAATGAATTATAAATTTTTATCATAAATTATCAAATAAATATGAATGTGTTTTCATTTTTTTTGAGTTTGTTACATGTATTTTAAACTAAAATGTCAATTTTAAAAAAACACACACTTATAGTCATACTATTCACCCCATGTCTCAGATTAACATGTGATTGATTCTTAAACATCACAAATGACTTAAGTGTTATTTTAATAAAGTATCAATAAAAATGAAGTCTGGTTTCTAGGTCATCAATGAGTGACAATGGTTTTTCTCTAAAATTTAATTTTTAAATATAGAGCATACACTTTGAGTTATATCGATCACATCATGTGTCATATTGGAATGAAATTAATTACTACACATCGCTAATTACATATATTTTTTTCATAAAGTATTAAGAAAATTCATGAAACATTTTTTGTGTTTTTAATAAGTGACACTCATTTTTAACAAAAATATCAATTTTATACTAAAAATAGACTTTTCATGTCATAATAATATTACTGTGTACCATATTGAAGTACGGATGATTCCTTTACATCAAAAAATACTTATTGACTATTTTCTTAATTTATCAAAATAATCTGAATGTGTTTTCCCAATTTTTATTGTGTAACATGTATTTTTAACAAAAATGTCATTTAAATTGGAAACACTGGCTTAGAGTAATATTTTTCACACTAGGAATCAAATTGATATTCATTCAATCATAACATGTTAAAAATTTCTTATGGATCACTTTTATAATTTATCAAGATAATTCTAGTGTTTGTTTCTTTGTTTTCAGTATGTAAGAAATTTTTTTAACTAAAATTGAATTTTTAAACGGAAAACACACATTTCAAGGAATACCGGTCACATCAAGTATCAGATTGAGCCATGATTTAAACCATTCAAAAATAACTTATCAATCATTAACATAATGTATCAAATATATTTGAACGTGTTTCCTTAGTTTTGAGCATGTCATGTATCTTTTAATATAAAATATCAGTTAGAAATTGAAAACACACATTTTATGTCATTTCCTTCAAACCATGTATTGAATTGAGTTTTGGATAATTCTCACATGTCAAAAATGAATTATGGATCATTTTCCTAAAGTATCAAAATAAATTGTGTTCTTTTACTCAGTTTTGAGTATGTCGAGGGTGTTCTAATCTAAAATTTCAATCTATAATTAAAACATACACATTGAGTCATACCAGTCACACCATGATTCAAATTAACAAGAATTTGATTCATAGAAAAAAAAATGGATTAATTATCATTATCCTAAAGTATCAATAAAATTCATGTGTTTTTTCATATATTTTAGTGAGTGAAACGTGTTTTTAACTAAAATTTTATTTTTAAATTAAAAACACACTCTTTGACTCATACTAGTCATATCATGTGTCAAATTGACATGAGAATTATTTTTACATGACACAAAAGACTTATTGATCATTGTTTGAAGGTATCAAAACAATACTGGTGTGTTTCCTTAGTTTTCAGTCAGTGACAAACATTTCAACTAAAATTATAATTATAAATATAACCCATATATTTTTAATAATATCAGTCACATTGTGTATCAGATTGAGGGCTGAATAATTCCTCTATATCAAATATGATATGTGGATCATTCTACAAAAGTATCAAAATAATATAAATGTGATTGTTCATTTTTGAGTATTTTTTTATTATTTTTAACTAAAATGACATTTTAAACTCGAAACATACACCTTAATTCATACCAGTCATACCATGTGTCAGAATTATCTTTAATTGATTCTTACAAGTAAAAAATGATAGAATGATTATTTTTATAAATTATAAAGACAAATCATGTATTTTTTCTTGGTTTTAACTGAGAGAAACATGTTGTAGACTAAAATTTCATTTTTAAATTGAAAAAAAAAAATTTGAGTCATACTGGTCACATCATGAACCAGATTAAATAGAATATTATTCCAATATATCAAAAATGAATATGGATCATTTCCCTGAAGTATCAAAACAATATGAATGAATTATATAATTTTTGAGTATTTCATGTGTATTTTTCCCTAAAAAGTGATTTATAAACTAAAAGTATACATATCTGGTAATATTGGTCACACTTTGTATTATACTCTGGTGTGACTGATTCCTACACTTTAAAGATCACTTATGGATCATTTTTCTAGAGCATAAAAAATAATCAATATTTTTTTTCTTAGTGTTCAGTATGTTATATTTCTTTGGAAATAAAATTTCAATTCTTTATAAAAAAATACACTTTGAGTCACACTGGTTAGAGTGTGTATCAAATAAACTTTTTTTTATTTATATACTTCAAAAATTACTTGAGGATTATTTTCCTTATGTGTTATGAAAATTCATGTGTGTTTTATAGGTTTTCAGTGAGTTAAACATGTTTTTAACTACAATTTCATTTTTATATTGAAAATAGGAACTCTTAGTCACATCAGTGACATCATTAGTCATATTGATGTTTAGATTATTCCTACACATCACAAATGACTTATAGATCACATTCATAAATTTTAAAGACAATTTGATCATGTTTTCTTATGTTTTAGTGAGTGAAACAATTTTTTTATCTAAAATGTCAATTTTAAGATAAAAACATGTGATTTGAGTCATTTATAAACTAAAAACACAGACTAAAGAACATGAACATATCAAGGAAATAAAAAATAGATAAATGAATAGAACAAACAATACCTGAGTTCATTATTATGTGTATATAAATTATGACACCATGTATTCGGCCCATTTTTTTACAAGAAAAATAATTACCACTTTTTAATATGAGGACAATTGAAAGTCCTGGTTATAAAGACCCAAGCATGAATTATATGAATATTACATCTTTTTATAAGAATATTCAATACATTTTACTAATTCTCACCTGAGGACTGTAATAGCTTAATATATTTGAAAACATGGAATACACTCTTATAACTTGTGAATGATCCCTAACATATCCCATAAAAATCGTCCATGCTAGTACTCCTATGTAAATTATTTTTTATAACCCAAGAAATGGAAACCAAAGAAAATACGAGAATAGATTCTCAGTAAGGGTAATAAAATAATAGATGAACATATAAATGTAATGAAAACTTTAACATAACTTTTTAATATAAAAATCAGAATTTATTAAAAAATCATAGCAGTTCATAAGGAATAAATAATAAAGGAACATTAACCATCATAACACAGCATTAGAATAAAACATGAACATGTGGAAAAAACATAAGAAAAAAATATTTTCCATGTGATACAACTCTCATATCCAATACCATCATAGTGAAAAAAGTCCAATACTAAGCTGAGTTCACTCCTCATTCCTGCCTTGTATTACTCAACCACATATATATTCCATTCCAGCCATTTATCAGATTTACTTTTTGTTCTAGTTGTGTCTATATCATGAGATATAAATATTTATCCAATGCATTGGAGTGAGATATAGGTCCAAAATATCTTATAATGAAACCATTCTTACATATTCCACAAAAACATAAACCATTCATCATAGAATAACCCAAAGAATAAAAAATGTGTTTCTTAAACATTATTCCATACTAATCTAAATAAAATAAATGGATTTCATAAAAATAATATCTTCATAAACACAATAAAATATAATTAATAATAGGGATAAAAACATTACTTAATTTCATCTTTTTTGGAAAATAATTGTGATAAAATACTTGAAATGAATTATTGATGAAAATATCCTTTCATCTTCAAAAAAAATTTCTTTTCTCAAAATGACATGAAATTTAAATATAAAATAATTTAATTGAAAATACAATTGAAAACTTTTAAAGGAATATTCAAGGAAATAATGTGTTATTAATGCGTTAGAATCCATTCATGTTGTATAATTCAAAAAAAAATTCTCCATGTACATTTGTAAAAACTGTACCCTGTATCGAATAACGTCAAAATATTCCATTCAAACCATTTTGTAAAAATTCCCCAATGAATAAAATTGACTTTAAAAAAAATTATAAGAATTAAAATAGTATTAAATATTTAGGAAAAATGGATGTGGATGATAAAAATACCCCTGTAAATAATTATGTATAAATAATCTCAAATAATAATGAGATTTCAAAATTATCCCTTACCTTATCTATAATATCCTTCATTTGTATCCAAACCTACTGTATAATGATTTAAGTAATATTATTGTCTTATTCCTGAATAATAATAGTTTTTATGATGTCATATATGATTATAATATCACCCTTTTATTAGTAACATTTCATTATCCCTCGTTTTTTGGATATTTACTACATTATGTTCTTATGCAAGTTATGTCGGATAAGTTCATGTTCCACTTTTTAGGATATAGTTATATAATTTAAAAAATTATATTAGTAAAAAATATATAATATTTATTCCTCCCATTCATGTATATTATCATATTTTAATTAAGATCTTTTAGAATGAATCACATTGCATCATGAAGACGGTAGAACATATGTACGCATGAGCAAAGATGTCATTTACTTAACGGTTAAGAGATATGAAATTGTAAAGTATATTAATTATAAATAATAATTATAGTGTTTTATTAATTTTTCAAATACACTATATGCATCATTACACCCATCCAAATTATGTATTGTTGAATAACAAATTACACCATGGTGTGGTGATGGTAGGCAGTACGAACACATGCATGGTGATATTTTTATTCATAGGATGGATAAAAAAGGTAAAAGTATGTTCCATTATTATAATAAAATATAATAATGTATAAGATAATATATTTATTACTTATGTATGGAGAAAACAAAAGAAGAAGAAGAAGAAAATAATTTAGAAATGGGTGACAAAACAATTTCCTCTTTTTCGAGGATCTCCTTTTGATTAGCAACAAAGGTATCATTATGATGGATTTCTTCCCAAATAGTGGATCTATGATTATGGGATGGATGTTGGGTTCTTTTTTATGTTAATTCTGGATGATCCAATGTGCTTGACAGGTGTGAGTAAGTTGGTATATGTGGTGGCCTTTTATAAGAGGGAGGAGGGGCACGTTAGGAAAGTCTTGAAATGTTATTTTATAATAAATTGATTTTAGAATTATAATAGCTCCAAAATGATATATTTCTAGGATAATATGAGGATAGTCCAAAATATATCAAAAATATTTTTCATACAATTTTAGGTCACAAATGTAACCTTATCTTTTAGTTTTAACACTTAATTAAATAAATTATCTCTTACCATGGATTCATGATTTTTTATACTATATGGTAAATATAGTTATTATAAATTTCCAAAAGAACATCAAGTGGATAATAAAAAAAATTAATACTATTTATGTCAATTGTCTAAATATTATAATTTAATTACTATTATATCATTTAATAAAATAATTTTTTTTTAAACACATTTATGTCAATTTTGACACTATTTAGTAATTGATTTTTTTAAAGTCATAAATAGAATTATTTATATAAAGTCTATAGATTATAAATAAAATTCCATGATGTATGAAATATTTTTATCTTTCTAATTACTATTTATCGTCAAATAGATCAGTTATATAACCATATATTAAAATTATTTTATTAAAAAAATATATTTTTATGTTATATTTCTCTTTACTTTATATTAATTATTATAACATGTCATTATCACACCCAAGTGGCTCCCAAATTCCAAAGGTTAATAATATGGATTGTTTTGGTTGACCATGACTCATCCAATAAGATTAAGACACGTGTTTGGGTGGTTTTATATTATTAAAATTTTATTTTTACCCTTATTTACCTAATTTACCCATTAACAGTGGTAGATAAAAATAATTATTGAAATTGCTACTCATAATATCCAAAAATAAAAGGTACCTATTTTCTCAATTATAACCTTTAGATTCCATAATATGGAATCCATATTTCCATTTTCAAGAAAAAAAGGTTTAGTAACTAATTTAAAATTAATTCCCTTTGTCATAATGAGAAAGAGGGTTTTTAAAAAGTAAAAACCATCAAAAGATTAACACATGTTTCTATCAAATTTCAATGTATAATTACATAAAATTACCATAATATGATTAAATGATAAAATAATAATCCAATTACACTTTAATCACAATTATAATGATAATATATTTATATAAATAAATAAGACAAAAAATTAGTTTTGAATTAAAATGCAGTATTTTCACTATTCATTAAAAATAAATTTTATCATGAAAATGTAAAAACATAAACCAAAGTAAACATTGATGTCTCACTTTCAAAGAAAGAAGTTTATTTTTTCAAATATAAAAAATAAAAAACATCAAAACTATATTTAAAAAATTTCTCCATCAATAGTTTGAAAAAAAACCTTTAAAAATATTAGAGTATTTTATGCTGAAAATTGGATTCATTCAAATTTTAAGCCTCTAAATTTTTTAGATAAATGTAAAAAAAATTAACAAAAATTTGTAATTATATTTTAGTTAGTTCTATTCATTATATACAATACAATTACTAGGCATTAACTACTATTTAAAATAATAATTGTAATATTTTTTGTTATAATACAGTGTTGTGTGCAACGTAAGATTTTGGGGAGACCTATTATTGTGTATCGAATTTTCTATCGAATATTGCACCCCCATTATGGTAAAACCACTATCTAATTCATAAATAATAAAATATATGAGAAATTATTATTGTATTATTATCTAGGATGTCACATCCTTCTCCCCTTTTGGAAATTCAATCCTCGCAATTTTAAATTTTGGGCTTAGTAACTAAGGTTTCACTTTTAAAAATTACTACATTAAAATCACACATTGTAAAGTAGATAATAAAACTAAAACTTTAAAAAGAAGGTAAGAGAAATTAAAATTTCACCTGAGATAAAACATACTTTCAAAACAACATAATAAAGGGGGTGTATTTTAAAACTCTAACATCTTAGGTTTAATCATAATTTATTCATGCTAATTACCATAATTCATGGATTTCAATCTATAATTATACATATCATCCGGAAATCCCTTAGAAATATCTCTAGGAATATCTATAAAGTTCTCTTATCCATGTTTCCAAAGTTTGACTAAACCATTCCTCTAATACCAACTATAATGACCCAAGCAAGACTTATATGTATATTATATCTATTTTGATGAATATTCATTAAATTTTACAAATTCATTCTTGAGGAACATAATAGTTTAGTTCCTTTAGAAACGTGGAATACATTATTATAACTTTTAAAAGATCTTCAAAATCTCCCAGAAAGATCTTCCCCTTTAGTACACACACATAAATGATTTCTTTATAACCAGATGAATGGAAACGTAAGAAAGGGTGAGATTATATGCTCATTAAGGGTAAGAAAACAATATATGAACATATGAATGTAAAAAAACATGAATTTAAATTTGGAATATCAAAATTTTGAATCATGAAATAAATATTATCAGTTAGTAAGTCATAAATCATAAGGGAACATTAACCATGATCACATAAGATGAGAATAAAACATGAACATGTGGCCAAAAAATAAAAATAGAAAATAATTTTCATATTATCCAAGGTTCATAGACAAGACCAACATAGTAGTCAAAGTCCACTTCTGAATAGAGTTCACACCCCATTCCATCCCTATATTACTGAACAAGATATACATGCCATTTCAGCCCTATATTATTCTACCTAATATACTTTCTATTCTAGTCATGTCTATATCATTGGATATAAATCTTTACCCAATGAATTGAGAGGAGATATAGGCTCCACCCATATCATAATGAAATCATTCTTACATGTTCTATAAAAAAATAAACCATTCATCATAGCATAAACCAAGGAACAAAAAATGGGTTTCTTAAACATCATTCCATCATGATCTGTATAAAATAAATGGATTTCAAAACAATAATTAAATCATTAACATAATGAAATAAAAGTAATAATAGGGATATAAACATAAACTTCTGTTATATTAGATGGAAAATAATTTTTATAAAATATTTGAATGTAATTTTTGAGTAAAATGTCATTTCTTCCTCAAAAACATTTTCTTTTATCAAAATTCTGCACAATTTTTAATGAAAATAATTTAATTGAAAATACACTTGAAATCTTATAAAATAAGCTTCAGGTAAATAAGGCATTATGAATGTGTAAGAATCCATTCATTCCATATAAGTTAAAAAACATTCTCCTTGTACTTTTGTCAAAAAAATACCTTGTATCAAACAATGACCAAATATTCCATTCATAATATTGAGTAAAAATTCACCAATGGGTATAATTGAGTTTAAAAAAATTTTTAAGAAAAGAAATATTATTACAAATTTAGGGAACATAGAAGTGGATAATAAATATACACTATAGCATCAGTAGCACTGTAGCGGCAAAGGGACTGTAGCAGCGTACTGTAGCCGAGGCGGTACTATAGCTGGTACTGTAGCTGCACGGGTACTATAGCAGTACTGTTCACTGAGGGGTCCTTTGGGCCAAAAAATGGGCTTTATAGCCCTGTATGCAGGCCACTTGGCATTGAGCCTTCGGGCTATGTAATGGATCACCCACTACCCATTCTAAAGAGGTCTTTCTTTAATAATAAATTGAGGCTTCGGCCCCAACCTTAAAAAAAATATACACCACTAAATAATTATATATAAATAATCTTGGATAATAATGAGATTAAAAAATTATCCCTTACCTTAGGTTTGGTATCCTTCATATGAATCCAAAACTCTAGTATAATGATTTAAATAATTTTATTGACTCATTCCGGAAACATAATATTTTTTATGATATCATATATGATTATATTATCATCTTTTTGTTAGTAAAATTTCATTGTCACTTGTTATTTAGATATTAACTACTCTATGTTCTTATGAATGTTTTGTCAGAAAAGTTCATGTTCCACTTATTAGGATATATTTATATCATTTACAGAGTCAAATTATTATAATATATATCATATTTATTCATACCTTTTGTTATATAATCCTAGTTTAAAGATGATCATGTAGAATGAATCACATCACACCATGAAGATAGCAGGTTGTACGTATACACGAGAAACGCTATCATTCACTTAATGGATAAATGGTATGTAATTGGATGGTATATTAATAATAATGAAAAATTATCATGTTATAATCATTATTTAAATCCATTATACTCATTATTATACCAATCTAAATTAAGTATTGTTGAATAACAAATTTCACCATGGCGGGGAGATGGTAAGCCGTACATTCGTAATAATGGTGATATTATCATTCATAGGATGAATAAAAGGAGTTATAATGTTGTCCCAAAATTATAATAACATATTAAAAAGAATAAGATATTGGATTTATAAATTTATTAAGAAAAAATCATAAGAATAGGATATATAAGAAGAAAATAATTTTGAATGAGCTGATACAACAATTACCTCTTTTTCAAGTATCTCCTTTTGATTTGCACAAAAGGACTCATTTGGATAGCTTTAATCCAAAATTGATGTATCTATGAGGATGTTATGGATGTTAAAAGCTTACTTGAGAAAATTTGAATGACACAATGGTCCTGAGAGGAGTTATTAAGTGGGTAGATGTGGTGGCCTTTTATAAGGAGGAGGGGAACTTTAGAAATGTCCTGAAATATTATTTTATTATAAATTTATTTTATAATTAGAATAGCTAAAAAGTGATATATTACGACTAAATGATGTGGATAGTTATAAATCCTCTAATACAATAGATTTTAGATAACTTTAGGTCTCAAATATAGCCTTATCTTTTAGTTTAAACCCTTAGTAAAACAAATTAACTCTTACCATGTCTTCTTGTATTTTCATACTATATGGTTAATATATTTACTATAAAATTCAAAGAGAACGGAAATTAGATCATTAACTAAATTTTCAATACAATCTAAGTATGTTTTCCAAATCATATAATTATATGACTTTTATATCTTTTAATAAAATTGTATTTGTTTTTAACAACTCACTTATGTCAATTTTGACAATATTTAGTAATTGTTTTTTGTTAAATCCTAACAACATGATTCCTTATAAAAAACTAAATTAAATCGAATATAACATGTCATAACCCCCATGTATGATAATAAAAACATACATTTATCTAGAAAAGGAAAATTTGGATTACATTATTTTGAAACATGGAAATGAAAAAATTAGCAACTTAAAAATAATGTATGCATACAAGTGTACATTATATCAGAAAATGTATCCATATTGTAAGAATTTATCATTAATTTAATTCAATTATTTAATATAGTACATGAATTTGAGGACTACTATAATATATTAAGAATATTCACACAGAAATTGCATAGAGAATATAATGTATGCATAATGTAGAAAATGATTAACTACAGGTCAATTCATTATAAATGTTTTTTTGTTATTTCTATAAAATAAGGAATACATGTTGAAATAATATATGTAATTATCTAGTTCAAAACTTATTTAAATAATAACTATAGATACACGTTTCATGAATTCTTAAAATATGCTTCATTAGTGTTAAAAAAGAACTAATTTTCAAACCGTTGTTAAAATACAATTTGTTTTACCATCATTAAAAATTGAATTGATAAGATACCCCATAATTATTTCTAAACAATGAACTGATCAAGGGGATCCTTTAACATCACTATCATAGCGGTGATAAAGTGATTGTTTATCGAAATTATTCCTAGTGCGGATAAAATTCATGTTACAATAATATGCTGCTGAAATTGTAGTAAACTACATTGAATACACAATTAAATTTCAAGTAAATTCAAGACAAAATGAAATAAAAAATACTATATTACAAACATTTCATGTATTTGTTTATATAATTTCATTGTAACATACAATTTACAAAAAAAGAAAAAAAATTCAAAAACATTAATGCATTGTTGTATTTGGACCCCGACCCCTCTCAAAAGAGCTTGGTCATACTATCAGTTGCTGAAAACCCCACTGCATCCTTATAAAAAGAGTGTGGCTATATAAAAACAAAATTATTATGTTTTTAATATTAAAAAAATAAATTAAACATAAATATGAAAAAACATATTAATAAAATATCACATTAAACCAAAAACATACACTTCATGTCATATCGTGCACACCATGCGTCAAATTAATGTTTAGTAAATTTATACATGTCATAAATGATTTATGTATCATTTTCATAATGTATCTAGAAAATACGAGTTCATTTTTTATATTTCGGTATGTGGTGAATGTTTTGAACTAATCTATTGATTTTAAACTAAAAAAAAGACAGTTCTAGTTATACTGAGCACACTATATTTCATATTAATATGTGGTTAATTCCAGCATGTCACAAATAATTTATGGATAATTTTCATAAATTATCAAGAGAATATGAGTGAATTTTATTATTTTGAATTATAGGACTTGTGTTTTGAACTAAGATGGAAATTTTAAATAAAACACACACACTTTGAGCCATATCGAGCACATCATGTATTGGATTGACATGTGGTTGATTTCCTCCATGTCGAAAATGAATTAAGGAATATTTATCTAATGTATCAGGGTAACAAAAGTGTGTTTGTTAGGTTTTCAATTAGTGACACAAATTTTGAAATAAAATTTCCTTTTAAAACTAAAATCATAAACTGTGAGTCATTTCGTTCACACTCTGGGTCATATTTATGAGTATTAGATGATTTCATGTTAAAAAGGACACATGGATAATTTTTATAATGTATCCAAAAAATTAAAGTGTGTTTACATGATTTTTATTGAGTGTCATATGTTTTAACTAAAATGTATATTTCAAACTAAAAACACACATTTCGAGTCAAGCGAGTCACACCATGAATCGGATTCAGGTCCAACTAATTCCTACATGCCAGAAATGACTTTTAAGATTTTATCCGAAATTATCAAAGAAATATTAATGGATTCTCTTTGTTTTGATTTTGTTACACGTCTTTTGAACTAAAATGAAAATATTAAATAGAAACACACACTTTTATTCATACCATTCACACCATGTCTCAAATTTACATGTGATTGATTTCAATACATCACAAATGACTTATGTATTATTTTAATAAAGTATCAAGAAAATTTAAGTGTGGTTTCTCGGTCATAATTGAATCACACATATTTTTCTCTAAAATTTCATTTTTAAATAGAAAACATACACTTTGAGTCATATCGATAACATCATGTGTCAAATTGGAATGCAATTAATTACCACACATCCCAAATGACATATAGATAATTTTCAAAATGTATTATGAAAATTTAAGAAAATTTTTCATTGTTTTTATTGAGTGGCAGAAATTTTTTCAAAAAAAATCAATTTTATAATGAAAACAAACATTTCCTGTCATACTAATCATATTGTGTATCATATTGAGGTACGGATGATTTCTATACATAAAAAAAAGAATTATTGATTGTTTTAATAAAGTAAAAAATAATCTGAATGTGTTTACCAGGTTTTTAGTCTGTCACATGTATTTTTAACAAAAATGTCATTTAAATTGGAAACACTCTCTCTGGGAAATATTTTCCACACTATGAATTATATTGATATATAGTCAATTATAACTTGTTAAAAATGTATTAATGATTTAGTTTATAATGTATCAATACAATTCATGTCTTTTTTCTTGGTTTACAGTGAGTGAGACATTTTGTTATCTAAAATTTCATTTTTAACCTAAAAACACACATTTCAAGTCATACTGGTCACACCATGTCTCATATTGGGGTCTAATTTCTTCAGCTCAAAAATGACTTATCTATCATTTACATAAAGTATAAATGAAATATGAATGTGTTTCCCTAGTTTTGAGCATGTCATGCATCTTTTAAACTAAAATTTCAATAAAAAATTGAAAACACACATTTTGTGTTGTATCTATCAAATCGTGTATTGGATTGAGGTTCTGATAATTACCATATGTCACAAATGAATTCTGGATCATTTTCCTAAAGTATCAAAAATAATTTGAATTATTCCACTTTGTTTTGTGTATGAAAAGTGTCTTCTAAACTAAAAATACCAATATTCAATTAAAACGCACACATTGAGTCATATCGGTCACGCGGTTCTTCCAATTAACAAGAAGTTAATTCATTCAAATCAAAAATTGAATAAGGATCATTATCCAAAATTATCAATAAAATACATGTGTTTTTTCTAATATTTTATGTGAGTGACACAAGTTTTTAACTAAAATGTCATTTTTAAATTGACAATAGGAACATTGTCTCATACTAGTCATATCATGTGTCAAATTTAAATGAGATTCATTTATACATGACAGAAATGACTTATTGATCATTGTATGAAGGTATCAGGACAATCCTGGTGTGTTTTATTAGTTTTTAGTTAGTGAAACACATTTTAACTAAAATTATAATTCTAAACAAAACCCATATATTTTGAATAATATCAGTCACACTATGTATCATATTGAGGTATTTATAATTCCTACATATCAAATATGATATATGGATCATTGTAATAAAGTATCAAAATAATCAAAATGTGATTGTTCATTTTTCAGTATTTTGGGATTATTTTTAACTAAAATGAAATTTTAAAATTGAAACATCCTCTTTAATTCATACCGGTCATACCATGTGTTGAAATGATGTTTGATTGATTCTTACATGTAAAAAATGACTTAATGATCATTTTTATAAATTATTAAGACAAATCAAGCGTGTTTTCTTGGTTTTGATAAAGTGAAACATGTTGTAAACTAAAATTTCATTTTTAAATTGAAATCACAAATTTTTAGTCATACTGGTCACATCATGAATCAGATTAAGGAGAAAATGATTCCAACATATCAAAAATTACTTATGAATCATTTCCCCGAAGTATCAAAAAAATATCAATGAATTTTATTATTTTTCAATATGTCATGTTCCTTTTTTCCTAGAAATTTAATTATAAAATTAATGTAGACATATCAAGTAATATTTGTCACACTGTGTATTAGATTTAGGTGCGACTAATTCTTACACTTCAAAAATTTCTTATGGATCATTTTTCTAAAGTATAAAAAATTATTTATATGTCTTATCTTATATTTGAGTATGTTATAAGTCTTCTGAAATTAAATTTTAATTTTATATAAAAACATGCACATAGAGTCACACAGGTCATAGTGTGTACCAAATTAACTTTTTTTATTCATATACATCAATAATTAAATAAAGATTATTTTCCTTATGTGTCATGAAAATTCAAGTGTGTTTTATAAGTTTTCAGTAAGTGACACATGATTTTAACTAAAATGTCATTTTTAAGTAGAAAATGAGGACTCTTAGTTATGTCGGTAAAATCATGGGTCATATTGATTTTTAGATGATTCCCTCACATCACTAATGAAGTATGGATAACATTCCAAATTTTTCCAAAAATTGGATAGTGTTTTCATAGGTTTCAGGGAGTGAAGCGTGTTTTTATAAAAAATGTCAATTTAAAAATAAAAACATGAAATTTGAGGGATTTATAAACCAAAAAAACATACTAATAATCATAAACATATCTAAGAAATTAAAAAATAGATCTATGAATAGAACAAACAATACCTATGTCCATTATGATTCCTGTATAATTTATGACACCATGTATTCATCCCATTTGTTTAGAAGAAAAATAATTTCCTCTTTTTAATTTGATAACTTTTGAAAGTCCTGGTTATAATGACCCAAGCCTAACTTATATGAATAATTCATCTTTTTATATGAATATTAATTACATTTTACTAATACGATCCTGAGGATCATAATAGTTTAGAGGCTTTGGAAACATGGAATACACTCTTCTAACTTGTGAAATATCTTCAACATCTCCCATAAAGACATTCACCTTCAGTAATCCAATATAAATGAATTTTTTATAACCCAAAGAATATAATCTAAAGAAAGGGTGATATCAGATGTTCATTAAGGGTAAGAAATCAATAGATGAATATATGAATGTTATGAAAACATGAACAAAACTTTTGAATATCAAAATATGGAGTAATGAAATAAATCATAGTAGTTCGTAAGGCATAAATAATAATGGAACATTAAACATGAGCACATAGAAATGTCATAAAACATGAACTAGGCTAAGACACATAAAATAGAAAATCATTTCCATATTATCCAAGGATAATAGCCAAAACCATCAAATCGGAAAAAGTCCATTATTGAACTGAGTTCACTCCCCATTCCAGCCCTATATTCCTCAACCAGATATACATGCCATTTCATCCCTGTATTAGTAAACCAGGTTTACTTTTTATTCCAATAATGTCTATCTATTGAGATATAAATCATTACCCTATGAATTGGAGGGATATATAGGTCCAACTCATCTCATAATGAATCAATTCTTACATGTTCCACAAAAACATAAACCATTCATCATAGAATAACCCATGGAACAAAAAATAGGTTTATTAAACATCATTCCATCATGATATATATAAATAAATGGATTTAATAAAAATAATTATATCATAAATAGAGTCAAATCAATGTATTAATAGGTATATAAACTTAACCCCATGTCAGCATATATGGAAAATAATTCTGAAAAAAGAATTGAAATTAATTTTTTGAGGAAAAGATAATTTCTTCTTCAAAAACATTTTCTTTTCTCAAAATGCCAGGAAATTTTAAAATAAAATAATTTAATAAGAAATAAAATTGAAATATTGTAAAGGAATATTCATGGAAAAAATTTGTTATTTATGCATAAGAAACCATTTTTTTCATATAAGTTAAAAATCATTCTCCTCGTACTTTTTTCAAAAAAGTACCTAGTATCAAATAAAGACAAAATATTCCTTTCATACCGTTTAGTAAAAATTCACAAACACATAAACATGATTTTAAAAAAAGTTATAATAATAGAAATAGTATTACATATTTAGGGAGCATGGATTTGGATGCAAAAAATACCCCAATAAATATTATTGTATAAACAATCTCCGATAGTAATGAGATTACAAAATTATCCCTTACCTTAGGTCTGATATCCATCATATGTATTTTAACCTCCCATATAATGATTTAAATAATTATATTGACTTATTATAGAATAATAATCATTTTTATGATATCATATATGATTATATTATCATCTTTTTATAGTGACATTTCACTGTCACTATTTTTTTGGATATTATATACTTTATGTTCTTATGCATGTTTTGTCGGATAAGTTCATGTTCCACTTCCTGGGATATAGTTATTTCATTTATATAATTATATTAGTATAATATATTTCATACATAAGCCTTCAATTCATGTATATAAATTTTTTTTAATGAAGATCGCGTAGAATGAATCACGTCGCATTGTAAAGCAGGTAGGCCATATGTACGCATGAGCGACGATATCATTCAATTAACGGTTAAAAGGAATGTAATTGGATTTTTTATTAATTATAAAAAATAATTATATTTTTATATTAGTTATTTAAATTCATTATACTCATCATTATAAAAATATAAATTAAGTATTTTTGAATAAAAAATTACACCACGGTGTGGAGAGGGTAAGCCGTACGTACACCATCATAGTGATATTTTTATTCATAAGATGGATAAAAAGTGATAAAAGATTGTCCCATAATTACAATAACATCTCAGTATGTATAAGATACTGTATTTATTAATTTATTAAGAAAACAACATAATAATAATAAGAACAATAATATAATTTAGAAAGAGGTGATAAAACAATTACCTCTTTTTGATGTATCTCCTTTTAATTTCAACAAAAGGTCTCCCTATGATGGATTTCTTCCAAAAATGTGGCTCTATAATGAAGGGATGGATTTTGGGAGATTTTTTCAGTAGAAGTTTGATGATTTTATGGGTTTGAGAGGTGCAAGTATGTTGGAAGATGTGGTGGCCTTTTATAAGAGGGTAGAGGTGCACTTTATGAAATTCAGGAAATATTGTTTTATTATAAATTGATTTTAGAACTGTAATAGATCCAATGAGAAATATTTCAAGGATAAGAGGGGTATTGTTCTAAATCCACTCATCCAATATTTTTTACACAAGTTTAGGTCACAAAATTTAACCTTAGATTTTATTTTTAAACCTTAATTAAATAAATTAACTCTTACCATGTCTTCTTCTATTCTTATACTATATGGTTAATAAAGATATTATAAAATTAAAATTGAACATAAAGTGGATAATTAACAAAAAATTTAATAATATCTAACTCAGTTGGTCGAATATTATATTTTTATTTCAATTATATCATTTATTAAAATAGTATTTGTTTTAAAAACCCATTTATATCAATTTTGACACTATTTAGTAAATGATTTATGATAAAATCATAAATACTTGATTCCACAAAAAACCCTAAATAAAATCAAATATAAAATGTTATAATTATCCATTAAATTAGTTTATGGCATCAAAATTATCAAATTACGTTAATTTTGATATTTATAATATCATTTATTTGAATCGTTCACTAATAAGGTAATAACAACATCACCATTGTGTCATAAATAAATTTATTAATTTAATGTCTAAAAATTATAAATAAGATTCCATGATTTATGGAATATATCTATCATTCTAATTACTATTTATTTTCAAATAGATCAGTTATATAACCCTATATTAACCATGATAACATAACATTACCACAAAACATGAACTTGTGGAAAACACATAAGCATAAAAAATCATTTCCATATTATCCAAGGCTCATAGCCAATACCATCATAGTGGAAAAGGTCCATTATTGAATAGATTTCACTCCTCATTCTTTCCATGTATTACTCTACCAGATATATGAACCGTTTCAGCCATGTATTATTGAACAATATTTACCTATCAATCCAGTCAGTTCCACATCATGAGATATAAATCTTTACCCAATGTATTGGAGGGAGATATAGGTCACACCCATCTCATAATGAATCCATTCTTACATGTGCCACAAAAACATAAACCATTCATCATAGAATAACCCAAGGAACTAAAAATAGGATTCATAAACACCATTCCATCATGATCAATATAAAATAAATGGTTTTCAAAAAAATAATTCTTTCATAAACACAATCAAATCTAATTAATAATATGCATAAAAAATTAACCTTATGTCATCATAGATGGAAAATAATTTTGATAAAATAATTGAAATTAATTCTTGAGGAATATATAATTTCCTCTTCAAAAAAGTTTTCTTTTCACAAAATGACATGAAATTTTAAAATAAAATAATTAAATAGAAAATAAAATTGAAATCCTGTAAAAGAATCTTCATGGAAAGAATGTGTTATTAATGCATAAGAATGAATTCATGTCTCATAAATTAAAAATGCATTCGTCACATTGAAATAATTATTTATTATTTATGTGGATGATAAATATACCCCACTAAATAATTATGTATAAACAATCCTGGTTAAAAAGGAGATTGAAAAATTATCCATTACCTTAGGTCTGATATCCTTCGTATGTATCCAAAACTTCTGTATAATGGGTTAAATAATATTAATAACTTATTCCATAATTTTAATAATTTTTATGATATCATATATTAATATATTATCATCCGTTTGTTATTAACATTTCATTGTCACTCGTTTTTCGGATATTAACCACTTTATGTTCTTATGCATGTTTTTTCAGATAAGTTCATGTTCCACTTCTTGGGTTATAGTTATATTATTTAAATAATTTTTTTAGAATAATATATATCAAATACATTCTTTCCATTCATGTATATAATCATGTTTTAATGAAGATCATGTAGAATAAATCTCATTGCATCATGGAGACGGTAGTTTGTAGGTTTGCACGAGCGACGATATCATTCACTTAATGATTAAACGGTATTGAATTTGATGGTATATTAAATATGCAGAATAATTATCATGGTATATTAATTATTTAAATCCATTATACTCATCATTATACCAATCAAAATTAACTACTGTTGAATAACAAATCACACCATGGCGTGGAGATGGTAAGTCGTACGTACACATGCATGGTGATATTTTTATTCATAAGATGGATAAAATGAATTGAAAGGATGTAAAATTAATATTATAAAATCTTATAATTTAGAAGATAATATATTTATTACTTTATTATGTAAATAACAAAAGAATAAGAAGAAGAAAATCATTTAGATAGAGGTGATAAAACAATTAACTCCTTTTCGAGTATCTCATTTTCATTTTCACAAAAGGTATCCTTAGGATGTATTTATTCCAAAATTGTGGATCAATGATTAAATCATGGATGTTGGGAGCTTATTTTATCAGATTTTGAGTGATACGATGGGCCTTATAGGTTTAAGTAAGTGGGTAGATGTGGTGGCCTTTTATAAGAGGAAGCAGGGGCACTTTAGGGAAGTCTTAAAATAGTATTTTATTATAAATTGATTTTCAAATTATAATAGCGCCCAAAAGATATATTTCAAGGATAATATGAGGATAGTTATAAAATCTCTCAAAAATTATTTTTCAGACATGATTATGTCACAAATTTTTCATTACCTTTTTGTTTTAACCCTAAATTAAAAAAAATTAACTCTTAAAGTCTTCTTGTATTTTTATACTACATGGTTAATATAGTTATTATAAAATTCCAATAGAATATTAAGTGGATAATTAATTTTTTATTAATACTATTTAAGTTAGTTGGCTAAATATTAGGTTTTTATTACAATTATATCATTTAATAAAATAGTATTTATTTTAAAAACTCATTTATGTCAATTTTGACAATATTTAGTAATTGATTTTTTTAAAGTCATAAATAATTGGTTCAATAAAAAAAATAAATTTAATCTAAAATAAAATGTCATTATAATCTATAAAATTAGAGTATGGAATCATAATGTTCAAATTAAATTAATTTTGAAATTTATAATATCATTTATTTGAATCCTTTACTAATAAGGTAATTAGTGCATCATCAATGTGTAATAAATTTCTTTATTTATTTAATATATAAAAATTATAAATAAACTTTCATGATGTTTGAAATCATTTTACCTTCCAAATTAAAATTTATAGTCAAAGATATCAGTTATATAAACTTATATTAAAATTGTTTTAGTAAAAAGATACTTGTTTATGTTATTGTTATCTTTACCTTAAATTAATTATTATAAAATGTCATTATCACACCCATGTGCATCCCAAATGCGAAAGGATCATAATATGGATTTTTTGCATCAACCATGACTCATCCAATAAGATTATGACATGTCTTATGGTGGTTTTATATTTTTATAATATTATTTTTACCCTTATTTCCCTAATTTACCCTTTAACCATGGTAAATAAAAATAATTATTGATGTTACCATTGATAATACCCAAAAATAAAAGTTTCATATTTACTCAATTAGAAACTTCTGATTAAAAATATGGAATACATTTTTCTATTTTGAAAACACAGAATTTGTTTTAATTAATTTTAAATTAATTCCCTTTTTCCAAACGAGAAAGTAGGTTTTAAAATGTAAAAACCATCAAAAGATTAACATGTGTTTATATCAAATGTAAATGTTAAATTACATAGAATTACCATAATTTGATTAAATTATAAAAAGATAATCCAATTTCACTTTAAACACAATTAAAATGATAATCTAATTATATAAATAAACCAGACAAAAAAGCGGTTTGGAATTAAAATGCAGTATTTTTCACTACTCATTAAAAATGAATTCAATCATGGAAATACCAAAACATAACCCAAAGTAAATTTTTATGTCCCTCTTCAAAAGAAGAAGTTTATTTTTTCAAATATAAAATATTAAATAGACCAATAATATATTTAAAAAATGTTCTCCATCAAAAGGCTTTAAAATAGCCTTTAAAAATATTCGAGTATTTTATGCTTAAAATTGGATTCATTCTCATTTTAAGCCTATAAATAATATTGGATAAATTTAATAACATTTTAAAAACATTTATAATTATATTTTAGTTAGTTCAATTCATTATCTTCAATACAATGACTTCCAATTAACTAGTATTTAAAATAATAAATGTATTATTTTTTGTATAACTCAGTGATGTGTGGAACGTAATATTTTGGAGAATCCTATTGTCGTTTATCATGTATGGTATTGGATACTTCATCCCCATTATGGTGAAACAACTATTTAATTTTTAAATATTAATATATATGAAAAAGTATTAATCTATGATTACCTAGGATGTTACATCCTTCCCCCTTTTGGAAATTGAATCCTCCCAATTTTAAATTTTGGGCTCGGTAACTATGGTTTAACTTTTAAAAATTACTACATTTAAATCACACATAATAAAAGTGTTAATAAATCAAACACTTAAAAAATAAGGTAAGATAAGTTAAGTGGTCACCTAAGATAACACATACTATGAAAACAACATAATCAAGGGTGTGTATTTTCAATCTCAAACATCTTAGGTTTAATCGAAGGTTAATCCTGGTAGTTAGTATAATTCAAGGATTGTATCCTATAATAATACATATCCTTAATAAATCCATTTGAAATATCTATAGTAAACTTATTAAATTATTATCATTATAGTTTTCAAAGGTTGACTAAACCTTTCCTATGATACCAACTATAACAACCATGGCATGACATATATGTATATTTCATCTTTTTAGATGAATATTCCTTACATCTTAAAAATGCATTCCTGAGGACCATAATAATTTAGTGCCTTTGTAAACTTGGAATACATTCTTCTAACTTTTGTAAGATCTTCTATGTTTACCATAATGATCATCCCATTTAGTACTTATACCTAAATGATTTCTTTATAACTCGAGGAATGTAAAAATAAGAAAAGGTAAGATTATTTTCCCATTAAGGGTAAGAAAACAATAGATAAACATATGAATGTAAAAAACATGAATGTAAAAATTTAAAATCAATATCATGAGTCATGAAAAGAATCTTAGCAGTTCATAAGGCATAAATCATAAATGAACATTAACCATGATAACATAAGATCTGAATAAAACATGAACCTATGACAAAAGAAAATCATATAAAATCATTTTCATATTAGTCAAGGCTCATAGACCACACCAAGATAGAGGATAGAGTCCACTACTGGATCGATTTCACTCCACATTCCAACCATGTATTACTAAAACATATATACTTGGCGTTCCAGCCCTATATAACTATAACATATTTACTTTCCATTCCAATAATGTCTATCTAATGAGATATAAATCTTTACCCTATTAATTGGAGGGAGATATAGGTCCCACCAATATAATATTTAAATAATTCTTACATGTTACATAATAAAATAAACCATTCATCTTAGCATCAACCAAGGAATAAAAAATGGGTTTATCAAATATCATTCCATCATGATCCATATAAAATAAATGTATTTCAAAAAAATAATTAAATCATAAAAACAATCAAATAAAATTAATAACAGGGATATAAAGACAAACATATATCATATTAGATGAAAAATAATGTTCATAAAATACTAGAAATTAATTCTTGAGGAAAATATCCTTTCTTCTTCAAAACTAAATTCTTTTCTCAAAATGACACACAATTATAAATTAAAGGAATTTAATAGAAAATAATCCTGAAATATTGAAAAATAGGCTTCTTGTAAACAAGGTGTTGTGAATGAATAATAATCCATTCATGTCGTATAAGTTAAAAAACATTCTCTTTGTACATTTATCAAAAAAAGTACCTTGTATCGAATAACGACAAAATATTCCTTTGAAACAAATTAGTAAAAATTAACCAATGGGTAAAATTTACTTTAAACAATTATATAAGAATAGAAATAGTATTAAATATTTATGGAACATGGATGTGGATGATAAATATACACAAGTAAATAATTATATATAAACAATCTCGGATAATAATGAGATTGCAAAATTATCCCTTACCTTAGATCTAATATCCTTCATATGTATCTGAACCGCCATTATAATGATTTAAATGAAGTTATTGAATCATTATATAATTATAATCTTTTTATGATATCATATATGATTATATTATCATCTATTTGTTAGTAATGTTTCACTGTCACTTGTTATTTCGATATTAACTACTTTATGTTCTTATGCATGTTTTGTCAGTTAAGTTCATGTTCCACTTCTTAGGTTACAGATATATCATTTACAGAATGATATTATTATAATATATATCTTATCTATTCGTTACATTAATTATATAATTGTGCTTTAATGAAGATCATGTAGAATGAATCACATAACATCGTGGAGACTGTAGGCGGTACTTACGCACAAGCAACGATATAGTTCAATTAATAGTTAAATGGTAGGAAATTGGATGGTATATTAATAATACAGAATAATTATAATGTTATATTCATTATTTACATCCATTATAATTATTATTATACCCATGAAAATTAATTATTGTTGAATAACAAATTACACCACAGCGTGGAGACGGTAAGTCATACTTTCTCACGAATGATGATATTGTTATTCGTAGGATGGATAAAATGAGGTATAATGTTGTCCCATAAATATAATAACATCTTAGAATGTATAAGATATTATATTTAACACTTATGGAAACAACATAAGAATATGATGTATAAGAAGAAATGAATTTTGATAGAGGTGATAAAACAATTACATTTTTTCGTCTATCTCCTTTTGATTTTCAAAAAAGGTATCAATTGGAGGGATTTTTGCCCAAAGTTTGGTATTTGGGAGGAATTTAGGGATGTTGGGAGCTTATTTATTACAACTTTTGATGATAAAATTGACCTTAGAGGTGCAAGTAAGTGGGTAGATGTTGTGGCCTTTTATAAGAAGGAGGAGGGGTACTTTAGGAATATCTTGAAATATTATTTTATTATAAATTTATTTTTGAATAATAATATCTAAAAAGTGATATATTTATAGGATAAGATGTGGATAGTTCTAAATAATCTCATCTAAAAGTTTTTAGACATGTTTATGTCCCAAAAATAACCTTATCTTTTAGTTTTAACCCTGAGTTAAATAAATTAACTCTTACCGCGTCATTTTGTGTTATCATACTATATGGTTAATATAGTTACTATATAATGACAATAGATTATCAAGTAGACAATTAATGTCATTTTTAATACTATCTAAGTTATATGTATGAATATTAGATTTTTATGACTCCTATATAATTTAATAAAATAGTATTTGTTTTTAAAAAGTCATTTATTTCAATTTTGACAATATTTAGTAATTTATTTTTGTTAAAGTCATAAAAACATGATTCCTTTAAAAAACATCATTATCTAAAATATAACTTGTCATAATAATCCATAAAATTAGTGGATGGCATCAAAATTATCAAATTTAATTTATTATTTTATTTGTAATATTATTTATTTGAATCTTTCATTAATAAGGTAATCAATGCATCATCATTGTGTCATAAATAAATTTAATTATTTAATGTCTAAAATTATAAATAAAGTTCCATGATGTATGAAATATTTTTAGATTTATAATTACTATTTATAATCAAATAGATCAGTCATATAACCCTATACTATGATTTTTTTAGTAAAAAATATATATTTTTGTTATATTTCTCTTTACTTTAAATTAATTATTATAACATGTCATTACCACACCCAAGTAGCTCCCAAATTCAAAAAGTTCAGCCTAAGGGGTTTTCTAGTTGCCCATGACTCATCCAAAAATAGTTAGACACATTTTAGGGTAGTTTTTTATTTTATAAACTTATTTTTACCCTTATTTACCTAATTTACCCTTAAACTATGGTAAATAAAAATAATTACTAAATTTACTTTTTATAATGAATTTTATCATGAAAATACCAAAACATAAACCAATGAAAATTTTGTTGTCTCACTTCCAATGAATAATCATATTTATTCAAATATAATATATAAAAGAGGGAAAAACTGTATTTAAAAAGGGTTCTCAATCAAAAGGTGGTAAAACGAAATTTTAAATATTTTGGAGAATTTTATACATTAAATGGATTCATTCTCATTTTAAGCCTCTAAATTTTTTTGGGTAAAAGTAAAAAAAATTAACCAAAATTTGTAATTATATTTTAGTAAGTTCTATTCATTCTCTCCAATAAAACTTCTTGGCGTTAACTAATATTAAGAAAATAATTTTTTTATTTTTTGGAATAACTTAGTGTAGTGTCCAACGTAATATTTCATAGAAACATGTTGTTGCGTATTGGGTATGCTATCGGAGATAGCATCCCCATTAAGTTAAAAATACTATATAATTAAAAAATACTTATATCAATGAAAATTTATTGTTCTATAATTACCTGAGATGTTACACTAGTAGTATAAGACAAATATAAATAAACATAGGATTAATGATTTTTGATAATTAAATTCTATTTATCATTATAAATACCTCGTCGGGTATAATAATTTCATGAAGAAATATGAAATATTTAATAAATTTCAAAATGTATTAACCACAATCCCTATAATTAGTTTTTTGGACACTGCAGAAACATTTAGATAAATAAGTAGTTTTTTATAAATATTTTGATAGTAAAATACTATTATATATACCCAAATAATTCAACACTTATAGAAGTTGATAATCTTCTTGTGATCATGGACTGTCTTCATGCCATGATTTTGATGATATTTAAACACTGGTATATCATTAATATATTTCATTAAAACATAATATAAAATCTATTAATTGATGTTGGTTTCTAAAATATTCCTTGTAGTTTATTATAAATTAATAAATATAATCATGTATGGTTGATTTTATGTGTATCCATTCATTGAATCCAAAAAACAAATATTTGTAGTATCCAAAATTGATTTCAATTAGAAACCAATGATGTCTAATAATATATTGAGTAAAAAGGGGAATGAAAATATACTTTTTATTATTAAATTCTAGTATTTTACCCCTAAATCTTGGGTATTATGATGGTTATATCATTTTTATGTTTGTTTTCAATCATTGAATCCAGTTTGTCCACTATTAATGAATATTCATTTTCTTCCAATGATGACAAATGATTCTATTTTACTCATAGGGGGTTCCATTAAAATGGTACTAATATATTCACCTATAAAAATTATGAACAGTATTTAACTATAATTAACATAATAGATCAGTTATTAGAAACAAATTATGAAAACACACCAGATTAATACATTTATCACTAAGATACCTAACCATCCATGCTGGAGTATTTCATCTACATTCTAAAGGCCAAGAAATTATGTAATGTCCTCTTTGTGAATTTGTTCTTCAAATTCAATTATAGTTATATAACCATCTTTAAATATTGTTTCTAAAAAGAAATATAATATTAGTAAATGTGAATGTTGAACTAGCCAAGAAAAGGTACTTTCTGATGGTATTTTTGATTGATTGGTTATTCTATTAGATTTTTTATTTGACCTACCATATCCCATTCCCATTCTATATATATTCTAACATTAATCGATTCATTCATTTTTTCATTAATTTTGAATTATTTTTATAAAAAACAAATTTGAAAGTATATCATTCTTATCATCATGTATTTTTACAAGATCAAAGAGTCATTATATGGAAATTCCAACAATAAGTTTGATTATATTAATATCCATATCATGATAGGGAACAAGTTTTTTGGTCTCCAAATCATCAGATAAATGAATCACACTCTCATATAAACATTTGGATGTTGTTTTTTAAATTGAATATATCCTAGGATATCTTACACTTTACCCCTTACAAACTTTTCTCATTGTGTGTTGATAGACATAAATAACAATCATTTTCACAAAATTTAATATCATTATATTAAATATATTAGTGTCTTATTTATTCACATTTAACAAAACATTTAAAAAAAACTTGATTACCTATGGTAAGGAAAACCTTTTATGGGAATGAATTTCCTCTTGGCTGGGGGGATCTCCATGTGGTAGCTATTTCTGTGTTGTTTATTCTCTTTGATTCCTTCTGGTAACATTCTATAAAAACTCATATTGAACATTATATTTTTTCATAGTAGCTATTTATTTCTCTATATCATATATTTTATTATCTTTAACACTATATACATTTATTTTTTGAAAATAATTTTGGGTTGACACTCCAAAATCCACACCTCTAACACGACCATATTTTTCAAACCACTTCAAGGCCACTAAAACTAGTCATTCATAAGGTGAAACCAATGATGAAACTTGGGCCTGAAAAAGTTAAAAAATTATTGTAAAATAAGTAATCATTGTTTTTTAATACTTATTTAGGGAAGAATTTTTTTATTTTTTAATACTTACACATGCTACACATAATATTTTTTGTTTTTTATTTTATTTGTATTTATTATTTATTAACACATACCATGTTCTCTTACACATGATGGAGGATGGAAGTGCATTTGGATTTGGATTCATAAATTTATATATAAAAATTTAATAGTATAATTATATTTTTTCCGGTCGCATAAAATCAGTACTGTAGATTTAAAATACATACCATTTTTTCTGGTGTGGCATACCACATCCATGGTTTACAGAAAGGGTACATTATTTTTATTTCATTATTCTTATTTTTTCACATATTTTTTGTTTCACAAATTACTAAATCTTAATCAAAGTGATTAATAAAAATTTTTTAAAACAATGTATTAACAATCACAAAAATCCTAAAATATTCCACCTCATAATAACTGATAAATCTATTCAATGTTTCTTAGTTTTTCAAGTGTGCATATATTTATAGTGGGTGCATGTTTATATTTCATTTCACATCCATAAGTTGATTATTTTTAATAATTATCTTAAATCTTCTAGGAACCTTTCCTATTACCATTAATGAAAATTTATTTTGGTATTCATCTAGTATAAATTCACTTTTCAAAGGATAATGGAGATTAAATCAACTTTTCATTATATTATTTTTTTAGTAAAATAATAAAATTATATCATATTTTTAACCTCATCTCTTCCAAGAGTAGTGCCCTGACTATGGTTATAACATTGTTTCAAGTATCTACATAAAACAAAGTGTGCATTCGAGTGGTGAGTCTAATGTAACTAATGAAAATAGGCTTGATGTGTTTAACATGATAACTGTGTGCATCCCATCCAACCTCAAATTTGATGTTTCTACTTCTTAACTTAATGATTTTTGTTGACACTATCATGATATGTAGATCTTGTTTTTTCTAGTACATAGGTTATTCACCTTCCATCATTTCCTCAGATTCAACATGAATAATTTTTTTCGTTAGGATTGGTAGCATCAGAATGTGTAGAAACTTTTTGTTGTTATGTATTGGGAGTATCATATTTTTGAGAAATTTGTTGTTCCCCGACATTGGGTGCAACAACATGTTTAGAAACATTTTGTTACTTAGGAATGGAAGAATTTACATGTGTAGAAGTCATTGTCTAAATAAATTGTTGAACAGTTCATTTATAATACATAAGTGTAGTGGTGAAAAATAATAATATGAGGAAACACATTGTATATTAAAAAATATGACATGATTATTCAAAATACCTTTTTGACATAATTGTTGAAGGTATTTGAACCCTCTATTGAGTATCCAAATCCCATAATTGTGGTATCCTATGACATAAAAGACACTAGATTCATTAAGACCATCAAAAAATGATTTAGATGTCCCAATGAATTGTTCATATTCAGTTGAATTAACATCTAAACCATTAGTTTTTTTGGTTAATAATAGAACAATTTACCACATTATATTTGTAAAAAACGTAACATAATATATCATTACTACCTATAATTAAATTACAAAGGGTTCATCTTTTTACCCTTCCTTATTGAAATCCAGTTTCTGGAATCCCAATACATTGATTTTAACTCCACTCTAGAAATCAAACCACATTTATTGAAAAATTGGCCCTTGGAATGTTGTATAATACCTCTCCCATATTTTTCAATGATTCCAAAGTAGGTAATATTTTAATAAATTTTATTTCTATCCTTAGTACCAGATACATGCATCACTTTTGAAAATAAAGTAACTCCAATATTTTTTATTTTACTACATTCATCATGTTACTTTGTATATAACATTTAACCATTAATTTAACAACCAACATAAGATAATTCCTGAAAACATGGTACTCTGGCCAACCATCAAAGTTAATATAATATTTTATTCCAATTTTAAGTTGACTACATAAAAATGATGTCACAAAAACATCCTATTATCTATCAATTATGTGTATGTGATATCCATATTTAAGACCTTGATGGATTCAAATGATGAATAATTACTTTGTGGGTTTTAACATATGTTTAATCCTTTAAAATATTTTGTAAAACAAAATGGTGAGTTTACTCCGATTCTGTAATAGTAATTTTGAAAACATCTATTCTAGAAATTACTTCAACCACAAGTCACCTTGTATAATGATATTTTAGTAACAATTTATGTTCACATTAAAAAGGTGGTTAGTAAGGAATTCAACAGATTCCTCAAAAATGTATTACTCTACGAATATAACCTTTTTCATGCTATGATTTTGGCATAACATTTCAATAAAATCATATATCATTCAATGGTATACATCATTCTATAATGTACTACACCACATAGTTGGATCACTATAACCATGTAAACCATCAATTTAACTATCATATAAAATAATTATAGAGCGAATAATATCTCCAATTAACATAATATGATAGCAATTAATTTTTCTATAGTTATATAATTCGTCAGGCCTATCACTCTAATACATATATAATTTAAGAATAAACAGATATTGGTTAATGTATGATGAACATTATTTGAAAAAAATAAATATGAAGCTAAAAACATTATGTCATTCATCAAAACATGTCATTCATGTGATTTCATGCCCTTTAACTTTAAATAAATCATTTACAAAATATATTTTATATTTTATGAATACCCCTCTATAACCTTTACATCATTCAAGAAGTCAAAAAATGGATATCTATCATTCAATGAAAAAGTGTCAGTAACTCATGGAGGAAAATTATATTAATCACCTTTTGTTAATACCAACTCTTCTCATATCTACATGCCAGTCATGTCCAACCAATCCTTAATGTAAACCTTCATTTTTCTAGGTGAATTTAGTAACATGATAATAGAACAATTACATAATTTTTTTCCCACGTTCATGTAATCATAAAATGTATCATATACAAAAAATTCCAATATGATAACAAAAAAATTGCTCTCTTTTTCTGACCCCTATTCTTAGGATTTTAGGATGAAGTATTACTTAAATCATTTTTCAAATATATTATATTATCAAAACATTGATCACCTATTAATGGTTACAATATATATCCTCATTTAGAATTCAAATCGAATGATGTCTCCCAAGATCATTATTTTTGTTTTCAGGGTAGAAATTATTGATGTCCAAGAAATAAAGTCATCGATGAATGTTTCAACCTAATCAAGTATGTACCTTGTTCAAAAATGGGACACCCTTGGGTTCTCTGATTCTATTTAATAGAAATTTTACATTGGTAAGAAATTTATTTATCATCTTGTGCAACATGACTATCATTATGAAATTTTTATTTCTATTATAATCATACAACGTAACACCTAAATCCCACATTAAATTAAAATCCTTGACCAATGGAGCCAAATAAACATCAATATCATTACCTAGTGGTTTTAGTCCTAATATAAGTATATAAAACATAATTTTCTTCCTAATCATGCATAATCATGATGAAAATTTATTATTTATCAACATAACTAGTTGTGTATTATTAGTGATACATTGTAAACCCAAATGATTTACTCCATTTGAAGATAGTGAAAGATTATTGTTTCTTGCCTCATTAATAAATTCAGGTTACACATGATCAATTTTCATCCATTTAAGAGAGCTTTCTGGGTGATGATATTTTCTATCATTATTTCTTGTATTTCTGTGCCACATAAATTGCCTTATGATTTCCTTACTTCTATATGGCCACCCATACCAAAGAATTAATTGAAACAACCATTATAATTTCAAATGAATTGATTCTTTATTATTTTTTCAATACAAATCACACTTATGAATTATTATGTTATTCACGGTCCTTGAGAAACATTATACAATCATTTAGACAAGCATGTATTCATTCAAAGATCATACCCATTAAACATAATTTTTTTTCATAATATATTTGGAAATTAAGATCATTGTCTTCTAGTAGTATATCATTCAAGAGACCAAGTAGTTCAGTAAATCTTGTGTTACTCCATATGTTTCTATATTTTACATTATACATATTCATTATGGATGACAAAGTTGTATATTTAGTACAACGAGCATATAATTTCATATTTTTCACAACTCTTTATCTTCTAAAATATTTTTTTACAATCATGAAGTGAATCCTCAACTTTTATTATCATTTAATCAATTATATATCTATCATCGTTCAATACTATAATAATATCTTTGATACAGTATTCATCATTTTTCACAATTATAATCATATGAGATGATATATAAAATTCATTTTTATCCAAATAACTCTCTAAATTAAATTTTTAACCTTATTTAGTCGAAAACATATAACTCTGATCTATTACAAGATAGATAAAGTATGCTTCCAAATCTTCTTGAAGAATTGGAATGGAATGACAACCTCATAGACACATAAACATGATTTGAGATGGATCATATGAATGATATTTTTCCAAATCAATGAACTATTTCATCCCATCCTATTAACAATTTTTCATAAGGTCGATATCCATCCATCTAAGATTTATATCCATCCTTTTTTATTCAGTAATTTTAATATTTGGCCAAATAAATAAATACAGATAATGTATAATATTTCAACCATAAAATTTGATCCTCAAATAATAATTTAATATATATGAATACTTTTTTCTAAGATATTAGTGTCAAATGATGTGTATTGATATTGTTTTTTGCGGTGGAAAACCTTAAATTAAGACAATGTGTGATATATATAAACATAAAAATAATTCAACTAAATTTTCATTTATTTCAAAAAACAGAGGTCAAGGATGGTTTCTATAACTTTTATAAGTGTTATTACCACAAAAGGGAGTATTTGGTTCTTATTATATTCTTCAAAAGGTATGTGGTGGGATAGGTGGTGCTTTGTTGATGGGATTTGTAAGATCCAAACATAATGATATTTTTTTTAGATTATGAAAACATTTATTGGGCCTAATCATATGGTATTTAGAACCCAATGTATGAAGAATTTATTGAATTTAAATATTGGAACTATAAGTCTCAAGTTGGGGTTCTCAACCTACTAGAAAAATTGAACCAAAATCTAATTGGGGTTTCATGAATGCTTCAAATTATATAATTCACATGGATGGGATGAAGCCTCAACACACAACAATGAAAATTCTTATTAGAGAGGGAAGGGAAAACTATGTTCAACACAATTTGAGGACGTGTCTCAGTGGGATAAGAAGAAATATTTATGTAAAACTAATGATTGTAGTATAATCCCAACTAACTAGGATAACTTGAAACCAAAACTCAACCTTAGTGGAACAAACATATATGATTAACTATAGAAGAATTACAGAGTTGAAACTAGTAGCGAGGTTTAAAAATGGGAGAAATAGAGATTGATTATATGAATACTAGTAATGATTACATTTTATGGAGTGAAATAAAGTTTGAGTGAAACGTTAAAGAGAGTTCTGGGAGTCCCCATAACAAGGACCCAAGATTAAATAAAATTGTGGGTCTATCTCAATAGGTTGAAATTATAAACTCAACTTAAAAAATATCAAAATGATGACTTAATGAATTCCAATGGTTGTTGGAATGAATGAAAGTTGGTCCAAAAGAATGAATTCACTTAAAAAAGACCCACATATAAATGCAACCAAGGTTTCAATGGGAGAATAAGGAATCCCCAATAGGGTCAGCAGTGAGAAGAAACTATTATGAGTAAAAAAATTTAGAACATCAGAAATTGGAATGAAAATTTAGGTGAATTGAGTAAACTTGAAAATTTCCATGCTACATGTTCTCAAGATTCTTGTGGTAGAAATAAAAACCATCCCAAATATCATTAGGGAAACCAAAATATATTACATTTTAGGAAGGGTCATGTGAATGATTCATGTGGTTGGGATGCTTCATCTAATGTCAGAGACTAGAAATCAGTCCCCATCCTATAAAGGTAAGGAATTTAAGTGATGATAATCCTATAATTTACATTCTTATTGAAACATGACTATGTTTGGACACATTCATTTCATAGGAATATGACATTATTTTTTATGAATAACCAATGATGAAAGGTCAAGTAAGGAGAAGTAAAAATAATCACATACCTCAGGTCTTGAGAGGGTTGATTCATCTGAGATATTTGAGGGGGAATGATGACAGAGATCAACTTTTACGAGACCTTGAATGTCATAAAGAAGTGAGTTCTGTTAGGGTTGAATTTATATAATCAAGAATGGTTTTATCATCTCCTTCCAAAAATCATTGATAAAGATGAATTTTATCAGTGCTAAAATAATAAGTGCTGATAAAAAATTTCTTTATCTATAGTAATATAGAATTGATAAAGACATACTTTTATCATCTGCAATTTAGCACTAATAAAGATAAGTTTTATCTGTGCTTATTATTTTAGCATGGATAAAATAGATATTTATCACTTCTTTTTTAGGTACTGATAAAAACTGTTTAACAGAAAATACAAAAATATAAATTGAATATATATGTAAATTGAATAAATAATAAAAAAGTAAAAAAAATATCATTAATAATGAATATATAATATTAAATGTATTAATGATAAAAATGTGTGAAATTAAATAGTTAAAAATTAATTGACTTCAAAAACAACAAAAATTGGATTACTTTTATTGATTATATAATTTTTGTTAAAAATAAAAGATATATATATATAATTAAATGAAGATTAATATAGATTGAAAATATTAAAACTTAGTAAATAACTATGTGTAAATATATATTATAAAATGATTAAATTCCAAAAAAAATATTAAAAATGAATAAATAATATTACAAATAAATTAAAAAAATTAATAGATAAAAAACTAGTTTAATAAATGTATTCTTATGAATAATTACATGAATTGTAAAAACATAAAAAAATGAGGAAAATATTAAAAGATTCATTTAAATAAAAAATTTATATTGGTTTTAAACATTTTAAAAATACTAAAACGTAGTAAATAAAATTTACTAAATATTAATCATATAAATTTAAAACATATGAATAATATTAAAACATAATAATTTGTTATGAATAATTTATAAAATTAATTTAATGAATAGTAAACATGTACGATAATGAAGAAATTATTAAAAGAAATTTTTAAATAAATAAATTATATAAATTTCAAACATTTTAAAAATATTACAAGTTAATAAATGAAATTGAAGAAATATTAATGATATAAACAAAAAACATATTAAAAATTCCAAAACATAGTAAATAATTATGTATTAATAAATATTAAAATTTCAATAAATTCTAAAAATATTAAAAATTAATAAAAATTACAATTGAGTAATAAAATTAAATGAATGAATATGAAAAATGAATAAATAGAATAAATAATTAACCAAAATATTTTTAAAATTGAATTCATAACATTAATTGCATGAATTATAGACACATATTTAATGAATGAAAATGAATACATTGATAGTATTAATTATACAAATAAAAATATTATTTGAAATGAATTTTATTGACTAGATAAAAATATAAATAATAAACAAATATTAAAATTAAATTAAATACACACACATATATTCATTATTAATAAATAAAATAAATATGATAAGATGATTTGATTAATGAGTTTAAAAATATTAATAAATATTTAAAAAATATTTAGATTTCTTATATTAAAAATTAGTTTAATATAATAACATTATTAATTACATAAACAACAAAACTGTGTTGGGGATGATGTATGTTGGAGTTCATTTTCAAGTCAAATTTGCATTTTCAGGTCAAAATGGTGTTTTCATACCAAAATGGGTGTTTCATGCCAAAACGGATTAGATTTGAGAGGGTCATATAAGAATAAATTATAAAAATTTTATACATATTAAAAAAACTATACTTAATAAATAAAAATGAATACATATTAATAATATAAATTATAAAACCATTGAAAATATTAAAACATAGTAAATAAATATGTATAGATTTTAAAAAATGAATATATTCCAAAATATTAAATATTAATAAATAAATACTGTTTAAAATATATTAAATTGAATAAATGAAATTAAATTATTTAGAAAATTATTTTTTAAAAATTCAATTTATAACATTAATTTCATGAATTGAAAACACCTAGAAATGAATAAATAAATAATGATATTATTTCTAATTAATGATGTCTGCACTATATTGATTGTATATAAAAACAATAACTAATTACTAACAATTATAATTTTAAATAATATCTAAAAAATTATTATTTAACTGAATAATTAAATATTTAAAAATATTTAAATAACTATAAAAAATGAATATATTGTGAAAAAATTTGTTGAATATATATTTAAAATGAATGAATATTACAAATTATTAAATAAAAAAACTAATAATGGAGAAATATTAACAATGATTAAATAATACTAAATTAATTGGTGAATAAGTTATTACTGATACTGTTAGGGATTTCATGAGTACTGCTGGTGTTTCTTGGGGAGTTAAATTTATTAAAAATGGTGTTATATATGAACCTTCCCAACTAGTTAGTTTCTATAATTTGATTTTCTGTCAATGCATTGGTCAAGATGAGAAGCACACTTCTGAGGTGGGACTGTCTGAATATGAGATTGATGGTGTTCTGTCAGTATACTCTCCCTCACTAACTAATGGGAAAGTTTTTATTGTGTAGCCACTAGCAACAAACCTTTGTTGGGCATGCCCTATAGGAAGATCATTATGGAAAATATGAAGTTCAGCAGAGTGTAGATTGTCTTCAAAAGATCCATAATTCCTTCAGTTCTTCAAGAATATATCAAAAATGGGGTAATGTTTTAGTTGATGGAAGTTACAAGGGAAAGCTGGTGGTTCTGTTGGACACCACTCATCTCCAATCTACGGCCAGTAATGAGCTTGATTCATTTAAGGATTTCATTTTAAGTTGTACGTAAAAATTGTCAGTAGTGACGGTGTTGCTCCATTTCCTCTAAAAAGATGGTTGGGGAATTATTATTCGAATTTTCCCAGGAAGATGTCTACCAGGTCATCTTTCAGGGAATCAAAGATACTACTCACTCCATAGCAGGAAAGGTCCAAGGAGAGGATCCATGAGATCCTCAATCAAATAAATCCACAGTCGGAGTGGGAAACTACTTCTGATGATGATGATTATAAGTATGATTATGGAAATGATCTAGATTTTCATGATCCATGGTTTCTTTTTCAAGATGATGGCATGACATTTTGTATGACCCCATTCGTTTTCTTGCATTCTTGTTTTCGTTTTTAATTCACCATTAATAAATGGTCAAGAGCTTTGGCTTCTAGTTGGACCTTTTTAATTAATAATATATTAATAAACAGACATACATGCACACGCATGCATTTTTAATAGACATACATGTACATATAAATACACATACATAGGGATATACACATACACATACACATACACATAAAAAACACATACACATACACATACACTTATACAAACACATACAAATACACATACACATACACATACACATACACATACACATACACATACACATACACATACACATACACATACACATACACATACACATACACATACACATACACATACACATACACATACACATACACATACACATACACATTCACATACACATACACATACACATACACATACACATACACATACACATACACATACACATACACATACACATACACATACACATACACATACACATACACATACACATACACATACACATACACATACACATACACATACACATACACATAAACATACACATACACATACACATACACATACACATACACATACACATACACAAACACATACACATACACATACACATACACATACACATCCACATGCACATGCACATTCAAAAACATGTACACCAACACATACACATACACAAACACATACACATACACATACACATACACATACACATACACATACACATACACATACACATACACATACACATACACATACACATACACATACACATACACATACACATACACATACACATACACATACAAATACACATACACATTCACAAACACATACACATAGACATAGACATACACAAACACATACACATACACATACACATACACATTCACATACACATACACATACACATACACATACACATACACATACACATACACATACACATACACATACACATACACATACACATACAGGTATACATACACATATACATAAACAAACACATACACATTCACATACACTTACACATACAAATGCAAATACACATACTCATACACATACGCATACACGTACACATACACATACAAATACACATACACATACAGATACATATATGCATACACATACACATACACATACACATACACATACACATACACATACACATACAAGTACCAATTCACATACACATACACATACTCATACACATACACATACACATACACATACACATACACATACACATACACATACACATACACATACACATACACATACACATACACATAAACATACACATTCACATACACATTCACAAACATATACACGTACACATACACATACACATATGAAAAATCATTAAAAAAATTGATAATAAAACCCTCTTTGAAAATTATTTAGGTGTATTTTTATGTTAAAATATAATTTCTCAATAAAAATCACAAAATAAAAGTTTTAAAGGCTTTAAATAAGGATAAAATTGTTTTTAACACCATGGAATTTTTTATAGAATATTTTTGGATTTAGCTCTATGTTTTAATGGGATTATGAGGCCCGTAGACACTCAAATTTTATATAATAATAATATTCAATATATTATCTCCTGTGCATGTGATTTTTTCAAAATAATATAATAACTTCTGAATAGTGTCTCTGATGGGAAATCAGAGACATCTATTAAATCTAGAAAATTGATTTTATCTTATGAATGATATAACCATTAAGTATGTAAGGTGTTTGGTTAGATCATATATCAGGGTAAATATATTATATTATGAATGTGTAATTTTTTTCCAAAATAATGTAATATCTCTCAAATGGTGTTTATGATGGAAAATTGAATCCTTTGATTAGTTCTAGAATGTGAGTTTTGTCCTAGGTTTGATATAAACATTGTGCATGTCAGGTGTTTTGTTACATCACATGTAAGGATAATTTATTTACCCATACATCTATTATTATAATTGTTATTTATTTTCTTCCTATTTTTCCCATTCTAATTTAGGTAAAATTTAGTTGAATTTAAATTAAATAATGAAACAAAAAATATCTACTTTTAATTCATAAGTAGAATTTTCAATGGATAATTATCTGGGTTATTGGAAGATAGGTATTGAATTATTAAAAATAAGATTACATAAAATTACATGGTATAATTTATAAAAAATTTATCAAAAGATAATTGAGTGAATTTATCAAAGTTAATGGCAAAGAATTATCATGCGATGGTTATCAAATGATAATCCTTTAAAATTATCCAAAAACAATGATTGAATTATAAAGGGTATTTCAGGAAAAATTATAGTAAGATAATTACTAAAGGATAATTTATAATAAAATCATAGAAATATAATTGTACAAATTATTGATGGATAATTATAATGGAATTATAAAGTAACAAATTTATCAAATTATTATAGGGTAATTTTAAAAAATTTAAAGGATACATATATATTGTTATCAAATAATAATTATAAGGAATAACTATGTATGATATGAGACTAGTCCAGAGAGAGATTAATATTATCAGGTGTGGTTTTATAATTATTCTTGTGGATAAAACCTCTAGCACATGTGTTGGCCTAAAATAATAATTTCAAATTATCTAATAGAGGGAACGTATCATCACATGTGATATTGTATTACATTTTGGAATAAAATATCTGGGTTTTTTTTCTACGAACCCTTGATGATCCCTCAAGTATTAACATGTTGATAACACTGATAAGAATCCATGGGAGTTTATGTTTTTCACTATTGGAGTTTCCAATCTTCATTTCAAACCACACATGGTGGTTTACGCATACCATTTTCATCGATGATTTTATGTTAATAATTTTCTAACCTCATGGGGATTTTACAAAAAAAGTTTCCATATTATAATTTATGTCTTGGAGTATTCAATAACCATTCTTTATTGTGACCACATTTGAGAGTGGGTGTAGCCCATGAGAACCATTTTGATATTATTTTCCATGAATAATCCTAGAAAAGTTATTTCAATGTTTGATTATGATCACATTCTGATATGTTTTGATTATTTATCTATCTTATGTATATGATTTCCATTTATGCTCTACCATTTATATATGTACCTTAGATTGGAGGTATCACTCTTGCTTCTCAGAACAAGTGGATCATCATGATATATTTATCACTTAGAGGTGAGGAGGTGTGCCTGAAAAGTGATGATGGTGAAGAAGGATCTATGTATAAGGTGGAGATTTGATGATTTAATGGAACATACTCTATTGGGAACTAATTTTAGTTTCAGGTCATATTTATGGCACTTTGTCAAGATAATTCCAATGATGAGAACCCCTTTGATATGTATGTTGTATATCGAGCACTCCTTCATGTTTAATGTTTCATACCACACACTCCTATGAGTTTCAAACTGTATATTTGGATCTCCTGTGAGTTTCATATCATATATAGGCATGATTACAGGAGGGATTCAAGTGAAAATTACACTAGATAGATGGATAGATTGATTTCTACTAACATCTTCATGTTAACCTTTTAGAATAGAGATGATGTAGGTATAGTTGGGGGTTTAAAACGTCTTGGTTAGTACACAAACACTTGGTATTTGATTTATTATTTATATCATTACACATTAATTATCATTATGGAATGCACTTTTCATACTTGATATTAATAGGTAAGGATTCATGGGTGGTTTTCTACTGAGTCTTTACTCATTCCCAACACAGACATTTCAGTGCGCTTATAGATTTTATAAGGGACTCGATGAAGGGAAAGGTACCAATGGTGGATGGATAAGTAGGGTAACATGAAGTAGGTGGAGGACTAGGATAGACTCTGAAAGACCCTACTAGTTTATTTTATTGTTTATTTATTTACTTACTACTTATTACAAAATATTGAATTACCTCATTTGGATACACTCTTATTTATATGACATCTATGCTATTTTTTTCATTGTTATTATGATTATTTATTATCTTGTTTATTGTTTATTATTGATCTCATGATATGATATTGAGGGTATATTCTCTCCACCAATAGAATCTAAACCTGGCTACTAGTGGAATACCTATTTCATATGGGTAGGCACACATGGTTTCATGTGGCACTCATGGTTAGACTTGTTCGGTCGGTTCTAGGTTTTAAAAAATGTTATCAGAACACTAGGATTCACTAACATGTTTCATCTCATTTCTTGAGTTGGGTCAGGGTAGATAGAATATAGTATTTTTTGGAATTATTCAAAGAAATTATGCCAGTTCCTATAAAATACTGTATAGTTGACCTCCATGTTTTCATAAAGATGCTAACAATATGTTTTGTAGTTATTATTTTTCTTTACTGGAATTGATTATATGAACTAAGCAAATTTTTCTGTTAGTGTATGTATGGGATGAATATGAATAATGTGGTTGTATAAATACTAGGTTTAGTTATAGGTGGGGTTTAAATTTCTTTATGTTTAGACTCCTAGGGGGACCTTATGTGAACCCACAGACTAATTAGTGTTTCTCTTAATGAATCTATTTTTCTAGATTGTTTCCTTCACATTATAGAGGATTTCATATCATTTTAATTTATTGGACTACTTTGGAAGAAATATTGAATAATATAGTAAGGTATGATGTTTCTAATTTACCAGTTGACATGTAAGAGAATGTAGTCTGGCATGCTTCTACACAAGCATTGTGGTTTAGGTTTCATGGACACTTCTATTGAAATTCATTCTCTTAGTGGATGTTCTAGTCATAGGATTCTAATGTTATGGTCAAATCTAACCTGACATGAAATATAACATTATTTATCTTTATAGGGAGATATACTCCCTCACGATACTAATGAATTGGTTGAAATATGTTTAGGAGTCTCTGACCCAGTCGATACTTTAAAGGATTATAAAGTTAAGATGTGTTTGATATCATGATAAGGGTGAATGAAATTTCAAAACACTATATCTTATGGTTCAAATCGGGATGAAGGAGATCAAGGTGTATCTTGATGAATTGCAGAAAAAAAAATTACCAGGATTAGAACAACGTTGTCTGGTAAACCTCTATTGATTTCCAATAATCCAAATTTTAGTTTTTGAATCTGTGTTGATTACCAAAATCTAAAGCAGGTGATAGTTATGAAAAGATACAACTTTTCCCTAGGTAAATTACATTTTTGGTCAGTTATTGGCATCTTGATTGGTCACCAAGATTAATCTTCTATTAGGATATTATCATTCTTTATTTATAGAGGAGGAAAGTTGGAATATGGAATTTCAGAGTAGGTGTAACATCCCCCTATTTTGGAACTCTCTCATCTAGAAAAAAGTTTTGGTTATGAGGCCTCAATTTCACCTCCCTATGTACTTGAGGGTAATGAATTGTAGTGGGAGTGTGAAATGTATAGTGGGAAGTCTATTCCCCTAGTATGAAGTGTCATAAAAGTATAAAATAATCCATGTGTTGAAAAAAATAAATTTATAGGGAAATTAGAAACCAATTATAAAATCCAACTAAAATATCCAATAAATAATAATTAGACTAATATATTGACATTCTATGATTAAATTAAATTTAAACTTAGAAATACTAGAATTGAAAGACTATAAGGCTCAATAAAGACATAAAATCTCTTATTCCCCAACCCCATGTCATTACCACCTCCAAACTCCATCCCATCCAGCAATCAAATCAATGAATAGTAAGGTCCTTTTCCCTTGTCCAAACTTGCATCCATGTAATCTCCTGGAGTACTAAACAGAGGCCTGAATAGGGTGCGAGTATAACTCAATAGGTCAATTCCACCATGTATTAACAAACCAGTATGATATGAAGTGGATGAAATAAAGCGATATTTTTTTAATATTTAATTAAAATTTTATAAAATACAAAAAACCCCTATTTTAGCTTCATTATAGAGTACCTATGTTCATTTGTTACAACTATACCAACCACAACAATATAACCATGGTAAAATAAAAAATTTCATTATCATGAAAAATATATTTAAGAATGTCTTATTACCATTCAAAAAATAAACATAAACATGGAATAATCAGCAAAATTTTGGTGAAATCCTAATAAGAATTATAATGTCCAGGTGAATGACCTATAAGAACTATATCATGATACTGGATAAACCCCACTCACTAAAATAATTAGAACATTGGACTGGGCTGAGGCCACCCAGTATCAACATTGTAGAATATAATTGTGTATGTGCTAGAGAGAGGCCTGATATATAAGCATATCATCATGGAACAAGAGTATTATCATATAACATGGATATCACAATATCACATAATGAGCCTTAGTGGTTAATTTTGAGAATTACCATTTGTATTTCTATTAACTCTTTCAATTATTTCACAATTGACCAATAGTTAAAACAATATGAAGTAATCCACTTCATATGGATTATATATAATGAAATCACTTAATGTCTCATTTCATGATAAACACACTTTAATCCATTAACCTATTAAATTATATTTAATATTTCTCACCCAATGGGTAGCCATGATCTAGGTTAAAATCCAGTTGAAACCAAAGAATTCAAAGGAATTGTTCTATTAATTATTTAATTTATTCAAGCACACATTACATGGGATCAGTAATAATATTTAATATACATGGAAATTATCAAACAATAAGATCAAGATTTAGACCCCTACCTTTAACTGATGATAAAAATGGTTCCAAGGGAAAATTCCCATGAGGAAGAAGGTGTAGATAATCACAATGAGCTTCCTATATCAATGTTGATCAAGATCAAACCCAAAAATTCACATGGTCAAGTTATTTCAAGACAATGGTTGGAAGAATTTTACAGGGAAGGAAAAACCTGGTCACAAACCACATACTAGGCATCAATGGCATTATCAAGATGTATGGAAGAGAGTTTGGCACACCAAATTCGCATAGAAGGTGTCCTAGGTTCAAGAGGAGAATGTTACGGTGAGTTAGAATAAGAATTATACCACAGACAAAAAACTAAAATATAATATTGGATAATTACACTTCATGTAATGTAGTTACACCTTGTGTAATTTTTTTAATTGAATACTCAGAAAAACCCATCACTATGTATTCTTTTATTATAAACTCCCAAACATTACAAGATATTTAATCAATTTACATAGTGTCTAATTATTCTACATATGGTTTCTCTGCACATTATCCTTTTAAATAACCTAAACCCCCATTAAATATTCATCAAATTTCAAGAACCCATGAAACACTTACAACATTTACCCAGAATCCATTATATCATATAAACACACATATCTTGACATTTGGTCATTTTCCATAACAGAGGCTCTCCACATGGATTCTCTCTAGTTTTCTCATTTTCTCTCAATACAATATACATCATTTATTCAAACAACATTTATTCACAATGAAATATGAACACCATGTTTTATGGATGAGTAATAACATACCTGATCAAGAAAAGAGGGAATCTGAAAACCTCCCCTCCATATAACATCTCTTCCCTGATCTACTCCAAGAATCACTATAAGTTATCACCAAACAATTATGGATAGTGTGTTCACATATCAGACCCCCTCCCTAAAGTTTCATCTTGAACACTTCCATGCCACCACTTCACATGAACCAATGATATAGTCCTATGTCGAATCTATTTCTCACTACGATCCACAAATCATATCAGATTCTCATCAAAGTATACATCAGTACAAAGATCTAAATCTATTATGTCTTTCACATGGGAAGGGTTTGGATAATATCTATGTATCTATAACATGTAGAACATGTCATGCATAACACTTTAGCACTGTGGTAGGGATAAATAGAATTCTAATAGACCGACCCTTATCTCTATCTCAAATGGCCCAAACACCATAGGTGCTAGCTTTTCCTATTTCCTAATATGGAGTTACGAAAATCTAGGTTAATCCAAAATAAAAGCACAATGACCAACATAAAATTATAGAGGTTATCTCCAATGTTCATCATATGATTTCTTCCATCTTTACAGGGTCACCAATCATTGTCTGATCAATAAAACCTTCACAGACATCCCTCACGTGAGACCAGGCCCAAAAAGTGCTAACTCACCTGCCTCCAACCAAAATGGAAGCGGATGAAAAATCTTTCCACAAAAGGCATCAAAATATTCTATTTGGATCAATTCCTAGAAGATATAATTATATGAAATCTCCATGGGTTTCATATGTTAATCCCATGAAGCACCAAAATCCAAAACCTAGCCTCATAATATATTCTTGAGAACATGAATAGTTTGATCATATTGACCATAAATATGAGGATTCTAGGTTGTGATTAAAATAACCTATGATCCTAGAGGTTTATATAGACCCTTCTAGAAACATGATGTCAAATGATTGCCTCTGTCAAAAATGATACTCCTCAGAACACTGTGTTACCGAATCACCTCACTCATGTAAAGACTACGGAGACAATAAATAGTGATGGTCTTCTTGATTGATAATAAGTGGGATAGATTCATCAATAGATCCAAAATCAATCATAATTCGTCATTATTATGGTTTTTCCTACGAAATAAAATCACAATATCCATAGTGACATCATCACATTTCCACTTAGAAATGGGAAAAGGTGGAAGAATCCCAACTGGCCTCGGATTCATTGATTTCATCCACTGACTTATAAAGCATCATTACATGAATATTTCTACCTCCTTCTTAAATTTGGACCACCATTACTTTTTATAGATTTCATGATATATCTTTTTTAAACAATGTTGTACCGCCTATCTAGAAGAATGAAACTCCCTCATTAGCTCCTCATATAATCCTGTAGGAACCCATAATCATCCATAGAAATGAAGATAATTTCCACTGCTAAAATACCATCCTGATGGTGTCTCCACAAAATATATTTTTTTATCTCAAAACCAAGCCCTCTGGATTGGAGAACTTCTCAATCTTAATCTAGTCCAACAGCATGGGTATGAAAGATTTCAAAGTCAGATCAACTCAAACTTGAGACTCTAGGACATCTAGATGCTTTTCTATGAAAGGGTACATCATTAACCACACTTCAACAAACTCAGGTACATCTTATGTCTATTTATTTCAGTTCAAATAATCGGTAATGATGTTTCCCTTTCCCAGTGTATATACCAACTCAAAATAGAAAGACTACTGATACTCGACCCACCTCCTCTAATAATGGTTTTAATTCAGATTAAAAAATATGTACCTGAGGATCTTATGGACTATGTATACCACAAAAATATCACCCACAAGATAGTGTTTCCAAAATATCTAGTCATATACCAATTTTTATAACTCTAGGCCATGAGTAGGGAAACTCTTATCTTGTTGTCTTAGCTACCTAGATACATAAGAGACCACTTGATCCTCCAACATCAAAACTACATTGATTGAAAATCCAGATGTGTCAAAGTACAATGTAAATTATTTACTTATTATAGGTAAAGTGAGGATAGGTTATATTCTCACCCTACCCTTCAGATTCTAAAAATCTAACTTCAAATCATCTGACCAAAAAAACATCACCCCCTTCTTGGTCAGGTCAGATATTGGTGCTTCCAACCATGATAAATCATGGATAAAGTTATGAAAATAACCTACTAAAATAAGAAATATATGAATATCAATGTTGTACATTGGATATTCCCAAGATACCAAAAATGTATCTTTTTAGGGGTCCACTGACACTCTTTCCTCTGAGATGAAATGGTCCAATAAATTCACTTTATTAATCTGGAAACTGCATTTGGTTAATTTGGTGTAAAGTTGATGCTCTCTCAATGAACTCAAAATGATGTCATGATGTTTGGAATGATCTTCTTCTCTATGGGAGTACACTAATATATAATTGAAAATGACCACCACAAAATGATCTAGAAATGGATGAATGACCCTATTCATCAAGTCTAAGAATATCATTAATGCATTTTTTAACCCAAACGACATCACTTTGAATTCATACAAGATATTATTGTTTGTAAATGTAGTCCAAGGTTTTACTATCGTTCTCAACCTTAATTGGTGGAAGCATGATCTCATATAAACATTTCATAATATATTATCACCTCTTTAGAGGTTAAAAATATCATCAATGCATACAAGACCAAATCAGTTCTTGACCTTCATGTGGTTAAACCTCCCATAATCCACACATAAGCATAAAGAATCATCATGTTTATTAAAAAAAGAAATAGATAACCCCTGGGATATTTATAGGGCTGTATGAATCCTTTTGATTCCAAATCTTGAGACTAAACCTTTAACTCCCAAATCTCTTCTCGTTCCATTCTGTATAGTGGGATTGAAACTCGTTCTACTCCCAGAACTAACTCTATCATAAAATTGATCTCTCACTCAATCAGTAATCCATATAACTCATTAGAAAAAACATCATGGAAATATTATACCAGTATAGGAAAACAATCTTGATGCATTCCACCATCATCTAGATCATGAACAAATATCTAATCTGTGAGACATTTCAATTTGCACTGAATTGGTCATGCTTAAAAAGCCTAATAATCCCACTCACCTTACTGACAATAACATCCTCCTTCTAGAGATAGAAAGGTAATTATACTCCTATAATAGTTGATATTATCATGGTATATAACTATCCAATCCATACAAAAAATTACATGAATCATTTCATTTCAAGCATGAATGGTTACAAAATGAATTGGTAACCTCCAATCTCTAGAGAACACCCCTTACAATGTTTGATGTTTTCTAGCCACACTTCCAATGGTGTGTTAATAGTCAAATAATCATCCAAGATTTCCAAAAGCATGCCCAAACTATTTTAAAAAAGATACGATAAAAAATGTGATTCTACCATATAAAAAACATTGGCTTAGCATAATGATACAAGAATCATATCATTGATGATAGACGATCCCACATCCATGTTATCTAGAGTAATCTGTATATTGTGCAGCTGACTTATCCCTCCTCTCTAGGCTACATCCTGACTACCCTAACATATTTCCCTTACATGGTAATGCTGCTACTACACTAGGGTACCTCATCCTATACCTTGTCCAGAATGGATAGTGGAACTCCAATTTCCAACCTGCTAAGGAATATATGAGCCCCTTACAAACTTAGGAGCATGACATGATCGCATTCCACTAGTTTTCTATGGAATTTTCAAAAATTCCTTGGGAGATAACCCAGTATTCCACATAAGTGACACTCAACTTCCGGATAAGGACACTATGAGTGTTTTTGGCAAAAAATATCCACACTAATTTCACTGAAGTGGCAAACAATCCAAAGATTGATTTATACATCCCTAACTTATCTTCCCAATATTACAATGGTGAAAATTATCATGGTGGTTCTTCTTGATACCTGATGAAGAGATCCCAGTTTGTACTAATGAAATATCATGGTTTCTGGTTAGGGCGTCTTTCATATTCCCTTACATGATGGGTATCTAGTTCATCAATTGCTAAAAACTATTTAGATAAAAAAATTCACCAATGAAGTGATATCATAATGAATACCATCCTGAAAATGTCTCTCCCATGATATCTCATCATCATCCAATGATGGAGGAAAGCAATGTAGGTCAATGAAATGTTTTACATAGTCTACCTCTACCATTTCCTTCTATGTTATAAACATGGACTGATGAGATTTTCTATCCCCTTACATATCAGGATAAAAATAGATCAAGAAAATAATAATTATGTCCTTCCATGATAGCTCGTCCTATTTACTAGTTTCCTCCAAAATATCCCAGAAATGCTTGAATGGTCCCTGAAGCATATATGCACCATGTTTGAACCTTGAAGTTGTGGGTGTATCAAGATGCTTGATGATCTTATAGAAAGACTTGTTCCAGAACTCGACTAACTAGGATCATATTCCCCTAGTGAATATAGGTAGATTCTATAACTTAAAATATTTTTTATGATTATACAATAAAGGAATAGTATGAACGGTATCCCTCTCCATGGATTTCAACACCGACAAGAAGCTATCACAGAGATGAACATCCATCAGATCCTCAATAACTACCAGAACCTCTGGTCCAGCTGTGATAGGTGCATGCAAAATTCCACTCTCATAACTCTCAAGTTATAGATGATTAATAGTCATTTTTTCTAAAAGACAAACACATACCATGGCGCACTGAGTAAAAACAAGGTTTACCTCAATTGGTGACTACATTTGAGAACCTTTTACTACTGGTCTCTCTAAACATGGATTAAAAGAGTTTTCGCATGAAATGTCAGTTAATTTAATTTATCTCATAAAATTGATATCTCATAACATAGTTCAATAGGAAATTAAACATCAAATACAAAATTAATATGTTCCAATCACAAACAACGCATGTCTATATACCCCTCTATGCATATTATGATGTATGTATCCTCATATCACACCATACTGGGCCGTGAGTACAAATATCAAGAATCAATAACATCATAAAACAATAACCTCACATAAAATTTGAATAACTCAAGGTGAAATAACACCATCTATAATAAGAAAACCACACAAACGAAAATCCCATCCCTGGGAACTCAGATTCCCCCTATACATTGGTTAGATACTCCCATGCAGAGGTTCATTACCATGTCTTGACATATCTTAGTCCCCTTTCTACCTTTCCCATGTAGTAAATTAGAATAAAAGAAAACATTATCCTCTGATAAAACTTTGTAATGTCCCCTAATCCAACACTCTTTCATATGGCCAAAAACTGTTAGTTATGAGACCATAAAAGAGCCTCCCTATATGCCAGAGGCTGTTGACTAGAAATGGGGGGTGTGAAATGTATAGTGGGGAGACAGTAACCCATGGTTGAAGTGTCACTATAGTAAAAAATAATCCATATAATGAAATAAATCAAGGTATAGAGAAAGTGAAAACTGATAACAAAATCCAACTAAATAATCCAATAAATAATAGCAGGAATTAATTAATGAATTGATTGAATGAAACTAAATTTAATTCTAGAAATAATCAATGTAAAAGGTTACTATAATCAACAATGACTCAATAGTACCTGTTCCTTAACACCATATCATTCCCACCACTAATTTTCATCCCATCCAGTTAGAAAATAATAAACAGAAAGGTCATTTTCCCTTCTCCAAACCTACTTCCAAATAATCTTCTTAGGTACCAAATAGTGTACCAAATAGGGTGTGCATATAACTCAGTAGGTTGAAAACACCATGTCTAAACAAACTAGTCTGACATGAAGTGTATGCGCTAATGAGATAAAAATTCATATTAGTTAATTCAATAATTAATAAAAAACTAGAAAAACATTTTTGAGTTCCATATAGGAATAGCTTTGATCTTATCTTACAACCATTCCAACTCCAACCATATAACCATTTTAAAATCACCTGCTTTGGAATCATACCAGAATATCAGTGAGAATGTCTTATTACCATGTTAACCATAACCATAAATGAGGAATAATCACAATATTATGGGATAAATACATATAATAATTATAACATTAGTGTTAAATCCCTACAATAATTACAATAAGGTACTTGGTAGAGCCTACTCACTATGATCATTGCAACATGGGAATGGGCTGATCCCACTCAATATTAGAATTATATCAAATAATTGTGCATGATCTAGGGCCAAGCATGATATATAATCATCTCAAAATGGAACAAAAGTCCTATCATCCAATATGGATATCACAATATCGCATTATGAGCCTCAATGGTTAATTATGAGAATTACCATTTGACTTTAAATTACCACTTTCAATTGTATAGAAATTTATCAATAGTCAAAACAATAGGAAATAAGACAAAAAAATAAGGATTATATGTCCATAAATGACTTATTGTCTATTTAATTTCTAAAAACACATCAATCCATTATCCAATTCAACTATATTCATAGTTCTCTCACCCAACAGGTAGCCACAAGCCAGGTCAAAATCCAATTGAAACAAAAGGACTCAATGGATTAATCTCATTCTTCATTTAATTGGTGTAGGTTAACTTTATGTTTTCTCAATCACAATAATTCATGTATAAGGAAATTCTCAGACCATAGGGTTAATATTTAAACCCCCTACCTTTAAGTGGTGATAAAACAACACTACCTATGGAAAATTCCCTGGAGGAAGAAGGTGTGGATAATCTCAACGATGTTCCAAGATCAAAACAGATCAAGATCAAAACTAACAATGCACACAGTCAATAGATTACATTTAAATGATCAAAAGAACAAGGAAGGTATGTGAAAAGTTTTATCAAAACCACTTACCAGGGATATAAGGCCTTATAGAGATATCCAGATGTGTTGTTGTAACTCCAATGTTTTCTAGAAGGTATCATAGGGTCAAGAGGAGAAGGTTACAATAAGTTATAATAAGAATGTAACCACATAGAAAACATAGAAATGATAGGTTTAAGAATTAAATGATGTTTAATATAGTTACACATCGTGTAAATATTTTTAATATAGTATACCAAAAAACTCTTCACCTTATATTATTTTATTAAGAACACCCAAATATTACACTATGTGTAATCTATTTACACGGCATGTAAATGTTCTACAGTTTTTTTTCAGCACATTTAACTTTTAAATAACCCGAACCCCATTTAATGCTTCATAACATACTAATAACCCATGAAAAACTTGACACATTTTCCCATACTCCATTAATAAAAATAAACACAAATCTCATGACTTTAGGTCATCTTACCCAACAAAGGCTCTCCACATTGATCGAATCCATTTTTCTCAAGATTCCTCACCACCTAAGACATTTGTTATTCAAAATAAAGGTATTAATAATGAAACCCAATAACCATGCTCTAGGGATGAGGAAAAAATTACCCAAAGAAAAAATTAACGACAAACTCTGAGAGAGACATACCTAAAAAAATACAGGATCTTATAGTAGGTTTGAGTTATATGTGTACTTGGTGGTGTAGTTCATAATTATAGACATGCTAATTGTGTTCATGGATTTCATGAAAAAGATCTTCCACCTATATCTAGACTCATTAATTATGGTTTTCATTGATTACATCCTCATCTAATTTCTACAACATTGTTGCATACTAGACACCTAGAGATAGTTATATATAGGAATATATCACAGAGAATTTACACCATGTTGTTGAAGTGTGACTTCTATATTTGATCAGTGATGATCATAGGACATGTTGTGTCTATGATAGGTATATACATGGATTAATATAATGTTTAGGATTTCATTTCATTTTAATTCCTCATAACGTGTTTTGAGATCCTGAGATTTCTAGGAATAGAAAGATATTACTGATGGATTTTTTGGGACATTTCCCTACTATCAGCACCCATGACTACAAGGATAAAGAAGGGAGTAAAAATAATGTATCTAGAACTATTTGAAGAGTAATTCCTTCACATCATGATAATTTTGGATATTTTTCTAGTATTAACACTCTCTGAGCCTGGGATTGTTTATTCAATTTACTTTGATGCATCATTCATTGGTCTAGGAGTGGTGCTAATGCAGAGGGAGAAGGTAGTGTCCTAAAGTTCATGTTATTTATTACCCCATGGTTAGAACTACCCTAAACATTATCTAGATCTAGAATATGTGGTCCACACTCTGATGTGTTGTCCATGCTATCTTTTTGGTGAGTGATTTTTTATTTTCATGGACCAAAATAAACATTGCTACATCATCACACAGAGGGACCAAAAACCAAGGTATAGGTGTTGGGATGAATATCTGAATAAATTATTATTCAATATGGAATATTCACTAAGTAATTTTAATAAAATTGAAAATGATTTTATCCTTACGATGTAGGGGGTTGACAAGATTGGGGAGAGGCCTTCATTGTAGAATTAGTGCTTTGTGATCATGTTGGTTGATTGAAGGACGGATAATTCTGAGGGTTAGGGATTAATGATTTCTGTTTCCATGGAGGTAAAATATTATCACATGTATAATGAGTGAATAGTGGTTAGGATTCAGGACCAAACTTTTCTTTGTTGAGAGAATAGCTAATTGTAGGTGAATTGATACTCAAATTATCATTGGAAGATGACAATCTGATCATGGTGCATGGGAGAGTAGTTTTCCGTATTTATATAGGAGTGTATATTATTAGAGATTATCCGTGCCTCTAAATGGGTGATACTCCCTAGTTTGGTTACTATATTACATGACTATAAATAATAGTTTGGATAGATAGGGGTGAATGGAGACATCACAGGGTTGGTATCCCAATTCCGTACCTTCTAGAGGGTAAAGTTATAACACCATTGTCCTATTGGTTTTATCCAAAAACATTTAATTCCATGTTGAATTGAGGGGATGTTATAATTTACTTTTAAATGGAGTTACCTTAGTCCCTGTGGAGTTGTGATTTTATCTGGTTGGTGTCTATCAGCTAACAAAAGATATACACTTTTTACTGATATGAGAGACTCGCTCAGTATATTATCTTGGAATTTTCTTCCTTCCCGAGACCTTATACTTACATAAATTTCCATTTATTGTTGTATAATATTGAAACAAATGTTTTACATATTTCTTTGTGAAGTAATTTCATACATCCCCAGGGATTAAGTTGAGATTAATCATAGTGTACAATCCGAGGAAATAATGGAAAATCCAAGAGGACAACATGTATATTGAAGGATATGATTCAATCTTTCATTAATGACTTTGTAAGAGCATAGAATTCTCATATACACTTTGTTTAGTTCTTTTACAAAAAAAAATTACAAGAATTCGATTCCTATTTCACCTTATGATGCCATTTATGGGAGACCATGTCAATCACTACTTTGTTGGAATGTGGTTGGTGAGGTGGTGATCCTGGGCCCATTTTGGTTCAGGATAGATCCAAGTGAATGAATCAAATTCAGCATAGATTGATCACCCCATAGATAATATATAGATCATATGTTAACTATATGGGGACAACTTTGATGTCTATTATGGTAGATCTGGTTTTCATTACTATGACTCCTTTGTTAGGCCATCGATGTCTAAGGGATAATGAAAAGCTAGATATATTGTTTTTTGAACCTTTAAATACCACTTAATATATTGGGAAACTGGCATGCTATTTCGTCCTTCCTCCATATCATCGAGGTATAAAAATGAGTTTTATGTGTCTCAACTCCAAATCTTTCTACCCAATCCATCACATGTCATCAACTATGAGGATGTTAAGCTTGGGCCTGACCCATTTTATTAGGAGCACCCAATGTATATTAGAGACCAAAGTGATAAGGTCCTATTAGGGAAGATGGTACCACTAGTATGGATTCAACAATAACATGGATGGATCTAGGAGGTAACATGAGATTGAGTGTCTAATGAGAAGATTTTTATTTTTGGAATACCATGTTATACATAGAGAAGAATATTATGAGATCATGGGGATTTGGCCCAAGAAATAATGTTGAGAAATTAAATAATATTGTATAAAATATCATGAGGGAAAATATCATGGGATTTTTATATTCAAAATATAATAATAAAACTCATGTGGTTTAGAGAAGATAAAAATTAGAATAATAATAATAAAATGAAGAATAAGAGGAAAAAAGGAGAAAAAAACAAAGATCCCAATAATAATGGCTTCAAAATATCTTAAGTATAAAGGAAATAAAAAAGGGAGAAACTGACCATGATTCTATTTATATTTTTATATCAAATAAATGAAACACCCGAGGTTTCATCTATTGATAGATTAATATTGAGAATTGAAAAAAAGAGAATATTGAGTCAAGTTGATGTTATAGTTATTATATATCCCAAGAATCAAAGAACATAGAGTATCCTAACCATCAATTTCTTATATTATAAGGATTAATTTATTGTGAGAGAACATAGTTTTTGTTGTGTGGTAAAGAAAAAATATGTTTGATTTATTCATACTAAATATGGAAATTGTGACTATATTTTAGAGAGAATACATTCATTTATATCTTAATAAAAATTCCAGTATGAGGTAGTTGAATCCCATACTTATAAAGAGTGATACAGTGGGTTATAGAGTCTGAACGAATTTTTATTTCATGTAACATGTTTGTTAACGAGATAATAAGGTCATGGACATAACTTTTCTTGTACACATTTATTATAATAAAAGTTAGGTTTTGTTGGGGGGATAAAAACAACTATACATTAGGGCCATAGTAATCCACATTGTAGGAAAACCACATTATCTAGTTTTTTCTTACCTTGTTGTTCTGTTTTCCTATTCATCATTTCATGCCTGTAAACCAAATGTGATTAAATAAAATGGGAGTGAGATCAATTCCTTGAATAGGTGAAAATGTAATATAGGGGAAAAGTTTTTAATTGTTAAAAGTAAGAATGTACTAATTCCCCAACCACCAAGATCTATATGGTTCATTGATCCTAGTGTAATGATAATTTGTGTTGAATCTATGTTTCAATATTAGATTGGATTCTAAATAAATTAATGATTTCTAAAGTTTTGAATTAATCATTAAATTTAAACATGAATTGAATTCTTGTAGAATATGTCTCATGTATTTATTTGAGTATCACCTCTATCATTTCATTGAATAATTGGGTGAAAAATGAAATTAATTTATTAAAGAATCTATCACTATTATGTAATGTGAAAAACATTATAACTTTCACATGTTTAAATGAATTAGAAATAAATTTGTTTAGGGTGGAAGATGGACTAGTTATTAAACCCACAGTTGAGAATAAGGTAAACACTTCATCCATATAATTATTTATGTATTCACATGATGGGGAGGTAACTAAAATATCTTATAAAAAATTTCTTCTAGATGATCCATGTAAAAGTGGGGAATTTCAAATATTTTATGATTGGAATAATCATTCATATATTGTTACAAAAAAGTTATTGCGTAATGTTTCTAAAGAAATTACCATTTATATTTAGGGATATTTAATAGAATTTTAGGATGAGATATCCCCTTGAAAAAAAAATATAATAAGTAAGAGAAATAAATGGGAAACAAGGTAATTATGATCATAGATCTCACTATGATATATAAAGATAATATTTCGATTATTATGGATATTTAAGAAAAAATATATAAAAATAGAAAAGATTAGATTTATAAAATCCTGAAGAATTATGAATAAATGGAAAATGTAGAAAAAAATATCCATTCATAGATGAAAAATAAATGTTTTACATTTCTATAAAGAAAACATAATTGTAAGTCAATTATAACAAGATAAAGAGGATTTATAATGCACTGTAATAGGGGAGAAAATGCTTGTGGATAATATTAAGATGATAAGAAGGAATTTAAAGATATAATAAAATGAGAATATATAATTAAATAACAATGATAAAAAAGATAAAGGAGTTTAATAATTCGTTTGAAGAATGAACCAAAATATAGAAGGGTAATATTAAAATATCATGAAATAATATGAAGATAGAATGAAAATTATTGATAATGATAATAATATACTCAATATAAAGCATCTTGATCTTGAAGTCAGACTGAGTTTTTTTGAAATTCTTCAAGTGGACTCTTCATAGTCAACTATGAGAAGATTTGATGCCAATAATATTTCAAATAATTTTTTTTATTAAATAATCCATTTTTAATTGGGTTCATAGGGAACTATTACATGGATTGGAGGTCTAGAATACATGGACTATATTCCCATGGGAATAAATGAATATTCGTAATTTTTTCATTGGCATGACTGCACTAAAACAACACCTACCCATCACAAATTCAATGTTTATGTCTATTTCACCACCAAACAATGCATTCAACATGATTCGACACTTTAAAGAGATACATAGGGAATAAAACAAATGGTATGTCTACAATTTCTCTCCCTATCTGGGACTAGTTATCTCCAAAAGAAAACTGATGCCACTACAATTCATATTCATGAGGCATGTCTAGAATAGTAATACTTCCCTACATTGATATCCCTAAGGCCCAGTGGATAGAAGGCCCATCACATATCCCAAAATCCCAATTTTGTTGAATAATACTACTAGTATAGCACCTCACTATAACACCTACTACAGTACTAACAATTTTATAGTACTACTACAGTACCATTCAAAATTCTCTCCCCTATATTTTGGAATTGGGATTCATACAGGATTATGGGGAGTCATTGCCACATGGGTAAGTCACCAACTACATTTCATGAACACTCTAGATGATTATATTTATGCTAAAATACTTCGATTATGTTGAAATAAGGTATTTAGAAAATTTAATTATAATCCTAATGCAAGATCAAATTAAAATGTAACCATTGTTCCTAAAAACATTTTTTTACTGATGTTATTTTCTTGAATAATGAAGGTAACAAAACCAAATCATGGAAAATATGGGTTGAGAAAAATTGTGAAGAACCCACCACTCTATCTGTGGTTAATGGAAGAATGTTTAGAATATGTTTTTCATAGAAATTTGCCTAAATTACCAGTTTTTTAACATAAAAATAATAATGTTCTCTTGTAGGATAGAATATTATTCAGAGTAAAATATTATATCTTTTTAGATATTTCTTAAATCTTAAAAGGTTTTGGTATAAGTATATTATCTTATAGAATAATTTTTCAATATTTAAAAATTAAATAAATACTCTCCCAAGGAGGAAAGGTGCAGGTGAATTAAATTATAGAGAATAAATATAAGAATATTTTCAAGTAAAATATATTTAAAAATATTGACAAATATTATGGAAGGTACAAAAATGTTAGTCATGTAGAAGAATCATGATGGTATAAAATAACCAAGAACATATAAAATGTTTCTCAAGAAGGAAGGGCATAAATTTTGTGATCAAAAAATAATTGAATAAACAAGGTGAGTTACCCCATGGGCATGATGAAAAATAAAAAATATTAAGTCAATCACATCCATGAAGTATAAGAGGAATTCAATTCCAAGGAGAAGAAACAGATTCTATTATGGAAGGAAAGGACACACCGTGTATTTTTTTCAAACAATCTATGATTATAAATGTCGATAGAAGCAAGGTAGAGTAACAAAGTATTGAATCAATCCATATGAAAAAATTAAAGGATTGGTTGAGTGAAAATAATTAATGAGAAACTTTGAGAATGTTTTGATAATGTTGAGAATGTTCTAAAATAATAGAGGATCATTTTTAGAACAATTGGAAATTAGAATAATTATATAGAAATCCTAAAAGAAGGAAAGTTCCACTAGTGTAGAAAAGGGGTTTACACAAAAAAAATTTAAAATTTTTTAACATTAGTTAATTAGAGAAATAATTCAATGTAATGTCATAAATATGTTTTTACATCAGTTATTATAACATATGTGACAAATTTCGTATTACATTAGTAATTATAAAAAAAATTAAAAACCCTTTAAGAAACAAAAATAAATTGTTCTAATTTTTATATATGTTATTTAAAATAACTGATGTAAAAAACATGATTTTATGTTCATTATTTTGTGACCAATATAAAATATATATTTTCATATTATTTATAAAATAATTGATTTATGAACATTAATTGTTTTAAAAATATTTTAAAAAAATATTTTACCAATATCATGACAAATCAAAAACTAGATAAAACAACAACACAAATATACTTCCACAGAAAATATTTACTTGATTTTTTTCAATATACAATAACTTTAAAAATTAAAAATTTAAATATCAACATCTATATAAAAAAATAAACTAAAAATAAATCAGGAATGTATTATAATCAAGCAATGTACATAATATATGATTTAAATAATTTTTAGTATATTACTAAGATTCAAAAAAATCTAAAAATTAAAATTAGTATACCTGTTATATTTTCAATATAATGATATGATAAAAAACATTATTATAAAATCTAACCTTTTGAAATTTTATATTTGTCCTAGTTAAAATTATTTCAAACAAAAATAATAAAATATAATATTTTTATTCTGTTATTTCTTCCTGATGAGGACAATACTAGTTGAAAATAAGTCTTCAATTGAAAATAACATAGTTAGTATCTACCATATTATAATAATTTTAAATGAAGTTACTTTTATACACACATATTTGATATTTTGTTACATATTTATTATTTAATATTTATTTTAATCCCATTCACTATTTAAAAATGATATGTATAATATAAAATTGAAAGATATTATAATATATAATTATTAAGTTACTCAAATGTATAACTCCAATGTGTCCTTGAAGTTTTCTCACACATCACTATGTTTGGATATTAATTAATATGTTATCCCTTCTTTTGAAAAAATGAAAACATCTAACTCCCACTAATACAAAAATATATAATATCAATGGTTATTTAATTAAGAGATACAACAATTTCTAGAATTTAATTTTCCTTTCTATCAGGATAGGGAAAAATCCAATATTTAATTTCATAATTCTTAAAACATTCATAATTATATTTCATTCCTTCACTATCCTTCATTACCATTGTTACTATAAAATAAATTATGTGATGAAGAATCCATAACATCGTGAGGTATCAAAATGAATGAAAATTTGGTATTGATACATAATAAAAAAAGTATAATTATTATATTAGATCAATAAAAATGATATAATTTAATTAAATATGATAATCGTGTTAGGTGGAAAAGTATTTTATCATGGTGAGTCCAAACAATTAAAAATTTACATCCTCTATGATATCTCTCTTATAAATAATCATAATCACATTGTGTCATGAAATTATAGCATCCATTATAATCTCATAAACATCATTCAACATAGATTCATTTGAAGACAATTAAAAAATACCTTATAAATATTAATATCTGACAATGAAGGGGGATCACCATGTTTTTACCATACATACAATATTTCATTCCATTTAATGAAATTATATATATATATATATATATATATTAAAATATTAAAAAATGACAATAATATGAAAAATATAGGTTATAATCTATTCATATATCTTCTGTATGTTATAGAACAAGTCTAGAGAGTTAGAGTAAAAAATGTTTCATGATTTTTCCATCTCTAGAAACCCCATTTGTATGGAATGGTTCTTTAACTACCACATGAATAGTATCTTGTTTCGTTTCCCTATGATGTTCCATCTACATCATCAAATGATGTGTGGAATCCTTAAAATAATATATGAACTCATCTACTATAATATAATATTTATGATCTTCACCATATAACTCATAAAATATGGGATTCTTTGGAGGGGGAGGTGTAGGAGTGAGTTACATAAGAGGATGTGGAGGAGTGTGATATGTAACAAAATGTGGAAAAGTGGAATATATAGACTAATGTTTTCATTATATGTCAAAAAAAAAGACTATACTAAATCTCAAATCCTCTCCCCTATTACCTCACCCATTATGTTAGCATTATATTCTAAAGTGTCTATTTTTCCTTTAAATACTTCCTCCCATGAAGAAGTTACCAAAAAACTAAAAAAACTATATTAATTGATACACTGCCTTGTATATTCATTTGTGATCCATGTTTTTTTTATTTTCCAATATTGTAGCTAAAATATCCTTCCTACCCTTACTTATAATTATCCAGTGTATGCTCTTATCTTCTAGGGATTCATGTATTAAATATTTGAATAACATATTAGTGTATTTAAAAGTATAATGTGTTTAAAAATATCATAAATAATTACTTACAATATTCTCACCCACAAACCTGAATTATTAAGTAATATATGTTTCATTTTGGGTGACCTTGGAGCTCTTTCATTTTTTAATGTCTATTTAAGGGGAGGAGAGTCAATCATTGTTGAGCCTGAAAACTAAGTTCTTAGTTTATGAACATTTTATGCTATAATTTCATCTTCCAAAAGTAGATATCATCCTTGAGATAATATATTAAGGAATAGATATATATATTGGATATCCAAATTATATCACTTCATTTCCTATTAATTAAGGGAAAACAAATGTTTAAAATTTTAATTTTTAGTCATTATAAAAAAACGTAAAAAATTTGGCATTGCACTTAATAAAAAAATCATTTTATCCTCATTAAATAAATATATTCCATGAATCTTCATCTATAAAATTATTCATGTCACATGGATTTTCATTTTTTATATCACAAAAAATGTAATATGAAGTTTGTGTTTATTTAAAATCCATCAATATTATAGTGGAAAATGATGAACATTAATTTCAATCTTATTTAATAATTGATGAGAAGGTAAAAAATAAAATTTATTAGTGAAAACATGTCATCAAAAGTAAAACATTCTTAATTAATCTTGATAAATTATCTCTCATTGCTGAACTAGTTTCATCATTTCAACACGCCTCTAATTAGAAATCAAAATTCTTACTTTCTCTCTAGATTTAATTACCATAAAACTAATACTTTTTTCTGAATTTAGACACCTTGGATTAACATTTTAAACCAAATCAATTGATATACTCTATCCATGTCAATTAAAAAGTGATAATCTAGGTAAACATGTGATACCATGTCCAATAATATTAGAATATTTCTCTATCCCTATAGATATAGAAGTATTCTATGTTGGAGGATAAGGAGTCTCCTAAATAGAATTATGTATAGGGTACTCTCCTGAATATTGAGGTGAATTATATGTTTGATTTTAAATTATCATTAATGAAAAATTATCAAATAATTAGTAAAAATTATAGAAATCCAATTGTTAAATTAAAAATTATATATAAATTGAAAAATGGTCCAACAAAAATTAAACTAAACTAAACACATTTTTATTCATAATTGTTAAAGTACTTAACTAAAATTATAAAAGGATACTATCAACATTTATGAGACCATGAATGGTAAAAATAGAAGAAAAATATGTTAGGAAATATATTATACAAATTTAAGTGCAATATATAAATTTGAATGACAACTGAAAGAGATTTTTAAAAAAATTAACTAGAATAAACTAAATCTATCATACTCATTAGAGTGGATAATATCATTAATTAAAATAGTTGCATAATTTATAAAACGTGAAATTATATATAATGTATATAACAAATAATATCTAAAAATTTATACAAATAAAAAAGTTTCATATATAATTGAACACCTATAAAATGATACATATAATATTATAATAAACTAAACTAAAAATTTATTATATATGATAAAATATGTGACTTAATAAAAAAATTGAAATAGTATATCTCTCATTTCTCAAAATTTCAAAAGTGAAATAAGAAATAAATAAATGATACCAATAATAAAAGGATTTTACTAAAGGATTATTTTCCCGTATTCCTTCACTATGATCATTTTGTATAGAGAAAACAATGTCTATAATGTGGAATCAAATATCCTCTCATAATATTTATAAGAAAGTAGGGATCTCAAATAATTCATCATGATTATATGTTTTTTCATCACCAATATACTTTTCTCCTTTTATAAATTAATGATCAATGAATGTTTGATGGATCAAGAACAAATAAATTTTTTTCCTTATGTGTTTCCATGATAAATGGTTCATTTTGGTATTCTAATCTATTTAGATTTACAAGTATGATACCAAATTCATTGTGTTTAACACTATTGTTACTAAAAACCCTTTTACAATTGAACATAAGGACTCGTATAATAAATCTCACTAAATTCTTCAGTAACATTATAATATACACTGGATGTAGAGATTGGATTTATAAATTTTCACATAGAAAATAAGTTTCATCAATGAAATCAAAACCAATTATATTCAGAGCTACACTACTATTTTCGTACTATTTATTGAAAAATCTGTAGCCATTAATTTCATATGTGTACAATATAATCACAATTAAACTTGGGCTACTCACTAACTATCTCAATGTTCCAGATACTTTTTATCTACCATGTTTGATATCTTTAAACTATGAAAGCATGTTTTTACACTTATTTAATACACAAATATATTTATTCTTATGATAATTATAATTTAACAAATTAATATGTGATGTTATATATGGATAATAATCATCTATTTTATTCAATATGTATAAACATTGCTTTTTTATTTTTTCACCTGCAAAGGATTTTTTTAAACCATAGATACCCTTTTCCCCAAAACTAAATCTTTCATTATGAGATATAAGAAAAATGATGTGTTCCACTAAAAATAAGTAGTCTATAAAGAATAGTGAAAGTTATTTATAAATTTACATCTCATTAATTGATGACTTTGGTTGATATATATTCCTAACATACCGCTCAATATTTTCATGTATCTTTAAAAAGGATACCTCCAACGTAGATATGCAAGGTTATAATTCTTTATTTCTCACACTAAATGAACCAAAAAATTCGACATTATATCAAATAAAAGTTAAAAGTATTTTCCCCAATGACCAAGTATATAAACTACATCATTTTCTAAATTCATAAATAAATTCGAATGCATCAATTTATTTCAAAAGGAATTAATAAAATAATTATCTGTCAAGATATTCATTCTAAAAAAAATAAGTGGTATTCCAATAAATGAAAATGTTAATAATTAGTGTGTCATAACATGAAAATATTTATATTTCATGCCTATTAACATCAAATATTTTAATAACATAAATTTTCTTATATATTAAGAATAACCCTAAGGAATTTTCATACCATGGAGGAACTAAAAAAAGATTTTATAACACATAGATAAAGTATGAAAATCTAAACAAAAATTTGGTCATTTTCTTTTAGGAGTGGGAGATAAACCTAGAAATATGGTCATTGATAGTAAATATAGTCTTATATTCAAACTATTATTAATCTTTCCATTACTATATAACAATGTTCCAACCAAACTATAATAAAAATGTTTTCTCAACATGCATCGCATTAATGTTCTGTTTGATCTCATGATATCTCCAATATATATGCTCAAAAAATTGATCATTTCCTATATTTATATTTTTCATTATCATATATTTTTGTCATTCCATATATGAAATCAATGCATTTCACTCTCTCAAAATTTTGATTAGTTAAAAAAATTATTTGGAGTGATATCGAATTCATTTGAGATATTGAATTCCTTTTTTAATCATTTAAAAGTGTCATCCTTAGAAAAAGACTTTAAATTACATGTCAAAACTACTTTCCTCCCTTGTCGTAGATGAAAAAATAAAGTCACTTATTCGAAAATTGGATAATATTTTTTCCTTTAACACTGTATCTAGAAACTATTTCAAAGTATTGGAAGTCATTTATGGTAAACATAATCATTACACATAATTGAAAATATTGATTTTTAGAATAATAGTAACATTTTATAATTTTATTATATAAGTATTTTAAATATTAAATTAATTGTGATAATTAAACATCAATATCATATCAAGGTTTTTTGGCCCATAAGTCATTAAACTCAACTAAATATATTTCTGCCTCATAAAAAATTCAATAGATACATTATAAATTATTAAAAATATATGACGAGAACTATGTTTTATACAATGTGTTGATATAGATTCATTCTATTCATATTGTATGAACATGCATATATGAGGCACTTAATGATTTGTGAAAATGAATTCTTTTAATTGGTAATGGGATAATATTTTGAACTAGAGCATAAAATTGAATTATGATAGATTGAAAACATCAAAATGTGTTTCAGTCATGGAATGCAGATCATAGGATATAAAATAGGTTCAATGTTTGACCTATGTTCTTTTAGAGCTCCAATTATAGACACTAGTTAGCCCCTAGTACACTAGTGGGCTATCCAAACACATTCATGGATGCAGTATGCCATTGTCTAGGTGGAGGCCCTGTAACGATTAACTAGTGGCCTTGTACTGGATTACTAGTGCCTGTTTTAGGGGAAAAAATTAAATCCCCCATTTGAATTTTCAGTTGATTCCGTACACTATTTTCTCTTTATTCCCCTCACACAACAAACATTCCCTCTCCTTCTATCGTCACTTCAATCCCCCTTATATTTAGGTTATTCTCGTTTGAATTTGTGGTGATTAATGGTAAGATATAAATTTTTTCAATCACCGTCCTACCTATTTATTCATTCCTAATTTTATTTCTTTTACTTCAAGATTGGAATAATTATTCCATCAATGAATTTTGGAAGCATGTCAAGGTGATGGAGATTTCCAATATCAGAACTAGAGAAAATATTGATACACCATCTTCATATTGTTTCTCGTCATTTTAATGGATCCATGTAATGATGTGAGTCTTTTCCAGAGTTTTGAGTTAGATTAAAATAATTTTTTTATATTTGATAGGGATTTAAACCAGGATAATATTTGGATCATGGTGCTATCCTCCGAAGGATATTTGTTCATGGTTTAGGTATGCTGGCAGCACCTGCTGTGTAATTAGGTGTTTATGCTTAAGTGAAATTAATTGAATAATTTTTTTATAGTTTTTTATTATTTATAAAATGATTATAAATAATTAAATTGGTTTTTTATGTTATTTAAGTCCTTTAGTGATTGGATGATGAATAGTTATGGTTGGAAAAGTATCAACATGAGTTATCGTGACACTTTACTGGTGGAAATGGCTTGAAATTGAGTTTGGTGATTCCAATATTGTCTGTCAGGTATATGATTTTTGTTATATGTGTGTGATGTGTGATCTCTCCACTATCGGATGCATATCCTTTATATTAAATAGAATAATTTATTAATTTAATTGGGTCACTTACCAATACTAACTAATTATTTAATTAAAGCCCTAGAAAATATGCCATGGTCCAAGAGTCGTATTGGAACATTGGGATATTGCTTGTTTCCTTGTTCATCGATGCCATATGTAGTGATTATGATATAATTCTAATGATATATGATCATTCCTTGAGATGTGTAAACTTAATGAATTAACATGAACAGTTGTTTTCTCCATTGGTATAGTTCATGAGTGACGTACTTGTAGTAGTGCGTAATGACTAGAAATGTGAGGCCTTATGGTGAACCTATGTGATATTTTACATTCCCTGTATCTATTAAGTTCATTAGGATAACCATGGAATGGGAAATTAATACCCTCACATATTTGTTTAGATTAGGTGGATAGACCTCTGGTAGTAAAGAGATATGTTGGGTAAGTTATCCAAGTTAGTGAGAACCGAGGAATATAGATCATCCTTAGGCCATCTATCGAGAGTGATACCTATATTGATTAACCAATGATTACAAAAAAGCGTTATGAAATAATTTAATTTGTATCAGGGGACATGATTCATTTATGTGGAGGGTGTTTGACCTGGGTTTGTGAATTGGGATTAAGGACCCCATGTAGGGTACCATTGTAATGATATGGAGGGAGGGACCCAAGTTGTGTGACCATGTTATCTTGTGATCTAGATAACCCATGTGCATTGTCGTAAAACAATTTTAACTTCAGGGACCTCACTAAGTTTCTAATGATATGATAACATGGGAATAGGAAGTGATGATTTAGAGAGTCACCTTAGAACCTAGATCGATGTTTTGGGGCTGTTTTGTTTTGGCAGGTTGGGTCATGATCTTGGGATTCCAACTATGGTTGCATGAAATTTTAGGCAGATGGCCACCAAATTCTATGTCTTATATTTAAATTTTTTGTAATAAATTGTATGGTATATTCCCATAGGTGAGATTTTATATGAAATTGAAAACACCCATTAGGTGATGTTTATATTTTTTGAAAAGAAATCACCCTTGTGTGTGGTTGTGTAAACTCCCTACAGGGAGGTCATGACAACACCCCAAGAGGAGGTTGTGAAAAACCCTATAATGATTTCATGATAATAAATAAAACACTCCTTGTAGATTAGTCTTGATACAACATATGGGGATTCAATGGATTTATATTTGGGATTATTGATTCTATGTAGAGGAGAGTGTTCCTTCCGTAATGAATTTTCAGGATTCTTGTGTGGCCCTCATTGGGAATGATTGAGTCTCCCCAATGCTAGAGATCTACATCCATGAAATATTTCATAATGGGATGGTAAATTACATAGTTTGTTCTTCAATGATGGAGAATTTGTCATGTTGTTATACTGGATATTGGGGTGGATTAGGCTTGCATTCCATCATCTGTATACCACGATGAAAGACCCCCCAAGTCATTATTATGGTTAAAATAGTCATCATAATCTCCTCAAAGACACTCCAATATGGGATGAAGTACATATAGTCAATACAAGTCACATAATTTGTAGAGACCCGAAGCTTGAAGTACATGGACATTACATTACTTTTTCGGAATACTTTATACATAAAAAAAACAAACACACAAGGACCGTAATATTTTAGTGTCTTTGGAAACTCGGAACATAATCTTCTAATCCTGGTGAAGGATCTTCAGCATCTCCCATAAAGATCTTCCCCATTTGTTTTCTTACCTAAAACCGTTCTTTATATCCTGGGGAAAATAAAACATATAAAGGGTGATCTGAAATGCTCAGTAAGGGTAAGCATGGATAAAATAAAACAAATTATATACATTTGAACTTCAATACATGAACATAAAGTTTACACATCAAAATCCTGAGTTGTGAAATAAATCTTGGCAGTACGTAAGGAATAGGTCATAAAGGAACATTAATCATGATAAAATAGAATGGTAATAAAACATGTAATTGTGGGAAAACATTAAGCACATGATATGATTTCCATAGTAGCCAAGGCATTGCTTCCAAGACCATCTTAGTGGAAAAAGTACCTTTCTGAATCGAGTTCACTCCTCATTCCAGTCGTGTATCACTGAACCGGATTAACTTACCGTTCCAGCCATGTCTATCTCATGAGATATAAATCTTTACCAAATGCATTGGAGGGAGATATAGGTCCCACCCATCTTAGAATGAAATCATTCTTACTTGTGCCACAAAATAAACTTAAAACATTAATCATGACCCAAAGAAAAAAATGGGTTTCATAAACATCATTGCATCATAACATAATCCATATAAAACAAATGTATATAATTTCATCATAAGAAAAGTTAAACCATGTAAATAATAGAGACATTATACTTGAAACATACACATATGAAATAATTTCATCTTATATGTAAAATGGTTTTGATAAAACACTTGAAATGAATTCTTGAGGAAAAATATCCTTTATTCTTCAGAACCATTTCCTTTTCACAAAATGCCATGAAATTTTAAAAGAAAGGGATTTTTTTGAAAATAGTCATGAAATCGTGTAGAGTATACTTCTTTAAAATAAGGAGTTATGAAACCGTAAAAATCCATTCATGCTGTATAAGTTTAAAAAAAACATTCTCCTCGTAATTTTGTCGAAAAAGTCAAAAAGTACCATGTATGGTAAACAAAATAAATATTCTTTCAATAACACAAACTAAAAGTCAATGAGGGGTAAAAATGACTTTAAACATACAGGGAAAAATATTGAACACTTTATGAAAGACATTTTTATGGACATGGATGAAAAATATAACCTCAGTAAATACTTATGTGTAAGCAATCTCAGATAAAAATGAGATTGCAAAATTATCCCTTACCTTATGTCTGATATGATTCGTATGTATCTGAACCTCCTGTATAATTATTTAAATAATGTCATTTACTTATTAAAGAATCTTATTCATTGTTATGATATCATATATGGTTCACTTATGACTTTATATTACCGGTTATATTGTAAATTCCATGTTAAAGCAGTGTTTTGGGTAATATTGTTTCATTTATCGTACATGTTTCGAAATGTTTTTCATTATATTATTACTTATATCTTTATTTACTTAATTCCATAATGTAAAACATAATTTATATAAAATATATATTCAGTATATAAATATATGTAATGAAATAAACCATTCATGGAGACGGTAGGTCATGCGTACGCATGAACGCTGTTTTCGTTTCCTTATTGAATTAAATGGAACTAAGTAAATGAAACATATATGTAAATAAATCCAGTATCATTATTATTTAATATCTTTCATGATTATTTATTATATATACATTATAATCATACTTGAATGGTTAATCATGGAAAATGAATCTCATTGTGTTCGTGGAGATGGTAGTCTGTACGTACGCATGAGCGATGATGTCATTCCCATGATTGTGGAATTGTATTGAAGTGTATGTATAATATTTCAGAATAAATATCAATTTACAATAATCATATATAGTTATTTATTTACAACATTATACCCATCCAAATAAGGTGTTGGTGGAAAACAGATTTCACCACGGTGTGGAGACGGTATTTCGTACGTACGCATGTGTGGTGATTTTGTTTTCCATTGGATGGATAGAATGTGAAATGGGGTTGTTTAATATTTATAATATCATATAATTATATTATTAATACATATGTTATTACTTTATAATGAAATAACTAAAGAAGAAGAAGTTGAAGAACAAAGAAAACTTTGAAAGAATCGGTAGAAGAGATTACCTATTCCTCGACGCACAACCTTTAAACATCTTCTTAGGGTACTAGAGATGATATTTTGAGAAGACAAGAACCTCTATGATATAACTAGAGAGGTTTAGAAGATTAATTTTCAGGTTTTGGCCGAGCTTCATGGCTCAAAAGGGTGTGAAGTGAAGAGGGAAGGGGTGCCCTTTTATAAGGGAGGAAAGGGTCACCTTAAGAAAAACATAAAATATTATTTTATAATAAAGTCATATTCGGTTTTTAATAGCTCCAAATGGATTTATTTCGTAGATAAGGTGGGTAAGGGTGTAAATCCTCTCAAAAAATAGGGTTTAGACAAGTTTAGGTTACTATTTTAACCTTATCATTTAGATTTAACTCTTAGTCAAATAATTTAACTTTTTCTGTGTCTTCTTGTTTTCTTACACTATATATTTAATAAATTTACTATAACAAGCCAAACTAAACCCAAGTGGTTAATTATTAATATATATAACCTCATATAAGTCATTTTACTGAACCTTATATTTTTAGGAATAGAATAACAATTAATAATATAACATTTGTTTTAAAAACTATTTTATGTCAATGTTGACACTATTTGGTAATTGATTTTTGTGAAAACCATAACAGCATTATTAGTTCTAAAAAAGTTAATTAAATCAATTATAACATGTCATATTAACTTATCAAATTAGTTTAATTCATAAAAAGTCTCAAATTACATTTATTTGTGTATTTATAATATCAATTATGTTAATATTTCATCAATAAGGTAATTACTGCATCATCATTGTGTCATAAATAAATTAAATTATTTAGTGTCTAAAAATTGTAAATAAAATAACATTATGTATGAAATGTTTTTATCTTTATAATTAATATTTATAGTAGAATTTATCTTAGGAATAACCCTATATTAAAAAAAATTTAGTTATTAAACTTTGATTTTAACTATTTTTACTCTTCATTAAATAAAATAATAATAAATGTCCTAATCTAATCCAAGTGGACCTAAATGGTCGTATTTTATTCCTAAGGTTGTTTTTGGTCGAATTAAACTTATCCCATAGAATTAGGACATGTTTTAGGGTAATAATAATATCATTTTTACCCTTAATTACCCTATTTACTTTTAACCATGGTAAAAAAGTAAAAAGTTACTATTCACCAAAAACTATTTTTATCTTATTAAACCACATATTACTCCTTGATATTAACCGTGTCTCTCATATTTTCGAAATTCCACTCACAAAAGCAATAAAATTAAGTTTTATGTAAATTTTCAAATTCTCCTAGGAGATTGGTAAAAGACGGTGAAAAGTTCAATAAAATTTTTATATATCTAAAATTATTATAAAATGACTCAAATAAATTACATTGAACTTATATAGGTATTATGTATCAATTTTAACCTAAAATAATTTTAAATAAAATAAATAATTATTTAAATAAAAATTCGGTTTTTAAATAGTAACCTAGTGTTTTCACTATTCATCAAAAATTGAAAGTTTTCATAAAAATACAAAAAAATCACCTTAGGCTAATTTCGATATTCCAAATCCAAAAATTAAGCCCAATTTGAAATATAAAATTTATAAAATTTCAAAAATTGGGTATTACTATTAACAACAGCTGGTTCATAATAATATTATAATAATATCTCATTTAGTGAAACTTGTTATTGCGTACTACACACGCTATCGAAGAAGGTCTTGATTGCATGCAATTCAAGACAAGTTAGGGCTGCATGTAGTGAAAGCTCTGTTTGGTGGTGCGTATAACATAATCAAAACTTATTTCATTTATACATTAAACAAAATCTTTAATTAATGTTGCTTAAAATAATTTCCCCAAAACAAACCTGAAATTGTGTGTAACACAAGCCAAGAATAGTATTGCGTATACTGAAAGCTAATACGGTGTTGCATATAGTACAAGCTAATTTTGGTTTCGTGTACAACACAATACATCAATGAAATTAAAAAAAATATTTTTCATAAAATCTCAGGGTGTTACATAATTGATGATCAAAAAGGGATTATTTATTGATTTACATTTTTATTTATAATATTTGTTTATTTATTTCGAGAATGTGGGGGGCCTTCCAAACCTTCATCAACAATTATATAATTGAAGGAATGCATGAAACATTGGTATTTTTATCTCAACAAGGAAAATTAAATAGAAAAATAGATACTTAATTATTAGATGGACGGATCACGTGATCTCATAATACTGGAAAGGACATGTGGAAAAATAATGTTCTTCAACTGATTTGTGGATGTTCACATGAAGCCCTATTCGAAGGTCCCATTGATAATGATAATACCCTAAGAAAACCTCCTATTCTTGAAAATACATAAAGACAAGTGATGAAGATCCTTCAAAAGATACCTAGAAAGTATCATTGATTATGTGAAAACATCCTCAGTAGGAAAATATATCTAGAAACGATTCTAAGACATGTAAGCCTAGCCTCAAGGAATCCCTTTAACATGTCAATTTCATCATAGGATGGTTCCTATAAAAGAAGAATGACTAGCCATAACAATGATCTCATGAAGACACAAGGTCCTTTACTAATCATGAAATTCATGTATCGAAAACCAATGAAAATGGCATAAATCCTTGTGAAAGAATAAATAAAAAACTAGTAAAGATGAAATCTTCTAAGAAATGGAAGATGTGATAATTTTCATGTAAATGGGGTCGTTTTCCTTGTGTGATCACCATTGACATAGAGAAACTCAATTGATATGTCAACCTATTCTTGTAGAGGGCCTCTTGACAAGCTATATAAATCTCACAAAGCCCCCCTTGATAAGACATATTTGTTCCATGAATGGCCTCTAGAAAGAAAAATTCATATCGTGAAGGAATCAGGAATAATATCCCTTAATCACCCAAAATCCATTCAATTGTGACCTGATCTAGTGATGACTACTAGAAATTTCAACATGGTATTTCAGAGGTTCTTTCATTAGTTAACATAATCGGGAAAAATCTATTTGATAATCCACAAGTAAAATAAATATGGGGATACCATAGTTTTATTGTGGTCGCTGTTTATTATATAACACAATGAGTGGCCCACGACGAGATCATTCCAAGCACGTGATGTAAGACACACTCTACCAAATCAAGTCCATATATACAAGGTATGCACTGTGCAATGTGGCATAGAACTGGGGTGGTGATGCCAATAAATTATGTGACCTTGGAAAAATAAAATTTACTACAAACCATGACTTCACACCCATGGTAGAACATTAGAGCAGACTTCTCAAAGTAAAAAATCAATGTGATCGTAAAGTTTTTTCACCAAGAAAAAACCATAGAACTGCCTAATGGGTTACACTACATGAACATGATCTTCACATGATCACGCTAACGATATTGTGATGGAACTCAGGTGTGCTAGCCATATTATGTGAAGTAATTTCCACATGTTGACTTGGTCATGTGAAACATCAAAAAGATAATTCTTGAAAAAATTGATTAATATATGCAATAAATGATTATAAATATGGAAGGATTACATGAAGGTATATGTGATTTTATTAATTCGAATCCATAGTGTGCTTCACATGACCTATCCAAATAATGTGACAACACCTAAACGTGTCAACCAAGTCTTGCGATGTCCTCTAGACATATTGGACAGGTACTACAATATCCTTTAGATACACTATCCTATTCAAATGAAGACTGAAATAACTTTTATCCATATCTTATGGTAGGCCTTAACATGTCTTCTTCAATCATTTGAATCACCCTAGTACATGTCATCCTAATAAAAAAAGGTCAGGATATGTCAGATGCACAATCTGGACATGTCAGATAGACACTCGAGACATGTACTACATAGAATCCCAAACATGCTAAGAATGCTAGGAAGACACCTCGAAACATGATAACATTTTTTATTAGACATATTGAAACATTACCAAAAAGTAACTTTGAGGAATCTGATTCATTTCTCAATAGGATAAATAGGATTATCTCCTAATACCCAAGTCCCAAATGAACATCCACCCGAGTTAATGTCCCTCCATATCTCAAACACTCTATAATCATGGGACCCAAACTCTCCTATGATTTTATCATCATTTATCATCCGTCATTGGACTGGGAAGAAAAAATAACTATAATAACATTGATTCTGTCTACAAACCAGATATGTGGGATCATATCCAAAGGCATGGTCTCCATATGAAGCACCATTTTACAGTATCCCTAGTGCATAAGTCTCATGTTTATACATAGTGATATCGATCACTTTCTATCCCTTATTTCTCACACCAATCATGGATCAAATGATCTAAGGGACTTGAAATAATAATATATTTTGTATCATAAATCTCCCACATTTATGGAAACCTCATTGTGTAATCCCTATTTAGTGACATGACATGATTTCCCCTTTATAATGGAATTTACCTTGGTGTATGTCCTGAAGGAATTCCCTTATTAATAAACCTTGGGGAAATAACCCACTCATTTATTAATTATATATCACTTCTTAAAAGTGGGTTGAGAGAATATCAAACTATAATGACCATGATTCTTGTAATAAATAGAAAACATAGGACTCTTTCCAAAGGCTTGATCTCCATACCCAGTGCATAGGTACCCTCATATACATCCATTCTAATTGTTATTAAACTGCACTGTTTAAAAGAACTGCACGGTTTTTTATTCTTTTTTCACTAGATGCAAAAGATACATCAGGAAGATTCAATACCATCCTCTAAATATCAATTCCCTCCTTGTACTACACTAAACACCATATTGTTAGATTATATGGCTTCAAAATATCAAAATCAGACCATTTCAATGAAATAAAGGGATGTCTATAAATAAGATCATATTCATATAGATGGTTTCATTAATAGAACCCCTTTTAAAACATAAAATGATTAGACAACATGCCATTTGTTAGGGTAACTAGCCTTGTATCCAGATTTTGAATAGAATTAAAAACGTCTTTTAAATATGTAAGTGAGTCTCAGAATATGAAACGATTCCCCCCAAAATAGTGAAATGAGCCCAAACACCCATCATCATGACCAATGTGAGTTACTAAGCACCATTGGGTATGAGAAACCAATTGAATTCATGCCTTTATAAATAACGAGTGTACCCAATTATGGATATGGGGATAGTTTGAAGTTTCTAAGAAAGACAGAAATGTTAATCCTAATGTGAATGATTGTGCAACCAAGGGCCCCTCATAATCAATTCTCAGATAGGGAAAAAATATAGTGAATTTTGTATGAATGAATTCAATAATAGAATAACTAAATCAATACAAACATTAGGCATCATGGCTTCTGAAACCCAAGGGAAAAATATACTCTTCCTCTTCCACAAAAAATAAAAAATTGAACCTATCATGAATCTCTCAAATAGTAAAAATGATTGGCTGATCATGAATTGAGCCATCAAGTTTTGCATCTCTTATTCAGATGAAAATGGTACGTCAGATGTAAAATCCTATATAACTGGAATTACATGAAAACAAACTATACCCATAGTTTGAAACTATGGGTATAGCCCCTAAAACCATAGTTATAGGCTATACCCATGGTTTTAAAAACTATGGATGATGGAGGCAAGGGTATAGACCTTTAAACATTGTTTCAATAGAAACATTGGGTATTTCTCTGAGAGATTTTATTATACCCACAATTTTACCAAAATTGTTGGTTTATATCTATACACACAGTTCTCCAAACTGTGGGTATATATTTTCCCTATAGAAAACATATAACCAAGGATTTAGTGAACTGTGGGTATAGGTAGTTGTCCCCATTTGGCAGTAGCAGCAGCTATTCTTGTTCCTGAACTAGTAAATAAATTAAAAATCATAGTATACATTCAATTTACTACAAATATTATACACTAATAATTCAACCAACTCCCTGTAATAATTTTCAAAACATTTACAATACTAAAACATACATATAAATCCATATAACCAATCAATTCAAGTCGTTAAACATCTTCCAAAAGTCTCATTAATGCTAACTAAAAAATGAAGGGTATCAACATCACCAACATCCTCATCCTCATCATCATCAGTATAATCCCTATCACCAATAGCATCATATAGATCTGAAAAATATTCATAATTAAAAAAAATATCATCAATACCATCATTATCAATAACGTCATCATTAACAGCATCATAAACAACTCCATCACCACCACCATCTGCTCAACAGGCACTAAGACCCTCATTGACATCACTTGGAAAATCATTTAAAGAGATCATCGATGCCATATATGAACTTATAGTACCATCAACCTCTGATGGAAGTGAAGACTTATAACTGTCATAGATTTAAATATGTGTTCAGTGATCAGTTTACTTCTATCATGCTCATTTGAATCTACTTTTTTCCCTTAGTCGATTCAACATAGGTGCTTTATAGCCCAGTGGTTTGAGAGGTTTGAGAGGATACTGATGGGGACCACTATCTAGTGGGGCAGATATTTTTTTCAGTTGGACATCAGATTCTCCCCTAGTTATCCTCACCTAATACATGACACAAAATATCATTTTGCCTAAAGTTCTCATCTTCTATATCATCAATTTTATATAGGGTAGACTGTTGAAAATATAAACCAGATTTTTAATTATTAATGTTTTATAAATATTTTTTATATAAATAAAAAACATATAATATTTTATTGTGTTTTTTAAGCTACTACACATCCATCATTTTTCATTGTACTTGAGAAAAATAATTTTTCTCGAGGTGAATGACCTTCAATGCCCAATAAAGCATGTTGTAAATTAAATTGATTAATATAAAGATATTCAAAATATAAAAATTTCATAATATTTAATAACAATAAAAGAGAATAACATGTAAATGAATGAAAAAATCATAAATTTAAAAATGTGATAATCATTGATGAAAAAAATCCTAAATAAAATCTAATCATAAACACTTTATAATTTTATCTACTCATTATAAACATTCCATAAATATCTTATGTTATTTACTGATGAAAATGGAAATAAAATACAAGTGAACACTACTAATATTCATAAAAAATAAATTTTACCATGGTATAACTAATTTTGAATTTTTCTGTGCTCTATTTTTTGATACATAACAAAATTGGTATTTTAATAATGTTTTGGAATCCCTAAATCCAAATTAGTAGACTCATTAAACGATTGATGTTGAAAATGATAAGTAAATTTGAAACACTTCTAGTCCACTAACTATATGTTACATCATTTAATAATATATTTATATGTAGATAAATATGAATGAAAATTAGAAGGAATCATACACCATGATAATGCATCAATAAGAACTCATATAATGGATGTAATAGATTATGATTAATGATATTTTCATTGCATATCAAAAAACTAAAATGGATGACAAGTAACTATATTTATTTATTCTCTCATACTATTATGTATATGGATTTTTTAGAAATTATTTTATTCATTATGAATAAAATTTCTTCCCTTCATATCATATTCTAACTAATTAATATTAATGTACCTAGCACTTCTTATGATCTAGCATTGTAGTGTGCCCCAATGTATGCAGATATATCATTGAATCTTTCTTCTTCTTGTTTATTCCTGATACATCATAAAAATAAAAATTCAATAAAATTAATAAGAATTAAATTTTATATGAATACCATTATTTATTGGAAGTACCTTAAAATCATCAGTCTCCCAATATGCGAATTTTTTTGATATTTTTTTGGGACAATCCGGGAATAGGGGTACACCCTCCAAATCAGAACAAAATATACTCCTTCAAACTATATATAACTCATGAATATATATAACATAACTCCCCAATATTCTTAAACCATGCAACCTTATTATCATTACCATCGACAATGATAATTTGACTCTAAAAAAATATGTTAAATCATATAAATAGAAAAATATTATAGATATACATTTATAAAATTTTATTACCCATATCTATACCAAAGATCTTTTTTGATGTCATTACCGATACATCTTTCTAATATTGGTTCAAAAGGAATTACATCACGGTACTTTGAAAATGATTTCATGAAGCATATAAACTACCTATAATTTGTACCTATCAATTGATTTTCTTCATTATAATCCACCATTAGTTGTATTTGGAAATTCCAGGATTCTTGTATAAGGGTGCACCCCCATCTCCAAGTAGAAGATCCCACAAAATAAGGGAAAATGGAAAAAAATAATTAAGTCATGGTACAGGAGGAAAAAAATTATGTTATATGATTTGTTATAGTTATAATAAAAAAAACATTATGCAGGCTGCTCAATAGGCTCTAATGGATCTATAGGTTTTCTTGGATTAGTTGCCTCTGAAGGATGTGTATGTTCCCATGCATGATATGGGTTATCTGAATGCACTAGAGTGTGAGATAAATGAAGAAATCATTATATCCTTGATCTTAGTAGTAAAATGAGGTGATTTAGACATAGTAGGATATGGGTAGTATGATTTGCAATACATCAATGGATACATAAATGTTAAATGTGTGAACATCCCTCCAGGATAAGTAGACACGGTATGAGAAGAATAGGATAAATGAGATGATGATGGAGGCATGTATGGGAACATCCATAGTGGAGGTATAAGTAGTTTAGGGAAGAATAGGCTAAATGAGATGATTATTGAGGCATGGGTGTGAAAATCACTGGAGGTGGCATAAAAATTATTGGATAATAAGAGGCTAAATAATAATATGATGTAGTAATGGGTGGGAACATCTTAGGAGGCTCAAGGGGATGATGGAAAGGTGTAGTATATGTGGTTTTCGGGGGTGGTTCCGGTTGATCATGGGTATGAAGGATGCTCTGTGTAGGTCTAGGAGCATCCCAAATTAGACCAATAGTAGTAGGATGTGGAGGAGTCAACTCTAGTGGAACTGAATGTCATTATTTTTTTTGAAAAAGAATAATAACATAAAATTATTTATAATCAAAACGAAAAATATGATATTTATTTCACACACTAAGGGAAACATAGGTGGAAACCCACGCTCATTCATCTATTGGTTAGCCTTAAATAATCACTTCTGTTGAACTTCTCGAGTATTTTTCATAAGATACATAGGAATGAAATGTACATTACTTAGATATTTTTCTTAAAATCCAGAATACCTATTAGAATTCAAGGTAGTCAAAATAAATGTTATAACATGTTTTAGTAACATTAATTTAGAACCATGTTATTCATTTTTAAAAAACCCCATTTAATCCCAGTTTTTGGAATTGAAATAAATCTAATTAAATTCAATGAAATGAATAATACTAAAATGAACATATCCTTCCAAACATAAACTAAATTAAATAAATTATAGTAATACCAACATAATAAACCAATTTAAAGGTAAAGAGAATGAACTTTGAACATATATATTTGCTTTTATATATTAACGACCACTAATTCATATTCAACACCAACTCTCACAATGGGACAATTCATGTCATCAAATGAAATATTTTTATCAACACCAATGGGATAGTCAATAGTGTCAATTCCATCCCCTCGATCATGAAAAATACATATTTTTATTGCATCATTAATGAAAACATAATCAGGTCACATATGATCTTTCACATAAAAGAATTTTTCTCCTTGATTCCATAATGTATGGTTCATCTATAGCTAGGGATCAACTCATGTCACCAATTCTGAATCCACAGTCATCAATAAATAAACCACTTCACGTCATGGAATCAAACCATTTACATTTCTTTATTGCGAATCAACCTTGAGATTAGTAATCCAATAGAAATGTTTTCTCAACCAGTCCATAATAATACACATTTTCATATCATGGGTGATTATCCGATACCCTGGAATAACAATCCATTTGAAAAGTTAATAGAACACCATCATGATATGTTCTCATTTTCACTGCTCAATCAGTTGTATGAAATTTATACCAATCAATTATTAACAATTTTAATTCAAGAACCAAATAATTGAGACCAAAAACCAACACTCATAATTATTGAGAAACTGAGTCTATGGGTAAACTCCATAACTAAAATATATATGAATAATACAATTAAATAAATATATATATTTTATGTTAATTAGTGTATTGGTCATACCTTTGTTTTCAACCAAGCAGGAAACTCTTAACTATGTAAGGCCTCTCTTCTTATCAATGGTAATGATCAACAGACAATTCTTATAATTTATTTATAATACCAACATATAATGATAATATAATTTTAAGGTATATGTGTAATAACATAGAATGATATAATATATAAATATTCAAATTACTTACATGATATAGTCATCGAGCAAACCACGGTTAAATAAGAATCTGTGATGGGCCATATCCAACTCTTCATTGTTCAATGTAGCCAATGTATATGACCCAAGAATTCCTTCATCTTGGGGAATATATGGAAATGAGGGCTCAATTTTTCCATACTTCTCATATTTATTTCTCATTGGCCAGTTATATCTTGTACTCACATCAGATAAATACATTGATCAAAAAACCATAAATTCTTGATCCAGATAAAATATCATAATGGAACCTTCATGATGATTCTTATTTCAAGCATAATATTTCATTTTGAACATATTTCTTTAGTAAATATACATCCGAAAAAAATAAATGGTTCCCCAAAAAGTTTTTTAGTTTCAATATGATCTGTTAAATGTATCATACATGTAAAAAATGATGGCAGAATTTTTTTTCGTACTCAAAAAAATTAAAGGAACCTCTTGCTTAATTTTTTTCAATACTGGAATGGATAACCTTTTAGAATAAAGGTCTCTAAAAATTTACAAAATAAAATCACCATCCCCCTTACATTTTTTGATATAAAATTCCTTAATGTTATTAGAATAAATTCATGAAGAAGGAAATAATAGTCATGTGTTTTTAGGGATTTTAGTTTCAAATCCCTTGTATTGACTCATTTAGATATATTTTTGGAATACCCATAATGATCCTGGATATTATACAGTACTTCTAGAAATTGATTTCTCTCTAAAGGTGTCATCACATTAGAAGCACATGGAACTTTCCATTGGTTTTCACTGATAGATACAAGATGTAGTTTTGGTCGAATATCCAAACCCAATAACTCCCAACATGATAAGAATTCATCTTTGGTACACTATTTGATATTTAGAAGAATTAAAAGAAACCTTTCACATATATTTTTTCTCAATGTTCATTATGTATAAACAATGACATAATAAATTGGTAGACTAACATGGAAACTAAAAAAGATACTTATCTTTTTACAATTATTAGTGCCTTTAGTGTCAAAATTCTTCCTCTTTTCAGATATCATCTAACCATTCCCTTATAAAAATATTGAAATATTTCAATTCATTAATCACATGAGTTCTTGACATTTGTTGAGGTGGATGTTCAGTGTTAACTGTATTATCAAAGCACAATCCATTCTTCGTGTATTGATGATCCATTAGAAAGAATCATAAATGCATCATGAAACTAAAACTATGACGCTATTTAAGAGTTCTCTATCATGTATTATTCATACAAATAAGACATGATAGTTTTCGCTTCATTATCCAACAGGACATCATTGCCTAATTAGGGAAATCTTTTGTAGTCCATAAAAGGGAAACACACATCTGAAAAATATTTTTTGGAGAAGCATTAAATGTGTAGACACCCATATCCCAAAGCTGATTCCACTCTTTTATAAAAAGTGGAATGTATAAATCAATATCACTTCTTGGATCAGAAGGTCCATATATCATTATAATAAATAAATTGAATGGTTTTTTCATACCAATCCATGGAAGAATATTATAAACATTAATAAAAACTGGCCACAAGATGTGAGATGAAATCATCTTACCAAATGAATTAAAACCATCATATGATAGAACCAACCTGAAATTTTGCACCATAGGTAAAAAATAAAGACGTTTGGTATAAAATTCCTTCTATAAAAATCCATATTTATGATGGAACAACTCATCATTTCCTTTAATTCTCTCAGCATCATTCAATCACATATTAGTTTAGATTTACATATACATGAATTTATTTTGAATCATGGGAATCAATGGAAACTTCCACATTGCTTTCGATCGAACATGAGATGGTGTTCCATATTTACTTTTCTTCCATCATGATGTACCAAATTCTTTATATTCATTAAGCTCAGGTGTTTCCTCCCAAAATAAACTACAATATTTTAGACAGGCATGAATCTTATTAGTAGAAAATATGAGCATTCTAATTAACTTTTATGAATTATAATTATTTTCGGGAATATCTACACTATAAGGAAGTAGGTCCTTCAAAAAGTTATGAATATAATCAATGGAGGTATTCAAAATTCCATATAATATTTTTTCAAGAGATAACAACATTAAAAGTTTTATCTTTTTAATTTTAGTACATTCCTAATATACATGAGTTCTAGACTGATCAATTAAAATTTTCACTCTCTCAATATCATCATCATTAGTATTTTCCTCAGGTGTGTTGATATAATTTTCTTCTTACACTAGCATATTATCTCTCTCATTATGTTTCAAAAATAAAAACTGGTAAAATATAATATTCTCCATATTAATTATTTCTTTTTATTCGTGTATAGTAGAATATTGTCTCGTCTCTCCATGGTGATACCAAAAATCATAGTTTTTTTTTGAAATAATTCTTTCATTATATGGTAGCTAACTTGTTCTCAGTTTAACCACAGTCATCCAACATAATTATAACATAGAAAATGGATAAAACATCGAACAAATTTATTATTAAATGAAAAATTGTAAAAAATTCCAAATTATATTGGACCTTAGTTGGAATTTTGATGGTATGGTACACCCAGATTTTGTCCATTATATTATATGAAAAAAGATATTTTCCATTGAACAATATAATCCATAATTATAAAATTCATTTCAACCAATTTTAATAGGAATGTCATCAAACCTTACTAGAAGTTAAAAAACAAAGAATAAGAGAAATAAAATATGATATAATGACGATTACAAATAGTGAACCATGGTCAGTATCAATGACATTTTAGAATTCACTATCATGGTGGATAAATTGAATAGCTTTGAGACAATAAAAAATATCACTCAAGGTTTTAGCTCTGAAAACTCAGTCAAGAAGATAAAAATAGAGGGAAAACTATAATTTCATGAAACAAAATTCTAATATTTCAAATGATAAAAATACATCATACATCATAAAATATTGTCCAAATAACAAAATTATAATCAAAGGATTGAAATTATTAGTATAAAGAATATGGGAGGAGAAGAAATACCAAAAAAATTATACTAATTCAACATCATGATTTAGAAGATGTTATGTACGTTTTCTTCTTCCAATAATTTAATTTATAGTATATATTTTTGATATTCCAACCAATTACAGAATTGGGGAACCCATTTTTTCCCTGATGGAGATATAAAATCCCCATTTATATGGTTGTGACAAATACACAGAGTCAGTAATTCACCATGGGATCAATCATTTTAGAATTTGAGAAAACAAACCCCAAATCACTAAATCTCTAATTAGGTAGTACAGGATCATGATACCTGACTAAACATGTTTAGTAAAAAATGACCTAATTGGGTGGTATAATATTTTGGAGGGATTTATCCATCATTATCAAATGTTTCATTCACATTTTATTATGAGATATTTTCTCTTAAATAATGTTTTGGTTCAATGAAATATATTGATACTTATTAATTTCATGAATTACTAGAATGTAATTAAATTTTTCTTATATTAAATTAAGAAGTAATGTGATGTACTAGGACTGGTTACTATTGACATCATGTATAATATATCTAAATAATTTTTTATGAAAGTGTGATAAATTGTGTGGAATTATGATTATTATTATTTTGTGTTAAGAATGATAATTCACAAAGTTATAACATTGTCTAGAATTTACTGGAATGTTGTATTGAAAAAGATTTAAATTCACAACATGAATTATTATAAATTCTTAATTGATCCAAAATATTTAAGGGAATATGTAGGGAAAATATGAAATTGATGAAAATCCTAATAAATGTTAATGAATAAAATGAAGTGATATATATATTGTTAAAGTGTGGGACAATTTTCCAGGAATTAGAAATTAAATACCACAAGCACTGTAATGAAATTTCTATTTTGTGTAAATGATTTGAATATCGACATGACATGTAGATAAAATAGTTTAGTAAAAGCATCAATCATGAATTTTTTATCAGAATGGTGAATATATTTCCAATTGTTTTGATTTTTCAAAATAATTTGTTTGTTTTGATTTTGAAAAGTTTTCCTAAAAAAATAACTCCAAATCCTTTGAATGTTTTGAATGGGATTTTCTTCAAACATAATGTATTTTAAATCAGTTAAATCATTTCTCAAATGGATATCTAGTTTTGAACTAATCTTAAAGTATACTATTTTTGGGGAAGTCTATAGATTATTGTTAAAGAAATAATTAATTTCTTATTAATATCATTTAGTTTCAGTCCAAATTTCTTATGGGGATATTCTCAAGATATCTAAATGGATTTTAAGTAAATCATAATTTATATTTCAACACTATGTTTAATTTTTAACAGTAACTAGACTTCTATTTGAGAGGTATCTTCACATGGTTGTTTTTTTTATTTTTGAATGAGTAAATTCATATAATCTTATGTAAATAAACTCTACTATTTATTGGTAGTATTTTAATCAAAATAAGTTTTATTTTCTTCTTCATTTCTTGGAAAACATGAGGAACTTGAGAATATGATTATTTTGAGACTAAAAACTGGGTAAATTTGTGTTTATATTTTCCTTGAATAATAATGTTATGATTTAAATGATTGAAATGAATAAAATAAAAATTGAATATAATGAATAAAAAGTTGTTAAATTATTTAACACATGAAATAAAAATGAAATTATATATATATATATTGAATTGAATTTTTATGATCTTAAATGGGGTTTTTAAATGTAAATAATGGGAATATAATTTTTTTATCTTGAATACAAATGATAATATAATAACACTTAGAGGAGAAGGATTTCGAATTCACATATGTGATTTCGTAGAAGATTCGAATAAAAAAATAATTGAAATATAAGAGATAGTCAGAGGATATGAGTGATCACTAGAGAAGATGGGGGATCGCTGCTTGCTTGGGAGGTTGTCACTCATCGGGTGGACATTTACTCGGGTTAGGGGGGAATTAGAGAAGGAGAAGATCATTGGTTAATGGGAGAGGATGGGAGAGCCATGATATGTGAAAAAGTTATACCAATTATTTTTATAAACATTTGGTTTAGATTTATCTATATCAATTGTTTATTATAACCATTGGTATATCCTAGATCCAATAAAATTATACCCATGGTTCATAGAAATCATGGGTATAGAGCCAAGGGGATAGACTCACTTTCCTATGGTGTGCAGTTCCCATGAAATACACCATTCTCACCATGAAAATTCTATGCGAGTAAAATTGATAAACCAAGAATAAGAAGGTAAAATTATGTTATCTATGAATATAAGATTAATAATGTTTCATACACACGATGATAAACAAATTGATGAAATTTTTCATTGTTTTCTTTAAAAAATTATAAATTTCCCTCATAGACATCTTGACTGAAGATAATGTCATTATCAAGTGATTATTATAGAACATTAACTATGTATGTAACCCCTAAAGGTCATAGAACATCCAAACCCACCCGACTACTTCATCTTCAGGTGGAACATGAAGTGTCCTGGGAATACCATTAACATTGTATAATCTTGAACCTTGAGGATTCATTTCATGGTCTATATATGATGAACCCGACAAGTCTTCCCTATTTAGGGAGTATTATTGGGATTCTAGTGAAACTCATTGCCAATGTAAATTACATCGAGATCTTATCCATGATGTACAAACATCATCCAATTACATATCCTAGGATTGTGGATCAAGGATTTCCCAATGGCCTCATTTCAGTCAGGATCCATTAAGGATGGCTCCAGTCAACCATCGTCACCAGTGTCATCCCACTCATGCTCCACAATCACCTACTAAGGGAACCATATGAAAACTTAACACCCTAGATACTCAAGAATGGGTAATAGGGAAGTCATATAAAGTGTATAAGGATGTTCATAAACATTATTTGTCTTATATATGCACTTCTGATAATGAATATCATCATCATATTCCAATAGTATCTAATGGGAAGGATAATATCCTTGCTCCCTTGAATCAAGTCTGTAAACATATTACTAAATTAAGCATGGGTAGGCACATATTCATTCCCCTATACATGAATCTCGTCATCATATTCTGATGTTGAAATCAAGACAGAAGTGGTATTATATCCCGATTAAATCAAAGATATCTACCACAATATTTTGGAGACTTAAAATTTGTAGTCCTATATTCCTGAACACTCTTTGCTTAAGTGTCACTACATTAGAGAAATGATATGGAACACCTCTGTTATATTATAGAACTAGTACAGATATAGGGATCTACACAAATTCCTATCCTGATGTATCCCATCAACATGATCAGTATGAATGGGTGGCTACTCTAGAGAGAAAATATATTATTTCTCTTTTAGAGGAGGATTGTTAGCATACTCAAGTAAAAGATGAGTGATACGACAATGATCATATCCACATTCCAACTAAAGCTCACCAAGTGAGATAAGAATATTCCTTAGTGTAGTCGCACATTACTATTGAAGGAGATCAACAAAATAATATAATGGAATATGATCAGGCTCATATCCTTATTTCGACTAGGGCTCAGCAAGTGAGAGCAGCACATTCCTAGGAATATACTCATATCCTTATCGAAAAAGACCATCAGTATATTCCAATGGCATAGGACTACACTTATATTCTTATTCCAGATGATGTTTGTGAGAATAATTTGGAAATTACTTTATATAAAGGTCATATATCTTCCAAATAAGCTACTTATCATATTCTAGTTGCTCACAAAATCTAGGATCGTGTCATTACTTCTACTGATGAATGACAACATCCACATCTTTCAAATTCTATACAGGAGGAGGCACATAACTTTTATCCCATTCCAACAGTCTATTAGAATTTTATAATGGGGAATTCATACTTTAAAAAGGCTTAATTTCTCACTTCATATATGTTTGATCAGCATATTCTGACTAACACCTACATGAAATCTCATATCCCTATCATAAATAAAGAACCATGTCGGAATATTCTAGAATCTTATCATCCACAAGTTCATACTTCATCCTTAATATATGGTAATCAATATCTTTCTAAATCCTTCATATAGTAGGATCACATCCCTTCTCAACCCAAAAGGTAGGTCGATGTATCCTGAATATGACATAAAATGAGGTTCATATCCCTGATCTACAAAATTACAGTTTCCTTGAGGCTATGTAGTGTATATCTACAACACCTCAAGAGTCTATTGACTATTCAACCAAAACATAAAATGATCATTACCTTGATATTCATCCTCATGGTATTGTTGTGATGGATCTTATGGACTCTTCTCCTAACATCTATTGTGGTCAACCTCCCCACTATGATATCTCTCTCGCATAAGTAAATCCTCCCCTTACCCAAACACCTCTATATTGATAGGTTGTCAAAACTATGACACCATCATATAATGAGTTTCTCAAAACAATAGGGTTAACCATATATAGTGCCCCATAAATGATCAAAATCACTTGAAAGTGTTCAGCATATGACCTAAAGGAGGAACCTATGGGGTCTAACTAGTTTGAGTCTTATAAATCTGAGAGTAAGAGATAAAAATGGATATATAGAGAGATTTATTTGGAAAAAACCACCTAAACATGTTTTGGGCCTTCAAAAATTCTTACTATGAGGACCTAGAAGAGTTGGGGAAGGGGTGCATGTCTTACCTATGACAAAAATATATGACCAAATCATCAGTGATTGAAGGATAAACTCCTACCATATTAAGCATATGTGTGTCACCATCAGACCTATAAATACAGTCTGTTTTTTTGTTAGAGATAACATCATTATCCATAGCACAAAATCCAATGATGGAAGAGCCTAAGAAAAGCCTACGTAATTTTTTTATCAGTATCATGAAAACTCTCTATTGACTAAATTACAAAGCCTCATTAGATGTAAATATCCCTGGATGAGGAAATATGGAGCATTTCTCTTCACTATGTCCCAATAATTGAAAATCCCCCCAGATACATCATTCTGTAATTTTATAACCTTATGTTAAACTAGGGGACAGGGTAATGCATATTCCAACGGGATAATACAAAAAATACCATCTATTTGATGATACACATACATCATGAATAGAGGGAGGGGACTAATTATGTATTATAAATTTAGGACCCTCTAAAAAATGGTAATGAATTTCAGAAACAAAATCTGATCTTCTGGAAAACCATACAACTTCTTAGAGAAAATAGATCCCATCATGGTCTAAGATTTCACCCAACTCGTATAAAAGAATAATTGTGCCAAATAAAATGGATCGTAATAATTTTTTCCACAACAAATTTCTACGACCGAACCTAGACCATAAGTCTTGGTGGATATTAACCATTTCCTCTACCCCTCAGTTCATTAATACCTAAGAAAATCAGGTAAATATCAGTGGTAGTTATAAGCCAACCCCAACCCATGGATCTGGGGGGATTTTTATCTCAATTTAAATCACCAGGTTCCTCACACCCCAAGATGGGTAAAGATATATTAGGAAAAATTCCAAATCAACCCCTTCCATCAAGGATAATGCATTTATATCTAAATTTCAATCTTATAATTCATCCCATTCTCAAATAGTATCATCAAATTCTCAACAAAAGGATCCTAAAGTGGCAATAGCAACCCTGAATAGTCCCCATTCCATCGAGTTGTTAGAATTTTTATCATTATAAAAACCTTAAAAAGAACCAGTCTTTTCCAGGTTTTGAGTTAAACATAGAATTCGGCATCCCATCCATTTCTCACATCATGAGACAAAACATAGATATGTGGGGCCCATTTTTAAAACAAAACCAAAAACTACCCCAATGGCATTATTCATATACTGAGATAGGTGGAACTTACGGAGAAGGAAATCAAACCCTATAAGGGTCTTAATCCAAAATCTCCCAATATGGGAAAGGGTGAGAGAAATAATCCTAATAAAAACCTCGAAGGAATAGAAAGTGGTGAAAAATCAACCTATTATGCTGAGAGTAATTTTATAATTAACATTTCATGATAAACCTCTATCAATATAATCACTATAAATATAATACATCATGTGGACCTAGATATAAATGTAGAGGGATGAAATAAAAAAACCATATCTCAAGAGGAGGGTGACCTGAATGCACCAATTGTGGTAAAACACACATAGAATTAGTTGATAATCCATAATTTGGCACCCCCAAACAATGAATCCAAACCACTAGGGTGGATTATTACTAATGATAATGGGAATGGTGTGGCTACTTCCTTCTCACCACCTAGAGGTTTCGAATTTCTCTCCATAGGGGAAAAACTAGAAAAATATGAGAACAAGAAATAAAATCTCATAAATATCAATGAGGAAATACTCAGGGGATACATACTCCCCTTGTATCATCTTCAGATAGAGATAAATATCCATCATCAAACACATCTGTAGAGAGATGACCCATATATAAGGGTGGAATCTGAGTGTGAGGTTGTCTCAAGATTCAGAAATATGATCTATATAAATAATGAATTTAATGATAATCATGACTTACCATTATTATGTAGGTATTGTCTCTCCCATCAGGATGGCCATTAAGTCCTAAAATAGATCAAATATTAGTTGGATATGAAAATGTGGCTACCTTGTCATGCCATGCCTTCTTCATATAGACTGGTGACAACCTAGAGAGTGGCACCTACGAAACTGATCAATTCCATTGAACCCCTAGATACTCAAAGGGAAGCCATGTAAGGGTAGTATATACCAGGGAATCCTAAGAAAAACCCATATCCCAAATGGGAGGATGACACTTTTCCCCCACCCAATTTTAACAATAAAACCATCTCATAATTTGATATCACGGTGGATCCAAATACCATCTTGCAAACTTTGTGTCCCACTATGGCTCGATGATGGATCATTATGACTAGTAGGAGGCAACAAGGCTAAGGTTATTTTTATAAACTCTAATAAGGATAGCCTTCTTTTGGTATATAACCCTCCTAGTAGGTTCCATTATAGGATGTGTAGACCTTCTTCGTCAATTACATTATCAATTATATTACACACTAAAGAAAACAACAATTTTCATCCTCAAAAACAGCAACAAACATAAAAATTATAGGGTTTATGACTTCATCACAAGATGGGATGGTATAATATATTAATTTAGTATCCCTCTTTCATGGGAGAAATTGTCGTAACTTTTTACTAAAATTATTTTGAATGAGCTACAAATACCTTTGATACTCATGTCCTATCTATGAAGATTTTGGGAATTTTCAGAAACATCGCAACATGTGGAAGATTCCATTTAGTAGAAATGAGTTAATTCTTAGACCATTACCTTGTTACAAGGAATAAGGATTGATATGTTAGATAATTCCTCTGTTGCCCAACAACCTGTAGTAGTTCCCATTCAAGATCCTAGGAAGGCCTAGAATCATCTAGAACCTACTATCAACTAGAATAAACAACAAAAATCATTCTCAACTAGAAGAAAATGGAGATCATGGTCTACCATTATTTGATGAATGGATTAATAAATTTACTCCTTCTAAAAGGAGAAGGTCCCCAGTTAGTTCATTGAAACTATAGAAAATAACATACTAAAGATACCACATCCCAAAAACCCACTGATGTCAACCTCACAAATCATTCAAAATACTTCACTTTCCATACGAGACTGGGTCACACCCTCAATGATTTATTCATATTCAAATCCATTCTCAAAAGCATGGTTGAGTCTGAATAGATGATATAGGAGAAATCCTCGATAGTTGTGACTTGGGTAACTATTGCCCAACTAGAGGAAGGGAGGAATAGAATGATGTTCTGGAATAAGTGGATTAAAATTTTACAAATGGATTACCTGAAAGTCAATTGAATGAGATCATTCCACCTAGAAGGAAAAACATCAAAAATAATGACGATTTATTCACCTAGGTAGGTGACATTGAATTTGGCTCCTAAACGTGGATGTAATTGTCAAAAATTAGAAAAGATAGAAGAGAAAGAGTCATTTTCAAATCCTTAGAAATCTTAGACCTTCATATATTCCATTACATAAATATCCATAGAAGATGCATTGCCCCCACCGAATGGAATCCGCATTGGATGAAGATCTCATCTTTGGTTTTGTTAACATGGTCCACTTAATATACCAATTCTCTAATGACGAATACACCTCTGAGTATGAGTTCCCCATACCTGAAAGGGGATTAAAAGGCTAATGGTGTAGGAAATGAAGATATAGGGGATATAACAAGCTTTTTCAAACCTAATAGTTTAGACATATCCCCATAGAATCCATATATATAGCTCAGACCCAAGGGAGATCACCCTAGAAAGACCAATAGGAACATGGAGGTTTCATAGATCCCTCTAGTGGACATCCAAGCTTGGACATATTACATGAACAGCTAGAGGGGGTATAATTTTATGATCATACTAAACAAAGGGGGAGGTTAGTGTAACCTATGCCAAAATAAAAAAATGCTCCCTCAAACTCTTCTCAAGAACTAGGCCTATCCACCTCAAACACCTCAACTCTATAAGCACATAATAAGGGAAGACCCACCTTGGGAAGCAATAAAAAATTTCACAAAGAATGGGATTTCAAAATAGTTATATATTTCAATTTCCAAGATCTCCATCCTGGATTATCTTTATATTTCAAAGTAACTTAGGGAGGCATTCATCATGTCCCACTTAATCTAATAAGAGTTTGAGACATAAGTCACTGCAGATGAGTTTTCTCGAGTGGAGACTATGAAATGAGAATTCCATGTTGCCATATTGTTCATAGAAAGAGACTAGGAAAAAGTTATCAAGGGACATATAAGATCTTTATATGTTTTAGGAAACCTCAACAATGTCAACATTCAAAGAGATCAGATTGGAAATGGTTCCAGAATCAATCTCATCCCTATTTGGACCCTCTAACATTTGGGATATAGATAAGGGGAATTGTCTCCCATAAATATATCCATTTAAGGGAATTATAAGAGTTTGAAAAACACATATTTGGAATGATCAGTCTTAAGTCGTAGATAGGGGATATCGTGTCTAATATTGATTTCATGGTAATCCCGCAAGATATAAAATATAATATGCTTCTTTGAATACCCTGACTTCATTTCCTTGTAGTGGTACCTTCCAAATTTCATTAGTGTTTGAAATACCCAATAAATGGTGTGTTTGGTATATAAAATGGTGATAGATCCCCCTTCGAGTACTATGAATACATATATGTTGGCGCATGTTTCTTTAAGGGGATGTGAAAAAATTGATGGTTGATAACGATATGTAGGGTGCATCCTCTAGAGGCTAGGGGACCACCCCTGCGAATCCCTGTAGTATGATTGACAATGATTTTATGCAACACAAAATCCTAATGGGGAAAATAGACTTAATCCCATATTATCAGGCTTCTCCTATCCCCAATGACAGTATAAAATAAAACCATTATCTCCAAAATCTATCTATGACAACTCAGGTAGTTCAGGATGAAAATTTCGCTTCCCACAACCTCTCTTACCACAACAAGGATAGATAATATCTTACCTAACACATATTAAAATTCCACAACAAACTCAGATATGGAATAAGATGATGATGAACTTAAGGATGACCCTCCCAATTTGGAGAAAGACATCTTCTCCACCATTGATGAACTCTGTAAGGTGAACCAGGGAATAAAAGAGGACCCTTGACCTATATTGATTATTTTTTCCATGACTCTAGAAGAGTAGGATATGTATACTACATTTCTAAAGCATCATTAACATTTCTTCACTTGGAATGATACATAAATTCCCAAAATAAGCCCCAATGTGCCTACTCACCATCTACAATTACTCGATGACCGTCGAGTTTTCATGTCGGAAACCAACAGGATAAACCCCTCTCATGCTAATAATGTATAATTATATGTTGAAAAATTGATCTAATTAAACTTTTTATGATAAGTGAAATACCCAAAATGGTCACCAACATCATCCCTATAAAGAAAAAGAATTGGCATATCTTGGCCCGAATTAGTTTTAGGGACCTAAATCAACACTTCCTGATTGATAATTTCCCATTAATAATCACAAAACTTTTGATCAATGAAACTTATAACTTCTGATATCTTTTCATTATGGATGGGTATTCATGGTATAATCAACAATGATAGCATATGAAGATGAGGAATCCACCACCTTCAGAGTCCCATAGGGTATCTTTTCTATCAGGTCATACCCATTAGGTTAAATACTGATGGATCTAATTTCTAATTCTCCATGGATCATATTATTAAGAATCTCTTAATATGAATACAAAAATTCTATGTTGATGACCTGGTAATCAAATCTCAATATCAATGTGATAACCTCATGGATCTCAATCCAATATTTAACAAGTTTTGGTATAACAGTTTGAAGATGAATCATGTGAATTTTTATGGAGTAACATTATGGAAATTAGTTAACTTTTTTGTACTCCACTACAGGATAGTGGATGATCCAAAAAATACTAGTGAAATTCTAGAAATTTCACCCTATTGAAATCTCAAATAATAGAGGGAGATCAAAGGGAATCTCTCTCAAAATTGGAATTTCATAGCTAACCTGACCGTAAAATCTCTCCCCTTCATCATTTTAATGGAGATGAGAGTCACCTACCGATGGGATGATGACTAACAAGAAGCCTATAAGAATCTCAAACAATACATACTGCACCCACACTCCTTGATGTCACTGGTGGAAGAAAATACTCTCATCTTATATGAATCCTAGCTGGAATGATCACTAGGTACTCTTCTCGCATAGAAAAATGATGTGGGATATGAAAAATATATATCACCTCAGTAAAACGATTCTTGGAAATGTGACCCAATATTCCAATGTCGAGAATAACTTCCTCGTGCTCATATTTGTAGTGAAAAAGCTAAGCCATTACATGCAACACCATGATGTTAACATGGTATATCTTATTTACATGAAAAACTACATCCTTGTCCTTCCTATTTTGAATGTGTCTTTAGACTGATGGGTGGTTATTTTGTATCAATATGATATCTAGTTTATGTTATAGAAGTCAGTGAAAGGGAAATCCCTAGCTGATTTACTTACGATACATACCACCCCATAAAGCACACTAGTGGACACCATACTTCTATGTGGATAGGTTTTCGACCCCCATGACACTCCCGAAGCAAAGGAGATGTACTTTTATGGTGTTTTCCATATGATTATCGGCAAGAGGCTTGAAACCTAAAGAAAAACCTAGTTGGTCTAGGGATTGTATTTGTTTCCCGAGACAAAGAATCATTTCCCGACTCAATCCCACTATCCGAGGGCATTACTAATAATGAGGCTGAATTTCATTAACTCATTTTTATCTAGAACTATCACTATTACTAAAAATTACCTACCAAAACATCAATGGGTATTCAGAGTTAGTGATAAAACAAATTTGTGGTTAATATTCCAACAAGAAGGAATAATTGGACCCTCTCATCGGCTACATTAGAGAGATAATGTTAAAGTTCTCTTTTTTACCCACATTTCATCATGTACCTCGGTCACAAAATTCTTGTGTTGACACATTGTCTAACAGAGCCATAATTATGGAAGACACTAATCCAAAAAAATTTATCTTCTGCATCACACACCAATGGATGGTCTCATATACCATTTTTTGTGAAATGGAAGAAATTAATCATATCAATACAGCCCTGGGTCATGAAGAACCAATAACTACCCTTGTACGGATGGGGTATATAGTAAATTAACACTGAAATAAGACCCTCTCATTATATCGAGCTGAACGGAAAGAGAAATGATGCCCATTAGTGATCTCTCACCTTTGGGATTGGTTGAATGAGTTAAAACCCTCTACAAGATTGGATTCAATGGAATCCTCCTCAAATGTATAGGGGAATGATATATTTCATCCAAAATGGAAGAATTCCATGTAGTCTTATGGGGTTCTCATTAGTCTAGGACCAAACTCTCCCACCAATTTAGGAGGCTTGGTTACTACTAGAAAATAATGATACCAAAATGTGTTGAATTTACAAAAAAAAAATTAATTCATTCCAAATTCATGGTAACTTCATCCATAAACCCCCAAATTTTATTCATACATTTAAATATTACTGCCCATTTTTTTATGGGGGTGGGTATTGTGGGCCCATATCCCCATCCATAGATAAGGAGATTATGTACATCATTATTTCTATTGATTTATTTTCAAAATATTCTAAGGAAATTACCCTCATGGAATTAAAGATGAATAATATCATAAACATCACAAAATCATATATCGTAACCAGGTTAGAAGTCCCCCACATTATATTGACATACATCGAAACCAAATTCTATTCTACCATGTTGAAGAAATTATTCCAAGAGTACAACATTGAATGCAACCATTCATCCCTCTAATAAAATAGAAAATAGAAATGTAGAGGCCTTAAACAACACTCTATCAAATATAATCCCAAAATGGTGGAAAAGGAGAAGATTTCATAGCCAAACAAGATCATTCGTGATTTAGGGGACAACCATACCACAACACGCACTACTACACATGAAAATCCTTATTCACTAGTTTGTAGAACTGAAGCATCGTTACCTTTATAATTCTAGTTTTCCTTACATCGAATAGATATATCCATATAACACTAAGATAATTTGAATTTGAAAAAGAGGTTGGATGATTTGTAATATCATGATGAGAAAAGGTTTTGTACACTGAATAAAATAAAATTCCCTCAGAATCAGATCACATGATCCTTTAATAATTCTTTTCTTCTGATCATTCCTTCTAGTAGAACTGGTATTGTCTGTCAGAATCATAATGATACTAGGAAAGAAACCTCTATAGTTAGAACCCAAACATAATGTTCTTTACAATATAGATACGTTCTATTTCAATGGATCTTACTCATTGGACACAATTTTGCTGGAATGTGTCACTCCACCCCACAAATCTGAGGTTTCTCAATAAATACTTTTCATACCTACCATCAAGCATCCTATGTCCTAGTATCATGATGTTAAACTACATGATATTTCCTTACTATATGATATTAAACTACATAAAAGTATTCCTAGAAACAAGAATTTAAATGACACAACAACATTGGTCCTGGTCATATAACATTACACTATAAGAAATCATATCATCCTAATCACAAGAAATTAGACACTATGACTACATTTTTAGTACATGATGAAAAAATACAGTCTTACCATGTGTACCAAGAACAGAATTCCTTGGGAAACAATCTCAAGAAGAATCATATCATAAATAGAAGATTCCTCTCATGAGATGATTTATAAAATGCATTAACATTATCTATGGGACTCATTGCCTTCTTTTTCATGTCGAGTAACCTATGTCCTTACAATAAGATGTTATACTGCATGGTTTCCCCGAACTACAAATAGATTGATTTTAATTATAATGAGATATATATAATCTCATAGATCTAATATCTTATAATATCCACCTCAATATAAAAAATTCCCATGTTCTTTCTTTTAATTTATTCTATGTGCTAAAATAAAATTTTTCATTCCTTGTTTCTCACACCGAGCATTGCTCAGTTGGGTAAAGTATTGACATTTCGTATGCTAGTTTTAATACAAATGTTTATATTATGTTTTGACATTTTCATATGAGGAATGCATTATAATTATTATGTGATGGGTGGAGCCCACTATTTCTCCTCGATGCATCGGTATGTCTCATGAGAAAAAATAGAATCTTTTCCCAAGGCCTTGAAAAAAAATTATTTGTAGTGTTGGAATGAGGCCCTGACTATGTGGTTATGATGTCCAGCATTATGCATTCCCTGGTTATCAAATTATATATTACATGTGACTATTTTACTAGAATAACATCCATGTGAATGTTTATATCGTAATGATAGATTTATTTTTTCCATATTATGTACATGTTTATGTTTAAAAGGTTGTTTTATTATTAAACATCTTTCCTTAATAGTTTATAGCTTCTACTAAATTATTTACCCTTACTAAGCATCTAATCTCACCCATTTATTATGTTTTATTTTCCTAGGATTCCAAGAAGTGTGTATTGATTGGTATGCAGGGTTATTCTAAGGGAATAATGGTGTTATCAAAGGATTTTTTTTGTTGCATTTTATGATTGAATTTGTAATGTAACGTTCATGTATGTAATATATTTTCCAAGGCTATTAAACTGATCGGTCCTTTGGGACATGATTCCTTGAAATCATGAGAATGTATTAAAATAGTGCACCAACTTTGGGTAATTTGGGTCGGTGTGTTACATAAATCATAATGAAATAAGTAACATAATTCCTCAAATCATATCATAGTAATAAGACATAGAATTTTGTCACACACATAAGAATATAAATACCCTTGTATGGGATTTATACCAAGTCCTTTATAACATGTTAAGACTGATGTAATCACCTATTTTCCTCCTTCAAGCTTCAGATACCCTCTTTTATACCCTTCCATTTTCAATATTTTGATGACCTCCCATGTACCGTCTTATTTCAGGCTTAGTATTCCCTCCCGTGTACCCTCTTGTTTCGGGATTGGGATGTCATCCTGTGCACCCTATGGTTTTGGGAATGGGATGCCCTCTCATGTACCCTTTGAGCTCATAAAACATTTACCCCCACCTGATGAAATGTAGGGAGATATAGGTCCCACCCTTCACATAAAAAAATCATCCATAAATTGTCCACAAAACATTCATCATATCATGACCCATGAAAAGAGATAGGTTTTACAAACATCAAATCGTAACCCATAAAACAAAATTTGAATCATTAACATTTCATCACATCATAACATATGGAAAATATATAGGTTTCATAACCATTTCATCAAAGCATAACATGTGTAATAAGTGATTTTCATAAGAATATATCCCTTGAAAGGGAAATTGTTTTCCAAAACAACATGCCATCAATACATAAACCATTTAGAGAAAGAATATGATTGTAAAAATTGAATCATTTCCTAGAAGGGTATGATTAACGTCAACATATTTAATCTCATAAGTAAATAATTTTTAAAATATCTTTTAAAAACATTTCCATAGAAAATATATCTTCTCTTTAGAAACAGTCTCTTTAAAACAAATAAACTTTTCAAAATATATTTATTTAAAATGAACATGAAGAATCATAAAGAAATATTTGAGAATATTTTGGATACATTTTTCATTGAAAAAAATAATAATGAGAGATTGAAATAATTTTGAAAAACATTTTCATTGAAAACTTATTAAATAATCTTAAAAACGTTTTGAAAAACAATTATATGAAATTATATTGAAAATTTATAAATAATACATGGAAATGTTGAAAATAATTTTTTAAACATAAAACAGATTGGAAAAAAATTTTCCTAAAAAATATCATTGAAAACATTTATAAGAAGTATTGCTAACCATAAAACATTTTGGAAATTATTTTTCATTAAAAACCAATTTTAAACAATAAATGTTCATAATATTAAGAAATTGTTTTTTATTAAAAATAAAATTGTAAATATACAATGGTAACTTCCATTATAATATGTTCATGATGGTGGGTATGTCCATACATGCCAAACATTCCATTTATTACCATAAAATTTCAAAAAAGGTGTCTTGATAATAAAACAAAAAGAATATTCCTTCTAAAACCATTTTTTAAATGGTAATTCATTGGTACAAATGTCCTTTTAAATCCTAGGATAAAAGTAAAACATTTTTTGAAATATTTTTTTAGAAATCATGGTTTTGAAAGAACACAGATGTCATGCCAAAAGGGGAGGTAAAGTCATATTTTCAAAAAAACATTTTTTTAATTATATTAAGTAAAAATTAGGGGGAAAATGGCACCATTACATTGATATAACATCAATATCCATAGTTTAAGAAACTTTATGAGTGTTCTTGAGATATTTATCTTATTATTTCATCGTTGTAAGTATAATCATAAATAATCTCTATAAACGATGAGATTGAAGATATTAACTGTTACCATATTGGTAACATTAATTCATGATAGAAAGAATAAAATTACACTAAGCATAAAATATAATGAAAATATAGTGGTTCATGATATAACATGAGAAAAGGTATTATATACAACATGAAGATAATTATAGGTTCATGGCATTCCTTGTTTCTCAAAGAAGGAAAATTGAGATAGAGGTACATTGCCGATTTGGTAACTTCTGAAACATAACCCCCATGAAGTATATATCATAAAATGGATATATAAATACAAATAAAATAATTACAATAATCATATAATACATCCATGGGATGTTTACACACCAAAAAAACAAAATGTGTGGTGATTAAGGCATGTATCTCATTAAAATAAAAAGTGAGATGAAATCCCCTTACCTTGTGTCTTGAATCTCATCGCACTCATTCAAACATCATGTATAATACATATATGTTTATTATAAATATATCAATGAACCAAATTAAAATATATATAATACCATATTTTTTGTTATTATGACTTTATATTACCCTCATATAAATAATTCTATGTTAAGGTTTCACTTCGGGTAATATTCTCTTTATTTTTCGCATGCATATTACTTTATTGCATATTTGATCCTTATACTAATATAATGATACCAAGAATTTAAAACATTTTATAAATATCCTTTATATTCAGTATATTTTTATTATAAAAATCTATGGAATATTGGATTATGAAGTGGAATACACCATTCATTGAGATGGTAAGCAGCACGTACGCATGAACACTGTTTAAGTTTTATTGTTGTATTGAAGGAAATAATTTAAATGAAATATTTGTATATATATTATTAATAATTATAAAATTATTATTATTATATAATATATGTAATATCATTTCACTAAACCCATGATTTATAAATTCCATGTAGAGTCTGTATGAATCACATCAGTTTGAGGGGGCGGCAGTCCACACTTCCCCAAATGAAATTATTCTATTTTAAAAAATATAAAATATAAAAAATATGTGTTGTACAAGAATATTTTAAGATTAAAGAGATAATAATTATAATATATCATATATATATATATGTAGTGTTTACATCATAAATACTAACCATTAATGGTGGTAATGTAAAAATAAACAATCACTGTTTGGTGACGAAGTAGTTCTCCGTACACTTCAGCAGTATGTTCATTACCCATTAAATGGAAGTGTTTTTAAGTGTAGGTATAAACCCTATAATAAAAAAATATAAGTATTTTTAGTATTTTTATATTAATAATGTAATATTTATAGTGGATTTGGTGGATAATGAAAATAAAATAAAGGAGCTTGAGGTTGGATATTACTACCTCTTTGGTTAACTCCTTTTAGTTTTAACCAAACAGATTCCTTGGATTTATTTATACCCAAAGTGAGTATTCAAGGAGGAATGTAGTTATGTTCGGATCTTATTCGGGCATAGATTTTCTAATGATTTTTGGTTTGAGTGGTGTGAAGAAGGAGGAGAGTTCTAGCCTTTTTATAGTGGATGATGAGTAGCACTCTTGTAAATACCAAAACATATTCATTGGTGGGGGGTATAGTTTACCTAATGTTAATAAAAATATAGATATAATTATATAATGTGTAATCATGGTTTATATAAGCCCCAGAAACTTTAAAATATTTTCATTTTAAAAAAACTTGTCAATAACTTCTAAGATTCCCCAATTTTATAATTTTGATTTTTATTAAAGAATCTAATTTTCTAACATAATTAAATTAACCATTAATACTAAAAAATAGTTATTTATCAGAATATATAGAACCATTGAATTATTAAAATTATAACTAAATTTTTATTAAAAAATATTAGGTGTTCTAGAAATTAATTTTAAAGAAAGTGCAAGTGACACGCTAAGACACTGCTTAAACATAAACCATGAAAACAACGTTTTTACAATATATAAGTCAATATGTTAATTATAAAAGATAATTTTATCAATTAATAGACCATATATAATATTTATAAAACATAAAAATTTATTTTTAGAATATATTACTTTTATTAACTTTAAATTATTTAATAAAATATCATTTATTGAAAAATTACAATAATATGAAATTTGATATTATTTATGTAATTTTAATTCTAATATATAAAAAAATATTGGAATTAAAAAAACTAGATTTATAGATATTTATAATGATATATTAATCTATATAAATAATTAAAGAAATTTCCTTAATCAATTTACTTCACATTTAATATTTATAGTACCATTTATTATAATTAATTATTAAAAATATAATCACTACATTGTCATTTCTTAAGCATTTTATGTAAATAAATCATCTATAATAATAATTATAAATTTTCATAACAAAAATAACCTATTTATATTTCAAAAGGATATATATATCCGAAAATATGATGTTTTTTACATATCTCAATGTTTTATAAATATTTATGTGAAGGAAAGTTCCCATTTTCTCTTTTTCCTTACTTAACCTTTTATACGGGGCACTTCAATCTAATAATATCCCAATACCCCATAAAATTACAACAAATAAGTTATTTGGTAGAAATATTTTTATAAAATGAATTTTAGACATGTTTCCAGTTCATATTATCCCTTAATATTAATTTTTACTCCCTTATTAAGTGTAATTTTACTTTAATCACCATAATTAATTTTAATCACTTTAACTAGTATTTTTCGTCAAAAATTATGTTTATCTTATTAAAACAGAAATATTATAAATATTATGACAATTAATTTAAATTTGTCAAAATTTAATTCAAATAATTAGGAAAATTAACTTTAATGTTAATCCCACATATGTGGTAAGAAAGAGGGGTTTTAAAGTAAAAATGTTAAAAAGATCAATAAGTGTTTATATCTAATTTTGGTATAATAATGATTCTAGTTACTTATATAGGAAAAATATATGTATAATTGATATATTATGACTTTATGAACCAATTTATAATATAATTTATCATTAATTAGTATTTAAATGAAAGGAGTTTTTTAACTAAAATACATTATTTTTTCACTATTCAACCAGAAAAAGAATTTTCTCAAAAAATAAAAATAATTCACCATCATCTAATTTAGTCATTATGAATTCAAAAAATATTATTATTTTTTGAAATAGAATTTATAAATTTATCAAAATTTTGTTTAAAAATAGGTCCCCTGGAAAAGGTGGTAAAACATGGTAACGCATGTAATAGAGGCTAACTCATTGTTTTGTGTACCGCAAGCTAGTCAAAGTGCTTCGTGTTGTACAAGATAAACTTGGTTTTTCATATAAAATAAGAAAAAGTTTTTTCTATTTTATATATATAAATGAAAATTATATAATGAGTTGTGTAAATGAAATATATCATTAAGATATATTTATTTCAAAAAAACATCACAAAATCTTGGGGTTTTATATTCTACCCCCTTAAAAAGAATTTCACATTCAATATAATTTTGGGTAATCATTGTTTTAAAACATGAAATTTCATTTCATAAAAACCCATATCCTAAAAATTCACACTAGAAGTTCCTTTAAAAAAATCTGGAACCGTAATAGTTACCCAATATAACTCATTACTAGATTCCCACATAGGATAACATAAGTGGGAAGTGAAAATATGTACATGAAAGTGGAATATAACCATTATGTTTTTATATAAAGGTATAAATAACAATTTTTGGATAATGTTATCAGTCACGAATCCATAAATTTGTGATGACCTAAGGGATCTTCTCATTCTTTAGAAATGAAGGTACTAGGAAAATATTTTTGTTTTCAAGATTAATTTCACTAAAGTTGAAGAACAATCAAAACAAGATATACTTACTAAATTTAATTCCTTTTCATATGAACAATATCACTCTTTTTTCTAGGATGAATTCCAAATTCATCACTTACTCCAAGGAAGAATGATAAATATTTCATTCCTGAAGAACTAAAAGATCTTGATATCCATAAATAAAATAATAGGTCACTCCATTTTCTTTTATCCTAACAAAATGGTTATCACATGTTATTCAATATGAATAAGTCATAATGTGTATGATAATACTTTAATCATGAAAAGTTCATCTAATGTTTAACTTAAACATCACATAAATTGTTAACTTTATAACCATTCTGAAAGATGAAAGTCCAAAACATTAAAAAGAATGTCACAAAATCCGATTAACATTTATCCACCATATATAACAAATTATATCAAGGTTTTCACATTATAAAAATATAAATACCCTTATCTAAAATTTTATTTAAACATTTTAATAACCTAAATTCATTTAAATCCTTTTAAACAAAATGCAAACATACTAATTACAATGATTACTGAACTCATTCTCTAAATTCAAGAAGTTGTAAGCATCATCCTTGATAACATAGACAACATTTTCAATAATTAGTTCCAGGGTAATCCATACCATCCAGTTTACTTATACATATTCAGAATATTTTTATACATAAATAATTATCTCAATTTTAGGAATTAATTTACAGTTAACATCCCTTAATCAAAAAAGAACCTTTCCATTAAATCACTCTTCAATGTCTTTATCTCTAACCAACAATTACTTTTCAATCCTTATGGAAAAATTATACATAAAATACTTATATAATCCATGATTCATATAACATAATATTTGAATTCCAAAATATAATACTTAATCCATCCAACCTTATTCTTAAACCATTACACAAGTTTCATCAACTTATTTCTTAATTCCTCTTTCCTAGAATATGAAATATGAATCATGTATTATGTTTCATCAACCTCAATATAATCAGGCATTTCATGTTAATGTAAAAAATACTGTCAGAACATCACATACCTCTAACATTCCATTTTTTCTCTCTTTATCTTCAAAAGTATAACAAATACTCATATAACCTTTCTGATTATATTTATGAGATTTCCACATGGAAAATTGATTTTCATAGTGAAAATACATTACACATTTGAAAAATTCAATGTTAACAAAGTTCCATTTATGAAACTAGAAATCATAGTGTCAGAAACATTTACCATAATGTAAATCCACATAATCATGAAAAGTCACTTATAATATGTCTAAGTTATGACACCTTCTTTAATCTATGTCACACTTGGTTTTATACTAGGTTATTCCTAGTAATATTCAATTTAAATCCATTATGTCATTTCAGGAAGAGTTTGTGAATTCACAAATCATATACCCTAGTAGTGACAAAACTTGTGTGTAGTAAGGCCCATTTCCAAGTACCAGGTCATTTCATGTCAGGCCTGGCACACCTTGTTAGATTTGTTACTCCAAGGTACATCTAAGCTAGAGAAAAATCCACTTGGAGTATCCAGACAGGGATGTATTTCTTGGAAACCAGTCACTCGATCCTTTACCAAGATTCTAGTAAATTTTCTTGAATATAACTCATCCATATAATTATCCTTATAGACATCCTTAAACATATCCTTATTCATACACCTAAAGATATCACAAAAGATTTATCATCCTAGTTTAAAAAAATTATCTAAAACATTGATCGAATGAAAACTAAAATGACATAGTATTAATGTATATATAAATTACATCACTTTTGTGGAATAATTAATATATTAAAAAACCATAGTCCCAAAGGTTGTATTATTTTTGTTGCTTTGGAAACATGGAATCCAAAACACCAGGGAATAAATGAGATAAATAATCTCCCATTGGGTTCTTCCCGACTAGAACCCTTCTTAGAAACATCAAACAATATAAAAAACTTCATAACCCAAGGAAGGAAACATATGATGGTGTGATATTATATGCTCATTAATGGTAAACAAGGAATACATGTAAGCATAAACTTGATCATCGGGGTTTCAAAACATGATCATAACATTAGAAGATCATACCCTAAAAATCATATGATCAGAAACATGAATCATTGAATAAATCTTAGAAGTACATAAGACATAAATCATAATGAAATTAAGAACGTAATCCATGAATAAATATCATAGGAATGACACATGGAATTGGTAAATACACTTAATCATATAAAACCATATTTCAAGGATGCTTACCATGACATTCATAACATGTTAGGTTTGGGATAATCACTTGTTTATCTCTTTCAAGCATGGGATGACCTCATGTGTACCCTCCTATTTTAGAGATTGGTATTCCCTCCCATGTAACACCCTATTATTTCAATATTGTGATTCCCTCATATTTACTCTCTTGTTTTGTGATTGGGATTCCCTCCTGTGTACCCCCTTGTTTCGGGCTTGTGATTCCTAACCATGTACCCTTTGAGATCATAAAAAATTTATCATTACCCAATGAATTTGAGGGAGATATAGGTCCCACCCATCACATGATAAAATCATACATACATGGGACACCAAAAATTTATCATATCATGACACGTGAAAAGATATGGGTATTATAAACATCAAATCATAACCTGTGAATTGAAATGGGTATCATTATCATTTCATCATATCCTAATATAGAGAAAATTGATAGGTTTCGTAACCATTTAATAAATTAATAACCCATGAAATGAAGTGGGATTAATAAGTAAATAACATGTGAAATAGAAAATAGTTTCAAAAACATCATGCCATAAAAAACCATTCAGAGAAATAAAATGAATTAAATCGTTGAATCATTTGCCATAAAGGCATAACTGACATCAACTGATGTCATATTTGATGGAAAATAATTTTGACATATCTTTTCAAAAAAAATCTTGATTAAATACTTGAAAACATGTAAATAATGATTTAAAAACCTTTTGGAAAAAATTTTCATTGAAAACATATAAAGAGTTATTGAAAATGATTGAAACTGATTTTCATTGAAAACATATAAAAGAATATTGAAATAATTTTTAAAAAAATTTATTTTATAAAAAAGTTTTTAAAACATATGAATAAATTCTTGAAAATGTTTAAAATAATTTTTAAAACTTAATACTTTTTTTAAAAAAAATTCTTTAAAAATAGCTTAGAAAACATTTAAAGGAAGCATTAATAACTATACAAATATTTTAAAAACAATTTCTTTGAATCTCATATTAAAAAAATAGATGTTTAGAATATTAATAAATAAATTTTAAATTTTAAATAAACATGTAAAAATTAAATGGGAGCTTCATAGAAATGGTTTTCATGATAGAAGGTGTGTATGTACATGTTGAACATTCGATTTTTACCATAAAAGATCAAAAATTGTGTCTTGATCAGAAAATGACAAGAATATTCATTATAAAACCAGTTTTTTTAAATATAAAACATGTGTAAAATATACTTTAAAATATTTTCATAACTGTAAAAGCCTTTTCGAAACCATTTTTTTGAAATCATGGCTTTTAAAGAACACATAGTTTCAATCAAAAAAAGAGGTAATGTGAGATTTTCATAAAAACATTTTTTTAATTATCTTATGTATGAAAGACTATAGAAATTATACCAATACATGGAAATAACATTCATATACATATGTTAATAAAAATAATTAGAGTTATTTAGAGATGGATCATATTAATTTATTAATGGAAGCATAATCATAATTAATAGTGATAAAGGATGTGATTGTAGAAATAAACTATTAATAGTTTGGAAATATTAATTCATGGTGAAAATAATTAAATTAAATGAGGATTAACATGTCATGAAAATATGTTTATTAATTATATAACATGTTAAAATTTTGTATATAAACCTCATAAAAATTATAGGTGTGTGACTTGGACTTGGCATGTGTCTCAAAGAAAGAGAATTGAGACAATGTTACTTTACAGATTTGGTTTCCTTGGAAATATAACCCCCATGAAATAAATATACTAAAATAGATATATATATTCCCATAAAATATGTATAATAATCAAAAAATTCATCCTTGGTATGTTTACATAACACAAAAATTGAATTAGTGGTGATTAATCCATGTATCTCATGGAAGTAAAAAGTGAGATGAAATCCCCTTACCCTATGTTTTGACTCTCATCACAATCATTAAAACCTATTATATAGTAAATATAAGTTTATTAGAAATATATTACATAACAAAATTCATATATCTAATACCATATATATATTTATTATGAATTTATATTACCCTCTTATTAACAATTCTATGATAAAGTTTCACTTTGGGTAATATTCACATTGTTTTTCACATGTCTATAAATTTATTGTATCTTTGGTCCTTACACTCATACCATGATTTCATGAATTTAAAAAATGATATACATATAATTTATATTCAGTATATGTGTATTATAATAATCTATATAATATAGGTTTATGAAATGGAATACAATGTTTATGGAGATGGTAACCATATGTATACATGAACGATGATTCCGTTTATCTTCCGTATTAAAAGAAAGAAAGTAAATGAAATAAATATATAATATATCATTATTATAGTATAATTATTATATCATATATATAATATAATTTCACTAAACCCATCATTAATACATACCATGTACAGTGTGAATGATAAGATCATTTTGAGGGGCGGTAGTCCACACTTCCTCAAACAAAATTATCGTATTTACAAAGAATGTAAATTATTATGGTAAGTGTTGTAAAATAATTTCATAATATTAAATAAATATTAAATACAATATATATCACACATAAACATATCTTCCATCATAATTTCCAACCATCAGAGGTGGTATTGAAAAAATGGACAATCATTATTTTTTGGGGTGGTAGTTCGTCATACAGATAAACAATATGTTTGTTTCCCATTAGATGGAACTGTGTATGTGTTGGTATACAAATTAGAATAAATACATATTAGTTTATGTAAAATTTTATTCTTTTGTTTCATCATGTAATTAGGAGAGTGATGGGGGTGGATAATGAAAATTAAATAAAGGATCTTGAGGAAGGATCTTACCTCTTATATGGGTAACCCCTTTTGGTTTTCACCAAAGGGATCCATTATATTTATTAACTAATAAAGGTAGGTTTAAATTAGGAAGGGAATGATTTCATCAATGGTATATCATAGAGATTCTCAAAACCTATGTGGTTTGAGAGGTGTGAATAAGGGGGAGAGTTCTTTCCTTTTAATAATGGAGGATGAGTGACACTCTTGTAATTAAAAAATGTATTTTTTAATGGGAGGTATCTTTTACCAAATGTGATTCAAAAATAGACATTTTATGGTTTAAATAAAAATAATGTTCTATAGAAACCTCAAAAACAAGAAAATATGTTTATTTTATTAATTTGGTTCCTTAAGTTCAAATGTTTCCAATTTCTTTATTAAAGCATCTAATTTTTTATCCTAAGTAATTTACCCATTGAAACTCAAATAAAGTCAAATTTTTTATAAAAAATATATACAATGAATTATTATTATATAGGATTTTTAAAATAAAAAAAACTGGTTTATTTTGAAATTTAATTATAAAACAAGAGCTTGTGAGGTGCTAAAACACTATTAAAACCCAGACAGTGCTGAAATTATATTTACAATCTATGGGGTAATATGGTAATTATAAAAGATCATTTGTTCCATTAATACACCATAATTATTATTTATTAACACTTAAAATCACATCCAATAATATAGGTTTCTTATTAATTTTAAATTATTTAATGAAATATCATTTATTGTAAAATAACATTAATGTCAAATTTGAAATTATTTATTTATTTTTAATTATAAAATATCAAACAAATATTGGAATCAAAATATATTTAAAATAATATATTCATCCAAAAATATAATTAAATATAATAACTCAATCAAATTAATTCACTTTTAATATTCATAGAATAATTTATTTTAGTTAATTATTAATTAAAAAATCACTATATTAGCATTCATCAAACATTTTATGTAACTAAATAATCACTTGAAACTGAAGAAAAATTATGGTAATAAATATTATACATTTATATTTAAAAAATTATATATATAATAGGAAAAAAAAAATTCAGATCTCAATGTTTTATAAATATTAAAGGTCAAGAAACATCCCCTTTTGTCTTTTTCCTTACTTAACATTTTATATAAGTAACATCCATTTAATAATTTCGCAATAACTAATAAAATTCAAAATAAGATGTGATTTTGTCAAACTATTTGAATCCAATTGCGTTTTTACATGTTTCTAGCTCATCACACCCCATAATATTAAGGTTTAGTCCCTTATTAAGCTTACATTTACATCACTCTAATTAATTTTAATCATATTCAAAAATATTTTTCTTAAACATTTAATCTCATCTTATTAGACAAAAAATATTATACTGATTACAACTGTGTATGTCTATTTTTTGTAAATTAAAATCATATTAGTGGAAAAATTATGTTTAATTCTAATCCCATAGACATTGTGAGAAAATGGGTTTTGAAAGTACAAACCATTCAAATGTTTAATAATTGTTTATATCTAATTTTAGTATAAAAATGATTCTAATGACCTAAATTGGATTAATGTATGTATAATTGATCTATTATGTTTCTAAAAACCCATTTGAAATTTAATTTAACAATAATAAGTATGTAAACAAATATGTGGTTTCTACCTAAAATGCAATATTTCCTACTATTCATCCAAAAAATGAAGTTCCTCAAAAAAATAAAGAAAAAATCACCCTAAGATATTTTTGTACATTTTTAATTAAAAAAGGATCTGTATTTTTAAACATAAAATTCATAAAAGTGTCATAATTTAGTTTTAAAAAATGGCCTCCATTAAAAGGCTTCAAAACTTAGCCTTGCGTGTAACGCAAGCTAACTCAGTGTTGCGTATACCGCATGCCACACCAGGTGTTGTGTGTAGTAAAATATCAAAAAAAAATCGTATGACACAAGAAGAAATTATTTATATTATATTTATTTAAAAAAGATACTATATAACGTGTTGTGTGAAATTAAATATATCATAAATATTAATCTAATTTAAAAAATCACAAAATCTCGGGGTGCCATAGTCCATCCTCAATAATCAATGGGAAAATTACCCCTATACATATGTATCAGACCTACATAGAGAGTTTTCATTCAATAACTATGTGTGTCTTGATTCTGCCATTATAGTATACTTAGTGACACCAATGTCTCCAATCCTAGGTCTAGAAACAATAATCAATGAGAAAAATTCCCCCTCTACGTATTGGTCCGAACTACGTGGAGTGTTTCTCAATCATGAACTACATATGTCTTGACTCCAACTATCACATGATATGTAGTGACACCCAACCATTAATTCTTGGGTCTTCCCATAAGATAAAAATGTCTCCCCACCCAGTGCATGGTTCATACATTCACAAGGAACTTTTGTACAAGAACTACATGTAGCTTCAAGCCTTCCCTCATATGATATGTTGTGATATTTAGATCCTCCATATTGATCCCATTCATAGGTTCTCATCACCCCTAATCATGTTCCTCCCAAAGAATCATATCTCTATAATTTTCATATTTCATAATAATTTTTGGACTCCCTTAATAACTCTCCATCTTGTAATAATGCGTAACATCATTGACTTTCCAGTTATCTCTTATTTCTCACACAAATCATGGATCTTATGTGCTTAAGGAATATAGAAGGCTTCCCTGGTTGTTGTGACCAATACATGTCTTATACATGGAAACACATCGTACTCTCATGATGTTAAACAACATGAAAATATTCTATTTACCTGTAATTAAACAACATGATGTATGATCCATCCTACAATACCCAAAATTGCATATAGCAGGCTATCCTATCCCTAAATGTGTACTAGGGGTGAATTGTTCACCTTTATTCCTAAATGAATTATTTAAATTCCTCATCCCTATATATGTGACGGATCTATATATAAGACCCATTAGCTGACCCTTATATCAGGACTCACTAATTGAAAGAAAATATATAATTTCCATATCCACTACATATGAGTAAGATATATATAGTGAGAGGTCCATAAAGGATACAATTACTGAATGATTCCTACCATTACAATGTTTATACTGAATCCCAGGGAATCCCAACAATAATAGTAGTATACACCTCTATTTAAAGGGGCCTAATTCATAAAAACATGGTCTACTTATGTACAATTTAGATCTATCTATGGGTTTATTTCACATAAAATGTATCTGGTCAAGATTCACTAGTTGAAAAACACAAATTAACATCGGATTTTTTATTCTTGACATCATTTTTAAACCGACATCTATAAAGGTGACATTAAGAATGTGGTTCCCAGCGTCAGTTTTTCAAAAACCGATGCCGAAAATAATTTCGCTAGAGTTTCAGCGTCGGTTTTATCTAAAACCGATGCCAAAATTGAATTTTAGACAGGCTTTTCGGCATCGGTTTTTCAAATAACCGACGCCGAAATGAAAAAAAAAATTATAAAATAATTAAAATTACACTTCCAAAAAAAATCAAAACCCCTGTAAATATAGCACAATATACAAAAAAAATCAAATAGTATTTATCATCCAATGCCTCCTATAACATAAATTCTTATATCTAGTTAATCAAAAAAATTGTCTATACATTGTTATTATAAAGTAAAATTAAAATACACGTACCTGGAATCAATGAATTCAAGAAATTTTATGACATTTTAATGTCTCATGACTCTAGCATTTATGGCATGCTCATTGTTGTTTATTGTTGATGCATTCATTTGATTATTAGCAGGTTAAAACACCTAATATATCAAAAGAGTCAGCTTTTTCAAGCCATATGTATTATTATTTATAAATATTAGAATATACATACCTAAAATATTAATCAGACTAAACAAATAGTTCAAAAAAGTATACTGAATATGGGTCATATCAGATTGGGAATAAGACTGTGAATCATTGAATGCCTACAATAATATTGAATGATATGAAATTAAAAAATAGAATAATATGACAGAAAATATATAAAAAAATTAATACAACTAACCTTATGAAAATCAGTAGTTTCCATAGTTGTGATTATCTCATACATGAATCGTATAATATAATAACCACATTCAACATGTCCATTTTGATGATGAAACTATAGTTATAAAACATCTAACTAATAAGAAAAATCAATATATAACAAAAATATAAAAACTCATTACCTGTACTTCCACATATTTGATTTTCATTGGTTTCTTTACTAACATGTATTCCTTGTTAAAATGTTTCCATGAACTGCATTTTTTTATATATGAACTAATAAAACTTGTCTAAACAATGAAAATTAAACATAATGAGCTTATAAAAAATAAAAATAAAAATTACCTGTTTAATAAGGTGAAAAATGCTTTACACACTGTTCCTAATAAAGAGAAAAACCCATATAAGGTGCATTCTGTTGGGAAAAATACAGCTAACATCCAATACCTCCTACAATACAAAAAGTTCACAATTAATGAAATTATAATTTTTATTAGTTCATAATTATGTTTATGTTCTTACATATCGAGAAATGGCATAAACCAGCACTAAATATCTTTCTGTGATAATCTCTTGGATATATATTGAACACTTTCATCATTCATCACATGTTTTAATTCTAAGGAAATGTACTCTGGATCTAAAAATTTGTAAATTCCTAGAGTTTCATTTTGTAAAATAATCTTGTGTAGATACCTAATTTAAAATGAAAATATTGTTAGTCAATGACATGACAATATTTTATTAAAGAAATAGCAATTTAAACATCAATTTACTTACAAGGAAAACAACTTCACTACATTCATCCTGATCTCTTCAAAATTAACTAAATGCATGATATCATATTTCATTAATGTCAATCGATAATTTCTTCCAAAAATATCAGGCGCCATCCAAAACTCATAGATAAAATTCTAGGAATAAGAGGACTCAAATAATATTTTAAACCCATAAGAAATATTAGAAGTATCTACAGCCGACTGTTCCTAAACATTTTTTCCATTTTTGAAGTTTCTTTTGCTTTCAGATATTCCTATATAAGTTAAATTTTAGAAAACATTATAAGTAATTTTCAATAATTGGTAATTAAAACATAAAAAACGCATAAGTCATGTGAAATATAACGAAGAAGGGCAGTTGGCCAAAGTAAAAAATGGCTCATACATTCCCCAACAATGGTGATCTCCACAGTTGGAAATGGTAGTAGAGCAGTAGGATCTATAATAACAAGTATTGATACTCTAACATGACCCATCTACATAGGCTGATGATGTACCATATCCCCCCAAAAAATGAACCTCTCCTAATGCAACAATATGTACATGAGGATCTCCCACAAACAACTCACAATATAAGGCTTGATCCGAGGGAGGAGTTGGAGGCTCAAAGTATGTAGGTGGGGAAGGGTAGTCCGGGTTAGTATGTTGAGAAGGTAGAAAAATGAAAAAAGGTATATTAGTGTTTAAATTTTATAATATAGAAAAATTGATTAAAATAAAATAATATACCTCAAAAGGTTGCGCAGACGGAGTAGGGTAAGCAGATGGGGTAGGGTAGTCCGAGTGTGTAGGCTGAGACTGCTGAAAAATGAAAAAGTTATATTAGTTTTTAGAATTTATAAAATAGAAAAATTGATGAAAAATAAATAATATACCTCTGAAGGCTGCACAGACGGGGAAGGGTAAGCAGATGGGGAAGGGTAGTCCGGGTGAGGAGGCTGATAATGCTGAAAAATTAAAAAGTTATATTAGTGTTTATAATTTATAAAATAGAAAAATTGATAACAAATAAATAATATACCTCAGAAGGCTATGCAGATGGGGCAGGGTAAGCAGATGGGGCAGGGTAGTCCAGTTGAGGAGGCTGAGAATGCTGAAAAATGAAAAATTTATATTTGTGTTTATAATTTATAAAACAGAAAAATTGATGACAAATAAATAATATACCTTGGAAGGCTACACAGACTGTGACTATCTTTCCAAGTGTTCTAATAAAGCCTTCGGCCTTGCTGCTTGAATTAGATCACCCATAGATTGTTTCGTATCTTTCAGCTCTTCTTTTAAGGATTATATTTCTATGTCTCTTGATTGCTTAATCTTAACAAAAACCTTTCGAATACTAACACCCACCTACTATCCTCTAACACGGCTAAGGTCTTCTGACTTTCCAAAAGTAGTGTCTAGGATATCCATCCTACCCTCAGGGATAAAAGATCCATGTGTCTCTTTCTCCTCATGTTCATCCTGAAATGAAAAATAAAAAAGTTATATTAGTGTTTATAAATTATAAAACAGAAAAATTGTTAAAAATAAATAATATTTACTTATAATTATATCAGCCACTTGACGAGCTTCCTCAGTAATATATTGTTCATTTTTTCTTCTTCATTCCCATTTACATTTCTCATGGCGAGCGGGAGGAGATGGAGGACCAAATTGGACCTCTTCTAAACCACTACTTGATCGAGCTCTTAATGCTTCAAATTTTTCTTCAATCATTTTCTGCTCCAAATACGAATACCCTCCATGTGATAAAGTATGATGGTATTCTTTTCTCAACTAGATCTCTTGATGAGATTTCCTAGAGGCCTATTATATAAAAATAAACTACTAAGTAATCAAAAATTACAACATAAATTTTAAAATATAAAACAATTATCATACCTGAAATTTCTCTTCCTGAAGACTGCCAACAAATCGCTTTCATGTTTCTTCATCTATATACAGATACATAAGACATGGGCTTTCAAACCTTCTATTTCCAAAAACATAATTTATTGTCAGTTTGGTTTTAAAATCTCTCCATCGAACCGCCATAAAAGAGAGATGTATTTTCTTAATTTCTTTGGTTTCCTCAAAATTGAATGTCATCTGTAAATGAATAAATTTAATATGTCCTTTAAAATATGTATTATTAAAAATGAGATAAAATAAATAAATTAAGATATTTTACCGTCACGGCCTCCCAAAGCTGCTGCTTTTCCATCCTGTCCACTAACTTCTAATCAGGATATAAAATACTAATCCTGCAACGGCTCTACATCACTAAATAACTGACAAACTGAACTGCATTTGGGCCAACTGCATTATTATTATCATCAAAATGGATTTGTACTTTGTCATCGTCACGAGAAAGTGATAGTTTTGTTAAACGTGTAATAACATATTTACCAACTTGAGAACTTGATTTTTGAGTAGTAACAGTATAAGTCTTCTCTGTCAAGGATGCATCAGTAGTCCTACAAATACTTTTTGTAAATTAACAGTTTTATTTCATTAAATAAGTATATTACTGAATATTTAATAATATGTCAAAAATTGGTATACCTTGATAACTGCTCCTCTCCATCTGTATCTTACATTACTACTAAAAAGTGTAATGAAATTTTGTGTACCTGCATATCATTAAAAAAATGAATAATTAGAAATAAATAAGAAAAAAATAAGTAAAAAAAGAGGCATGCATTTGTAAGTTTCAAAAATGGAAAAATAACATAAATATTTACCAGAAAAATTAGCAGACTAATTTATTGTTTTCCCACATGCATTCATCATGATCAGTACATACTTCTTGCACTATGTCAGTCTTATACACATTGTAATCATCTGGAAATTGTGTAATTGATGAATAAGGCTCATGTAAATCACTAACATCATCAGAGTCATCTTCATCACCCAAATGGTGTTTTATTCCTTGAAAAACAATTGACCACTGATCATTCGATGGATCAATGACATAAAATACTTGTTTTTCATGTGTCTCCATGATAAATGGTTCCTCATTGAAATTAAATCTTTTCAAATCAACCATTTTAAACCCATATTCATCATGTTTTGCACCACTATTACTATCAACCCAATTACACTTAAAAACATTGACTCAAAATTTAATATAATCAATTTATCATATGTCTTTAATAACTCCAAAATATGACGGTGATTTCGAAATTGGTTTTTTATCTTTGTCACTTTAAAAATGCACTGCTTCAGCAAAAACCATCACACCACTATTCTGAACGATACTCTTATCATCCAGGTTTTTTTTGTAAAATGTGTAGGCATTGATATCAAAACTAGACCATGTGATCACATTAAGAGATGGTCCCCCTACTAACCACTTAAATTTTTCTGATGTAGATATATCTGGTGTGACATTCTCTTTAAACCATGAAACAAATGTCTTCTTATGCTCAATCATAAACCACTTTTCGTTTCTTTTCCGATATCGTAACTTTAATTTAGCAATATGTGAGGATATATATGATTGAACCTCATCTGTGTTGTTCAAAATGTATAAATGTGCCTACATCACTTCATCACGTGGAATGAACTTTCCCTTTAAGCCTTGAACCCCTCTACCATCACTATCAACAGTCATATGTCGAGATACAGGGAGACCAATATGCTATACCTCATTCAAATAATTAGTACAAAACTCAATCACCTCTTCTGATACATATTTATGAACAATAGAGGCCTCTGGTCGATAAGGAGTTTTAACATATCCTTTCAAAATTTTCATATATCTTTCAAAAGGATACATCCATCTTAAATAAATAGGCCCACATATTCATATCTCACACACCAAATTAATTAGTAGATGAACCATTATATCAAAAAATTTGGCTAGGAAATACATTTCTAGTTGAAAAAGAATAACGGATGCTTCATTTTTCAACACATCTAACAAATTTGGATCAACGACTTTTCTAAAAATGGATTGGATGAAATTACATAACCTGATGATAGTCTTTCTGAAAGCTGCCGGCAATATACCACACACTACTATTGGTAGAAGTTGTTGCATCAACACCTGGAAATTATGAGATTTCACACCTATTAATTTACAATGCTTCAATAAAACCAAATTATTCACATTTGAAGAAAAATCACTGGGTACTTTAATACCATGAATACACTGACAAAAATTCATCTTTTCAATCTTGCTTAATGTGTGACAAGCCGGAGGTAAATATGTTCGGTTTCCTTTCACAGCTGGAGCAAACTCCAAAAGTATTCTAATTAATATCAATTCCAATATATCATGCAATCCATCTTCTGCCTTTCCTTTTATGTCTAACAAAGTTCAAATCAAACTATCACATATGTTTTTCTCAACATGCATAACATCAATGTTATGTTTTATCTCTAAATATCACCAATAAGGTAGTTCAAAAAAATAGACTGCTTCTTCTAGATATGTTTTTTAAAACTAGAAGTTCTTTTCTTTCCAAATGTTGAATCAATATCTCCCACCATGTCATAGTATTCTTCAACTGACAATGGTCAAGGGGAAATGTTGTATTCTTGTTAACCATTAAATTCTTTTTTCAATATATGATAAGGATGATCAATTCGCAATAATATATGATGTTCCATGTACATTTTCTTTCTTCCATTCTTCAGTTGATAATATGAAGTTTGTTTTTCACAAATTGGACAAGATTTATGTCCATTAACACTATATCCAAATAGGTTTCCATATGTTGTAAAGTCGTTTATAGTGAACATTATCATAGCACGCAAAAGAAAATACTCTTTCTTGTATGCATTGAATACTTTAACACCTTCCTCCCATAACAGTTTCAAATCATCAATCTATGGTGAATGATACACATAAATATCATTTCCCGGTTGTTTTGGTCCAGAAATAATCAATCTCATCATAACATATTTTTTCTTCATACATAGATGTGGGTAAAAGTTGTAAACTACCATCTAAACAGGCCATGAACTATATTGGCTACTGAGGCTCTGATATGGATTCATTCCATCATTACATAATCCCATTCGGATATTTATAACTTCACTTCCAAAATCATGAAATTTTTTATCAAAACTCTTCCATTGTGGTGAATCGGTAGGGTGACATAAGTTATTATCAAATATTCACTCACCTGTATTCCATCTTAGCCTTTTTTTCATCAATTGGATTTGCAAATAGAGGCTTAGAATGATGAATTATTGGAAGCTACCTAATTTATTTATCAGGAGTTTTGATTCTGGTACCTAAAATTAAATCAAAATTGATTTATCAGAATTTTATGCAAAAAATATTGGATGATATCATTGGAAAGTACAAAATTGATTTTTCATGCTGTTAGATGACATCACCTGAGAATGAATCTGATTTGACTTTCCCATCCATATTATAGTGTGATTTCCCACATGTAGGACAACTTGATAAATATTCATTTTCTTTCCTATTTAGTACACAATCATTGGGGAAACCATGTATCATTTTATTGCCCAATCCCATTGGGCATAATATTTTCTTCACCTCATACTTATAATTGAGATGCCCACTGCCTTCTGGAATAACTCCTTTAAAAGCTCAAGTAAACTAGAGAAACTTTTATCACTCCACCCATTTTTTACTTTTAAGTTAACTAATCTCCAAACTACTGATAACACTGTATATTTACTACAACCTGGGAATAATGGTTTCTCAGAATCTCCATACAATCATTCAACAATTGGTGTTTTTTCGATGGTTTCAACACCTAAATCATGAATTAATTCTTCAATACGATCCTCTACCTCATTATTAATATCATCATCAACATTGGATGTTTAATTTTCAGTTCTTTCACCATGCCAAACCGAACGTGTATAATTAAGGCTAAAACTATAACAAATGAGATGATCCTTGATTGTTCTGGAGTTTAACATTCTCATATTTACACACTTCAGACATGGACAAAAAATAAAATCAATGTTTTGAAGATGTAGTTTAGATAATTCCAAAAAATTATCAACTCCTTTTTCATATTCACTGGTGGTTCTTCGTAGATGAATCCAATTATGATCCATTAAATATCTGATATCACAATATATTTTGTGAATATATTAAAATATATAAACATTTAAATATCTATCAGATAATTTGTAAACAAAAACACATTTAATAAAAACTATTTATAATCAAATAGAAAATATCAGATATGAAACACATTTACAAATAGTAAACATTTTCTTTTCATATTTTATATATGTGTGTTATATTTATATTATAATTTAATTATAATATCATTCTTCTAAAATCTATTAGGTCATTTTACATAGTTGTTTCATTATTTCATTGTTTCATTTGTCAAAAGTATTAAAGAGTGCATTAATTTAAAGGGTGCAGTAAGTGTATTGGGTGAAATTGGATTGTAGTCAATGTTAAAATATAAAATTTGTTGACAGAATATTTAAAATATTTTGTTGAAAGAATATTTAACCATTTACTAACACATTTAAAATAAAATATAAACCAATATTTAAATCAATTCAATAACCAAATTGAATGATTAATGATTTATCTACAAAATTAAAAAACACTTAAAAAATTTGAATTTCAACCTGAATGGAGATCCTCAATCCAAACTGTGTTCGGTATAATGAATTCAAAAAGAAAACACTAAAAAATCAATACCAACAATGATAATACCAGACCAAAAATAATTATAAACAACAACTAAAATCAAACGAAAATTAAAAGTCATGTAAAGTAGGGTTTTGGAAGAAGAAATAAAAAATGGAAGATAAAAGAAGATATAAAAATGAATAAAGCAAACTGAATATCATGAAAATAGAACTTAACCATCAACAATGGCCTTCTAAGATCACAAGTAGTGCTTCGATGGTTGTCAGGTGTCCAAGGCGCCATAGTGGGTTTCGATTTTGATGATCCAACAAAATGAGGGTTTCACGAACCCGATTATTTTTAAAAGACATTTGGCGTCGGTTTTGTTAAAAACGGATGCTAAAATTTAACGGGATTTTATGTTTCAGCATCGGTTTTGGAGAAAACAGGCACCAAAAAGTTTCTTTTTATTTTCCATGTTGGTTGTTATAAAACCGACGTGGAAAATCATCGAATAATTGTTTTTGGTGTTGGTTTTACTAAAAACTGACACCATAAATTACCCTCACATAATATTGGCGTCAATTTATAAAAACCTGACATTATTACGTTGACGTTAAATCCCGTATTTCCACTAGTGATGGATATGACATATGGATAACCATAAATAATTATGTTCATTGATAAAATGGGTTAACATCATCTAAATTCCCTTTACCAATAGAAAATGTCCCTAGGATATCTTGCACATGTCTACATATGTTCTCATGTCCATACCAAATCACGTTAAAATATAAGGAAAATATCCTTACTACATTACTTTAAACTGCATGGTAAACATCCTTGTCAAATGATATTAAACATCATAAAAAATAAATTACCACAAAAAAATTAATTCATGAATACAATCACCTATTATCATTCCTTAACAAAGGACCGGAACAGCATTACCCCCATATAATAGAGTATGGGGTGCTTCTATTATATTTTAATTACCGCAACCCATAAATCATACTTTACGCATTGAGTGCCTAGGATATCCATAAACCCTCCATGGAACATGATAAATGATGTCTGCCTTAAAGGAACCCTTTTTCGACTATGTATTCTGCCCCTATTTCTTGCATATGAGCTCTTAGATATCAACCAACTGCATCATTACCATACAAAAAGGGATATAGGATCATTGTTATCCATGATGTCACCACAGGGGAACTCAACACCATAGGGTGTTCTTGGTCATACCCAACATGATTTTCCCACACCATTACTCATGAACTAAGAACCATGATCCATGATTTACAATATTCTCATCTCCCTCTCAACATGATGTTGAGTAATATTGAACTTGGGTATCCTAATTGGTCTATTTTGTAACATCCCACTAATCCTAGATCCAACTGTATTGGGACATCATATTTCATACACTTTTTCATATTTTTATAACAATAAAATTTATCCTTTTATGGTTGAAATCAAAATCCTCTAAACTACTAGTGAAGGAAACATAAAAAATGTCAGGCTGAAAACTCACAAAGTGGGTCCTGGGAAAAAATCAAGTCTCCACTCACTAAAAATTTCATCTATATAGTTTTTATAAAAGTTAGTGCATAAATAAGTAATGCATATAGCTCAAAGGGTGTAATTTTTATCCCTAGTAAAATCCAAACCATGATGGTTGGGGCGCATAGTCTAGAAGAAATTTAGAGTAATGATTTTCCAAATATCCTAACCATGATAACAAGTTCACATGGAAGAAAAATAACTTTTAGGTTGATCAAATCCTACTTGAATCTTACATTTTCAATAAAACACTTTAGTGTATTTAAATTATGTGATGACGCAACTAGTTCCTTGAGTTGATACACTTCTCATAGGACCCCTGGGAACTTGGGATTCCATGCTCCTTAATCCCTCTATATTAAACTGCTAATAGGTGTTAGTCATTCAAAATAAACCATTTGGTCCTAGAAAGGCCCTTGATTAATCTATTAGATATTTTCATAATGGTGTGGAACATTATATAATTCATCCATTACCAATGGTTTACCACTACCCAGCAGTTCCCACCTCTTTCCAACTCTAATATACTAGAACTATGATTTATAATCCACACAACCTGAATATTTAAATGGATTCAAAATCATTTACATTAAGTCACCATTTATTTTACCCTTTCTCAAAGTAGTAATCTGACACTCTATTCCCAACCCTTTTGATAGCCCACACCACATGACTCAAAACCACATGGCATAGGGTCCGAGTCTCCCAACTAAAATCCAAACTTCTCTAGGGTTCCAGAACCATCCCTAGATATCTTTCACTCCATTCCAAACTTAATAATCAAGACATTTGAGCCTTTGGAAATATTTTATGGCCCATGGAAATGTGTGGGACCACCTCTACTTGACCATGAATGTAATCCTTAAGTACCATGAATAAGGGTTTCTGACATTCCAACTAGTTGAATTTCATACTTGTAGGTATAGAAATCTGTTCATCATAATCCCCATTGACACCATCCCAAAAACCAATACACTAGTGAGTATTGTGTTTTCCCTAACATGTATGTCCCATTACACTCCTAATCTCAGAAAACACAATGGTAGAACTCAACACCTTAGGATGTTTTGGGTAATCTTCCGTATGTTTTCCCATATTCCATATTTATTTGTTCAAACTCTTGGAAATGTGATTCATATGAAGCATATTTCAAATATTCTAGTAAACCTTATATCCCTATCATTCTATATTTTCATGGAAGCATGAATTGAAACTCAATAGAACCATAATTCCTAGTATAAGGACATTAAACTACATGTAACCCTAAGTCCTGGTAGTAAGAATCTCAACTACAAGACTTCCATAGTCCTAGAAGAAAGAATCTAAACTAAAAAACATCTCATGTCTTAATTGTATGAATCTAAAATATGCATCATCCCATGTCCTGGTTGTATGACTTTAAACTACATAGAATTTTTCATCTTAACTGCATGATGTTAAACTACATGGAATACATCATTACTGTATGACATTAAAACTGCATATAGAACATCCTTATCACATGATGTGAAACTTTAGGGAGAACGCTGGTTTATTAATAGTATATTACCAGTAATATATTTTCTAATATAGAATAACCTTAACTGTTAGAATAATAGGGGTCTAGTTTTCATGACCTAAAAATATCCAATTGAAAGATCCGTAGTGCTCACCATGTTAAAAACCAGAAAAGTGAACCTAAAGAAAAGGTTGAGTCTTTATACCCTTGATAATAAATTTCTGTGTTTCATTGAATATTGAGAATTTATAAAAATTAAAAGGCATAAAACCTATTAGGTTAAAACCTCTAAGAGTGAGACCTAAGAAAAATCGATGTACATGCCATCTAAACATTCCCCATATAAAGCCTAGTAAATTTTCATTCAACTATAAAATAGAAAAGTTGAAAATCATTACGTGATCATTACTTATCCCTATGGAAAAATCATGTTATGATTTTCAAGTCCACTGAGTTAGGAGAAAATTATTTCATTCTCCCTCTGAGACATATATTCCAACCAATTTATCCTTTTAAATCAGGTGATCATTAAAATAATTAGAGTAGATAAAACAGAGAACAATATAATGTTAGTGGGAATTCATGGTAAAATATCAAGAGAAATATTTTCTGATTTCAATATTAAAATATAGAAATTTGGTTTTACATGGTATTATAAAAAGGATGAGTATCATTAATTATTAGTTGATATTAGTTCTATGAAATGTCATGCATATCATGAATGAAATAATGTTGGGAAATGAAATGTAAATTTAAAAATATTTCATCATTCATAATGTGAAAAGGATGAATCCCCACATTTTGGGGCCTCTATAAGGATGGAATAAAAAACTACAATCATACTATAATAAAATTTGAGAAGTTGAATATCCAAATCAGGTGAAGTATGGAGAGAAGTGTCGATTGATGTTGAAGTGGTGTCTAACCCGCTTCTTCTTCTTCTACATGGGGATAAAGAGTCTAAATAAAAATGGATAATTCCTAACCGCATTTTTTAGTAGTCTATAATAAGTATTGTTACATATAAAGATTAAAATTTGAGTAAGATAAGATATCCTATTATTTTTCTATTTTTTGGTCATGTCATCCATGCGGGCTTGAAGCTGAGGGATTATCAAATGTCTCCATTCTAGCACTTACAATGATTCCCTTATTAATTCAAAAATGGGATATTTTTCATCCAAACCATCTAGTTACTCTTCATTAATGTTTATTTGTTCCTGATTCAAGACAACTTTTCACATGATATCATACAACAACAGACAATCAATGCCACCTACCCTTAGATCATGAAAGGGATGGAAAGAACTTCACCATGGGAGTTTATATAATTAGGGTATAGATTTAATACTATATTATCCTTCATAATACCATATTTTATATAACCAATACATTGGAAAATCTGAAGAAGGAATTGTAGGTTAAGCTAATGTAGAAGCAAGAGAATGAGATTCATGTGATCTCTTCTCAATCAGTGCATTGTCCATCAGGGGTATTAAAGGAACAACCTCCTCAACAAGTTTTTTCCCACTAATCAGAAGTCCACCACTATATAAATAATAACTCTTTGGTTTCTCCCACATGTCCAACATCAACTCTATATCTTCCACATATTAGGGGTTCATTAAAACATAAGGTTTTTCAACCTGGAAGATCAATTGATTCAATACACTTCCCATGTTGGATTCTGCCCAAGATTGGGTGAAGTCATAATATAGGATGATAGATGAATTATTGGTGGAATAATAATATTAGAATTTGTCTATTTATATGAAAATATGATCCAAAATCGGTGAATGGGCATTGGATTTCATTTCCCCCACATGACAGCTGAATGGAGAGGGGGAAACTGTTGAATACATCCAAATAAGAGAACAATCTGATAAGGGTTATATGTCTCAAAAATAATTAGATCTTCTACACGGGCGATAAGAACTCCATCCCAGAGTGATATTTTATATGACCTCTCATTGAAAGATCCACTTTTGTTACCAACAATTATCCCACTCAGTGAAGGATTTCCCCTGAACTTCAAACAATCATGCTGACTCAACATGTCAACAACCACATCGGTACATAGAAACATCACTGAAACCCTAGAAGCATTCAACATCCTTGTAAGGAATGAAGCATCATGGATTTTAGTTTTTATATGATATTTTCAATATTTTAAATTCTCTCTTATCCATATAAATAATAATTGGAAGGGTATTCCAATCTAGTAAGGGATGTTTCCACACTAGATATTTCTAAGAAGCGGATAAAGGAAACCATGGGTTGGCACAACTATATTAAGAGGACACCCCTGTACTAATCAAGATTCCATCACCTGTATTACCACATTAATTTTTAAGCATTCTTCCCAAACCAGGAATATCCATCCATTATAAAATAAAGATAAAAACTCATGTTATCCTAAGATTTGGGGATACCTCTATTCTAACACAGTATCCCCAAGAGGCATACTCATCATCCTCAAGAATTTTCCAATAATATACCACGATGTTGTGAACCTATAGAGATGGGAACCAATGTGTGAATATATTGGTTGGATGAGTCATTCTATGGAAGAGGATGATATTGATCCATACCATAAAGGAAACATCTGAGTGTAGGTTAAAATCTATCCTTAAATTCTTCTTCATGATTGTGATCATTTCCATTTCCAATGTCATTGTTTCTATGGGGTCTTTGAAAACATCCACAAGAGGAATAAATTCATCATACAACTTCCCAAGAATGGGTATTCTGTACAAAAAAAAAAGATCCCAATGGATGATGAATACTTCACCATGGGATAGATGAAAAGAATTACTACCAAGAGACAAATGACTAATTATCTCTTTGAGAAGTTCTGACAATTGATACATGAAAATTTTAAATTTCCATATCACCTCATAAAGATGAATAGAATTTAGCTGGATGGATAATTATATGATTCTATGCCTAACCCAGAAAAACAATTCCCATTCCTCAGAGATATTAAGGTTAGGTTAAAAGTACCATTTTGAGATCCAAGCACTTCTCGATGTTTTTAAATAGGATATGAGTATTCTTGAATAAAATTCATAAATTGGATGATAGGAAAGATCAAAATCATCTCGACCTAGAGGGGAGTTATCCAACCTATTGTAAAATACCTAGAGTAATGATACAACCAATTGAAAATCTTCAAAATAAGTATTCAATACTGTCAAGGTTGGACGACATACAACAAGATGAAACGTTGTAATTAAGTAAGGAAATGACAATATCTTCTTGTAGATTGAATCCATTGAAAGGAAGTTATTGTAAAAGGGTATAGCTTTGAAGTACTGGTTGTATAATTGAAATTGAAGACTAATTTTCAGAGAAATATTGATACTAAGGGTCGGTGTATTTATTCCCAGAAATCATACCCCTCTATCAGGACGGATTAGATGGTGTTTGGGAACTGTATTTAATCTTTAGAAACCAAGGAGAACACAAAATATGAGTGTGTAATGTTGACGAAATAGGTTCATAACATAGAAAACAACATGAAAATCACATGAACCGTAAAGGGATTCATGATTGTATAACTTGATATATGTCTCAATAATCATATGAACCAAAGAGCATCTCACGACCACATAACCTGTCATAAAACTTGTGATCGCAAGACCTTGAGAAGATCATGAAAAATTCATGATGATCAATCGATCACGTGATAGATCTAACCAATCATGTGAAGCTTACTAGATAACCATGGAGCTGAGATCATATTTCAATGTGGAATCAGATTAACAGCTGTTGATTCACATATTTTTTGATCAAGTAATTTTGATGAGAGAGGTCACATGGTGAGATAATGTGAGAAAAAGAATACTCCATCACATACATCCATGGTGCAACATCAAATCATGCCACACTGATGTCATGACTCTTAGTGTTGGCCTAACACTCATCCCATGGATGAGAAGTCATGGAATCATATGTATCCTTCAAATGTAATTTGAAAATAAATTTTTTAAAATATAATTTTCAATTAATTTTCAAACTAAAAAAATTACACTAACCAAAATCTAACATTAGCAACCACCAATAATCTCTCTCATGATAGGAATGATTTACATCATCATAAAAACATCGAACTACTTAATTTTGGGATGTTAAATGTCTTATATAATTATAAAACAAATAGTTTACATTAAATGTTATATAAATTATAAAATAAAGTATTAACTATATTTCATTGATGTGTATTGAGTGTATGACTACTAGCTCGATGTGTCACCTCCTCCATCCCCTATTTCTGCTAACCTAATAACAATATCCTCTGAAAATTATCTCCCACACAAATGAACATAATCCATCCCAAACCTAAGATGAGATGCTATCAGGTTGATGGGAAGAGAAATATTAATCAAAATCAATGACTCATGATTTCTTCATTGACTTTCTCCATGAATTATGAAAAAAAATGATGACAACGCTCACACATACACACCTCTTAGGCCTCCTTGATAGAACTCAACATGATATCAACAATGAGATACCATAAAATATACATTTATTAAACAATAAAATGTTAATAAATAAATGAATTTCTAAATAAAAATTATTTATTTATGTGTAATACAATGATCAAACATGTTGTCACAGACATCAAGGGGAATTTGATCCCACATAATCCATGCCTTAGAAAAATAGTTCTACAAAATAGTGCATCCGTTTCAAACATCTATATGTGAAATGTTTTGAAAAAATAGAACATATAATAAAAAAAATTATTAAATAATTAAATTATATAAAAGTAATGAATAATAACATAAATTGACAACATAACATACCTCTACATGTGTGGACTGATGTCAAGATGTGGGAATTGCTCAGGAACTGAGTCTGGAATCATCAATCTCAAAAGACCCTGACCCCTCTGAGTTGATGATGAACTGTTAGGAACTTTAGGGTTAGATGATAATGAATTGGGCTCATCACCAGGTAGTACAACCTCCTCGAGGCAACATAAGATGTCATCATATGTCCTTTTAGCCATCTGAAACATTAAAATAATGTTTTCATAAAATAATTAAAAAGTCTTATTATATATATATATATTGAATTTAAATAAAAATTAATTGTTTAATTTTTTATATTCATCCACATCTTCATATACGAAGGTTTTTGTATCATCATCTTCATCCACAGTATGATCAATTTCAATATTATTTTTAGCTGAATCATCACTTGTTAATTCAAATTAATTTTTTATATAATCAATATCACCACCACAATTAACCTATAAATATGGGGTTTCATCATCAATATTCATATCTCCTCAATGAAAAGATGTATTTGGAGTTGTCTCTTGAGAAATTTCAATTCACTTCACTTAAATAGAACTACATTCACATTGTAATAACTATTTTACTGTGGATTTCATTTTTCTAATTCTCCAATAATCATTTAACTCTTTTGAATTAACAAAATAATTTTCATAATATATTTTTTGTGCTTTAAGAGCCAATGAAAATGGTTCATTTACTGCAAGAAGTATTTAATATTTAATATCCATGATTCCATGGCATGGATGGACATGAAATTCTTTATCATTACCAAAATAATAACATTTAAACATCATCAAATAACTGTATCACAGATAAAAAATCTCTATTATTTCATACAGCATGCCATAAAAGTCAACTTCACTTTCTCTATGATGATATCCTCTCAAAAAAAAACACTACTATTTATTATTATTTTTCTTCACCATATGCACATGTATGAAATTGAAAATCATTCATGATATATTAATTATAGTATTTAACCATTTTTGATGGTATATTACTCAATACACACAATCAATTAAAAAAATTGGCATGTTGTGACACCTAAAAAATTAAAAAACAATTAACAATATAAAAAGTAATAAATTTATTTCATATGTTAAACTAGAAACAATTTAACATACTAGTCATTGAAACAAGTATGAATAATTAGTTTTCTAATGTTCTTCAAGAGAAGATTCTATAATTTGTGGAAATTGTTTCATGATATGATCATCATATAATATAAAAATAAAATAATATTAATTTCTTAAAATAAATAATATGTGGTAATAGCACTCAATCTAAAACTCATGTAATTTCATCATAGTTCTGTAGAACATATGTATGAACCTTTTGATGTTTCTTGTCATTAATCCACGGTTCACGAACTCCTTCAAATCCAAGTTCATGCTGATAAAAAACTGATAATTCAATTTTAAGTGAATGAAGAATTGTTACCTTACTATAAACCATTTTTTTATGGTTTGATGTATATTTAGGATTGAAATAATGGGAGCAGCAAAAAGAAATTTCCTCCTATAAATAATCTTGTACAATTGAACCTTTAATTGATTCTTTGTTACATACATTTTTCTTCAGTTTCTATATAAATCTATCATATAGATACATCCATTAAGACTATATCATCCCTCCACATTTATCTTTATGTGGTAAATTTAATATAAAATGATCAATTTAATAATAAAAATAGTGCAATTTTTTTCCAATTTACAAAAAAAATTAACATCTTCTTAAAGAATACAAACTGCATCACAGTCTGTTGTATTCACAATGATTTATTAAAAAAATGATATTTTTTACCACATCTCAAATCAAAGAATTCAAAAAACCTCCAAATTCAATTGATAGAATTCTTTCTAGTATAACATGACAATCATGATTTTTTTCTATTAATATGAATGTTTCTGACATATCTAGAAAAATTGGAAACATAAAAATATAGTATTCTCAAAAATTACATCCACTAACAAAATATTAAATAATTTTAATTGAAAATTTTAAAATCTATTTTTTACTTTATTATCTTCATTGAAATGTCATTTTCAAACAAATCAAGTTCTAGTCACTAGAAAATTTGAGAAATATCAAATAATTACATTACATTATATTTGGTATTAAAAGGTGTGTCTAAAAATGTATAAAATATATTATCAAAATAGTTTTTCTCAATGTGCATGACATCCAAAATGTGACAGACAAAAAAATCAGGCTAATGTAGAAGATCCCAATAAACACCCCATTTAGTCTAATTGTGATCTTCACCAAAGCAATCTATTTTTTATTTTTTTATAATCAATATAAGGTTAATGAGAGTTAATGAAGAGACAAAAGATTTTAATTCAATATCTAAGATCACGTCTGGAGGTACGTATTTCCCAATTTTACCATTTTTTAATTGATTTATGTTCATTCAGAAAGGATGATAAATAGCCAGAAATCTATGATTACAGTCAAAACACAAGTGTTTCTCCCATTGATGAGAATAAAAAAATTATTTCAATCATACATTATAGAAATTATTTTGGATGATTTTAATATCATCTAAATAATATTTCATATCCTAGGAAGTAACTAATTTTCCACATTAATGTAGATTTAATTGGGAAATTTTGTTTTTCAATAACATCATATGTACTAACACCATTACTCAAAAATAAATTTTACTCATCAATAAATGGATTCAAATCAACATTTATTTTAATTTTTGGATATCATTTTACTAATAAGTTAAATATGATATGTGGATCATTCATCGATATCTAAGGAGGTAATTTGTATAGAGCAATAAAGATGGGCTTGAATGAGTATTGATATTTGGAAAACAAATCCATCAATGTAACATTAAAGTATTTTTTGGGTTGATTGTGTTTGTTGAAAAAGATGGATTCCATTGTAAAATGTGGTATTATAGATATATTGTTGACAGTCTATGTTCACAAAGAACTAAGGAATCGATGATCTGGAAGCGGTACAAAAAGAACAGATACAATGTGAAACCATTTTTTAGTGTTTGCCAAATTTTTTGGCCTCAAAATCAATAAAATAGAGTTATGTGTTTTTGGAAAAGGAAGTAGCAACAGTGATTGAGGATGTTTTGAAATATTGGGTGAAAGGTATCTTTCAGGATAAGAATATTGACATATAGAAAATGCATGATGTTTTTGAAAGATCTGGAATTTGTGTGAAAGATGATGTTTCCAGGAAGACGTGTGTGTGCTCAATACAACAACAAATTGGGTTTGGAACGCTTGAATGGGATTTCGTGAAATGCATAGAATCTTTTGTGTGTGGTTAATTGGTGCCTATAAATTAGATTTTACTCCCCCCCCCCATTTTACATTCTCAAACCTTAGAGAAATTTGAGGCTCAGGATCATGTTTGAATTGCCTGAAAAAAGAGTTGCATGCAATAATTTCAGTTGTGTGTAAGAATGGATGTTACCTGTAATATTTGTGTTTCATGTTGAAATAATCTAAATAAAAGTGGTTTTTTGTGAGAAAAGTGAATAGTTGTGTGAAAGGCCTTAATTTTATGTTCAAGACACAAAAAAAGGTTGCATGAATGATTGGAGTTTTCCAGTCATTATGTGGCAAAGGGGTCATCGTCAATTGGATTAAAGTGAAACTTAATGGTACACTAAATGAGGTGTAAAACTTATCTATTCAAGAAATCAAAGAAGGTTATTTTAAAGATTCAGTGAGCAGACATCAGTGGGGAGATAAGTGAGATTTAAAATTGAGATTGGTTGTGAACTAGTAGGGAATCTGAGTACACTCCGTACATTTTAAACAGCAGTTCAGTTTTATTGGATATTTTTACATCAGAAAGTGGTCGTTTTATGCTCTTTAGAAGTATATTAGGGAGGGTGAACTAATTAAATTTGTTGTATCTCGTCCATGTTTTAATTTTTTATCACACATTCATGTGGTAAATAGAGATAATAGTGTTTTTTTACAGTGAAATAAGATCAAAATGAGATGTTTTTTAATATATCATATAATGATTCAACCCCCCCCCCCACCCCCTAGGGAATTTGGCCTAGTGGACATAGAAATTGACTACCATAAGAACTGAATTGGAAAAAATAGTTAGTAAAAATATACTATCGCATGTTTCATTATTTTCAAGAAAAAGACGAATATACCTGGTAAAAATGCTTTCATGAATCACCATCATAAGTATGATTTATTCTTTTACCGATTATAATATTGGTTTCATCCCATGACATCAATGATGATGTGTTTTGTGACATAAATAAATGTTGTAATCTAGGTGTAAGTGGGAGATGTTACAACTGTTTAACAGAATCAATCCAGAGTTTCCTAGATGAGCTTATTTGTACCTCAATTTTCCACATGTAGGATAACTAACTAATGAATCATTTTCATCATAGTAAAAGATGCTATCATTTGAAGCATGACTGTTTTGATAACAAAGACACAAATAGTGAACCAATATCTTTCTATCATATAAATTTGTAGGAAACACATTTTAATCAGCTAACGGTTCTTTAACCAAATATAATATTTGATCAAAACAACCATTGGACATTCCATTTTCAGATTTAATATCCATAAATTATGAAACCTCGTCAAATTTTCTAATCTTACAACCAGGATATAAAGAATCATTAAATGGATTAAAAATATAATAAAATCGATATGGTTCTAACTCAGGAGTGAAATCAATATAAACTTATGTTTTAGTTTGTTGAAATGATGGACCAACCACATCATGTACTAAAGATTCAAACATTGATGGATCTGGAAACAAATTGTTAGCATTTTTTTCTAGAACTGTGTTCACCATGTTGATATAAAAACCTAATAATTTTGAACAAAACTAAATAGATGATCCACAACATTTTCAAATATGTCAAACTTATTTAAATCACATTTCTCACATAAACATTTAATTTTCCCTTCATATAAAAAAATTGGGTTTTGATGAAGAAAATGATAAACAAATTCCAAATCCTCTATATATATAGGATTTATACTAGAAGAGTTAGAATCATTTTAGGATTTATCCAATCGTGATCATGTAATGAAGATAGTTTGTCAACTTCCATTTTCAATTTCTCTATAAAAAATAATTATTAATTTGATATAAGAAAAAGAAGATCAAAAATGATTAGAAAAATTAAAAATAATATTTTATTTTAAAATATTTCAGATTTTATCTATTTATAGTTTATTTTTATAAATTAGTGTTTATTTTTTTCTCATTATAGATAATTACATCTAATTATATGTATATTTAATTATTAAAAAATAATTTTTAATGATAACTGCTATTTTTTAGTAATCAAAGCTAATTAACATATATTAGTACTATTTATCACAAATTATTAAAAATTAGTTGTATTTTTTATAAACAATAACTTTTTTGTAATTATTTCTAATTTTAATATAATTTACTATAATGTAATAAAATATATTATTAAATACTAAAAAGTTGTAAATAATAGATTTTTCAAGCTTTAGGTCATGAGAAATGACCATTTTGAGTCAACTGTGTCCAAAATTATAATTTTTAATGGAAAAAATATTCATGACCTATTTTATTATTACTATTATAGTAATTTATTATAATTACTAGTAATAATTAATAATTACTACTAATTAACACTAAATAACACTATTTACAACTAATTAATACTAATTAAGAATAATTATCGTTAATTATTACTAATTCCCACTAATTATTACTATTAATAAAAATTAATAGTAATTATTACAATTTATTAAGAATTTTTGCTATTTTTTAATAATTTATACTATTGTATACTAATTATTTATAATTACAACTAATTATTACTAATTATACTAATTATTACTAATTATTACTTATTATTACTAGTTATTAAATATTATAACTATTTTTTTATAATATTGACTTATTATAGGCAATTTTTACTAATTTTTACTAATTTTGACTAATTATTACTAAATTTTATGAATTATTACTACTTACTAATAATTATGTATAATTATGAAAAATTACATCTAATTATTACTAATTAATAACAATTATGTGTAACTATCACTAATTGTTACTAATTACCACTAATTATAACTATTGTTACTAACTAATAGTATGTATTACTATTTAATACTATTTATTTCTAATTACTACTATTTTTTACTAATTGTTACAAAATATTACTAATTACCAATAATTATTAATAATTTCCACTAATTTTTACTATTTACCCTAATTATTACTAATTTGTAAAAAAATCAAAAATTTAATAATTTAAACTAATTATTATAAGTTTTTACTATTTTTTGCTAATTACCACTAATTAATACAAATTACCACTAATTAAGAAAAAATATCTCTAATTTTTACTAATTACTACTAATTATTATTATTCCTTACAAATTAATAGTATTTATTACTAATTATTACCAAATATTACTATATATTACTAAGTTGTACTATTTTTTCTAATTTGGGATAATTATTATTAATTATCACTAATTATTAAGAATTTTCTGACTATTAGAAATTACCACTACTTTTCAATAATTATCCCTAATAATTAATTAATTTTACCGATTATTGCATATTTTTACTAATTTTGACTAATTATCGCGAAATTTTATTAATTATTACTTATTTTGAATAATTATTACAAATTATTACAAATGTTTACTAATTATTACTAATTATTCTTAATTATAGAAAATTACCACTAATTATAGATAATTATTACAAATAATTGATAATTATAAATAATTGTTACTAATTATCACTAATTATTACTAAATATCACTAATTATTACTAATTGTCACTAATTATTAGTAATTAGGAAAAATTATTACAAATTACTATAGATAATTACAAATTACCACAAATTATTATTAATTACCCATAATTATATGTAATTATTACTAATTACCACTAATTATTACTAATAACCACTAATTATAGTTAATTACTGCAAATTATTACTAAATACCACATTTATTACTACTTTTTACTCATTATTACAAATTTTTAGTCATTATTGCTATTTTTACTAATTGTTACTAATTATTACTAATTATTACTAGTTTTTACTAATTATTACTACTTACTATTAATTATTATTAATTATCACTAATTATTTCTAATTACGACTAATTCTTATTGATTGCCACTATTTAGTACTAATTATCACTAATTATCAATAATTACTAATAATTATTTCAAATTAACCTTAACTACCACTAATTATTACAAGTTGCCACTAATTATTACTAATTACCACCAATTATTACTATTTTTAACTCATTATTAATATTTTGTACTCATTATTTCTATTTTTTTACCAATTATTACTAATTTTTACATATTATTACAAATTTTCAATAAAAATTACATGTTTTACGAATTATTACTACTCACCACTAATTATTACTACATACCACTATTTATTACTAATGACCACTAATTATGACAAATTTTCACTAATTATTAATAATTATCACAAATTATTACTAATTATTACTAAATATTATTAATTACCACTAATTATTAATAATGTATTCTATTTATTACTAACTACTACTAATTACAACTAATTATTACTATTTATTACTATTTTTTTCTAATTTTTACTATTTTTAATTAATTGTTACTAACTATTACTAATTACTATTAAATACTACTAATTAAATATAATTATTTACAATAAAAACTAAATACTTTTAATTAAAAATAACCAATATTACATAAAACTAATTATGGAAAAATAAAACTAAGGAATTCTAATTAAATATAATTATTGCTAATTAATTATTATTATTATTAATATAAAATAATATAAATAATTTTAAAATTAAAAATATTAAACAAATACCTTGAGACTAATTCTTCAAGCGGATGTAAAGCCTGAAATTTGTTTCCTTTTAAGTTTTTAAACATCTATAAGTTTAAACTAAAGTGTATGAGAACAGCGGAGGAAAGGGAAATTCTAAGGAGAAGCAAATGAAAAAAACATGTGGGTTATATATAGGTAACATAATTTTTTATGGGTATCCCATTGCAAATAGTACTAGCCATTATTAAATATGGTGGCGGTGAAAAAGAGGATTTCTGATGGGTCCCATCACAAATACTCTAATGTCGATTGTTTTTTTGTGATGGGAGTTAATTTCAATCACATAAAACAATAAATTATGAAATGTATTTGCGACGGGGGTATATTCCCGTTGAAAGTACCTTTTGTGGGGTATGAAATGCAATGCTTCGAAAAGGTATTTGCAACAAGAATCCATTCCCGTCACAAAAAAATATTCTTTAACAGTTATTTGTGATGAGAATTGTTTCTCGTCACAAATAGTCCTTGTCGATGAACAATTTTCAATGAGCGATAGGACCATCACAAATAACCCGTCGTAGAAGATATCTTTTCCTATAGTGAGGGATTTCAATATTTTCTCACATACATTCATATTAGAAATATTTTCTTCATATTTTTATTGATGGTTAACCACAACCATTACATGAGTATGATACCAGACAATGGTTTCAGAAGATTTCTTAAAAAGGGATTTGATCTCACATTGTAGAGATTGTAGTCATTTTTACATCACTTTATCAGTTCTTTGAATGCTTTGTGATGGTTTTACATGATCTCCATAGATGATTTTGATGAAGCGATTATTTCAAAAGTCACTTCATCATGGCCTTGATTATACATGGACTTCAACATACAGTCTCTCTTTCGTTACGCTTAAAGACTGGCATTTTGAACATCCAAAAGAGTAGCCTCTGCTTCTTTGCATTCTGGTTTGGTGTAACCATCCACCATGATGTGCATGAAATCTTGGGAGCCAATGAGCACTCAAATTTGAATGCACCAATTTTTGTAATTATTTTCTAAATTTTTTTTCAAATTATAATTATTTTTTAAGATTCTATAAATTTCTTTTTATTTGATAATTAATATGAAATCTTATTTTCCTATGTGGGATACTTCATGCAGGCCTCTATGTGGGCATGATGGATGGGCTCCTATGCCCTTTCATCTGGGCTTGTAGACATGGGGTGTTATGAGGCTTAATCCCACGTTCACTCCTAGATAATGATTATCAATGAATGTGAAAATTTGGGTCCTCTTTTTTTGTTTGTTTGATTCTATGATAATATATGTCGTTGTCCCCAACCATTCTGATCATACAACATGGCATGAGTTCTACTCGATTCATTCCAATGGCCTAATCTTCATGATCCTTCAATTTCTCATCAGACGTCCACATGTCCTTATCGACTACCATGCCTTTTACATCTATCACTTCCCCTTTTGCTCTAATACCCATATTTTATGTGCCCTATTACTTTATTTTCATAGGAAATTCTTCATTGATAATGCCACTTTATTTTAGAGAGAAGATTTTGAGAGAGGGAGTTCTCCTCCGCCACATCTATGTTATTATGACCTCCTGTTTTGGTGTTCCCCTACAGTGGAGAGATCAGTACTCGCTAGATATGGTCGGACAATGTTAGGTTTAAGGTCCTACAACCCTAGTATTGTCGTTTCTCCTCCAACAGTTATGAGATTCATATTTCCGAGACTATTAACTTTTTTTCGGTTCTACATTTTATTGTTGACTTTCCTTTCTATATGTGTGTTAGGGTTACATGCATGAGTCTGTCCTACATGGAGGTGTATTCTATAATCTTCGGCTCAGGTTCATTGTGAGTCCTAAAGTGGCAAATAAATCATGCACGAATAGCTTTTGTGGCCTTCATTCATTCTTTCTCATCTTTATCTTCTACATTGTATGTTATTTTTTTGTTATCTAAAATAATAATGGGTTTTATGGTGTTCTTTCAATGATGCAGGACCAAACTAGTCTGAACCATGTATATACTTGTGTTATTCATTACTTTTATGGAATTTCTTTAATGTTCATTCATCATCTCACTTTTTTCAGTTCTTTATACCTCATGTTTCTGAACATTTAAACAATTTACTTCTAAAACCCTTGTGATAGTTGGTTTCCATATTATTAGATCCATTCAAGCCCTGTCAATTGGTATCATAGGTTGTAATCATTTAAGTTGTGTCTTCAAAGTTTGATGTCGAGTAGTGTGTTGGTGAAAACAGTTTCAGTATGTGGAGAGTTAAAATTCACGCACTATTAGTTCACAATGGACTTGCAGACGCCTTGAATAGTTCTCAAAAACATTTTGATATCTTATCAACCTATGGTCAGTCCCCCACAATGTATATATATTCCGACCATAGTGTTTTATAAAAGGCTCATTGTGTGTTTCTTTTGACCCTAGGAGACAAATTTCTTCATGAATTTTCCCATGAAACTATTGTTAGAGCTATATAGTTAAAACATGAACATATATACAAGAGAAAAAATATTTGGTCATCTTTATAAAAATTGAGATGTTATACTATTAAGATGAATTTTTTTTTATTCATGTTCATATTTTTAAATTTAATAAAGTTTTTTTTGGTTTTTTGAACATATATTTATAATCTAAAGATGAATACAAAGATTTCATTATTTTAACCACTGTTGATTACACTTTTAGTTAATTATAATATTAGATGATGTATAGTTGTGATTCCATAAAATTTTATGATGTTAAGGATATAGTTTTGTCTCCCGATATTTAGACACATTTTCTGAAGTGATAAGGTAATGGGGTTAAAAATGAACCATAATTGATTAGTGTATGGGGTCAAAATACAAACAATGATAAATAATAGAAGGATAAGAACTGGTTTAAGATCATCCAGTGCTTGGTGTGTGGTAGAACTGACCTTATAAAAATACACTATGCAAAATTTATTAATAAGGATATTATGACCCAAAAAAATAGGTTATGCCCTGGTTTTGACACTATAGATCTTCTATAATCTTTACTATCCATTTTATATATAAATAAGTGTAGTTTCAATGAATTCACATCTCTGCATTCCTAGTACTAGCCCATATTTGTTTATAGGGGCCACCTTTCGGAGGGGAGGGGGTTTTCAGAGATAGTCTATGTTGTTTGGTAATTGTTGGAGAATGTTCTATCATCAGATTCCTTTTTTTGTTATTGTGTGTTTCTACTATATTTCATTACTTTCATTATTTTGGGTATTGATTTGATTGCATTTTCATTTTATTTTACCACTAAGGAAGGATGTATGTTTGTAGGTATCTTTATGCTTGGGAGTTGCTGGTTTCTTTGGAGACTTAGGTAATTTTTATTATCTCTATTTAATGTTGTTTCTTAGTTTGTTGTATTTTGGAGAATTTTCAAGTTATATGATAGCAGTAGAAGGGTATGTATTGGCAGTCTGTGTGCCATCGTGGAACACACTAATATTATCTATGTTGGGAGGATGGTGTATCCTTAGGTTTATTATCTATTAAATAAAAATATGTCCAAACATACTATTAGGCTAGATATTCTTTGCAAGGATACCATTAGTTGTTTTATTATTTGAATTTCAAAAGGCCGAGTTTGGATATTTTTTCATATTAAAATTAATTTTTAAATTTACATGAAAAATAATTTTTATTTTATTATTATTATGAAATTGAATTTTCCTTGGGGGAAGCAATATGTGGGTCTCTCTGTGGACATGATGGTTAGGCCACTCAAGTTTGTTGTATGGGCTTCTAGACATGGCATGTTATGCTGGATTGATCATGCATGCACTCCTAGCCATTGATTGATGAATATTTTGTGGATCTAGATCTTTTGGTAGGAATTTTTTTTGATTCCCCAATGATCATCAATGATTCCTTCCATCCATTAAGCTAATTCCACGTGGATTGGGTTCTGTTTGATTTTTCCCATTTAACTGATCTTTGTGATCCTTTCATTTCTCCTTAGTAGTCCATATTTCATTCTTGTCTACTGCAGCTGACACACCCATCACTTCGCTTATCGCTCCACTACTCACCATTAGCGTGCCTCATCCCTTCATTTTTGTGGGAATTTCTTTAGTGCTCCTCCCACTCTATTCTAGGGAGAATATTTTTAGAGAGGTAGTTCTTCTATGTCACATCCACATCATCGTGAACACCTGTACCAGTGGCCCCCATAGGTGGAGAACTCGTTCCCCATGAGATCTTTCTGGACTACATAAACATCAAGGTTCTATATATTGGATTTGGATCCTGTGAAACAACTTCATTGTACTTTATGAAAAACATGTATTCATTGTTTGATTATTTATAAAATAATTATCACATCATGATTGTTCTTCTGCAGAACATAGTATGTGAAAATTTTCTAAGATTAGTTATTATAGTAAAAGTTCACAGTAGTTCCCAATTATGCTAAGAACCCCAAAATTTTATGAAAATATTTTTGAATATATGTTCTATACCCAAAATATATCATTTTAGGGACACAAATGATATAGTCTATCAGGGGGAATTCTCATAGGAATTTGAGGCACCTTCTCATGGTGTATAGCCTTCATAATATCAATTAAGATATTATGATAATGAGACCCGCCAATATGAAATCCACATTCATACATGTCATTGGATTTTATTATCTGCAGACATGTGTATTGGTCCATATACATTGATATTATTATTAATTAGTATTATGAGTTGTTCACTTATATGTATTGATGAAAACCACAATGAAAAATGTTCGCGGTGAGATATGATACATTGGGTGTGCCACGAGTAATATTTCCTTAACGAATAATTCATAAAAGGATTTATCCCATTTATTATTTAATAGAATTAAATATCTTGGGCCCTTTCATGGAAATTAAATAGCCTAAAAAAATTTATGGGTGTGGTGATGAATAGGAATGTTCTATTTCTAGAAAGTCAAATAAATAGATAATTGATCATATATGTTGATGGAACTAGCATTCAACCTAGTCGATTTGAAAAATAATGATAAGGGGGTTATATTACATGGTAAGTTTTCATAAGAGGTGAATTGTCATTTTGACATAAACTTCATTCTATCAGGTTCCCTTGTCATGTTTCTATATGCTAACATGGGACATTAGGCTTCTTCACCTAATGCCACTGGGAAATAGGCCTAGAGAGTCACACTATAAGTGTATCCAGAATCTCAGTAAAATGATATATTATTATATATTATTTAATAGTTTGAATTAATATTATTAAAATACATGGTCTAGTAATTATTAACGTATTCTTGATCTCATATAAATATTTATTTTTGGTTTATTAAATATAATACTTATTTATTTATTGGTGAATAATATGATGATATTAAGTTAATAAATAAATATACATTATTCAAGTACTGATAAATATTATGGAGCAATGGAAGACCGAGTTAAATGGTTTGATGAGAAATGATAATATTAACTATTATTTAATTAAATAATATTTCATTATAATTTGAAATCTAAGCGTGTTTCAGGAAATAATATTATTATTATTGTTATTGGACATGGGATTTTCCTAGGATTAAATAATAATAAGGACACTTGTGAAATTATTTTATTTTAACCCTGGAAATATAAATACCCAATTATATAATTTTCTCAAGAGATTATTCGATTGTGGAAATTTTTTTAAGTAGAATCCACTCAAGCCTAGAGAGCACCCTTCTCCCAGAACTATCCCATGATTGATGAGTAATCCTCCACCACCAGATCAAGGAAAGAACTTTGTAAGAGATTATCGAGGTGATCAAGATCGATGAAAAAAGTGTAAGGATATACCATGATAGCACCTGGAGACTCCTTCGGTGACATTTAGAGATTATTGGAACATGGGGGGTCACCTCAAGAGGAAATCTACACTCTGTTTCAATAGAATAATGATGGTGCACCAAAGATCTATCTCAAGACACATTAATGAATAAATAATTACTCATAAGTAATTATTTATATAATTAAATTAATTATAAAAAATATGTGTTGTTCTTATCTCTCATTTACAGAAAAATTCTTCTCTATCTATTTTGTTGACTTAATTCTGTGGATCACAATGTTTATTTTCTTATAGATCTCATATTTATCATTGATTATAGAAAAAATTAAAGTTGGGAACCACCCATCACATGCTTTTATTGCACCCAGAACCTACATATGTGGTTTTTTATGGGATAAAAGGCCCAACCCTAACCCAAAGGGACTACACACCATATCATTTTACACGATTATGTATATTTAAAATTTATTTATTTCACTATGTAATCCTTGGTACATGTACTTTCATTTGTTCATAACGACATGACACACCGTGTGATATGTTTTAATATAGAAACATATTTAAATGTTTGACTAATTTATTCATAATATCTAGATGTACATATCATGTATGAGTCGTATTATAGGTTGTTACTCTATGTTCATTGAAGCATAACACATAACCCAAAATATATATAATTTGTGTATTCATCCTTGAAGTACATGTCATGAATTTATGTGATAAGTCATGTATTCTATATTTCATGAGACTAAAAAAGAGTACAAGTACAATAAATATTTGGTATATTGGAACGATTATTCACCGTGTTATCCCCAAGGTATAAGTTATGCACACAGAGAATTTTAAATGAGTTTTTTGAATTTTATATAATTATAGTTGATGATAATCTCAAGGAAATTCATATAACTATTAAGATAAAAAGATTGATTAATTAATGATAATAATTAATTGATTCAAGTATGATTTATATTAAAGAAAAAATATTAATAATTGGATGCTACTTTTATTAAAGCTGTAATTCATTTAATGCTAGTGAATAATCATGAGATATACCAAACCTTTTTATGTGATTGTTTTCATTTTAATTTATTATTAAATTAAATTATTGTTCTGTGTGACTTCTCTCTTGATTAATATATAGGGCCAGCATTTCCTTGGTTTCCTTTTTGTAAATACCCTCTTACCCCTAACATTCATGGTAGTAAAATCATATGCAATGAATGGATCTCCCAAGCTTGTGGAGGTGGTTCAAGTTAGGTACCGATGGAATCCAATCCAAGAAAGATACGAATGTGGAAAGGTGGAAAGCTATAAATATGAACCTCAGATTATTTCAAGGTGTATCCCCTTAGGTCAACGGTTACTTTATCAACCGCTAGATAAAATAACAATTTTAAAAAAATCACGATCATGACCTTTATTTTATTTCTATCAATTTATTGGTTGTTCATTATGGATGTTTTTTTGTGATGAGATAATTAATATATTAATATACATGAAATATGGAACTGAAATAAAATGGATTATGATTAAATAATATCTAAATATATACTCAATATATTATCTAATCCCGCATAATACTAACAATAATGTGATAAGGATAAAAATTGGAAATGTGCATACATTGTATAAAATTCATCAATAAAATATTAAGTTGGTATAACCATCCATTACTTCAGTTAGAATCAAAACAATTGTTCAATGTTCTTGACCAACCAATGTTAGGGTGTTTTAAATTTTCAATGAATTCTAACATGAGGGTTTAGGTTGACATGGCTTTGTTCGCATCAAGGGTTGACTACCGATGCAGGACATGGTGTAACTGAGAGGTAAAGGTTGAGGAATTACAATTAAAGAATTTCAAGACTAGGGAGTCCACTTAATAGATCAAGGGACTATGAGTTAATGTAGTTGGTATTTGGAAATCCTACCTAAAACCATTCAAGTTCCTTGAACAACCAAATTTTGGGTAATGAGAAGGGAAATATAGATTCATATTTCTAGAATGTCAAAGTAAACAGAGTATTCCAAAGAAAATGGTGAGTTATATTAGGGTTTGACAAAATAGTGAGAAAATAATATATATATATATAATATTTATTTATTTTTCTAAATTTATCAGATAAAGTAGTAAATCTCTTCTAATATTATTTGTTGAAATAAAATTAAAAATGACATCAAACATATCAATGTGATCCATACTAGAGAAGGAAAACCTTATCACTAAAAAAATTATAGGAATTAAAGAGGTTTTTCCGAATCATCCTTCATCGTGAAAGGAAATTATATGTGCAGGAAGAACCTTTACCAGTTGAGCCTGGAAATAAGGCAAGTGATGAAGAGTTATCTCTCTACGAGAAACAACTAAATTATGCTACAAATTTTTAGTGATTAATGTTATCATCCATTTACATGGATATATTGAGAAAACATAAGGATATGGATGCCTATAGCATGATATCACACCTTTAGGACATCTATAAAGAGATGTACAGAAAAGTGTGGTATGAGATATCCAACGATTTTTTACCATTATGCTTAGAGATTCGGTGTCAACTGGGAAACATGTATTCAAGATTATTCGCTACATTGAATTCCTAGACATCTTACAGATTAAATTTCTAGATGGGTTCCATTTATATCGTATACCTTTATCACATACCAAGATATTCCTTAGATTTATTTCAAATTATAATATGATAAATAATCAGAAGTGTTTATCAAATCTTTTGACCATGATTCACCATGTGGATAAAGAAATGGGGTGGGAAAAACCTGCAATCCTTATGGAAAATGAAAAGAGGAAGATAAAGGTAAAGGGGACCAAAACCTATAGAAATTATAAACCTCCCAAGAACCATCCTTCCAAGAAGGGGAAGATCTGGAGGCTGTGTAATGAAAAGGAAGAAGTATTTTTTTCAAGTGGAAGGATGGAAAACATGAAAAGAAACTACACCAAAAAGAAAGGGGATGCTAAATGTGCATTAATTATCAAGTGAATTGTTTAAATTTCTACAAATAGGGTATTAGATATAACTTTTGGTTCTCACATATATATCCAAACACAAGAACAAAGAAAATTTTGGAAAATTGATAGAGGAGAGGTGGATCTGCGAGCTACTAATGCTGAGAGTTTGGACTTCCTTTCCAATGGTGACTACCAACTTTCATTGCCAACTAAAATGATTTTGGTTTTATGTTATTTTTTGTATGTACATAGAATTTCCAAAATCATAATTTTTGTATCAAGTATAGATAATGATGGTTTTATTTTCATGTTCGGAAATTAAATTTGTTTCTTTTATAAGGAAAACATATGTTATGGTATGGAACATTTAAATCACAGTCTGTATGTATTAAATTTTGAAAAACAATGTTGGAAATTGATAAAAAAATAATGTTCACATGACTCAAATAAAACCTAGATTTGGCATCACTATCTTGTTCATTAAACAATAAGTGTTTGAAAAAACTCTATCAATATAGTTATTTAGACTCATCTAATATAAAACCACATGGTATATTTAATTCATGTTAATAAGGAAAATTGAAAAAACCACCATTTAGTGGATAGGGTGAAAGGGCCAAAAAGCATCTAGTATTGTTACACAACGATGCATGTGGAAAATTTCCTATAGAATCTAGAGCTGTATATTATTACATAAAAATATTTTCTAATGATTTGAGAAGATATTTTTATATCTAAATAATGAGGTATAAGTCCACGTCATTTGAAAAATTCAAGGAATTCAATAATTAAGTAGTGAATCAACATGGTAAAAATATGAAGAATTTTTTATCATATCATGGTGGAAAATATCTTAACCTAGAGATCATCAGCTTCCAACAGAAGTTTGAAATTTTATCTCGACTCACTCCTCCTTATACAAAACAGTATAGTGGTGTTTGTGAAATATAGAATTTTACCTTGTGGGACATGGTAAGGATGATGATGAGTCATTAAGATCATCAATTATCCTTTTGTGGATATACATTTCAAACTAAAACATAAGCATTAAATGGATTACCAACTAAAGTGTCAAACAGAATTCCCTTTGAACTGTGTAGTGGAAAGAAACCCATTTTTTCACATACACGTGTATGGGGATGCGAGGAATTTGTTAAGGATTTGTCAAGAAAAAACAAGAACCATGGGGAATGAGGTATATATTTATAATTCATATAATGGAAGAAAAGGTACACTACCTATAAAACCCCTCATATAAGAAAGTGACATTATCAAGACAAGACATCTCCCTTAAGAGGGAGCACATCCTCGAAAATAATAGTGGGAGAAATACTAAATTTGATGAAGTTGATGCTCATGATACATGGGAGTTGGTATAGGAATAGAATCTATAGGTCCCCATGGAAAAATTATTTCCTCAAACACAACTGCTGCATAAGAGTGAAATAGATATAAGTGAACTAGAAAGATATAGTTTTGTATTCATAGAGAATGGTGACTCATAATTTTTGGGCAGTAATTAACTTATCTCATACAAGGATAATATAGAGGGCTCAGAATCTGCAAGATGGAATGAATCTATGAATTATAAGATGGATTCAAAGTATCAAAACATGCTTGGGTTTTGGTAGATGTGATAGTTGATGTAAAGCATGTTGGGTTTAAATGTGTATTCCAGAGAAAAATGGAAATGAAAGGAAAATTATGTACCTATAATGAAAGGCTAGTGGATAAAGGTTTTAAACAACATCAAGGTATTGACTATGATAAGAACATTCTTCCAGTTGACATGTTTAAATCCATATGAATCATACATTCCATAAATATTACCATGAATATGATATTCAGCAGATGGAAGTCAAAAATGACATCCTTAATGGGTACCTTCAAGAAGAAATCTATTTGAAACAACTAAAAGTTTTTGTGACATGAGTTGATTCCAAATGGTTTTGTAAGTTGCAGAGATCCATTTATGGATGGATGCAAGAATCCAGGACATGGAATATTGAATTCAATAAATCCATAAGATAATTTAGTTCCATTAAGAACATATGTGAGCCATTTGTTTATAAAAGGTTTAATAGTAATGTGTTTGTGGTCCTATTAGTGTTTTTTGAGGACATATTAATTATTATAAACAACATACTATTCTTTCAACTACTTATGTAACTATTTAAAAAGTGATTCGCCTAGAAGGAAACAGTCTAAGAAGCTTATATTTTAAGAATCATGATCGTTTTTGATAGATCTAAGGGGTTTCTTGGACTAAGTAAAAGTACACATATTGAGAAGATACTAAAGATATTTAGTATGAAACAATCTAACGGGAGATTGGTTCTATTGCAACAAGATTTACATCTTTATATGAAAATGTGTCCCCATACAAAATAAGTGAAATAAATAATGAGTAATATCACATATTCATTAATGATAGGATCAATATTATATTCCATGTTATGTAATATATTTTATGTTTACAATGCATTGATCTTCATAGGAAGATATCAAGAAGATTCAAGAGAAAAATATTGTACTGATGTTAAGACTATACTTATGTATTTGTGAATAACAAAGGATATGTTCCTCGTGTATAGAATAGACAAGGAGCTGGTCATCAGAGGGTATGCTAATTCTGGTTTTTAGACAGATCAGAATGATCTGAGTTACCAATTAGAAATGTTATTTTATCTCAATGGAGGATCCATGAGAAGAAAGAGATCAATGAATTCTATTTCCACTGATTCTACAATGGAGTTCAAGTATATAGTGGCTTCTGATGATGCCAATAAATCCATTTGGATTCCAATATTTTTATAGGATATTGATGTTATACATAGCAGTAAAGACTCTATCACATTGTATTGTGAAAATACTATAGTGGTGGCTGTTGAAAAATGGAAAAGGTCACACCAACGTAAAAAGAATATACTTCAAAATTTTCACTACTTGAGGGATTTATATCAGAGTGGTGAAGTTGTATTGTGAAGAGTACCCATGTGAGAGAAATTTGAGGACCCCATAACTAAAGGCCTATCTCACCAGAAACATTAAAATCATGTGAGAGCTAGTGGACTAAAGTTTTTAAGTAGTTGGATCTGGTGCAAGTGGGATTCTGTTGGATTTGGGTACATATAACCAACTTCTTTGTACTTTATGATAATTTTTAACATTTTTTTAATATTTATAAAATACTTATCACATCATGATTTTTCCTCTGTGTGATATAGTATTTGATAATGTTCTAAGAATATTTATCACACTTAAAGGTCATATCAGTTCCCCACAATGATGAGAACCATGAAGTGCTATGAAACTATTCTTAAATATGGGTTCTATAGCCAGATGATATCTACTAAGGGACAAAAATGATATAGTCTAACAGGGGTGTAGACTCATAGGTAATTGAGACAACTTCTTATGGTGTACTCCCTTGGTAATATTTAGTATGATATTTTTTGAATGAGACCTACCAATTGTAAATCCACATTAAAATGTGTCATTGGACTTTCCTATCTTCCGAAGTGTGTATTGGTCATTATATTTTAGTATTATTATTAATGATTATTATGAGTCACACACTTATTTCTATTGATGAGAACTGTGATGAAATATGTTCACGGAGAGGTAGGATACATTGGGTTCATCATTAGTAATATTGAATTCATGAATAATATGAGAAAGAATTTGTCCCTTTTTGTTATTTAGTGGAAGTTATTATCTCATCCCATTTGATGGGAATCATAAATACTAAATAAATCCATGACCTTGCTAATAAATAGGCAAGTTATATTTTGATAAATTCAAAGAAAAAGATAATCAGGCCCATTGGTAGGTGGAGCTGGCATGCAACATGCTTGTTTTTAGAAGAAATGATAAAGGGGTTATATAACATGGTAAGCGTTTGTATGAGGTAACATGTGATTATAACATTAACTTTATTCATTATGTGTGCCTTGGCATGTTACTAGATGCTAAACTGATTCTCCTAATTCCACTGAGAAAGTGGCCTAGAGGGTCACACACTAAGTGTATCTAGAATCACAATTAAATAATATAATATTAATTATTATTTAATAGGTTTAAAAAATATTAATACCGTACATGGTTTAATAATTATATATGTATTATTGATCTCATATATATATATATATTGATTAGTAAATATAATATTTACTGTTTATTGGTGAATAATGCAGTGTGAATTATTTAATAAATAAATATACATTATTCAAGGCCCAAGAATTGTTATAGAGGAATGGTGGACCAAGTATAATGGTCCTGTGAGAAATGATAATATTGAATATTATTTAATTTAATAATACTTAATTATAATTAGGAATTTAATTGCATGTCAAGAAATAATATTATTTTAATTATTATTTTATGTGAGGTTTTTCTTATATTAAATAATAATAAGGGAACTTGTCAAATTATTTTATTTTAATACTATCAATATAAATACCAAATAATATTATTTTCTTAAGAGCAGATTCAGTAGTACATAATGATTCAAGGAGAATAATATCACTCCTAGAGAGCTCTCTTATCCAAGAATGCTCCCATGAAAGGTGAGAAATCCTCCACGCCCAGATCACAGTGAACGCTTTGGGAGATATTCTTTAGGCGATTAAGGCGGATGATACAAGCACAAGGATCTTCATACTAGCACCCGGGGATGCCTTTAGTGAAATTTAGAGATAATTGGAACATATGTATATCACATATAGAGAATATATACACTTCGTTTTCTATAACAAAATTATGGACCACTACATATCTATCACTAGACACATCAATGTGAAAAAATTATTTAAAGGAAAATATTTATCTAATTATTTTAATTATAAAAAATTTTTGTTGATCTTATATCTTGATTTCAATGAAATTCCACGTTATCTATTTAATTGAATCATTTAAATGGATCAAAACATTCATTGTCATATAGATCTTAGATTGATCATTGATTATAGATAAAATTTATGTTGGGAACCACATATCACACACTTTTGTTGCGCCCGAAACCTACACTATAACCTTGGAAGTTCCATATATCATTCAACTATTCTGGGATCCATATTGGTTAGAATATGGCCAATATATTTTGGTTATGTATTATATTTATTTCACTCCTTTGGTTATGGGTGTTAGGGTTGTGTGTGTGAGTCCATTTTTATGTACGTGTATGTTGCCATCTTCGGATTCGGTTCACTACATCTCCTAGTGTGGAAAAGACCTCACGAATGGATAACTTCTATAGTATTAATATATTATTTCTCTAAATTGGATTCTCATTTTTATGTAATTTGTTAGTTTTTTCTTAATAATAATTGTTGTGCTGGTGTTCTTTCCATGGAGTAGGATCAAACAGGTCTAAACCATGTAAATACTTCTTCTATTCATTAATTTTCATCATTTTCTTTACTATTATTTAATCATAATGATTCTATTTTTTTCTTCATTGAACCACTTTATTTGGATAATTTAAAGGATTTCTTTCTTGACAAGTTTGAGAGTAAGACATACTTTTATTAGATCCATTCCAACTCTATCATTGTTCAGTTTCAGGATCAATCCTTGTGCAATCTTTTTCACCATGGATATTCAAAAAATATTTTGGATGTGAAAAGGGAATATGTGGAATCCAATATTTTTTTCATAAATTGAAGCTTACTATATATAAATATATATTATGTTTAGAAATATAATTTTTTATACCAAATGAATAGAGAAAAACATTTGAACCTGAAGGAAAGGAAAGAGTTGGGTTGAGAGGATTTCATGGAAGGAAGAAATGTGGTGATAATTTTATTATTAAAAAATGGTGGGAGAGAGGAATGTGGGAAAAGTAAAATGGATTTGGTTATTTGTTTTCTTAATGGATATAAATGGATAGTGGAGAGAAAATAATAAGGTAAATGAAATGAAATTTTGAGAAATTTCCACCCTTTGTTGATAAATGGGAAGGAAAAAAAGAAAATAGGGGAAATAAAATTATGGAAATGAATGAACATTAACTATTAATGATCTTATCATCTCATCCAATTATCTATAATTAATCTGAATCAAATTTGATTGAACCCTTCAAACAAGAATCAGAAGCACCCTCAAATCCCTTTTATAACACTGAAGGTGAATTTTTGTTGTTGTAAAGATTGATGGAGAATAAGATGGAGATCACTATTGGTGATCCTAGTAACAAAATACAACAACAACATAAAACTAACTGATTTATTTCAAAAACTTTTAATGAAAAAAAACATAGCACAAAACCTATTTATAGGGATACAAATATTCACTAAATCTAATAATAAAAATTTCAAAGAAAAATAAAATCTATGTTGAGTGTAGTAGGTGCCTCCAAATCCCCTAGTGTTAAACATGTGGTGCTTCCATGTATGAAGTTTCCAATATTCCAATGCAGTTGTAACATGAATGAAATATTTCTCAACACCTTTGAAGAGTAATAAGTCCCTTCATGTTTGATCCATTCTAAATAAGTCTTTATGTAAGGGTAATGAATCAATTGAGGTACATTCATTGTATTTTTTATTGTAGATCTATTCATATATCAAAAATGGATTTTGAAACTGCCAATATTGAATGAATATTCAACTTTTGTTAATGGGTAGAAAATTTAAGAAGATTTGTTATGTGTGAGGATCTAGTGGATTTGGTTATTGCTAAATTTTATTTCTCCGTGAATAATTTTAGAAAGCTAGATATGAAGATCCATCATAAATATTATATTATGGTGAGTACTGATTTTAATTGAAGAAGAATCTTGGATAATATTTTATGTAAGAGCTTACGTTAGTTTGTTGAAGTGGAATTCTATTGAAGTTCTCTAAGGGGTGAATATATGTTGTATGATATTTGGGATATTTATTACATAACTAATGAATATTTAGTGATATCATTTGGCTATTTGGAATGATTTTATGTGGATTGAGATACCTAGAGAAGGTTTCAAGAAGGTTTGAGTTATCATGAGGAATATCGAGTTGAGTTTTGGAAATTCTAGAGTCATATATCACTAAAAAATTTAAAAGGAACCCATATGCATAATTTACTATGAAATTATGATAAATAAATGATATTTTTTCTATGATGTGTATTTATAGAACAAATATAATGAAATATATACATAATGGTTCTTCAGTACATGTGTAAGGGTTCTCTAGTGAATGTGTAATGGTGCATAGATTTAAGATTGAGAATTTAGAAATGTATAGTGTATCCCTATGGTATGTAAGGGTTAACATCCAATATATATGATTTTCTAGACCATACATTAGAATTTATTTAATTTTACAATTGATATTTTTAAAAATTACTCAACTACCCTATGAAACATAAGGGTACTTAAGACTTACATAAGGGTTGATTGGGTCAAGAATTTGTAAAAGTATTGAGCTACCTTGAAATACATAAAGGTATATTTAATGAATACATTAGAGTATTCTTGAGTTTAGATAAGATTCAAAAAATGATCATACATAATAGTCCTTCTATAATAAATATTGAGAACATTTAAAATGGATATATTTAAGAGTCGCATGGGTGATACATAAGAGTTACATTGATTTTCCAGTATATACAAAAGAGTTTTTTCTGAAAGGGAACAATGAGTTTTATAATATTAATTTCTTCAAGGATAATTTAGAAGAAGAAATTATTCAGATGATGCTATATTGATATTAAATTTTAAATATCATGATGCTTCAAATAACCAGGATGAATAATATAGATAATAATTTTTGGAATAAGTTTGTGTCATGATGAGGGTATCCACACCATAGGGGTTTCTATATATGGTTATACAGAAATGAAATGGTGATAAGATTGATTTTAGGAATTTAATAATGAAAGATAATTGGTATTTATTGAAGGATACTTGGTTGGTTCAAAAGCATGAAAAATTGTAAATTGGGGCTTGTGTGCCAGATAGTTGGTTTTGGGACAACATGTTAAAAAATATACCATTTTCTTATCATATTAAAATAATTAATGTTGTGGGGTGGGGGATAAAAACCAATATAGACCAGTAAATTCCTCTTGTCTCCATTTTTGTGCAGCGATCCAGGTGGAACGACAATATGGAATTACATGGTAATGGAATAAGAACTCTCTGAGCAACCCATTTCCTTTACTAGTTTCATTATTCTAAATTATTATTGTGATTCAGTATTAATGTGTGTTTATCATCTCCATGTCATAAATAAATATTTTTTTGATTTTGAAATACATCATTTTTTAAATGGTTTTGTAAGTTTAATTTCATGGAAATAATATTATTAGTTATCAATGTCACAAATTCACATGGGCGATGATTCTCATCAACTCAAATTCAAAAATTGGCATTTCTGTTATTATTGATTAAGTATAAAAATTATCTCGATTGTTGATATAATTTGGATAATCTAAATGAAACTGGATCCTTGACATTATTTTGATCAAGTATATAAACACAGTAACGGAATAGAATCCTACCATCTAAATATTTTCTCATTTACCTTGTTCCATTATTTTTCATTAGTAATTTTCAATAACATTTGGAATTAGATTTCAAAATAATTAATGTTTTCAACCATTATAAGACATTATTTAGTGATTTTATGGTAGACTATGAATAAATAATAAAAAAATAGAAATAATCACATGTAATCATTGTATAGGTATTTTCTTGGATATAAATCCATAATTTGGAATAAATAAGTTTTAATCCCCAATTCATTTCACCTCAGCAAAAACTAAGGAATATAAACTTAACATGACTAGATGAGGAAGAAAACAAAGATAATGGGGAGTTTGGGGTGAAGTATTATCATGGACAGGAGGTGACTCTATCACCCCACCTCACTCCCCCATCCACTTCAACCACTCCTCCCATCCACCCTTAATCGATCATGGATTTTGATTCCTCATCCATTCAAAACCCACCTCCATATGTTGAGATCATCTTGGTACTTTCACACCTCACTGACAACGTCATATCCACACTTGAGATGACCAAGACTCTCAATCATCACCACTCATGCCTCACCACACCATTTTCATCATCAACCTTCTTGAAGAACCAATCACCGTTGCACACACCAATTCCATATCCTCCTCCTCCTCCCTCGACCAACGCTATATCCTCTTAATCCACCTCCACCCATCCACCCATAAGGTGAAGATGCTACCATAACATCCTACTTCACCATGTTTTTATTTGAGTTTCTATAAAGGTACATTCCAAGTATCTAGGGAAATTTAAATAATATACTTTCCCGGTCATAGTCTCTAGGAATGAACCAAATCACTGGATTCATCATGGTCATGTTCCCCATCTCCATGGTAGACATCATCGATTAATTTTGTGCCCCCACATATATTTTATAAACCTTAGGTGCTGCTTTAATTGGTATCATTCTACACCTGCAAGAAATCTACGATAAACTCAACTAGGCCCCGACTGACTTCATTTATCCCTACATGGAGATGGTGCTACCTGTGTTCACTAACCCATTTCTAAAGGTGGATATTTTAGTGACAAATGAAAATGCAGATATAGATGAAGATCACTAGAGGTGATCACAGGAAAAAAATGCAACCTGATGATTTATGTCTTCAACTTGGAATGAAAAAAAACACACCACACAACCTATTAATAGGGATAAAAACATTCAGTAAATTGATTAATAAAAATTAAATGGAAAAAATAAAAGTCCAGGTTTATTGTAGTAGATGTCTCCAAATCCTCCAGAGCCAAACAAGTCATGAATCCTTGTTTGATATCACCAAGCCTCCATTATATTATTAGAAGGTTTGTTCCATCTAAAGAAATACAATTTTATTATCCATCTCCCACCATTTACTTGTTTTACAAATGACCCATGAAATTTTATCATATCTGGGTGGCTGGCCAACAGATGTAAGGGATACACCAAATTCAATGCCTTACATTTTTCATAAAGCCTTTGATGGAATCGTCGGAATGGATTTCATTATATATCAATTTTTTTCACATTCCATTTGTTTTACCTTCCCCAAAGATAACTGGATTATAAGTCACTAAGAGAAAATACAAATTTATAAACTCTTCCATTAGTTCTCTTATATCATATACATTCACAGGGATTCAAATATTTAGGGAATATATATAAGAAATTTTTCATCAAATTTCTTTAAATGTAGGATTATGTAGTGATGGAGATAGTGGATATTCAATTCATTGTTCCTGTAGTGATACTTCTTCAACTATTTCTTCATCTTCTAGAGTGAGTCAAACCTCTCTTGAATCAGTATATTGATTCCATTTCCATGAATCTTTTTCATCAAAGATAACATCTCTTCTGAATATAATATTTCTTGCGATGGGACTATTCAAGTGATATCCCATTTCTTGGTTTCCATATCTCATAAGGACACACTTCACTCCTTTGTCTTCATGTATTGTCTCTTTTGAATCTAGGATCCTAACCTAGATAATAGAACCAAAAAAACTAAAATAATATACACTTGGGATTTGAAAAATCCATTCTTTGTTTGGAATCCTTGCTTAAAAAATTTGGTAGGGAATATTTTTAGTAGATACACTAACCCAAATACGATTAATACCATAATGCCATGGTAACTCCTTTGCCTTTCAACATGACTATTTACATGTTGATAATGGTGTGATTTTTCTATTAGGAAACTGAATTTAATTTTGGTGTGTAAGTTGATATTAGATGGTACTAAAATCCATGTTTATTCAGGTACTCTTGAAAAACATCAAAGGTGTACTCCCAACCTCGATCAAAAAGTTAGTATGCGATGATTGATTTGATTTTCCACCAGTTCCATGAATTCATTGAATACATCAAATACTCTTGGATTCTTTTTCTGTGAATATATTCATGTTTTCCACTATAATCATCAATAAATTTTAGAGAGTACCAACTTTTTTCATTAGATTCTGGATCCAATGGACTACACACATTAGTGTGAACTAGCTTGAGTTTGCAGAAAAATTTCTATATTGTTTTCATTGAACAAAACATTCACATATTTGTTTTGGGTGTCAAATGATACTAATAGCATTATCCATTTTATTATTTCCTAATAATATTTATCTTTGAAATTTTAAATACCCACACTTAAGATATCCTAACCTATCTTTACCATCAACTATCATCATCAAACACCATGCTATGTCGTTTTGGATAATATGTGGACACATGTTGTTCTTCACTATTGGTAATTTTAATAATAAACCATCCTTTTTTCATTTACAATCAGTACATGTTTATTTCTTAGGATTATGTGAAATCCGTTTTCCACCAATTTCCTGAGCCTCAAGAGGTTTGTCTTCATGTCGGGTATGTAATAGATGTTAGAAATGAATGTGTGACTATCATATTTTTTCTTGATATAAGTATCTCCTCTTCCATTGAAAAATATTTTTGAGAGATCTCAAAATTAAATCTATCCATGAACCATATAATCTGTGTTCATAAAAAATTTCTTGTGACATGTTATGTGGTTGCTAGATCCATAGTCCAGATACCAATTACTATGATCTTGTGTTAATGTTTGTGCCACTAACTCATGATACTTCCCAAATGTATCTCATTATTCAGTGATATGAGCCTCCTCGGTGTCATTTTCCATGAGTTACTTATACCAACATTCATTTCTATAATGCATATATTTTTTTTGTTATTGAATCATACATTTCTTTTATCTGTCAACTAAAAAACTTTGAATCCTTCCCTTTAACCTCATACTTGTTCCCATGGAGAATAATTTTCATATCCATGATAAACTTGATTTGGGATTCTTCCACCCTATCCTAATCTTCTTGCATCAGACTCTTATCCATGAAATCATCTTCCTCAACCTTCTGTAAATGTAGCCCATTCCAATTTTCAGAGGTTTTAAGATTCAAATTTGATTGTAGGGTGTGCTCCACTGCATTGGTTTAACTCTGGTAGTTCACTTTCTATTTCTAGGCTTGTAGAGATCCCATTAATTGTTTTACCAAAATCATATCTAGGTGTTTTGTTTCTTCTAGGGTTTTGTAATCAAATTTTGGATCTAAGGATCACAAAATTTTATAGCGTACCCACATTTTGAAAATATTTTATCAATTTATTCGCAGTTGCCTCACCACATCCATTACATGGGTATGGTACTTGATTTTTTTCAGAATATTTCATAAAAAATGATTTGAACCCACCTCAAAGAGAATGATGATTTATCTACATAACTTTTTTGTACCTTTGAATTATTTGAGAATATTTTCCCATATATCATTTAATTATTTTGATGAAATTATTATTTGAAAATTCATTTCTTCAAGGCCTGGATAAATGATGGGCATCCCCTTTTATTCCCTCTTTGGTTATGTCTGAAGAGTGGCCTTTTGAACATCTGATTGGGAAGCCTTCACTACATTGGATTCTTGTTTAGTGTAACCATCCTCCACGATGTCCATGGTATATTGGGTGCTAATGAGTGATCGAATTTGGATACCACAATTATCGTAATTGTTCTTCATCACTTTAGGTATCAGTTCTTGTGAAATCCCATTCACCATGGAGACTCAACAAATATTTTGAATATCAAAAAGGGTAGATGTGGATTGATATATTTTTTTCAATTGTATAATGCTATATATATATATATATGAATATTTCCAATTATTACCCCAAATGAATGGAAACAAAAACAATGAGTCTGAAGTAATGGTAAGGGAGGGGTTGAGAGGGTTCCAATGTAGGTGGAAATGTTTTGTTATTTTTTTCAAAAATGGAAGGATATAGGCATGGGGATATATTAAATGTGATGTGGTTTTTATTGTTTTCAAATGGAGTGAGACGGATATGGTAGAAAAAATAAAATTTTCAAACTTTCCACCCTTTATTTAAAATAGAATTGAAAAAAGAAAGTGGGGAAATAAAATGATGGAAACTAATTAACATTAAATGTTAATCAACTTCTTCCCTCATATTATTCTCATCGATTTATTGAAAAAATTCAATATAACCCTTCATAAAAGATTCAAAATAAATATCAAATCAATTTGATACTATTGAAATTGTATTTTTCAATGGAAAACATAGATTCAGAAGTAGATGCAGATAACTAGAGGTGAACTCAAAAACAAAATACAATATCACTAGGAAACAAACTGATTTATTTATTCAACATGGAATAAAAAAACAACACAAAACACACACCTTATTTATAAGTATAAAAAAATAAACCAAATCATATAATAAAAATTTCAAAGAAAAAATAAATTAAAGGTTTCTGGTAGTAGATGTTGCTTAATCCTCCAGTACCAAATGAATCATCCATGTTTAAAGACATCAAGTCTCCATTGCATTTATAGATGTTCCACTGGTAATGTAGTTTAATCCTTGTTAATTGAGTAATAATAATTCATTACCCATCATAAACCTCATTAAAATATTCTGTAACACAAAGGTTAAATTTCAAAAAACCTTCAAAGAGCATGAAACTCATCCAGTGGAATCCCTTTCTAATAGTAGTTTGGAGATCCTTTCCATTTATAGAGTAGGAACCATCCTCAATTTGGTGACTAAGGCTTACACAATCATGGAAGATACACTGGATGTACTAGAATATGCCTTCATCAAGGGTATTTCATTACATTAGGAATAGAATATGGTTTGACATGGAGTATGTGAGGGAGATCACTTGAGGGTTAGAGTGAAGTAGGCACTGTTTATTATAGTCAATACACATTCCAATGGATACTAGCAGAATAAATATTGTATAGTGATTGAATCACAAGGAAGTGGTGCTAGAGGGATTCCAAAAACAGACAGTAGAGGTGGGGAGGGTAATCTGGTGGGAACCGCAGGTGGTGGTGGTACTGCACCCAGTGGTGTAGGGCTTCATGTCACACTATGGGTGGACCTATGTGAAGTAAATACTATGTTTAGGAGTTATAGTGTCTATGTGGTCCATATATGTGTAACACTAGGTGAACAATGTTTTACTGGAAGGGAGATGAGGGTGGGTATGGAGATGAAAGTGGAGTATAGAAAAGATCCAAAGTACACTACGGGTTACATGGTGGTGTGAGGGGAAGAGGTGATGGGAGTGGTAATGTGTGTGATGGAATAGAACAATGATGAGGGGAGTAATGTGAAGTTGACATAGAGGCTAGGTTTGAAATTGTTTGGGGATGTGGATCCCCATATATGTTTCTAGGGTGTTTCGTTGATGATGTGATCCTAGTCACCCTATCTTAATCAATTGTGATTTCTTTTTATTACAAAATAAATAATTTTTTATTTATATAATGAAAATTAATATTATTTTTTAGCTATAGGTGTTAATTTATTTCTACTCTTATAGGAAAATTAAAACAATTTATACATAGTGTATTTATAAAATTGCACATGATTTCAAACATTGTATTCATATTGTATGCATATAGCAGGAATTCAATTCTTATTGTATGAAATTTTTTATTCTCAAAAAGGCACGAGAGGAATACTGATCACCATAAATAATATATGTATTCAATAATTTCATATATCATACAATTTATTCCTACTATTTGTAGTTTTAGTACAATTCATTATAATATTTTTGGTCTTCTTTCTATAAAAGAGGTAAATGGTGTTGAAGAACTATATGTAATTTTCTAATTCAATTTCTATTAAAATATATGTATAGTTAAACTTTTTAAAATCAAAATAATATGAATATAATGTCCTAATAAGAATTTCCTATAAAAGATCATGTTACTTACATGTACTATACAAATCACTGATAAATTTCCAATGGAAATTTTCCCACAACTAATAATAAGTTACAATATGATTTGTAGAATCAAATCCATTTTCAGAAGAATAATAAGAACTAAACATTATCCTAAATATTAGATATTAATGAAAAATGAATTCAAGAGATGAAAGGAAATAAAATTGAAAAATGATTCAGTACAGATATTCATTTATTTAAAGAATAAGTTATTTACCAATCCTTCAAGAACATTTATGTGATTAAAAACATACACTGGTTAATTATTTTAAATTAACTCAAAGAACTTCATATTAATTTTTTAGAACCATTAGTGATCATACATACTTTTATTAGGGAAAAATTGTAGTTTCCTTCTTGAGAAAGTGATGACATCATCATGGAGAGCCTGATGGGATGGCACTTGACGGCATCCATGTCATAAATGGATATTTTTAAAGGATGTATTTTCAACACTACAACAAATAGGGATTGTCTATAATGTCCTGCCTCTTGGATGGGATTATTTCCCAACTAATTCTTGAAATAAATATCACCACCAAAGGATGTGAGGGCCAACCATTTTTTCTTGAAGTAATATATATCACCCACATGTATGGGAAACATTATAAGGATGTGTTGCGTACGTGATAAAGTGATGCTCATGTGATGGTTTTATTTCCCAAAAGTTAAACTACTAATAAAATGATAGGTATGGAATGAATATTTTTAGGGAATTAATCTCATGGTAACTTATAAACACTCTAGAAAAAAATAATAATACATAAGAATATTGAAAGGAACCAAACCGACTCCATTAGAAAAGATACCTTAGAATTTCTTCCAGAGGGTGAGGTGAAATGAAACAACAAAAATGTCATGTATAACAAAAAAACATAAATACATTTGAGTAAAATTTAGAAGAAAAAGATACAACCGTGAGACATAAAATTCCAATGAAAATGGTTAAACATGATAACACCCAATGAAAATAATAAAAAGGAGTCTGCATGTGACCATCCATCTCTACCATGTTTTCCGACAATGATGGAAATGAATACCAATAGAAGTAAACATACTACATGGCTACCATCCCATTACCTGAATCATGAAAACCCACACCTAAAAAATCAAAAAATAAAAAATTAGAGTTTGAGCACAACATCAAGTAGGATTAATATAAACAATCTATACAAAGTATAATACCATGAAGACATTAGTTCCTACTTGAAATGAAAATACAGTTTTATAATGAATTTCTGAAGGGAAACCATTTTATAAATAATTTCCAATAAATAATGTTTTTTTTAACATCTATCGGGGTTTTCATAAAATCCTTCCATACTCACAAAAAATGTTATATGAAAAGTATGTGTAAGAAAGCATGTGAGAATAAATGAAACCATCTATAGATACACCATAAGATACGAAAATGATCAAAACTAACCATTAAATATTCCACCATGTATAAAACAAATAATATATGAAACAACATAATAATTGGGATCTAAACTATAGGAATATGTACTCAGAAAAAAAAACATTAATTCTGGAATCATGTGATTCCAACCAATATTGAGTGTTTCCAGAGTCTATCAATATCAAAACCATTTATGGATTTACACACACTAATGTGACATGTCTATTTCATGATGCACCAAATGATACTAATGTGATATACTTAATAAATCCATTATAAAACCATTATCAAATTTTAAAAAAACATTTTAAATTTGAATCCTTATCTCTTTCTTGAAAATCGATTTTTGAACCAATACACCCTTTATGGCATTTTATTTTATCACATTGTGTGCACAATGACATTTTAAAGAAAAATCCATTTTTAAAATCAATATATCTTTACACATGACACTTTGATATTTTACCCATACATTTCAAAAATTCTACCAAAGTAATTTACAAGAACCTAATGTAATGAATCACATAGAACCTTTTTATGGAGACACCTACCTCAAGAATGGAGGTAAATTGCCAATAATTTCTTTCCCAATGCTCGTGGGTGAACCGAATAAAAAAGGGTCTTTAATTCCATCAAAAAAATATATTGGGAACCTATGGATTGAGATAGAAAGTTGAAATATGATGTGATTTAAAGGTATTTCTGTGTTTTTAGGGGTATTCTACAAAATAGAAGACCACGACATAGCCTCCTAGAACACACTGAAAAGCCGTTTGACATTGGGAGGACTACAACATAATACAAAGGACCACACAGCTTCCTACATAGTAAAAAATTGTTTGAGAAATATAAGTGCTTCCAAAATTCATATCCAATATACTGGGGAGGGTCTATGATGTATCTTAAAATACCACTCCACAAAACCCAAAAACCTTAAATGGAGACAATTATATAGTTGAGATCTATGCCATAAGGGTGCAGAATTTGGAAGGACTAACCACATTCATCCCCGGGACTATGCACTAAAATCATCATTTCTACACAATAGAGTGCAAATGGCCTATACCATAGATGACATCCATGGAATAGTTATTCTAAATATGTTAGTATCTCCAAAATTACTCCTCCCAGAACCCTACACCACAACCGTATTTCCCACACAACAATGATCATATCCACACCATTGTATCTCCCTTCCATAGAACAACCCCTTGTAGAATTCTAATTGAAATCCAAAAATGACATGAAGTAAGACTAAACTCAAGGACGATCAAAGTATTAGGTTAGAAGTTACTAAATTAGGGTGATTATTTTTCACAAATATGTTTAAATATAATTTTTAATTTTTAATTTAAATGAATTACTTGGTTTGTATCATTTGAAATCATGATTAAAAAATATGGAAGAAGTAGAAGAAATATTCCTTTCCAGAGAAACTAATATATACAAACTACATGTCCATCTAGTAATAATCAATATTGTATGCCTCTGTATCCAAAAAATCATATTCCTAATCATATATCTCATCATCCTCATAAAATTCTAATATTATTTATTCCCCAATGAAATTTGTGTTTATCCACATGATGATACATATAAGAATTCACCAGCTCACATAAAAAACCATCTATGTCAGCAATAATTCCTTTAATATGTGGTATAATAATGTGTAATAGGCCTCAAACATCTCTAAATAAAAAAAATATCTTAGATTATGAATATTATAAACTAGAAGTATAAAAATATTAGGCGTGGAATGAGCTAGGAGGTAGCAAATAATTCTAAGCACCCAACTACAACAACTAAAATCTCGGAATACTTGATGACCTTGGTAGATTCCAAAAAAAACATATTCAATAAAAATTGATATGAGTATAATATATAAATTTTAATAAATAATATATGTATACATTTGAATGTAATTATTTTTAAAATAAGATACATTCATTTAGAAAGAAAATTTTCTAATATCATTCTACATATTCAGGTCATTCACATAGATGATGTCAAAAGAACTATTTTTTAAAAAATTGTGTAAAATCATGATTATCTAATGAAAAATTATTGAAATCAAGTAATATAGTCATCAATAACTAAATTTTGGAATAATGAAAAAATATTTTGGAGAAAAATTTATAGTAAACATCATATTTAAAAATATTGATAATAAAGGCAAGTGATTTTCTTTTTTATAGCATGCTTTTTTTTCATATGATAATGTATCCATTTAATTGATATGAGGGAGTTCACTAATTCTTTATAAATATCATTAAGGAATATGTATACCAGAAAAATAATAATGGTAGTTATACATCATTGAAGGTCACATGTATTTGATCTCTATTTGCGGAATTTTAGTCATTTTATTAAATATCTCTTAGAAGTATATTGGGAATTCAAATTTTCCCGCAAAATTATTGTAATGACATGAAAATAATATCAATGAAATTATGATATTCAATAATGTTAACATACAAAAAATTATAAAATAATATAATAGGGAAATATTTTCTATATCAATTACGTATAATAAAGTAACTTTCAATGTACATATGTTTGTTTCAAAAAATTTCTTATGGTACACGAAAATAAAAAAATGAGTATGTTTCTACCCAAAATAAGATTTTTTTTATTGAATTATTCATAAATATAAATATAAAACTAGAAAAAAAATTGTTATGATATCATTATTTTATTAAACTAAATTTACAAAATACACATATGGCAACTATATATGATAGTATTTTATGATAATAAGAGGATATGCAAAATTATAATTAACATGAAGCTAACCTAATTGAAAACACTCAATGAATTCTGACTAGCTTCTACTATTTTTCCACAAAATTCCTAGTTTAAATCAATAATGAGAATTATTAAAAGTTCAAACACGTATTAGAAGAGAAAAATATAAACAAAAAAATTAAGAGGGGAGGAAGAAATTTGATCTTATAATTTGTTAGTATCTTTCTCATATAAAATATTAATGATTTAAAACCTAGAATTTAATAAAATTTAGGAGAAGTAGTAAAGTGAAAATATGTTTAGTGGAAGATATCAATAAGGAAGGTATACATCTAAAATATTATTGATCATAATCAATATCATATCAGGAAAGCTGAGGACTGGTAAAAGGATTCCTTGTAGTAGTAGAGGGACTCTTAGTAGATTCATTAAGGACCTAAGGGATTTCAAATAGATTCATAGAGGAGAACCATTGTGAGGAAGATGTGGGAGTTTATCATAAGATTTAATAGGAAGATTAAATTTGGAGAGTCAATGCTCGATGTGAATAAGGAGATCTAATTAGACTGTGACAACTTACAAACAGAAATTTGGGGATTCAGGGGAATGATAAAAAAATTAGGGACCAAAATAGTATAACATAGGTAGGAGGAAAAGATGTAGGGTTTTGGAAGTGGAGGTCACGACATGGATGTGGACAGGGGAGGCAGATAGGTGAGGAGGTCAGAATGATATTAGGTAGGTTAGGGGTGATTTTGGAGAGAGAGGTTTCATAGGATATTGGGATATAGAATTTTTGGAGATATGAGGAATTACGTTTGGAATGATGAGGAAAAAATACGGTGGATTTCAAATATCAGGAAATGGATTGATGGGAAAGTGACATATTTATATTAAAATAAAACAATTTTCATAATTAGGGATGTTTTTAGATCTTATTATATGAGGTAAAATATCACTACTAGTGAATTGAGTACTTTTGGAAGGAAAAATTGGGTGACTTCCATTTGTATGTCACTAAATTATTCCCAAAACTATCCAAATCAACCTTTCTATTCCCTTCCCTGGTAACCCCACGCACCCCCGACATGATCCGCCCCTCATAAAATGATGATCTAAAATTTTTTTCCTTTTTATTGTTCCTTTATTTTATTGGTACAATTTTAAACAACATTATGAGTTCTACTTAAAAATAATTCTTGTTTTCAACCATCATAAGATATTATTTAGTGATTTATGATGAAATAGACACAACTAATGATGGTTATAAGAAGAACATAAGGTCATTTAATGGTATGGAAAAATCATATTTTATTCTTAATTTACATGTAATTATTTTTTCACATGATCAAAACGTCATGTCCAATGAAAAATTTTGATTACATGACTAGATTAAATCACCTAAACAGGAAATGGGGGGTATTAACTTGTAATTTATAATTAATTTATGAGGTGATATTTAATTATCTGAACATGTAATTCTATCTTTGTTGATAAATTTTTTTACCAGATGTCATTTTAAAATTGTTGTACTACAAGATCAAAGTGTAGAATCTGTGTCACAGTGATCTACATATACACAATAATCTTTGAATATTACCATAGAATTGATAAGTTATAGAACAACCAATCTTGATTTCTTGTGTTGTTGATGGTTGATCACAACAGTATTCATCTGAAATAAGTAATAATTATTGATTCTCTCTCTAAGGATTGAGATAAGAGGGGGAGATAGGTCATTTTAGATCTACATATCCTTCTATATCCATTTTGAAAACCAAATAATGAGTTATGGAATGTAATATAATTAAATATATATTATGGAAGGTTTAGGGTTGGAAAATCTCACACAATCCGCTTAAGTTTATTAATATTCTTACTTTACCACATGTACATTAATAATAATATTAATATTATTCTATTATCTTGTAAAACACAATAAAAATATAAATATATTATAATTTACACTATTTCCAATTAGACCATTAATCCCTGCCTAATTTCCCCCATTGATATATATCGATCCTCGAATAATGCCATTTTAAAAAATAAATTTCTCTATTTTTTTATGATAAATATAATAAATATTATATTAAAAAAGTTGAATTTTTATTATTATTTAACTCACTAATTCTTTTTAATAACTTGTAATTAATTTATTGAAGTCAACCAAACCTGAATAAATCTGATTTATTCTATCTTTTAAAATTAAATACTCAAATTTTACTATGATTATGGACAGAAAAACTGTTTGAAACTCTAGGATTCTTCCTCATTGGAATTATGCATAACCACATAAAGTATGAGTTTTACATATAGAAATAGATAAGGAACCCCAAGAAAAATAATCTACTGTCCCAATGATATCCAACCTCTTATAAATACATACAATGTTATATAATCCATTTATCATCATATATCGAATCAAGTAGGTTGCATAACATTGCCAACAACCTCTATGCTTGATTTCTCTTTCTTTGAATTTCCATAACTGAACTCACCCACCTATGATCATGTCCATGGATTTATGTAGGCAATTCCATTACCATAAATAGAATGAGATATCAAATTTCGTCAAGGGATAGAAGGTATATATCATTTCTTATGTTAACCATTAATGCATTGTCACTATGAATCACCCCAACATATCCTACCTCACCCTAAGATAATGTCATCACAATTTTCATTAATACATAAAATTTTAGGAGTCGTGATATTCATTAATGATCATACTAAAGTATAAGGATCAATATACACATCCGTCAATAAGAACATCCAATGACACATGGAAATGTATACTTCCTATTGATAATTCCATTTTTATGACCTCTTATCATAGAGATTTAAAAAGATGAACACCAGGAGAAGGTGTTTCAATGTCTTATGATTATCCTACCCCTGATAGACTATATAATATATGTCCCCTTATACAATATCATAAGACCATAGAACAATGTTCAAGAATAACTTCATGGAACCTCTAGGTTATCATCATAGTAAGGAACTATTATGAACTTTAAACATGATATATATTCTTAGAATGTTATCATATAAAAATTTCATGTAGTGGAACAATAATAATGTTGAAAGAAAAAAACATTAAAAATGAAAACTTGTAATCACGTAAAAAGAGTTGGTTCTAGGGAACCAACTACAATAAACTACTGCTTGTACTGGAGTCAACTTCCAATAACTTTTCATCCACTAGTTATCACATGGTACTCATGTATCTACTTAGATAAAAACATAGTAAAGGATTATTCCATGTTTTCCACTATTGATACTATTCTGACTGAAACTTCACTTTTTTTTTGAAAAAAACCATAAGATATTGAACATATGATGTATATGATTTGTCCATTGGTGTTACCTTAGCTCCATAGAGAGAGCCACTTCCATAGTGATATCATAGTAAACTATGACATGTTCTTTATATATAATAACAAAATAATTATATTGGACAATATAATGAATCAATACTATTTCCCTGGTGACATCAATAGCCAAAATATACCTAGACTCTCCTGTATAATCGACAACAACTAGCTACGTTGAACACTTCTAGCTCACAGATGCTCCATTATGAAAAAAGATATACCTAGGCTATAACATGAGATCATTTGGATATCTATGAAATAAAAAATCTGTATAAACCTTAATTACTAGATCATCATCTTATACATAGACCAAGAACTTATCCTTTTTTCACCTTAGATTCATAAGCATATCCTTGACAATAATCCAATGATGTTTACCTGAGTTTTCTAGATATATGGCCACTGTGCTCAAAACATTGGCATCATAAAGCCATATATATAACATAAAATACATGATATATCCTACTATATAATTTTATGAGATCTTAGTCATTCTATATCTTTCCTCTTGTGTATGACGACACATTTTATTGGAATGATGTATACCCTATGAAACTAGAAACAATTCCCTCATTGATTAATCCCTACTGAACCTCTTCAATATTTATTCAATGTATATACATTTAAATAAAACAAGAAACCACTTGGAACTATCACAAATGATCATGATCTCTAGAATGTAGGTTGATTCACCTATGTCCTTCACAGATAAGCACATGTTGAACCATGCCTTAAAATATGTAAATTTTTTATATCTTTTAAAATTAGTAATATATTATCAACATATAAAACTATTTAAAAAACCATACTCCCACTAAATTGATTGAAAATATATGGATCATATACATTTTTAAGGAAAATAATTTATATTATTTCTTCATCTAATGATATGTTACATGACCTAGATGCTCGCATTAATCTATAGATGGATCTCTAAAAATTTCATAGATTTTTTGGAATTTTGTGGGGATAAAAAAACTTCTAGTTGTGTCATTTACACATCCTATTGAAGGTTCCCTTTAAGGAATGTGGATTAGACATCCATTTTACAAATCTCATAGTTATGATGTTATGACCATCAAAATTCTACTGGATAAAAACACAAAAACTAGAGAAAATGTTTCATTGTATTCAATAAGGTAATGTCATCCAAACCCAATAGCCACTAGATTTTATTATAGGAATTTATGTCACATTCCATGTCCAACTTTATCTTGAATATCCATTTACACCCAACATGTTTTACATCAACTAGAGGATCTATAGAACCCAAAAATGGTTTTCAAACACAGAATCCATTTCAGAATTCATAGGTTCTTTCCATTGTGTAGATTATGTGCTCTCTACGTCCTCTTTATTGGAGAAAGAATCATTTTTTCAAAACAATAATTCATCCTCATCATTGGTAACTAGAAAAAAATATCTCTCTGGTTGTCTTACACTACCAAAAAAAATTTGTACTAGTGACATTTGTTTTTTGAAATAGTGACATTTGTAAACATCTCAAAATGAGATGTCTCCAAATTAGTGATGTTTACAAATGTCACTAAAAAAATTACTGATGTCTTTTAGAAATGTCTAAAATCACATATCAATTATCAGTGTTTCTAAAAAAGTTCAGTATTTTTCAGAGATTTTTTTAAATGCCACTAATTAGAGACAACTCATTTGCTGGTGTTTTGTAGAAACACTGGTAAATCACACCTAAATTAATGATGTTTATAAAAATTTGTAGTATTTGTTTTTGAAATTCATAAAATTTTATTGTTTTTAGTCAATTTTTTTAAACTGATAATTTTTTTATCCCATCCTCTTCTCTCCCCAACCCCCTCCGGTTCCCCTTGCGTACAAACATTCCCCCATCTTATACTCCCCCTCAACACACTCCTACACCTCTTCCATGTACCCCCACCCACTTTATTGCTTGCCTCCCTAGTGCCCCACCCCTCCCTCCTCTCATTAGTACTCACCTATATCCCTAAACCCCCACTAGTACACCTTTAGTACCCACCTCTCTCCCCATCCCCCCTCTAGTGCCCCTTGAGTACACACTCCCCCACCTCATGTACTTCCCCCATCATGTACTCTCCTCCGTAGACTCACATGCCTCCAATATTCTCCCCCTCTCCTGCCATCACCTCACCCTAATCCCCTATGCATTGAATGACCAATCTACCATCCCACCCACATCGCTCCCCCAAATCACCAATGTACACTTCATTACACCTTACACATAAAAGAAGAAATAAAACCCCCTAGAAGTGGATCCATGGACCACCTACTTACCACCGAAGAACACTAACAACCCATATATTTGGAATTTTGATAAATGACTATATTATCTTAAATATATATAGATAGATTAATATCAATATTTAAGAAATTAAAATAATATATATATATATATATATATTAATATATTAGTACATTTCTTTTGATAACTTATTTTTATATTTTATATTTTATTTTATATAATATGTATGGTATTTTATATTTTATATTTTATATTTTATATTTTATATTTTTCTTTTATTTTTTATTTTTAGTTTTTATTTTTTATTTTTTATTTTTATATTTTTATATTTTATTGTTATATTTTATATTTTATTTTTATATTTTATATTTTATATTTTTTGTTCATCTATACATATATATGTTTATATTATATTATATTATATATATATTTATGTTTATATTTTACATATATGTTTATATTTTATATTTTATATATATAGATTTTTATATTTTATTTTTATTTATATGTTTATATTATATATATGAAGGTTTATATTATATATGTATATGTATATGTATATATTATATGTGTGTGTGTGTGTAAATATATATGTGTATGTATACATATATATAATTAGTATTATAAAATTTTAAAACACTCGTAAAAATTTCACTGAAATAGCCATGTTTGATTAAAAACATGACTAAATTTAAAATATTTTAATTGTATTATGTTATATTTATGTATATATAAATAGATTTATGTATTTATAAATCAATATTATTTATATTATTTATATATATTAATATTTTAATATATATTTGTGTGTGTGTGTGTGTTTATATTTTATAGTTTTTGTTTAAATGTTTATACATATGCTTATATTATATATATATATATGATTATATTTTACATATATGTTTATATTATATTGTATATATATATATATATATATTTGTTTATATTTTATATGTATATATTTGTTAATATTATATATATGTGCGTGTTTATAGATAATATTATATATGTGTGTGTGTGTGTTTTTATTTTATGTTCATATATATTAGATATACAACATATTGGGATAAATAAGGTGAGATGCGGGAGTGAGTGAGAGCTCTCCCATGGCATCAGTGAAGGTTTTTTGGGGTTTCTCTCTTCACATGGAATTGAAAAAAAATTCTTGGTCATAGGTTTTTGTTTTTAGGGTCATTCGAGGATGGGTCATGGACAAAGAAGGATTATTCGGCTGCTTATGGACCTCTAGATTGGGTGGTAGGGGCAGCTGGGTTGATCTATTCCCAATATAGATTTCACACCTCTTTCAAGGGGAGTGGAACTCAAGGAATCGAGGCTGGTTTTCATTTTTCTGTAGTAGTGGAGATCAAAGAGTGTGATACTCATCAGTTTAAGAAGGAATTTATAGATCCTAGCAGTGTTCGACAACACATGGTGATGGAGGATTCTATTAGAACCAATAATTCTTGTAGTTGGATATGGAGTCTAGTTTGTGTTTGTTTTCATTTGACACTGGGTTAATAAGGGATATTATAGGTAAAGTTATATTATTCTACAAAATGACTACAATGATGATGGAGCTACCGATTTCTAGTGTTTTCTAAATTTTTGGGTTTGAGAATTTTGAGAATGTAGGAAGGTGTTTCTGGAAAAAGAAGTATCGCACAATATTGAAGGTGAATCTCAATGTTGTATGCAAGTTATGTTTCGAGATTGTATATTCAAAATATGGTAAAAGGAATGAACAACGTTGAAGATTCATTTTTTTAGAAATAACCTTTGGCACTAAATGTGATGCCAATATGGTCTCACAGGCAAGTGGTGTTTTGAGTTTTCCACATCAAAATAGTATTAAGGCATGATATGAGGGTAAATGATGACATTATATGTAAGGATCTTATGAACCAAATGTGAGTTCAATTTCAGTCTTATGCACATAAGGGTTGGTGTTCAAGGAACTATCACATAGGGTCGTCTACGTTTATAAATATGTGGCTACCACCATTCAAGACTAAAAATGTTTTCTAATGAAGATTTGGTGTCTCTTATGTGTGAAAGACATGCATGATGAAGACTGACATGCTATAAATCTTATGCACAGAATGGTCCTAGAGCCTATATTGACCAAGTTAATATCATGGTGGAGTTTCCTGAAATATAAGGGTTGAGTAGATGATATATTGTGTAACAATCCCAAAACATACATGCAAGAACAGGTGTTATGAGAATGTACAGAACTCAAATACTAACAAGATTTGAAAATCTAGTTTGTTTGATCAATTCTTTCAATTGCATCAATTTAGGACTTTACTGCAATCAAAGTCTCATGATAGACAGATACAATGTATTCAAATCCAATCTAATGGAGTGACTTTCATGACCTTAAACTAGGAAAGTATTATCCAAATGAAGTGAGCTAGAAGGTGTCAATGTAAGTGTTCTGGTGGAGGAAATGTGTCATCTCTAGAAGTTGGTAAAGGTAGTGTTCTTATAACATAGTAACAATGTATAATGTTCTATATTCTCCAATTAGTGACGATTAATGGATTTAGGTAAAATAGAAACAATCTCAAAATATTCTCCTTGATAGTAACAGTTAGTGGTTAACCATGTAAAACACACTAGTGCAGAAAACATTTTTTATGGTGGTTATTTTTTATTTTTTATGTCCTCTTTTGGCCAATGTTATTATAGGATACATTGTAAACATTGTTTTTTATGTGGGTTATTTTACAACCAATGTAAAAAACACAAATCTGAAGCGTTTTTCACATCAGTTGATAAAAACCTGACATGGAAAATGCTTCGGAGTCATGGTTTATTATGTAGGTTATTTAATAACCAACAGGGAATAAACCCTTTAAAATCAGTTATTATATAATAGATGTCTTGAATCACTCCTCCGAAGTGTTTATCACATTGGTTATTTTTATAACCGATGTGATAAACTTTTCTGCCATGAGGATTCCAACGTCAGTTATATGATAACTGATGTGAAAACTTATCTACTACATCGGTTATAAAATAACTGATGTAAAGAACTATCCATTTCCATTTATTACATAGGTTATGAAATAACTTATGCAAAAACCATATCCCGTGAATTTATTACGTCGGTTTCCAAATAACCAACATTAAAACTAATCCCAATGCATTTTTTATGTTGCTTATTAAATGACCAACATAAAAAAAATTAAATAAAACTGATCAACCACTCTTATGCCCTGCCAAAATACCTGAAACATATGAAAAAGTTACCAAAAACCGACCAAAAACAGATCAGAACCCCCCCCCCCCCCACCCCATTGGACAACCCTCAGCACCGATCAACCACTGCTATGCCATCCCAAAAGACATGAAACAGATCAAGAACATACCAAAAATAGACCAAAACCCAACCAAAAATAGACCGACCCCCCCCCCCACCCCATCCCATTGTACAGCCCCCACCACACCCCTAGACACCCACCCCACCAGACCCCCCTAGACCAAAAACAGACCAAACCCCAAACAGACCCCCCCCCCCCCAGACAGCCCTCACCACACCCCTGGACACCCCCCACACCCTTGGACTGCCCCCACCCCCTGGACAGCCCCCACACCCATGGACAACCCCCCTCCCTCCTGAACACCCCCACCCCATGTACAGCACTCCCACGACCCTAGACAGCCTTCCCACACCCATAAAAACCCCCACCCCCCCCCCCCACTAGACGACCCCCACCACACCCTTGGACACCCCTGGACTTCCCCCACACCTGGAACAACCCCCCACACCCCTATACAACCTCCCACCCTTCTGGACACCCCCACCCCCTAGATAGCACACCCACACCACTCAACAGCCCTCCCCCATCCCTAGACCCCCCACCCCACCCCACCCCACCCTCCTGGGCACCCCCACCCCACTGGACAACACTCCCCTAGACATCCCTCCCACACCCCAAGAACCCCCCCCCCCACACTAGACTACCCCCACACCATTAGACATCCCCCCACTCTCTAGGACATCCCTCCCACCCTCCTGGACACCCTCCCACCCCACTAGACAACCCTCACCACACCCCTGGACACCCCCACCCCACTGAACACCCCTAGACCAAAAACAGACCAAAACCCGACCAAAACTAGACCATAACCCCCCCCCCACACACACACACACACCCCACCCCACCCCACTGGATAGCCCTCACCACACCCCCATACACTCCCACACCCCTAGAACGCCCCCACCCCCTAGATAGCCCCCCACAACCCTGGACAACCCCCCACCCTTCTGGACACCCCCACCCCCTGGACAGCACTCCCACACCCCTGGACAGCCCTCCCACACCCCTAGAATCCCCCCCACCCTGTTGGACACCCCCCACACCACTGGACAACACTCCCTTGGATAGCCCTCACATGCCCCTAGAACCCCCCTACCCCCCCCCCCCACCCACACTACTGGACTACCCTTACACCCCTAGACACCCCATGGACATCCCCCCACTCACCTGAAAATCCCTCCAACCCTCATGGATACCCTCCCACCCTACCACCCCATTGGACAGCCCCCACCACACCCCTGGACACCCCCCCCCCACATCACTAGACACCCCTAGACCAAAAACAGACCAAAACCCGACCAAAACCAGACCAGAACCCCCCCCCCCCACTGGACAACCCCCACCACACCCCTGGACACCCCCACACCCCTGTACTACCCCCATCCCCAGGAAAACCCCCCACACACCTGGACAACCCCCACCATCCTGGACACCCCCACCCCCTGTATAGCACACCCACACCCCTGGACACCCCTCCCACATCCTTAGAAACCCCACCACCCTCCTGGACACCCCCACACCACTGGACAGCACTCCCCTAGACACCCCTCCCACACCACTAGAACTCCCCCCTCCCACCACAATAGACTTCCCACACACCCCTGTACATCCCCCCACTCACCGGGACATGCCTTCCACCCTCATGGACACCCTCCCACCCCATTGGAATCCCCCACCACACCCCTGGACACCCCCCCCCACCTCACTGGACACCCCCAGACCAAAAATAGAACAAAACCCGACCAAAACCAGACCGGAATCCCCCACCCCCCACCCATCCCACTGGACAACCCACACCACACCCTTGGACACCCCCACACCCCTATACCCCCCCCCCCCACCCCCTGGATGGCTGGTGTTGGGAGAGGAGGCGCCGCTATCCCTCGGGGGGCTGAACGCCGCTGGAAGGTACTCATCACTCTCACATGCGAAGCTTGAGCTCTCAAAATGTTTCACCAATGATTTCTTCCCCTATAACATCATTCATTATATCACTTTGATGCCAGTATAACAAGTGGAAATTCCATCATGTGTGACTAAAATACCTGGATCTTGGTGGTAGCTATTTGTCAGATATTGAGGGACTGGAAATGATGCTCCCAAGCCTACCCATGAGACACCTTAAACAACATTAACAAAAATCCCGATGGTGGGAAGAGGGCACCGGTTCAGTTGGTGGAGAGGGATGCGGAGAAGACGACTGTGATGATCCGAAATATACATAACAAGTACACATAAGTGACTATTTAGTTTCCCAGATTAAATTATTGAACAAATATAGGGTTGTTAGTGTGTTTTTTTGGTGACAAATGGGATATGCTGGTAATGTTCCTGGACCAACATTGCAAGGAGGAGACAAAAAAACACACAAATGACCCTATATTTATTCAAGCATCTAATTTCAGAAACTAAACAGCCACTTGTACTTGTTGGGTATATTTCAGATCATCACAGTCGTCTTCTCCACGTCCCTCTCCACCAACTGAACTGACACCCTCTTCCCACCGTCAGGATTTTTGTTAATGTCATTAAGGTGTCTCATGGGCAGCTTTGGGAGCATCATTTCTAGTCCAGCAAGATTCGGGAGATTTCCACCGCCAAGATCCAGGTATTTTAGTCACACATGATGGAATTTCCCCACTAGTTATACTATCATCAAAGTGATGGAATGAATTATTTTTATAGGGGAATAAATAATTGGTGAAACATTTTGAGAGCCCAAGCTTCGCATGTGAGAGTGATGAGTACCTTTCAGTGGCGTTCAACCCCTCGAGGGATGGCGACACCTCCCCCCCCCCCGGACTACCCTCCCCATCCCCAAGGAGATCTTGGACACCTCCTCCCCACTAGACAGCCCTCCCACTCCCTTGGAAACCCCCCTCACCCCACAAGACACCCCCACACCCCTGGACACCCCCTGGACAGCCCCCACTCCCCTGGACAGCCCTCCCACCCTCCTGGATATGCTCCCACCCCCCTGGACTGCCCCCCCCCCCCACTCTCATGGACACCCAGGACACCCCCCCCCCCACCGGACAGCCCTCCCACACCCCTGGATATCCCCCACCCCACTGGTTACCCCCCACACCCTTGGACCCCTCCCCCCAAACCAGAATCCATACCAGAAAGACCATCATAAGTAGACCAAAACAAGAAGTAGAGCAAATTTAACATTCACATATATAACATTCACAAATTAAAATTTCAACATAAAAAAACTAAATCCAACCTATATGACTACCAAATACACAATTATAATTACAATATTCAAAATTTCATTTTACACAACAAACAACTAAAATTCAATGAAACCTATAAAATAATTTGACCATTCCACTTGTAAGTTTTTGACGTCTTGAGAACTATAGGGTTGAGGGTTATCAAATAGATACAAATTAAAATGATAGTAGTTAATTTTTATAAAGAATAAATCAAATGAAATATTATGGAAAAGTTGAAAAGGAAATATTATTAGGTCAAATTTCAAAATTGTTCTAGTTGTTATTATTTCATGCATAAATCTTAACATATAATATCTAAATTTGATGATGCCTTGTTGTTCATGAAAATTATGTTTGAATGATTATAAATTCAATATATTATTTTTATGTAATAAATCAAAAGGTACAAATTATAAATGGATATTTACCTTTACATTTACATATTTGATCATCACACTCCTTTTCTTTGTGTTTTTTGGAAAGGTGATGCATCCCCTGTTAGAAAATAAAATGAATGGGATAAATTTAAAATTTATTATAATATATAATAATATTGAGAAATTAAAATATACTTTTCCAAAATTTTCTTAAAACTTTCCCACGCATCTCCATGGACAGAGCATATCCAATAAAGTGTTTTCTCCCTTGGGTAAAAAACTCCTAACATCCAATGGACACTGATAAATGAAAATTTAAGGTTAGTGGTTTTTTATGTTAAAAGATAATGAACTCATTGAGAGAGATTTTTTTCATACCTCTCACAAAAAGTCATCATCCAACATTGTGTGACTATATTCTGTTCAAGTCTTTCAGTAATATAAAGCATTACTTTTTCCTCATCCAATGCTTGTGCTTTAGGGGAAATCAAATGTGGGTCCATGAATCCATATACATCTGTCCGCTCATTCTTATCACAATTTTTATAAAGATACCTAATACAAAACAGACATAAGTATACATTTTTAATAAATATAACACATGGAAAAGGTGTTAAGACTTACATGGAAAAACATTTCACCATGTTGATGCCTAACTTATCTCTAGTAAGAAGCTCCATGATATCATTTTTCATAGTCCCCATAGTTATTTCACATCCAAAAACATGAGCTTCCATTGGAAACTCATAATGATCCACCAACAAATTTGAATATCTTGACAATCTGTCAAGACTACTAGAATCTATATTTGATGTCATGGCCATTTGTCTATGTTGTTGTCTATATAGTATTTCTTTACCTTTGAATTATTCCTATAAAAATAAATAGAAAAATATATTAGTTTTCAAATGATAAAAAACTTTAATACAAAAATAAAATAGAAGATATAACATAAATACCTCTATGTTAATGAGTCGCAGAAGTTTGGATGGCCAAATTAAAAAATGTTCGATACTATGCCCAACTATCATCACCTCATCTGTAGGTAATGGTACTCGAGATGATCTATCTATAATATCCTGTACAGTGACCCTATGATTCTCTACCTCTAATTTTTGAGGATGAACTGTATCTCCTATACAATATACCAACCCATATGAAACTATATGATGTTGAGGATCATCAACATACAACTCGCAATAAGTAGGAAGTTGCGGTGGAGGAGTAGGATAAAAAATGGGGTCTTCAAGCTGATGTGGAAGAGTGGGAGCTACTGGTGGAGTTGGGGGATAAATAATGGGGTCTGCAGGGGTAGGTGGAGGAGTGGGAGCCGCAGTCTGAAATTGTCTTCCCATGTCTGCAAACATAGACTATACCGACGCTCTAATATTTTCCCCCATCGTCGCATTAATATTATGGACTTCATTCTCCAAGGATTCTATTTTTTTATAAACACCCTTAATGTAAGAAGTTGAAGGGATATCCTCGTACATGACCAAGATGTTTGGGATTTCCCAATGTTGTAAGTAAAATATCTTGCCTCCCAATAGCTGTAAATACCCCATGTGAGCTCTTCTCCTCAAGAGAATCATGTATTAATTAATTGAGCATTTTTTTAATGATATAAATTATATGAAGAAAATAGTTAACTTAAATAAATAAAATAGATATCTTGCAATCCTCTCTGCTATGATTCTCGAATCTTCCAAAAGATATTTCCCTTTTTTGTCCATCCTAGCTCCCTTCCATTTTTCATGTCTATATGGAGGGGATAGAGGGGCCACCTCTCTAGAGCATGAAGACTCAGCTCTTAGTTTTTGTAATTTTCCTTCCATCATTTGTTCTTCCAATAATGTATACCCTCTCTGAGATAAACTATGAGGGTATACATTTTTAGATTGGATCTCCTGATGAGATTTCCTTGTTTGCTATAAATAAATAATAATAAATCATTAACAAAACATTAATAAGATCATTTATATAAGAAAGATTATAAAAGTTTACATTGCCCTTACCAAAAATGAATCTTTTCTTCTACTTTCAACAAACTTTCATCATGTGTCTTCATCTATGAAAGGATATATACGACATGGATTGTCATGACTCTTATAACCAAAAATGAAATCAGATGAGAGGTTAGATTTTAAATCCATCCATCTCCTGGCAGCCATCGATAAGCATTTCTTTCTAACTCCTCCAGTGTCAGTAATATCAAATGCCATCCGATAAAAAAGTGGTTAACCATATTATATATACTAGAAACATTTAAAGAATATGAAAACAATAGTAAAAGATCTTACCAATCTCGTCTCCCACAACTGATATATTATCACTTTTTCCACACTTCTCCATCCATCTTACAAAATGCTTACTTTTCTCTTACCCTAAGTTAATACAAAACTCTTAAAATCATTTGCAATTGGACCTCTAGGAATATCATCCTCATCATACTCAACGAGTCTCCTCTGATCCTTCATATGGGAAAGTGGTAATTTTGGTAAAAGTGTGCACCCACGTTTACCAAATCTTGAACTCTTTGTTGTAATGAGAGCACATGAGGAAGATTTGGGAACATCAAGAAGAGCATGTGAATGTTCCTCCCTAGAGGTATGGCCAATACGCTCATCTCTAGAATCATGTGGTTAATCAACTAATTGATCAATCATTATCCTTCAAATCAAAAAAAAACAAACATTAGTTCACAAATATATATATTCAAATATTACAATACTAATGTAAACAGAAAATATAAAATTGTACAAAGTTACGTAATAGTAAACATGGTTAATATGGTAATCATGTTAAACAATGGTAAAGATGGTAAAGACGGTAAAGATGGTAAACATGGTAAACATGGTGAACTTGTTAAACATGGTAAACATGGTAAAGTAAATGTCATTGAACAAAAATAATAGATATATAATTTATGTAATGGTAAAAATGATAAAGTAAACTAAACAAAATTTAAAAAATAAAAACTTATACTTATTTGTTTTAATACATGTTTTAATAAATAAAAAACTTACATTAGCTAACATTTTATGAAAATAATAAATGTAAACAAGAAGTAAACAAATGTTACCTGTAATTTTAGGAATGTACAAATAGATTGTTTTCCTAAATTACTCCATCGTGATCGTTACTTATGGCACAAACCATGTATTTAACATGGTCATCATTATGTTATATTAATCTTTCCATGGGAGTATGGATCTCACATAAATCAGTATCTTCATCAAGTTCATCCTCACCAACATATTGTTTTTTCCCTTGTAAAACAACAGCCCACTGCATATCTGATTAATAAACTACATAGAAAATTTGTTTGTCATGTGTTACTATTATAGAAGAATCAGTTGTGTCTTCCAATCTATTCAGATTAACAACTGTCATTCCAAATTCATCATGTCTAACACTGTTATTACCAATAAACCATTTACAGTTAAAACAGGAACTTTAATTTTAAATTAACCAACCTCCCATATTTCTTCAATCACTCCATAATATGCACTTGATTCAGAAATTGGGTTTTTGTCTTTAGCACTTGAAAAATGCATTGCTTCTGCAAACACCAATACACCTCTATTATGAACTGCACTTATGTTGTCCTGATCTTTTGTATGAAATGTATAGCCATTAATGTCATAACTGGACAATGTTATCACATTTAAACATGGACCACCCACTATCCATTTTAATGTCTTTAATACATCTAATCTACCAAGAAAGGTCTTTTTAAAACATGAAAAAAAATTGTTGTGCTCATTCAAAATCCACATTTCTTTCTTCTTTGGATGAAATTGTTTCAAATCATTAATATGAAATGTGATATATGGTTGAGCATTAGCTATGTTATTCAAGATGTATAATTCTAACTTCTTCATCTGTTCAGCTGACAACGATTTGAATTTCAAGCCATGAATCCCCTTTCCCTCATCATTAACTCATTCATGGGGAGATGGAAGCAAACCTATGTGTTGCGCCACAGCCAAGTAGCTCATATAGAACTCTGAAACCTCCTCAGAAATATACTTTTCGTTAATGGAGGCTTCAGGTCGATCTGGATTCTTAACATACCCATTCAATATTTTCATATACCTTTCAAAAGGATACATCCAATGAAGATATACAGGTCCAAAAATCTTTATTTCTCGAACCAGATGAATCATTAAATGAACCATAATTTCAAAAAAAGTTCAAGGAAAATACATTTCAAATTGACAAAGTATACAAATTGCATCCTTTTCCAAAATGTTCAAAGCATTCACATCAATCACCTTATTACAAATTGAATTAAAAAAATAACACAACTTCATTATAGTCTTTCTAACAAAGATGGACAATATTCCACGCAATGAAACTGGTAGAATTTCTTGCATCATGACGTGACAATCATGAGATTTCATACCTATCAACTTCAAGTCCTTAAATGAGATAAAAAATTTTACATTTTAAGAATAACCTTGAGGAACTTTGATATCATGAAGACACTGACAAAAGCTAATTTTCTCCCTCTTCGATAATGTATGACAAGCTGGGGGAAGAAATGGTTGTCTTCCATTTAGAGTGGGAGCTAACTCCAAACGTATTCGCATTAATAATAAGTCTAATCTTCCATTCAACCCATCTTTTGTCTTTACTTTAATATCTAACAATGTTCCAATAAAACTATCATAGATATTCTTCTCCACGTGCATGACATCAATATTATGTTTAACTTCATGATATCTCCAATATGGTAGCTCATAAAATATTGACGTTTTCTTCCAAATATGTCTATCATTACCAAATTTCTGTGTCTTTCCCAATGTCACATCAAGGTTTTCCACCCTCTCAAAATATAGATGAGGGGATAAAGGTTTTGGAGCAATATCAAATTCTTGTGAGCCATTGAATTACTTTTTTTAGTCTTCTATAAGAGTGACCCATAGGCCAAAACGTTTGATGACCCATGTACACTATTTTGCTCCCATGATGAAATTGACAATATGAAGTATGTTGTTCACAAATTGGACATGATTTATACCCTTTAACACTGTATCTAGGAAAATTTCCATATTATGGGAAGTCATTTATAGAAAACATAAGCACTGCATGCAGTTGAAAATATTCCATTTTATAAGAATCATACACCCTAATACCATCCTCCCATAAAAGTCTCAAATCATAAATCAATGGTGAAAAGAAAACATCAATATCATTGTCGGGTTGCTTCAGACTAAAGATCATTATACTTAACATGACATATTTCTGCTTCATACAAACTTTGGGAGAGAGGTTGTAAATTACCAACAAAACAGGCCATGAACTATGTGTGCTACTGAGGGTTAGATATAGATTCATTCCATCTGTGCACAACCCTAGTTTGGTATTTCTAATTTCATTTCCAAATGTAGTATACTGCTCATCAATTTTCTTCCATTGTGGGCAATCAACTGGATGACGTATTTTTCCATCACATATCCGCTCATCAGCATGCCATCTTAACATTTTTGAATCATGTGAATTTGCAAAAAAAAATTGAAACAATGAATTATAGGAAGATACCAAAATACCTTGGAAGGGATCTTTGTAATCTCTACATCAGCCTGTGATTTTTCTTTCACCTTATATCGTGATGTCCCAGATTTAGGAAACTCTGACAGAAATTCATATTCATTTCTATATATCATACATTCATTCAGATAGGCATCTATTTTCTTGTATCCCAATCCCATCGGGCATAATATTTTCTTGGACTAATAATGTGAATCTGGAAGATTTTTATCTTTTAGAAGAAGGTCTATCATCAATTGTAGCAGCTCTGAAAAACTTTTGTCACTCCATCCATGTTTTTCATTCATGTTAATGAATCTTAACACCACCGACAAAACTTTAAAATTTTTACAATGAGGATACAATGTTTTTTAATCATCACCATATAGATGGGAAACTGTCAGTTCTATCTCAATTTGTTCTACTGTAATATCGTGAATCATTTCTTCAATTCCATCAGAGTTACCATCTTGTGGATCATCATCATCAGTAGATCTGACATTCCATCCAGTTTCACCATACCAAATCCAAGGGTTGTAACTCAGATTAAAACCATGACAAATTAGATGATCTTTTATCTCTATACTTTTCAACTTCTTCATATTCAAACATTTCAGGCATGGACAAAAAAATGTCACTACTTGGAACATTTCGTTTATCAAATTCCTAAAAGGAATCAACACCTTCCTCATATTCATGACTCATTGGATGTGTCATAATCCAACTTCGACTCGTTATTACCTATAACAAATATCAAAATTATACTTACTTTTAAGATAAGACAAATATATGTTTATATGAAAAATATCATAATTTGAATGTAAAAAAATTTTAAAATATAAAAAAATCTATGTGTATTTAAAAAAATATTAATGGAAATTATTTTTAAAAAAAATATAGTATGATATAACAGTTTTAAATTCATCTTGGATCCTTTCTTCTTAAGGTTCACAAAGAATACATCCTAGTGCAACTGGATACCAAATTCACCATTCCGTAAAAAAGAAATATGAAGTGTAAATATTAAAATATGTAAACATTCACTACTGAAAATTACACATATCCTAACGATTTGAAACTTTTGGACAGCCCCCCCCCCCCCTCTGGACAACCCCCACCCCCCTGGACACCACCCCCACCCCCTTGGACACCACCCCCACCTCATGGACACCCCTACCCCCTTGGACAACACCCCACACCCCCTTGGACACCACCCCACCCCCTTCGACACCACCCTCACCCCCTTGGACACCCCCTAAAAACCACCACCCACTTGGATAGCCCCCACCCCCTAGACACCACCCCCCCACCACCTTGGACACCCCCTGGACACCACCACCCCCTTTGATATCCCCCCACCCCTCTGGACAGCCCCCCCACCCCCTGGACAGCCCCCACCCCTCTAGACAGCCTCCCCCCCACCACCACCACCTTGCACAACCCCCACCCCTCCTAGACACCACCCCCCACCCCCTAACCCTTTGGACACTCCCCCCCTAGACACCCCCAACCCCCTGGACACCTCACCCCCTTGGACACCACCCCCCACCCCCTTGGACACCCCTTGGACACCACCACCCCCTCGGACATCCCCCCCACCCCCACCCCCAGACACCACCCCTACCCCCCTTGGACACCCCCTGGAAACCACCACCCCTTAGACATCCCCCCCCCCACCCCCTGGACAGCCCCCCACCCTCTAGACACCCCCCCCCCCTCACCCCCTTAGACACCCTCACCCCTCTTAATAACCCTAGAACACATAGATTACTATAGAACAGTCAATTTCAAAATGACCAAACCTCCCTAATAATATAAGGAGTTAAGGAGAATAAGAATTGGATGAAGAATAAAAAACGAAACAAAGAATAAAGGAAGAAGAGCGTGGAATAAGTAACTTATTTAAGGAAATAAAATTTCAATATATGGAAAGAATCAAACACCATAGCAGAGGGAATTCCATGGAATCCAAGAAAACCATGGGGCCTCCATTGGTTGATTGAAAATTGGAAAAAATGGAGTAAACCTGAGGGTCAAATCAAATTTTAAATAAAAACTCAGATGGAGAAAATCACAGTGTAAATCCAATCATCATGGAACAATGGGGCAGGATAACTGCATCATTCAAAAACCGCGACATGGTCTCCCCCATAACCCATAATTTTCTCATAGTCAATGATTGGTCAAAATATATATAACCAAATATAATCATATTGAAACAACCCTTAAATTTTCATAATGCTTGAATCCCTAAAAATCATAGTGGAAACCTCAAGTGCCTTAAATATCCACAAATGCCCCCCCCCATTCAATTTGAATGAAATCTTGGCTACATCATAGAACAACACTGACCACCATGATGGAACCACCATAAATTAGAAAACACTAATAAATTATTGCCTAATATCCATGAAACAATACAATCATCATGTCATAATCTCACAAACCACGATGCAATAGTCAATCCAAACTGACACTTATCCCCCACCCCCTTGGACACCACCCCCACCCCCTTGGACACCCCCTGGACACCACCACCCCCTTGGACAGCCCCCCACCCACCCACCCACCCCGTTGACACCCCCCCCCCCATCCCCCTTATACATCCCCTGGACACCACCACCCCCTTGGACAGAACCCACCCCTCTGGACAGCCCCCCCCCCACCCCTTAGATAGCCCCCACCCCTCTAGATATCCCCCCACCCCCATGGACACCCCCACCCCTCCTGGACACCACCACCACCCCCACACCCTTGGACACCCCCAAACATCTGGAAAGCCCCCCCCCCCGAACAACACCCAAACCCTTTGTACAGGCCCACCACCCCCTTGGAAAACCCACCCACCACCTTGGATATCCCCCCACCCCCTTCGAAACCCCCACCCCCTTGGACCCCCCCCCCCCCCCACACACACACACCCCTGGGCTATCCCCCCCCCCCCCTCCAAACCTCCATGGACACCCTAGACACCCCCCAACCCTCTGGACAGCCCCCTGAACCCTCTAGGTATCCCCCCACCCACTGGATAGCCCCCCACCCCTCTAGACAACCCCCACCCCCTAGACACCCCCTACCCCCTTGGACAGCCCACTCACCTCCCTGGACACCACCCCCACCCCCTGGACACCCCTATCCCCTTGGACATCCCCTCGGCCCCCTCACCCCCTAGAAAACACCACCCCCACCCCCTTGGACACCCCCAACCCTCTTGGACAGCCCCCACACCCCCTGGACACCACCCCCACCCCCTGTGACAACCCTCACACCCCCCTGGACACCCCCAACCCCATTGGACAGCCCCTGCACCCTCGTGGACACCACACCCCACCCCCTTTGACACCCCTTGGACACCCCCACCCCACTAGATAGCCCACACAACCCCCCTAGACACCCCCACCCACTTGTGCAGCCCCCCACTCCCTTAGAAACCCCCTGTACATGCACACACACATGAAAAAACACACAAAATCACAAACTTGCATGATATCACTTCCATAGGTTTATTTTACTAGAAAATAATTTAGAAAAGTATAGATGAACACTATGAAACATACCATGATAGAAAGAACAAAGAAAAATAACATCTCAAAAAATTTGTTTAGGAGATCGCGGAAAATAAAAACTAAAAAGGAGTCGTGTGAGTATTACTTGAGTGTTGTGAGTCGACCTGATATATATGATGATAATAAATATGAAGAATGATGTTGGAAAAATGAGGCTGGAGGGAATGACTTCATCGAGTCGTTTCTAGGTTTTCCACGTGAGAGAGACGAGTCACAGGTCGCCCGATTGAAGAAAATAGAATGACTGAATACGGGGTGCGATATATCATTTAAAAGATTTATCATGTCAGTTATTTAATAACCGATGTGGTAATATATTTTTTTTAATTTTTATAAGGTCGATTATTTAATAACTGACGTATAAAACAATTTATCACGTCATTTGAAAAATAACTGATGTCATATATATCGCTTTATACTGATGTGATAAATTGCTGAGATTAAATTTATCACATCAGTTTTTTTATAACCGACGTGGTAAACCGTTGAGCTTTCCTTTATCAGGTCAGTTATAAAATAACCAACGTGATAAAGCACGCCAAATTCAATTTTCATGTCACTTACACAATAACCGACGTAAAAAAGCAAATCTCTGTATGTTTTAAATCGGTTATAAAATAACCGAAGTAAAAAAAAATGGATCCTGATCGATATATCACGTCGGTTATAAAATAACCGATGTGATATATCGATTATTAAATCTTTGCATGTTGGCTACATAGAACCGACATGAAAATGCTGACGTGTTAAACATTTTTTCCACTAGTGATATCATTGTTTTATCTTTGATTATGGTTGTGTGTTTTCTATAGGTTTCCTGAATATAGGTTTAACTTGTTCCTACCAATGTGGGAATATGATTCTTCACATTAGAATAAATTGTTGACACCCTAATTCAACCCTCCCCTCTCAGGATAATCTAGGATCATTCATTTTATGTGGTGAATATTCCTAGACTTATAGTGGTTTTGGGGGATGAGGTGGGCGGGATGTGTCCTCCTTGTTCTACAACAACAGCTAATGCGGTGATGATAGAACAATCTAGTATGTATGTTAGGTATAATCCTAGTTTTGTTTATGTGGTGATTGATTGTTATTTTAATAGAAGACATTTCACTGATCTAAAGGATGTTTTTTTAGATAATTTTATGAATAATGGTGGCACTGGTGATACCTATTCTAGCAATGTGGCCATTCTAGAGACATTCATGAATTCTGTTCATTCATTCATTTCCATACTGGTTCATTCGGTTGGATTTGTTTTGGAAAACTGGTCCTCTTGTATTGATGTTATCTACTATATGGGGTTCTTCTAACTAAAAATTCTTTCCCAGGGGTCAGATACTTTTTCCATGTTATTAGCCAATCTAAAGAGTTGAAGCATAGAGCTTGTGGTATCAGATAAATTTCCTTAAATCCATGTATGGTTTTCTCATGAAAGTTATTTTTGGTTTAATCCATTTTAAATTAAAAATTATAGAGATAAAATATAGGATAAAATTTTTAGTCTTAACTGGATCTTATGATATGGAAAGATTTTATTCGATATTTATTATGTTCTTGGAATCCCAATCAAAATGGATTGGAACACATAGGTAGCCAAATTTGGTCACTATTCTAGAGTCCTAATGATGTTTGATAATGGATCGTGATTAATTCATAATATTTTTCTATGAGTTCAGAATGATGATATGCATCTAAATTTAGAATATGAAATCCTACCTTACTTCTGTCCAATTTTTCATCCTTTTTTCATGTTATGGATAAATTCCAAGAATGTATGGTTTTATCATTTTGTGCTTTAAAAGGTCATCTTGATGGATATTGTAGGAATAAAATTAAGAGGTATATTAAGCAGAATATTGAAGCTTGTGACAAAAAATTCACTCCTATTACTGGAAATGAACATGGTATTGTTGGATAAGCAAGTGATAAAGGTGAGAAGAGGATAGAAAATTGTTTTGCCTCTAATTTTACACCTTTTCATCCTTCTTATACTACAATAAAAATTCAAGGGAACAAAATATAATCTAACACTCAAAAATTTGTGGAACTTCATGAGTTTTCCATTGAGGAACTTTTTAAGTGTGGAGAACCAGAGGATTCTATATTACATCCTGAAGGGAATGGTAGTATAGTGAAACCATTGGAAATGGATTTCCCTGGGCATGATCGATAATGAGTCTAGGACATCTTATTTTCCATAGGATATGGATTATCATCAAAAGTTTAGGAATGGATTTTTCACATCAATGATTGGAAGTTGGGGTAACATTTCTGATGATGGTAGTGATAAATAACAGTGGTTAGTGTTATTGGACACTACATAGCTCAGTCCTTCTAGTGGTTTTTCTTTAAAGGATGTTGTCATTGGAAATGGAAAGAGTGATCATACAAAAATAAATCCTTGAAAGCATTATCCAAATCTTATAAGGAACAATTCTACTAGATCCTTTTCAAATACATAAATGTTCATTCTCTCCCAAGAGTAGAAAAGATCCAACGTAGGGGTCCTTACAATTCTCCATTAAGGTTACTCAGAGTCGAAGTGGGAGACTGTAGCTGAATCTGATTATGATTATGGGAATTCTCATTCTTATTATGATTAATAAAATTGATTTTTGGATGAGGTAATGTCTCTATGTTTTACCCCATCAATCTATCTTTTTATCATTTTCTTTATTTTAATAAATGTTAGAAACATTGATTCTGACTAGATTTTTCAGAATATTATATATATATTTATTTATTTATTTATATATTAGGTTTATTTATATGATTATATTATATATATATATGTGCATTTCGGTACAAATATATATGTACATCTATTTATATAATTAAAATTTTATATATATATATATATATATTTAATATTGTATGCATTTTAAATCCCTTATAAAAATGTCATTAAATAGAAACATTTTCTTAAAAGCGTCACTAAATTTATAATATATATGTGTTTATATATATATATATGTATATATATCTATATATTTATATATATATTTGTGTGAGTGTGTTTATATGTATATATATATATATAATCATATATATATTTATATATTTATAAATATATTTATATATGTGTGTCGGTGTTTATATATATTAATATATATATATATATTTCAAAATATAAATTTACATTGATGTGGGGAAATGATACATATAAATATGAATATTTTTAGTGATGTTTTTTATGAACCTCGATAATTTTACGATGTTTTTTCGACGTGTTTCTAAATTAGAAGTTTTGTGGAAACATTTCTTATTTAGCGATGTTTTTGGGAGAATGTCTCTTATTTACTAAAATTTTTGGGGGAAATCCAACAATTTAGTGACGTTTTTGTGGAAACATTGATAAATTAGCTTTGTTTTCTAGAAACTACACTAAATTAGTGATGTTTTTAAAAAACATTGTTAAAAAAGCATCGCTAAATTTTAGTTTTTTGTATTGTTACCTCTCTATCCCAACTAAATAGTACTTCTATTTTAGGAAAAACATATTCCATGGGGACCTATATAATCGGTTCATGTACCAGAGATTTTATTTATTTAGAATCCACTTCATCAATGTCAATATATCTCCAACTATCCTCCATGAGGATGTACTCCCTCTCAAGAATTTTAGACAATCTAGTTATAGTCACTATCTTATCTAAATGTTTTTAGATAGATTCCACCTATTTCCATTGGATACCCTATAAAGATAAATTTTTTACATTGGGTGCATGTTTATCATATTATCTTGACATAAATAATTCCTCACACCACTATGAATGAACATGTGACAAAAGGAGTTTCATTATACATTATGAATCAAAGGGAATACCATTTTCTACTTTAGTTGGTACACGGTTTAGTAAAAATGATGATGTATTAATTAGTATCCCCAAAAGGATAATGGAAGGCTTTCATGACTCATCATAAATCTTACCATTTCAATCAAGGTATAGTTACTCCATTTAAAAACACCATTCCACAGTGGTGTATAAGGTGGAGTGATAAAACCTAAAATCTCATACTACTATAGAATGCCTATAATGCCTTGGATAAGATATTCACCACCTCAATCTGATCAATGTTTAATTGTATACATACCATGATTATTCACAACATCCTTCTTTACCTATTTTATTTTATCAATGGATTCAAACCTATTACTCAATATGTAGATCTAACCATAACTTCTCAATTCATCGATAAAAGTAATAAAGAATAAAAATTGATGTCTAGAATCTACTAAAAAGGGCCTATACAGATCAACTTGTACCTAATATAAAATATTTATGGCTCATTAACCATGAACATTAAAAGGATGTTTGTTCATCTTACCTTTTAAACAAGATCAACATCTTTCAAGTTTCTTAAGATTAAAATAGACCAAGTAACCATCTTGATATAGCTTTGTTAAACACTTTTAATTTACATGACTAATATTTTGATGTCACAACTAGGTGTTATATGATTCACATGTATTTTTTCATTATCCATATCCAACATTTGGATCTAATAATTTAATACATAAATACCATTATTTAAAATTTTCATACCATAACATATTCTATCATTATAAAATTAGAAACCTTTATTTCCAAAGATGAATATAAATCAATCCATCTATAATAAAAATGTTATTATTAACACCTAGAACATAATAAAAAAATTTCAAACCCAAAATAAATCATTTAGACAATATGAAATGGTAGTCTGCAATGGATTGAGCAAAAATCCTTAATCCATTGGAATCTCATAGATCCTCTACATATCTGGAAATCTTATTGAATCCACATGGTTCGTGTATTGGGTTAAAATTTTGTATAGAAGATGTAGTATATAATTTTCAATATATATATATATGTAAACATTAAAGTAAATAAATAATACACCTAAATATTCCCCTTGATTATTTGAATGGAAGAAATTAAACTTCCAGTAGCCCTACATACCATATGAAAAACATACTACATCATGTTTCATTCATTTGGATCATTTTATTCTTGGAAGGATGGTTCTCCAAATCCATAGACATGGAATGATTATATAACCTTTTTTTCTTATCCATCTTATTCTTATTCTCTATAAGAAAAGTGTGTTTTTCATACTGTATGTTTTTATCAACTTGGACAATAATTGTGATACGTTTCAAAAGTGTCTTATCACGATTGATCATATTATAATTCACAATAAAACTAGATATGTTATAGGTAGTAAAAAAAGAGAGAGATCTAAACACAACCCATTTTGTATCTTACAAACCAATATGGGTAGGTGCATAATGTAGTTAATCATCTTGAGAAAATGTGCCCCAGCTGGTAGTGACTCTCAAATCATTCACATGAATTGTGTATTGGATGTCACATATCTCTTTGATCTCTCCTTCTATTGATATATATTCTTATGGTGACAAATGATTTTATATGCATTCATATCAATAAATTACTTCAGTAGCTTATTGCACATGGAGGAAAAAATGTAACATTGAACATCCATTATGATGTCTATATGTTTTATATAGAGAGACGCGTTTTCATCATCATCCTCTTTGGAATATAACTACGGAAGTGTGGTTTCCAACATTTATGATATTTTTGTGGCATAGTATAATAGAAAGTTTCCTATAAAGTTCATGGAAATTTATACTGGTCAGATGGTTATCCGTATCAATTATGGATAATTGTGATATTTTCAAACTAGTTTGATTTTACATTATCTAAAAAATAAGAGAATATTATTAGTACTTAATTTGATAAAAAAAATTATTAATAAATTTAAAATTAAACTGTTTTTAATCTCCTTATATTTTTTAAAACACAATAGCCCTCACCATCAATTTATGAATAACTTGTTTCATAGATATTCTAGTGTAAAATATCCATATTCTCATTCTCATAATGTATACTTGGTTGTTTCAGTTTATTTCAAGGGTTTTTAGTAGGCAGACACTTCTAGAGAAATAGGTTTTGAAGCCCCCTGACATGGGCGACCACATTTTGGCGGTCACTGTTGGTGGCATATAGCGACCGCCAAAGGCGGTCGCTGGGATTTTCAAAAAAACCCCTTCTGTTCCCCCCTCCCCCCACGATTCCCCTACCCCTGTGATTCCCCTACTCGTCCCTTCAGTGCTACACGTCCCCCATCCCCTCGTCGCCCACCGCCCGTCCCGCGTCCCGCGTCGCATGTCCCCTCACCGCCCTCCACCCCCTTGCCCATCCCCCGTCCCACATCCCCTCATATCCCTCCACACTCCACCTATCCCTAGTCCCCCTTCCCCTCTCCTTCCCCACCCCCTCGTCACCCTTCCCCCATCCCCTCACTGCCCTCCGCACCGTCTCCCTGTGATCCCCCGTCCCCTCCCTCTTTGTCCCCTCCCTCGTCGCACCGCCGCCGCCCGTCCCCTCCCTCACCGCTCCCTGCCTTACCACACCGCTGCAACCCGGTCCCCTCCCTCCCCGCATGGCTGCTGCCTGTCCCCTCACCACTGCCCCCTATCCACTCCGGCTCCCCACTATCCTCTATCCCCTCCCTCGTCATCCCACCCACACTACACCATCGCCACCTCACCGACTCCTCCTCTAGCTCACCGCCACTGCTGCCACCCATCCACTCCCTCACCGCACTGCATCCGGCTCCGGTTCCCCTCCGCTGCCCCTCCTATCCCTCGCAGAACCGCCTTCAGCTCCCCTACCTTCTTGATTTATAGTGCAATCAGATATGCCCTAATTTCTATTTAAGAGTTTTGATTTTGGACAATTTACAACACAAATTTGGCATGAATGAAGATTATATGAATATTCTGTGTGAATAAAAAGTGTGTAAATGGATGTTTGTGTGTATATGGGCTTCTTTTCATACAAAACAATGTGTCTTGACAGTGTGTGTATGAGATACTTTAGACTTTACTTGAGTTTTGGAAGTTACATACAATGTTTGTGTCCATGTATATGTTGATAGTATTAATATTATGTGGTGTTGTTATTTTATTTATACCATTTTTGAGTTTTATCACATGTCTCGGTGTGTGTGTGTGTGTGTGTGTGTGTGTGTCCCATGAGAAATTGTTTGAGGTTTGACCACATGAGTGTGCTTGCATATCCCCTGAGACACATGTTTGAGTTTGATCACATATGTGTGTTTCGATACTATATGTTATTTTTAATATTATATGTTCCTCCTCTATATGATCTTCCAAGTTTCAATTTGATGCACTTTTTATATATTTTATGTTGTGTTGTTCTATGCATGGTACCAATGTTACTGGTGTACTTATCATGGCTCAGTATCCCTTAAGGGGGATCATGATAAGATGATGTATGTTCCATGAAGATTGGACTGAGATAACACAAGTCATGAGAGATTGGTATTTATTTTGTTTTTCAATTTTATATATTTGATGTCATTTTGGATATATATTAGTTAGTTTTCCATAAATTAGAGATCGATTTTTATCATTGATGGTTACTCTGTACTGCCTCTGATGGCACAAAAGTAGTGTGAATCCAAGAGGTAGTGAAACATTATTTGTACATAGATACAGTTTCTCGGAGTTTGAGAAGATTGTACATATTCTTGTGTGAAGTATTCACTATTTTATCAAAATATGATTAGGTACTCTTGAATATAGAATCATCATTAGATTTACCATACCAAATGACAGTGATGACATGGGATTTCACTTACATTCCATTATCTATTCTCTTTTTTATTATTCAGAGATATAATTTGATTATTTTATCAATGGTCCACAAGAAATTGGTTAGTATTTATTTTAAATATATTTTATATGAAAAAATCATGTAATAAGTCTTTTGAAAATGTTTGTTATATAGATATTATTATGGTTAAGAGTTGGATTAATCTTCCAAATCGAATGTCTAGAGAATATTTCAATGGCATTATGCAGTTTATTGAGTTCACTGGAGGATTTGAAAGTAACTATATTAGTTTTCCATGTAGAAAATGTGGTAACCGATATCAATTCACACTAGATACTGTGAGGGAGCACCTATTCTTTAATGGGTTTCTGAAAAATTATAAAATTTAAAATCATCATAGAGAAGAATATGTTCATTGTCAAAATATGGATGTATTTTAGATGGATGTTGATGCAAGGATGAATGATCCAATGAATGAAATGCTTAATGAAATGGTACGTGGGTTGGATCCTGAAGGCATTGACATCCAGAATCTTGAGACCGGTGAGATAAATCTTCTCTCTGGTGAAGATCGTGATTCGAGGAGGTTTTATAAAGAACTTGATGATGCAAAAATAAAATTATATCCTGGATGTAATTCTTACAATTAATTGTCATTTACCGTGGAGTTGTTGAATTTGAGGACTTTGATTCAGCGGTTAGAAACATCATTCGACATGCTGTTGGTGTTATTGAAAAAGGTTATTCCTATCGATGCTAATATTCTCGAGTCGTATTATCGGGCTCGTAAGTTGACAGATAACATAGGTTTTACATATGATACCATAGATGTATGTGTAAAAAACTTTATTTTGTTTAGAAAGGAAACTGCCCATTTAGATATTTGTACAGTTTGTGGTGCTTCCAGGTGGAAAGAGAATATGGGAAATCAAACTCATCAAAGTCAGATTGTGATACCGGGGAAACCGATTGCCATAAATAAAATGTGTTACTTTCCCCTTAAACTGAGGTTCAAAAGATTTTTTATGTCATCTAAAGTTTCTAATTTAATGAGATGGAATGCAGAAAGAATTCATGAAAGTGATATGTTATCCCACCCGGTAGACTCTCATGCATGGAAGGATTTAGATAAAAGACATCCCAACTTTTCTAAAGAGGTTTTTAATTTCCGATTTGGGTTAGTAGCAGATGGTTTCAATACATTCAAGTCTATGGTTGGGGAATATCATAGCACATGGCCCGTGGTGTTGGTTCTATATAATATTCCTCTGTGGCTTTGTATGAAGCAACAATTTATATTACTTTCCACTCTTATTGATGGACCTAGAAGTCTGGGTGATAAGATTGATGTTTACCTTCATCCATTTATTAATGAGTTGAATGAATTTTGGGGTGATGGTTTGATGAATTATGACTGTGAAATGAGTGAAATGTTCAAACTACAGGCTACTTTATTGTGGATAATCAATAACTTCCCAGCTTATGCAAATTTATCAGGAAGGAGTACGAAAGTGGAATTTTCTTTCCCTTATTGAAATAATAGTAAAAAATTTGTATGGCTTAAACATTCCAAAAATGGGCATACATGGGTCACAAAATTTTTCTCCCCCCCCCCCCCTCAGCATAGGTTCAGAAAGGACAGAGTGGCATTTGATGGTTCTAGAAAGTTCAACCCAGCACCAAAGATCATGATAGGATTTGAAATGTTATCGCATATTGAGGAAGAAAAAATTTACATGTTATATGAAATTCAGGATTTGGTGGCTCATCCATTACGTAATATTTGTGTTGCGGGTAGGTAGCGCAGTCACAATAGGAAAAATAAAAAAAATTATAGTCTTCCGTATTGGAAAACTAACATTCTAAGGCATAATTTGGAATTCATGCACATTAAAAAAATGTTTGTGATAATATATTGTCTTACAATTTTAGTAGTAAATGTAAAATCAAAGGATTATGTTAATAAACGTCGTGATTTGGAAGAAATGGGTTTAAAGAAATAGTTTCATTTACAATTAGCTGAGGGAAACAAGTAATATATGCCTGCTGCACAGTATATGATGACTAAAAAGGAGAAAGAGTCATTTCTTCCCATTTGGAAGATGCTCAGGGTGCATGATGGTTACTCTTCTAATATTTCAAATTGTGTGAATCTAACAAGCAGGACATTGCAAGGGTTTAAAACTCATGAAAATCACATACTACTTTAGTAGTTGATTCCAATCACAATTTGTGATTGTTTGTCCCCCAATTTTTTTCATCCGTTGATTGATATGAGTAATTTTTTTGGATATCTTTGTTTAAGAAACCAACAAATGAGTGATTTAAAAACTTTTAAGGACATAATTTTACTTACTCTTTGTCACTTTGAGAAACTATTTCCCCCCTCATTTTTCAATGTTATGGTTCTCTTGATAGTACACCTAACTGATGAAGTAATGGATGCAGGTCTAGTGCAATTCAGGTGGATGTATCCTATTGAGTGGTATTTAAGTACAATGAAATAGTTTGTACGCACCAAATCTCATTCGGAGGCATCAATAGCCAATGGTAATTTGAAGGATGAGTGTACTAATTTTTGTGAAGAATATCTTATAGATGTTAAAACAAAGTTAGATAATCCCTCTCTAATTCATGATGGTCTAGTTGGAGAAGGAAAATTATTTGATATGGACAACATCAAGTGGGTACAAGTGCATCGATATATCTTATTCAATACTCCATCAATTACACCATTAATGAAGTAAGTGTCTTATCACTTTTATTGTTTAACTTTTACATGTTTTTTTCATAATTTGATCATTTAAAAATCACGTTATCATTTGTAGGAAACACATTAATGAGATAAAAGAAGATATGTATCATGCGACTGAGTATCAAATTCAACTATCTCATTATGAATCATTTCTAGATGGGTTCAAAGATTTTGTAAGTATAAATTTATTTTCATTATGAGTGAAGTATTATACTAATTTCTTTCTACATAAGTAATTATTGAATTCTATTAATTAAGTAAGTTCATAATTTGAGGGAGTTAAGGGACCCCATGCTAACTGAAGAATTTATCCAACTGGCTGAGGGTCCATCTATAATGGATCGTCGTTATAAATCTATAAAAGCTAAGGGTTTTTTATTTCACATTAAAGATGTTGACGACAAATGAGCAACAGAAAATAATGGCATCGTTTTTCCATTCGTCGATTCTAGTTATTACTAAGTTTAATTGATAGACATCATTGAAGTTGTATATGCACATGGGTTGAAATACATAATGTTAACGTGTAATTGGGTTGATCTCGTGCATGGATGTAAAGTCGATCAATATCAGTTTTCATTGGTGAATTTTAACTATATGTTATAAAAAATGAACGAGTTGATAATGAACCTTTCATTTTAAAATCACAATTGGAACAAGTATTCTTCGTTACTTTGCCTTCAAATCCATGTAGGCAAGTTGTTGTGAAAATTTCCCAATGAGGAGTGTTTTTATTAGAAGAAGATGAACCTGAGACAGTTCCCTTTGTTTCCCAACAACTTGATAAACATACTGTAGTTCAATGTGAAGAAGATATTTATTGGGTCAGAGTGGTCGTTGAAGGTTAAACGGTCAATTTTCATGTTTAATGAAAGGTATAATTGGTTTCCCACTATTCAGTATTGAATTTCCTAGGATATCATAAATTACCTAACCATTTTATAAATCCATGTAAGTTTTAATCCTCACTTTTGGAAGTTTATTCATTTTTAAATATTTATGGTGATTTATTTTTTAGTATCTTTATGTTATTTTTGGTGTATCTTCCCATTGAGGAATTCTTCATTTGGTTCATGATCTGCTTGAATTTTTATGAATTCAGTTTGAAATTTGGCAATGCATTGATTGGTTTTGTACATATTTTTTTATTTGTTTTGTTAACATTCTGATTTCTAAAAATCCATTTAATCTAATTATCTAATCCCTTTTTGTTTGATTAACAACTGTACAAGTTTGATTTTCTTAAAAAATCCATTTTATCTTTTGTATATTTTGGATAGTCCCCTTACTAATGTATTCTATGACTGCAGGCATGTTAGGGGAATAGGCTGCAGATCCACATCATCCATCTGAGTCATCTATGTCTTAGGGTCGAGGTATGTTTGAATGTAATTGTGTTTATTTTTTATGTAACTGATAAATATATATATATTTATTTATTTATTTATTTATTTATTTATTTATTTATTTATTTATGACATCTATAAAATTATATATAAATTTTTTTTCAATGGGATCAGACTCGACCACTTCTTCCTCTCGCAAGAGAGGCCCTAGTCGTGGCATTTTATCATGGAATTCCGACACTATGTTTTATGTTTAATTTGATGAGATATTTCATCATGTGGGACTGAATTCCCCTGCATTTATTCATTGTGTGGGTCATATCATACGTGACCCACATCGATTTCCATTGACCACATATGACTGGGCTTCTATCCCTCAGGACACATTAGATCGTCTTTGGAGGGAGTTTTAGGTAAGAAGACCATTTTAATTTCTTCCCTATGTATGAAAAATACTAACATATGTGTTTTTTTCTTAAATAGAATAATCTGAATGTATGCCCTGATGATTTTTGGCCCGTGTGTATGATAAAATGACATAAGATGTTTAAATATTATAAAGGTAAAGTCAAGAGGGACCACTGGGTACCAAATGTGGGTGCCCCAGACATTCTGGAAAAGTCCCGAGAGGTGTTCTCCCAGCTCAGTGGAGTGACTTAGATTCATATTGGACCACTGAGGGTGTTGTGGTTTTTATATTTATTTTGGTATATATATTTTAAATAATGTTTCATTTGTTTGAAATTTGAATTAATTGAATGTAGGAGGTGTCAGTACGCCATTCTAAGAATCGAGCATTGTAGGGACCACCTCACATGCTCGAGACTCATCACGTGTCTCAAATATGACATGAGGTATTTATTATTCATTTAATTTTAATTTATTAATTAAAATGTTTTTGTTTTTATATTCTATTCGTATACAGTTAAAGTTTCAAGGTGCATCGACTGATAAAATGTTGGTGTGGATGAGGACTCATGATCGAAATGATACAGAGGATACAACATTGATAGTAAATTCTTGTACTCATTACCAATACTTACATAATTCTGTATATTAACATTTATATGTATATATATTTAAATATTGCACAGGCTCAATTTGAAGATGAATTAGAACGGTTGTCAGAAGACCAGCGACAGCTTCCCATGCGAAGGGATGAGATCTTCCATTGCATTATTGGTCGGGATGGACATGGATATAGTTTGACATATGGAACAGGGATTCCTCATTATGTATTATCATGCACTGCAGTTGTCGGTCCTGCTGTTTCTTAGATGACATAACAGTTGTCATATTTTGAGGCACAACTGCGTGCTTCCGAGGAGGTAAATGCGCAATTGATCATTGAGGTTAGAACACTGTGGGAATATGTGCGTCCCGGTGATGTTGTAGGGGATCATATGATTCAGGTTATACTGAATTTATTTTTTTACTTTCTATTATTTTTGTTATAAAAATATTAATATTTTTTATTTTTTGTAGGCCCTTGGCCCACCGGATGGAGGTAGCAGTCGTGAAAATGCATGATGCATCATATTCATGAGGTGTGTTTCTTTTTTTTATGGGTGGGGTTGTTATTGATGTGTCACAAAGTAAACTTATTTTTCTTGGTGATGATCAAGAAGAATTTAAAATTTTAGGAATTACAAACTTTTGGTGAGTTTCAAGTTAATTGATGTTTTTGAATATGTCTTTAGAGCCGGGAAAGAAAGGATACTCATGGGAATTCTATCTAGGGATGTTGGGAGCTGTCCTAGGGGTACGGAGTGGGTTGTTTCAGTGGTTGGGGGTTGGGAGCTATCCAGGGGGTATGGAGTGGGTTTTTCGGTGGGTGGGGGGTTGGGAGTTGTCCAAGTGGGTTGGGATGGGGGTTGTTCAGGGTGCGGCCTATCGGGGGGGCTGTCCGGGAGGCAAGAGGGGGTGTTTAGGGGTGTTGAGAGTGGTGGGGGTGGGGGTGGGGGGCTGTGGATTGGAATTTTCAGGCGAGAGGGGGTTGTCCGGTGGGAGTTTTTTGGGACAATTATCCATTATTCCTTTAGGCTAATTTTACATTAGGTCATTGGCCATTTTTCCATGAGTCCTATTGGCCAATTAGTCATTATTCCATTAGGCCAATTGGCTAATTGGGCCATTAGAAAAAATTTCCATTAGCCCATTAGGTCATTGGATGTATGTCTATTAAACTATTTATCAATTAGGACAATTTCCTAAGAGACTGTTAGATCGATTGTAAATTATATCCTTAGGCCATTTTTATAGGAGTTCATTTGGAAAATTTACCATTAGTTAATTAAGGAAATTGTTCATTAGGTTGTTAGGCCATTATGGAAATTGGCCAGTTGGCCAATTGTCCAATTGGATGTTAGGCCAAATGGCCATTAGGCCATTATTACATTATTCCAATTGTTTGGTAGGCAACTAAGTCATTAAGCTAATTGGCCATTACTATCAGTATGTTCAAGAAATTTTCTAGTATGACAATTGGTTATTAGACCAATTGGACATTGGTCCAATTGAACAATTGGTTGTTAGGCCCTTTTTTCATTAGGGAATTAGGTGAATTTGTAAATAGGACAATTTGACAGCGGGTCATTAGGAAAATTGACCTTTCGGCCATTAGGATAATTGTAGTACCCCTAGTTTGAGGTATGTGACCCTTTTTCGGATTGTTTGTGCTTTTTGAAGTGGTTGGTTAAAGTTTGGTCAATTTTGGGAAAAACTTTTAATGTTGTGGAGGTTGTGCAGGGGTGCATGGTTAGCGCACAGTCTGAAAAAACCGTGCAACCAGCCCAGGAAATCATGCACCCTTGACAGTGGGCTACGCACAGTCGGCGCATGGTTTTTCAGACCGTGCGAGTAATCCATGTGAAGTCCCCAGGTGATATAATGGCAACCTCATGGTTGGCGCACGGTTTTCCAAACCGTGTGGGGTAACCATGCGGCCACTAAATGTTTGGGTTTTTATGTCCTGGGCCACTCGGGATTTTCCATTTTTCCCTCATTCTTCCTCACACTCATGGCTCACACGGGAGTTCCAATTTTCAGAGGATGGAGGTGCTTCTTATCTCGTTTTGGAGGAAAATATTAGGGGTTTCTTCGTGGATCGAAGGCGGTTCTCCTCAGTTAAGTCCCTATTTTGGTTCTTTGAGGCTTTGGTTAGGGTTATCCCTCTCCCACTCTTAGATTCCTAGATCTACAAGGGTTTCATGTAGATCTAGGGTTGTGTTACCTTTGTGTGTTAATGTTTGAGCTTTTTGATGTTAGGGAAGGGTTTTTTAGGTGGTTTAGAGGAGGCATTCACCCAGTTTGGAGTGTGTTTGGGTGAAGGGTCAATTTCGTAGAACCCTAAGAGGTAGGTGAATTCTATCTAAAATCCAATAGGTTGAAATGTAAAGTTCATTTACAATTAAATTGGTTGCTTTAATTTAATTGTAATCAAGTCGTGTGATTTTTTTTTGGAAAATCAAATGTGTGATGATTTGGGCGTTTTGGCATTAAATTGGGATTTTGTTGAAATGGGCTCAATTGGTAAATATTAAATTGGTGATTTTAAAATGATAATGATTGTGAGCATGAGTATTGATTTCAATAAATGGTTGATATTGAAATGTGTTTGGCATGAAAATAGTATTTGTTGGTATTGACAATATTGCATGATTATTGTTGTGGCCTGTGTGGAAATGAGTGATATCATTGGGTGGATGATGTTCGGATGTGGTGGAGTGGACGAGAAAGTGCCACTATAAAAAGGGGATAGATAGTGGACAAAAGGGCCAATATCAATAGCAAGTGGGCAGGAAGTTCCACTTGAGTGGATTGGTAATGAATGGGTTGGAAGAGAAGTGTCACCATAGTTTGTTGTGTTCTTTGTTGGTGATTTTTGTATATGGGGCTTGTGAGTGTAATATGAAAATGGTAGTCGGCGTGTGGCATGGTAGAATTGGCTTCCTTGCGTGGCATCGTTGATTTGGATTCCATGTGTGGCATGTTTGGCTTATGGAATTTTTGTCTTATAAACAATTGATATCGTGGTTTTTCATTATATAAAATGTTTTATATAAATGTGCTAACTGTTTTATCCTAGTGGGATGTGTAGGGAAGTCAGTTGGGGAAATCCTACTGAGTAGTTGTACACACCCCCTGCTTTGGAACTTTGCTATCTTTGTAGATGTCGTGTACCATGATGTGGGAAAAGGTAAGGTATCACCCTCCTTTAGTGGTGCATTGTGATGTTTTGGTAGAGCTTGGATCTTGGAGTTTGGAGATTTGTCACATTGGGAACGTCTCTTAAGTCCAAGTAACCCTCCCCACCTCTTCAAGCGAGTGAGGTAGGGGCGGGGTGTTACAATAATTGATCATTACCCCGTTAGGCCAATTTGCCAATTGGATGTTAGGCCAAATGACCATTAGGCCATTATTCCATTATTCAAATTGTATAACTAGATAATAGGCCATTATTCCAACTGTTTTTTAGGACACTATGTCATTAAGGTAATTGTCCATTAGTATTAGTATGTTCCAAAAATTGGCCATTAGGGCATTAGGACAATTGGTCTTTAGAATAATTGGACATTTGGACAATTGAACAATTGGGTATTAGGCCATTATGCCATTAGGGAATTAGGTGAATTGGTAAATGGGACAATTTGATAGTGGGTTATTAGGAAAATTGACCTTTAGGCCATTAGGATAATTGATCGTTACGCCGTTAGGCCAATTAGTCATTATGCCAATTTTTTGTTAACCCAATAAGCAATTAGGCCAATTTTAAAATGAGTAACTAGGTTGTTAGTATAATTTTCCAATATTCCAGTAGGCCATAAGTCACTTAGAATAATTGGAAAATTTCCCATTATCCCATTATGCCATTAGTCCATTAGGAGAGTTGGCAATTTGGCCATTGGGTGAATTGGAGAATTGGCCATTTGGCCATTATTGATATTTTACATTTGTCCTTTATACCAATTTTCCAATTGGCCATTAGGATATTAGTCCATTTGGCCAATGGTTCATTATTTCATCATCCCATTAGGACAATGTTTCATTTGTATGTTAGGTCATTGGTCGTTATACTGTTAAGAAAATGGGTTATTTGGTCCTTTTCCTAGTTGTTCATTAGACCATTAGGCCAATTGGTTGTGTTGGGTGATCAAAACCAGCTGAATGATCTCGAAATGCCATGAAATCATACGACAACAATCGTGGTGTGAACTGTGAAATGGTCGGAAAGGCGGTACGTCAATCGGATGTGCGGTGTGCCCAATACGACTGAATATGTTATTTTTAAAAGTTTGGAATTCTCTAAAAGGGTGTGTTGGGTGGAAAAAACTATCCAAACTAACTAGGGATGCCATGAAATCATACGAAAACAAAATTGGTGTGAATTGTGAAATGGTTGGGCAGATGATACATCAATCGGAGGTGTCGTTTGACAGTGGTGACCAGAAACGCATTTCTGGAGTCATAAAACACCAAAACGACGTGTAACTATCAAATTCAGAGAAAACGTTCTCAGAATGACTTGAAATCACACAAAAAAATAGATATATTATTCATGACATGTATGAGGAGACGAAACATCAATCGGACGTGCGTTGTGCACGGTATGATCGAATATGTTGTTTTTAACAGTTTTGCATGCTCTAAAAGGGTGTGTTGGGTGGTAAAAACTAGACAAACAAACTCGGAATGCCATGAAATCATATGAAAACAACTATGGTGTGAATTGTGAAATGTTCGGGAAGACGGTACGTCGATCGGAGGTGTTGTTTGATCGTGGTGATCGAAAATGCATTTCCAGAGTCATAAAACACCAAAACGATGTGTAAAGGTCCAATTCCAAGAAAACATTATCAGAATGGCTTGAAATCACATGAAAACAATATAAATATTATTTGTGACATGTAGGAGGAGACGACACATTAATCGGACGTGCGGTGTGCCCGGTATAACTGAATATGTTGTTTTTAACAGTTTGGCGTGCTCTAAAAGGGTGTGTTGGGTGGTCAAAACCATCTGAAGGACATAGGAATGTCATGATATCATATAAAAACAACCGTGGTGTGAATTTTGAAATGGAAAGGTAGACGGTACATCAATCAGAGGTGTCTTTTGACCGCAGTAACCGGAAACGCATTTTCAGAGTCATTAAACACCAAAACAATGTGTAACAATCAAATTCAGAGAAGATGTTCTCAGAATGACTTGAAATCACCCAAAAACAATAGAAATATTATTTTTGACATGTAAGAGGAGAGGAAATGTCATTCGGACATGCGGTGTGTGCGGTACGACCGATTATGTTTTTTTAATAGTTTGGCGCGCTCTAAAAAGGTGTGTTGGGTGGTCAAAACCTGCTGAAAAAACTCGGAATACCAAGAAATCATACGACAAAAACCACGGTGTGAGTTTTTAAATTTTTAGGTAGACGGTATGTCAATCGGAGGTTTGGTTTGACCACGGTGACCATAAATGCATTTCTGGAGTCCCAAAAACACCAAAATGATGTGTAACTGTCAAATTCGGAGAAAACGTCCTCAGAATGACTTGAAATCACATGAAAACAATAAAAATATTATTCGGGACATGTAGGAGGAGACGGAATGTCCATCAGACATGTGGTGTGCATGGTACGACCGAATATGTTGTTTTTAATAGTTTGGCCCGCTCTAAAAGGGTGAGTTGGGTGGTCAAAACCAGTTAAACGACCTCATAATGTCATGAAATAATATGAAAAAAACTGTGGTGTGAATTGTAAAAGAGTTGGGTAGATGGTATGTCAATCAGAGGTTTCCTTTCACCACGGTGACCGAAAACGCATTTCTGGAGTCATAAAACACCAACACGACATTTAACAATGAAATTCAGAGAACACGTATGCAGAATGACTTGAAATAAAATGAAAACAATAGAAATATTATTCTCAAGATGTAGGAGGAGACGGCACGTCAATTAGACATGTGTTGTGTGCGGTAAGACCAAATATGTGGTTTTTAATAGTTTGGTGTGCTCTAAAAGGGTCCGTTGGGTGGTCAAAACCGGTCAAATGACCTCATAATGTCATGAAATAATACAACAAAAATCGTGGTGTGAATTGTAAAATGGTCGGGTAGACGGTATGTCAATCGGAGGTGTCATTTGACTATGGTGACCAGAAACGCATTTCTAGAGTCATAAAACACCAAAATGAAGTGTAATGGTCAAATTCAGAGAAAACGTACTCATAATGACTTGAAATCACACAAAAACCAATGAACTGTTTTTCATGACATGTAGAAGGAGAAGTCGCATCAATCAGACGTGCAGTGTGCATTGTACGACCGAATTGTTGTTAATAACAGTTTGGTGGGCTCTAAAAGGGTGTGTTGGGTGGTCAAAATCATCCAAAAAACTCGGAATTCCATGAAATCATACGAAAACAACTGTTGTGTTAATTTTGAAATGTTTGGGTAGACGGTACATCAATCGGAGGTTTCATTTGACTGTGGTGACCGGAAATGCATTTTCAGAGTCATAAAACACCAAAACAACATGTAATGGTCAAATTCAGAGCAAACATCCTCAGAATGACTTGAAATAACACAAAAACAACAGAAATATTATTCATGACATGTAGGAGGAGACATCACATCAGTCGGATGTGCGGTGTGCACGGTACGACCGAATATGCTGTTTTTAACAATTTGGCATGCTCTAAAAGGGTGTATTGGGTGGTCAAAACCAGGCGAGCGACCTCAGAATGTCGTGAAATCATACAACAACAACCATGGTGTAAATTTTGAAATTTTCGAGTAGACGGTAAGTCAATCGGAGGTGTCGTTTGACCGTGGTGACTAGAAAAATATTTCTAGAGTCATAAAACATCAAAACTACGTGTAACGGTCAAATTCAGAGAAAATGTTCTCATAATGACTTGAAATCACACGAAAACAATAGAGATATAATTATTGACTTGTTGGAGGAGACGACACGTCAATCGGACATGCGGTGTGTGCGGTACGATCAAATATATTGTTTTTAATAGTTTGGCACGCTCTAAAAGTGTGTGTTGTGTGGTCAAAACCTGCCGAACGAACTCGTAATTCCATGAAATCATATGAAATATACCGTGCTGTGAATTTCGAATGGTTCAGGTAGAAATTACATCAATCGGAGGGGTTTTTTGACCACGGTTACCGGAAAAACATTTTCGGAGTCATAAAACACCAAAACGACATGTAACTATCAAATTTAAAGAAAACACTCTCAGAATAACTTGAAATCACACGAAAACAATAAAAATATTATTCATGACATGCAGGAGGAGACAAAATGTCAATCAGACATGCGGTGAGCGCGGTATGACCAAACACGTTAATTTTAACAGTTTGGCATGCTCTAAAAGGGTGTGTTGGGTGGTCAAAACCATCTGAACGATCTCATAATGTCATGAAATCGTACGGAAACAATGGTGGAATGAAATTTGAAATGTTCGGGCATACGGTACATCAATCGGAGGTGCCATTTGACCGCGATTAATGGAAATGCATTTCTGGAGTTATAAAACACCAAAACGATGTGTAATGGTAAAATTAATAGCAAACGTTCTCATAAAGACTTGAAATTAAATGAAATAAATATAAATATTATTAATGACATGTAAAATCAGATGTCACATCAATCGGACGTGTGATGTGCACGGTATGACCGAATATGTTGTTTTTAACAGTTTGGCACGCTCTAAAAGGGTGTGTTGGGTGGTCGAAACTATCCAAACAAACTCGGAATGCCATGAAATCATACGACAACAACCGTGGTGTGAATTGTAAAATGTTCTGGTAGACAGTACTTTAATTGGATTTTTTGTTTTACTGTAGGGATTGGAAACGCATTTCTGGAGTCGTAAAACACCAAAACGACGTGTAACGGTCATATTCAGAGTAAATTTCCATATAATGACTTGAAATAACTCAAAAACAATAGAAATATTATTAGTGACATGTAGGAGGATATGTCACGTCAATCGGACGTGCAGTGTGTGTGGTACGACTGAATATGTTTTTATTAATAGTTTGGTGCACTCTAAAAGGGAAAGTTGGGTGGTCAAAACTATCCTAACAACCTTGGAATTTCATGAAATCATATGAAAACAACTGTGGTGTGAATTGTGAAATTTTCAAACAGACGGTACGTCAATCGGAGGCGTCGTTTGACCGTAGTGATTGGAAACGCATTTCTGGTGTCATAAAACACCAAAACGACGTGTAACAGTCCAAATCCAAGAAAACGTTCTCATAATGACTTGAAATAACACGAAAACAATAGAAATATTATTTTTGACATGTAGTAGGAGACGACACATCAATCAAACGTGTGGTGTGCTCGGTATGACCAAATATGTTGTTTTTTACAGTTTAGTGCACTCTAAAAGGGTGTGTTGGGTGGTCAAAACCAGCCTAACAAACTTTAAATGCCATCAAATCATATGACAACAACCGTAGTGTGAATTGGGAAATTTTCAGGCATACAGTACGTCAATCAGAGGTGTCGTTTGACCGCGGTGACCGGAAACGCATTTTCGGTGTAATAAAAAACTAAAATGACGTGTAACAAACAAATTCATATAAAACATCTTCAAAATGACTTGAAATAACATGAAAACAATATAAATATTATTCCTAACATGTAGGAGGAGACGACACATCAATCGGACGTGTGGTGTGCATGGTACGACTGAATAGGTTGTTTTTAACTGTTTAGTGTGCTCTAAAAGGGTACATTGTATGGTCAAAACCAGCTGAATGACCTCAAGAATGTCATGAAATCATACGAAAACAACCGTGGTGTGAATTTTGAGATGTTCGGGCAGACGGTACATCAATCGGAGGTGTTTTTTGACCGTGGTGACCGGAAACGCATTTCAGGAGTCATAAAACACTAAAATGGCGTGTAACGGTCAAATTCAGTGAAAACATTCTTAGAATAACATGAAATCACATGAAAAAAATATAAATATTATTCATTATATGTAGGAGGAGACGACATATCAGTCGGATGTGTGGTGTGCATTGTACGACCGTATATGTTGTTTTTAATAGTTTGGCGCACTCTAAAAGGGTGTGTTGGGTGGTCAAAACCAGCCTAACAAACTCTGAATGCCATGAAATCATACAAAAAAAACCATGGTGTGAATTTTGAATTGTTTGGGAAGATGGTATGTCAATCAGAGGTGTTGTTTGACCGTGGTGATCGGAAACGCATTTCCAGAGTTACAAAACACCAAAACGATGTGTAATGGTAAAATTCAAAGAAAACTTCCTCATAATGACATGAAATCACATAAAAAAAATTAAAATATTATTCTTGACACGTAGGATGAGATGAAATGTCAATCGGACAAGCGGTGTGCGTGGTATGACTGAATATGTTGTTTTTAACAGTTTGGTGCGCTCTAAAAGGGTGCGTTGGGTGGTCAAAACCTACTGAACGCCCTCGGAATGTCATTAAATCAAACAGAAACAACCGTGGTGTGAATTGTGAAATGGTCGAGTAGAAGGTATGTCAATCGGAGGTGTCTTTTGATTGTGGTGACTGAAAACATATTTCTAGAGTCATAAAACACCAAAACGGTGTGTAATGGTCAAATTCAGAGAAAAGGTTCTCAGAATGACTTGAAATCAAATGAAAACAATAGAAATATTATTCTTGAAATATATGAGGATATTACACGTCAATCGGATGTGTGGTGTGCGTGGTACGACTGAATATGTTGTTTTTAACAGTTTAGTGCGCTCTAAAAGGGTGTGTTGGGTGGTCAAAACCAATCGAATGAACTCAAAATGCCATAAAATCATACGAAAACAACCATGGTGTGAATTGTGAAATGTTCGGGTAGATGGTACATCAATCAGAGGTTTGGTTTGACTACGATAACTGGAAATTCATTTTCGAAGTCATAAAACACCAAAACAACATGTAACGGTCAAATTCATAGCAAATGTCCTCAGAATGACTTGTAATCTCACAAAAAATAAAAATATTATTTGTGACATGTAGTAGGAGACGTCACATCAATCGGATGTGTGTTGTGCGCGATACGACCTAATATGTTGTTTTTAACAGTTTGGTGTGCTCTAAAAGTGTGCGTTGGTGGTCAAAACCATCCGAACGACCTCATAATGTCATGAAATTAAATGACAACAACCATTGTGTGATTTTTGAAATGGTCGGGTAGACAGTATGTCAATCGGAGGTATCGTTTGACCACGGTTATAGGAAACACATTTCTGGAGTCATAAAATACCAAAACGGCATGTAGCAATAAAATTCAAAGAAAACTCCCTTAGAATGACTTGAAATCACAGGAAAACAATAGAAATATTATTGGTGACATTTAAGAGCAGACAACACATCAATCGAACGTGTGGTGTCCATGGTACGACAGAATATGATTTTTCTAACAGTTTAGCAAGTTCTAAAAGGGTGTGTTGGGTGGTCAAAACCTATCAAATGATCTCATAATTCCATGAAATCATACAACAACAACCGTGGTGTGAATTGAGAAATGGTCGGGTAGACAGTACATCAATCGGAGGTGTCATTTGACCGCGGTGACCAGAAACGCATATCCAGTGTTATAAAACACAAAAAACGACGTGTAACGGTCAAATTCATATAAAAAATCCTCATAATGACTTGAAATCACATGAAAACAATTGAAATATTATTTGTGACATTTAGGATGAGACGGAACATCAATCGGACGTGCGGCGTGCACGATGCGACCTAATGTGTTGTTTTTAACAGATTGGCACACTCTAAAAGGGTGTGTTGGGTTATCAAAACCAGATGAACGAATTCAGAATGCTAGGAAATCATATGAAACAACTTTGGTGTGAATTTTGAAATATTTGTCTAGATGGTTCTTTCACCAGAGGTGTTGTTTGACCGCGGTTACCGAAAACGTCTTTCTGAAGTCATAAAACACCACAACAGTGTTTAATGGTAAAATTCAAGGAAAACAACCTTAGGATGACTTGAAATCACACAAAAACAATAGAAATATTATTCGTGAAATGTAGGAGAAGACATCACATCAATCGGACATGCGGTGTGTGCGATACGACTGAATATGTTGTTTTTAACAGTTTTGTGCGCTCTAAAAGGGTGCATTAGGTGGTCAAAACTAGCTAAAAGACCTCTAAATGCCATGAAATCATACGGAAAAAACTATGGTGTGAATATTAAAATGTTTAGGTAAATGCTACATCAATTGGAGGTGTTGTTTAACCACGGTGACCAGAAACACATTTCTGGAGTCATAAAACACCAAAAGGACGTGTGACAGTCTAATTCACAGAAAACGTCCTAAGAATGAATTTAAATCACAAAAAAATAATATAATTATTATTTGTGACATGTAGAAGGAGACAGAACATCAATCAGATGTGTGTTGTGAATGGTACGATCGAATATGTTGTTTTTAATAGTTTCACATAGCCTGTGTGGAGAGCATTCCTTTTTAGACCGCAAAACACTTCCCCAAGCTAAACCAAAGACTCCAAAACAAGAAAAAAATCCTAAAATTATAAAATTTATTAAATTTGGGGTTTTAAATTATTATTGCACCCATGATTTGATGTCAGACTTAATTTTAATATATATATATATATATATATATACTAACTGAATAAATATGTCTAATATACGTTTGTTTTGTTTAGTTGTTTTTCTTAATCTTATTGTAGGTTTATTAAAGTAGAAGACTGAAATGGATTGGACCTGTTTGGATCGTTGAATATGAATCACATCTTTAATTTATTGATTATGAGGATCCTGATTATTATGCTATTTGGAATTGATTTATTTTTTTTATGATTTTTACCCTGTTTCTACTGTTTGGGAACCATGAGTGAATTTTTTTTTAAAAAAAATCTAAAAGATAGAGACTGCCATTGGAGGATGCTATAGGTCAGTCAGGAAGTAGGATAGTGACCACCAATAGTGGCCACTATATCTTGTCTGAGCAGTAGGTCAACGACCGCCAATGGCGGTCGCAATTGCTCGGCCGAGCAGAAGGTCACCGAACGTCTGGCAGTCGCTGTAGGCCAAATTTTCATCCCCCTTCAGCGACTTCATTTAGTGGTCATTGTAGGACTACAGATTCCATCCTAAAGAGACTATCATTGGTGGTCTCTGAGTGGTCTCTAAAGACCATTAGTGACCGGAAATGACGGTCGCTAATGCCCAAATTTTTAGTAGTGATAACTTTCAAACAACATTAACTTGTAGTTCCTTATTCTATTGACTTGACTCCCCAATCTAGACATACTGGTTTAAAGATTTCCTCAACACTGGACTCTCAGTTACATGATGTAGTACTAGGGAATTCAACCCTTGATGTAAATAATGATAAGACATCCCAGAACATCAAGCTAAAAGTTCCACGATAATTGAAATCACCCTAACATGGGTTGGTCATTCAGTTTGAACTATGCGCTTGTTTCTAACATAATTTCTGTAAGGATATATGAAAATAAAATTTTATTTGAGGTATTTTTATCCTTTTTTATAAATCCCTTTTTATCTTTTACATGCTTTGTTAATATCAAGTGGATTTTAATTAAGCGATTGAAAATGTTGGATCAAAAATAAATGCATAATCAAGTAATATTTTATTAAATCCTCTAATATTATTAATTAATATATTTTGATATCACATATAATTCAAAAACATAAATAATTTACCATGAAATTCAAAAAAAAAAATATAAGTGACATGGTCCTGAGATTCTATAATGGGTGGTTTATCTAGTAGATGGTAAACTAACTCTATCCTTTGGGGAAGGCACAATGAACACTAGCTTAGTACAAGTTGCAGTATTCTACATTGGCTCTTATGTATCACCATTATTTGTTTCTTCATGGCTCCTAGAATTAGAACACATCCTCTTGATTAGGAGCTATATCCTTATAGATTATTTTAACTCACTTACAGGTGACAGGATCTAATGGATTGGATAAAGGGAGATTATATAAAAGAAAAAATGAGAACACATGGCCTTACATAATAAGGAGGATGGGATAAATCACAATATATCCATTTTAATTTGATATTAATATATTATAAGGGAACCAGTCCAATACAAAAGGGATGGTTTAATCTAAAAATCATCCACACATTCCATAAAGAGAATACATTTTCAATCTTATTATCAACTACTTCACTTCATTATTTTAGTAAGATAATTCTCTATGAATTAATCTAATTAATTAAATTTATCTTAATTTTATCCAATCATCCTTAAACCCCCCATCTACTATAACTTTAAAAAAAATTAATTTAATTTAAATTAAAATACTACATAAGTGCACTTGGCTGAAAATCCATGCGCTTATCCATAATTTTAAAACGAAATAAATTTAATATATGATCATAAATCCAATGACTTGGCATATAATTTTTCAAATAAATTAAACATGGAACACATGTGATTAGGTTTGATTATATATTCTTTCTTTCTCAATAAAAAAAGTGGGCACACTATTTGTAGCATACTACACAACATGTACAATAGTACATGACATGTACTATCTTATACCCCTATCCATTGAAAATTCCTATGGTTTGCTACATTTCCTTCCATAGACATGATTGAGGTACATGTAAGGTAGTCCAACATATATGGTTTGTAACCTCAAAGATAAAAATCATGTATATCCCCATGTAATGGGTCTGATACCTGAAATAATGGGAAAACTTAATTTCTAATCAATGATAAAATAGGGACTATATGTTGTTTACAATGGTTACACAATGTCTAGTTCTTCAATCCATGTTTCAGTCTATCCGAATCTACATATCGATCCACTTTTTTTGTTTCCCAGAACCAACATCATTAGATTTATTTGACATTATAATGAGTTAAAAATGTGAAAAAATTACATTATGTGTATATGGGAAGTACACACCTCTTACTCTAGTTTTTTCAAGGAACATCCTTTGGAAACATCAAATGGTGTTCTTTAAATGTTTATTTCTATTTAAACCTTTAGAATATATTATTTATGTTAGTGAGAATAAATAAAGGAATGAATAATGATGTTTATATTTTAAAATGAATCTATATAATTATAATAAAATTAAAACACATGAAACAATTCAATGAATAATAAATAATTAAAAACTAAACATGCGACCACTCTGATACGACTTCATGGTTCTGGGATTAGGCAATGTGTACATTTATGGTATGAACCAATTTGATTTTAGTTTAATTTACATGTAATCATTTCCAAAAAAGATAAAAAATTCATGTCCAATGAAAACTATAGATTACATAAATATATTAAAATACTAGAACCCTAAGAGGAATATATTCACATATAATTTAAAATTAATTTAGGAGAAGATATAGAATTACATAAACATGTAATTATAATTTCATTGATGATATGATTGACTATATCTTGTTGTACTATTGTTGAATTGTAGAATCCATGTATAAAATCCTTCTGGCGATGATCCACGTGTACACCACAATCTATGAACATTTCTATAGAATCATCGAGTGCTAGCATGGTCGATCTTGATCGCTTGTTTGGTTCATGGTTGATCACAGTAGTATTCTTCTCAACAAAAAAGGAAATCAGGATGCTCAGTTAAATTTTTTATAGAGGAGGAAAATATATTTCAATATAGATCTCTAAATCAATCTCTATTATTTTTTCACACCAAAAACTATTTATGGAAAATTATATAATCATTTATTTATTACGGCTGGTTTAGTGTTGGAAATTGACACACAAGACCCTTACCTTCCTTAATATTATTAATTGACCCTAGGTCCATTAATAATAATATTATTATTAATAATAATAATTTATTCACATGTGAAACACATTAAAAATATAAATAAATATCATTTACACCATTTCAAATATGACCATTAAGCTCAGTGTTCTTTCCCTCATCAACATTTACCGATCCTTGATTATTTTCTATTACAAAAAATAACTTTCAAAATACTATTATATGATAAATATAATAAATATTTTATTCTCCCAACTTGAAAATATTTATCTGTATTAATTAATTCACTTTTTTTCTAATAACATGTGAATAAATAATTAAAATAAACCAAATAAAAATAAATCTTATTTATTCTAACTTGTTTAGTTCTTTACTGGAATTTAACTAAGATTGTAGATTCACTAATACTGTGACCCACCAGGACTCTTTCATAGTTTTATTGGTAATAATTACCTAAATTCTAATGTTAGAAACTAGTAACATGCCAATTTAGCCATGGGGAAATAAGTTTATGCCACGACGATATAAAACCTCCTATGAACACTTACCCTATAATATAATCAATTTATCATGATATCTCAAATCAATATGGTTTCATTCTGGTTCCATTAACCGATATTCTCAATGTCTATTTCTTTTAATTTGTCGAAATGAACATTCCCACTGAACACCAAGGGCATGGATTGGTGAAGGCATATCCATTCTCATTAAAGGGAATGAGATATCAATGTTCATCAAGGGCCAAAAGGGATAGATCTTTTCTTGGATTATACATTAATGAAATATCAATCATGACACACCCAAATCAGCATACCTCACCACGACCATATTTCATCATAGTTTTTGTCTATACATCAAGGTAGATTAGTCAAGATATCCATTAATTATAATCATATTGTATATGTATAAATGCACACATTCACATATAATAACATTCAATGTCACATGAAAATATGGATTTCTTATTAATGGGTCTATTCTCATAACCCTCTATAATTGATATTACCAAAGACAACACCCTAATAAGGTGTCTCACTATATTATGAGCCTTAAACCCCTGATAGTATATATCATCTGTATCCTATTTGATAATATCATCTAGCCATAGAACAAGGATCCAGAAAAATGTCATGTCACCCCTAGGTTCTCATCATAGTATGAAATTTCAATGTCCTTTAAACATAACCTAAAATATTAGGAAATTATCACATATAAATTTCATATATAGGAACAATAATAATATGATAATAAAATGTCACTAATAATGAAAACATTTAATCAAGTACTAAAAATTATATTTATAGGCAACCAACTCCAACAAGTTATAATAATTCTATATTATAAATAATCACCTGAAATCCTTCTATTATTATATTCTTGGATCTAGATCCTCCATTGGATAAAATAATTTTTGATTATCCTACCATTTCATCTCATATAAAATGAGGACAAAAATATTAACTTGACATCCTAAGGATGAAAATGTGAACATGGATTTTGGGGTTGATTTTTATTATAGGAGTTTGCAACACCCTGAACCCTGATCCCACTCAATAATTCCTCGAGATCGGTTTTCCACTTGGCCTCAAGTGGATATCCCCAAATTCTAGAGGTTGTCGACTAGAAGTGATGGACTAGGTGTCTCTTTGGGAAGACTGTTATCCCATCACCAATGTGAAGCACATCAGAAATACAATATCAAATAATAAAAGTAAGTAGTAAATTAATCACACAATAGAAAAAATTCAAGACAGATATAAATAAACAATACCAAAAGGAATCTCATAGACATATGATGATGATACATGTCTTTACCAAGTAGCCATAATAGGAAGAAAATAATAAAATACAATACATGTATCAAAAGTAAAAAAAGTCCAAAAGTATCCTTGTTTTCATCATGAGCCCTAGTATGCCCCCCATGCTCCCCTGATCCAAAGCAGTGATAAAGAACCTATAGTATGGTACTTACCCTCTTCCATACCTGCTATCATATAGTCTATTTGGGTACCCTAAGCATCCTGAATAGGCTCTGAGACATAATACTAGAAATAAACCAGCCAAGGGATAATGTAATCCAGTAGGTGAATATATATAACTACAATGGACAGAAATAAATAATAGAATATCTAATTAAGAGCTTAATGTAAACATCCTATACGGTCTAGGTTCTCACTTTATAACCAAGCCACTTATCAAATTTCATTTAGAAAGTGAGTCTCTAAATCTATAGTCAGGATTGTGTCATGTATCTAGTTCTTTCAATAGAAAAATATCATTTAATTATTCAGTATCGGGACCTTTAATGTAGCCCAATTTCCCAATGTAGATAGGTAAACAAAGGATGCCTAAACAGTCCATCTATATTGTGTAAGACATGGAATAATCCATGATTGTGCTTTCTATTGGTGGATGAATCATATAAATAATTTTATTATTTATTCATCTATGAACCTGAGTCTATCCTTGGCAGTCCACTAAGGGAGCCCTAGTATCACCCATGATATATATGATCCAATTCCCTAAAATTCCATCCTTAGAAATCCATATGTAATTCCAAGTATCATTAGACATATAATAGTCATCACCTATGAGTCATTCCTTAGAATTCTGAGTTTTAGTCGAGCATATAACAATAAAGACCTATGAGTATATCAATGGAAGCCCATAAAAGGAGTCCTTGTGTCACTAGAGCATAAACATGGAGGAATATTATTGAGTTTATAGATGGAATTCATCAGAGAATCCATGTGTTATCCAAGGAATATTCATAATAATTCAATAAAGTTTAATCAACATCATTTAATCAACTCAATTTAACTTTGTAAATGTCAAAACTAAGAAAAATTCATCAACACCTCACATCAAATGTTGGATAAAGGCTTGGGCTAAGCATAGAATACATAGCCTTTATTTCTACTAACATGGGGATTTCATTATAAAAAGCATCACATGATTAAACAAGACATTTAAAGAAAAGGGCCATTGGTCATGGTCATTTCATCCCATTCCCTTTAATCAATTTGACATCTACTTTGAATTTCAATTCAATTCAATTTCATTACATCCCAAAGCAATAGGTAAAATGGAACACCCTAAGGCATCCAATTCCAAAATTCATGCAAAAGATGGTCCAAAACATTATGAATGAACCTAAGGGGTGGTTCTAAAACGAGGTCCATAACCAGTAAAAATTCATTGATGAGCCACTTTAATTACATGAGTCATTCCTATCAACATAATTCAAGGATTTAAATTAATTTCATGTCAACATTCTGAGAATTGGGCACGCGACAATAAGACATATATAAACACTCTAATTTTAAATTAAAGGCTAGAGACCACCCACCGTAGGTTTAATTCCCCAAGGTTTTACAAATAAATTTAATGAAATTCATAAAACACTAATAATTTATGAAACAACATTTTGTTTTAAGGAGAAAGTTATATTTATCCATTAAACATAATTTTTTCACTTATGGGATTTGGATTTTGAAAAACGAACATGCACTATTGCGATCAGTAAGTTATTTAGAGTTTGATAGAACCAACATAATTTTTAGTGAATAGTAACATACCCATATGAATAGTAATGATACCCTTATGAATAGAAATATGGACAAATTAATAGTAACCTCACCATTGAATATATTTTTAATAATTTATTAGACATTGATTAATTTTATATGGTCTTATAAAATGAGTTATAGTTTAAAAAATATTATTTTGAGAATAAATAATTATTTTATTAAAAATTAATTTTCTCATATATAGAAAATTATTTTGATAAAATGTATTTAATTTTTGAATTCTACACATTTAAAAATGGTTGGGGTGAATTTTTTGGTTGTTTCTAAAATACATGAATTTTTGTGAATAGTGAAATACGATAATATATAATATAAGATAAATATGTCATTTATTGAGTCATTGATGACGTTATGTTGAGGTAAGCACCCTTGGTTCGAACACACATGCCCAAATTACTATTTATTTCATAAGAATCAAGAATATTCATTGTTTTGAGAAAAAATAATGAACAAATGATTAAAATAATGTAAAATGTGTCATCTCCTCCACTATAAATACCACCCTCACACCCTATTCCTATCACACCTATCAATATTTGTGAATTTTCCAAATTCTACCAACCCCACTTCTTGATGATCTTCCCTAATTCCAAGACACACTGGTCTCACCAAAAATCCAATATCAAAGGTCTTAAGGAGGATCTCAAGGAGAAGAGATCAACAGGTAAAAATCCACTTTCATTTTCCTGTATTTTATTTTCAATTATTTCTTTTTTATACTTTTAACCTAACCCTATACAAGATCCTTGAAAGATCCATTATATTATATAATCTGTATTTTTTCATGTTATTGTAAATATTCATCATCATACTTCTTCTCCTCTCCCTCTCTTTCAAAAAATAAAAATGTCATCTATGATGTGTCAATTTACCAACATCATGGATGATGTGTTATCAATTTCCTTTAATATCTTCAAATCTGGGTATAAACCCATTTCAATAGATGAAATAGATTTTAAACTGTATCTCATGACCTCTATTATGTTATTAAATTAATTTATTCATAATATTAATTGTATATGATGAAACAAGTTCATGACTATTGAAGAACAACCAAAATGAATTAAACATCATTAATGATTTATCTCGTGATTAATTATCCTATATGATAAAAATGATTTATGGTATCATTTAATATTCTAGAAACATTTTAACACCATTTCATTCATCTTCTAGAGTTTCATTTCTATTCAACAAGAAAATCCATTTCGAACCGACTATGGGAATAATGTAATGAATGGACACGAAATAATGGAATGAATAAAATATTATTAATTAATGGGTGGAAAAATGTTATAAAATGATTATATAAGGTGTTATAAAAATGAATATTATTATGTAAAATATTAATAATAGTATATTAACCTTTATACAAGAGGTATAATCTCATTTAAAGGTAGTCGAACCCGAGGTAAGGGACCCTCTCATTCCCACTTTAATTCATGAATCCTCCCCATGTTATGCATTTATATTTATAATTAAAATGATGGGGTTTGTTTTCACACCTCCCCCATACTTCCCATATGATATATAAATTATGAGATACCCCTTTCTATCTCATTAATCCCTCCCAAGTACACTCTTTACCCTATAGAAATTTTGTAAGGGAATTCTTAACCCAATTTCTATTCTTTTGGTTAACCTTCAACTATATTCATTATATGGTATTAAGATTATTTGTGTGATGAATTATTGTTTATATAATGTTTTATTATGTTTATTTACTATGTATACACTTATCTATTCCATTTTATTAATTATCACTCCAATTATATTTGTAAGGGACTATCTTTTGAAATCATTTTAAAAGTCTCTTTAATGAAATTAAAAAAGATTATTTTTTATATATATGGAATGAGTTGTTTATAATGATTTAAGGATGATTAATTTTTATTATATGTTCATTTGACATAGTTATATTGTGTTGAGCCCATTATAGTTCAAGATTTGTTGGATTTTTTACATTATAGATCACGATATGTTTGGTTGATCCCATTATAGCTCAAGATATGACGGGTGAGCCCCATTATAGCTCTCCAATGCATTGGGTACACAAAATATGGAAGTTGATAGAATGTTTATTCCATGTGTAAGGGTGATTGTATGAGTGAAATGGTAAATATGTCCCAAGGCTACTACATGATGTTTCTATTCATGTAAATAATTTTTTATTTTATGGGTATTACTTATTTTTATGTTATCACTTGACTAATGAATTCATTATTTATATCCATTACTGAGCTCTTTCTGCTCATCAAAAGTTTTTAATGTTTTTCATAGGTTATAAGTGTGTGTAATGGATGTAAGGAACGAAATAAAAATGTTATGAAGATTTTTCAAAGAGTATATATTTTATTTGAAAGGGTTTATATTTTTTAAAAAGTGTATATAGTTTCTATAGTATTTTCATATATGATTATGGGATGTTATATATGTTTTATGTCATAATTATACAAAACTCAAAACATGAAAAGATCCAAAAAATTTAAGAATGCATATTCTTGTCTAAAACTTAAGTTTATGTAATTTTTACGGTTGGGTCCTTATAGTAGGTATTATAGGATGGTTTAAATAACTTTTGGGGTTAATTTGATGTTAAAAGAATACCATAAATGTTTTTTCACTTTGTGTATTAATTTTAAATGATATAGAATTTTAATATTACCATGATAATCTTCCTATGATATGGTTGTTCATAATGGTTTTCTACAGAAAAAACATGGAAGATGATGTAGGAAGGCACCAAGAGGCCGATATCTGTCTGAATATGTAGCATGGAATAGTGGGAAATAGAATCAAGAATTTTTTGGTAGCAATGCCTTATTTGACTCAGGTGATAAATGGTGGTTGTATCCATTCTAGAGAGGAACCTAATCTACCATGATGAAACATGTATTTTGTTGAGCATTTTAGGAGGCAACGTCATCCAGCATTTAGTGCAACCACAGATCCAGTGATAGCTGAAGGATGGATCAATGCTCTAGAAAAGATATTGGACTTCATAGGATGTTTGAAATATCAAAAGGTAATACTATCTATTTATCATTTTGATGTTTAAGATGATCAATTTTAATCTCTAGTTAATAATATAAGGGAAACATATGACCTTGACAGTCTGGAATGGGATGAATTTAGGAGTCCTTTTCTAGAAAAATATTTTTCTTAAAATTTATCAACTTGGAATGGAGAAACAATTCATGGAACTCAAGGAGATAAATGATGATTATGTGGCATCCTATGAATGAAATTTTAAACAGACTTACCAATTACATAATGGATTTTACTTGGGAATTTGATACTATAATTAATAGATTTTACACTACTTTGAAACCATTTTTATGAAGAGATTTGGATTTGATAGAGTTTAAAAGCTATGAGAAACTTGTTCATTGGGCTGAAAATATGGGATGGAGTTTTTTGACATGTATGTTCTTCTTAATGAAAAGAATAATTTGTTTTTAGGTTGGTAGGAATTTGGGAAGAATTCATCAATGAAATATAGTGGTAAGAAAATCAATTTTCCTTCTTGTGAAAAGATTGGTAAAAATATTCCTGGTGAATGTCTTGTAAATTTTGTGAAATGATACTGGTGTGGAATGTTTGGGTAAATGTCCATTAGCTTAAAGGAAAATGATCTAAAAATTAATGAGAAGCTGATGATGAGATGATTTAACTGTAATGAATTTGGTTATTTTGATAATGTGTGTCTGAAGCTAGTCACTCAAGCAGGAAATCAGCAACATTGGAAGAATATAGGTGTGGAAAAATAATTTGAAACCACATCAGCAGATGTTGATCCATCCAATGAAGTGGTATTAGTTACATTGCTTGTTTTTACAGATTTTGAAAACGTTTTGTTTGACTCGAGGTCTACAAATTCATTCATTTCAGATAAATTTTCTACAAATTTGGGAATTCTACCTCATGAAATGAAAACAAAACATATGGTAAAAACACCCGAAGGAAATATTTTGGAAAAAAGAAATTATAAGAATGTACATGTATTTTTTTGTGGAAAGACTATACCTGAAAACCTTGTTGTATTGCCTCTAGTGGAGTTTTATGTTCTTCTGTGTATGGACTAGAATTCTCTTTTATCATGCTAAAAAATATTTCAAATCAAAAGAAGTTGTTTTTCGAAGTGTTTAATTGTGTGTACATGAATGAACCAACATCGTTGATAACATATCAATAAGCTATGAAATTGATAAAAGATGGAAATGATGGAAATGATAGTTACATTGCTCATATTTTTTAGAATAAATGAACTGTCTAGATTAATGATATGTCAGTGGTAAAGAAATACCTAGATGTTTTTTCATGATGATTTTCCTAGTTTTATTACAAATTGATAGGTTGAGTTTACTATTGACTTAGTTCTTAATGCTCATCCATTTTCTAAAACCCCATATCAAATGGATTAAAAGGAATTTATGAAATTTAAAAATAAGTTATAGGAATTATTAGATAAAGTCTTCATTCGACTCAGAACTTCACCATTAGGTGATCCTATCTTGTTTTTTAAAAATAATGTCAATTTGATGGGATTTTTCACTGATTATAGAGCCTTGAAAAACATCACTATTGAAAACAAGTATCCTTAGCCTCATATCGACGATTTTTTTGAACAACTCTAGGGAGAACAATATTTTTTGAAAGTTGACCTGAGATCAGGTTACCATTAGTTGAAATTAAAGGATGAATATAGCCTAAAGACTGCATTCCATACTAGATATGTACATTATGAATTTTTCGTTATGTCATTTGGGTTAAATAATTCACTTGTTGTATTCATAGATCATATGAAGAGAATATTTCTTGAGATCTTGGATATGTTTATGGTTGTGTTCATTGATGAAAATTTGGAATATTCTAAAAGTAAGTGTGGGTCATAAAAAACATATAATCGTTTTTTTTCAAACCATGAATGAAAAGAAACTGTATGTAAAATTTATAAAGTGTGAATTTTGGTTGCAAAAAATATATTTCCTAGAAAACATTGTTTCTAAATATGGAATAAGTGTTGATCCTTACACTACAACAAAAATGGTCTTTATCAGCACTCAAAATGGGATTTATCAGTGCTAAAAAAGCAATGTAAAGCTCAGCGCTAATAAAGGGGGGTCCTCTTTATTAGCGCTAAAAAGGCATGGATGAAAAACCACTTTATCAATGCTAAAAAAAGAGCAGATAAATGTGTGTTTTATCAGATTTATTTTAGCGCTGATAAACTGATCTTTTATCAGCGTTTTTTAGCACTGATAAAGGCCCCCTTTATCAGCGCTAAAAAAGCGCTGATAAATGCCCTGTCTGTTGCTACAAAAAAATCTGCAGTAGCACACCCAAACACCTACAAAAAGAATCAGCATCTCAATAAGCTAATTAGACCAAGTATACCCATACATAATTAACACATAAATCATACGCTAATTAGACCATGTATACCCATACAACAAGTATACCCGTACACCATTAACACATAATTCATAAGATAATTAAGTACATAAAGAATTAAATTCAGAATTCAGGGGGTTGGGGGCTGTTCAGGGGTTTGTGGTGGCTATCCAAGGGGGGGTAGGGGGTGTCCAGGGGGTGGGGGTGTCTAGGGGGAAAGGGGTGTCAAGGAGGGGTGGGGGTGGTCTAGAAGGTTGGGGGTTGTACAAGGAGGGTGGGGATGTCCAGGGGTGGGTGGGTGTCTAGGTGAGGGGGGGCTGTACATGGGAGTGTCCAGGGGGGTGGGATGGTGTCCAGGGTGTCGGGGGTCTTTCCAGGGATGAGGGTGTCCGGGGGGTGTGGGCAGTCCGAGGGGTTGGTGGGGCTGTCGAAGGTGTGTGGGGTGGTGTCTAAGAGGGTGGGATGGGGGTGTCCGGGGGGATAGGGGTGTCCAGGGAGTGGGGGTGTCCAGGGGGTGGGGGCGGTCTAGGTGGTTGGGGGCTATCCAAGGGGGGTGGGGTGGTGTCCAAGGAGGGGGGTGTCCAGGTGGGGGGCTATCTATGGGGTGTCCAGGGTGTGGGCAGGTGTCCAGTGTGTCAGGGGGGCTTTCCAGGGGGTTGGTGGGGTTGTCCAAGGGGTGGGATGGTGTCCTAGAGGGTGAGGGAGGTCATCCATGGGTGGGGGTGTCCAGGGGTTGGGGGTATCCAGGTGGTGGGGTGGTGTCTAGGAGGGGTGGGGGTGTCGTCTAGGGGGTGGTGGTTGTCCAGGGGGTTGGGGTGTCCAGGGAGGTGTTAGGGGGGCTATCCGAGGTGGGGGGTTGTCTGTGGGAATTTCCAAGGGGTTTGGGGTTTCTATTGGGTTGAGAGGTCTTTCCAAGGGGTGGGGGTGTCCAGAGGGGTGGGGGTGTCTAGGTCGTAGGTCAGTTGTTGTTTTCACTTAAAATTGTGCCCATTTTAAACAAAAGAGAGACACTTTGAGTGATACCAGATACAATGTGTCTCGGATTGAGGTGGGGTTGACTTGTACACATTATAAAAGACCCATGGATCATTCTCCAATAGGATCAACTCAATCCAAATGTGTTTGGTCAGATTTCCGTACGTCAGTTGTTGTTTTCAATAAAAATTTGTCCATTTTAAACAAACGAGAGACCGTTTGGGTGATACCGGCCACACCGTGCCTCATATTGAGGCTGTATTGACTTGTACAAGTCACAAAGGACCCATGGATTGTTCTCCTAAAGGATAAATATAATCCAAATGTGTTTGGTTAGATTTTCGTAGGTCAGTTTTTGTTTTCACTTAAAATTATGTCCATTTTAAACAAAAGAGAGACACTTTGAGTGATACCGGCCACACCATGCCTTGGATTGAGGCAGGGTTGACTCTTACACATCAAAAAGGACCCATGGATCATTATCCTATATTATCCATACAATCCGAATGCGTTTGGTTAGATATCCGTAGGTTATTTATTTTTTTCACTTAAACTTTTGTCCATTTTAAACAAAAGAGAGACACTTTGAGTGATACCGGCAATAACATGCCTCATATTGAGATAGGGTTGACTCATACACATCAAAAATGACCCATGTATCATTCTCATAAAGGATCAGGAAAATCCAAATGTGTTTGATCAGATTTTCATAGGTCAGTTTTTGTATTGACTTAAAATTGTGTCCATTTTAAACAAAAGAGAGACACTTCTGAGTGATACTGGCCACACCGTGCCTCAGATTGAGGCAGAGTTGACTCTTACACATCTTAAAGGACCCATGGATCGTTATCCTAAAAGATAACGATAATTTGAATGTGTTTGGTCAGATTTTCGTAGGTCAGTGGTTGTTTTCACTTAAAATTGTGTCCATTTTAAACGAAAGAGAGACACTTTGAGTGATACCGGAAACACCGTACCTCATATTGAGATTGGGTTTACTCATACATGTTGAAAAGGACCAATGGATCATTATCCTAAAATATCAATATAATCTGAAAGCATTTGGTCGGATTTCTGTACGTCAGTTGTTGTTTTCAATTAAAAATTTGTCCATTTTAAACAAAAGAGAGACCCTTTGAGTGATACCGGTCACACCGGGGATCTTATTGAGATATGGTTGACTCATACAAGTCTTAAACGACCCATGGATCATTCTACTAAAATATCAATACAATCCGAATGTGTTTGGTCAGCTTTCCATAGGTTAGTTTTTGTTTTCACTTAAAATTATGTCCATTTTAAACAAAAGAGAGAAACTTTGAGTGATACCAGTGACACTGTGCCTTTGATTGAGGCAGGGTTGACCCATACACGTCAAAAAGGACCCATGTATCATTATACTATAGGATCAAGACAATATGAATTCATTTGGTCAGATTTTCATAGGTCAGTTGTAGTTTTCACTTAAAATTGATTCCATTTTAAACAAAAGAGAGACACTTTGAGTGATACCGGCAATACCGTGAATCGGATTGAGGTGGGGTTGACTCATACATGTTTCAAAGGTCACATGGACAATTATTATAAAGGTTCAACACAATCCTAATGTGTTTGGTCGGATTTCCGTAGGTCAGTTGTTGTTTTCACTTCGAATTGTGTCCATTTAAAAAAAAAGAGACACTTTGAGTGATACCAGCTATTCAGTGCCTCGGATTGAGGCGGGGTTGACTCATACACATAAAAAAGGACCCATGTATCATTCTAATAAATGATCAACTCAATAAAAATGTGTTTGGTCAGATTTCCGTAGGTCAGTTGTTGTTTTCACTTAAAATTTTGTCCATTTTAAACAAAAGAAAGACACTTTGAGTGATACCGGCCACACCATTCCTTGTATTGAGGCGGGGTTGACTCATACACATCGAAAATGACCCATGGATATTTCTCCTACAAGATAAAAACAATCCAAATGCATTTGGTTGGATTTTCATAGGTCAGTTGTTTTTTCACTTAAAATTGAGTCCATTTTAAACAAAAGAGAGACACTTTGAGTGATACAGGCTATAGCGTTCCTCGTAATGAGATGGGGTTAAGTCTTAAATGTCTCCAATTCACCCATTTATTGTTCTCCTAAATTATCAAGACAATCCGAATGTGTTTGGTCAGATTTTCATAGGTCAGTTGTTGTTTTCACTTAAAATTGTGTCCATTTTAAAAAAAGAGAGACACTTTGTGTGATACCGGCCACACCGGGCCTCGAATTAAGGAAAAGTTGACTCTTACACATCACAAATGACCCATGGATAGTTATCCTATAGTATCAACACAATCTGAATGTGTTTGGTCTCATTTCCATAGGTCATTTGTTGTTTTCAGTTAAAATTTTGTCCATTTTAAATAAACAAGAGACCCTTTGAGAGATACCGGCCACACCAGGACTCATATTGAAGTGGGGTTGACTATTACATGTCTAAAAAGACCCTTGTATAGTTCTACTATAATATAAACTCAATATTAATGTGTTTTTTCAGATTTCCATAAGTCAGTTGTTGTTTTCACTTAAAATTGTGTCCATTTTAAACAAAAGAGAGACCCTTTGAGTGATACCGGCAACACCGTGCCTCGGATTGAAGCAGGGTTGACTCATACATGTCACAAAGAACCCATGGATCATTATCCTAAATAATGAAGACAATCCTAATTCGTTTGGTTGTATTTTCATAGGTTAGTTGTTGTTTTCACTTAAAATTATGTCCATTTAAAAAAAGACACTTTGAGTGATACCGGCCACACCGGGCCTCGGATTGAGGCAGGGTTGACTCAAACACATCTCAAATGACCAACGGATTTTTCTCCTATAGTATCAATACAATATGAATGCATTTCATTGGATTTCCGTAGGCCAGTTGTTGTTTTCACTTAAAATGGTGTCCATTTTAAACAAACGAGAGACCCTTCGAGTGATACCGGCCACACCATGCCTTGTATTGAGGATAGATTAACTCATACACATCAAAAAAGACCCATGGATCTTTCTCCTAACAGATCAACTCAATCCGGGTGTGTCTGTTCAGATTTTCGTAGGTCAGTTGTTGCTTTCACATAAAATTGTGTCCATTTTAAACAAACGAGAGACCCCTGGAGTGATACCGGTCACATCGTGCCTCTTATTGAGATGGGGTTGACTATAAAACATTACAAAGGACCCATGTATAATTCTCCTATAGGATCAAGACAATCCTAATGAGTTTGTTTTGATTTTTGTAGGTCAGTTGTTGTTTTTAGTTAAAATTGTATCCATTTTAAAAAAAATCGAGACACTTTGAGTGATACCGGCCACACCAGGCCTCAGATTAATGTGGAGTTGACTTTTACATGTTAAAAAGGACCCATGTATAGTTCTTGTATAGGATCAACACAATCAGAATGTGTTTGGTCAGATTTCCATAGGTCAGTTGTTGTTTTCACTTAAAATTGTGTCCATTTTAAACAAACGAGAGACCCTTTGAGTGATACCGGCCACACCGTCCCTTGGATTGAGGCTGGGTTAACTTTAAAACATTGAAAAGTACCCTTGTATAATTCTCCTTATAGATCAACACAATCTGAATGTGTTTTTTGGATTTCCATAGGTCAAGTGTTGTTTTCACTTTAAATTGTGTCCATTTTAAACAAACAAGAGACCCTTTGAGTGATACTGGTCACACCGTGCCTTGGATTGAGGTAGGGTTGACTCGTAACTGTCACAAAGGACCCATTGATCATTCGCCTATAGTATCAAGACAATATGAATGCATTTGGTTGGATTTTCATTGGTTAGTTGTTGTTTTCACTTAAAATTGTGTCCATTTTAAACAAAGGAGAGACACTTTGAGTGATATCGGCTATATTGTGCCTCAGATTGAGGCAGAGTTGACTCGTACACATCACAAAGGACCCATGGATTATTTTTCTAAATTATCAACACAATCCAAATGCGTTTGGTTGGATTTTCATAGGTTAGTTGTTGTTTTCAGTTAAAATTTTGTCCATTTTAAACAAAAGAGATACACTTTGAGTGGTTCATCATTCTCGCATGTTGTTGGTGCATATCATCTGTTAAAATGAAAAAATCACTCATTGGAGAAAGGATGTTTTTTTAATAACAATTACAATTTTCCTATGAAAATTTACATTCAACAATGTTTCATTTTTTTATCCCCTTAACCCCTCTCAAAAATGACCGCCAATTATACATGTCCCCAAGTCAGATCTTCATGATATTTGTGTAAAATCAGCCATCAGGTATGTGGCCCACTCGTTTTTAAAAAAATCTATATCGTCTTGTGATTATGAGGATTTCCGGTAGTCAGAGTAGTACTTCAAAATATAAAAATAAAGAATTAATAAATAAATTAAATGAACTAGTAGTTGTTTTTAAAAATACCTCTTTAGGATGCTAGTTTGTTAATGAAAAACGATCTCTTTCAAAAATTTACAAACATAATAACCACAATCATTATCATTTTTTTGTTTTGGACACTGCAAAAAAATTATTCATTAGGAGAATTAGTAACTTGTGTTGACATGTGTTTGGATGGTGAAATTTTATTATGTATACCCTGATATTTGTCTAGACGTAGTACTTTCTTGCCTCCTTATGCTTATCCCCTGTCCTCATTCCTTTTTTTAGACAATAATGATACACCGCCCTATCATAACAAAATCCTTAGAAAAAGATTATATAAATTATATTACTTTATGTTTAGACCTAAAACGTATGATGTAGTGTCTTATATATTCACAAACTATGTCATGTGTGGTCGGTTTGATGGATATCCTTACTTTGAATACAAAAAATAAATCTTTGGAGTATCCAATTTCACTGTAATTAGAATCCAATGTTTCCTAAAAACACAAAAAGGAATAAGTAATAAAAGAAGTGAAAAAAATAATCGATATGCTTTAATCGTAGAGTTTTACCCCAGCATGGTTGGTATTAAGAAGAGTCTATCATATTTAAATCTTTCTTTCAAATGTTTTCAGCAAGTCATTCACTATTTCATTCTTTTTTGATGGCTCTAATTTTGTTAGATATGTTGATGTGGTATGAGGACTAACGAGTCCGAATTTTGGCTCAGGAGAAAATTCCTTCAACTGTTTTTCATATATATGTCTGTCAACAATATAAAATGCATTTAGTCATAATTTTAACATTAGATCAGATTTTATAAAATCAATTCATGAAAACATACCTCATATATATATTTACAACTGTGATGCCTAGCCAACCTTTTTCAAGGATCTCATTTACATTTTCAACAGCAACAAAATCTTGACTTTCCTCTCTGTATATATTATTTTTGAAAACCACTATATGACTACCACCACCTCTTAGCTTTGTATCCACATGAGTCTTAATGCTAGTAAATTTGGATAGAGAACAGGTGGTGTTATTGTTCTTTCAGTAGATCCTTGGGATCGGTTGGTTGATCCTTTAGATAGTTTTGAGCCGACGTTTTTCACCCATTCCCTTTCTCCGTCTATAATAACATTCATTGGTTCAGACACTTTTTGCATTAATTGTTAAAGTTTTATCTTGAAAAAAAGGAAATAAATACCTCTTTGTCCGCATGTACTCTTACAAGTTGGGACGGCCATGAAAGAATGTCCCAATAGCCTTTTCGATAGTATGAATATCATCGTCATCAAGTGGAATAGGTATCTCTTCATTTGGATCATGATCTACAGTAATCGTCACTTTCATATGATCTTTCAGAAGTGGCCTATTATGCAGCGTGTCATCCGTGATGTTGAACACTGTAGCCCTCACTACAGGGTGATAGGTGGGTGTTGACAGATATAAATCACAATCATTATCACCCTATAGAATATCAGTACAAGAAAAGTATCAGTGTATGTCTGATTCACATTTCATGAGAACAATTATTAGAATATTGATTACCATGTCTAAGATATCTCTTTGAGAGGAATGGCTCACCTCAAATTTTGTGGGGGTGGGGGGATCTTCACGCACTGTTTATTCCTGAGTTGTGTCTTCTCCTTAATTCCCACCCATAAAAGTTTCTATCAACTCTCCCTGTCATTGAAATCATTCTTCAAGGGTTGCTAGTCTTTCACTCATTTGTTTCAATTTTTCATCTCTATCTTCCATTTTTTTCTTCTCAAAATTTACGCGTGTTGTCACCCCAAACCCTACACCTTTGACACGACCGTATGGTTCTGGCAGCTTCAAATCCGTAGATAATAGGTCTGTATCCGCTATAGGAGTAGTTGATTCTTGTGACTATCATATATAGGAAAATAACTGATTATTTTTATGTAATAGAAATTTAAAACAAATCTTTTTATCGTCCTGTCATACTTAAACATATTTCCCACACTTTTTGTGTGTTATCATCTACTAGCTTCCCTTCCTTATTCACATGTGCCTCCTTCCATAGCACATGATGTGGGATGGAAGTGTCTTTGGTTTTAGACTCATCAATATACATATAAACGTAGAAAGATAATTATGATGTTGTTTATTTTCACCTACCAATATTACTATAAATTTAAAATACGTACCATTTTCTTTTCTAGTGAAGTGTAACCCATCCTTGCTTTACGATAGGGGTATGTTGGTTTTGATGCACGTTGCTTATTTTCACTACAGAGTTTCTATTTCATAAATGAAATATTGAAAATCAAAGTGATGAATACATGTATCCTCAAACAATGTATTATCACCCACAATGTACCTAAAACTTCTCATCCCCACGGTGGCCAATAAATGTATCCCATGCTTCTTGGGATATCAGGTGAGCATAGACAATGGGTGGGTGCGGGTTTATTTTACCTTTGGAATCTTTCATGTGTAATCTTGTTAAAATAGTGCAAAAACCTCGATGAATCCTTCCTGCAAGCCTTAGTATATAATCCATGTGTGAATCGTCTACTATAAATTTACTTTTCAAGAGATTTTGAAGAGTAAGACATTGTTTCATTATTTTATTTTCCAATAAATTAAAGAAATAAATTAATAATTTTACCATAATTTCTTCCCAAATCACAACCTTTAGCCCAGAAAAAACATGTTGCCATGAATCTATGTCAATCGGCATGCGTTGCCGAGTGACAACTCCAATGTAACTACTAAACATAGCCTTATTGGGATTCAAATATTGGCCTCATTCATTCCATCCGACATCAAATTTTATGCATTTTCTCTTCACCTTAAGAACTTTGGATAACACCGTCAAACTACGACGCACTTGTGTTTTCTGTGACATTGGTCCTTCATTGTTGACCATTTCATCGATATCAACATCATCTATATGTTCATATGAAATGGTAGCAATGTCATGTGCTGATGGTTGTTGGACCTCAACACTAGAAGCAACAACATGTTCAGAAACTTGTTTTTGCTCGGCGCTGTGAGCAGTCATAGCAGGAGAAGCAGTAGCAGCAGCTTGAGAGACTTGTTCATCATCAAGGTTAAGAGCACCAGAATGTGTAGAAGTACTTATCTACAAAAGTGGTTGAATAGTTAATTTAGACTACATAAATTCAGTAATGATAAGATAATAACATGAGACAACAAGATCTATATTACAAACAATATATAACCTCTTTATTGAACTCTCTTTTTTTCAAAGGCTGAATTAATTTTACACCTCTATCGATTATCCAAATCCCTTCATTGTGGTCTCCTCTAACATACAAAACATCATCTACATTGGGACCAGTACGAAATGATTGTAACATACCACTAAAAGGATCATCCTCAACTGAATTTTCATCAGACCCTTCAGTAGTTTTGGATGATAATAGAATAATCGACCACTTTCAGTTTGTGGGATCTGGAACATAAAAAACGTGTACCGCTTGTGATGCCATTATAAACAATTCATCTTTGTACCCTTCTTTACTAAAATAAAATTTCACAAATCCCCATTCATCTATTTTAATACCACTATATTTATCAACCCATTTGCATTGAAAAATTTTCAATTTGAATGTCGTATAATCCAACTACCAAATTAGTTTGATAATGCCAATGTATGACATATATGCATAAATTTGATTTTTGTCCTTACTACTAGAAACATGCATTTCTTTAGCCACTAGTGTAACTCCACAATTTTTCATGGTACTATCTTCATCATTTTCATCTATATAGAATGTACAACCATTAATTACATAACCACTATAAGATAATACATACACACTTGGTCCGGTGGAAAGCCATCGAAGTAATTCTGAAATTGAATTTGGATTTTCATCCAACTGCTTAAAAATAAGGTCCTAGAACCATCCAATAAACTGGTGATTATGTGTATTTGATAAAAAAATTTCATCCCTTGATGTATTAAACTACCTAAGAATTTCTTTGTGAGTTTCAATATATGGAGCAACCTCCCAACTTTTATGAAAAACATAAAGGTGGGCCTGCTCCTGATCTGTAATACTGATTTTCACAACCTCTCTTCTAGAAATTCCCTGACCCTCATTGCATCCAATGTGATGAGATTTTGGGAGACCAATGCTTTCCACATCAGATAGTTATTCTATAGAAAATTCAATATCTTCCTCGACAATATATCGCTCCACTATACAACCCTCTGGACGGCTTCGATTTTGGACATACCCTTTCAAAATCTTCATATATCATTCAGTAAGATACATCCATCTGTAGTGCATAGGACCACAAAGTAGAATCTCTCTCACCAAGTGAATTATCAAATAAACCATCATATCAAAGAATGTTGGCGGGAAGAACATTTCTAATTCACATAATATGATGACAATTTCTTTTTCCATAGATGGAAATTTTACCGAGTCTAAAACTTTGCTACATATATCTTTGAAAAAGAAACAAAGTTTGGTTAATGTATGATGAACATTCTTGGGAAAAATACAATGTAAAGCTATAGTAATTAGATATTGCATCAAAACATGGCAGTCATGTGATTTCAAACCTTTTAACTTAAAATAATTCATTGAAACAATGTTATTGATATTTGATGAATACCCCTCTGGAACCTTTACATCATTGAAGAATTTTCAAAACTGATATCTCTCCTCCCTAGAAAGAGTATAAGAAGTTGGAGGAAGAAACATTTGATTTTCACCCTTCACGGGAGCCAACTCTTCTCGAATTCTCATGTCAACCATGTCCTACCTTGCCTTAATTCCATCCTTTGTTTTCCAGGGGAATTTAGCAACGTTCTGATAACACTGTAACATATATTTTTTCCACATGCATCACATCAAGAAAATGTCCGACGTACAAACAATTCCAGTATGGTAATTCAAAAAAATTATCTCTTTTTTCAACCGATTTTCATAAGGTTTTTTGAAAATGGTTTACTAAAAATAGTGTTCACAACTTTTACTTTCTCAAACAGCTGATCACCTGTTAGTGTAGATGGTGTTGTGCGTTGTTCTAAACTTACATTGAATGATGTCATTCAAGATCAGTACTTATACCAATGAGGTAGAAATCTACGATGTCCTAGAAACACAAATTTCGATGAATGTTTCAACCTAATTGATTTTGTATCTTCTTCGCACATGAGACACCCTTGAGTTCCTTTAATGATATAGCCTGACAAATCTTCATAAGCAGGGAAATAATTTATTGTCCCATATGACATCATTCTCAACTTGAAGTATTCACTTTTATAAGCATCATACAACATAACACATGAATCCCACAATAACATCAAATCCTTGATCAAAGGAGCCAGATAAACATCAAAATCGTTACTTGGCTGTTTTGGTCCTGATATAAGCATATATAGCATGTTGAATTTTCACTTCATGCATAACTAGGGTGGAAAGCTATAATTTACCAACATAACAGCCCATGTACAATGAGTCCTAGTTTGAAAACCAAAAGGATTCACTCCGTCTGTAGATAATGCAATATGAAGGTTTCTCAGCTCTTTTCCAAATTCAGGATACTCATGATCAATTTTCTTTCATTGAGGAGAGTTGGCCGGATGATATAATTTCCCATATTTATTTATTTTATCTACATTCCATGACAATTTTCTTGCAGTTTCTTCACTTCCATGTAGAGGCCTAAACCTTGGAATGATGGGAAATTACCATACAACTTTCTTAGGATTGGATTAATCTCTCTTGTATCAAGAAGCACCACACTTTGGGCATTCTATAAGTGATTTTTTCTCCTTTCGAAACAATATATAGTCTTTAGGGCAGGCATTTATTCTTTCAGAAATCATACCCATCGAGTGTAGCATTCGTTTAGCTTCATATGTCCGGCTTGGGAGCTCATTGTCTTCTAGGAGCTTGTCATTCGAGAGAGCAAGTAGTTCCGTAAAACTGACATCACTCAATCCATTGATTTCTTTCAATTTATATAACTTTAGTACAGCTGACAATGCTGTATATTTAGTGAAACTAGCATACAATGGCGTCTTTTCACAACACTTTAACTTCTCAAAAAAATGTGGGAAATCACGGAGTTTATCTTCAATTGTCTTTTTTATTTCCTCAATACAATCTTCATCATCATTGACATCTGTAATCACATCCTCCGTATGTTCTTCTTCATTATCCATATTTTTATTCATATTTGATGATCTATAAAATGCAGTTTTATCCCAGCCAGTAGCTGCATTATCTTTTTCTCCGTGTTTATTCTAACATCTATAACTCTGATCTATTCCATGACATATCAAATTTTTTCCAACTCCTCTATAGTAAGTAGTCTAGAATAACAAAAACCTAAACACAGACAAAGGATTTGAGAAGGATCCTTTGCATGATCCTTTGAAAACTTGACGAACTCTTTCACTCTGTTCTCATACTCTATTGTCAAATTATTAGCATCCATCCAATATTTATTCGTCTCCATCCTATTTTAATCTCAAATATTAGTATTTATGGTTAAAGTACACAAAGAAAAACTTCCAAATACAGTAGAATATAACCAATTCCTTATAAAAATAGATATTAATAGAGCCTAACCATTTCCAATAAAGATTTGGAAATCAACAGAACCAGGATAGACCCCCCCATCAAAATCAACACAGTTTCCAAACACAAAGGGGTTTGCGGGGATAATCACTTGTGTCATAGATCGTGAAACTCACATGGCATCATCCTCTATGGCGCATCCTCCTCTATCAGGTCAACTGTTATATGGTCAACTAGTCCATCCTTTTATACCTCACCAACCTAAAATACATATGGATAAAAACTTGTAGCCAAATCTATAAGTAAAAAAAGGATTCTCATATTCTCTATAATATGGACTTCATTAAATATAATTACTTTAGATTCATTATAGTTTCCTCAAATGACCCCAGTCCAAACAGAAGAATAATCAAGAATGATACATCTACTACTCATAGGTCTCTTCCCTACATTCAATATCATCATGCCTAGATACCCATATATCCACACATACACATTTAAAAAACACCTAAAAAACCATATCCACATCATAACCAAAGTGCCCATATGGATTTCAATCAGGTTACGCGACTGAAGTGGTGGTGTGTAAGAAATAATAATAAAATATAATAAGTATATAGCCACACATAAATCTCAAACTCCTTGATCTTGATTTGGTGTTAACCAAACTAAAGACCAATCTTAGAGAACCACTCCCCCCTTATAAGATCTAATAAATCATAAATATAGGTTAACAGATTCTTTTTATTGATCATAACCCGATTGAGATTCTGGTAATCAACACACAAGCGAAGGGTTCCAATGACCTTCTTGGTGAAAAACCCCAGTTCATCCCAAGGCAACACACTAGATTAAATAAAGAATTTTGAAACCAATTCATCCCATAGATTATTTAATTCCTTTAATTTAACTAGTTCTATATGGTAAGATAGAATAGATATTGGTTTTTTACCCATCACCAAGTTGATAGAGAACTCCACCTCCCTCTCTAGTGGTAGACCAAAAAATACTAAGGGAAACACTTTTGGAAATTCAACAGCTACAAGGGTAAGTTCACTATAATAGGATTCCTACTCTAGTTCAATAGCATAAAAGTATATTATCCCACTCAACTCTAGAAGAAGAGGTATAGCTCGACTAGACCTCAGGTCTGATTCTCTATGGAAATCATGGAATTCCCCATCGGGGGTAGTGATGGACACCCACTGATGATAATAGTAAATCCAATATTTATTAGAAACTAGTCCGACCATTCTGAGAATAACATATAGGGGAATCATTTTAATAACCAAAAAATATAATATAATCTAAATCTCTAAAAAAGAGAAAGCATGAGAGGGGAATCAGAGACCTTACTCCCTCTTTATCCAGAGAGATGTTACAATCACTATCACATAATCCATGATCTCTATTATAAGTTTCAATTGTTCTATATTGAGGTTTGATTTGAAATAATTATGGGAACCAATATCAAATAAAACATACCCTAAAGAAAAAGAAATGGAAATGGTGCCTCTCACTATCTCATCACCCACATTAGTTCATACTAGAGATTAATCCACTATATGAAGTTGTTTCGTTCCTAATAAATGTTTCTAGTATCCCATTATTATTGAATAATATTACTATGATTTGGTACCTCTCAATATTTATGATTCCATTCCACTACACAGGGTAGTAAAAACATTTAAAACCCTATTTAAGTGGGTTTAATGTCTGTACAAGATATAAATCATCAATGCTTCCATGCAATAATGCTTTGAGTGTTCAATCATTCCACATTGGAAAAAGTCATTTGGCCTTTACTAGACACTACAAATGATCTAGAAGAAGTTTTCTATAAAATACCACCACCATTATTTTCACTGTGAGGCTCATTATACTTTCTATTCCACTTATAGGAACCACTAAAACTACCATTGGGAATATAAGTAACTCTAGTTAACCCTGATATAATAGTCATGCCAATTTATTCCATCACATACCTATCTAGAACATCACAATTTTAGGTAAACTTTAGCATAAATACTTGATATTGGATATCTGATCGAAGACCCATATAAAACCTTTGGGACATAAGATTCTTGTTTGAAACCACTTCAAGTGAAAACTGAGCAAGTTTAGCAAAATTATTAGTATATTGAGTCAGTGTCTCATAACCTTAGATGAGGTTTAGAAACTCCATGGACTTACCCGATACCATCGAATCTAGATATAATTGCTCTGTAAAAAATTTCTTGATGTATTTTCAATCTAAGACCCCATTTTTCTTAACTATAACTATATCACCACTTTCACATACACATTCCAAGAATCATAAGAACATAAGGATATCACCACTTTCACATTTTCACATTTTTACATAGATCCAATGATCGAAATCTCACACCAAAACCACTATTTTACACAGAAAACCACTTTCCATTTCACATGCACACTAAACCCATTTAGAAACACATTTCACACCACTTTCAAAATTTATGAAACACATTTGTTAACACAACAAGAAGAACACACATGGAATCCAATCATTTCCATGAGAAAATCCCCTTTTAAATTCATACTCACATAAAATCCATTTTATAACATGTTTCAAATCACATTCATAATTCAACGACATATATTAGGTTCAAAAAAATAAAACATGCAACAAAAATGATTTTCTCTTATAAATTCCACATTAAACACATTCAAACCATTAATTCTCTTTGAAAACTCATTTCATTTCACACCTTTCACAAAAGACATAAAATATATTTAAGAAACACCTCAACAAAGATAACATGAAACATAAAAACATTCCTTTAGAAAAAAAATTGTTCACATGTGGATCTCAAAACCTTTCAAAAATATATTTCACCCCAAAAAAGTAATCCATAAAACACATTCATGAAGCTAAGAAAGCATATCAAAATCATCTAATAATGTAAAAGCATTGAATCACTATCCACGCAATTGGAAACTTCCAGAGTTGGAGGTGCACGGGAGGAGGTTCACGGGAGGAGCCGCTAACTGAAGAGAAATGGAGGAGTAGGGTTCACAGGGAGTAGGGTCAAGCTAAGAGGAGGAGAAGTAGGAATTTTGGGGAGGAGGATACATCGAAGGGGTTTGAGGGGTAGTATTAGGAGAAGGGCGAGCGGAAGAGGTCAGCAACGCGTAGATCAGGGGTGGTGGAGGTCCGGCAATGCAAAGATCGGGGGCGGCGGAGGTTTGAAAATGCAAAGATTGGGGGCGGTGGATGGGAGTCAGAGGGTTACAGTACCGCGAGAGCTTTAGGTCGTGATAAACAGAGGACACTGTGCATCCAATTTAATTAAATATGGGACTACAGTTTTATCAGTGATCAAAAAGCACTGATAAAGGCTACCTTTATCAGCTCTAAAATGTTAGCATTGATAAAGGTATCCTTTATCATCGCTTTTTCACCACTGATAAAGGGACTCTTTATCAGCACTAAAAAAGCACTGATAAATCCTTTCTGAATGAGCACTAACATTTTAGCACTGATACATGCCTTCTTTATCAGCGCTTTTCTAGCACTGATAAAGGGTCTCTTTCTCAGCGCTTTTTTGGCCCTGATAAAGGTTACCCTGTATCAGTGCTAAAATTTTAGCACTGATAAAGATTCCTAGTATCAGCGCTAAAATTTTAGCGTTGATACAAAGTTTCTTTATTAGATATTTTTTCTTAGCGCTGATATAAGGTGGCGCTTCCCTTACCCATTTTTTAGTAGTCTTGTAAAATTTAAGCTGTTAAAGAATGGAAAAGACCCACAAATATGACCAATATTCAGAGTTTTTTTGGTTTGTAAGGTTATTACTGGAAGTTTATTGAAAATAATTTACATTGTTATGTGTCCCACTTACTATGTTATCTCGAAAAGGGGTTAAATTTATTTGGATAAAATATTGTGAGGATTATTTTTAGGAATTGAAAATATGATTAATGAATTCTATAGTTTTGACCCTGCCATCAAGAAGGGTTGAATTTTTTATCTAATGTGAGGCTTATTTGAAGCGACAAGGTGGTGTTATGATGAAAAATGATCAGGTAATTTCTTAGTCTTCATGTCAGTTGAAACCTCATGAGTTGAATTACCCTACATATTATTTGGAGAAAGTTGGTATTGTTTTTGCATTTAAAATAAAGAGGCATCATTTGTATGGAGTAAAATGTGAAATGTATACTGAACATAAATGTTTGGTGTATATATTTACTCATATGGAATTGAACATGTGATATGGATGATGGATGGAACTAATCATGTGTTTTGATTTCACAATAAATTACCATTATAGAAAATAAAACAATGTGGAAGATTACTTGAGTCGAAAACATTATGGATCATGAACTACATTACGGCTGGAGAAATACCCTTTGATTAAGAATGTAATCAATTTCATCTTGGATGTTGTTAGATCCGGAAATTCCTCTATTTTGTTTCTGGTGTCAGTGTAGTCATCTTTGTTAGACAGAATTAAGTAAGCATTGAAAGAAGACAACGAGTTACATAAAAAGGTAGAATTGGTTAAAATCGCTATGTTTCTAGAATTTAACCATGATATGGATTGTGTTTTGAGGTTTGGGGAGAGATGATGTGTTCCTTGTGATTCTCAATTGAAGAAATAGTTGTTATGTGAAGCTCACAGTTCTCCATTTTCAGTTCATCATGTAAACACAAATATATATAGATATCTTCAAGATTATTACTGGTGGGATGGAATCAAAAGAGATATTGCTGATTTTACAGTGAAATTTTTGACATGTCAATAGGTTTACGTAGAGAAAGAGTTTCCAAAGGGGATGCCTCAACCTTTACCAGCTCCATAGTGGAAATGGAAAAATATATCAATGGACTTCATTGTGGGACTACCAAAGTCATCTCAAGGTAATAATGAAATATGGGTTATTTTTTATCGGCAAACTAAATTTGCACATTTCCTCCTTATTCAAGATACTATTTATTTTTATTAGTATTCCTGACATTAACATAAAGAGATTTTCTGGTTACATGGAGTTCCTCCATCAATTGTATCTAATCCTGATACCAAGTTTACTTCTTACTTTTTCATGGGCCTTCATAAGATTTTGGTCACATAAATATATTTTAACACTTATTTTCGTCACCAATATGATGGATAGACTAAGAGAACATCTAGACATTGAAGGATGTTCTTTGATCATGTTAAATGGTCTACTAGGGAAGTAGGGATCAGAACATTTCTTTAGTTGAGTTTTCATACAATATCAATATTCATTCAAGTACACATATGGAACCTTTTGATTCATTATATGGGAAGCAGTTCAGGACTCCATATTTTTGGGATGAAGTCACAGAAAGGAAATTGATGGGGCTGAAATTAGTAGAGGAAATGGTAGAAAAGGATTAGATGATTCTATGACACCTGAGGATAGCTCAGAGTAGAAAGAAAAGTTATTAGATCATATGAGGAAAGACCTTTGTTTTGGGGTAGGTGATCATTTTTTCCGTAAAATTTATCCTTCAAAAAGTGTTATGTGTTTTGTTATGAAGGTAAATTTAAGTCCACAGTTCATTGGACTTTATGAAATCATTAAGATAGTTGGATGAGTCACCTACTGAGTAGTTTTCCTTAAAGTTTATCTTAGGTACACATTTTTTTAGGTTTTTCTATTGAGAAAGTATGTGCCAAATTCATTTCATGTTTTGATCCCAAAAGTAGTTCAGTTGGAAGAGAACCTTTCTTATAAAAGAGATACTTATTCAAATTATTGATCATAGAGAACAAGTATTTCAGAATAAGATAATCTACTTGGTAATGTTTTTGTGAAAAAACCACATGGCTGAAGAAGAAACATGGGAATATGAAAATGCAATGTTGGAAGGTACCCTCACATATTTAATAAGTAAATAAAAATTACGAGGATGCAATTTCTAGAAGGTTGGGAGAATGTAACACCCCAGGGTTTTACAAATAAATTTAATGAAAATCATGAAATACATACTATTTATGAAGAAACACTTTGTTTTAAAAATATAGTTATAGTCTATCCATTAAACTTTTTTTCTATTTATGCATTTTGAATTTTGAAAAAACAAACATACATGGTTACGATCAGTATGTTATTTTGAGTACAGTATAACCAATAAAATATATGTTGAATAATAACATACCCTTATGAATAGTAATGTTACACTTATGAATATTAATATGATAAAATGGATAGTAACCCCACCAATGAATGTATTAATAACAATTTATGAGACCTTGATTAATTTTTTAATGTGCTATAAAATGAGTTATAGTTTTTAAATTATTATTTTGAGAATAAATTATGATTTAACCTAAAATTTAGTTTTATGATATTTAAAAAATTATATTGATAAAGTGGAGTTCATTTTAGAAATCTACATATCAAAAAATGTTTTGGGTGATTTTTTGGGATTTTTCTAAAATACAAGATTTCTTGGTGAATAGTGAAATACAATAATATACGAAATAAGATAAATACATGATTTATTGAGCCATTGATGATATTCTACTAAGGTAATATCCATTGGTTTAAACTCACATGCACAAATTACTATATTTTTTACAAGAATATAGACAATTCGTAGTCTTGAAAAATAATCACAAACTAATGATTAAAATAATGTAAAAACCCTCCTCTTCCCCATTATAAATACCACCCTCACCCCCTCTTCCTCTCACACCTCTAAAGGTTTTTAAATTCTCAAAATTCTTCCAAACCCTCTTCCCAAGGATCTTACCCACGTCCAAGACCAATTGGTTTCCCCAAATGGCAAATACCAAAGGCCTTAAGAAGGATCTTAAGGAGAAGAGATCAAGAGGTAAAAATCATCTTTCATTTCCCTGTATTTTCTTTACAATTCTTTATTTTGTTATACTCTATTAAACTACCATATATAAAGGAAATTAAAGCTTTAGTATCCTATATATGGTGTATTTTTAACCTGTTATTCAAAAAAATCATCAACATACTTCTTCTCCTCTCCCGCTCTTTATAAAAATAAAAAGATCATTCGTGATGTGTCAATTTACTAACATCATGGATGATGTATTTTCAATTTATTTTACTGTCATACAATATAGTTTTAAAACCATTTTAATGGATGAATCATATTTTAAAATTTATATTATGAACTCACTTTTGTTCTATAATTAAATTATTTTCATAATATTAAAATTATATGATGAAACTAGTTCATGATTATCGAAGAACCGCCCAAATAATCTAAACATCATTAATGTTTTATCTAATAATTAAGTATCATGTGTGATAAAAAAAATATTTATGGAATCATTTAATTTTTTTAAAACATGTTTAAACCATTTTATTCTTCTTATAAAGTTACATTTCCATTTGAAATGACAATCCATTATGAACTGACCATGGGAATCATGTAAAGAATGGACCTGAAACAACAGACTGACAAAAATATTACTAATTAATGGGCAGAATGATGTTATAAAATGGTTATATAAGGTTTCAAAAAAAATTAAAATGATTCTGTAAAATATTAATAACTATCTTTTAACCATTATACATGAGTTATAATCAAATTTTAAGGAAGTCGAACCTGAGGTAAGGGATCCTCTCATTCACACTTTTATTGAAGAAACAACTCTATGTTATGCCCTTTTATTTTTAAGTTTTACTCATAGTATAAGTCCCCAGCCTTAAACCTTACTTAATCTTGAGTTATTACAAGATTACACATTAAGGATCTTTTTAGGTTTAGATTTATAGAGAATTAGATTACAAAACATGCATTACATTCCACATTTAAACAAAGTGGTTACATAAAAGATAATATTCATTTATCCCATCAACGAAAACATATTTAAAATAAAACATGGATTCTTTCTTGGCACTTCCTTGACACTATCATCATATCATGTACCATTCCATTGACCTAGGAAAAACATTTCAAAAACTTGGGATGAGCATAAAAATCTCAGTAAGGGTTATAAAAAGTATGGAAAGGAAACATGAGTACATATATACATAAGAATGAAATCATACTTTACCCATAAAACATAAGCACTTTAACATACCTCATAAAATCATGAATAAACCATAGAAATCATAAGACATAAAGGTAACTTGAGGCATTCATAACAGTCTTATGTAGGGAGTAACCCTCTTGGTTACGTTTGGAATACCCATCACAGTATATTCCCTAAATCTCTTCGGAGAAACCTTAATGTTTAACTCCTTCCTGTTACCCAATGCATTGGAGAGCTATATCGGGCTCACCCGCCCTTAGTTTATCACGGAACCACCCATCTTCATAAACAATGCCCAAGAACCATAACATAATCATAGCACATAACTTAAGCATAAAGGAAAGATAACATTCCCACATTTCAATAACAATATAACATTTTAAGATATTGAAATAATGAATCCATTCTAAAAACCATTTTTAAAACCATTTAAAACATTTAATAAAGAGATTTTTGAATCAAAGTGTCCCATAACACTTTGAATATTTTAACATTTTAAACCATTAATATCCATATAAATAAATCCTTAAAACCATTTTGAAAACATGGATATTAATGAGAAATATTTATAAGAATAAATCATTAAAACATTTAAAAAAATATTTTAGTTAAAGGGTTTTTAACAAAATGAGAGACACTTGAATACAATAATTAAGGAATAAAATTTAATAAAAACTTTATAATATCATGATAATAAATGGATTCATGATATAATATTCCAATGTACAGTATATACACCATATAATAGTGAATTGGTGCATAACAACAATGAAGTCTCAATAGAAATGTAAATTGAGATGAAAACCATTATAAAGATGGTATCCTTAAATTAAGGATAAATAAATCTCATAATTATGTGTGAAAAATATAAATACACCCAATATAAGTGGATATTAAGTGTAAAATAATCAAAGGTCATTCACACATATTCAAAGGATTACATATTCAATAACTACATGTTGAGCCCAAAGATTTCGAAATTGGGTTAAGAAGTTCCCTTGACAGCCTAACGGCGTCACGTCGAATTTTAGAAAAAGAGTTGATGAGAGAGATAAAGGGTATCTCATCACTTGGACATAAAATTTATGGAAATAATGATATATAAGAACATATCCCCACATAATAAGATGAAAATTAAAAGACATAACAAAAGAAGTCTTTTAAAAAGAGGAGGGTGAAAGGTTCCCTTGCCGATTTGGGTAACATTCGAAACATACACCCCATGAAAGAAGGACTATACAAAATTGATTTAAATACTCATAAACTAAATTATTTTACAAAAAGTGTAGAATAATGGACAGTACATACACCACTCAAAAAGAAATATTGGAAAATGTAGCATGAATCTCCGGAAAACACAAAGTGAGATAAAAATCCCCTTATGAAATTTCGGCAGCCTAACGGCGCCAATTAAAACTTCCAAAAAGGATTGATGAGAGAAAATATGGTCTTTCATCATATGAACATAAAAATTACACTAAGATTAATATAAAAGAACATCCCAATCATAAGAAAGATGAGCATAAAAGAAATGACATAAAAGACAGTACTTAAAAAGAAAGAGAGAGGTTGGATCCCTTACCTCGGGTCCGGCTTGACTCGATCGTTCTTTAACCTCCTGAATAATAAACTTGAGTTAACTTACACTTTCTTAAGAAACTTTTACAAGTTAATTATTCCTTTTATATCACTTACTACCATTCTATTAACACTATGTAATTATTTAAGTTAATAATGGTCGTTTTGTAGATCATTGCTACTTGAGTAAAAAATAAACTCTTTATAATTACAAGTTGTTCATTTGGTAAAATATATATTATATCCAGATTTATATTCATTATTTAGATATCATATATATCATATATATCCATTATATACATGAATTTATAATATTACATAACATTTAGAGGTAATAAATGAAATGCACCGTTCATGGAGACGGTAAGCCGTACGTACGCATGAATGCTACTTCCATTTCTATTTCTTATTTAATGGAATTAAAACATAGTGATACATAATAGTATTATAATTACAGTATGTTATCATATATAATATCATTAAATATATACTTTATACATACCACATATGGTATTAACGAATCAAATCACTTTGAGGGGGCGGTAGTTCGCACTTCCAAAAATGAAGATATCGCGTTTAACCATAATGGAAACCATAAAGGTATGTGATAAATGAAAAATAAATAAGCTTAAGTAAAACATAAACATGTTATATATCATATATAAATATAGTGAAATCTTAATGGCCACCTTTTACGGTGTTAAAAGAATATTGAACAATCGTCGTTTTGTGAGGCAGAAATTCACCATCCACAGAAACAGTATGTTCTTTAACCATTAGATGAAAGTGTATGTAAGTGTAGCTCGAATAATTTTTATAACAACATCATAGTATATTAAATATACTGTAGTTGTTACAAAAGAAATGAATAAAAAGAGTTTAGGGGGTTGGAGAATCAAAAAAATACAAAAGAACACAAGTGAAGACATTACCTTAAAATCTGGTATCTCTCTTTGATTTGAGCTCAAAGGCTTCCTTGGGAAGACTTATGCCCAAATTGAGGCTTCTAGGAGAAAGATAGGGATGTGGAGAGACAAAATGAGCAGGGGTTGGCCGAGAATAAGGCTTGAGAGGTGTGGGTAAGGTGGTAGAGGTGGGATCCTTTTATAAGAGGAGAGGAGGGGTACTCTTGGAAAGTTACAAAATGTTACTTTATTTTCAAATGAGTTTCGGATTTTAAAGGTCTTACATTGATTTATTTCGAGGATAAGCTGGTAAGGGTTCGTCATATACTCATACAATAGGTCTTTTACAAATGTAAGTTATAGTTTTAACATTATATTTTCATTTTATTTAAATCCTTTATTAATGAGGTAATCGCTGCATCATCATGATGTCATAAATAATTTAATTTATATAATGTCTAAAAATTATAAAAAAAATATCATGATGTATGAAATATTTTTATCTTTCTAATGAATATTTATAGTCAAAAATATGAATTTTATAACCCCATTTAAAAATTGTTTTAGTAAAACAACTCATACTTGTGACATTTTTATTTTAACTTTAAATAAAAAGTTATTTATGTCATTCTCCAACCAAAGTGGCTCCATGGGGTCACCAAGTTGACCCATTGATTTTATTGTTCGTCCATGACACAACCAATGAGGGTAGGACATGTGTCTAGGTGATTTCATATTATTAAAACATTATTTTTACCTTAAATTACACTAATTATCTCTAATCGCGATTAAAAACTAAAAAGTTACTATTCACCAAAAAAATTATTTTAATCCCATTGAACCACATTTTACATCCTAATGACAACCATGTATGTCAGATTTTTGAAATTCAAATCACAGAAGTGGTAAATTTTCATTTAAACGAAAAAATAGTTTTTAAACTACCACTTAGTGGTTTCACTATTAATCAAAAATTGAAGTTTTTCATAAAAATATCAAAAATTCACCCTAAGCTATATTTTAAATTCTGAATTAAAAAATGATATCTATTTTACAAAATTCAAAACATATATGTTTCATTAATTAATTTAATAATTAATTCCCGCTTTCAAAATAAATAGCCTGTTTTTAAGAAACAATATCTATTAAAAGATTGACACTAGTTTAAGTCCAATTTCAAAGTGAAATTAATTATAATGACCACCATTAGATTAGATGGTAAAAATATATTCTAAATAAACTTTAATATAAATTAAAAATATAATCTATCCGTATAAATAAATCAGATTATAAGGAGGTTTTTAATTAAAATGCAACATTTTCAATAAAAATGATCTTTATCGGAAAAATAACGAAATTTTACACAAAGTAAATTTTGATGTCCAGATTCTAAAGAAGGATTTTATTTTGTCAAATAAAACATATAAAATTGTCAAAAGTATATTTAAAAAGGGTTCTCCATCAAAAGGCAGTTAATCGACCTTTTAAAGAATATTAGAAGATTTATGCTTAAAATTGGATTCAGTTTCATTTTAAGCCTCCAACATTTATTGGATAAAAGTAAAAATATTTGACAAACATATATAATCATTTTGTAGTCAGTTCCGTTCATTCCCAACATTACAACGTCTAGGCGTTAACTACCTTTTAAAATAATATTATTTTATTATTAGAGTGCAACGTAAGATTTCAAAGAAACTCATTGTTGCGTATTGGGTACGCCCTCAAGCATAGCATTCCCTTTAAAAGTAATATTAATATTTTATTCAAAAATATGGATAAATATGAAAATTTCATATTCTTTATTTACCTGGGGTGTTAAATCCTTCCCCCCTTTTGGGAATTGCATCCTCACAATTATAAAATTGGGCTTGGAAGCTTCATTGAAAATCCCACATCGGAACAAGAGTGAGTAAAACTATCACTTTAAAAGAATGGGAGAGAAGTACAAATGTCACCCGAGTTAACCCATACTAGGATTCCAAGTATGAAAATATGGATAAGGAGGAAAAAACAAAGGGTCATGTTCTGATGGAGAGTGATAGTAAACATGTCTAGAGAAAGTTAACAATAAGAAAATCACAAACTTATGATGGGTTAAACTGTATTTGATTCCCTGGTAGGAAAAATTAAGAGACAACATTTTTGTTTTAAGTTACTTTTGATTGAGGAATATATTTATGAGCTTAACTAAAACATAAGGAAGCATACTTAATTTTCATGTTGACTTTCAACTTTTACTAGATTTCTTACAAGAACACATATTTTCACCAGAAGACGAGTATTTAGGATGACTTGTTCACATTAAGAGATCTATAATAAACTTCTAGAGAATCACCTAATCCACAAAAGAGAACTATATACTTCCCATGTCTTTAGACCTTAACCAAAACTAAAACCAAAAAGTTTAGTATGATATTAGATAATACCCAAAAAGGATAATCCTTTATAAAAAAAATCTATTCTTAATCTCCAAAAATTTTCAAAAAAAACCCAAAGTTCAACAAAGACCATTCAATAAACATTTATCCATAAAATTCTACAAAGTAAACCAAACTAAGATTGAAACCAAATTCTCTAAAGGATTTAATCACATATTCTCCTAAGATAAATTTTAACATTTTTCTCCAAAATAACATCAGTTACTCTTACAGTCTCATACTGAAAAGTAATTAACCTAATCACATGTCCTCCATGATAGGATAATAATTTCCATTGATAACTAAAAATCAACTTACTCGTAATTCATAAAATCATCTAACTAAAAAGAATCATTAAAACTAACCAGGGACTTCATGTAGTCCAGTGGTAGGCGATAAATACCAGTTGCACTTTGGTTGTGGGTTTGATTCCCGCAGCTTCCTCCGACGTGACGGGTTGTCACACGGTCTGCGTGTTATCCCTTTTCAAAAACTATATAATTTTATAACATTCCTCAAAAGGAGATAAATTCATCAAAAATAACCATAACATATTTTAACCACAAAGGTTATCTGATAAATTCCATTTTTCAACCCAAAATGTATTAACCAGTAATTGCCTCAAATTCAAGGATCGTATAAACCCAAATGGTTCTTTATAACTATATCCAGAGAACAAAGGATAATTATTCCTTGAATAAAATTTTCGTATATGAAACATTAGGGTTAATATAAAAAGACTTCTAATTTAACCCCATCATCAAAAGAGACTTAATACATCTAATAATTTCACCATCCTAAAATCTACCATAACTCTTGAATCCCTTATATGATGACTTCTTACTCATTCAACATTCTTCATGCTCCATTAGCCATTCCTTTTAAACTTATTCTGAAATACTACTTTCCTACAAACAAATTCATGAATCATATCCTAAGATTACAATAATAGGAAAACATACGTCAAGAAATAATCCATACCTTTCATTCTTCATTGTTAGTTTCTTCATCCTCAATCAGAATGGCATTAGGTATTGGTAAATGAAAATTTGTACGATCTTGGTGACCCCATTCCGGAAACTTCTTTGTAGGATATGTGTTTGCATAATGACCATGCACACCACATTTAAAACATTCAATTGATCCTTCAGAAAGAACTTATTTCCCTTTCCGAGAGTCAACTAGATGCTTCCTTCTTCCATGGCAGGTTCTTGCTTTATGACCCTCATTTCCACATCTATAGCATCTTTCTGTCCCTTTGAAACATTTTCCTATGTGTTTATTTCCATATATTTGACACATAGGTTTTTTAACATACTTACCTTTATGATTATTACCTAAACTTCCGTAGGGATTTTTTTCTCACATATAAGATGCCTTATAAAAATCACTAAGGTTCAGGTGGACAACCATGACTCCAGATAGTTGGTTTAGGATAACCACAAGAGTTCTCATTGCAGCTCCCATATCATTCAGTTGTTCTTTCATAAAACCATCACAATTTTCTTCAAATCCACTATTACTTTGGTGACTGCTAGATCTATCCATTTACTAAAACCAAAAAGGTCAGTGTGAGTATATCAGTAAAATCATCAAATAAAAAAGAAGAAGATACAGACCAAGATATACTTATCGAAGTTATCTCAAACTCATTCTAACTTTAAGAAAAAAACGATGACTCCATCTAATATACTAACCATTTTTCTTATACACAACTTGTCACTTTTTCTTAAACAACACTCTAACCTCTAAAGTTATCTAAACCGACCTCCGATACCAACTATAAGGCCCCAGCCTTAAACCTTACTTAATATTGAATTATTACAAGATTACACATTAAGGATCTTTTCAGGTTTATAGTTTTAGAGAATTAGATTATAAAACTTTCATTACATTCCACATTTAAACAAAGTGGTAACATAAAAGATAGTATTCATTTATCCCATCAACGGAAACATATTTAAAATAAAACATGGATTCTTTCTTGGCACTTCCTTGACAATATCATCATATCATGTACCATTCCCTTGACCTGTGAAAAACATTTAAAAAACTTGGGATGAGCATAAAAAGCTCAGTAAGGGTTATAAAAAGTATGGAAAGGAAACATGAGTACATATATACATAAGAATGAAATCATACTTTACCCATAAAACATAAGCAGTTTTAACATACCTCGTAAAATCATGAATAAACCATAGAAATCCTAAGACATAAAGGTAACTTGAGGCATTCATAACATTCTTACGTAGGGAGTAACCCTCTTGGTTACATTTGAAATACCCATCACAGTATATTCCCTAAATCTCTTCGGATAAACCTTAACGTTTAACTCCTTTGCGTTATCCAATGCATTGAAGAGCTATATCAGGCTCACCCGCCCTTAGTTTATCACGGAACCACCCGTCTTCATAAACAATTCCCAAGAACCATAACATAATCATAGCACATAACTTAAGAATAAAGGAAAGATATCATTACCACACTTCAATAACAATATAACATTTTAAGATATTGAAATAATTAATCCATTCTAAAAACCATTTTTAAAACCATTTAAAACATTTAATAAATATATTTTTGAATCAAAGTTTCCCATACCACTTTGAAGATTTTAACATTTTAAACCATTAATATCCATATATATAAATCCTTAAAACCATTTTGAAAATATGGATATTAATGAGAAATATTTATAAGAATAAATCATTAAAACATTTAAAACAATATTTTAGTTAAAGGGTTTTTAACAAAATGAGAGACACTTGAATACAATAATTGAGGAATAAAATTTAATCAAAACTTTATAATATCATGAGAATAATGGGATTCAGGATATAATATTCCAAACGACAATATATACACCATATAAGATTGAATTTGTGCATAACAACAATGAAGTCTCAATGGAAATGTAAATTGAGATGAAATCCATTATAAAGATGGTATCCTTAAATTAAGGGTAAATCAATCTCATAATTATGTGTGAAAAATATAAATACACCCAATATAAGTGGATATTAAGTGTAAAATAATCAAAGGTCATTCAAACATATTCAAAGGATGACATATTCAATAACTACATATTGAACCCAAAGAAATCGAAATTGGGTTAAGAAGTTCCCTTGACAGCCTAACGGCGTCACATCAAATTTTAGAAAAAGAGTTGATGAGAGAGATAAAGGGTATCTCATCACTTGAACATAAAATTTACGGAAATAAGGATATATTAGAACATATCCCCACAAAATAAGATGAAAATTAAAAGACATAACAAAAGAAGTCTTTTAAAAATGGCAGGGTGAAAGGTTCCCTTACCGATTTGGGTAACTTTCGAAACGTACACCCCATGAAAGAAGGAATATACAACATTGATGTAAATAATCATAAACAAAATTATGTTACACAAAGAGTAGAATAATGGATAGTAAATACACCACTCAAAAATAAATATTTGCAAATGTAGCATGAATCTCACGAAAACACAAAGTGAGATAAAAAGACCCTTACGAAATTTCGGCAGCCTAACGGAGCCAATTAAAACTTCCAAAATGGATTGATGAGAGAAAATAGGGTCTCTCATCATATGAACATAAAAATTAGAGTAAGTGTAATATAAAAGAACATCCCAATCATAAGAAATATGAGCTTAAAAGAAATGACATAAAAGAGAGTACTTAAAAAGAAAGAGAGAGGTTGGATCCCTTACCTCGGGTCTGGCTTGACTCGATCGTTCTTTAACCTCCTGAATAATAAACTTGAGTTAATTTAAAATTTCTTAAGAATGTTTTTCAAGTTAATTATTCCTTTTATATCACTTACTACCATTCTATTAACACTATAAAATTATTTAAGTTAATAATGGTCGTTTTGTAGATCATTGCTACTTGAGTAAAAAATAAACTCTTTATAATTACAAGTTGTTCATGTGGTAAAATATATATTATATCCAGAATTATATTCATTATGTATATATCATATATATAATATATATCCATTATATACATGCATTTATAATATTACATAACATTTAGAGGTAAGAAATTAAATGCACCGTTCATGGAAACTGTAAGCCGTACATACGCATGAACGCTACTTCCATTTCTATTTCTTATTTAATGGAATTAAAACATAGTGATACATAATAGTATTATAATTACAGTATGTTATCATATATAATATCATTAAATCTATCCTTTATACATACCACATATGGTATTAACGAATCAAATCACTTTGAGGGGGTGGTAGTCGGCAATTTCTAAAATGAAGATATCGCGTTTAACCATAATGGAAACCATAAAGGTATGTCATAAATGAAAAATAAATAAGCTGAAGTAAAACATAAACATATTATATATCATATATAAATATAGTGACATCTTAATGGCCACCTTTGAGGGTGTTAAAATAATATTGAACAATCCTCGTTTCGTGAGGCAGAAATTCACCATCCACAAAAACAGTATGTTTTTTAACCATTAGATGTAGGTGTGTGTAAGTGTAGCTCGAATAATTCTTATAACAAAATCCTAGTAAATTAAAGATACTGGATTTGTTATAAAAGAAATGAATAAAAAGACATTAGGGGGTTGGAGAAGCAAAATAAAACAAAAGAACACAAGTGAAGACATTACCTTAAAATCAGGTATCTCTCTTTGATTTGAGCTCAAAGGCTTCCTTGGAAAGACTTCTGCCCAAAGTGAGGCTTCTAGGAGTAAGAGAGGGATGTGGAGAGACAAAATTAGCAGGCGTTTTCCGAGACAATGGCTTGAGAGGTGTGGGTAAGGTGGTAGAGGTGGGGGCCTTTTATAAGAGGAGAGGAGGGGCACTCTTGGAAAGTTACAAAATGTTACTTTATTTTCAAATGAGTTTCGGATTTTAAAGGTCCCACATTGATGTATTTCTAGGATAAGGTGGTAAGGGTTAGAAATATACTCATCCAATATTTCTTTGACAAGTTTAAGTTATAGTTTTAACATTATATTTTCATTTTATTTAAATCCTTTATTAATGAGGTAATCACTGCATCATCATGATGTCATAAATAATTTAATTTATATAATGTCTAAAAATTATAAAAAAATATCATGATGTATGAAATATTTTTATCTTTATAATTAATATTTATAGTCAAACATATGACTTGTATAACCCTATTTAAAAATTGTTTTAGTAAAACAACTCATGCTTGTGAGATTTCTATTTTAACTTTAAATAAAAAGTTATTTATGTCATTTTCCAACCAAAGTGGCTTCATGGGGTCCCCAAGTTGACTCATGGATTTTATTGGTCATCCAAGACACATCCAATGAGGGTAGGACGTGTGTCTAGGTCATTTCATATTATTAAAACATTATTTTTACCTTAAATTACACTAATTACCTCTAATCGCGATTAAAATTTTAAAAGTTACTATTCACCAAAAAATTATTTTAATCCCATTGAACCACATTTTACATCCTAATGACAACCATTTATGTTGGATTTTTGAAATTCAAATCCCAGAAGTGGTAAATTTTCATTTAAACGAAAAATCAGTTTTTAAACTACCACTTAGTGGTTTCACTATTCAACAAAAATTGAAGTTTTTCAGAAAAATACCAAAAATTCACCCTAAGCTATATTTGACATTCCGAATTCAAAAATGATGTCTATTTTTTAAAATTAAAAACATATATGTTGCATTAATTAATTTAATAATTAATTCCCACTTTCAAACCAAATAGCGTGTTTTTAAGAAACAATATCTGTTAAAAGATTGACACTAGTTTAAGTCCAATTTCAAAGTGAAATTAATTCTAATGACCACCATTAGATTAAATGGTAAAAATATATTCTAAATACACTTTAATATAAATTAAAAATATAATCTATCCATATAAATAAATCATTTTAAAAGGAGGTTTTTAATTAAAATGCAACATTTTCAATAAAAATGATCCTTATCGGAAAAATAACAAAATTTTACACAAAGTAAATTTTGATGTCCAGATTCTAAAGAAGGATTTTATTTTGTTAAATAGAACATATAAAATTTTCAAAAGTATATTTAAAAAGGGTTCTCCATCAAAAGGTGGTTAATCGACCATTTAAAGAATATTAGAAGATTTATGCTTAAAATTGGATTCATTTGCATTTTAAGCCTCCAAAATTTATTGGATAAAAGTAAAAATATTTGATAAACATATATAATCATTTTGTAGTCAGTTTTGTTCATTCCTTCCATTACAAAGGCTAGGCGTTAACAACCTTTTCAAATAATATTATTTTATTATTAGAGTGCAACGTAAGATTTCAAAGAAACTCGTTGTTGCATATTGGGTATGCCCTCGAGCATAGCATTCCCTTTAAAGTAATATTAATATTTTATTCAAAAATATGGATAAATATGAAAATGTCATATTCTTTATTTACCCGGGGTGTTACATCCTTCCACCCTTTTGGGAATTGTGTCCTCGCAATTTTAAAATTGGTCTTGGAAGCTTCATTGAAAATCCAACATTGGAACAAGAGTCAGTAAAACTATCACTTTAAAAGAATGGGAGAGAAGTACAAATGTCACCCGAGTTAACCCATACTAGGATTCCAAGTATGAAAATATGGATATGGAGGAAAAAACAAAGGTTCATTTTCTGATGGAGAGTGATAGTAAACATGTCTAGGAGAAAGTTAACAATAAGAAAATCACAAACTTGTGATAGGTTAAACGGTATTTGATTCCCCAGTTGGAAAAATTAACAAACAGCATTTTTGTTTTAAGTTACTTTTCATTGAGGAATTTATTTATGAGCTTAACTAAAACATGAGGAAGAATACTTAATTTTCATTTTGAATTTCAACTTTTACTAGATTTCTTACACGAACTCATATTTTCTCGAAAATAAGAGTATTTAGGATGACTTATTCACATTAAGAGAGCAATAATCAACTTCTAGAGAATCACCTAATCCACAAAAGAGAACTATATACTTCCCATGTCTTTAGACCTTAACCAAAACTAAAACCAAACATTTTAGTATGAGATCAGATAATACCCAAAAAGGATAATCCTTTATAAAAAAATCTATTCTTAATCTCCAAAATTTGTCAAAAAAAACCCAAAGTTCAACAAAGACCATTCAATAAACATCTATCCATAAAATTCTACAAAGTAAACCAAACTAAGATTGAAACCCAATTCTCTGAAGGATTTAATCACATAGTCTCCTAAGATAAATTTTAACATTTTTCTCCAAAATAACATCATTTACTCTTACAGTCTCATACTGAAAAGTAATTAACCTAATCACATATTCTCCATGATAGGCTAATCATTTCCATTGATAACCAAAAATCAACTTAATCTTAATTCATAAAATCATCTAACTATAATGAATCATTCAAACTATCCAAGGACTTCACGTAGTCTAGTGGTAGGTGATAAATACCAGTTGAACTTTGGTTGTGGGTTCGATTCCCGCGGCATCTTCCGACGCGACGGGTTGTCACACGGTCTGTGTGTTGTCCCTTTTCAAAAACTATATAATTTTATAACATTCCTCAAAAGGAGATAAATTCATCAAAAATAACCATAACATATTTTAACCACAAGGTTATCTGATAACTTCCATTTTGCAACCCAAAATGTATTAACCAGTAATTGCCTCAAATTCAAGGATCATATAAACCCAAATGGTTCTTTATAACTATATCCACAAAAGAAAGGATAATTATTACTTGAATAAAATTTTCGTATATCATGCATTAGGGTTACTATAAAAAGTCTTCTAATGTAACCCCATCATCAAAAGAGACTTAATACATCTAAGAATTTCACCATCCTAAAATCTACCATAACTCTTGAATCCCTTATATGATGACTTCTTACTCATTCAACATTCTTCATGATCCATTAGCCATTCCTTTTCAACTTATTCTGAAATACTTCTTTCCTACAAACAAAATCATGAATCATATCCTAATATTCCAATAATAGGAAAACATATGTTAAGAAATAATACATACCTTTCATTCTTCATTTTTAGTTTCTTCATCCTCAATCGGAATGGCATTAGGTATTGGTAAATGATCATTTGTACGATCTTAGTGACCCCATTCCCGAAACTTCTTCGTAGGAAATGTGTTTTCATAATTACCATGCACACCAAATTTAAAAAATTCAATTGATCCTTCGTAAATAACTTCTTTCCCTTTCCTAGAGTCAACTAGATGCTTCCTTTTTCCATGGCAGGTTCTTACTTTATGACCTTCATTTCCACATCTATAGCATCTTTCTGTCCCTTTGAAACATTTTCCTATGTGTTTATTTCCACATATTTGACACATAGGTTTTTGAACATACTTACCTTTATGATTATTACCTGAACATTCGTAGGGATTTTTTTCTCGCATATATGATGCCTTATAAAAATCACTAAGGTTCAGGTGGTCAATCTTGACTCCAGATAGTTGGTTGAGGATAACCACAAGAGTTCTCATTGCAGCTCCCATATCATTCAGTTGTTCTTTCACAAAACCATCACAGTTTTCTTCAAATACACTATTACTTTGGTGCCTTCTAGATCCAGCCATTTACTAAAACCAAAAAGGTCAGTGTCAGTATATCATTAAAATCATCAAATAAAAAAGTGGAAGATAAAGACCAAGATATACTTATCCAAGTTATCTCAAACTCATTCTAACTTTCAAAAAAAATGATGACTCCATCTAATATACTAACCATTGTGGTTATACATAACTTTTCACTTCTTCTTAAACAATACTCTAACCTCTAAAGTTATCTAAACCGACCTATGATACCAACTATAAGGCCCCAGCCTTAAACCTTACTTAATCTAGAGTTATTATAATATTACACATTAAGGATCTTTTCAGGTTTAGAGTTTTAGAGAATTAGATTATAAAACTTGCATTACATTCCACATTTAAACAAAGTGGTTACATAAAATAGAGTATTCATTTACCCCATCAACGGAAACATATTTAAAATAAAACATTGATTCTTTCTTGAAACTTCCTTGACACTATCATCATATCATGTACCATTCCCTTGACCTGTGAAAAACTTTTCAAAAACTTGGGATGAGCATAAAAATCTCATTAAGGGTTATAAAAAGTATGGAAAGGAAACATGATTACATATATACATAAGAATGAAATCATACTTTACCCATAAAACATAAGCACTTTAACATACCTCATAAAATCATGAATAAACCATAGAAATCATAAGACATAAAGGTAACTTGAGGCATTAATAACATTCTTACGTAGGGAGTAACCCTCTTGGTTACGTTTGGAATACCCATCACAGTATATTCCCTAAATCTCTTTAGAGAAACCTTAATGTTTAACTCCTTCGCGTTACCCAATGGATTAGAGAGCTATATCGGGATCACCCGCCCTTAGTTTATCACGGAACCACCCGTCTTCATAAAAAATGCCCAAGAACCATAACATAATCATAGCACATAACTTAAGCATAAAGTAAAGATAACATTCCCACATTTCAATAACAATATAACATTTTATGATATTGAGATAATGAATCCATTCTAAAAACCATTTTTAAAACCATTTAAAACATTTAATAAAGAGATTTTTGAATCAAAGTGTTGCATACCACTTTGAAGATTTTAACATTATAAAGCATTAATATCCATATAAGTAAATCCTTAAAATCATTTTGAAAACATGGATATTAATGAGAAATATTTATAAGAATAAATCACTAAAACATTTAAAACAATATTTTAGTTAAAGGGTTTTTAACAAAATGAGAGACACTTAAATACAATAATTGAGGAAAAACATTTAATCAAAACCTTATAATATCATGAGAATAAAGGGATTCATGATATAATATTCCAAATGACAGTATATACACCATATAAGAGTGAATTGGTGCATAACAACAATGAAGTCTCAATGGAAATGTAAATTGAGATGAAATCCATTTTAAAGATGGTATCCTTAAATTAAGGATAACTCAATATCATAATTATGTGTGACAAATATAAATACACCCAATATAAGTGGATATTAAGTGTAAAATAATCAAAGGTCATTCACACATATTCAAAGGATGACATATTCAATAACTACATGTTGAACCCAAAGAAATCGAAATTGGGTTAAGAAGTTCCCTTGACAGCCTAACGGCATCACATCAAATTTTAGAAAAAGAGTTGATGAGAGAGATAAAGGGTATCTCATCACTTGGACATAAAATTTATGGCAATAAGGATATATAATAACATATCCCCACATAATAAGATGAAAATTAAAAGACATAACAAAAGAAGTCTTTTAAAAAGAGGAGGGTGAAAGGTTCCCTTACCGATTTGGGTAACTTTCGAAACGTACACCCCATGAAAGAAGGACTATACAACATTGATGTAAATACTCATAAACAAAAGTATGTTACACAAAGAGTAGAATAATGGGCAGTAAATACACCACTCAAAAGGAAATATTGTCAAATGTATCATGAATCTCACAAAAACACAAAGTGAGATAAAAAGCCCCTTACGAAATTTCGGCAGCCTAACAGCGCCAATTAAAACATCCAAAATGGATTAATGAGAGAAAATAGGGTATCTCATCATATGAACATAAAAATTACAGTAAGAGTAATATAAAATAACATCCCAATCATAAGAAAGATGAGCTTAAAAGAAATGACATAAAAGAGAGTACTTAAAAAGAAACAGAGAGGTTAGATCCCTTACCTCGGGTCAGGCTTGACTCGATCGTTCTTTAACCTCATGAATAATAAACTTGAGTTAATTTACACTTTCTTAAGAACCTTTTTCAAGTTCATTATTCCGTTTATATCACTTACTACCATTCTATGAACACTATGTAATTATTTAAGTTAATAATGGTCGTTTTGTAGATCATTGCTACTTGAGTAAAAAATAAACTCTTTATAATTACAAGTTGTTCATGTGGTAAAATATATATTATATCCCGAATTATATTCATTTTGTATATATCATATATATCATATATATCCATTATATACATGCATTTATAATATTACATAACATTTGGAGGTAAGAAATAAAATGCACCGTTCATGGATACGGTAATCCGTACGTACGCATGAACGCTACTTCCATTTCTATTTCTTATTTAATGGAATTAAAACATAGTGATACATAATAGTATTATAATTCTAGTATGGTATCATATATAATATCATTAAATCTATCCTTTATACATACCACAAATGGTATTAACGAATCAAATCACTTTGAGGGGGCGGTAGTCCGCACTTTCTAAAATGAATATATCGTGTTTAACCATAATGGAAACCATAAAGGTATGTCATAAATGAAAAAGACAGAAGCTTAATTAAAACATAAACATATTATATATCATATATAAATATAGTTACATCTTTATTGCCACCTTTGAGGGTGTTAAAATAATATTGAACAATCATCGTTTCGTGAGGCAGAAATTCACCATCCACAGAAACAGTATGTTCTTTAACCATTAGATGTAGGTGTGTGTAAGTGTAGCTCGAATAGTTCTTATAAAAACATCCTATTATATTAAAGACACTGGATATTTTACAAAATAAATGAATAAAAATAGTTTAGGGTGTTGGATAATCAAAATAAAACAAAAGAACACAAGTGAAGACATTACCATAAAATCGGGTATCTCTCTTTGATTTGAGCTCAAAGGCTTCCTTGGGAAGACTTATGCCAAATGTGAGGCTTCTAGGATTAATATAGGGATGTGGAGAGACAAAATGAGCAGGTTTTTTCTGAGCCAAAGGCTTGAGAGGTGTGGGTAAGGTGGTAGAGGTGTGGGCCTTTTATAAGAGGAGAGGAGGGGCACTCTTGGAAAGTTACAAAATGTTACATTATTTTCAAATGAGTTTCGGATTTTAAAGGTCCCACATTGATGTATTTCAAGGATAAGGTGGTAAGTGTTCTAAATATACTCATCCAATAGGTCTTTGACAAGTTTAAGTTATAGTTTTAACATTATCTTTCCATTTTATTTAAATCCTTTATTAATGAGGTAATCGCTGCATCATCATGATGTCATAAATAATTTAATTTATATAATGTATAAAAATTATAAAAAAACTATAATTATATAGGAAATATTTTTATCTTTTTAATGAATATTTATAGTCAAAAATATGACTTGTAGAACCCCATTTAAAAATTGTTTTAGTAAAATAACTCATGCTTGTGACATTTTTATTTTAACTTTAAATAAAAGGTTATTTATGTCATCTTCCAACCAATGTGGCTCCATGGGGTCCCCAAGTTGACCCATGGATTGTATTGGTCTGCCATGACACATCCAATGAGGGTAGGACATGTGTCTAGGTCATTTCATATTATTAAAACATTATTTTTACCTTAAATTACACTAATTACCTCTAATCGCGATTAAAAACATAAAAGTTACTATTCAAGAAAAAATTATTTTAATCCCATTAAACCAAATTTTACATAATAATGACAAACATGTATGCCAAATTTTTAAAATTCAAATCACAGAAGTGGTAAATTTTCATTTAAACGAAAAATCAGTTTTTAAACTACCACTTAGTGGTTTCACTATTCATCAAAAATTGATGTTTTTCAGAAAAATACCAAAAATTCACCCTAAGCTATATTTGACATTACAAATTCAAAAATTATGTCTATTTTACAAAATTCAAAACATATATTTTTCATTAATTAATTTAATAATTAATTCATGCTGTCAAAAAAATAGCATGTTTTTAAGAAATAATATCTATTAAAAGATTGACACTAGTTTAAATCCAATTTCAAAGTGAAATTAATTCCAATGACCACCATTAGATTAAATGGTAAAAATATATTCCAAATAAACTTTAATCTAAATTAAAAATATAATCTATCCATATAAATAAATCAGATTAAAAGGAGGTTTTGAATTTAAATGCAATATTTTCAATAAAAATGATCTTTATCGGAAAAATAATGAAATTTTACACAAAGTAAATTTTGATGTCCATATTATAAAAAAGGATTTTATTTTGTCAAATACAACATATAAAATTTTCAAAAGTATATTTAAAAAGGGTTCTCCATCAAAAGGCGGTTAATCGACCTTTTAAAGAATATTAGAAGGTTTATGCTTCAAATTGCATTCATTTTCATTTTAAGCCTCTAACATTTATTGGATAAAAGTAAAAATATTTGACAAACATATATAATCATTTTTTAGTCAGTTCTGTTCATTCCCGCCATTACAATGGCTAGGCGTTAACTTTATTTTAAAATAATATTATTTTATTATTAGAGTGAAACATAAGATTTCAAAGAAACTCGTTGTTGTGTATTGGGTACGCCCTCGACCATAGAATTCCCTTTAAAGTAATATAAATATTTTATTCAAAAATATGGATAAATATGAAATTTTCATATTCTTTATTTACCTGGGGTGTTACACATAGGGTATGTTTTCATACCTCTCCCATACTTCCCTTATGATATATAAATGATGAGATACCCCTTTATCTCCCATTAATCCCTCCCAAGTACTCATATTACCATGCATAAATTTCCTAGGGGAATTCGTAACCCAATTTCCATTTTTTGGGTCAACCTTATACTTTATTTATTATGTTGTATTAAGATTATTTGTGTGATGAATTTTTGTTTATATTATTTTTTATTATGTTCATTAATATTATATACACATATCTATTTCATTCTATTAATTTTCACTTCAATTATATTTTTATGGGCCTTTCCTTATGAACTCTTTTTTAATGTCACTTTAATGAAATTCAAAAAGATTATTTTTTATATATATTTCATGAGTGGTTTCAACTAATTTTATGATGATTTATTAATATAATATGTTCCTTTGAAATAGTTATGTGTTTTTGGCCCATTAGAGCTCAATATATGTTGGGTTGGGCCCATTATAGCTCAAGATATGTTTGGTTGATCCCATTTTAGCTTATGATATGACGGGTGAGCCCCATTATAGCTCTATAATGTATTGGGTACTCTGAAGATAGAAGTTGAAAGAATGGTTATTTCATTATTAGTGTTTATTGTAAGAGTGAAATGGTAAATATGTCCCAAGGCTACTACATAATGTTTCTATTCATGTTAATTTTTTTTTATGTGACAGATTTTATTGTTTTTTATATTATCACTTGACTAAAACATTCATTCATTATATCTATTACTGATATATTTCTTCTCATACAATGTTTTTATTGTTTTTAATAGGTTATATGTGTGTGTAAGGGAAGGCAGGAAGACAATTTAAATGATATGAATATTTTTCTAGGAATTTAGGTTTTATTTGAAACATTTTATATTTTGGAAAAAGTGGATACTATTTTTGTAGTATCCTCAAATATGATTATGGGATGTTATATATGTTTTATGTCCTAATTCTATAAAACTATAAACTTGAAAAAATCTTAAATTTTTAAGAATGCATGTTATTGTCTAAAATTCATGATTATGTAATGTTTCAAGGATAGGCCCTTATAGTTGGTATTATTTGATTGTTCAGATAACATTAGGTGTTATAATGATGTTAAAAAAATACCATAAATGATTTTTATTTTATGAACTAATTTTAAATGATATAAAATTTAAATATTATCATGCTACATTTCATAAGATATGTTTTTTCAGAATAGTTTTCCTAAAAAAACAAAGAAGATGTTGTGTGAAGGAACCAAGAGGATGATATCTGTCTGAATCTATAGCCAGAAATGGTGGGAATCAAAATAGATCATTTTTTGATAGAAATGGATAAGTTGACTCAGGTGATAAATGGTGGTGGAATCATTTCTTGTGAGGAAGATGATCTACCATGAAGAAACATGTCTTTTGTGGATAATTTTATGAGGCAACGTCATCCAACATTTTGTAGAACCACGGATCCCATGATATCTGAAGGATGGATCAATGCTCTAGAAAAGATATTAGATTTCATAAGATGTTTAGAACATAAAATGTTAATACTATCCATTTATCATTTTTAAGTTGATGTCGATCAACTGTGGTCTCTAGTTAAGAAAATAAGAGGAAGATATGATCTTGACAGTCTGGAATGGGATTATTTTAAGAGTCTTTTTCTGGAAAAATATTTTCCTAAAATTGTTCAAATGGGAATAGAGAAACAATTATTTTAATAGGGGCAGATAAATGATGATTATGTGGTATCATATGAATCCAATTTTACCAGGCTTCCTAGGAACATGCTAGATTTTCCTCAGAATTTTGATGGTAAAATTAATATATTTTACACTAGTTTGAAACCATTTTTATAAAGATATTTGGATTAGAGATAGTTTAAAATCCATGAGAAACATGTTCGTTGGGATGAAAAAGTTGAGATGAAGTTTTCTAACATGTATGTTACTCTTGATGACAAGAATAAAATTTTTTAGGTTGGCACGCATTGGAGAATAATTCATTACAAAAATCAAGAGGTGTGAAAATCAATTTTATTTCTTGTGAAAAGTTTGGTAAAAAGAATCCTGGTGAATGTATTGTAAATTCAGGGAAATAAAACCAATGGGGAATGTTTGGTAACATGTCCAAATATTTCATGGAAATGATCAAAATATTTTTGAGAAGCCAATGGTGAGTTGATTTAACTGTAATGAATTGGGTTATTTTGTTAATGTGTGTCTAAAGCTAGTCACTCGGGCAAGAAATCAGCAACATTGGAAGAAGATAGGTGTGGAAAAATCCTTTGAAACCACATCAGCAGATATTGATCCATCTAATTAAGTGGTATCAGTTACATTTCTTGTTTTTACATATTTTGAAAATGTGTTGTTTTACTCGGGGTCTACACATTCATTCATTTCTGAAATATTTTCTACTAATTTGGGAATCCCACCTGATGAAATGAAAAAAAAACACATGATAAAAACACATGGAAGAAATATTTTGGAAAAAAGAAATTATAAGAATATACCAATCATTGTCTATAGAAATAATTTACCTAAAAACCATGTTTTATTTCTTCTAGTGTAGTCTTATGTGATTCGGGGTATGGACTAGCATTCTTTTTTATCATGCTAAAAAATATTTCAGATCAAAATAAGTAGTTTTTTAAAAAGTTTTTAGTTTTGAGTACATGAATGAACCCACACCATTGATAACAAATCAGGAATCTAAGAAACTAATAAAATATATAAATGATAATTATCTTGCACATATTTTTGAGAATAATGTAACTATCGAGATTGATGATGTTCCAGTGGTAACGAAATACCTAGATGTTTTTCTTGATGATTTTCCTAGTTTTTTTATAGATCTATAGGTTGAGTTTACTGTTTACTTAGTTCATAATGCCAATACGATTTATAAACCCCCTTATTGAATGGATAAAATGGAATTTGTGAAATTAAAAAAGTAGTTTCAATAATTATTAGATAAATTATTCATTCAACCCATAACTTCACTATGAGGTACTCATATATTTTTTTAAAAAATATCTGTGATTCAAGGAGACTTTTCATTGATTATAGTGCCTTGAATAACAACATTGTTAAAAATAAGTCTCCTTAGCCTCATATCGATGATTTTTTAACAACTCCAAGGAGTAAAATATTTTTTAATGGTTGACCTGAGATCGGGTTACCATTAGTTGAATGTAAAAGATGAAGACAGCCCAAACACTATGTTCTATACTAGATATAGGCATTTTGAATTTTTCGTTACGTCGTTTGGGTTAAGTAATTCACATGAAGTATTCATGGATCATATGAATAAAATATTTCATGAGTTATTATCTATATTTGTAGTTATATTCCTTGATTAAATTTTGGTATATTCTAAAAGTTAGTGCGGGGCATGAAAAACATATTAGTGTTTTTTTAAAACCTTTAATGAAGATAAATTATATGAAAAATTTATAATGTGCGAATTTTGGTTGAAAAAAATTTTATTCTTAAGTAACATTGATTCTAAATATGGAATAATTGTTAATCCTCATAGAACAAAAGGTGTTGAATAATGTAAAATACCCACAAATATGATTGATATTTATATTTTTCTTGGTTTGTAAGGCTATTACTGGAGGTTTATTGAAACAAATTGCATGGTTATCTTTCCCACATTCTAAGTTATCTCAAAAAGGGCTCAAATTTATTTGTATAAAATATTATGATTATTGTTTTCAAAAATTAAAAATATGATTGATGAATGCTCTAGTTTTGACCCTACCTTCTAGAAGTGGTGAATTTGTTATCTAATGTGATGCTATATTGAATGGAATTGGTTGTGTTTTAATGAAAAATGATTAGGTAATTTCTTATGCTTCGTGTTAGTTGAAACCTTATGAGTTGAATTACCCTACACATGATTTACAAGGGATGTAGGACTCCTCTTTATAGCCTTGTACCATTAGAAGTAACTTTTTGGACAACCCCACATGGGTTCTATTAACCATGCACTAGGTTATTTTCAACCCAAAACAAGGTTTTGGGAACCTAACAATCTCCAACACCCTCGACCCATCCATGAGCTCAACAAGAATTTACTTTAGGCCATATTTAATTGTCTCAATGAAAAATTGATGAAATGTAAGGGATCTATACCTCAAAGATGAACCATGTTATTACAAACTTCCCATTTAAAACAATCCGTCCCTGAATCACCTCTCAAGAATGGTCAAGAATGTATGAGAACAACTCCATCCTCTAGGATCATACATCTTCCTCCAACTCTGATATCATGTCTTGTACTTTATCGTGCTTCCATAACACCAATACTGAAGGAACTGATTGGCCTCAACAAACTTTGGTGTTATGGTCCACAATTTTTATAGGATTATCCTTAATGTACACAACTCCCTTCAACTCAACCTCCTTGAGCTAAAAATCTTGAGATGGGTCTGAATTAATATTCATAATAGAGATACATGGAAGACATCATGCATGGACTGGTACCTCTGAGGTATCTATAATCAAAAGGCTACCAGCCTGAATAACTCTAGAATCTTGAATGGTATAACATAATGCCCTGAAAGATTACCATGTCTCATGATCCTCCAGTGTCCCAAACATTTTGAAACATGTAATAAAACCCAATCCCAATCCTTAAATTCTAGATGTCATCTATGGTGATTGATGTATGATTTCATTCAAGACTGCACAATAGCTATCCACTTTCAAGTCAACTATACCTACTTTGTGGTCCCCTAAACAAGATGAGGTTTAAGAACAACTGCCTTGCCTTCCCCCAACCAATACACGATTAATCAAAATGTCCTACCATTCAAAGCTTCATAAGGAACCATTTGACAGATAGCATAAACTCTATTATTGTTGGAGAGTTAATCAAGGGGTATATGCCTCTACCAAGAACCCCTGAAATCCTAGAAGCATTCCCACAACATGTCCTCAAGAAACTATATCAGGATCTCTATCTGACCATCTGTCTACTAGTTCTATGATGTTCTAAGAAAAACATATGCACCAAATTACCTTTTTATCCATTTCTATAATTGTGATGTAAGTCATGCACCCCTATCGGAAACGATAGTGAATAATAGCTCATAAAGTGATACAATATCATGAATATAAAACCCCACAAGATCATCTACTAAAAAGTTCTCCTTAAAAGGTAGGAAATGAGAAGCCTATTGAGCATGTCAATAACATCCCATATTACTTCATTACCTTAGGGAGACAATGGTAAACTTGTCAAAGAAATCTATCACTATGTAAACCCACTACCAATTAGGGATGGATAACTAGTTTGGATGGACACTAGTGTTCTGCCTTCATTTTCTAGTATGTGGAATATCTCATGAAAAAACTATCTAAATCTTTTTCTATACCAAGTCACTAATATTGTGGATGTAAATCCCGATACATCTTGTAGACTCTAGGGTGAAAAACCATAGATAAAGCCTGAAAGTCACGCATAAGCTCTTCATCCATGTATGTTGATACCCATAGGCGACCATGAATATAAGTAATCTCATCCTTTCCTATGGACCTACCAAGAGGAGGTTCCTCACCTTCCAAACTCTCATGTAGGACTAGGATCTAAGAATATTATAGTTTTCTCATCCACACTCTATCAAGAATGGTAGATGTAACAGCTAAGGATAATATAAAAGTCTAATCATGGCTATCCTACACCCCAAAGTTCATTTTAGAGAATAAATCAATAAGCTTCCACTCACCGATGGCCTGCCGAATAGCCTATATATGATTCCTCATACTTAGTGCATCATCCACTGCATTTCCATTCCTAGGTGTGTAAATATGCTCAATGTATAAGTATTATAGGTAATCAACCCACTTTCACTGTCTCACATTTAGATTATGATGTGTAAATATGTATTTTTGGATTTTTTGGTTCATGAACACCACAAAATGATCTCCGCGTAATTAATGTCTCCAACAATTCAATTCCTGATGTAACACCACAAGCTTCCACAGTACGTTTCCCTTGGAATAATACAATAGCTTGTGTTGTACGCAACTTGGAGTATTAACACACCACGACCAATAAAACAAGCCATTATGAATAATAATACCCACTTTTTGAAATTTTGTAATTTTTATCTTTCAAAATGGACTTCATTTTTGAATTCAAAATATCAAAATTAGCTTAGGGTTAATTTTTTGTATTTTTCTAAAAATCATCAATTTTTTATGAATAGTGAAAAACACTATGTTATTGTTTAAAACCAAAATTTTATTTAAATAATTAGTTATTATATTTAATTTTATATTGGGTAAAAATAGGTAGATAATACCTATTTATGTTCAATGTAGTTAATTGGAATCATTTTATAATAATATTAAATATATAAATTTTTAATAATCTTTTTACCGTCATTTACCCACCTTCAATGTGCATTTAAAAATTTGCATAAAATGTAATTTTACCGCTTATGTGAATTTAATTTCATAAATCCGAGAGACACGATTGATATCAGTAAGTAAAATGTGGTTCAATAAGATGAAAATAATTTTTAGTGAATAGTAACTTTTGACTTTTATTTACCATAGTTAAAAGTAAATTGGGTAATTAAAGGTAAAAATGATATTATAATTACCCTAACACATGTCTTAATTAAATTGGATAATTTCATTTCGTCCAAAAATAACTTTAGTAATAAAATATGATCCTTTAGGACCACTTTGATTAGATTAGGACATTTATTATTATTTTATTTAAAGAAGAGTTAAAAGTGTTAAATTCAAAGTTTCATAACTAAACCATTTTTAATATAGAGTTATACATAAGATCAATTCAATTAAAAATATTTATTATAAGGATAAAAATATTTCCTAAATAATGGTATTTTATTGATAATTTTTAGACATTAAATAATTAAATTAATCTATGAAACAATGATGATTCATTAATTACATTATTAATGAATGATTATAATAATTGGTATTATAAATATCTAAATAAATGTAAATTGAGACTTTTAATGAATTAAAATAATTTTATAGTTTAATATTAAATTTTAGGTTTTGTTATTTAAATTCTTTTTGAAGCTATAAATTGGTTATGAATTTCACACAAACAAATACCAAATAGTGTCAAAATTGACATAAATGAAGTTTTTTTAAAAATATTATATTATTAATTGATAAAATATTCCTAAAAATTTAAGGTTCAGTAAAATGACTTTGATAAGGTTATATATATTAATAATTAACCACTTGTGGTTCACTTGGCTTTTTATAGTATGTTTATTAACCATTTATTATAATAATTCAAAAATAAATGGTAAAAGTTAAGCTTTTTAACTAAGAGTTAAATCTAAAAGATAAGGTAAATATGGTGACCTAAACCTATCTAAAACCTATTCGTTGAGAATTTTTCTACCCATCCCCACATTATACTAGAAATAAATCATTTTTGATCCATTATAAACCAAATTATGTTGTATAATAAAATAATATTTCAAGCTTTTCCTAAAGTGACCATCACCTCTCTTATAAAAGGGTTCTTCCCCTCCTCTCAAAATCACACCTCCTAATCCATTTGGCTCAGACAAAATCTGATCAAATATCCTCCCAACTACCCTCAATTAGACCTAGAGGCCTTACTTTTATCAGAAATCCATCTTAATAATCCCTTTTGATCAACTCAAAAGGAAACACCTGAAGAAGAGGTAAAAATTTCACCACCTCTTTAAAAGTTCTTTTCTTCTTCCACTTCCTATTTCTTTGTTGTTTCCATACCAAAATAATAACTCTAGTAACTTATACATACTTTTATGTTATTATAAATATGGTACAACCATATTCATTATTCTATCCATCCAATGAATGACATGTCACCATACGTGTGTACGTACTGGTTACCGTCTCCACGTCGTGGTGTAGTATGTTATTCAAACACTTAAATATTTCGATGGGAATAATAATGAGTATAAATGATGTAAATAATAAATTTAACATGTTAATTATTCTTTATATATTATATACCATCAAATTTCCTATGATTTCACCATTAATAAAATAACATTGTCGCTCGTGCATACGTACGGTTTCCCGTTTCCACGAACACGATAAAATTCATTCCCCATCATAAACATTCAAGAATAATTTTCATTTTATGATTAAAATTAATGTTTAAATATAATTATAGATATGAATCAAATACATCCTATCCATAAAAAACATGGCTTTCATAACCAAGCATATAAAGGAAAATGAATCAGTTTACACCTGAAACGATGATACTACTGAAATATTATTAACAAAGCAATATTAGAAGATCATATATGATATCATATTTATGTATGGGGTTCTTGTATAATTTAATAACAATGATTTAACTATTATACAGTAGGTTAACATACCCTTGACCAAGTATAAGTAAAAGGTAAGGGTTGATTCTACAATCTCTTTACTTATCTGAGGTTATTAATACGTAAGTATCTACTAGTACCTCTTAATCATCCACATCCATGTTTCTTAAAAAATGTCTTTCAAAACATTTTTAATATTTACTTGACTATGGGTTAAAGTCATTTATACCCTTGATTGACTTTTTATAAGATATTTATAATGTAATCTTTCTTTCGTTTTCCAAACAAGGTCCTTTATGACCATTTTGACAAAATTAAGGAAAGAATGTTTTTTTAAGTTATATGAAAGGGGTGTCTATTTTCCACCATTATAACATATTCGAAGCATCCCGTACAAGATTATAAGAATATTTCCATAATAAATGTTTTCTTCTATAATTGTCTGACTTTCAAATGTTTTCAAAATAGAAAGATGTATTTTTTTCCAATAGTTTTCATTTCATCTATTTCAATATCCATTGATGGATTTTAAACTTGTTTGAATTTGATTTATTATGATACAAATCTTCCATATTGTATTGAAGGTTTTGTGATATGTTTGACTGTGGATGTGTTATTTTTATACCATTTATGGTTTATGGATAAATTATTGACATTTAGAATTCTAGTTTTAATATGAATGTTTATGTTATGTTTAAAAGTTTTCATATGAGGAATGCATTAGACATAGTAAGTGATGGGTGGAGCCCTCTATAGCTCCTCGATGCATTAGTAGGTCTCATGAGACAAACTATTATCTCCACACAAGTCCTTGAAAAAGTATTATTATTAGTCTGGGCATGAGGCCTTGACTATGTGGTTATGATGTCAGACATTATGCATTCCATCATTATGAAATTTTCTTTTGATATTACCTGTGATTATTTGACTTTTAGAATATCCACTTGAATATGTAGATGGAATTATTTTATTTATATTTTCCATATTATGTTGATGTTTATTTTTAAAAGACTTTTGTTTTATTCTAATACATTACCTTAAATGTTAATGATTATTTATGAATGTTTCTGCTATATTTTTATCCTTACTAAGGACATGGGCTCACTACTTTATATGTTTTATTTTTTCCAGTATGGGAAGAAGTATATTATCACAAACCTATAGGGATAGTCTAAGGGATATGAATTTGTTCAAAGGATACAATGTTTTTTTTCATTTTATAATGTAATGTAGAACTTATCTATGTATCTCGTACATCCAAGGCTACTAAACTGATCGGTATTTTGGGATTTGATCCCTTGTGATCAAGATAATATTATGTAATAATGCACCGAATCTCGGTAACTAAGGTCGGGGCATTATAGTTGGTATCATAGGAAGTTTATTAAAAACCATGGATGCTTGATTTAGAAAAACTCTGATTAGAGATCATTAAACTAAGATTGAATTTGAGTATTAGTATAGAAGAACTTCCTAGAAATTTGGAAATGTAGAGATTTTGTGATTTTTACAAGAAATACATACCTATCTCGACACCAGCAGGTAGAGGCAGCTCTGGCACAGATGTACCTAGGAGTGAAAAGTCCAACAAGGATTTTCGGGCTTGACCCAAGGTATCCTGGTACACGACAATAATCCTTGTTACACTTTTGTTTATGATAATACTGGTGTATTTTCTTTGGATAATTCACCTTTTCTTTATAAACCATTATGAAGGATTTATGAGTATATACCTCCTTAAAGAAAACATTTTTATGATTATGGACTATTATAAACTGTTCAATTTATGTTATGTGTTTAAAAGTTTGGAATTATTTTTTGAAATTCATAAACTAATATAGTTTATGCCATTGTTTAGAAATGGTGTCGTGTAGAGGGAATGGAAACCGGATCAATTCACGTAATCCTTATAGGGATTTTCCTCCTACACAAGATAATTATAGTGGATAGGGTGATGCAACTGGTGCTGATTATCTTATCACCATACTGGGACAACTCACTCAGATTATGAATAATAACCTTACCCGTATGGAGCACCCTGATCCACAACGTGGAGGATCAATTTTAGACCACTTCATGGGAAAAAACAACCAATATTCAATGGGACCAAAAATCCATTTTTATCTGAGTAATGGATAATATCCTTAGAGAAAATATTTTATTCTTTGGGGAGTAGTGAAAGGGATAAAGTTGTCAGGGTAGTTTATCACCTCAGGGGAGATGCAGATCAATGGAGGTCATTAATTTAAAACACAAAGGAAGATGAAGAAGTATAAAATATGGAATGGAGGTAGTTAAAAGATATTTTCATAGAAAAATAATTTCCTCGTGAACGTCAAGAAGATATGGAAAGACAATTTCTGAGTCTGAGGGAAAAGGTGGATGAGAATGTCGCAATGTTTGAGGATAACTTTACAAGGTTAGCAAGGCATGCAGTAGATTATATACGTAACCCAAGGAGTAATACTGATCGATTCTTCAATGAGTTAAAACCATTTCTCCATCAATAATTAGTCCCACAATCCTTTTAATAATATGAAGATATTGTCTCATGTGATATTAATATTGAAAATGAATTTTACATGTCTTACAACTTTAAAAGAAAATAAAGATAAGAAGAGATCTACTGAACACTCTAGATATAGAAATAAGGGGATGAAGGAAAAAGTTTAACATCCATCCTACGGTAAATGTGGGAAGAAACACATCGGTACATTCCCAAAGGGAATGTGAGTCTGTTAAAAGTAAGGTGAAAAAGGCCACCAAACTCGTTATTGCAAGGGAAGGAAGGAGGCTGTCAATGTGTAATGATACAATTGTAGAGAAATGTGGCATTATGTAAATGAATGTCCTAACCACCAGGGAAAAATACCTTTGAAAAGGCCAAAGGGGCATGGTCATGCTTATGCGATTACTACTGGTCAGGTTGAAGCTCCGAAAGATTTAGTGGAAGGTAATTTAATGGTTTCCTCATGTTTTTCCAATGCTTTATTTGATTTTGGGTCATCACATTGTTTCACATATTCTTAGTTTTCTAAGAGAATTTGATATTTCTAATATTATTTAACACGGTAGTTGTCTATCAAAACTCTTAAGGGAAGTATCATTGCAACAAAGTTTTGTGAATCAGTTCCCATTAGGGAATATAAATTTTCTTTATCGGTTGATCTCATCGTCCTACCCATGATTTAATTTGATATAATCCTTGGTATGGATTGGCTTTCAGACCATGATGAAAAAATTTATGGTAAGAAGATAAAGGTTACAATTTTTTATGATGATAAGGAGTACCTTATCTTTAGTGAAGAAACGTAATGATCTGATTGTTATCTAGATCCACCCCCATTAGATCTACTAAATTCAATTATTGGGGAGGAAGAGAATGAAATAACTATGGGTGAAGAAAATAATGTTCGAATAGAGGATGTACATATTGAACATGAATATCTTGATTTGTTTCTAGAGGATTTACCTGGACATCCTCCATAACAAGATATTGAAGTTTCCATTGATTTAATTCCTAGTTCAAGGCCCATATTGAAGACCCCATACAGAATAGCCACTGTGGAAATAGTGGAACTAAAGAAACAAATAGAGGAATTGAGTAATATGTGATTTATTTCCCCTAGTGTTTCTACATGGGGATACCCTGTTCTTTTTGTTAAGAAGAAAGATAGATCTATGAGGTTGTGCATTTACTACATGGAGATCAATGCTATAACAATAAATGAAAAGTATCCCATACCTATCATTGATGATTTATTTGACCAACTTCAGGGAGCTCAATATTTTTCAAATATTGACATTCAATTTGGATATCATCAGTTGGGTGTGAAGAAGGAATACATTTTGAAAACAACATTTCAAACCAGGTACAAGCATTATGAGTTCACAATAATTCCTTTTGGACTGACTAATGCACCCTATATTTTTATGGATCTAATGAATAGAGTTTTCAAGGAATATTTTAAGGGCATTTTATGGTATTTATTGAAAATATCTTGGTATACTCAAAAAGTTATGAAGATCATGAAAATAACTTGCATACAATTATGATAACCCTCAGAAGAAATGATTTATATGGTAATTTTAGAAAGTGTGAATTATGGATATAGGAAATTTCTTTTCTTGGACATATTGTTTCAATGTATGGAATCTCAGTTTAGGTATGCAGTTTTATTGGTCTTTCAGGTTATTATCGGTATTTCTTCTAGAATTTTGCCCGATTGGCTAACCCATTAACAAATCTCACTTATAAAGGGGTTAAATTTGTTTGGACAAAAGAGTTTGAAGAATTTTTTGAAGAACTAAAGAGAATATTAGTCAGTGCTCTTGTCATGACTATTCTATTAGGGAATGATGGGTTTGTTATTTATAGTGATGCTTAAAAGAAAGGACTTGGTTGTGTCCTTATGCAGAATGATAGTGTTATTTCGTATGAATCACGACAACTAAAAATTCATGAACAAAACTATCCAACTCATGAACTTGAGTTAGCAGCTATAATATATGCTTTGAAGATATAGAGACACTATCTCTATGGTGAAAATTTTGATATTTATACAGATCAAAAGATTTTAAAGTATATTTTCTCATAGAAAGAACTCAACATGAGGAAAATACGATGTCTTGAACTACTCAAGGATTATGATTACACTATACACTACCACCTGAGGAAAGAAAATAAGGTGGAATATGATTTAAGCAGAAAGGATCATGGTGTTTTGAACAAGATGATAGTTGAAAGGGATCCTATTTTCATGGATCTAGTAAATATGGATATGGGAATAATCATTAAAGTTGAAACATCAATATGTTTTCAAATGGTTTCCAATACATCATTACTAGAAAGGATAAAATGTTCTCAGACTAATGATGTAGAGTTTCAAGTGAAAATTAAAGCTGCGAATGATAGAAGATTGATTGACATCGTATATGAAGATGGAATTTTGATATTTTGGAAGAGACTTTGTGTTCCAGATCTACCTAATCTAAAAAGTGAATTTTTGGATGATGCTCATAGTTCTAATTTCTCTTTACACCCTGGTAGCACTAATATGTATAGAGATTTGAAGGTACATTTTTGGTGGGACAACATGAAGAGGGATATTGCTGATTATGTGTCCAAATGTATGGTTTCTCAATAGGTTATGGATGGAAGACAACATCAAAGAGGAGTCATGAAACCTCTTCCCATACCCGAGTGTAAAGGGGATGATATTATGATGGACATTTTCATAGGGCTACCAAATACTCTTAAAAGGAATGATGTAATATGGGTCATTGTTGATTGTCCTACCAAGTCAGAACATTTTCATGCTATAAGAGAAGATTTACAACTTGAATGTTTAGAAAGACAATATATTAATGATTTTGTAAGACTTCATGGAGTACCCCTATTGATTATTTCTGATCATGATCCCCATTTTACATCAAGATTCTAGAAAAGTCTTCAGAAGGCCTTGGATATTAAACTTCATTTGTGCACTGTCTACAACCCTCAAACTGATGGGAGATTAGAATGAACTATCCAAACCTTATAATTCAGGTTGAGATCTTTCTCAATTGACTTTAAGGGTTGGTGGGATCAATATTTACCTATGGTAGAATTTATCTATAACAATAGCTTCCAATCATGTATTCATATGGAACCATATGACGCGTTATATGGAAATAGATATCACACACCAACTTGTTGGGATGATGTTGGTGAAAGAAAACTCGTTGTCCTAGAACATGTTGAGAAAACAATAGAAAAGGTGAAGTTTTTCCATACCCACATCAAAGCATCTCAATGTAGGAAAAATAGCTATGCCGATAACTGAAGGAAAGATTTGGAATTTCAAGTAGGAGATCATGTTTTCTTGAATATATCTCTTTGGAAGGGTGTTATATGATTCAGTAATATTCTAGAAATTTTGAGCACAAAATTATTTGAAGGAGGGGATAATGTAACACCCCAAGCTTCCATGATACGTTTCCCTTAGAATAATTCAATAGCTTGTGTTGTACGCAACTTGGTGTTTTAACACACCACAACCAATCAAACTAGCCAATTTGAAAAGTAATATCCACTTTGTGAAATTTTATAACTTTTTTTCAAAATGGAATTCATTTTTGAATTTGGAATATTGAAATTATCTTATTTTAAATTTTTGGTACTTTTCTGAAAACTTTAAATTTTTGATGAATAGTGAAAAACACTATGTTATTGTTTAAAACCGACTTTTTATTTAAATAATTAGTAATTTTATTTAAATTTATATTAGGAAAAAATGGAAACATAATACCTATTTATGTTCAATTTAATTCATTGGAGTTATTTTATAATAATATTTTATATATAAAATTTTATTGAACTTTTTACCGTTTTTTACCCACCTTCTAGGGAGATTTGAAAATTTGCATAAAACATAATTTTAATGTTTCTGTGAATTAATTTTCCAAAATCTAAGAGACATGGTTGAAATCAGTATGTAAAATCTGGTTCGATAAGATTAAATAATTTTTGGTGAATAGTAACATTTGACTTTTATTTACCATAATTAAAAGTCAATAGGGTAATTAATGGTAAAAATTGATATTATAATTACCCTAACACATGTCCTAATTCTATTGGATTAGTGTATTTCGATCAAAACCAACCTTAATAATAATATATGATCCTTTATGACCGCTTGGATTAGATTAGGACGTTTATTATTATTTTATTTAAAGAAGTGTTGAAAGTGTTAAATTCAATGTTTTATAAGTTAAAAATTTTTAATATAGGGTTACATAGAAGATAAATTAGACTATAAATATTCATTATAAAGTTAAAAATATTTCCAACATAATGGTATTTTATTTATTATTTTTAGACATTAAATAATTAAATTTATTTATGACACAATGATGATTCAGTAATTACCTTATTAATGAATGATTAAAATTATTGATATTATAAATATCCAAATAAATGTAAATTGAGACTTTTTATTAATTAAACTAATTTTATAGGATAATATGACTTGTTAGGTTTGGTTAAATAAATTTTTTTCTAAGTGATAAACTTTTTATGAATTTCCCAAAAACAAAATACCAAATAGTGTCAAAATTGACATAAATGAGTTTTTGAAACAAATATTATATTATTAATTGATATAATATTCTTAAAAATATATGGATCGTCCAATGGTCTTAGATAAGGTTAGATAAATTAATAATGAAACACTTGGGTTTCTCTTGTCTTTTTATAGTATGTTTATTAACCATTTATTATAATAATACAAAAATACATGGTAAAAGTTTTTCTATTTAACTAAGAGTTAAATAAACAAGATAAGGTTAATATGTTGACCTGAACCTATCTGAAACATATTGGTTGAGAGGTTTTCAACCCATACACACCTTAGCCTCGAAATTAATTATTTTGGAGCGATTATAAACCAAATATGATTGTATAATAAAATAATATTTCAAGCTTATCATAAAGTGACCCTCACCTCTCTTATAAAAGGGTAATTCCCCTTCTCTCAAAATCACACCTCCAGAGCCTTTTGGATCAGCCAACCCCTACTCGAATATCCACCCAACCACCATAAAATTGACCTAGAGGCCTTACATTGATCATAATTCCAACTTAAGGAGCCCTTTTGATCAACTCAAAAAGAAACACTTGAAGAAGAAGTAATAATTTCACCACCTCTTTCAAAGTTCTTTTCTTCGTCCACTTCCTATTTCATTGTTGTTTCCATAAAAAAAATAACTCTAGTAACTTATACATAATGTGATGTTTTTATAAATATGTTACAACCATATTCATTATTCTATCCATCCATGGAATGACAAGTCACCATACATGCGTACATACAACTTACTATCTCCACGTCATGGTGTAGTTTGTTATTCAAACACGTCAATATTTGGATGGGTATAATAATGATCTTAACTGATGTAAATAATTTTTGTAACATTTTAATGAATTTCTATATATGATATATGATCCAATTATAAACAATTTCAATATCAATAGAATAATATTGTCGCTCGTGCGTAGGTACAGATTACCATCTCCATGAATGTGATGAAATTCATTCCCCATCATAACCATTCCATTAAAATTTTAATTTATTGATTAAAAATAATGTTTAAATATCATTCTGGATATGAATCAAATACATCTTATCCATAACAAACATGGATTATGTAATCAAGCATAAAAAGGAAAACGAATCAGTTAACACCTGAAACGATGATACTATTGAAATATTATTAACAGAGAAATATTCAGAGAACATATTTGATAAAAAATTTATGTATGTGGTTCTTGTATAATTTAATAACATTGATTTAATTATTATACAGGATTTTAACATACCCTATATCAAAAATAATTACAATTAAGGGTTAATTCTACAATCTCTTTACTTATCCAAGGTTGATAATACGTAAGTATCTACTGAGACCTCTTTATCATCCTCATCTGTGTTTCTTAAAAAATGAATTTCAAAACATTTTAACTATTTCCTCAACTATGGGTTAAAGTCATTTATACCCTTTTTTGAATTTTTATAATATTTGAATAAATTATTTTTTCGGTCGTTTTCCAAACTAGGTCCTATACGACTTTTTCGACAAAATTAAGGAAGGAATGTTTTTTTAACTTATATGGTGGGTGTAGATATTTTCTGCCATTATAACATCTTCGAAGCTTCCCTCAAAATATTATAATAATATTTCCAAAAAATGTTTCCCTTTATAATTATGTGACTTTCAAATGGTTTTAAAATAGAAAGATGTATTTCTTTCAAAAAGTTTTCATTTCATCTCTGTCAACATCCTTTTATGGACTTAAAGCTTGTTTGAAGTTGATTTATTATGATAAAAATATTATATAATTTATTGAAGGTTTTGTGATATGTTTGACTGTGGATATGTTATTTTTATACCATTCATGATTTATGTATAAAGTATTGACATTTCGTATGATTTGTTTAAAATGAATGTTTTTTTATGTTCAAGAATTTTCGTATGAGGAATCCATTGGACTTAGTAAGTGGTGGGTGGAGCCAACTATAGATCCTCGATGCACCAGTAGGTCTCATGAGACAAACTAGTGTCTTTGCACAAGGCATTGAAAAAATCTTATTTTTCGTATTGGCCCGAGGCCTTGACTATGTGTTATGATGTCTGGTATTACACATTACATCATTATGAAATTTGATATTGATATTACATGTGATTATTTTACTAGTATAAAATCTATATGAATATGTAAATGGAATTATTAGATTTATCATTTTCATATTATACTGATGTTTATATTTCAAAGGCTTTTGCTTTATTCTTATACAATTCCTTAAATGTTTATGATTATTTATGAAATTTTATACAATATTGTTCTCCTTACAGATCACCTGATCACAGCCCTTTCTATGTTTTATTTTTCCCATTATGTGAAAAATTATATTATGACTGACCCACAAAGATAGTCTAAGGGATATGATTTTGTTCAAAGGAGACAATGTTGTTGTTGTTTTTCATTTTATAATGTAATGTAAAACTTATGTATGTATCCTATACTTCCAAGGCTAATATATTAATCGGTCTCTCATGATTTGATTCCTAGTGGTCATGCCAATATTATGTAATAATTCACCTACTCTGGGTAACTGGGGTTGAGGTGTTACAATAGAATAATTGAAACTATCTCAAAAACATGCATCAGGTAATTCCTCCCATGTGGCCAAAGCTATCGAGAATCATATGCTAGAACTCTATCTCCCTACATAAGAACTACCCCTATCCTGAAAAAATATGCTTCATAGTATACATTGAAACTCCTATATGGATTTGAAAAAATCAGTGTCGGGGATGAAGTCAATCTTCCTCTTAGCTCCTGAAAAGGTAAATTGCAGGAATCTGACCATACAAAATTCTCACCCTTCTCTGTCATGATTGTAAGTGGCTCTTATAGGCATGAGAAGTCATGTATGAAACTCCTGTAGTAATTGGATAGCCCTGAGAAACTATTTACCTCAAATATGTTCTTGGGACACTCCAAAGAACCTACAAATTTCACCTTATTTGGGTTAATTGCCACTCCTATCTCTGAGATAATGTGACAATGGATGTGAATCTAATCCATCCAGAAGTGTAACTTTTTGATCTTAGAATATAATTGATGTTATCTCAGTGTATCCAATATGATATCAAGATGTTTGGAATAGTCCTATTGATTGTGAGAATACACTAAGGTATCATCCAAGAAAAACACTAAAAACAAATCTAGATAAGGATGGGAAAATCAGTTCCTCATTTCCATGAAGAACATTGGTGTGTTCCTGAGACCGAAAGATATAACCAAATACTAATAAAGACCATACATGCATAAAAGGTTATTTGAAGTATGTTTGATGGTCTAACACATGCCTGATGATAACTGGATGTCAAATCAATTATCAAGAAAACCTGATATCCTTGGATCTATTCAATGAGATCATTGATTCATGAAAGAGGATACCAATTCTTAATTTAAAATTGGTTCAATTTATATTAATCCATTCATAGACATAGGGTTCCATCAACATTATTCCCAAAAAGGACTGGTGAACCTCATGGAGAAGTACTAGGTTGGATAAACACCTTTTTCTTTAAATCCTCTAGCATCCTCCTGAGATCATGCATCTTAGTAGTATTCATCATGTAAGGAGGAATGGATACTGGTGCAGCTCCTAGTAGTTGTTCAAACAATAACTCTTCCTAAATCACTAGAGATAATCCTAAAATGAAATACAAAAACAAATCCCTAAATGGATTAACCACTGGAGGGAAATATTCCTTACATGTTCCCTGATCATCTAGATATTAACTCATAATATTGGTTGTCATCTCACCCAACCCACAGTACTCAGGTCCATCTCAGACTTCTTGGGCATACCATTCACCCTTGTGAATAAAATCTATATACTATGTTAATGTAATGGTCACACTATGGTGATAGTAGTCAATAAAATTATGAAAGTAAATAAACCTATATATCTCGACAATGATGTCAAAACCTATCATCCCGAGGAAAAAGAGGTCTCATATGATGTGACGCCCACCAATCTCAAGGGGGAACTCCATAAACTAACGTAAATCCACTATTATAGTCCCTAGTGGAGTGTAAATTGTCGTAACACCATCAAAAATTATGAACACTGAGCCCATGTCTCTCCACAATGATCGGAAATATGAATCTATGAGAATCCCCTATATCAAAAACTGCAGATGCTAAATTAGATGCTATTAGAATAGTACCCCTTATAATAGAAGGTTTTGGATCCTTCTAATCAAGTGTCTATTTAACTAAGTATATATAGCATGAACCATGTCCCTATGATACTTTCTAGCTACCCTAAGTAGATCCTCTATGTAGTTGTTATAAAATCAGGGTATGACTACCATAACTATGACTACATCTCGGCCTGATCAGCCCACTATACTCCACCTCCCTACCTGAAGAGAAGTTTCTAAACCCAATCTTAAATGTGGAGTCGGTGCAGACCCTCTCTCACTGGCTAGTGATGGAAATGTTCTGCAGATGAATTTTATATTTCCCATCATTCTATAATATCGACACTCAAATAGGTCCCTCATACACTTTGTCCTTGTATGTCATGGCCTACTGCACTGGTATCACCTCAACTGAATACCTAAGTAAGTTATATTCCTACTAATATCACCATGTGAAAGCTCCAAATGATTCTTCCTACTACTGTTCGATTTCATACACGATCTAGATGCTAAAACACCATGGAACGCACCCCCAGCCTCTCCCAGGTTATGCTTTGTGATGAGAACCAGATTAACTATTGTATAAATGGTAGTCATCTAAGAGACATTCACATGACATTGGAAGTCATATTTGAGACCATAATCAAAAAATCTGGATTTAGATAACTCATCACCTATTAGAATAGGTGAAAAGCACTAAATCCTGGTAAAACATGCCAAATATTCTATAACTGATAATGAGCCTTCCTCTAGGAACATGAACTTTTGGTCTCTATAAGCCCTCAACATCATGTGATATAGATAATTATATAATTATATATTAAAATACTTCCATGCAATATCTTGAATATGATTCATCTAAGTTATGAAATCCAACCATCTCTTGGTGGAATTACACAGCATATACGTAGCGAGGTTTACCCTCCTCTTAGGAGGCTTCTCTAGATGCTCAAATAATAACAAAATGGCATCTATCCATGAATTTATAGCCTATGGTCCACCATCCCATAAAATTTATTTAGATTATATGGTTATAACTTAAACAACAACCTTTCCATGGTTGGGTTAGGTCATGGTATTCCTTTAATGGTATTCATGAATCACATAAAGTCCTCATGGAATAGTGCCTCAGAACCTATGTCTAGTACAACTACTGGTTCCTCCACTAGCACTACTATTGGATCCCATGGTATCCCATGGCCCACCACATTTAACGTATGGTTATTTCCACCCTCCTTGTGTAATACTAGAGGACTTCATGGAGGAAAACCTCTAAAATTCCAAACACATGCTTCAATTCAAGATTATTTTCAATGTTCATTGTTCTAAAGTGAAAAAATTTAATCAAGACAACTACAAGACTCCCTAAATAATAACGCTCCCCTATACTATCTCTATGAGTCAGGTATGGAAATCATATTGATCAGACTCAAGAAAGATAAACTACCTGCATCCCACTTCAATAGTTCGGTCTGGGTAATGTTCTATGCTATAATAAATTCAGTTTCCATTTTATTCCCACATTAATTTCCAATTTAATTTATTTCACATTTATATTAAATTTCATTTTTAAAATGTTGAACCAGTGGATCAACAAATGTCGATCCATAAGGGCCCATACACATCAAGAATCAAAATATCTTCCCATAACCCATTGTTCCTAGAACTGATACCTATATCTGATACCACTTTGTAACATCATGGACCAAACTTCCACTCAATAGTGCCCCAATCTTGTTTGGCCACAAGGACTCATGTTCATCTCCCCAAATTCAAGAGGCCTCAGAAAGTAGTAAGGGCCTAGGTGTGTCCATGGGGGAAATATTCCCTCATCACTATAGTGTAGCACAATAGAAATACAATCAAAGATATGCAGTGAATGCAGTAAATAAATCAGACAATAGAATATTTCAAAGAAATATATAAATAAAAATACCAGAAGAAATATAATATATTGATCATTATGATACATGTCTCTGAAAATTATCCAAAACTAGTACACATTAGTACAATAAAATACATGTATAGAAGATAAAAAAATAAAAAAACTGTCTGATCTAGTATCATGACCCTCTGATTAGTTCCTTTCTCCCTTGCTCCTATGTATAGATCAAGAACCAATAGTAGGGCGCTTAACATTTTACAAACCTACAATCTTATAGTATTTTTGGGCATCCAAGGCGGCCTAAATTGGGTGTGAGAAAAAATCCGAGTATCAAACCACCCAAGCATTAATTCCATCCTATATTTGAATATATATAACAACAATAATGTGGAGAATGTAATATAATATTGAAGAAGTTAAAAAATAAAAAATATTTTAAGGTTTAGGATCTCATTGTTAACCATGTATTTTCTTTAATTTCATTTAGAAATTGAGTATTTGAATTAATAGTCATACATGTGTAACATATATAATTCATTTAGTAGTATAATCTGATTTAATTATCCAGTCTTAGGACCTAGTATGTAGCCCAACATTCTCCATGTGGATAAGTAAACAAAGGATTCCTAAACAAGCCATCCATATGGTGTAAGATAAGACTGAATACATGCATGTTCTTTATCGTGGATGATGTTTCATATAACTCATTATATTATTTATTAATTTAGGAACTTGTGCCCCTCCTTGGAATTCATAATTTGGAATCTAGGTATCACTATAGGTATAATATAAACCAACACCCTATGAGAACATCCATGGAGATCCCCATAAGAAACCGAGAATCACCCTTGGTGTGGTATAACATCACTACCATTTGAGTCTGTCATTGGTGGTACACTAAGGGAGTCCATGTTTTACCCATGGAATATATGATCAAATTCCATCTGAGTCAATACTTGTTTATTGATATGGAATTAAAAGTATCACTCGACATATAATAGTCAACACCAATGAGTCCATCCATGGTAGTACAAGTATCACTCAGGTTTTTGAAAAACAACCCCTATGAGTCTATCTTTAGAATTCCATAAATAGATTCCATGTGTCACTCAAGCATAGATAATGTGGAAACCAATTGATTCCATCCAGAGAATTCTTCATTGAATCCATGTGTCACCCAATGAATATTCAAAATCATTTAATAACAGTTAATAAATATAATTTAATAAATTCCATTTAACTATTTCAAGGCCAAAACTAAGAAAAATTCATTTACACATCACCTAAAATGATGGATTAAGGCACGGTCTAATCATATAAGGCCTAGAATTTAATTCTACTCACATGGGAATTTCATTAAAACAAGAATCCCATCCTTAAACAAGCGGTTACAAGGAAAGGGCCAAGGGTCATGGTAATTTCATCCCTTCCAATTAATTTAGTCATCTTCCACTTCAAATTTAGAATAAATTTACATTTTAATTAGATTTTCAATTCACATTTCACATGCTAAAGAAAGGGGAAAAAGATAACACCCTAAGGCATCCAATTACAAAAGCCTCCCATGGTGGTCTAATTCATTATCAACACTCCCATGGGGAGGTTCTAAACCAAGGCCCATAACCTATAAACATTCATTGATAGGCCTATTTAATTTCATGGTCTATTCCTATCAATTTAAATTATGTACTTATATTCATTTTAAGGTGGTACTATGAGAATTGGGTATGAGGAACTATGATATATATAAACAATATAATTTTATACAAAATCCATGAGAACACCTATCATAGGTCTGTAGAGGATAGATCATCTAGAATCAACTCCTAATTCAAGATAGACTAGGAGAAAATCAAGCAATAGAGGAAGAACCTGGAAATAGGGAAAATTATCTTGTAGCTAAATAGAGTACTAATACCAAATAAAATCAAGAACATCTAAAAATGAATTAATAACTCACCAATGAGGATCCAACGAGATTTATGACCCTCAATTCCAGTGTCAGAGAGATTCAATCTCTCGATTCAATGAAAATTCATCCAGAGGATCTCTCAAAAGGGTGGGGTTCTCCAACATATGATTAATGAGATAATTTCAGTTTAAGTTGATTTAAATTGGGATATATAGAAAATTCACACAAAACATTAGGTCACACGATTTGGCCACATGGTTGGACAAACCATGTTACAATCATGCATCTTCTACTATACAATAGGGAACCCCACATAGTTTTCATGAATAATTTTCCAAACCATTTGAAAACAATGTGTTTGGGCTCTATTAAAATTTTTGAAATTCTTGCAATGGTGTGTTACCCAAGTCACACAATTTTTCTAATTGTTCGGCCTATAAGAATCCTCTTTCCTGCCTCACATGTTTTCTACTAACTATGTGCCATACCATTTTAAACCCAAAATCAAGGTTCGAAGCTCTAAACCAGCCAAAGACACCCTTGAAACCTCCACAACCTCAATAAGTAAATGTGCATAAATTTGAATACCATTGATGGAGAAATGGGCATGGTATTCACTACACAATGGCATTGGCTTAGAAAATCGGTGCGATTTCGGCAGCATAATGGCATGACATAAGAATTTATAAAAACGGTTGATGAGAGATAAAGGGGTTACTCATCATATTTAAATGTAATGGACAGTAAGGAGGTCATATAAATACATTTCCCAAAAATTTTAATGGAATTTAGATTCATGATACAAAAGTATTTCTTGAATGTAATTGAGTAGAGAGAAGTTCCTTTCAGAATTTCGGCGTAGTAACGGGTGTACATTGGAGGAATTTAATGAGAGAGAATGGGGTCTCCCATTATTCAAACATGAAGAGGGAAGTATGAGGGTGGTGAAAAACCATACCTCAACATTCATAATTTAAATTAAAAGGGAAAAACAACTTAATGAAAATTGGACAAAAATGAGAAAGGAAGAAAAAAACCCTTACTTGGACTTCCAAAGGCTAGAGAGAGGCTTGTGAGAGGCTTCTTGGGAGCTTGGGGAACCTTAGGTGGATTTTTGAGAAAGTAGGGCAGAGGTTGGATGAACTCAAAAGTCTTTGAGTGAGGAGGAAGTGGGAGCTTGGGTGGGTTTATATAGGAAAGGTGAGGGAATTGTTTATTATTTAGGTTTGGGACCCCTTATATTAAATTAATCCAAACCACAAACCATCCCATGGTTTTTGCCCATGATTTTTGGAAAAGGGAATAGGAAAAAAATATTTTATAAGGCCAAATTCCGAACTTCTTAAAATAATAGAGTTGCTTATGTAGAGGTGAGTCATACTCCCATGAAAAACAATTTAAAAAGACAAGGTGTTTAATAAGTCTTGAGGAGTCCATTAATGCTTTGAGAAGTAATTCAAACAAACCCAAAATCACATTATTTTAATGGTAAAACATATATTTTACGAACATAAAGATTATAGTATTTTATTACATCACTATTGGGTCATTATGATGTCATAAAACACATTATATATTTAAACGCTATTTAATTTTTACCCAAAAATTTGACTATCTTAGAAAATTATGAAAAAATCACTGTTGGATAATTTCGAAGTCTTGATTCCAGAAATAACATTTATTTTAGCTAAATAATTTTCTAAATATGTTAATTTTCACTTTTATAATAAAAACCGGCATTTATCGAAAATTCACGGGTTTTGACAGAAATGGATTTCAAACCTTAACAAAAATTATAATTGCATTCATAAAATTATAAGATCATTTATATTTAATAAAAATTAATTTAATAATAAAAATATTATTTTATTAAAATATTATTTATTTCAAAAATCCCATAATTTAATAAAATAGAATTATTAATTAAATAATAACTAAAAACACTATTTGTACTATAAAAACTATTTACAATGTATCAAAAATGACAAGGAGGTATATTCATTATTATATACAAAAATAATATACATGAACATAGTACTAGCGATTTGTTACATAAGCCCTTAAAATAGCCGCATAAGACCTAAGGGTAAGGTGTGCGATGGTGACAGACTCTTGGGGTGGCTCGGATAACATCGCTCGAGTGGTAATCTCTATCAACTTCCACTTTTCCCATAGACGGTCTCGTTCGAGCTTGAAATGATGAAGATCAGCTTGGTCTTGGTCATGAGCAATGCCCAAGGACACCACCTCTTTTCCAAGCTCTGACAAATGGGCTTCGTATGGCGTAATTCTACTGGATGAGGCCATTTCTTCTTTTGTCTAAGTTAATTTGATTTGTTAAATCCCTATATTTATACTAATCATGTGATCACTATTCAATGGCTATATTAGCAATGGTCAAAATTCTTAACATAAAACCAAAGAAGTTGACATTTTATATAAACATACAGAGACATTTAATTAGATCAAGAGGGATTTCCATTAATGAAACTTTGGGTCGTTACATTATGTGAATCCATATCTTCGTATTTATTTAAAATCTAATTGAAAATAGAGGATAGTATGAAACATTGGACATAAATAGTTTCAAATACATTCTAAAAATAGAGAGACACTTCTTCCTCATTATCCTCTTTGGAAACGAACTCATGAAGTGGGTCTTCTAGCATGTATAATTTCAATTCATGGCATAGTATAACATGAAAGCATTAGTATCCTTCCTAGAAATTTATGCCAATGAGAAGTTTAGCCTTCTCTATTATGGTTCATAGTGATATTATCGATGTCGCTTGATATTCCATTTTCTATAAATTAAGATCATGTAATTAGTACTTGTTTTGATTACAAAAACATATCAATAAATTTAAAATTAGTAAAATTCTTATTAATCTCTCACTATTTTTGGAAACCCAATAGCTCACACCATCATTTTTTATAATATTTTGTTGCTCAGATATTCTAGTGGCATGGATCTATATTCCCCTTCTCATAACACGTACTTGGTCTTGGTAAGCTATTTGAATGGTTTTAGGTAGTCATAACTTGTCAAATGCATTAATTCATAGTTCCATGATCCATTGAGTGGACCCCCCAATCCTAAAATTATATTTTAAATATTTCCTCAACACTTTCCCCTCATATAGACAATGTATTACTTGGGAATTCATCAATTGATGTAAACCAAGTTAATTTAACCCAAAACTTCAAGCTAATAGTTCAATGATGATTGAAATCACCCTAGCTTGGGTTGGTCAAACACTTTGAACTATGAGGATGTTTCCAAAATAAGTAGTGGAAGGATAATCTATCATAAAATTTTATTTGAGGTGTTCTTATGCTTATGAATTCCCATTTTATCTTTTCACATGCCTTGTTAATATTAAGTGGATTTTACATAGGTTATTAATGATTTTTTATAAAACATTTGTACATAATATAGTTATATTAATTCCACTTTTAATTATTTTTATTTCATTTATTCAGTGATTTTACATCATTCACAAGCATAAATAGTTTAACCATAAAAATGAAATAAATTTAACATAAGTGGCATGATCATAAGATTCTATAATGGTTATTTTATCTATAGGATGATAAACTAACCCTATACCCAAGGGGAAAACACCTTGAACCATAACTTGGTTTATGTTGCAGCATCCCACCTTAGCTCCTATATATCTCCTTGATTATTTTCTCCTCAAATCCTCAACCAAGACTACCTCCTCTATACTAGGAGATCCATCCTTACAAAATATTTTACTCAAATGCATGTGATGGGATCCAATGTATTGGATAAAAGGGGTTTACAAAAAAGAAACCATAGGCATGTAGTCCCTTACATAATAACGGGAGGGGATGACTCATAGGCCATCAATAATAATTTAAAAAATAATAAAAATAAACCAATCACATACAAAGTTCTGATATAATCTCATGATCATCTATATGGCATGAAACACGTATACATTTTCAATATTGTTATCAATTACTTTGATGCATTCTTCTATTAAGATAATTTTCCAAAAATTAATCCAATTAATTATATTTATCTTAATTAAATCCAAGAATCCTTAGCCCACCAAAATCTATAATTTTAATGAAAATTAATTTCATTTCAAATTAATTAATTACACAAGTTTTTGTAAAGGAATCTTCATGTGGTTATCCAAAATTTTAACATAGAATAGATTTAATAAATAATTATAAATCCTATTAAATGCAATGTAATTTTTCAAATAAATTAAACCCAAAAAAATATGAATAGTTTTGGTTAAACATTTAATTTTTTTCTAGGAAAAATTATACACATTATCTACACATATTGTCAAAAAAAGAACATGGCATGTAGTGTCTTATGCTCGTGTCCACAGAACACACCATGGGTCTGGCTATGTTTCCTCCCATGGAATAATTTGAACTACATGTCCAACATACATAGCATATACCTTCATATGCCCATGAATGAAGCACATGCCTTAGGATTGGGCCTATTTTCTACCTATGGACAAGCTCAAGGTACATGATGTGTATAGTGAATACATGTTGTGCGGCCTTAGAGTGACATGAATCATTAGTCCCCAAGTTATGTATCTGATAAATGGGTCATAGGGACACCATGTGTTCTCATATATGATATGAAAGAGATTGTACATCATGTACAGTGGTTACACATCATTTAGTTCTTCAATCTATGTTCCAATTTTTCCAGATCTATAAGTTGATCCATTTTTATTAGATTTTAGATCTGACTACCTCAGTTCTATCAAAATTTATTTCTTAATACATAAAAAAAATAAAACTACATGGAATGTATGTAATAATTACACAATACGTACTCTTTTTTTCATGTAGAGCCTATAGAACCCCCATATTGTATGAATAAAAGGCTTATTCATTTTTAATAATTAACTGATTACAAGTTATGTTATCAAGAATGAAGAAAAGGAATATATGATGATGTTTTGATATTAAAATTAATATATAAAGGTAAAATAAAATGAAAACATGTTCAACCAATCAATGAATAATAAATAATTATAAATTAAACATGTGACTACTCTAATACCACTTGTAGGTTCCTGGTGCAGTGCAAATGTTTGTTGATTGTATGAAAAACTCAAATTTTAGTCTTAATTTACATGTAATTGTGGTTTCACATGATCACAACATCTTTTCCAATGAGAACCATAGATTACATGACAAGATTAAAAAACCATAACTAGAAGAGGAGGATCTTCACATGTAATTTATAATTAATATATGAGTGGATATAAAATTTCCTCAACCTGTAATTCAGATTTCATTGATGATCTAATTAACTATATTTCATAAAAACATAATTTCACTATAGTACCCTAGTGTATAATCTATATATAATTGATCCATATATGCACCAAAATCTTTAAACATCACCATAGAACCATCAGGTACTTGGATAGCCAATCTTGATTGCTTGCGTTGTTATTTGTTGATTGTAGCAGTATTCTTCTTAAAGGAAGAACTATTGATGTTATCTTGAAATATTGAGAGGGTAGGAAAAGATAATTCAATATAGATATTTTGAAAGTCTCTCTCTATCTATTTTTTATACCAAAATTGATTTGGGATATGTTTGTAATTAGATATTTATTAGGGTAGGTTTAGGGTTGAAAATCACACACAGGCCCCTAACCATATTTAATATTTTTATTTGACACAATTTCCATAAATAATAATAATATTATTATTATTATATTTACCTGTGAAATTAATTAATAATATTAATAAATATCATTTATACCATTTCGAATTAGACCATTAAGATTAGTTAACTTTCCCTCATTAACATTTGTGGATCCTTAAATAATGACTATTTAATAAATAAATGTCACTTTATTATTTGACAATAAATATAATAAATATTATATTCCCCAAACATATAAATAAATATTTCTTATTATTTGTATTTAAGTCACTTATTCTTTCAAATAAATTGTGATAAAATTATGGAGATCAACCAAACTGAATAAATCTCATTTATTTTAATCTTTTTAAATCCAGTAATTGAATTTAACTAAGATTGTGGAAACACTAAGTGTGTGGCCCTATAGGCATCTTTCTCAGAGGAAATGGGCATGACCACATATATTCCAAGGTTAGTGAAGTGCAATATCTCTAGGATCCCAAAGAGAAAAAATTAATTTTTCATTGACATCCAACCTCTTATGAATGCTTAGCGTGTAATATAATCCCTTTTTCATGATATGTCTAATTAAGTAGGTTGCATGTTAGTGTCATCAAACTAAATGATTGATGTCCCTTCTTAGAATTTCTAGAAATGAACTCATCCATCAAACACCATGGACATGGACTTATCCAGGAAGTTCCATTCCCATCAAATAAAATAAGATATCAACTTACACTAAGGGAAAGAAAGAATAAATTCTTTCTTGCATTATCCATTAATTCAATATCACTCGCGACGCACCCAATGTATCCTACATCACCACGAGCATATGTTTTCATGGTTTTTATCAGTACATCAAAGTACATGAGTAATGATATACATTAATGATGATATTAGAGTCTAATGATCAATACACATGTATGTATAAAGGAATATCCAATAACACATGGAAATATGGATTTCCTATTAATGGGTTGGTTCTCATAACCTCTTATCTTGGATATTACCAATGGAAAACACCATGAGAAGGTGTCTTAGTGCCTTATGATCCACCTACCCCTAATAGCCTATTTCATATATGTCCTATAAGACATTATCATCCATTCATAGAGAAAGGTTAAATAATAATGTTGTGGAACCTTTAGGTTCTAATCATATTAGGGAACTACTATGACCTTTATGTGTAACATATATTCTTAGGACATTATCACATACAATATTCATGAAAAGGAACAATCATGATGTGATAATAAACTTCATTAAACATGTAATAATGTACTAATAAAGCTGGTTCTAGGGAACCAAATCCAACACTACTAAGTTATAGATCTCAACAAGCATACAAGCATCAAAGTTCATTAATTAATTAAACAATCGTTAATTAATTATTATTATTTCATATTCATTTCCATGATTAATGATTTAATATTTTAATCCAAGTGAAATGACACTATAATTATTCTATTTATATTCTCATGTATGTCATCATCGACTTACCACTATGAAACAACCTCATTATTTTATTAATTCTACTTATCATTTCATTATTCATTCAAGAAATCTAAGACTCATCCCAAGATACCAAATTAAATATGAACATTTTGTATATAGATCTAAACTGTATCATTTAATTTGAATCCAAAATAAATAACATCTAGCATTTATCCAATAAAAAAGAATAAATAAATAAGTATATCGATGAGATTGTCTCACACTAAACTCAATCTGACCACCCTGATGTCATTCCCACACCATTTCATATAGTAAAAATATTGTATTCCATCACTAGCATTGACCATCACTACAACCTTTGTCTCCCAACCCATTTCTTATCATGGTTATTAACCATATCAAGGTTAAGAATCAAAAAACAATAAATTCAAAGTTATAATTATTCTTTAGTATATATACATATTCAATGTATTTCCTAAACATAGTAAAAAGGAAACTCAAGTCATGACATCAAGGAATTTAAGCCTCTCATAATAAATATGGACTTATCAAGCCACAAATAAAATTTTATTTATAAAAAATGTATTTTTAATTCCTTCTTTAATTAACTAGTTTATTATGAATATGCTTTTCATTTCAAACAACCTATAAGAAGAAGATAATAAGAGTTAAAAAACATAAAGATGGTTTACATAGAAATTATATTATTCTTTAAAATTATACAAAGAACACTAAACAAATTTAGGAGGCCACTTCCAAATTTCATTTAACTTTACCATATTTACATTTTTTATCCATTTTAATAAATTAATTGTGCTAAAAATAACAATTATAATACTGAAAAATAGATAGCACACTATTTTGTAAAAAACTAATAAGAGGTGGCATAATGAATTCATAAGTAAAATGTTATCAAAAAACCCTATCCATTTATCTAACCCCATGTTCTTACCCATATTTACTCTATATATATAAGTGGTCATTTTAGTATAGGTAGGGTTTGAATCCACAAATACCTAAGTAGTGTCCTTGAGATACTCATCGTTGTTGGGGGCTATAGCTATGTATTGGTAAAATATTTGGATTTAGTGGATTTTAAGAGAAAATTAATTGATTTATATAAATGAATAAAAATATATATTTGGATTAAATAAATAAAGAAAGATGATTCAATACTAGGTTGTATCTAGGGTAATATTAGATGTATTTTTTTAATAGAAAATTATAACTCATTAATTCAAGAAGTGTATAATCAATGAGATAAGTTCCCTCACACCATTCACTGAATTAATTCCAACACAATTTCAAGGATAATCACCAATTCACTTAAAATTTAACTCTCATGATAACTCCAAGGAATTAGATTATACTTTCACACAAAAACTTTATTCGTTAAAATCTGTGAAGATAAATAAGAAAATAACACATTTAATAGAGCACAAAAAACAATTAAATGATTATATATTTAAAGAACATGAAATAACATCTAATACATCCCCATGTAACCCCCTAGGAGAAATCCATAAATTGGTTATACTTCTATTTATTTCAATATTTCTATGTAAAATGGAAGTCATCTTAAAGATACTGGATTGAAGTGAAAATCATTAAATAACAAATACTTCATCATTGTGAAAATAATTTCACACTTAATTTTGGGAATAAATTCACACCTTGAAGAAATAGTATCAATGTTTTATGAAAAAAGATATAAAAATTGAAGTTCAATAATGACTTTTATTAAGAATATAGTGTGACTAAAATAGAATTCTTGAGAAAAAGAAACTTGTGATTACAATATAACAGTGTAACATTACAATTGAAAGAACAAAACTTTTTTTAAAATAATTCACCCCCACCACATTAAATAAGAATTTTAAGAGTCTATTTTTGATCCGGCATAATTTAATTTCATCCCAATTAATTATAATAGTAAAAATGGGTGGAAATAAAATGAATGTATTCTTTTCAACTTTGACCATAAAAAACTGACCAGATTCATCCCCTTGATTGATGTGAAAATTTTACTTTCAAGAAAACATATTTTGGAATGTTATAATAAGATAAAAAAAATTATGTCCTCTAATATATGTTTAAATTTTAATAAAATTGGATCATCCATTATGATTTTATGATAAAATGGTGGCTAACATTATGGGCCTTGAAATCTAGCCCACAAATTAAAAATCAAATTGGTATGCCTGGATCAACTTGAAAAATTGTGAATTTTATTTTTCCATAATTTAATTAAATGTTACTCATAGTTTCATATATATATAGTTTAACTTTTATTTAAATTTATCTTCAATTATGGGATCTAAATCCACATAATGTGTTGAAGGTTCAATTTTATTTGCCTATAAATTTATGCATCCATGGTCAAAAATGTTCATCTTCCTTTATAATTATTCCATTAATCATAAAATATAAACTTTTCCACAAATATTTATCAATAATAACCTTAAATGAAAAATTAAAATAAGGAAAATAATGTATTCCATATATTGATGATTAATTGGTCCCAATTTGATACACATTAAACATAAATTGCACATATAATGAAAAATAAAGTTAAAAATGTAAAATAAATTAAAAATGGTGTTTGTAAACATTAAATCACATGCATATTAAAACATAAATAATTAATATTATCCTATTTCGGTGGATAATTCCACCCCTAAACATGAGTTTTTCTACTCCTAAGAAAAAATTATCTCAAAAATATGAAAATTGAATTCACTTTTTCTGAAACATTTTAACATACAATATTCACCAAAATACTTTATAAAAACAGTCAGGAAACCTATAAAAATAATTTGACACAATCATATTTCACAATCATATCTCAATCACAAACCCATTACTTCATTCATATTAATTGTCTCATTTCAACCAATTTCAATTAAGCATGATGATGTGGTGTGCATCGCAATATACATGGGGTTTATTTTTTTCAAGGTAAAAATGGAAGATCTAGGTGGGAATCACATTCAAACTTATGATGAGCATAATTTTTTTCCTTTTTTCCTTTTTTTCCTTTTTTCCATTTTTTTCATTTCTATTTGAACCACAATTGAGATGAAAACCCAACTTTGGGAAATACAACAATGGATTATTGATCCCTAAGATACAAATGCCACAATGTTTTTCAATTATATTCTCTATAATAGTTATATGAATCTTAACTCTAGGAAACAAAACTATAGAGTCTGTATCCTCAAGTGTCGGAGGCCACAAATTTGGAAAAAACATTTCCCTATGTGGTCATTTTTTTCATTTTTTTAGATACTCAAATTATACCTAAAGTGACGCCAAACCCTATCTCATTATGAAACGGACTAAAAAACTAAAATTCACACCCCATAATGCAAATTCCATGTATTGTGGAACTTTTATTATATAGATGGAAATGTTAGCAGTAAAAAATCACATTATAGAATCACACTTTCCAAAAACTATTCTCATGAACTTAAACTTGCATTAAAATCAGAATCAAAGATTTAAAGATTATTTTATATTTAGTTACAAATTTTTCAAATTTTATTATCATTTTCTTATTTACCATTTATGTAAACATATTTTTTCACCGTGGATGCACACACACACACAAAAATTGACGCATGAAAATATTATTATCTTTATTTATTTTCACCACCTCTCTAACTTAGAATAACATTGTCCCTAAAGTTTAAAAAATAAAAAGGGCAATAAGTGGATGATAGGAGTTCCAAGATTTATATTTGAAATAAAAATATGGAAAATTTTCACATGGTATCTTGATGAATAAGTAAATTTTAAAACCAATTGATCTTTTGACCTCTATGTCACTTTTAGATTCCTCATTAATGGTGGAATACTATTTTGGAACTCTTGGAAGAAATGTGATTTGAATAAAAATAAATCAACCTTAGTATTACCTAAATCATATTGACAAGAAATATTAGAGAACCATGAAAACCGCATGGGGTTCCCTAAACTATAGAATAATCAAAAACCAAAAGAAAAAATATTAAAAAACTTTACGTTTCCTACCTAAAATCTCTTAGATTAATGTAATTATCTAGAAATGGACCCCCCCCCCAACTTATTGAATAAAATAATTAAAAATATTAAGGATTATATTATTCAAAAATTTAAATATATTGTAACTGAGTCCCCATTGGTTTTTTTGGGAAGGTTTTTAAAATTTATTCAAGAACAATCATATAGGTCCTGGTGAATAGGATAATCCCATGAATATCAAAAAGGGTCCATCTAATTGCTTTATATATCATTCTTAATAAATCATGGATAATTTTATAATTATTATACTTTAGAGAGGATAAAGTTAAAACTAGAAGGTTTTTTTTATCCCATATGAAGGAATACTTGGGAGAGTAAGTAAATATATTTAATTCAATCTTGGTCTAGATTACACTTTTAGACATAGTTTGGGACTTTAAATTGAACTAAGTTTCGTTTTCCATGTTTTTAGATTGAATTAGATCCTTTAGAGTAGATTATTTAGTCACCAAATTGGATATATGAGTGTCAAAGATGGGTATGGACTTGAATTTTGTAATTTATCCAAATGTTCCATTTAGTGGTGATCCTAAAAAATAATTATTAGGTCCATCTAAAATACATTCAAAACACGGATACAATTTTCCCTCATGTGAATAAAAAATATTGATTTCCTCATGATGTAGACATCCAACAATAATTCTTTGATCATCTATAAATCCATTTAAAACACTACCTATCAAATTCACATCATTATATTTCTTTGATTTATCATATTCTAAAGTTGGTTCTTCAATATTTTCCTTTTATTTGGAAACCTTTGATGGTTTTGGAATTGTTTATTTGGATTTTTCATTATTTTTCCCACTCTTGTAAATATTTACATCTTAGAGTTTTTCATGTGAAGCTTTTTTCTAACAAGATTCCTCTATTTATGAGGATGAGGGAATAATATTAGTGGGAATGGGTTTCATAACCCTTTCAATTCATTGTAGTTATAATCTTAATAATGAAACATAAAATTTCATTATTTACATTTATTGACACAAATTCACATGTAATAGTTGTGGATGATAATAGATAAGGGTTTGATCCAAGTGGTCTATTCGAGGAGGATAATTAAGTTTTTCAAATTTCATAGGAGGCTATTACTATTTTCCTTGTTATAATTAAATCTCATTATTGGTTGGATTATTTTTTGGTTAATATGAGTTCAAAAATTATTGTTGATTGGTTTTTTGATCATCCCACCAATAGAATCTTAGATATTCACCAAAAATCACACTTTTTGTGGGATATTCAAAGTAGGAATAGATTTACCATGTTTTAATTTGTTCAAAGATTTTTACCATAAGAGAAAAATAATGGCTGAGAACAGAGAAGTGCGTTAAGAAAATAGAAATCAGGTGAGAATAGAATGATAAGATATAAGGATACTTGGGTCCCTAGTAATAGTTCCAGGATTTGGTCTCACCCAAATTAATCATATAGGTATAATCAATCATTGTAGTATAGGTAGAGTTAGAATCTCTAGATACCAAAGAAGTACCCTTTATACACTCAATGTTGTTAGCGGTTTGGCTATTAAGTGGAAAAATATTTGAATTTAGTAGATTCCAAGAGAAAAATATTTAATTTAAATAAATTAAAAACAAAACACAAATATTAGGATTAAATCAATCAAGAAATACGAGTCTATCCTAGGTTGTCTCTAGGGTTAGATTGGACATATTTATTTTCTTAGAAAATTGAAATTCATTAATTCAATAAGTGTATAATCAATGTGATAAGTTCCCTTACATAATTCACCAATTAAATTCCTAAACATTTTCAAGGCTAATCACCAATGTAATTAGAGTATCACTTTTATTAAAACTCTAAGGAATTGAATTATACTATCACTCAAAATGTGTATTTTTTAAAATCAAAAAATACAAAGATAAAGTAAATCAATAAATGAAGCTATAAAATTAATAAAATGGTTATAAATTTAAATAACAATAAATATCATCTAATCCATCCCCATGGAACTCCCTAGGATCAACCCATAAAAGGGTTATTCTTCTATTGATGTGAATCTTTGAATAGAATGTGGATGTAAACTTAAAGAAGTAGTATTGAAGAAGTGAAAATAATGAAATAAAAAACAATCCACCATTTTGAAAAGAATTTAAAACTTTATTAGGTTAATATATTCAAAAATTGAAGAAATATTATCAATGTGTTATAAACTTTTATATAAAAATTAAAGTAGAAGGACTTGTGATTGAAAAATAATAGTGTAACATTACAATTTAAGGAAAAAATTAATTACATCAACACCACCACCTTAAATAGAGATTTTGGGAGTCTATTCCCTATCCCACACCATTTAATCTCATCTCAATTAATTAGGATGGTAAAATGTGGTTGGGAAAAAAACGAAAGTATACTTTTCAACTTTGACGACAAAAATTGGACCAAATTCATCCCCCTAATTGATGTTAAAATTAGACTTTGAAGAAGGAATATTTTTGAAAATTTCATAGAATAGAAAAATGTTCTTCCATATGTCCTATAATATATTTGAAATTTTCAATACAATTTAATAATATATTTGTATTTTATGATCAAAATGGTGGGATGACATTATTGGCCTTGAAATCTAGCCCAAATTTTAAACTTCAACTTGGACCACCTGAATAAATGTGAAAATTTCAGAAATTTATTTGGACATAGTAGAATTAAATGTCCCTTTTAATTTATTTTATCTATTGTTAAACTTTGAGATTTATTTGGATTTAAATGTGTGTTACATATCTATATAATATGCCTAAGGCTCAATCTTCTTTGTCCAGAAATATCTGCATACATATCCAAAAATGTCCATATTCCATTATGATTCTTCTATTATTACTAAAATAAAAAAAAATCCACACAAAGTGATCAATAATATCAAGAAATATCAAATTCAAATAATGATAATAGTTTATTCCCCATGCTGATGACAAATTGGGCTAAATTTGATACACTTTAAACGTGAATTGCACATATGGTGATAAATAAAGTTCAAATTGTAAAATGAATTAAAACTAAAATTTATGAACATTGAATAACATGAATATTAAAATATAAATAATTAATATTATCCTATTTTAGTGGATAATCACACCATAACATGAAACATAAATTATATATAACATGATATAATTCCCATTTCAATTTTATAATATATAACATGTGAACCAATTTTTATCATCAGCTGGTTAAAAAAACAACACATCATATGATATTACCCTACTGAAATTTTTCTATAAGATATTATCCTTTTACACTTACATATATAATTTATAAGGTATAATAAAAAGATAGTACTTTAAATTAAATCATGTGATTAATTCCAATAATTAAATTAAATAGTATAATGTTGTAATAATTATTCTCCTTCTATTTCAACTCATGAAATAATAATAGCAATAATAAGTTAACCATATTTTACTACATTTGATTTTATCTTTCTTATCTTCCTATATCATTTATTGATTATTGTTTAGTCAAAAAATTTCCTGTTATTACTAGATTATTAAATTTTTATGGATAATCACTACTATAACCCCCTCCTTCCAAAGATACTACAATAAGAGAAGAGAGATAATGATCCCCAAGTCCTGCCTCCGGTAGGCCCTGGGTTGGCGACTAGCACCATGGGTGTAAAAATATCATAAAAAGTGAGTCATTACCTTCTATAATATTATAATATTATGTGATAATATGATTCATCCACAAGAAACTCCATGAAATAATATTAAAAAACCAAAAATCATCCGAAAATGCATGTATAAATACAATAGATATAGATAAAAGTCTCCAAAGTAAAATATCCAAAAGTAAAGTTAATGTTGAAACACAAAAACTATCCAATGATCTGAACCTTTAATGTCCATAATAGTCCACATAATCATCCTAGAAACCTAAAAATCTCTTTATAAACATATGGTGGGCATACATGTATACTTAATAGAAAAACCAAAGTATCTCATATATGAAAGAAGCATACTGATGCACCCATGAGAAAATAATTGAACCAACAGCAACTAAATAGGTCAATTATACATCCCAACCTCACCAAGGAATGTTCACCATATAGCACAATCCAACCACTTTCCCCCTAATATTCCAATATCACAACCCAATTTTGTAAATAATATCACTAACATATCTTCTAAATAACATATACCACAACCCCACAGCACAGTCACATCACATCATGCTTGTAGACACTTGGGCCACCTCCCCAAAGCACGGTCGCATATCATCTTTCCCACAGATGCCTAAGAAATCACATCAAAACCAATACTATTACCATAGTAGTAGTATTTTGAACATGAATGACACCAACCTCTTGCACTCCTCCTACCATGAATGACCCCTTCCATAATCCTCCCCACAACACAGCCATATCACATCCTTCCTAAAGAAGCCTAGGACCCCACCCCACAACATGTTCATATCATATCTCACCCGAAAACACTTGGTCCATAACCTAGTTCACTAATAGACCTCTATCCATCAAAAAGTCTGAAAATATACTCACTTGGAAGAGAGAGAAGGGAAGATAGGGTATGCAACCATCCATCCTAATCACTAGGATGTTAGGAAAAATATCCTTAGGTGAAAATATGGGTGTCAGTCCATAGTTCTTGATGTTGGTTGGGTGAATATAGAAATAAAAAGGAATATACAAATATATACTCATATCCACACAAAAATCACAACCTATGGGTTCAAAAAAACACAAATCAACTCACAACATCCCCACTTTCACTGCCACCTATAAATTCATAACACCATACAAGCCACAAAACACATATCACACCAATAACCAATTCCATTATCCAGATCATTCGTTTTATTATTTACCAACAATCACACTAAACCAAAGAGAACAACATTTATTTTTTTCATTGTCCATTTCTCTCCCTTTAAAAAACCAATCCACAACCATTTCAATTATTATTAAACAATTATTCTATCACTACCCAGGATTCTAGCACAACGCAGCCACACATCACAACTAGATTATCATTCTCATCGAACTATCACCTCACCACCACAGATACACATCTAAACAATCTATCTCCTCATAGGACCAAAATAATGGCCAAAAAACAATCACCTCACCTACCCAAAAGCATTTCCAAACAAACTATCACCTCCCTACCCCAAAAGTACAACCAAACAAACCATCACCTCACCACCCCAAAAGTACAACCAAACAAACCATCACCTCACCACCCCAAAGGCATGGCCAAATAGACTATCATCTCACCACCCCTAAAGAATATTCAAAAAAACACATAAACTCACACTTCTTCACAAACACAAATAACCAACCCACAAGTTGGGCCACATATCAAAACACATCAAATACCATTTTATAGATTTAATAAATGGTATTTTATCAAATTTCAATCTATTTTTGGGGCATTATCACAAAAAATATAAATCCAGGGGAAACCTTTTAATTAATTAAATATAATTTGTTAGAAAATTTCTATTTTGGGGTGATATCACAACAACATGATATAAGGTTTCCATATCACAACAACTATAGTGTAAGAAAAGGATTCTAACAGCTATAATTTTTAGTGGGGAATTCATCACATACAATCACAATATCAGAAAAATTCGGAAGCTATAAAAGTATGTGAATCATTTCCCTTTCCCATTAAATTTCAATTTACCATTTAATTTATCTTGATTAGTCCCAAAATAACCACCACCCATATATAAAGAAAAGTAAAACCCTCCCACATGATGTGAAAAATTGAGAAACAATGGACTCCCTACCTCAAAGAATCATTCTAATCTCGCTGCACACTATAGGGAGAAGAAGAAACACCCACAACCCACAACTGCATGAAGAAAACTCAGATCAACCTACTCCCCATAAAAAGTGTTGTAAAATGAATCAAAACTCAAAACCCAAGCCAAAACCACACCATCATTATGGATCACTAGGAGAATAATGGAATAAAAACAACCAAGAAGATGATAAGGGATTACCACCAATCCCTAATAGGAATCTAATAGAACCAATGGATTAAATCAAGGGAGAAGAGGGATAGAAGATCTCCTCATGGAACCTAAATTTCTCCCAAAATGAGATATAGATATATAGTTGTGGGAGAATGAAAATAAATCATTCATAAGGGTTATAAAATAGCCTATATACCTCTTGTTTCAAATTGTTTATTCCATTCATGGCGTGAAATCCATGGGTTTCCCAAAAATTCCCAATTCCACCAAAATTCAAGTCACATTTACCTTAATTTAATTATACATTGTGAATTAATATCACAACATGAATTCATTTAATGGGTACCCCCTTAGTTTTATTCCATCCATGAAATTGGCCATCTACACAAGTCGTGAACCACTAATTCATGTTTTTTCCCATTTCAAGATAGAAATTTCTTGCAGCTACTCTGTTACACCTCCAACCACCACAGATCTTTCTCAATCCTCCTCCAAAACACCTCCAACACCCAAAACTGGAAAATTAATAGGCTAATAAGGTATGGTTTTTTATATTTGATACCTCTCAAATTATTCTCTCTCTTGAGATTCCAAAACCATTCCTATAATGAAAGGGTTCTGAACAACTACCTTATGAGATACCTCGTAAGGATATAATTACTCCTCCATGCTACCACCATCCACCCATGCCCACTGAAATTCCCATGAAAAAAACTACATATCCACAAACCACCTCCTCTCCTCTGAATGGCCCGATAGCCTTCTTTTTTATTTTATTATAGATAATCCCCCTTTTAAGGGTTGAAGGGGAACCTGTAAATTACCCGTAGGCCCAAGTCACAAGGCTCGACATGACCCAAAGGCCCAGAGGCATACCATGCCCATTACATGGCCTATAGGCCCAGCCCACTAGAACTACCCCTCCCCAACATCTTGTATCATTGATCGCCATAGCTCTCCACCTTGCATTGATGATCGCCTAGCATTACCCCATACAAAGATGCACGGTGCATAGTCCCGATGGAGGCTGCCATACCCTCTCATTCTTCTAATCTGGTTAGCTCTGCATCTAGTGGCTATTACACCTATTGCTCTGATCCTATTCTGGGGCCTGTTCTATGTGAACTGGGCTACTCCATGGTCTACATGACCCAAAGGCCCTGTGGCCAGAATGCCTTTGATGACCCGAAGGCCCTGGAGACCCATAGGCCCAAACCGGTGGCCCAAAGGCCCAAATCGGGTGACTAGTTCCGGCTACTATAGTACAAAACAGTAACTGCTACAGTGATGCTACAGTGACTTCTATAGCACTGCTACAGTAACCTGGAAACTCGCCTCCACCCAGTTTTGAACTCGGGTCTCTTGGATGCCAATAAGGAGCCCTTACCATATCAACCACCACATATCCCAAACCAACAGTCACTAGAACAAGAAAAATGTACTTCCTTGAACACATGAATTAGGGATCTCCATTCTCTATGTCAAGATATTATACACTTAGGGAGGCACTAACATACTAGCACAAGTTTATTTGCATCATAGTATAATGCATATAAATTAGGAATTAGGTCCTCTATTTTTAATATATCAGAACTTTAGAACACATAATACATCTATAAAATAGAAAATCCCATAACACAACAAGATCAAAACATCACATCACAAGAAAAAAAGGGTAAGGGAAAAACTAAAAATAGCTTCGGGTACTAGGTACACATCTACCTATCTTGCTCCCATGTACTCACCTCCAAGCCACCATGCCTCCACAAAACACAAACCATGGGAAAGTTCCACCCATGCAGTACCTTCCCAAGAAAATTCTGGATCTCTTTTAGACACTCCATGAATGTCACATCATCATTTATATCCAACTCTCCCTAGTGAATGGCATGGTAGTCACTGTGAAGATATAGATGAAGATAAGAGATATGGAAGACATTTTGAATCCTCTCCAACAACAGTGGAAGTTCCAATTGATAATCCACCTCACCAACACAACAAAACACCTCAAAGGTCCCAAAAAACCTAGGATAGATATTACTCCACGTACCAAACCTTCACTTCCCATGTCAAGGGAAATAATCAAGAACATGTTGTCCCAAAACTTGAATTACAAGGGCCACCTCCAATAATCAGCATTATACTTCTATCAATAATTCATTGCTTTCATCCCCTATTGAACCAAATAAACCTTTTCTTTTATTCTCTACACCACATCAAGACCAAGAACTTTACCTCTATAGCCTCCATCCAACACAATATGGAATGACAAGTCCTCCCGTCTAAGGCCTCAAATGGGTTCATTCTGATGGAAGAGTGGTAGCTATTGTTATAAGAATACTCAACCAAATTAATGTGTCATTCCCACAATTTTTCAAAATCAAAGATACACACTCACAATATATCATCCAACATCTGGATAGTCTACTCTGTATGCCAACTTTATAAGGATGGAAAGAAATGTTGAGGTGTAACTGAGTGGTAAAATAATGCAGTAATCCCCTCCAGGCTTGTGTGGTAGAATGTGTGTATTGATATGAGGAAATGGAACTTGGAACTTCATGAAACTGAAACACATCATCCACATACCTATTATCTAAGAAACATACATTATGACTAACACCTTGATCTCATAGAAGTGGTTTTATTTCATTAACTAATCCCCAATCACCATATGGCATCACAACCTCCTTAAGATCGGGGTAAAATAATAAATAAATACCTCTATATTTCATCCCAATTCCACTCAGGAACATCCAAAGGGAGAAAAAAACCACCAGGAAGAAGATACTCAACCTTTACCTACTAGAAAACCAAACACTACACCACAAACTCCTCCACCGCTCGTTTCATCCTAGGGCCACCAAAACTACATCACCAATCCATGGTATATCTTGGATACATATGGGTATACCTCAAATGTTGGGTTATGAAACTCAGTAAGGAATCCCTCACACATCACCACTAAAACAAACAGTATCCCCAAAAATATCATCTGGTTCTGACCATCCCGAAACCATCCTTCCATAGTGTCATCGTGGACAACACTATCATGCATCGCCTCTACCTCTCCGTATCTACACTGAAACTCCTCCACATTATGTATCAAATAAGAATACATAGTTATATAAAACAAATATACTCTACCATCAAATACCCTTTCATCTAAGTGTAAGGATACAAAATCCTCCATTCCTTTCCAAATCTCCCTAGACTCCAAAATAGAAACCTTCCACAACTTCTGGCTTGAAGCATCAGCCCCAAAATTCCCCTTTATTGAGGTGTAGGGGGTATCAAAATCATAATCTTGAAGAAAATTCATCCACCTATATTGCCAAAAATTCTAATCACACTAAGAAAATATATACCTCAAACTCTTGTGATCTATGAAGTCCACAAAGTGCTCCCCATTGAGGTAATGTTTCCATAGCTTCAGAGAAAACACAATCACTACTAACTCTAAATCATGGGTGAAATATTTATGCTCATGGGTATATAACTAACTAGACCCATAAGAGATAAATTCCCTCTTCTAAATCAACATGCATCCCAATCCCATATGGTAAGCATCATAAAACACCTCAAACATCACACCCTCCTTAGGAAACTAAAGCTTCAGAGCACTGACCAACTCCCCCTTCAGGTAACCAAATATTGTCTTAAACTAATAATTCTAGATGAAAACATGGTATTTCATATTCAATTATTTAAATGGGTCTACAAATTGATAGAAATGGGACACAAACCTCCTATAATATCCCCAAAGACCAAGGAAGCTACAAACCTCTTCCAGATTCTTAGGTTCCACCCAAGAATCAGATAATGTCCTGAAAATTCCATATAGAGTTTTTTTGAATTATGTAGAATTATTTTGAGACCGTGAAATTGGATGGTGCGCGATTCTAAGGCCTAGAGTGACCAGAATGATCCATCAATGTTTGGATGAGTTTTAATTAGTGTGTGTAAGTAGTTTTCCTGAAAAAGTGGAATAACTCTTAAATGATAACTCAGATCAGAAATACGAGGGCAGCCTTGCATTCAGTATGATGGTTTTACATTAGGAGCATCTTAAATTTAGTCAGTGCGGGACTCCTGTGAGAAAACATAAAAATGGCATAACCGTAAATAAAATAATTAAGTAAATTATTTTATTTTTCAAATTCTTATAACTCACAAATGGTAGCTCGGATTGAAAATCTAAGACCACCGATGTACTCATCAGGGAATTCTTTATTTAAGAAGATACTAACATTGGTCAGCACGTTCCACCAATGAAAGTTAGTTTTTGGCCATAAATAAAATAATTAAGTGAAAATTATTTTATTGTAAAATCCATAACTTTTAAATAGTAAATCAGATTTGAAATCTGAGAGAACCATTGGGTTCTTTGTAGAGTTGTTAACTTAGGCAGAGCCTAACCTTGACTGAAGTGGGTCAACGGTGACGGTTATAATTTTTCCAAACTTTTTTTCAAGTACATTCAATAAACGCGCAAGTGGAATTATATAACTTTTGAACCGGTGCCCAAAATTGAAATTCGAGGGAACCGTTAAATTCACAGCGTGGATATTCACTTAAGGATACCTTCACCTTGACTGCAGTAGGTTGAGGGTGAAAATTGGTTTTCTCGAATTTCGTGGTAGAGTTAAAAAATTAAAAATAAAATAAAGAAAAACTTTTATTTAATTTTTAAAACCTCCCATTTGATGTTTAGTTGTGGTGACCACCAAAACTAAAAAAAAATCACAATTTAAATTCAGAAGTGGGGACCACCCGACCCTTGAACTCCCCCTTTAATGGAAGATAACTCTTGCTTTTCCTCCCATTGATGTGCCAACTCAATTAGTTTATTTAATAAACTTATTTGGCACTTCACCATTTGGTTGGAGGATTGTTGGAAAAAGGGAGATCTCTGGAGAACTTGGAAGGAGATTCTTCAAATAAGAACATCCACTACAATGAAGAGCATCCTACAGTATTAGAGAATGAGGATGGCGATTGAGCCTGGATCGGAAACATCTTGTGGGAGCAATGAACGCCGATGTCACCATCTCATCTACTTCATTGCCTTTCTCACACCACCTCCAACGGACAATCGAGGTAGGGTTTTTATATATGTTTGAATTTGTTTTATTTATTCTTGATATCCTAAATTCACGACGATGATGGCCAAACAAACATGGCCATCATCCCACACATAAACCATGCTCCTCTTTCGTTTTATTCTTTGCATGTTCTTCATGCGTTCTTCAACACCAAATATTTATTGGTGCAGGAAACACATAGTTTTTCTAAGAAATATATATGGACATGAATTCCTCGATGCAAGGATTGTAAATATGTGATCGTTTAATTTTTTGGGCTTGGAACAAAGCCACAATGGCTCGCGGAATGAGGCATCTAAATATTTATTGGCACTGGAAACACAATATTCTATTGAGCGCAATATATGGACACGGATCCCTCGAACTGAGGATTGTGAATATGTGATAATTATATTTTTCGGGGTTTAGAATGAAGATGCGGAGGCCCACAGAAGGTGCGATGTGGCGGTGTGATTTCTAGTGTGTGTTCAGGGTGTGTCTCCGGGTGAGGTAGACGGTGCGATGTGCAGCAGTGGAGGATAGCCGGGAGGCATCATCCAGGCGGTGTGGTAGTCTGGAGGCATCGTGGCTCGGGTAGCTGGAGGTGGTGGTGGCAATCTGGCCATGTAGAAGAAAGAAAAATCATGAATGAAGATGGAATTAGATTGGAGAGAGAAACTTAAATATTTTGATAGATATATTAAAAATGAATATATGGTGCCAATTAAGAGGGATTCACACTCAAATTGAAAAAAAGGGAGATGCAACGTAATACATGGAATGTTTAAAACAAAATATTTATAATAATATTAAAATATTATTATTTTAGTTTTTGTTGGGAAAATCGTTTTTTGATCTTAACTTCTTCAAGAGACCTCGGTTTCACAAGCCATCAGTGGCAGTACGACCCTGACTTCAAGACATAAATTATGAGTCCAATATTGGATGTCCTTTTCAGTTTTTTGGATCAGGTACCCAAAACACACAAATAATAATAATATATTACTATTATTAAATCTTTGACCATCCATAACTCCTTTGTGCGACATCTGAATTACTTACCGTAAGTGGCGATGCAATCCTGAAATTAAGACGGTCGATTTAAGTCTAATGTTGAATATTAAATTCTGTTTCATGGCTTGGATCCATGAAACAACCAATATTATTATTATTATTATTATTATTATTATTATTATTATTATTATTATTATTATTATTATTATTATTATTACGAGATATTGTATTCAACATATCTCCCTCATACGAGGTCAAAATGAAGAACCGTCTACAGAACCAGAAACCTTAGATCGAGATGCTCCTTTTGGTATACCACACTAGAGTTATGGATAAGGATGGGGTATGGTCGGGTTGGATTGAGCATGAATCCAAGTAGGCCCTTAGGACTAAAAGGCTAATAACTCACAAACCGGGTGTCTGATTGACGCACCGTCTGTTGAATTGAGACCCATATGATGTGGCGGTACTTTGAGATACTTCTTTGTGGGACTTCATGGTAGTTGGAGTATCGACCAGTGGATTGGGGAGCGGACTCTCATAGAGACGAGAAAGCCTAGTGCGGGAACCTAGTAGCTGGCTGTGACAAGAAGACTAACTAGCAATCTTATGTGGGTCTGTTCCTAGTGATCCTGTGTGGGTCACCTCCTAGCGATCCTATGTGGGTAATATCCTAGAGATCATGTGTGGGTCAGCTCCTAGCAATCATGTGTGGGTCAGATTCTATCGATCCTGTGTGGGTCAGCTCCTAGCGATCCTGTGTGGGTCATTTCCTAGCGATCATGTGTGGGTCAGCTCCTAGAGATTCTGGGTAGGTTAGAAACATAGCTTCTTAATGGAGTAAGATGATTTAGTAGATATAAGTAATCATCTCTATTAATGTACCTAAGTTATACCTGGTTTGATCTGATTTCATACTTGTGTGGTACTTTCCTTCGTGGTAATACCTTGCTAGTATTCTTCTATACGGCATACCCATGTGGTACTTGCCTTTGTGGTTTTCCTTCCTTTGTGGAACAGTTGATATTTGGGCATTTGGGTTGGTCCCTGTGTTTCCTCATGATTGAGATGGGTATACTTGATAACTTAGGTATATGTATGGGCATATACCTAAGTAGGGTTGACAGTTGACATCATGATCTGAGTTTTATCCTTTCTGGATTTTTTGAGACCTCGATGGTCTTGGGGTCCCTACTGAGTATCGTTATACTCACCCCTGCACAAGCTATGCCCACACCTTGTTGTGTTTGGTGTAGACGATGGACAGCGTTGATCGAGACTGAGGTTACCAGGACTGGACGGTGCCCAGAGGTGGACCATACAACGAGTCGGTACACGGAGGAGGTGGAAGGACGTGGAGTGCTAAGGAGGAGATCTGTACCTACCCTTCAGGTAGGAACCTTGGAGGACGACCCAGCAGCTGTCTTCCTTTTATCTCCAGTTTACTTATACTTTCAGTTTCTTGTACTTTCCAATTGGTCTTGTATTCTGGCCCCTTTTTTTACTGTACTCGCACTATTTACTATATAGTTTTCTTGATTTTGTATCTTGTTGTGTGCTTGGTTGCGTGTGTTTGTAGGTTATAAAGGCAATTCCTTCCTAGTTTTATGGAATACGCCTTCAGTGCTACTCGCCATCCCCTATCCTATGGAAGGCGGTCTTGGGGTAGTCATGGCATGGGCCCCAGGGGAAAGGTCGTGACAAATTGGTATCAGAGGAGTCGGTTATACCGTAGAACATAAGACTCTGATCTTTTTAACGCCAATAGTGTTAAGTGTAGTGAGTATGGTTATCAGTTTAGGGAATCTATTGTTGGTTTTGTGGCCGACATAACCATACATCAGGACCATGACTTCTGATTTCTGACTCAGTGCACGAAAACACTAATTTTGTATGTGTTTTGAAAAGTTTTCTTGTGCTTTCTTTGTGTCAGCTCACCAGATATAACTTAATGACTGTGGCGCACCTGTTATTTATCAGGATGTTGCTACATTGACAGCCAGCTATGATTCCTGAGAGAGTACATGATGACAGCCCACCGAGCGGTGAGGCTCTGGTGCAGGGCCCTCTCACTATGTTGGAACCTTCGGGTGGTGTACCAGCAGCACCACCACCCATTGGGCAGCAGATACCTCCAGTCACACTGGCAGATGGTGCACTCCAACTGACCATGTTGCCTGAGATCCATCAGAAGATGCCTCCAAGGTTTTGAGGCGAGACAGATTCCCATGCAGCTGAGGGCTGGCTGGAGGCGATTGCTAGAGTTTTCTGCCTAGTTGAGACACCAGTAGAGAAAATGGTGATCTTAGCTACTAGTATTTTCTGGCGAGTGACCATGAGGATGGTCTTCAAAGTTATGAGGCTTTAGTATGTGGATTTTTTCCTGAGATATTACCTTCAGGTAGTGTTTCCGCTATATCACTGCCTGTTGGTCAGCAGTTACAACCGGTAGTACTAGTAGAGGACGCATTTAGGCTTAGTGCCTTACACGAGTTTCAACATCAAATACCCCTCACCTTTCGAGGTGATCCCGACTCACAGGCGGTTAAGGACTGGCTTGAGGAGGTGGTTGAGAGTTCTCTAGAGCTTATATATCTTTGGTAGGATGATATATCGGTAGCTCAGTATTCATAGAGGCATACCTACTATTCCTAGTATTCGATGAATACGATACGATCAGTGATTTTGGGCTCAATCTTCCGAGCGAGGTGTGTATAAGGACATATTATAAATCACTATTCCTCTATGCATTTATACTTATGTTAGGGTTCTAGATAGAACCTTTGTGGTTGAATGTTCTTTGGCTGAGCAGATACAACCAGTGAATGTTAGCAGTGGGAAGGGAAGAAACTGGCACCAGTCTCAGAGACTTGGGCATGTAAAATGTTTCGGGAAAAGTGTTAGGGAAAGATGAATCTGCAGGGTAGAAGATGTGGAAGCAGAGCTTGGAGAGCAGCATGATGTGGTGTACATTTCAACATGTTACAACCACCTCATTTTTTGTGGACCCCACCATGCTCAGGGAGTTAGAGTATAGGGGAAGGGAGTTGTTTCATGCAGTCAAGGAGTGCAACCCAAGGGCTCTAGGAATGATTTGAGGTCTAGTCTGTGTCTAATACTATCTATTTTATCAATATACATAGAAATTAATAATTCCTTCCTTCCAAGAATATTTTCCAAGACATAGAGTTTCCGTTTAAACCATTGTCTTGACCCTCACATCTGGATATAACTTTGGGAGGAGACTCGATAATCACACATATGTCGATGGTGTGATCTGACCCTTGAGATGAGAGTTTCGATTGGAACCTCTTGGTGGTAGTGCCAAGGCCTTACAATGTTAGTTTGGCTATGGACTGGACATCCACAGTTCATTCTCAGATTTACTGTATTAGGAAAAAATGTTTTTTTATCTAAAACATTGGAATGGGGGTTTCCTTGGTTGGAAAAAAAGGAAACACAGGAAGAACAGGATAAACTCCTGTATAGGAGGGTGTGGCTGATCACTCGTGAGTCGGCCAGCCTCACCCTCGCGGTAGTAGAATTTTTGAGTTTTCCATTCCCAAGGCTATAGTTCCTCCAGGAGTATTACATTTAGATAGTCTATACTCTTGGGAAGGGGAACATGGTAGCAGACGTACTCAGTAAGAGTTCTGGCTTGCAGCTGCTGAGTGAGGCGACAGAGCCACTAATTGCTTTGTAGATATCCTTTGTGGATCGAGATAGAGTAGATTTTCTTTAGTCTCTTACAGTTACCCCCCCCCCCACTTCTTGAGTGAGTTAGGGAGGCGCGGCGTGGGGATGCTGACTGTGAGGCTCGACGTGCTCAAATATCCTCAGGGCAAGAACCTGATTGATTTTCTGAAGGTGGTGAGCACGTCATCCTCTTTTGAGGACGTACCATGGTACTGGTGGTTCTTCGGAAGGAGGTATTGAGGGAGTTCTGTACGTCCCCTCTGGATGTACATCTTGGTGTGGTGAAGTTGTACCAGGACCTTCAACATCGGTACTGGTGGCCAGGGATGAAGAAAACAGTGGCATATTTTGTATTGTGATGCCTCACTTGTTAGCAAGTGAATACTGCACAAAGTGGGCATAAGTCTTATGCCTACAAGATACGGAAACCCTTGGAGTTATAGGAGGGGAACCACATATTCTTACGAGTCTATCCTTGACAGGGAATATGACGATTTGGATGAGGCAGCAAGTTGTCACTGAGTTTTATCGGTCCTTTTCTGATACTTCGGAGGATAGGCGAGGTAGCATACCACTTGTCTCTTCCACCGTAGTTGGATAGGGTGCAAAACGCCTTCCATGTAACCCAGCTGAGGAGATATTTGCATGAACCATCTCACATCATCGACCATGTCGAGCTGGACTTCAATGATGGGGTGACGTTTACTGAGGTTCCAGTGGAGATTGAGGATCGACAGGAGAAGGTCATTCATGGGCGATTGATACCTCTATTATGCATACGCTGGCAGCACGGGAACCTCCAGGAGAGCACAAGGAATCAGGAGGCTCATATTCATGCTCAGTATCCTCTTTTGGTTTTTTTGCCTTTGTTTTGGATTTTGAGGATGTATATCCCTAAGGTGGGGATAATGTAATGTCTCGGAAATTCGGTATAATTTTTTTTTAAAATTATATGCAATTATTTCGAGACTTATAAATCTAATGGCGCGCGATTCCGAGGCCCGGAGTGCCGGGAATGATACGTCGAAGTTTGATTGAGTTTTAATTAGTGTGTGTAAGCAGTTTTCCTGAAAAAGTGGAATAACAATTAAATGATAACTCGAATCAGAAATCTAATGGCACTGTTGTGTTCAAGATGGCGGGTTTACCATAGGTGTGACTTAATTTTAGTCAGCGTGGGCCTCCTATGAGAAAACCCAAAAATGGTATAACCATAAATAAAATAACTAAATAAATTATTTTATTTTTCAATTGCTTAAAACTCACAAACGGTAGCTTGGATTAAAAATATGAGACGACCGCTGTACTCGTGAGGGAATTCTTTATTTAAGAAGATAAGAACTTTAGCCGGTGCGTGCCACCAGTGAAAGTTAGTTTTTTTCCGTAAATAAAATAATTAAGTGATAATTAATTTATTTGTAAAATCCATAACTTTTAAATGGTAACTTGGAATTGAAATTTGAGAGTATCGTTGGGTTCCTTGGGGCGTGTTTCACTTAGGTAGAGCCTAACCTTGACCGGCGTGGGTCAAGGGTGACTGTTATAATTTTTCTAAACTTTTTTTCGGGTACGTTCAGTAAAAGCACGAACAACGTTATATAAATTTTGAACCGGTTCTCGGAATTGAAATCTGAGGGCACTGTTGAATTCGTAGTGCCGATATTCACTTAAGGAGACCATCACCTTGACCGTAGTAGGTCGAGGGTGAAAGTTGGTTTTCGTGAATTTCATGGGAGAGTTAAAAGAATAAAAATATAATAAAGAACAACTTTTATTTTTTTTAAACCACCAATTTGATGTTTATTGGTGGGGACCACCCGAACTGAAAAAACCACCAATTTAAATTCAAAGGTGGGGACCACCCAACCCTTGAACTCCCCCTTTAATAGGAGATAACTCTTGGTTTTCCTCCCATTGATGTGCCAACTCAATTAGTTTATTTAATAAACTTATGGGGCACTTCACCATTTGGTTAGAGGATTGTTGGGAAAAGGGATAGCTCTGGAGAACTTTTAAGGAGATTCTTCAACGAAGAACATCCACTACAACAAAGAGTATCCTCTAGAATCGGAGAACAAGGATGACACTTGAGCCCGGATCAGAAACATCTTGCAGGAGCAATGAACGCCGACGTCACCATCTCATCAACTTCGTCTTCTTCGTCACGCCACCTCCAACAGACAATCGAGGTAGGGGTCTTTATATATGTTTGAATTTGTTTTATTGATTATTCATATTATAAATTCACGACGACGATGGCCAAATGAACATGTCCATCATCCCGCACATAAACCATTCTCCTCTTTCTTTTTATTCTTCGCGCGTTCTTTGTGCATTCTTAAACGCTAAATATTTATTGGCACTAGAAACACAGAGCTTTTCTGAGAACGATATATGTACGCAAATCCCTCGATGCAAGGATCGAAAATATGTGATCGTTTAATTTTTTGGGCTTGGAACGAAGACTCAATGGCTCGTGGAAGGAGGCAGCCAAATATTTATTGCATCTAGAAATGGAATATTATGTTGAGAATAACATATGGATGCGGATCCCTCAACCTGAGGATCAAGAATATGCGATCATTATGTTTTTCGGGGTTTAGAATAAAGATGTGGCGACCCACGAAAGGTGTGACGTGGCAGTGTGATTTCTAGTGTCTGTTCAGGGCACGGCTCTAGGCGAGGTAGATGGTGCAATGTGCGGCGGTGGAGGATAGACGGGAGGCAGAGTCCATGTGGTGCAGTAGTTTGGAGCCATCGTGGCTCGGGTAGCCGGAGGTGGGGGTGGTGGTCTGGCCGTGCGGAAGAAGGAAAAATCATGAATGAAGATGGAATTAGGTTGGAGAGAGAAACTTAAATATTTTGATATATATATTAAAAAGGAATATAAGGTTCCAATTAAGAGGGATGCGCACTCAACTTGAAAAAAAAGGAGATGCAATGTAATACATGTAATGTTTAAAAAAATATATTAATAATAATATTAAAATATTATTATTTTAATTTTTGTTGGGAAAATCATGTTTTGACCGTAACTTCTTCGTGTGACATAGGTTTCACAAGACATCAGCGGCAGTACGACCTAGACTTTGAGATGTAAATTATGAGTCCAATATTGGATGTCTTTTTCAGGTTTTTGGATCGGGTACCTGAAATGCTCAAATAATAAAAATATATTATTATTAAATCTTCGACCATCCATAACTCTTGTGTGTGATGTCCGAATGACTTACTGTATGTGGTGACGTGATCCTGACATTAAGACGGTCGATTTAAGTCTAATGCTGAATATGAAATTCTGGTTCATGGCTTGGGTCCACGAAACACCCAATAATTATAATAATATTGCAAGATCTTGTATTCGACATATCTCTCTCATACGATGTTGAAATGATGAACCTTCTATGGCACCAGAAACCTTGGATCAAGATGGTCCTTTTGGTATACCCCATATAATTTTTGGATAAGGATGGGGTATGGTCGGGTTGGATCGAGCACGAATCCAACCGGGCCCTCGGGACTAAAAGGCTAATAACTCACAGACAGAGCGTTCGATTGAAGGACTGTCTGTTGCGTTGAGACCCCTATGACGTGGCGGTCCTTTGAGATACTTCTTCTTGGGACTTCGTGGAAGTTGGAGTATCACCCAATGGCTTGGGGAGTGGACTCTCTCGGAGACGAGAATGCCTAGTGCGGGAACTCAGTAGCTGGCTGTTATGAGAAGAATGACTAGCGATCCTGTGTGGGTCAGCTCATAGCGATCCTGTGGGGGTCAGCTCTGAGCGATCCTGTGTGGGTCAGCTCCTAGGGAGCCTGTGTGGGTCAGCTTCTAGAGATCATGTGTGGTTCAGCTCCTAGTGATCCTATGTGTGTTATCTCCTAGAGATCCTATGTGGGTCAGCTCCTAGCGATCATGTGTTAGTGAGCTCCTAGCACTTCTGTGTGGGTCAGCTACTAGTGATCCTATGTGGGTTATCTCCTAGCGATCCTATGTGGGTCAGCTCTTAGAGGTTCTGTGTAGGTTAGAAGTAGAGCCTCTTAGCGGAGTAAGATTATTTAGTAGCTATAAATAATCATCTCTACTACCATACCAAAGTTATACCTGGTGTGAGCTGATTTCGTACCTGTGTGGTACTTTCCTTCAGGGTAATACCTTGGTGGTATTCTTCTGTGTGGCATACATTTTTTGTACATTCCTTTTTGGTTTTCCTTACTTTGTGGTTTTCCTTAATTTTTGGAACATTTCAGATTTGGGATTTTGGGTTGGACCATATGTGTAACATCCCGACCCGGCTCACCACTAAACCGGAGGCCGGACCGGTCGCCACATGACCTCAAGTACACCTCCCTATACTCCAGAGGCTTCTAACAAGCATCAAGGGTCTAAGGATAGTCAGTGGGGAGAGTATACCATCATTTTAGTGTTCAAAAATAGAAAAAGGAAATAAATAGCGGAAACGGAATAATAAATGAATAAGCAGCAGAAAGCAGCTTTTATAAATCTTGTACAAAACAAATGGTCGATGCCAAATTATACAGCTGATGCTTGCATGACATGCTAATGATACAAAATTAGAAAACAGTGAACAAAATAGAATTCTTTACATTTAAATGCGTAAATGAATAAATAATGACTCAAAACCCCAAGGGAGATCTCCTCGAGCATCCCGAGTCTCCACTCGGTCCCATTCTCCTAAATCCCAAGTAAATGCAAATAGCATAGTCTTGCAACAAAATAGAATCTACTCGGGTACCCAGTGCAATAGAGGCCCGAGTAGGGTGTGAGATATAAATATCAGTAGTCTAGGACCACCGGTGTCTACCCCAAACCAGACATTTAATAAATAACTTATAACATGTGAAGGCATGCATAAATTAAGTAAAGGGTACAATGTAACTATATACCCAAGTACCTGCTTCATCCCACAACTGGTGTCTGAACCTGCATTATACATTTGTCATACATACTCAATATTCATTACATAATCATTCATCGGTTATTAATTATTCCAATCTTAATAAATTATGAAGGTCTTGAGATTCAGCCTACGCCCAACATCTTTCGTATAAGTCACTCACCACAGATGTCTCTAAAGACCATCTAATTAATCAAAGTAAAGACTAATTCCAAGCTTGTCCTTTGGCTTGGATAACGCGTCATAAGTTATTCAATTCAACCTCTCATATACTAAGTCTGAGCCCACTCACTAAAAGTGGTTCACCCGATTCATAAATAAGTCTGAAACCTTCCTCATAAACAATTCACAAATCATCATGTCTCAGCAGCCTTAATTAACCATTAAATCATTTCATGCACGAACAATTGGACCCACAGTCCAATGTTAATTAATGGGTGTAGAACATCAGGTCTAGAACCCTCGTGAGTATTTGGAGTGTCAGTCCTTGTCTCACAACCCATGGCTATTTGGAGCATAAGTCCCTAACCCATAAAAGAATATTTTCTTGCAAGCTGGGTGTAGAACGCCATGCCTAGCACCCCGTGAGTATTTGGAGCTTTAGTCATTGTCTCACAACCCATTTTTCAATCATGCATATATATTTATCATTGGTGTAGAACACCATGTCTATCACCCTATGAGTATTTGGAGCTTCAGTCCTTGTCTCACAACCCATTTATCAATCATACATTTATATTTATCTTTGGTGTAGAACACCATGTCTAACACCCTAAAATCATCCATTAATTAATTCATAAATTAATTAATCCAATCCGTTAATTAATTCAACAACTAATTAACAACATAAATCGCCCATCAAAATTCAACCATTAATTAACCATTCAACATCTCAATAGTAAATAATTAATTATCAATTAATTATTCTTATCAATATAGATAAATAATTAACTCAACATTTAATTATCCAAATTCATTAAAAAGTCTGAACCCGTCTACTCAAATAGTTATTCGTCTAGGAATTTAACAATTTACATGCACGTCATAATCATCACAAAACATGCTGAAAAATCCCATATATTTAGCAACCATCTCACGCATCATCTCATAATATAGAACAACTCCATCTAAGACAACTTAATTCATAGAAATCTAACATGTATCAAAAAGTACCCTTGGACAACAGTCATAACAAACAATCAATTCACAATCTTAATTTAATGCATGAAAATTAATTAATTCAAAAATTAATTAATTAAATATTATCCCTTATACCAATAATAAATTAATTAGCCATTTAACATTTACCATGTAATAATTAATCCATCCATTAATTATAACCAATTTCCAATTTATACTTTTGAACATGTCAAATATTCAATATTCCCAATCATCATTAAAAGCCACAAATTTTATTCCAACTCATGTCTTGATAATTAATTCTACAATTAATTACCCTATTATACATTCTGCCCATTCAAATCATTTAACTGTTTAATCATATCACTTTAACCAAATTAGTAAAACATGCTTAAAAACAACACAAGTTCAAGCCCTCATTTATCTCACGTGGGCGACATCATTTAATAACTTCAAAAGTTTTATGCATCGAAATATCATAATCAAGGAAACTTACATTCTCAATTTATTTAAAGAAGATATAATTCTTAAAATAAAGTGTTAAGGATTTGAGACCCTACCTCGGGGTGGCACCATTTTAAATCTGAAGCGCTTTAATGTACTTGGTAGCAACCAGTCCACAACTGGTCCGTAATCACACGTGATCACACCTTTGTGTGTGTGTGTGTCTATATATATATATATATATATATATATATATATATATTTGTTCATGTTGTCTACATTGATCAACAAAAATTACATATATTAAACCGGTAACCAGAATCACAGTTGTAATGAACAAAGCACCTCTAACTTGGTACCAGTAACTCATAAAAAAATTTTAACAGGCCTTAATATAACCGGTGCCAAACCAAACTGCGGGTATAGAAACTAACCCGAACCAACAGCGGCAAGACAATTCGAGACCATCCGCCTCTCCCTTGGTGGAGGATGTCGGATTATGGACCAAAGGGTCCCGAGTCAACATTCACATATCCTAAAAATAGAGGAACGCAACGATCGGATTAAACCCGAACCTTGGGGTTTTAAATGAGAAAAAAAGGAGAGAGAGATGAGTCAAATGATCTATGCGAATCACCAGTTATACGTAGACAGACTCACCTTGACGAGGCGGACAAGATTCGTGAAGAGTCTGAGGGGAGTCGTCGCGCGCAAAGTGGAATCTGCGAGAGGGGTGGTGCGCCTCTAGGTATTTCCCTGAGGGGGGCTGCGCCACGGAGGTCGCGCGCTGTAGGAGCTCTGCCCAGGTGTCGCGCTGCTGCAGGGAGGGTCGCTCGGGGGTTCATGTGCTTCTTGTTCTCTCCAAGAGAAGGAGCTCATGCCGAGGAGGGAGCTCTAAGGAGGGAAGAAGGGTCCATGTCATGGGGTGTGCTGCTGCATGCGTGCAGCACCTTGTGTGTAGGGAGAAAGAAGAGGGGAGTTTTATTCCATTTATTTTCTTTTTCAAACCCCTAAATTAATTGCCCTTAATAATAGTTATTATTAAACTCTTAAAACCCATTAATAATACTACCATTAATGCAATAATAATAGTAATAAAAGATAATAATAATACTCATTTTATTATTATTATTATTATACACATTAAACACTTATCTAAAAAGTAAAAAAAACTCCCCAATTCATTTTCTTAAAGGAAACATTTCATTTGAGAAAATAAAACTCCCCTTTACTCCTCAATTAAATTAAAATCTCTTTGACTTCAAAGTAAAAAAAATTCCTTTCCCACAATTAATAAAATTCTTTTTTCCTTGAATTTAATTAATTAAAAAAATAATCATAATAATAATTAAATCATTGTTATTATTATTATTAAAACATTCATTTTTTTTAAATTACAACCAAAACTTCCCAATTCATTACAATTATTATTTATAATAATAATACCCATAATGATAAAAAATTATGACACTCGTAAAACCATAATAATAAAAATATAATTATTATTACTCAAACCTTTGATATAACCCAACAACTCTATTAAATAACTACACTCCTTAATTAAATTCGAAACTTCTTATTTAATTAATCCTTTCATAGAGATACCCAACAGCCTCATTAAATTCACCTAAATATTACACCCCATTAAATAAAAACAGAACTTTGACAAACCCCATAATTAAATTGTATTAAAAGAAATAATAAAATTCCCTTTTTAATTATGTCCAACCTCCCCATTTAAATCCACATTAATTATCCAATTCGTTTTTAACCTTTATTTATTATTCTTGTAATCAATGTTTCGTAATTAATTATAAAACTCCATATTGATCATTAAATTCTTTTAACATTTATTTAACTAAGTAACCACAAAAATAATAATAACATCATTATTATTATTATTCAAACTTTCATTTATTTAAAAACCCAAACCCACAATTTATTACAATATCATTAATATGATAAAAACACAAACCCATAACCCCTCATTTAATTAAAATTTTCTTTGAGAAGCTAAAAAGCCACATTTAATTCTCATAAATGATACACTCCTTTAACATGCAATTGAAATCTCAAAGTATCAAAACAATTTATGAATCCGTAATAATAACAATGAAATTATTATTATTATCACATTCCTCCATTTAATAAAAAAATGGTCCTTTAATAATTCTGAAACTCTTCATTTAAATAAAATGGTTCTTTGATAAACCCAAAAGCCACGTCAATACCTTCAACTATCATTTAATTAATTCTTTAACATTCAATAAATTTAACAACCACAATAATAGTAATAATAACTTTATATTATTATTATTATTAAAACATTATTTTAATCAATCCAAAACTCTCATATAATCATATTTAATTAAAAATAATAATAATAATTTATTAAATAAGATAAACTACACAGGTTGGACCACAACCATGCGCTGCCCATGAAGATCCATTAAAGTGGATTTTTCCAGATCTGGTGTACCAGAGACTCATCGGGACACCCGCTAAAATTTATCAGGTAATTAAGAAATTTTAGAAATGACACCTTTAGGGGTTCCAACACTTAGAATAAAATTCCAGAGCTTGGTTTAAAAAAAATGAACCATTGATAAATCGAAAACATTCGTATTTTAACCCGGTTTAAAAACACGGGACTTTACAATATACCCACCTTAAAAACTTCTCATCCCTGAGAAGCCATCAAGAACCACTACTAAATCAACCGACCTACCAATTTAATTTAATAAGAACAATCAAAATATTACCAAACAACTCCATTCTAAAAGATCGACATCACCTACTGACACGTTTATCAAAAATGATGCAACAATACCCACCTTAAGATTTTCCTTGACGTCTCAAGAAAATATTAGCCACTCACCAGCGCGTGTTTTTAGAATACATTAATAATGTGTATGACATTTCTCGAACCATGTTCACCACGTCAAACATTGATCATAAAAATCCGTAACATAAACCTATCGACGTGCCAAAACAACTGAGTCCTATGAAGTTCTCTCGAGTAGTGGGACGAACATACTTTAATAGCCTATAACATTATATGGGTACTACCTACCATGGGTTATCCCCTTACAAACCATAAACATTGACCCTCTCTCTTGGACACGCAAAACATAAATCACAAGGTTCAAAAACCCCTTTTTATTTTAGGAATTTTAATTAATTATTTCATCCTTTTAACATTTTAATGAATTTAAGCATACACACAAGTAAATATTCACAACAAGTCACTTGGTTTTAAAAACAAAAACCTATGGAAAAAAATAGGTATGTTATCACAAAAATATTCTTTAATCATCATTCAAATTTATTCAAATATAAATAGGCAATTTAGCATCTAAATTCCTTTTACAGAAAAGGTGACTTCCAAAGTTCTCATTTATTCAATCTGGGTTCTTCCAAAAGCAACCCAACAACAGTTCATTATAATCAAAACTCAGTAGTTTTACATTTGTTACCATTTTCAATCATATTATGGTTGTATAAGGTTCAAACACATGGGTGGCCATCTACCAATTGATAAGGCGCCCATACACCTTATCACTGGAATTTGGCTCCCATTTATCATAATCAACATTTATTTAACATTTTATCTTTAGCACCCCTTTCACATATAAAAAACATCTCTAACATGTTAGCATAATCAGTAACACAACAACATGCTATAAAATAGAAGCATGGAACAACAAAAAAACATGCTAATAACTGAAATAGTATGGAATATAATCACTCAAGCATGTTAAATCTATTACTGGAACAAGCTATCTAGAGAGGCATGCTATAGCAGATCAAAACATGGCATTGCACCCAAGGAACACAATCCAAATTAGCAGGAATCATACTAATGCAACTACATGGCATGTTATATGCATGACATGTGAATCTATAATTAACTAGGATGATGCATGTATGAAACTTCCTTAGCATATCAGGCCAAGACAATTATTTTTCAAAATTATCAAAATCAATAAATAGCAGAAAATACACCAGTCACTCAAGGTGAAATCATATCAAATGTAACCTCTAATAATACAAACATCAATTCCCATCCCTGGCCACTCGGTCATTTCCCGTACATGAGGTGATCAGTCCCAAGCATGGATATTAACCCAAGAGCCGACACATTCCTAGTCTCCTGTCTACCAACCCCAAAATAGAAAGACAAAGGAAAAGAAAGAAAACCTAAACCTCTGATACCACTTTGTAACGTCCCGACCTGGCTCACCACTAAACCGGAGGCTGGACCGGTCGCCACATGACCTCAAGAGCGCCTCCCCGTACGCCAGAGGCTGCCGACTAGCAACGAGGGTCTAAGGATAGTCAGTGGGGATACTATACCCTCATTTTAGTGTTCAAAAATAGACAAAGACAATAAATAGTGGAAATGGTATAATAAATGAATAATCAGCAGAAAGTAGATTTTATAAATCTTGTACAAAACAAATGCATGATGCCAAATTATACAGTGGATGCGTGCATGACATGACAATGATACATAATTAGAAAACAGTGAACAAAATATCATTATTTACATTTCAATGCGTAAATAAATAAATAATGACTCAAACCCCCAAGGGTGATCTCCTTGATCATCCCGAGCCTCCGCTCGGTCCTGTGCTCCTAACTCCCAAGTAAATGCAAACAACATAGTCCTACAACCAAATAGAATCTACTCGGTTACCCAGTGCAATGGCGGCCCGAGTAGGGTGTGAGATATAAATCTCAGTAGGTCGGGACCACTGGTGTCTACCCCAAACAATACATTTAATAAATAACTTATCACATGTGAAGGCAAGCATAAATTAAGAAAACGGTACAATGTAACTATATACCAAAGTACCTGCTTCTTCCCACAACTGGTGTCTGAACCTGCATTATACATTTTTCATACATACTCAATATTCATTACATAATCATTCATCGGTTATTAATTATTCCAATCTTAATAAATTACGAAGGTCTTGAGATTCGTCCTACGCCTAACATATTTCGTATAAGTCAATCACCACAGATGTCTCTAAAGACCATCTAAGTAATCAAAGTAAAGACTAATTCCAAGCTTATTCTTTGGCTTGGATAACGCGTCATAATTTATTCAATTAAACCTTTCATATACTAAGTTTGATCCCTCCCACTAAAAGTGGTTCACCTGATTCATAAATAAGTTTGAAACCTTCCTCATAAACAATTCACAAATCATCATGTCTCAACAGCCTTCATTAACCATTAAATCATTTCATGCACAAACAATTGGACCCACAGTCCAATGTTAATTAATGGGTGTAGAACATCATTTCTAGCACCCTCGTGAGTATTTGTAGCATCAGTCCTTGTCTCACAACCCATGGGTATTTGGAGCATCAGTCCCTGGCCCATAAAAGAATATTTTCTTGCAATCTAGGTGTATAACGCCATGTCGGTCACCCCATGAGTATTTGGATCTTCAGTACATATCTCACAATCCATTTATCAATCATGCATATATATTTATCATTGGTGTAGAACACCATATCTATCACCTCGTTAGTATTTGGAGCTTCAGTCCTTATCTCACAACCCATTTATCAATCATACATTTATATTTATCGTTGGTGTAGAACACCATGTCTAACACCCTAAAACCATCCATTAATTAATTCATAAATTAATTAATCCACTCCGTTAATTAATTAAACAACTATTTAACAACATAAATCACCCGTCAAAATTCAACCCATAACTAACCATTCAACATCTCAATAGTAAATAATAAATTAACAATTAATTGTTCTTAGAAATCCAAATAAATAATTAACTCAACATTTAATTATCCAAATTCGTCAACAATTCTAAACCCGTCTACTCAAACAGTGATTCGTCCAGGACTTTAACAATTTACATGCACGTCATGATCATCACAAAACATGCTGAACAAGCCCATATATTTAGCAACCATCTCACACATCATCTCATAATATAGAACAACTCCATCTAAGACAACTTAATGCATGGAAATCTAACCAGTATCGAAAAGTAACCTTGGCCAATAGTCGTAACAAACAATCAATTCACAATCTTAATTTAATGCATGCAAATTAATTAATTCAAAAATTAATTAATTAAATATTATCTCTTATACCAATCATAAATTAATTAACCATTTAACATTTAACATGTAATAATTAATCCCTCCATTAATTATTACCAATTTTCAATTTATACTTTTGAACATGTAAAATATTCAATATTCCAAATCATCATTAAAAGCCACAAATTTTATTCCAACTCATGACTTGATAATTAATTCTACAATTAATTACCCTATTATACATTCTTCCCATTGAAATAATTTAACTGTTTAATAATATCACTTTAACCAAATTATCAAAATAAGCTTAAAAACAACACAAGTTCAAGCCCTAATTTATCTCACGTGGGCGGCATCTTTTAATAACTTCAAAAGTGTCATGCATCGACATATCATAATCAAGGAAACTTACATACTCAATTTATTTAAAGAAGCTATAATTCTTAAAATAAAGTGTTAAGGATTTGAGACCCTACCTCGAGGTGGAACCATTTTAAATACGAAGCGCTTTAATGTACTTGGAAGCAACCAGTCCACAACTGGTCCGTAATCACACGTGCGCACACCTTTGTATATATATATATATATATATATATATATATTTGTGCACGTTGTCTACATTGATCAATAAAAATTACATATATTAAATCAGTAACCAGAACCAAAGTTGTAATGAACAAAGCACCTCTAACTTGCTACCAGGAACTCATAAAATAAATTTAATAGGCCTTAACATAACCGGTGTAAAACCAAATTGCGGGTTTAGAAACTAACCCGAACCAACGGCGGCAAGACAATTCGAGACCATCTGCCTCGCCCGTGGCGGCGGATGTCTTATTATTGACCAAAGGGTCCCGAGTCAACATTCGCATATCCTAAAAATAGAGGAACGCAACGATCGGATTAAACCCGAACCTTGGGGTTTTAGTTGAGAAAACAGGGAGAGAGAGAGGAGTCAAATTATCGATTAGAATTACCAATTATACGCAGACGGACTCACCTTGACGAGGCGGACAATATTCATGAAGAGTCTGAGGGGAGTCATTGCGCGCAAAGTGGAATATGGAAGAGGGGTGGTGCACCTCTAGGTATTGCCCTGAGGGGGGCTGGTCCATGGGGGTCGCGCGCTGCAGGAGCTCCACCCGTGTGTCGCGCTGCTGTAGGGAGGGTCGCTCGGGGGTTCACGTGCTTCTTGGTCTCATCGAGGGAAGGAGCTCATGCCGAGGAGGGAGCTCTAAAGAGGGAGGAAGGGGTCGTGTCATGGGGTGTGTTGCTGCGTGCGTGCAGCACCTTGTGTGTAGGGAGGAAGAAGAGGGGAATTTTATTCCCTTTATTTTCTTTTTCAAACCCCAAAATTAATTTCCATTAATAATAGTTATTTTTAAACTCTTAAAACCCAATAATAATACTACAATTAATGTGATAATAATAATAATAATAGATAATAATAATACTCATTTTATTATTATTATTATTATACACATTAAACACTTATCTAAAAAGTAAAAAAAACTCCCCAATTAATTCTTCTTAAAGGAAACATTTCATTTGAGAAAATCAAACTCCCCTTTACTCCTCAATTAAATTAAAATCTCTTTAACTTCAAAGTAAAAAAAATTACTTTCCCATAATTAATAAAATTCATTTTCCTTGAATTTAATTAATTAACAAAATAATAATAATAATAATAATAATTAAATCATCAACATTATTTTATTAAAACATTCATTTTTTTTAAATTACAACCAAAACTCCCCAATTCGTTACTATTATTATTTATAATAATAATACCCATAATGATAAATAATTATGACACTCGTAAAACCATAATAATAAAAATATAATTATTATTACTCAAACCTTTGATATAACCCAACAACTCTATTAAATAACTACACTCCTTAATTAAATTCGAAACTTCTTATTTAATTAAGCATTTCATCGAGATACCCAACAGCCTCATTAAATTCACCTAAATATTACACCCCATTAAATAAAAACAGAACTTTAACAAACCCCATAATTAAATTGTATTAAAAGAAACAATAAAATGCTCATTTTAATTATGTCCAACCTCCCCATTTAAATCCACATTAATTATCCAATTCGTTTTTAACCTTAATTTATTATTCTTGTAATAAATGTTTCGTAATTAATTATAAAACTCCATATTGATCATTAAATTCTTTTAACATTTATTTAATTAAGTAACCACAAAAATAATAATAACATCATTATTATTATTTTCAAACTTTCATTTATTTAAAAACCCAAACCCCCAATTTATTACAATATCATTAATATGATAAAAACTCCAACCCATAACCCCTCATTTAATTAAAAGTTTCTTTGAGAAGCTCAAAAGCCACATTTAATTCTCATAAATGATACACTCCTTTAACATGAAATTAAAATATCAAAGTATCAAAATAATTTATGACTCTGTAATAATAACAATGACATTATTATTATTATCACATTCCTCCATTTAATAAAAAAATTGTCCTTTAATAATTCTGAAACTCTTCATTTAAATAAAATGGTTCTTTGATAAACCCAAAAGTCATGTCAATGCCTTCAACTGCCATTTAATTAATTCTTTAACATTTAATAAATTTAACAACCACAATAATAGTAATAATAACTTCATATTATTATTATTATTAAAACTTTATTTTAATTAATCCAAAACTCTCATATAATCATATTTACTTAAAAATAATAATAATAATTTATTCAATAAGATAAAATGCACAGGTTGGACAGAAACCATGTGTTGCCCATGCAGATCCATTAAAGTGGATTTTTCCGGATCTGGTGCACCTGAGACTCATCGGGACACCCGCTAAAATTTATCAGGTAATTATGTAATTCAAGAAATCACACCATTAGGTGTTCCAACACTCAGAATAAAATTCCAAACCTCGATTTAAAAAAAAGAACCATTGATAAATCGAAAAAAATTGAAAAAATTCGTATTTTAACCCGGTTCAAAGACATGGGACTTTTCACTATGTTGCCTCGTGATTGAGATGGGTATACATGATAACTTAGGCATATGTATGGGAATATACCTAAGTAGGGTTGACAGTTCACTTCATGCTTTGATGTTTATCCTTTGTCGATTTTGTGAGACCTTGAGGGTCTCAGGGTCCCTACTAAGTATCATTATACTCACCCCAGCATGGGCTATGCCCGCACCATGTTGTGATTGGTGCAGACGATGGATAGTGTTGATCGAGACTGAGGGTACCAGGACTGAATGGTGCCTGATGGTGGACCATACGAGGAGTCGGTACATGGAGGAGGCGGACGGAAATGGAGTGATGAGGAGGCGATCTATACGTACCCTTCAAGTAGGAACCTTGGAGTATGACCCAGAATATGTCTTCCTTTTTGCTCCAGTTTACTTATAATTTCAGTTTCTTGTACCTTCTAGTTGGTCTTGTATTTTGACCCCTTTTTTTTACTGTACTCGCACTATTTAATATACAGTTTTCTTGAGTTGGTATCTTGTTTTGTTCTTGGTTGCATGTGTTTATAGGTTATAAAGTCAATCCCTTCCCAGTTTTAGGGAATACACCTTCGGTGCTAGTCGCCATCCCCTAGCCTATGAAGGTGAGATTGGGGTAGTCACGGTACGAACCCCATGGTACGGGTCGTGAAAAATCTACTTCCTCAAATTTTTATGGGTATATTGCCACACTATACTAATACAAAACATGCCTAAATAAATGCACCTCTCATGCCAAAAAATTAAGCTCGTAAATCATTCCATGGAGCCTGTGGTATCGAAGAACCTTCAAGAAATCTCTGAGATGATCGACATACTCCTCCTCAGACTTCAAGTAGATCAATATTTCATTGATGAAACATCTATAAACTTGTCCAAGAATTCATGGATCATGGATCCAATTAGTTCCATGAATACAACTAGTGGGTTTATGATACCGAATGACATGACTACAAACTTGAATTTCCCATATATTCATTTAGAGGCAGTATTTTTGATATCGCTCTCCTTTACCCTCAACTAGGGATATCTAGAATATATATCAATCTTAGAAAACTACATCACCCCTATCAGTTGTATGAGAAGATATTTTATCCTCATAAGAGGATAACAGTTCTTGATCATTTCCTAATTCAACCTCTAACAGTCTATACACAACCTCATATTTCCATCTACCTTCTTGGAAAACAATACTGGAGCACCCCACAGTGACACACTAGGCAAGATAAAACCCTTTTTACATCATATCATCAATTTAAGTCCTCAAATACCACAACTCAAAAGGTTTTATCTAATAAAACTCCATTGAAATTAAATAAGCACAACGATTCATGTTTATCCAGAACATAACAACACTTTGAGGAGTTACTGTCACAACCTCCTTAGAGAAAACAACCATAAAATCCCTAATGACCATAGGGACCCCCACTATCTTAGAATCCACTGATTCCAACAATAACTTAGATATCAAAGAAATAATGGGCCCAAATATTGACTTCCCACCAAAAAAACCCACTCACCAATTAAAACCAAGTGTTGTCCATCCACATGTGAGAACACAACTCTCTAACGGAAGCAATTGATAACATCATGTACTAAATACAAAAAATAGATGCATATGATTACATCATATGGTTGCATATATACCATGAAAATATTTCCATGAGACTAAGTTGGAACCATCATCAGTCTACACCACAACACACATCAAACAAGTTGTTTTATCCAATAACTAGCATATTCAACACCAGGGGAATGGAAAGACTCTATGCATCTAGTCTCAAATCATGGACTAGATTAGGTGAAAAAAAGGAGTGTGAATATCCTAAATCAAACATGGAACAAAAAAGGGTAGATGAAAATCTAAGAATACCTCAAATGATCTCTGAACCATCTAGCACCGCTACCTCCACTTCAAGAAACAAACCATGCCCAGCTCCTCCACCTCTCTGTTGATAACCACCTCCATGAACATGATTAGTTCAAGGTACCTAAACACAAGAAACATGTTACTATCATCCTGTACCCACACCATTGTCCCTTGATGGAACATAAGACTACTAACCCTACTACTAAAATGGTCTCACTGGAAACTGCTATTGAGGTTAGTGCTAATACTATCCTCCTCCACCAAACTGAGATAGAAGAATCACTAGGCATAAATTCTAGAGATGGACATGAAACCCAAAAAAACACACTGGCTTGATTTCTCTAGGAAAATCAAGGAAACCACTAGCCCCGTAAGGTCAAAAGGGAAGTCGTTATGGTCAACTCCCCACTAGTCAGATCCTCAAAGGTCCTGTTTCTTGTGACCTACAACTAATAAACCTACTCTTTAAAGAACCATGGAGATTCCCCTATTGTGGTAAACCAGATTTTGAGTGTATCTTCTCAATCTCCTCTATGTTCTTCTAAACCTATATCTATGTTGGAAATGTTAAAGGAGTAATTTCATACTTGATATAATGATGCAGTACCACCTCAAGACATCTCTCACTAGATTCCTCAACTAGAATAAGATCCAAGGAAAAAATGTAGAAGTTCCTTGAACATGATTCCCAATTCCTACACTAGCATACTCCTTTTCTGAAGAGAAAGAAACACTTACCTATTCACTACATCCATGATTGAAAAAAATAACTCTACTAGGAACTTTTTCATAATGTTGACCCATAAAACATATTCCTATTTCTGCTCACCCAGATACAATATCTACCACTGACACACAGCTCCCAGTATCTAACTGACTATTAAAGGGAATCAGTATTCCACCAGGTTATAGATAAAATATAAAGAAATCTTGAGCTCCTCTATCCATTTCTCTTTCTACACATCTGAAACACTTCCATCATATTTTCCCAAATATTTTTGCTTAAAAGAATACAATTACCTCTACCAAGCCTCATCCTCCTCTACCAAATCAACCATATTGACGATCAATTAGATCATCCTATTGAACTTCAACTATGTGATCCACATACAGAAAATGTCTAGGATCCATATCTAAAAATAGTATAATAGTTTCCTAATATTGATAGTATGGAATTTTATTTATATTAATTTTAATTCTCTTTATTCATTTTCACCTTCCCAAAACAACCCAACTAAAATAGGAACACAAGTAATCATAATTCATGTATCTCTCCTAGGTCTATTCCCTACAAACAGATCCACCTCACTTGGTTATTCAGTAACCTCAGAGTCTATGCACTGGATCATGGGTGGCCTTAAATTCTATGTCCTAGCCGGTCACCCTGGCCTATGTCATGCACCAAGGTTTACTAGAACTATTTAATATCCAACCCATGTTTTCACATCTGTGATTTTATTTAGAGTTACTCCTTTGTTTATTTTTTTCTTGTATTTATCACTTGGTTTTCCTGGGGGTTTCTTGTTGAAAAACAGAGTTTTTAGACCCAACAGAAAGTGGGGAATGATTGGCACACTATTAGTAGAAACTATACACATTCCTAGAAGAGGTATTGTTCCCTAGATAGTGGAACTTTCTAGGAAACATGGGTTTTAATAATCCCTTGTAAAATCACGTGGTAGGTTTCCACTTGGATAGAGGAGACCACACAGTTTGGAAAATGGTGTGGGATAATGATACAGCCTATCTAGGTCATTAAAATTTTGGAATTTACCTCTTTTCCATCTTCAAATTTAACCCCATATCCACCCTTGATATTCCTATTATAGATTTTCAACCCTAAGCTCCTCTCCCTCTCCCTGTTGGAGCCCTTAGACCTCCTTCCTTTACTGGATTTGGTGTGGGATCTTCAAATAATCACCAAGTATGCCTTTCTTCTCTTGATTTCTTCCTTCTTCTTGGTTCTTTCTTTCTCTTTCTTAGGTTCTTCGCCTTCTAGAAAGTTTATTTCCCTAAAATTGTTTGAACCATGGTTCTTTGTGTTTAATCATGGTTTTTATGGTTCGATATTTCCTTTATAGTGTCCTCTTATAAGAAAGTTGTGGTTTTCCACCAGATTATAGAAGTTTCCAAGATTGAGGAAGGTGGTTCATGATTTAACATTATTAGATGATTTTTTTATACTTTATTGAATTATTAAATGTGTTCTATGAATCATTTTTTTGGGGTGAAGTGTTTTTTATAATGTTTTTGAGGTGCGTATGGGTTGAAGGATGGTTTTACAAATGAAATTGATTGTGTTTCAAGTGTTCTCTATTGTTTTTCTTCTCAAACGTGTTCTATAAATTGTGTAAATAGTGAAAAGTATGTTTTAAAATTGATTTGGTGTGTGTATGGATTTGAAAGAGTTTTTTTCTACGAAAAATGATAGTTTTTCATGTGTATTAATATGTATTAGTGTGTTTATGTGAAATTGGTGATCTATGTGACATGTGAAATGGAAAATTGAGCACAAAGGGAATCTGAGGTATCTATATGGATGTACTAGGACTAGTACATTAGTTGGATCGATGGGTCCAATGACTGATTTCTTCTAGTAGTATTGATGGTACAACATAAACTAAACTATGATGATGATTGGAGACCACTAGACCTTGGGATGTGTTCCCCTCTAGTGGCCCTTACACGAGAACATTGTGGTTTATGGTTTATATACCTTGTTTCACTAAGGTATGAGGTTCCTAGGGTCCCAATAGTGATATAACCTTTATGGATTTCCCATGTTACTATTGTTATTCTATGTTTACTATCATCATACGGTGGAACTTGATTTCATTATAATTTCAATGTATGTTTCTTTAAAATGATTTCCATATAATGTTTTACTAAAAGATTTCAATATTTTTCTAAAAACATTGCATGTTAATTTGTTTTATAATGTTATGGCATGGAATCTCTTTTGGGTGGAATCCTACTGGGAATTATATCACACACTACATGCACCCTTGGGTGTATGTAGACCTTGTTATGTTTGACTCAGGTAAAGGAAAGATGTATCATGGTGGTTATGGTGGGTCTAGTTTCTAGTGTTCCTCTCCTTGTAGGTGTTAGTGGAGGTGGCATAAGGGTTTTGGACCTATTGTTTCATGGAGGTTGAGTTTTGTAGTTGGTACCCCTGCTGATTTTGGTATTTTGGTTTTGGTTAAAGTTGTAATTTTTTTAACTTGAAATTTTTATATCAAGTTTGGTTATGAATATTGATCTTAGTGTAATGTTTTGTTTTTTAGGATTGTTTAGGGTTTCTTATCATGGGTGAAATCATTCATAAAAGTGTATTTTTGTTACCAAGGCACTAGTTTCCAGCCTGTGGGGATTGGGAACACCCTTTGGGCCATGTCATGGTACAGGTTGGGTGTCGAGTCTGATGAAACCCCAGCATGGTTGGTGAAAAATGTTATTATAAGAGGTTTCACTCTTTATTTGGGGCCCGTTATTTGGAAGAGTCTAGATAGACAAGAGATAAGAATTTCAGGGCTTGAGGTTATGGTTATGGGTGGGGTTTCTGGCCAACACACCTCATGACAGACCTTGAGTCTCCATGGGATGTTGGGAATTGGTTTGACTTATCCTCCAGGTGTGATGTACAAGCTTCAGATTGTGCATAGATATCAGGCGGGGGTGAGGTGACTTGGTTTGTTGTTGAGTTTATTCTAGTTTCATTTTTATCTATGCAAGTGTTTGGAATTTTTTTTATTATTGAAAATTTTCAGAATGTTGTATTGATAGTTGTCTTGTGTTTACTTGTTGTTGATAAAAGATGCCTCCCCAAAGACTCTTGTGCAACCATGGGAAGAATTTGGTGAGAGTTCTCCCTCAACAGTAGATCATATACTACTGGAAGTCATAGTTCAAGATGTCTAGTCATTGGGTTAGGGAGTGGTCTCTGGTAAATCCCATGTTGGGGAAGCTAAACTAGATCCTGTAAAGGAAAAATATTATGAGTTCCTTGAGAACAAGACACCTACGTTTTGGGTAGCATGGATCCCCATGAGGAAAAGGAGTGGATAGAGAAGATCAAGAGGTTTTTGGGTTTTTTATACTCCTGAAGAAGTCAGGGTGAAGTGTGTGTCATTCTTGTTGGAAGGTTCTGGTAAAAGGTAGTGGGACTCAGTGGTTTAGGCTAGGAAGCATGAGTAGATGGGTTAGAAGAACTTTAAGGTTGTGTTCAATGAGTGATATTTCCCTAGGAACTTGTCTATCACCAAGACCTAAGAGTTTTTAGATCCCCAATAGGGGGATCAGACCATGATGGAGTATGCCAACTTCTTTCCAGTGCCAGAGGTAGTCTCTAATGAGAAGTTTAAGGCTCAATGGTTTGAGATGCGGTTCTGGCTAGATATGTGATCCTAGTTCTTATTATCAAATATGAAGATGTAAGTTGAGGTGGTTGATCATGCTCTTGTGGTGGAGATTGACTACTCTGGAAAGTCAGGGTTTTCTGAGGTAGTTCCAGTTGTGGGCTAGAGTAGTGGTAGTTCATCTAAAAACAAGAGGAAGAGTGATGAGTAGGAAAAGAGGGGAGCTGGTATCTTAGGCCATCTTTCCTAGACATTTATGTATAAGGATTCGGATTCTAGATCAGATCTATTCCATTAGTGTGGAAAGGTGGGGCATATGTATTCAACGTGTGTATATCCTCCTAGACCTTTCCATTGATGTGGAACTATGGGGAACTTGCAGAATTCTTTCAAGGTGGAATGGCCATATCAAGGTGGTGCAGGATATATAGCCTTCATAGGAATGTCATCCTAGTCAGAACCATCCAGGATAGCGGGTTCTTGGATTGTCAGTCATAGAGTCATGGTTGGATCCAATTTTGGGAAAAGTCATTTTATGTTAGAGCTGCAAGTCAATGGTTTTTTCTAATGCTCAGGCAGAGATGATGTATCTTTATGTAGTGGATCAAGTTCTGGTGGAATCAGATGTATGACCTACTGCGGTTTGATGTATGGTTCTTATTGCATCATCTATATTTGATTCTATATTAGATATTGGTGCCTGTTTTTCTTTCATTTCATCCCATCTTGTGGGTTTGTTGAGTTTTCCATAAAATATTATTTCGTATGTAATGGCGTTGGTGACACACTGATTACTCATTGGGCATATTTAATTTCATACAAGGCTATACAAATTTAATAATTTTTAAACTCAGACAACCTAACATGAAATGTAGTATTTAGAAATCCCAAGTGTCAAACCCATAGGGACAATCTGTATGTTCTAAATTAATTAATGAAATTGAAATTGAAATTTTTTGTCTATTTGGAAAAAGAAAGAAAATAAATCAAGGGTTTGGTTTGATTTAAAGATGAGAGGCATTCTATGTGTAGTGATTTATGGTTTGTGTACTATGGATTCAATTGATATTTTATTTATTTGATTTTGGTGTCATAATTAGGTTAGTATGGATCCTTGGTCTTGGTATCCTGCAGTAATCAAATGATTACACCATTGAAATGGTCATATACTAAATGCAATCACAAAACTAGGCAACCCAAAACCCTATTTAAACACAACTAAACTTGATTTCATAATTGTCATAAAAAAATAGTCCAATTAATTGATTCAATGAAATGATAATCCTCATAATGCAGCAATGATCATGTAATATGAAATGAAGATGAATTGGAATTGATGAAAAGTGTTGAAACAATCAAAAATAAGAATAAAAGATAGAAACAATCCCTAATGGAACTTCCCCCTAAAATCACATCACCTGGCATAAAGATAACTACACTCTCATGCTAAGAATGATGAGAACGAGTAGCATGGATACTCAAGGAATAATTTTATTGAATAATTGTGGCAAATCAAGGCTTCAGATCATCACTCTATGTCTGCATCTCAACCATACTGCATCGCTCTATCTCATTTGGTCCCAGCCGCTCCCTTCTATGTGAACAAGGAATGAATATAAAGAATTTTCATCAAACCCTTGTCTTCCAACATCATTTTTTCTTTTCTACAAAATATTCATGACATGTAATAATTTATAGGGCTTGTAATCCTTATCAGCAATAGCTTTTCATATCTGTCCAACCCTGATCTTTCATGACGTGTATTTAAGTTACAAGATGTATAACTTATTTTCATAGTGCTCAATGGAATCATTACTTTTCATGGATGGTAGTAGTTTCCTTATAAAATCATTTTGTGTAAGGAAATACACAATTTTTAACTGTTATAATCAAGTTTTATAACTGCATTGCATCCTCAAAAATCTAGTGTTGCATCATTCACTCCTTTTCTAAAGATAAGTTGTATCCTACCATAAATCATAAAACAATTCAAACATTCAAAATATTGGAAATATTAAACAATTAAATAAAAAATTAAATACCTCAAAATACTATAAAATATATGCATCAAATACAAATATCAAATTCCCCCACACTTGAATCTATACTTGTCCTCCAGGATGGAATCTCAATATACTACAAAGGAAATTCACCTTACCATGATTCAAATTCAATTTCAATAAAAACAATTGATTAAATGGAAAATTAAATGTTTGAGAATCACACAAAGAAACTTTTATCAACAATTCATTTTTTCAATGAATGAAAATCAACCACATATTTTACTTTTCTTATTTTGAATTATCCAAGCCTTTTTATTCATCCATTTTCATTTTTTAATTCATCATTAATAAGCATACCATTTTCAATTTACCTCACTTTGAATTTTTCATCTCATTATTAAGGTATATATTTAAATAGAATTCAAAAAATAGCTCAAAAACATGTCACTTACCATAGGCTTTCAAGGAATCTAATGTCTCCACCTCGTAATGATAGAGATCATAATTAATCATGAGGGATTCACCATTGAGGATCAAATGAATCTGAGGCTTTAGGGTATCTAGGTAAATAATGTAAAAAGTAAGTCTCAAAAAGGATATTTGAAACTAAATTATTTTACATGATATTAATATATAATATCAATGAAAATCTCTCTTTATATATTTCATCTCTCCCCCCCCCAAGATCAAATTCGTATCATGATAAATGTAAGCACAATGAATGATCAACCTCTATTTATATTTTTTCATTTTTTTCTTTTATATAAATAGTTTTTTTAATTTTTCAAAATCTAGGATTAAGACATATATCACATCCAACACCTAACCACATATGACCTAAAGATCATCAGTATGGAAAATGGTGATTTTTTATCCTCCTAAGACAACCCAATTTTTTTCAAATTTTTTAGCTAGAGTGGTGAATAATGAATTACAATGAAATATTTCACGTCCTCTCATAATATCATAGTCAAAAAAATCCCCAAGAAAATATCCATAATAATTTATATCTCTATACACCCTATAATTTCCTTCCCCCACACTTATTCATTTCAATATCATGAAAAACATTTAGAGGAAGGTAGGAATCGATTAAATAGGCTTGCAACATAGATTATTTCCTAATAAGGATGTTCATGGATTATATGGGATTAAAAATGCATTAATATAAGGTGGGTATCAGGATAAGTTATAATAAAAAATAATGCCTCAATACTTTTAAAAGTGACCTTGTTCATTCATATCTTTGAAAAGATTTCAACCAAGTTCTAGAATAAAACATGCCAGATTTTCTCAAGAAATATATGAAAGATAGAATGGGAAATATTAGGCCCAGAGGATGTCTATAAAATGAGATAAATTTTTGGAAAAAACACTCATGTAAATGTATAAGAATAATTTAATTAATTAATTAAAATACAATAAATTTAAAACATGGACAAATATTTGAAAATTTTCATTTACAATGATCAATATTCTCTTAAAATTGTGATTTTCTAAATCCTAATCCACATTTTTATCTCTACTAATTATTTTTCCAATTTTTCTCATTCATATATATTGAAAAAGAAATTTAAATTTCATGGCATGGTAATTATCTGGGGTAGCTTATGTCTCCTAGTTTGGTTGAGTAAAGTGAGAATAAAATATGGGCATGTAATTGGAAGTTAAAACCCTAAAATAATTAAAATTCAAGGAATACAATATAAATTTACAAAATAGAAATTCTTACTACCCTTTAAAATTCATGCTTCAAAATTGGGCTATACAGGTTCTACCTACACCTTTTCATGATGTGTAAATGCCCTTCATGATGTGTAATTTCTCTAGAGCTTCTTCTCTTGCTACTTGCTTCTTCCTGCTACCTACCTTCATGGTCCTGCAAAAATAAAACTTCACAAGTGAAAACACAGGACATAAAAATTAAATTAAAAAAAAATTATGGATGATCTATTTCTCCTAAAAATAGAAAATAAATAAAGAAAAATAATAAAAAAACTCAAGTTGCCACATGGAAGTACTTTTGTTTACCATCATTGGATTGACCTTACCTCATTCAGATCTAGGTGGTTGATGGTAGTAAAGAGGTTACCTAATATATATCTAAAAAATGTTTAATCCATGATTCATCTATATAGATGGGTCCTCTCCCTTTCTCTGAAACTAATTTCACTCTCCCATTGGTGAATACTTTCTCAATTATCATGGGGCCCATCTAGCAGTTCTTGGCCTTTAATAAAAAAATAAAATGGCAGTTCAATGACTATCCAAACCTATTATCCTTCTCTAAATTCATATTGGATTAATGTTCCTCCAATATCTTAAACTTTTTTCATCACTTTCTTACATTTCTTTAGCATATTATTACTTTATTCATCACTTTATACAGCAGGTACTTCAGTTCTACTTCCATGGAAAACAACATCCTATACTTTTAGAAGATTATCTATTGAAAATTCATCAATTTTTTTGGCTGATTTCTACATTTCCTAGTCTAAATTGAACATAAACTATGATCCTCCAACATTTAAACTTAGTTATCCATTGTGAATGTCAACAAGTTCCCTTCCCGTATCCAGGAATGGTCTCCCCAAGATTATTTTAATCGTCTTTTCATACATGTCCATCACCATAACATCCTTTAAAAAATATAACATGTCTTTAACAATAACATATTCAAGTAGACCTCAACAAAATATCACTATTGTATCAGCTAACTAAAGAAAAAATCGAGTTGGTTTCATCTCTCTCAGTCACATGCTCTTGAATGTTACATATGACATTATATTTACATTGTCACCTAAATCACCTAAATCACATAAATCACTACCAAAATCATTAAAACCAATAGTAATTGAAAAGAAAAAACTACCTATATCACTCTACATTTTTAGTATAATGCTTTATAATACTGTTGATCTTTATCCTACCAGTGGAATTGTGGATAATACTTCAAGATTATTTTTGTTCATCACCAAATCCTTCATGAACATTGCATAGACAGGAATGTTTATGATTGTATTAACAAATGTAATATTAGTGTTTATATTTTAAAACATCACTAAGAACATTTTTTTCTTTAATCAATCTTCCCCTGCTCTCACTAATCCAAAAATGGTCATGGTGGTTGATTAGGTGGTGGTGCTTCCTCTTCATTATGTTCCTTATCTTATCAGTGGTTTTCTTTACTCACTCCCACTACTTATTATTCATTATTTCCAAAAAAAATCTATGCCACTCTCTTGTGCCTTAATTCCACTTTGAATAAGTATGTCTTTCACATCTTCATAGGGAAGCTATTCTACGCATCATAGAATCTCTCCTCTTTACCTTTCACTATGTTACCTGGAAATCTGAATGATCTAACATTCTAAGTTATTCATTGTAGCTGGTTGGTTTTTTGAGTCATTTTTCAAATCTATAATCTTAGTTCCCTGATCCCTTGAGTATTCTATAAACACTTTATGTTTATCTATTTTGGTAGTCATAAAGTTTTTAAGGGTCTCTTCTAGTGAATTAACTTGACTGGTCAATGTTGGCCCTTGGTATAGAGGTTGAAAACCTTGTTGTCTCAGCTGAAATCCTTAGCATTGATTTTGATTTTTCTATTATGGTTGTTGTGAACTTCATCCCTATGCATAATTTTTATGATTATAATCTAGATAATTCACATATTCACAATACATACCTTGGGAATTTTGATTTTCCATCATCACATCTTGTTTCTTAGACATGAAATTCATTTGTATGGTGACCTTGGTATTGTCTACCATGTGCACTCCTTGTGCTCTCCCTTATTATGAATACCACTAAAAAGAATTGTTAGACATCTCATCCAAAAAAAAATTTCTCTCCTATGGTGACTTTTTCATAAGCAAACCTCATGTGGTATCATCAACTATCAAACAATTTCTCTATGACAATACTTTGTAGAATGTTTTAATTAAAAACCACATTTTGATTTCATGATGAGGGATTCATATTATTAATACATTAAATCTATCCAATTAACTATAGAAATATTATTTATTAAATTGATCAAAATTTATAATACTTACCCACATATCCATTTACTTTGAGGGTGGGAAAAACCTCATTAATAATTTTCTTACCAGATCCTCTACTGCGGTGATTGAATATAGACAAAGACTGTGGATCCAATCTCGTGCTTTGTCTTTAATTGTGAATCCTAATAGTCATAATCTCATAGATTAATTTGTGATGTTATGAAATTTGAACATTTCATAGATTTCCAAGAAACTCCTAAGATGCGAGTTGGGGTCTTCATGAGGTAGCCCAGAAAATTGGAGTGAATGTGTGATCATTTGGATGACTACCATCATAATATCAAAATGTTGAGAAGATATTGGGGTATAATAATACTTGGATTGACCATCATGTGTGAAGGTATTATCTCATTGATTAGATCTGGACCCTTGATTTCTTCCTTGGACCTCTGGTCTTTCTCTCTTGCCCAGCTCATGATCAGATCCTTCAAATTCTTCCTGCCATGATGTTCTATTATTGTTTATACTCTTCCTTTTCCTTTATCTGATGGTGTTACTTTGGTTCAAATGTAAGATCTTTAATTTTATCTTTCCCATGAGTGGAGTAGTCATGAAATTAATTATTACCTAAAACTATAGTATGAAAAGACAAATTATAAAACAATGAATTAAAATAAAAACAATAATCAAGATTCTTAATTGACTTAAACATATAAGCAACTGTCCCCAGAAATGGCACAAAAATTTTAAAAACCCATAGGATGTCGTTAATTTCCTTTAGGGATACAAAAATTTAACAATTTATTAAACTCAAAAAACCTAACATGAAATTTAGTATTTAGAAATACTAAGTGTAAAAACCATAGGGATGATCCATATGTTCTAAATTAATTAATGAAATTGGAATTGAAATTGTTTGTTTGTTTGGAAAAAGAAATAAAAAATAGTAAGAATTGGGATTGATTTCAATGTGAGAGGAATTCTAGGTTCAGTGATTTCAGGTTTTTGTGCTATAGATTCAATTGATAATGGATTTATTCTAGTAGAGTGTTGGAATTGGGTCAATAGGTATCTGTGTTATGGGTACCCTTCAATAATATTATGATTGCACTGATAGAATTGTCATCTACTAAATGCAATCACAAATATAGGGAACCCAAAACCCAATTTCAACATAACTAAACTAGATTTCATAATGTTCATACACAAAACATGAAAATTAATTGATTCAATGAAATGATAATCATCAAAACATAGCAATGGTCATGTAATACGAAAAAAAGATGATTTATAATTGATAAACGATGTTGCAACAATCCAAAATAAGAATAAAAGATAGAAACAATACCCGATATCACATCCCCCTATAATCACATCACCCAGCATAAAGATAACTACACACGCATTCTAATCATTATGAGAATTAGAATCATGGATACCTGAGGAATAATGGTGTTGAATAATGGTAGTGAAGAAGGGCTTCATATTATCACTATATATGTGTGTCTCATCTGTGCAGCATCAATATATCTCCTCTAGTACTATCCCATCCTTGATATGTAGAAAAGGAATTAATATAAAGTATTTTCATCAAACCCACATCCACCAGTGTCAATATTTTTCAATCCTTTGAAATATTCATGACATGTAATAATTTACATAATGTGTAATACTCATCAGCAATGGCTTTTCATACATGTCCAACCTTGATATTTGACGATGTGTATTTAAGTTACAAAACATGTAAATTCTTTTCATAGTGTTCAATGGTATCATGAATATTCCTAAATATAATCATATTCATAATGAAATCATGTCATTTAATGAAAGACATGATGCATAACTGCTCTACTCAAATTTTCCAGCTGCATTGCATCCTCAAAAATTTGGTGTCGTGTCGTTTTATCCTTTTCCAAATATAAGATATATCCTACCATAAATCATAAAACAATTCAAACATTCAAAATATTGGAAAGATTAATCAATTAAATGAAAAATCAATACCTTGAAATACCATAAAATATATGTGTGAAATACATATATCAGCCACTTGTTAAGGAGAAAGGTTTTAGGTGCCCATCTTATGCACTCACCATGTTAGGGGTCGAGATGGAATGGTATTTCGTAGTTCTATAAATGGAACACTTTGATTTAATCCTTAATATGTATTGTATAGTGTTCTTCCAAGAACATATTGATTGTTATCAATAACCAGTGATTTTTGTGACTCCAGATGGGGTACCCAGGTTTTTCAAGGTGAATAGGATCCTCAATCAAGATTTGTTGGACCTCCACATCTAAATTTGGGTAGTCTTTCTTTCCCGATCTCTTCACTCATGTTGGAGGAAACTATGGTAGTGGTTCTAATAGTGGATTACCTTCTATTGTGGATGAGTTCCCGAAGGTATTTCCAGATGACTTCTCAGGGTTTCCTCTAGAGAGGGATGTGGAGTTCACCATCAATTTTTTATGGGTACCATAGTCAATATTTCTTCCCCAATACCATATATCCCCCATCAAGTTAAGGGAATTAAAGATATAACCAGATGATTTGGAATCCAAAGGATTCATTCACCTGAGACTCTCACCTAGGGTTTCCCCAATTCTTTTTGTAAAGAAGGTCAATGGATCTCTCTAGTTATGTATTTGTTACCAAATGATAAATAAGATTAAGGTCAAGAAAAATTTCAATTTTCCATATATTGATGTCATTTTCAATCATCTTAAGGGGGAAAGGATGTTCTCTAATAACGATCAGCATTTCAGGTGTCACCAATTCAGAGTCAGAGAAACGGATGTTCTGAAAACTGCCTTCTGAAGAAGGTATGGCCATTTTGAGTATTTAGACATTCCCTTTGGGTTGATAAATTCTCTAGTGGTATTTGGAAGCATGAAAAAGATTAGAATGAGACATGGGAGTGGAATTATTGGGTTGATGAGTAGTATCCATTTTGGTTCTTTGATCAGACTCTGGGATGACTTTCCAAGGGCAGAAAGTTTCTATAGAGGAGAGAATTGTCACATCCATAATTTTATTTTTAGGTATTACTTTTTTTATTAAATGTATCCCTTGGATTTACTAGGTGTTTTTTGGTGAAAATGGAGTTTTTGGACCCAACAAGAGGTGGGAATCGTTGGAGCACGGTTAGTAGAAACCATGATACATCCCAGAATAGATCATTCACCATGGAATTTGTCACTTCCCAGGATTCACTGCCTTCCTCGTGGGAATTCCCCCTCCCCACGAAAATTATGTGGACAATTTCCTCTTGGAAAGAGTAGAATGTATGGTTTCCATAATATTTTTTAAACTGTGTGGGCTAACCATGCGACCTTTACAAATCATTAAAAATATAGAATTTAACCATTTTACCTATTCAAAATTAACACAAAATTCACCCTTGATTCCACCATTTTAGATATTAATCCTTATGTGCCTCTCCCTATCTCTATTTTCACACTTGGACCTCATTACTTTTTTGCATTTGGTGTAGTGACTTTAAATAATAAACAAGGCTTTATTCTTTTGATTTCATTCTTCATCTTGGTTCTTCTTTCCTCTTTCTCTGGTTCTTCTCTTTCTAGTAGGTTGGTTTCCCTGAAATGGGTTGAAACATGGTTCTTTTGGTTTAATATTTGTGTTTGTGATTTGATCATTCCTTTATAGGGTCCTCTTATGGTGTAGTTTTGGTTTTCCACCAGATTTCATAATTTTCCTAGTTTGAGGTTGGTGGTCCTATGCTTTAGCATTATTATATGATTTTGGTGTGATTTATTGGCTTGTTAAATTTGTTATATATATTATGTGTGTGGTGAGAAGTGTGTTTTATAAAGGTTTTGAGGTGCATATGGGTTGAAATATGGTTTTACAAATGAAATTTCCTGTGTTTCAAGTGTTCTCTCTTGTTGTGCTTCCCAAACATGTTCTATAAATTGTGTTAATTGTGATAAGTATGTTTTAAATTATATTTTGTGTGAGTATGGATTTAAAAATGGTTTTTCTTAGGAAAAATGATGGCTTTTCATGTGTATTCATATGGCTTAGTTTGTCTATGTGAAATTGATGTTCTATGTGACATGAGAAATTGATTTTCACTATAATTCTAACTAAACTATGATGATGATTAGAGATCACTAGACCTTGGGATGTGTTCCCCTCTAGTGGATCGTGCTTAAGTAAGTTGTGTGATGTGGTTTCTATACCATGTTTCACCGAGGTATGAGGTTCCTAGGGTCCCACTAGTGCTAGAGACTTTATGTATTTCCCATGTTTCTCTTATGATGTGGTGCTTATCTTTGGAATATGGTAGACCATGCTTTATTTATAATTTCAAATCATTTTTTTCTTAAAAAAATCATACAATGTTTTACTAAAAATGTTTCTACTATTTTTCTAAAAAAAATTCATGTTAATTTGACTTATATGTTATGTCATGGAATATATTTTGGCTGGAATATTACTGGTCATTGGATCACACCCTACATGAATCCTTGGGTGTATGTAGACCTTTTTATGTTTGACTCAGGTAAAATAAAGATGTATCATGGTGGTGATGGTCCTTTTAGTTGATAGAGTTCCCCTCCATATGGGTGTTCGTGGAGGTGGAATGAGGGTGTTATACTTCTTTTTCATAGAGGTTGTGTTGTGTATTTGGTACCCCTCCCTGTTTTGGTATATTGGTTTTATGTTAAATTTATAAAATGTTTAACTTGAAATTGTTTTATCTCTTTTGGTTATGAATATTAAACTCGGTGTAATGTTTTATTTTTGGGGATTGTTCATGGTTGCATATCATGGGTTAAATCATTCCAAAACCCGTATTGTTAATACCCAAGAACTAGTTTCTAGCCTATAGGGATTGATAATTCCCTTCAGGTCATGTCATCGTTTGGGATGAGTGTCAAGTTGGATAGAACCCTGACTTGGTTCATGACACATGTAATCCTCACTATAATTAATTCCAAACTCCATCCTATCTTTCAAACATTACCTCTAATGCCACTCTTTCATGACCCGCTCCCAAAAAAATATACAGTAATGAGGGGAGAGAGATAATGACCCCCAAGTCCTATCTCCAGTAGGCTTCGGGTTGGAGACTAGCATCAAGGTATAAAAATCTCATAAAATGATAGTCATTGCCCTCTATAATAAAATAATATTAGGAGGTATGATGAATCATCCACAAGAAACTCCATGAAATAATATAAAAAGAAACCAAAATTCATCCCACAATTCATGTCTAAATAAAATTTATATAAATAAAATCCTCCAAATTAAAATACCCAAAAGTAAATCTAAAGTAGTGATACATCAACTATCCAAATATCTGAGCTAGTAATATCCATCATGGTTCATTTATTCCTCCTAGAAACCTGAAAATTAGTTTATAAACATAGAGTGAGCATAAAAGTATACTCAACATAAAAACCAAAGTCTCTTGTGCACATGTAAAAGAAGAGTACTAATGCACCCATTAGAAAACATCAGGACCAACAACACCTAAATAGGTCAACTATCTATCCCAACATCACCAAGTCACTCTCTCCAAATAACGCAATCCAAGTATAATAACATGATAAGAAACATATTCATGAATGGTACCCCTAACTGCTTTCCCACTAGTTTTTTTCTCTCACACCCCAACATCATACATCCTAGTGCTACCATATCTTTGGAATAACATATACCACCACCCCATAGAATGATCACATCACATCAAACTCACATACACCTAGGACACCTCCCCATAGCACAGTCACATCTCATCTTACCCACAGACACCTAGGCCATCACAAAACAACCACCATTATAACCAGAGTGGAAGGGTATTGTGTACATGAATGAAATCAACCTTATTCCCTCCTTCTACCATGTTGACCCCCACCATAATCTTCCCCACTTCATTGTCATATCACACCCCCCTAAAGACATATGGGCCACCTCCCCACAACACGGTCATATCACATCTCGCATAAAAATACATGGGCCATCACCTAGTGAACTAACAGAAATGCTACCAGCATAGCCTATGCATATCTACTCACATAGAAGAGAGAGAAGAAAATAGTGGATATCCATCCATCCATCCTCATCACTAAGATGTTTGGAGAAACACCCCCGGTGTGAAAATATGGGTGTCGACACATAGTGATCGATGTGGGTGGGGTGCATATTAAAATCACAAGGAATCTACAAATATATAAAAATATCCACAAACAAGCACAACCTATGGGTTAAAAAAACACTAATAAACTCACAACATCCCCACTTTCTCTGGCACCTATAAATGCATAACAGCACACAATCTATAAACACATCTCGCATAGTCACCAATTCCATTATCCATCCCATTCATTTAATTATTTACCAATAGCCACATTTAACCAAACATCCCATTATTTATTTTTTTCATTAGTAATTTCCATAACATTAACCAAATTTAACCCTATTCATTTCAATCACTATTAAATAATTATTCCATCACTATCAAGGCTTCTTGCACAGTGCAACCACACATCACAGGTAGCTCATAATTCCAATCGAACCATTTCCTCACCACCCTAAAAGAATTTCCAAAAAAACTATCACCTAACTACCCAAAAATCATGTTAAAAAAACACCACCTCATTGCCCCAAAAGAATTTCTAAACAAACTATCACCTCAATACCCAAAAAACAGCCAAACAAACCATAACATCACCACCCAAAAATAATTTCCAAACAAACTATCACCATGCCTACCCAAAATCACAACCAAAAAAACCATACATCACCCTCACACTAAATCATATCCACACATCACTAACCCACAAGAATTTACACACATCAAAACATATCAAAGACCATTTTACCAATTTAACAAAGGGGATTTTATCACATTTCACTTTATTTTAGGGGTGTTATCACACAATCCATATATCTGGGGTAAAAAATTTTATTAAACAAATATAATTGGTTATAAAATTTCCATTCTAGGTTGATATCACAATAACATATAACTATGTTTCTTTTTCATAACAACTATAATGCCAGAAAAGGGTCCCAACTGCCACAATTTTCAACAACACTTTAATCACATAACATCACAAAAATTCAAAATCTATAAAATTGTATGAATCATTCCCATTTACCCTTAAATTTAAATTTACCAATTTATTTATCTTCATTAGGCTAGTCCAAACCATCCCACATAGATAAAAAAGATTAAACCCCTATATGATACAAAAAAGTGAGAAATTAGGGATTCCCTCCCTCAAAGAATCTTTTTGATCTTACTGCACACCATAGGGTGAAGAAAAATCTCCCAAAAACCACAGTTGTATCAAAATGGTTTTCAAGAAATAACCCAACTCACAACTGAAACAAAAAACAACCCCACTATAGTGGATCCTCGTGATAATAATAGAATAAAAACAACCATGTTTAAGAGAAGGTCTTTCCACTGATCACCAACAAGCATCCATCAGAACCAACATATAGAATCATGGGAGAAGAGGGTTAGAAGGTCTCATAAGGGTGAATAAGGTTCACCCAAAATGAGAGAGAGAGAGAGAAGTATGGTCGAATGAAAAGAAATTAGTTTTAAGGGTAATAAAATAATTTTGATCCCACTAGTTTCACATCATGTATTCCATTCATGATGTGAAATTCATGGGTTTCCCTAAAAAATAAACTTTCACCCAAATTCATGTCACCTCATCCTTTATTTAAGTACATGTCATGAATTAATTTTATGATGTTAATCTATTTTGTCAATTCCCTCTCATCCACTTAAAATCTATGAAACTAGCTAGATATATAAGTTGTGAACAAAAAATTCACGTCATGTGCCCCTTTCATGATGTGAATTTCCAACAGTAGCTCTAATGCATCTCCAACCACTATGAAGCCTCCTTGAGACACCTATTAAACAAATATAATACTCTAAACTAACAAAGTAATATTCTGGGAAGTCATGGGATGTTAAAATCACAACAATTTAAATAGTAAAAATAAAGAATGATTCTATCACACTTGTATATAAAATAATGGATAAGTAATAGATCCTCTACCATGTGAGGAGCTTCATGATTTTGTTGAACTAGATTAGAGTGTGGTGGATAGGTTGGAACTCATAAGAAGAAACTCAAGTGATTGTGGAAGTGTTCTAAAAACTCCAAGAGGGAAGTTTGAATTTCCCAGACTTAAGATAAATCATAAAAACCCAATGATAAGAACAAATATGCTTTTCGAATAAAAAATATAAAACTCTTAGGTTTCAAAAATGTAGTTAAAATTTTAATTTTTATTTAATCATTAATTATGTTTCTATTTAATCCCAGTTAATACATCCATGACAACTCATTTAAAACCCCCAACCATAGGAAATTAAAATATATCAACTATATTAATTGATTCTATTTTTAAAACCCATTATTTAAGCCTTTAATTCCATATTTATGTTTAGAAGGGATATTTATGTCAAACTATAATTTCTAGTACAAACTATAATTTTTTTCCTAAGAGGATAACCTACCATGAGGATCAATTATGTGTAGACAAGTTATCACATGGAGTAAAGGATTGATCAAATGATCAAGGAATGACTGAATGGACAAAGGATTGATTGTAAGAAAGATTGACCTCCTGACCAAGGGATTGATCATAAGAAGGATGGATCAACTTCATGACCACCTAAGTAGTCACAAGAATAAACCAAGAAACTATTTAGGGATCAACTACATGATCAAGAAAGTGATTGAACAAACTACCAAGATAACTCACAAAAAAATAAAGGATCGACTGTAAGAAAAAAATGGTTGAACACATGAATTAAATGTCGACCAAATGAACAACCAAGTGACCACAAGGTTAATAAACTAACTATAAGAAAAAAAAATTCAAATATGGAAATGATCTTGAGAACCCTCGTGAAACCACCATTCCTCAAAAAATACATAAGGGAATGGTGTTATAAATTCAATACCTTACATCAGATACCTCTAATAAAATTATCAACCTTTAGAATTTAAAAAACCTAGAAAGAAGAGATATGGGTCTAAAACACCACCCTAGGAGATTCCTCTCAAGAATATTTATACAAGAACATAACCAAAACACCAAAGAAAAAAATCATAACTATGAAACATTAAAAAAACAACCTAAAAACACACTCCTAGGGGAGATACCTCTCAATCAAGTCCAAGGCCATGAACAAGCCTCGCATTAGGGACGAGAGGCAATCTCATAAAAGAAAATAACGTTAAGAACATCATCTCAACAAGGTCAAAAAATCAACAAAAAAATAGGTATATTAAGAACATGTCTATGACTCTCAATCCTAATTTCTCTCCCAAATTCCATCATGTTACCATTAGATAAGAAATAAGGGAATAAAATTACCAAAAAATACCTTCCCCTTATAGTTCCAAATTGCAACAAATGGTTCATCAATGGTTGTATCATCTTCGATATCTAGCTCTCCCTAGTTAATGACATTATAGAAATAATAAATATATCAGTGAAGTTGTGAAACATCAAAGACATCATGAATCTATATCATTTTTTAGGATAGTTTTAATTGATATTCCAAACCTCTAACTTGAGCCAACACCACAAATGATCCAAAAAACCGTCAGAGAGCTTACTCTCTTAACTAAACCTTAATTTCACAAGAAGATGAGACACCTTAAACAACACAAAATATATAGTTTCAAACTCTAGAGGCCTCATTTTATGATAAATATAGAAATTATAATGATCATTCACTATCTTCATTCACACATGGATCACTTATACATTCTTTTTCATTCTCCACACCAATTTTGGTCTAAGAATAGATGATTATCTAACCTCAATACAACATAACAAAGATGGGAAAGGTCATCCATTCGATATTTTTAACGATGTCATACCAATAGTCGATTGGAATCTATTATTGTAAGAAAAATCTACCAAGTCTAGGTTCCTCACACATGAACCTATAAAATCCAAAATGAACTTTTGCAACATATCCTCTAGAGTCTAGATATTTTTCTCTATCTAGTCATCTACTTTTGGATAAAAAGATGTGATAATAAATAAATAAGATACAAAGGAATGATAATAACCTTTATACACCCTAAAGGTGAACTGAGGATCATGATTATACATAATAGTCTTTAGAACCCCATGAACACCCACCACCTCATCCAAAGATTGGCTCGACAAAACCTCCACTGAGATTGACTCCTTAATCACTAATAAGTGAGTTGAATTCATCATGCAGTCCATGATCACCCATATATAATAATAACAACTCTATGATCCAAATAAACAAATGAAAAAGTCTATTGAAATTTACCCCCACTTCCTTCAAGGATCATCAACTAGATGAAGCAAACCACTAGGAACACAATGCTCATCCTTCACCCTCTAGAAAACCATATAGTAGTAGGAAATATCTGCAACTAAACACTTTAAGAAAGACCACCAAAATTGACTCCATGGAGAATGATACATCATTTCTACACCAGTATATACAACCAAATAAAAAATATGGAAATTATAGAGAACCACTTTATACATTATTGAATGAATAAAAATCCTTCCATAGAATAGAATATGATGTTATCCATCCTTTGACCATCCCTTGGGCACATCACCATAACCAATACAATCATGCCAAAACTCTTTCTCAGAATCCCCCAACTGGGAATCCTCCACATATTACACAAAGTATGATTGAACCATCATCTGATAAATACAACCCCTTCCATTAACTACAATTATATCATGGTGTAATGATGAAAATTCTTCTATCACTCTCTAAGAGTCTCCAAATTGATACAAGAAACTATCCCATGACTTCATACTCAAGGAATCTTCCACAACATTGCCTTTACTAGGAGTAAAGGAAATCTTGAAGTATTTGTCTTGCAAGAACACCATCATATTCCTCTACTAAAAATTCAATTTTCTTTGGGAGAAGATATAATTTAGACTCTTATGATTTGTGAAGACAAAAAAAATCTCCAATAAGATTGTGCCGCCACAACTTCTAGGCGAACACCATCACAGAAAGATCATGATCATGGGTGGAATAATTACATTCATGATACTGTAATTACCGTGATCCATAAGAGATAAACACCCTTTACTATATCAATATGAAACCCAATACTAAATGTAAATCACCATAGTAGACCATGAATGTAATTCAGTTCTTTGGAAAATAAAGAACTGAATCACTGAACAACTTCACCTTCAAATACTTGAAATCATACACCCACTAATCATCCCACATTAACTCCTTATCGTTTCTTGAAAATTTGTACAATTATTCCTCTATAATATTCTTAGGGGATACCCAAGAAACCACCTTCTCAATATTTATAAGATCCATGAATACTTCACACTAAGATACATCATTCTCAAATAAATAGACCTCATGGGCCTAAAATTCACACATCAAAATCTTCCCAAATAGCTAATAAAATTAAATTACTCCAAATATAGCTCATATAGGATTGGTATGCTCCACCTTTGAATCAGAAAACAAAAGTATTTAATTTAAAAATACCACCATGAAATACTCTATAAACTCATGGAAAAATCCATTCATCATTCCCATGAACATGTCTTGAGAATTTGTAACATTGTGCAGCATCAAAACACACTCTTAATTCCCATAATGTCATTATAAAGTAGTCTACACAATATCCACACCCTTCACCCATATTTTATGATATCTAAAAAACAAGTTTATCTTTCAAAAACTGGGTTCATCCCTTCAATTGATCCAATAATTCATCAATCAATGGGAGAGGATAACAGTTTTTCATCATCACCTAATTCAAATAGAGAGAATCAATATAAAAACAAAAATTTCTATTTTAATTATTAATAGAAAAATAAAGATCCCAAAGGTGACACACTAGAAAAAATAAATCCTCACTATAAGATATCGTGAACCTAAATATTCATCTCCTATGATAGAAGGGGTAATCTAATATAGAGACAATGATATTAGAAAAACATCTAATTGTGGCTCTATCCCAAACTCGATCTTTGGTAGAGGGGTAACATCACAACCACTTTGGATAAGACATTACGACACTATTATATAGCCTTGGGAAGCACCACTGGATGATCCTAAAATAACTCAACATTATTCAAGTCGTCAAAGGATATAGAGACTCAACAAGCCTCTGACCCATTTGAGGGTCTCACTTACCCAAAAAAATCCTCTTGATCTCTATCAAAGTCATAGAATATGATGTTACTACTGAAGAAATTCATGATAGAATATACCTAATATATCCCATCCATGTCTAAGATAATGTATAATGGATCTATCTGTAATTGTAGGAACTATCACTAAGAGATGTTATTCCTCATCACTAACTCATGTAGTCAACACCAAGGGAACTAGAATTCTCTCCACCTCAAGTACAGAAGCACAAACTAGGGTTTCTAAAATAAAGGATTGTATATCTCCTAAATCAAAAAAGGCATAAACCCTAGTATAAAATAAGAAGATAGTACCATTCATGATGATCATCTTTCCTAGTGATAGAAAAGGTAAGTCATGCATCTAACCATGCCTATCTCCACACCCTCTCAAGACCTGATTAAAACCACCTCCATGTTCATGCTCTATACTTTTTTCCTAAGGAATAGGGATATCACAGGGCTTTTTTATACCTTCCCAACCCCCAATCTACTATAATTCCCTTTAATGGTGCCACTTTAGTTTAAACTACTACATGGTTTGGCCGAAAATGGACCACCAACCACATGATGAGTTTTGAGGAAGTTTAGACACTCTTTCTTCTGATGGACAAGACCTCCACAAGAGAAAAAAACTACACCCAACCTAGTGGTAAGGGTTTGATAAGTGTTATCCCTCTCAAAATTATTTAAAGAAGGCCTAAAACTACTCTTTTATAAATAAAACATCTTCTTTTAAAAAGGAAACTAAGAACTCTTAGTCACAACTCTTCTCTATGGAAAATATTGCCATATCTCATATCTTAAAGGTCTAGTCCAGTAAAACATCCTCTTAATGACCACCACAAATGAAAATACCATGGGATATGACTTCAACATAATGGGGGTGACCTAACACTGGATCACTAGACACAAATAATCCTCAAAATTGCTCACCCTAGCCTCCTAATCTAATGAAAGATAGGAATTATAAAATAGTAGGTTTATTTATCTGATAAAAAACTATCAAACAATGGGACTCCCCTAGTGAAGGGTAAGGATCTCCTACCGATAGGCCTCCTTAGTGATCAAAGATAGAAACACGGCCTAAAACATATCCCTAAACTTCTACAATGAAATATATGACTCCCCACAATTCCTAAGGAATAAAATACACTACTTCCAAGATGACCCATTCAACATCATCATATCTAAGGAAATATAGGTCTCATTTTATGCACTAATTGAACTAAGTAATAACTCCCCCTATTCCAATAAGTTATCTATCTATATATTTGAAATGGATCCATTATACTTCTATAGAACATAGTGATCAAACCCTCAAAGTTTCCTCCTCCAAGTGTTATCATAATTTACCTCCACTCTATGGTGATCCATTGGAATATCCTGTTAAATGTATTTGGTAAGAACCTAGCGGTGAAATTAACTAGGATCCATATATCCAAAAGAAAAAATGTTATACACTAATAAACTTGGGACAAAAGAATATTTTATATGAATTAATTAATTTATTTTAACATATTTTCAATTGTACACCTAACTAAAACATAGGTGTAGAACATCATGACGCATGATCTATACATAGGTTTCCACCATGTAAGGAGCATCACTTTTCTTATCAGGTTTAGTAAACATAAAGTTCCTTGAATTAAATCATAGGTGGCTATAAAATCTCTTTTCTTGTTTGGTCTCCCTTGTTTACATCATATTCTAAGCTCATCTAATAATATTTCCCTAACAATCCATGATTCCTCACTTGTACCTAACTATAAAAATCATCCTATCTCTTAACCATTAATATTTAATACCACTCTGTCACGTCCCCCTACCTCTAAAGGTAACCCTCCTAGGATGAAAATGAAGAAAGGTGGGTAATGACCCCAAAATCCACCTCCAATAATATATGACATTTCAACTATAATTTAAGGTATATAAATCACACACATGGGATGAATTACCCTCATATAGATTTAAAGAGTAACTGATATGATTAAAAAACTACCAACCAACCCCTTGTATAAATATTAAAGAAATATGAATACATGTATCATCATATATAAATTTATACAACTAAAAAGAAAACTATAAGTACCAAAAGTAAATCCTCGATAGTTTCCATGAAGCACTAACAACTCTTGAATAACTCCCTCAAACTATTAACACCTAGTTTGTTCACCAAACTATTCATGTGTAAATTAAAAGTATTTTACAAATATGTAGTTTCAGGATAACATGTATACTCCATAGGATCCTCCCTAAAACCTCTCATGAGAAATGTTATAAAATCATACGAAATCATTGAGAGTAAACAAATGAAACTAACTAGTCACCTAAATAGTTAAATATAGATTTCTCATCCTCATCAAGGATCACTAATCAAGTAACACAAAGAAGTAAATAATTATTTATAAAAATCATATATATATATATATATATATATGAAGGTACCCCACTTACCCTTCCCCACTGGTTTTTCACTCTCATGTTCCAATGCCACACTTCCTCTATTCATCCCTTTCAAAATTCAAGTCATCCCTAATGTGAGTTGAGCCTCCACCCTACCCACATAAGTCCTAGGAAGGACCCAACTTCTCATGTTGGTAGTAGTTCATATATCCATCTCACTATCATCAACTTATCCATAACAAAGTTTATGCTTGGAATAAACTGTATCCCATGTAAATGCATTATACCTCAAGCCATCATGGACCATGCAAGTATAGCTATAGAAATCCATAATCACTATGTTTTGACATAAGTATGTGAAATTCCTCAATTCATTATAGTTCGCACATAAATTTATAATAAAATTGAGATCCATTATAGCTCGGTTAAGAACACACACTATAAAAAATCCATTATAGCTCAGGATACACCTAGTCATAACTATATATAAAAATAAAGCGGGGGAGATGGATAAGGTAGAAATTTATTTCAATACCATCGTATATGTTGTAGAAAATATATCTCCAAAGAATATGGGTGTTGTTGGACCTTACCATTCATGTGGTTAAGTGTTTGAAATAAGAAAATATATAATAATATCACACACATCTATAGTAAGAGAAACTACCTAGCTTTAGACACATCTACTACTATCATCTCATTGGACACTCAATTGCCACCACTAAGGTCCAAACCTCAACAAAAATACAAGTATAAAAGTTTATTATTAAATAATTAAACAACAATTAATTAATTATTATCATTAAATACTCATTTTCAATATTAACACATTAATATTTTAATCCTAGTTTCGGAACACTATAATTCTTCTATTTATATTCTCAAGTATGTCATCATCATCTGAACACTAAGAACCAACCTCATTTTTTTATTAATTCCATTTAACATTTCATTCTTCACTTGGGTACTCTAGGACTCAGCCTAAGATACCACATTAAATATTAACATATTCTGAATAAATAATAACTATATTTAAATTAGTAGGAATCTAAAAAAATACAAAATTTAGCTATTAAACAAGCATCAATAAATAATTTTATTGATGATAGATCCTCACTCTGAACTCACCTCAACCACCCTTGTGTCATCTCCACACCACTTATCATAGTATAAAATATTTCCTTCTAGCATCAACATTAACCCTCACTATATCCCCTGACTCCCAACCCATTTCTCATCAACATTATCAACCATAAAAATGTTCAAAATCAATAAAGAATCATATAAAGGCTCAAATTATCCTAAATAACATGTTTATATTCAATGTATTCTATACACAAAATTAAAAGGAAACTCAAGCCATATAATCACGTCATTTTAGCCTCCCGTAACAAAGATGGGATCATTAAAACCCAAAAAAATATTTAATAAACAAACATTTTAATTCTGTCTTGAATTAACTTGTTTATTATGAATAGGTTTTCTGGATCAAGTAACCTATATGTAGTAGATAAAAATGGTATAAAACAACATAAAAATTCTTCATACAGTATTTTTCTACTACTATAATTTACAAAAGGAACACTAAATAAATTTATAACTTCTCTTACAAAATTCATTCTGATTTACCATTATTGCATGGTTTATCTATTTCAAGAAATTAACCATTCTAGACAACAAAAAAGAAAACATTCCCAAATAGATATCATAATATCTAATAAAAAAGTAACAAGTGACTACATCAATAAATCATAAAGCACATGCAATCAAAAAACTCCAACCATTTATTTAACCCCATAACATGAAATATCAATTATCTATAATATGAGATAATTTCTATTTCAATTCTTTAATATCTAGATTTAAAAAAAATTATCATGATACATTTTAACAAAAAACACCACATAATGTGATATTCCCTTATTTCAATTGTTTTTTAAGAGGTTATCTTTTTTATCTTAGAAATTTTATAGGGTAATAATAAAATATAATAATTTAAATTATAGTACTTGACTTCATTAAATTCACATACATGAAAATAATTACAATGATACTTATAATATATTTCAACATGTGATTTCTAGGAATTATATTAACATCCTCCAAAATGTGATTAGTTCTAACAATTATATTAAATAGTATCATGTGGTAATAATTATCCTCATCCAATTTCAACTCGTGAAATAGTAATAGAAATAATACATTAACCATATTTTTATACATGTGGTTTTATGTTTCTCATCTTCCTATATAATTTCCAAATTATTATTCAATAACCATTTTTCATGTGATTACCAGATAATTTTTTTCATGTTAATTTCACCCACTTAGGTAAGGAAACTAAATCATTATTCACCCACACATAATCAAAAAAATAAAGGATAAGTAATAGATCCCCTACCTCATAAAAAGATTCACAATTTTTATATACAAAAACAGGGGGTGGTGCATAGTATAGAACTCAAAGGAAGAAACTTGGGTGATTGTATAAGTGTTCTCAAGACTCCAAGAGGGATAGATGGATCACCAAGAATAAAGAAAAAGTAATAAAAACCCAACATGAATAATGAAATATCATTTTATAATAAAATATATGAAAATGTTGGGTTTCCAAAACACCAATAAAACTATCCTTTAATTTCATAATTAATTTAGTTTCCATTTAATCTCATTTAATTCTATCCAGGACGACTCATTTAAAACCACCACCCATAGGAAAGTCAAATATATTGACTATCTTTATTGATTTAGGTATTAAAACTAATTATTTTATCCTTTAATCCCATATTTATGTTAAAATTGGATATTTACATCAAACTAGAATATATGGTAAAGAACTAGAATTTGTATGCCTAAGAGGAAGAACTACTATGAGGATAAATTGTGAGTGTACAAGTTGTCACATGAAGTAAAGTAATGACCACACAACTACAAATTGACCACATAACCAAAGGATTTACAATAAGGAAGATTGGATTCATGGAAAAAGGATCAACTATAATAAGGGATGATTGATCACACGGCCACCCAAGATACTACAGGAATAAACCATGAAACCATGAAGGAATCAAACACATGACCAACTAAGAAATTACACAACCAGCCAAGTGAAGAAATGAACAAAGGAAGGATTGACCGCAAAACTAAATTATCGACCTCATGAACAACTAAGTGACCACGTGGTCATTCAACTAAACATAATAACAACATTAGAAATTTAAAGAGGTAAAATACTATAAGAACCATCTTGACACCTCCAAGACATGTAAAACACAAGAGAATGGATTTATAAATATGGGACCTTAAAATATGGATTTAGAGTGCTGAATAATTTTCATTTAACACATAAAAATTTGATATTTTAAAATGATGAAATACTTTTGATTTTCAAAAATGATTTAAAAAAATTATCTAATTAATCATTTAGAATACTATTTTATATTAAAAATGATTAAAAAGTGATAAAAATAGTATGTGTAATGATTATAAAATTGATGTACAACAAATTCCCCTAAACTTAAACCATTACACATCCTCAAGTAATCATAAAATTATATTTAATAAGATAAAATCAAAGAAAAAATGAATTTAGATTGAAAGTAATAGATAATTTTTGAAAATGATCATATCTCTATAAAATTAAACTAGTAAAAGCAATTTATAATGTTATTAATAAAAAATTAATGATGAGTTCTTATTTCTTGTTTTGAAATTAATAATCAAATATGAGATAAATGAATGTAATTAAAGACCTTAAATCTTATTTCTCAAGGTACCTTCAAAATTACCCCTTTTACCATGATTGAGAACTCACACAACACAATAATTGATCTAATATTTTAATCTCAAAGTTTTTTTTGATGAATGAATTTATTTTGAAATTATATATTAAAAATGAATTTATCTTAAATACCCATAGTTAATTGCATCCCAACCCCGCTTTTTCTTTTAACAAGAAGTGAGATTAATTACCCCTTGACTCTGCTCATTTTTTATAGATTCCATTAAGTATTTAAATAAGAAAAGGGATAAATGAAATCAATTAATTCACAACAAACAAATATATCAAACCACTCATCTTCTATTCAAATAAATTGACACACTTCCTTTTATATTAAGAGTCCCATATACTTTTCTAATGAATTTAGAAATAGTCATATTTTCTATATCAATAGTTGTTAATCAAAATAATATATATATTATTGGAATATAAAAGATAATTTATCAATTTACTTCATGAGATAAGTAAAAATATTATTATCCAAATGTATGGAAGACTATATATGAGTTCCAAAAATTACGTTCTTTCCAAAAATTAAACTAAATGGTTGAAGATAATAAATTATGAAAATTCAATCCTGGGTAATTTTAGTGAAAACAAAATAATATAGTATAGCACACAAAGGTAAACCCTTCCCCCACACTTAAAACTCAATATTGTCCAAAATTTTGAATCCTATAGTGGAAATTTTTCTACTAAATGAATTTTCAAATTATTCTCTCACCTACACTTATAAAAGTGTGTATAAAAGATAATTTAACGATATTCAAAAATTAACATTGATGAAAATAATATAAATTTAAATACATAATGAATAAAATTTAAACTAAATTTTGGAAAATAAAATTCCATTGATTGGTTAAATTAACACCCTTTGAAATCAATACTTTATGATCACTCTCTTTTTGACATTTATTTTCAACAAGTTTTATCTAATTATAGACACTGAAAGGTAAAAAAGTTTGAAATTAGATTATATAATCAAAGTTCAATAAAAATAAAACCAGTTTTAAAGTGATTATAATTGATGTATTGATTCCCTATATACACCAAAACCCTTATTTTAAATCCAATATATTTTTGAAGTATTCTTTAATAAAAATAGTGAACCAGGTCAAAAGAAATAAATAACTTTCCCTAGAAAACACTAGATCTAAACTTGAGTCAAAAAATGAAGAGAAAGTGATAATTGATGTTTATTTTTCAGTAATAAAAATAAAGTAAAACTATGAAAAATTAATTAAAACTAATAGAAAACATTGGGCTGTCTCCAATAAAGCACTATATTTTATGTATACAGTCAGATTTTATCATTTTTATTTCAAATTATAAAATAATAACTAATACTTTGGGATATCCTTTAATATAAATCTTATTTCTTTTACCATTGACCACAAATAACCTATTTGTATCTCAAAATATCTCTACAAAACAACTATTTAACACTCGAGTAATGAAAAATATACCAAACCATCTTGACTTCAATTTTCATAAAAAATGTTTCAATCGAGAGTTAAATAATAAAAGATTTTGTACAAATTTGTATTTTCACTTTTTAATCATGGTAACAAGGAAATATTTGTACCTTTATTTTTAAATTAAAGTATTTGTTATAATATTCACTTCATATTACATTCAACTCACTCAACATAAGAAGCCTCCTCTCACTAATAGATTTGAGATCATAGTTTAAAGCTTTGAAAACCAAAAAATATTTTGTATTAAATTTATAAATGAAAATGAAAATATATTCCATAAAGAACACTATAATGTGACATGTTAATGGGTTTTTTGAAGTATGTTCTCTAAGATTATAAGGACTCGTAAAATTTTAGTGATCAATCTCTATTAAAGTTTTTCATAGATTTTCTTAAATTTTTTCAACTCTCTATTTGAGATTTTAGAATGTCTGGTGGATTGAGGATTGTAAGTAGTTCATATTTTATGAATATTCCCATTCTTTTCCATAATTTACTTAAACTTATAGTTTTAAAATTGAACACCATTTTCAATTATGAATGTTTTAGGCACTCCAAATATTGAAAATATGTTTTTCTGGATGAACTTCACAACGTTGGATGCTTGGTTATTAGGTAGATCCACTAACTCAACCCACTCTGAGACATAGTAAAAATACACTTAAATATAAACATTATAAAGAAAATATGATAATTTTACAATGAAATTAATCCCCAAAACATCAAAAATTACAACCTCAAGATTTAATTTTTGATATATTCCTTGCTTTCTACTCTCATTTCTCAATATATGGAAGCTATCATATCCCAAAACAAATCTTTTAGCATTGATAAAATTATTGGCCAAAATAATCTTGACTATCATAAATTATGTGTTGTCCACTCCCCTTCATGATGTCCACTCTAATAAATATAGTTAAAAATCACAAGTACAGGGACCATTTTCTAATCAGTCACACATATTCTTGTAATTCCATTAAAACACCACTTAAACAATAATTGATCCTCCTAAAAGTTATGTTTAACATTTGAAAGAAGATTTTTTGTTATAGGTAATATTATTAGTCAAGTAATTAACTAAATCAATGAACTAGGGAGTTTTAATTTGGAAAATAACAATGATATTTTTATAAGGGAAATATGAATTTATAACCTTATTATAAATATTTTTAGTATATGAAAGTCTAAAAAATGACCATCCACGAAACTTTTAGGTCACCTTTAATCCTTAATCTAGATTTAAAATTCCTAAAATAAATGTATTCATATAATAAACTTGGATTTTGTATCTTTCTTAACCAATAGGTATTTCAATATAGCATGGTAGATGATAATAATGAATTTGGATCCTATCAAATATTATCTAATTTTTTCAAATAAATAATCACAACAAGCAGTTCCATCAAGATAGTGGTTTAATTCCTTTGAGAATAATCAAAAATTATTCTTTTATATTGTAAAACATGCATATTTTTTCTTTTTCTTTTTGTCCTATAATAGCTCATACAACTATATTACAAGTATCACACATCACTTAAAAGGGAAATTTTAGTTATGTGTAGTGATAATAGGATCATATTATTAATTTTAATTTTAATAGGTTAATGATTCCAAACACAACTCATTAAAGTGGAAAGGTGAATCTTTGAGAAAGTTGGATCAAATGGGTTTAATAATTTTCAAAAAATATTTAATAAACCTCTTGTAAAATCTATCATGCTTAAGAAAACTCTTAATATCCTTAATATAGTTAGGTGAAGGTGGTTTTTTAATTACCTTGATCTTATTAATGTTATTTTCTACACCTTTTTAGATATTTTTTCCCAAAACTAGACCATTGATCACCATAAATTTACACCTTTATCAGTTTAAAGTTACATAAGTTTCTTGAATACTTTTAGAACCCATGTATAAGTTACCAATAAAATCCTCAAATGTTTCTCCAATAATGAAAAAATAATATATAAAGTCTTTAATAATTCTTTCAACCATGTTAGAAAATATATCTATAATACATTATTGGAAAGTATCTAGAACACCATATAATCAAAGGGTATCTCACTATAGGCAAATTCCACAAATAAATATGTTAATACAATTTTATTCTAAACTTTAGAGGAAATAACAATCTATTTATAACTAGTATATACATTCAAAATGTACTAAAATTCATTTTTAACAAGAATTTAGAATTTGATTTCAAAATGGTATAGAGATGTGATCTTTCCTAGTGGATGAATACATTTTTCTATAGTCTACACATATTATCCACATGGTAACCTTACTTTTTTATATTAGATTATATTTTTCATTGGTAATCACTATCACAACTCTTTTTATAAATACTACTTGAACTGTGATAACCTAAGGAATATATGACACATGGTAAATAATTACTCCATCATGTAGTTTTATTAATTCTTTCCTAACTACTTATTTTAAGTTTAGGTTATTTTTTTTCCTTCAACTCTTGGTTTATTTTTATGTTATATGGGGATATATTTTTTTTAGAATGAAGGATTAACCCATTTTATATCAGTAATATTCCAATCTATAGTTATTTTAAAATCTATCAATGCTTCCATGAGTCTATCTTCTAAAAAAAATTCATGCTGAGAAGAAATTATAACTTTTGATGTATCATGATCTATAAAAAATATGTATTTTAAGTTAGAAGGAAGAGGTTTTAACCCTACTATTGGTGATTATTTTGAGGGAATATTTTTGGGATTGGATGGCCCATGGTCCTTAATTGGAGGCTTATAGTAACACTAAAAATCAAAAAAATCATTTTCCTCCAAACTGTCACCCAAAAAAACTCACTAAATTTAGAATTTAAATCTATTTCTATAAATTGATTCCAGTAAAATTCAATTATTAAATCCCAATGTTCTTTCTCTATAGAATAAAGGGACTCCTCCTCAAGGTTTTTATAAGTTTTTACTTAATATAATCTAAGAATTACTCATCAATAATATCCACTATAAATTATTCCTCATTAATTATGTGGTGTTTAGTAGTTTTGAATAAATTAAATTCATATTATTTATCAGAAATTTGGAAGATTGAATTCCTGATACTAATATTAATTAATGCCCCTGGTAGCTAAAAATGGTCATCCTAAGATCATAGGAACATCCTTGTCACATTAAATATATTTCACTAGGAAATCAGAAATCATTACAAGTTTTCCATCCTTGATCAATAGGTCATAAACCATTACCATAGGATAATACATTGATTTATCAACAAGTTGAGGTTCTACCTTAGTTGGTTTAAGTTTTTCAATTTATATTTTTTGAAAAAAATGAGAAATAAATAAAATGTATACTAACACCAAAGTCACATAAAATAGTATTGATGCTCAGTACATCCTATTTAATAAGTAATTATAAAACTATAAATATATTGTATTTTAGGAGGTGTTTAATTTTGTAAAGCAGCACTGAAATCCTTAATGAGATGTATTGTAGAAAACTTCTCTAACTTTTCCATGGTTTTGATGGTTCCTTAAATGAATTTATAATTATAAGTAAATTATCATAATGAATTAACTAAAGTAATGATAACATCAATATTTGTAAATATATTAAGGAATTTTTGAAATTTTTATTAATTTTTTCATTTAATTAAGTATTTACTAGTATAGAATGGGTAGTAGAATGTTTCTTCACACATTTTTTATTGTCTTATTTTATTTTATCATTTTTATAAGTGATGACTTTATTTTATTGCACTTGGTTTTATAGATTTTCCTATTTAGGTTGTTTAAATATTCAACTTATACTCTTCCTAAGTATTTCCTCAACATTTTTATTGATAATTAGTTTATTTTGTATCACTTTCTTCATAGTTAGAAGTTTATAAAAACAATTTATCATCTATTCCTTCTTTATACTGATAAAATAATCAAGTTTTCTCATCCAAGAATCATTTTCATTTAGCTCTTTTGTTTTTAGCAGACTTTTGGTTATATCCTCCATGAGGTTTTCAGTGGGGATATTTTCTAATGTCACCATCCACCTAATTTCTCTAGATGGATAATTATCATGTTTTTACATTTATTTAATAGGGAATGTATTAGAATATTGTGTGTTTATTATTCCAATATGGATTCTTATTTATTATAAAGGCCAGTTCATTATTCGTTGTATTATTATTAATTTATTTCATATGGTGAATTAAATATACTTAATTAATTTTTTATTGGGGGTTGACATTATATAGTCCCTCGATGAATCATTTGATCTTAGGAGACAAAATTTTTGGGTATTTAGTGTAAGACTACCATTTATTAATATTTCCTTACCAAAAATCCTTGACATTAAGATCATGATTTTCTTAAAACAATTACTTAATAATAAGATCATAATCTCATATCTTGTGGACTTTATGGTAAGATCATGATGGATTGGCATATAACCTTGATACTATGATCATTGTGTCTTGGTTTGTGGCATTGATAGTAAGATTAAGATGTCAGACATTATGCATTCCATCACCATGAAATCAATTATTTTTCCATGTGATCCATTTATTTACATTGTTTCATGACCCCCTGAAACCAATGGTATCCCTCTTAGGTTAGCAGTGGAGAAAGAGAGATAATGATGCATGGAGCCTGCCTCTAGTAGGCCATGGCTTAGAGGCTGGAACCGAGGGTATATAAATCACATACATGGGAGGAATTACCCTCTATATAAGTGTAATTACTAAGAGATAAATGAGAAGAACTACCAAAAAATGCCATGAATAAATAAAATAAGAAATCTCTATACATGTGATTTCATGAAAAAACTGAATACAACTAAAAAATAAAACTACAAGTTCCAAATGTAAATCCTTGGTAGCAACCTCAAAACTCTATAAACTTATGAGGAACTTTTTGAGATACTACCACACAAATTGATCACTAACACTCTCCTACTAACCTAAAAATGGTTTTTTTATACATAGGGTGATCATAATATTTAAAATTAGTAGGATCCTCCCTAAAACCTCTCATGAAAAATGTGAAAGAATTATAAGAAATCATAGTTCGTAGATAAATGAAACTAAATAATCACACAAATAGGTAATACTAGATTTATCATCCTCATCATGGATCACTCACTGAGTAATTTATAAAATTAAATCAATATTTTTTGGGTATATATATATATAATAAAGGTACCCTACATTCACTTTACTATTGGTTTATCCCTCTCACACCCCAATGACTCACAACCAACTACATCCCATACAATTGTACCCCATAAAATTGTATCACAACCATAATTCATCCTATGTAGCCCAACTTCTCATCATAATCATATCAAATATGTTAAAAAATATATGCCTAGAAGACACTTTAGCTTATGTGCATTCATTATACATTAATCTGTCACAACTCATACACGTACACCCATAGGAAGTTGAAACCAACACATATGGATACAAGTATGTGTTATACCTCAATATATTACATTTCACACATAAATATATAGTAAAACCATGATCCATCACTACCCAGGTAAGAACACACCATATACCATAAGCCATTATAGCTCAGTATATTCCTACTCATACTACATCTAAAGGGAGAGAAGGGGAGAGGGAGAAGTCAGTCCATTGTTCCCTCATCATCCTATACCCCCCCCCCCACCAAATATATGGGAAATTGTTTCCCTAATGATGCGGCTGGGGTAGCATATAAAATCATAAAATATAAAATAATATCAAACACATCCACATTTAGGGAAACTTACTATCCTTAGACTCATCTTCCTCTATCATTTCTCAATACCCCTAACTGCCACTACTAAGGAATTGGTCTCAATTAACCATGTAAGTAATTAAATTTAATATTAATTAATTCATTATAAATTAATTTATATTATCTATACTCAATTTCCAAAACATATATTTTAATTCTATAAGTCAAGTTTCAACAATACTTTGAATTTATTCTTTATATACTCAAGTATATCATCGTCATCTGTGAACACTATAAACCAACCCTGATCATTTATTTGTTTAGTTATCAATTAATAATCATCTGGGTACTCTAGGAATTGATATATACTACCAATTAGTAGATTAAATCGTAGTTCATAACATCAAACTATGCCCCATAGTTGGAAATTGGTCATATAAATAACATTTTTCCATTAAGAAAGCATCAAAAAAGAAGTAAGCATCGGTGTGAAAGTCCTATGCTGAACTCATCCCAAATACCCTAGTCTCCCACACTATTGTGCATAATATCAATATATATCACCATTATTGGAATCTTCCATCATTTTAGCCCAGTATCCCATCCCATTACTCATCCACTAAATTGAACATTAGTCAAAACAGCCTTATGCCTCTAGCCCATTAATCATCAAGAAATCTACCCATGCATGGTTATCAATCAATCACATCAAGGATATAAATCCCTATAGAAAATATACATTTTAAAATATATTTTCCTCACATAATAAAAGGTACTCATGTTATGACATCGAATAATTTAATCCTCCCACAATAAAGAATGAGATCATTAAAACTCAAAAATTTATTCATTAACAAACATCCATTTTACTTCAATCTTGAATTAATCATTTTAATCTATATAGGATTTTTGTAACAAGGAAAACTAAGGTAATAGATAATAATAGATAGAAATAATTATAAACATGCTCAAAAGTATTATTTTGATATTTAATCAATTCCAAAATAGTAGTATTTAAATTGCTCATTCATCTTCCATGTATTTATAACATCATTTGGATTAAATTTTTTAATTAATTTCTATCATATAACACTTTTTATATAGTAACAAAAAAATCACTTCTAAATATATATCACATAATCTATAAGTAATGAGAGGAAAAAAATTAATCATAAATTAAATGTGATCACAAACACAATAATTTATTTTAAGCAACATATCCTAAAATATTAATTATATTTAAACTATGATAATACTCACTTGGATTATCAATTTTCCTATATTATATAAACAATTCCCATATTAAATTATTAAGTAGTTTAAAATTGTAGACATATGATTATTAGGCTTCTCACTCTTGGATAATTTCATGAATAATAATTATTATTATATAGCATATATTATCTTTGAATTGATTGTTGATTTTTTTAAATATTATTAAAAATATATTTCCCTATGTGATTTCCATATTCTAATGATAAACATAATTATATGAATAAATTGATAAATCTCAATTAAAAAATAATAACAGCAATGTGAAATGTTAATTTCAATTAAATTATATAAATCATAACAATATTAAGATATTTTCTACATAAAATTTAAATATGAATCTTCTTCCATTTAGTGTTCAAGAATATTTAACAATATTCCTCATATTATTCCTTACCCAAATTATTATTAGAATAATGTTAACTCTATATGGTTAAACAAAGAAACTAAGGCATATAAATTTCATGGATCACGCATAAAATAAAGTGGATCTAAATTAATCCACAACTTGGAAATAATACTTTAGGTGACTTATACTCAAGAACAGGAGAGAGAGAGGTGATTTTACATAGCCTAGAAAGTGTGAAGGAACTTATAAAAATTCATAGAAGTCTTGAAAAGTATAAATAACATGTTTGGATCACCTGGACTCAATAGAATAGTGATAAGAAATGATTGGGAAAGGTGTCTATTATCTTTTTGAAATAACAGATCATTCACAGAGGATTTATAGAATATTCAATTATATTTTTCCATTAATTCACATTTAATTCTAGTTTCCATTATAATTTTCATTGTAAGACCAATTTTAGTCTTCCAAAAATTATGTAATTCAAAGATATCATCCTAAATTATCAATATATTTAAAAACCACATATTTCCAAATTTAAATTCCTAATTTTACTAAATATTTATTACAAGTTAAAAGGAGAATAAAAAGGGAATTTCATAGGTAAAAAATTCTACCCTTACGCATGAGGGGTGTGTTGTGATAAGGTAAATTTATTTACCTTTATATAGTGGAGAATCAACATTGTTACCTTTACACAGCATTTGGAAAAACATAGTTATCATCATGAAAGGATCATGTTGCCTTTATGTAGATAATAGAATAGAAATATTACCAAAACATAGGTAATGGAATAACATTCTTACCTTTATGTTAACTTTGAAATAATTTGAGGACCTTTATGCAGTTTAAGTCTTTCCATTATGCACATAGAAGAAAAACCCATTTAAATTTACACATCCATAATAAAAATTAGGTTACCTACATGCGATAGGGGATTTTATGTAAGGGTAAATAAAAACATATAAAAACTAAAATTTAAATAATTAAAACTATAAATTAATAATGAAGGTATTAGGAACCCTCTTGAAACCTCTAATACTTATAAAATCATAAAGGGATGGTTTTCAAATTATAAGACCTTATATAAAATACCTATCAAACAATTTGCATCCTTGATAGTTTAAAAAAAACCAAAATTTAAGAAAAGGATTTCTAACAACCACCACATAAGATAACTCTTAAGGAAATATTTAAGACAAGAACACACCTACACATTAGAGGAACAAAGTGCATGACTAAGAAATACTCTAAAATAAGAGGAACAATATCATATATCAAAATGGGGTTAGAATAATCATATTAACAAAAAGGTTAAAGAACAAATTATCTAAAAACATAGGGTATTGAGTGTACATATGTGACTCCTAATACCAAGTGGTCTATTACAAGCCACAGTGTCACCACATGACACAAACTAAAGGTATATCATGCATGTGCATCACTATCTCTTAATGGTCTTGAATCTCAATGTTTCATTCCTAAAGGTCACACCATATAGATCACCTTAATAAATGACTTGATAATCATCATTAAGATATTGGTGAAGCTATGACACATGGAATAAATCATGAATTTGGATCTTCTATAGGTTTAGTGATAAACAATACACCGCAACACCAACATGAGACAACAACTCCAAATGTCCAAAAAACATGGGATAAAGCATGATCCCATGACCAAACCTTCACTACCAATAATAAAGATACACATTTAAAAACACATGATAACCAACATCAAACTTCAAATGCCTCATCCTATGATTAGTATAGAAATTATGATAATCTGGTGACACCTTAAATTACTCACGGATTACATGTATCTTCTCTATCATACTCTGCACTAATTATGGTCCTAGAACAAATCGCTCTTTAACCTCAGTCTGGCATAATGGAGACAGATATGGTAAACCATGAAACACTAGTAAATGTGTTATAACAATAGTGGATTGAAAATTATTAATGTAGGAAAACTATAATAGGGTGGGTGATTCACCCATGAACCTCTAAAATCCAGAATTCATGCACACAACATGTTCTCCAGAGTTAAGCTGGTCTACTTTCTTTTATCATCATTCAGTTTATGAAAATTGGTGTTAAGGTATAAATTAGAGAAAAAATAATGTTGAATACCTATCCACACCCTGGAGGTAAAACAAGGATTGTTATTATAGATGATCATCTTCATAAACACATGAAGCCTCATTATCTTCCCTAGATACTACCTTGACAACATTGATACTGAAATTGACTCCTTAATTACTATAAGTGAGCTAACTTTGTTAAAAGTTACATGATTACCCATATATAATCATAAAAACCCTAAGCTATGAGAAACTAGTGATGAATTCTATAAAAATATACTCCCACTTCCACTAGGGAATATCAAGCGGCTAAATTATACCATGGTAAACACGATGCTTAGACTTCACCTTATAGAATACCAATCATCGACTGAAAAAATATACAACTAACTTCTTCAAACCAAACCACCAAAACTTCTCCCTCATATCATGATACATCTTCATCACACTGAGATGTACTACTAAGAGAAAACTATAGAACTCATGGATAATCAACAAAAATATCACTAAAGGAATGAAAATATTTCCCTGTAATAACACCTATTTTTCCCCTCTAACTATCCCTTGGGTGCATTACTAGAAACAATAAGATCACACCCAACTTCTATATCGGGATCTCCAAGCTCGGATTCCTCCACCTACTACATTAAATATGATTTCACTTTTATCTGATAAATACAACCACTACTATCATCAACTCTCATATCAAGGTGTGTTTCTACCAACTCTTATACCACTCTCCAAGATTCTCCCTACACACGCACCCCACCACCACATGAATTTAGGAATAAGTCATCCACCACAACATCCCCTTTACCATGTGAAAAATAAATCTAAAAAATAATATTCCTATAAAAACTATATTAACATTCACTTTCACAAATTCAATTTACATTGGGAGAAGACATACTTCAGGATTTTTAAATTTTTGAAGGCAAAAATGTTCTCACTAATAAGACAGTGCTTCTAAAAAATCAAGGAAACACTATCATAGAAAGATCAAGATCATGGTTGGTATAGTTATATTCATGAGTTCATAACTGATGATCCCTATAATAGATAATTTCCCTCTATTTCATTAATAAACAACATGGTACAATACATGAATCATCATGGTAAACCTTAAATGAAACACCCTCTTTCAGTAAAAGAAGAATTTGATCACTAACTAGATTATCCTTAAAGTAGTCAAAAGTATCCTAGAAATGTTTGGTCCTCATTAAGACATGATCCATTCTATTCATATCTGTCATAGGATTTATAATCTATGGATAATTCATGTACAAACCTCCAATAATAATCAATAATTCCAATGAAATTCCACTACTTACAACAATCATTAGGAATATCCAAGAAACCAAGACCTCAATCATTAAAGGATCCATGACTACTCTGAGCTATGATAAAACAGAGATGGTACATGTGGTCTACAAGTGACTGGATGTGGTAAAGGAGTAGTAGAAGTCCTATATTGATCATGGGAGGAGTCGTTTAGAGATTAAAATTAGAGATCATGTTTTCTTGAAGGTATCTCCTCTTCATGGGAAGAAAAGGTTTGTTCATGGGAGTAATATTTCTCCCATGTTTGTTTTAACAATTGAGATGTTGTATCATGTTGGAGTTGTGGATTATCTATTAGCATTATCCCCATAAATGAGATAGATTCAAGATTTCAGTCATGTGTCATGGATTCAATGATATAGAACCCCTAGTTTTAGGTAATTAACCCTTTATTTATGTATTTTATGTATATAAATTTTTTTGGTTATGTTTGGTAAGGTTTGGATGAGTTTTGGAATGATTTTGAAGCTATTATAGAGGTTTAGGATTTGAGAACGGTTAGTAGAAAATGTGAAACGCCTCAAAGAAATTGTGTAAAGGGAAATAGTGGGAACTAGGTAGGCACATAGTTAGCGCATGGTTTGGCCGAAACATGTAGAAACCCAGGAAAAACTATGCAAAGTGGAACAAATGGGATGATCATGGTTGGTGAATGGTTTGTCTAACCATTTGATCAAGCCATGAAAAGGATGTTTGGAGGAAGTGGTTGGTGTGTGGTTTGTGCATGGTTTGCCTAACCATGTTCCTAAACCATGCAGCATTAAAAAATAGATCCAACTTTTTTGGATCTAATCCAACTCACCCCTTTAACCACCCTTTTTTTCCTTAATATGACCCTAACTCAAATTAATCTCCCTCTAGAGAATTTGGAGATCCTTCCCTTCAATTCAAGACCGATCCATTTGGAAAATCATAGTGCATTAAAGTCCATATTCCTTGGTATGTGCTTGTTATTGGTATTTTTCCTTATTTTTCTTCTTCATACCTCTCTTAGATCATGAGATATAATCCATTAGGGATAGATCTATGGTTTTTGGTGGAAATAATATTGATATATGGTTGTTTTGATTATAGGGAACAAGATCTAAGGTGGGTTTTGGAAGATATATCCAATTTTTTAGAGTTTCAATCCACATTTGTTGAATAATTGGTATCATTATTCATTCTCTACTAATTTTTTGAGGTAGGTGGATTCACTCTCGAATCCTCTTGATTAGAACTAGAAGGTTTTATTTTAAATTGATTGATTTATTTAGTTTGAATTGTGAAATTTATGTGCAATGGTTTTTGGAAACCCTCTTTAGTGATGGATTGTAGAATTATGAAAATTGGTTGTTTTGTGGAAAGTGAAATTGGTTACATGGTTTTAAAATGATGATCTTAAAATTGTGGTCTGGTTTTGATTCATGGAATTTTTTTGGAAAGTTTTTTCAATAAAATCATTATTTTATTAAAATGGCTAACATGCTTAGTTTGGTATGGTTTTGTCATAAATGGTTGTTTGTGAGTAGAATAGGATGCATGATAGTCATGAGGTACCACCATAAAAGGGACAAAGTATTGATGTGAAGTTCCACCGTCAATGGTAACACTAAGCTTGAGTGTGTGTGTGAGTGTGTGGTTGTGTGTGTGGAAATGGAATGGGTTATGCCAATTGGATTGAGAAATAGTTTTAAATAATTGTTTGGTTTATTTCCTTGAAAAATTGGATAGTTTGGGAAATGGTTTGGCTTTGATATAAACTAATTTAAATTGATTTATATAAAAAATATATATAAATGTGCTAGAATTCATTTTGGGAAAACCTACTCAGTTTTATACACACCCCCTACTTGGGAACTTTGGTGCATTTGGGGATGTTGTATATCGAGACATAGTTAAAGGCAAGGTATATCATTTATTTATTAGTGTATCATGATACCTTGGGCATGGATTGTAGAGTAGGAGTTTGGAGCTTATTGGGAGTTGTTGAGTTGGTGTCTAAGATTCTTTCAGTTTTACAGGTTTTGGTTTCTGATTTATACTCCAATATGGTTCTTCTTGTAGTTTTTTATTAGTTCATTTTCTTTCGTTTGTATTACATTGTTCTCATGCATTATATAATTATTCTTGATTATGGTTATGATGGTTGTGTGATTTTATTTTCAAATGTAAAATCATCCCCCAATTGTTATGAAACCCTTGGAATTTATTGCCAGCCTTTAGTGTCTTGGGGATGTCACCTAAGGCCTACTAACATCCTACTTCATTCCAAGCCAATGGGAAAGGGTGGGATGTTACAAATGGTATCAATATTTATTGGTCCAAATATATTTTTCTTGGGAAAATGGTACTACTTTTTCAATTTGGATTTGGAAAATCATTCTTGTTTAATCGTTGAGTTGGGATGGTTGAAAGTATTAGAATCATTGGGACATGAAATGTAGAGCATAAAAAGGTGTATCTAGCCAATTTTTTTGAACTTCAAGTTATTGTAGAGTTGGGTACATGGGTGTTTTGAGACACTTCTAGTTGTTTTTATCTCATTGTCATGAGTTTATCCAATGATAATATCATGACAAGCATTGTTAGAATTAACTTTCCAATAGGTTTGTATATTTCATTTTTGAGTAATGAATTTGTATTTGGTGAAAAATTTTGGATTTTTAAAAATAGTTAAAAATGGGTTGATTTTCAAAATCCTGATGGAATTTTCAAAAACATATTTTAAAATGGAAAGTGTTGAATTTTGGAAAGCCTTATTATGATAAATTTAAAGTAGTAAATTTTAAATGGTTAAACCTTAATTAATAGATAATGAGACTAAATGGAGTTTTCTTATGGTTATATAAAATATCACTGATTGGGAATTAAAGAAACCATCCAGAAGAAGCTACTAAAAATGTGGTTGCACCTGATCTATAGGTGAACCAAAAACTGGTTCATATTATTGTCCAAGATTTCCAAGATGTGGATGGAGGGAACAAAAGGAATGAATCAAGGCAAGTGGATCATTATGTTTAGTTCCAGAATCATAACCCACAAATCTTTTGGGGTGATTATGAACTGGAAAAAGAAGATGTGTGGCTAAATAGGATGAATCGAATATTTTATTTCATAAACACACTAGCTAAGATAAAAGTTAAGTTTGTGACATACATGATGCTGGATCTTACAAGACAATGGTGGGATTTAGCAGTTTGGGCTATAATAGACCAAGGCATTGCATGGGAGGATTTTGAAGTATTTTTCAATAAACAATTTAATCCTCACATGTTCAAAATTTCTATAATGATGGAATTTTTTTTATTAAATCAATAAAACCTCACAATGATATGGTATGTGGATAAATTCATGAATTTAGACCTCTTTTCACCTAATGTTGTTGAAAGTGCATCATATATGGCATGCTTTTTTGAATTGCGGTTGAAGCCATAGATTCACTCAAGGATTTCCATGCTTTTTATAATAGATTATATGGATATGTTCAATAGAGAGATGGTGGAAGAAAGAGAAATATCAGGAACTACGGGTGGAGGAAGCATGTTGACACCTGTTGGAAATAGTGGGAACCATAATGATGGGAATTAGTGGAATAGGGATGCCTATTTCCAAGGTAGTGGAATGACACAGAATTAGATGGATGGAATGGTGAATCTTCCTCCTAGACCCAATATTAAGTCAAAATGTTTTCAAAGTGGTTCTTTGGATCACATGAAGTGAGATTTTATGAAACCACCTTGATCATGTCACAATTATAGCCATATAGGGCATCTTCAGTGCTATTCTTTTAGTGCTCCAAGGTAGGGCGTTTGGGACACATCTCGTGTTTTTCAGATATAGTATGGTTTGATGATATGAGTGTACTAGAACATCTCTCATCATCAAAACTGAGCTATCCAAGGTGATTTTAGGAAAACCATGACTCATTGGGCAGTTCAATCTCAATAGGGAAATAAAGACTAAAGTGAAGTAAGTAAAAATTTTATGGAGATAAGAATGTGATTGTGGATGATCAATATGGACCATCGATAGTGAGAGGTATGATTATTTTGAATTATAAATTTATGAAATATTTTTTTGATATAGTTACATCCCATTCATTTATTTCTTCTCTTTCTTTTGATCTTCTGGGTTTTCATGTTGATATGATTCCTTCTATTTTGAAACTTCAAACTTCTCTTGGCTAAAGAGATTGCAAATCCTTTATGTGAAAATAATGTTATAAAATTGTTGGTGGAGATAAATTGATTTGGGATTTCTTTGTGCATGAAATTGATGTCTATTAAAAAATCCTAGGTATGGATTGGTTGAAAATTTTAAAATCAAAAATCAACTTTTATACCCAAAGTGTTAGTCTTACAACTTAACATGGTGTCAAAAACATATTTAACGGTGAGTGGAATAAAAAGAAAGGTGAAATGGTATATTTGGAACCATTAGTTGGAACAATATCATACCATTTGGCAACTTTGACATTGGCCTTAGTGGATGAAAGTAGGGATAGAGTTTTTCCATCAATTATTAATCTGTTTTTGGATGATTTTTCAGAAAATTTATTAGGGTTTCCACCCAAAATAGAAGTGGATTTTATGATTTATCTATTACTGAGGATCGGTACTATTTAACTTTTGTATTATCAGACAGAACCAATAGAATTAATGTAATTTAAATTTTATTTATAAGATCTAGAAATAAAATGAGTTCAGCCTAGTACGTCTCTGTGGGCAGCACCGGGTTTTTTAAGAAAAAGGCAGATGTAACTCTTCTGCTGTATGTCGATTACCATAAGCTTAACCAAGTTACGATAAATAATTATTATCCACTTCCACACATTTATGATCTATTTTATCAATTTAGGGGATTCTAGTGGTTCTCTAAAATTGACTTGTATTCATGATATCACCAACTATGGGTTCGGAAGAAGGATATTCTGAAAATGGCTTTCAGAAGTAGATATGGACATTACCAGTGTGTGGATATTCCTTTTGGTCTAATGAATTCATGAGAAATATTTATGGCATTGATGAATTTGATACTTCAAATTTTTCTGGATTATTTTTTGGTGGTGTTTGTGGATAACATATTGGTGTATTCAATGACATGGGCTAGTCATGAGAAACACTTAGTGACAGTGTTCGAAATTTTTTAGGATCATCATTTGTATTCCAAACTATCAATGTGTGATTTTTGGATGTAATAGGTGTGTTTAATTGGACATTTTATCTATGAAAGATGTGTTTTGTGGATCTAGAAATGATAGAGGTGGTACTCTCTTGGAAACATCCAGATAATATATTTAAGATATGTAGTTTCCTTAGTCTAGCTAGTTATTATCAACATTTTGTTCATGAGTTTTCATGAATATATTCACTAATGACACCATTTAAAGGGAATAATTTTCTATTAAAATGGAATAAATAATGTCATAAGACTTTTCAAGGGCTTAATGTTCACTTTACATAACTATTGATCATGATATTATCGGAATCAGGACAATGGTATGTGGTGTATTATGATTCTTTAGGATCTGGGTTGGGATGTGTTCTCATGAAACTAGATCATGATGTTTCTTATATATCATGGAAGTTATGGATGTATGATAATAACTACCCAACACATGATTTGGAGTTATATGTTGTAGTCCTTTCTTTGAATATTTAGTGTTGTTACCTCTTTGGTGAGAAATTTAGGGTGTTTACGGATTATAATATCTTAAAAAAATTTATCAAAAAGATATTTGAATATGAGATAAATATTATGGATGGAGTACCTATAAATTTTTTAATTTGACTTGATATATACATCAGGTAAAATAAATTTGGTGGAAAATTCATTATGGAGAAAGTTATATAGTAAGTTGGTGAAAGAGGCTTCAGATCAGTGGAAGCTAATGTTGGTGATAGCTGATATGCACTTTGATTTTGAAGACTGAAGTACTATTTTAGTTTTTTTCTAGTATATTTGTTTCCTGATTTGGTTCACAATGTTAAAGAGGCATAAAAATCAGATTCATAATGTGTAACTATATGGTCCAAAATCAATGGTGGGGAGATCATTGAGGGATTGAAGCTTGATAGAATGCCAGTTTTTTGTTTTTGAGATCGGATTGTTGTACCTATTGATTATCATGAACAACTTCTACATGCTTACCACCATTATATATGGAATGTTCATCCTAGAATACAAAAGATGTATAAGGAACTAAAAGCATAATTTTGGTGGGTTTTCGTGAAAATAAAAGTCATTGGGTTTGTTATGAGATGCCTCACCTGCTAGTAGGTTAATTAATAGAAACAATGGACAATTGGAATGTTTTAGTCTTTATAAATTCCTAATTGTAAATTAGAGAAACTTTCCATGGATTTTGTGACAGGTCTCCCAAGGACGGTTTGAAAACATGATGTCATATGGGTTATAGTGAATTGGCTCACAAATTTAGTCTATTTCATACCTATTTATAAATCTCAAATGGTGGAGCAGTTTTCTAAAATCTATATCTAAGAATTGGTAAAGAGTTATGGAATACCAGTTTTTATAGTATTGGATCGAGATTTGAGGTTTACTTCTCATTTTTTGAAATCCTTATAGTAAGCCCTTGGGAGTCAGTTGACTATGAGAACAGCATATCTTCTTCAAATGGATGGACAATAAAATGTTGGAATATGTTCTTAGGGATTATGTAATGGATTTTTTTTGGATCGTGGGAGGAGAACATACTGTTAGTGGAGTTATCATATAAAAATAGTTATTAGGTCCTGATATATATGGGTCCTTTTGATGCATTAAATGGGAATACTTATCGTGGTCCACTTTTTTGGGTGGAAACAGGTGATACTTCACTGTTTGAACAAAGAATTGTAAAAAAGTCAACATATAATATCTAGTTAATTAGGAAAATTATGGAGATATCTTGGAGTCATTATAAATTGTATGTCGATCATCATTTATGGTCTTTTTTGTTCTAGGTGAGTGATCATGTATTCTTGAGAATATCTCCAAGGATTGGACATTGTTTTTTGGGAAGCAGGGAATGTTATCCCCTTGATACATAGCCCCTTTTGAGATACTTGAATGGGTTTTTGAGGTGGCATATCAGTTAGCTTTTCCACCAAGGTTCAATTTAGTGCATAATATGTTTCATGTATCTCAATTGAAGAAGTGTCAGCATGATGGGATCATGTTGACCTAGAGAGGGATGTTTCATTGCTTCATGTTCCAGTGCAGGTTGTGTATAGGAAGGAAAAATTATTACATCAGAAAAGAATTGGAATAGTATTGGTTTTATGTAAACATGGTTGTATTAAGGAAGAAATGTGGGAATGTGAAAAATAAATGGTCGATCAATGGCCCAAAATATTTATGTAAAATTCTGGTTTTCTCATTTTAGAGGATGTAAATACCAATGGTATGGAAAATGTAGCACCCCCTAACCCTAAGTTTTAGGTAATTAACCCTTTATTTATGTATTTTAAGTATATAATGTTTTTTAGTTATTTTTGGGAATGTTTGGAGGAGTTTTTGAATTTTTTATGGATTTTCTATAGGTTCATATTTTGAGCATGGTTAGTAAAAACTATGAAACACCTCAAAGAAACTGTGAAAAGGGAAATTGTGGGCACCGGGTTAGCACACAATTGGTCATGGTTTGACCAAACCATGTGTCCACCCATGAAAAACCATGTGAAGTGGAAGATAGGGGATGGGCATAGTCAGAACATGGTTTGTTTAACTATGTGAGCCAATCGTGCGAAGGGTGTTTAGAGGTAGTGTGTAACACCCCGACCCCTATTGACCAGAGCTGGTGCATTACTTGTTATATTGGAATGGTTATAGGGAATGAAAATCCTGAAGGAACAATAAGTTTAGTAGTCTTGAAGAAACTAGATACATATATATAACTCAAATTACATTGGAGAAGGTTACAAAATACAATACATAACAAAAACTAAAGACTGCATCCACAAGAACTCAATAAATGATCTCCTCTTCATCACCTATTGAAATTAAAAAATGAAAGGGGTGAGCTAAAATGCTCAGTAAGGGTTAAAAATGGCAGATTCATGAATCAATAATAACTAAATTGTAAACAATTTGACATAATCAACATGGCATGGTGAATAAATGAAAAAGTCACGCCATTAATATACTGAAAATTAAACTGCATCCATAGATTTTGTCATAATGAACACCTCATGGATAGAAATAACTAATAGTGAATAAATATAATGATTATTAATTGGACGTCATGTATCTGGCACATGATACCATAATACCGTAAAAACTGTTTAGTTTTGTGGGTAGAAACCCGTCAGATTTTTGGAAACAAACTTGAAGGGTTTTTCGCCAACAGATTTGTTTCATTAGACCTACTGATGTATCGAGGAGCTATAGCAGGCCCCACCTTCCACTACATTTCCAAATAATTATTTATAAATTGATTCAATACAATATTAATATGCATTTTCAATATCCTTATAGAGTACAATATATGGATTCATCAATATTTCCATAATTAAAATAACATTCCAAATAAACACCATATGTAAAATGGTATATGGTTTAGACAACAAACATATATATGATATGAGATTATGGATATTTAATGTAAATATAATATCAAATGAAAATTGATCTCAAATGGGCAGTAGGTACACCACATAAGGATTATTAGGTGCACCATACAAATTTAGTCACAACAAAATTGTAGTTGAGACAAAGTCTCTTACCACAATGTAATCAGTCAAATCATATGAACAGAACTTAATAACCCTTGAATTAATCATTTAATAACACAAATATAAATAGAATCATATTATTATATATCAAATTTCAGTACACATATACCACATACAATAAATAAGTGGAGAACAATGAAAATCTCACAGAAATGAAAGTGAGATGAGAAACCCCTTACCTTTTTCTTGAGTGTCTTCTTCATTTGTTTTAATGACCTGAATAATAAAATTTTGATTCATTAATTAGTAATTCCATAACCTACAATACATTTAATTTATTTATTATAACATTATTAGGTTCATTCATGGACCTTTTAATGGGTTTAAGATGTTTAATTTTATTGTTTGGGAAGCATTTTCTTCCATGGTTTTCATGATTCGTTTACTTGAATTCATGAATGAAAGTTTGTTTAAAATGTGATTAAACATACATAATTGTTAATATATATTATTTGTGACATTAAATAGATATAAATGATCTTATAATGATTCTGGGTTATATACTTGAGGATGAATCATTAGTTAAAAGTTTTTGATAAACGCTTGGATTTAGCTTGGCAGTTTTGTATACAATGAACTTGTTTTGTATTATTATTCCATATTATGAGTGTGTATGGATTCCAGAACATTAATTAGATGAAATAAATTTATTCTGATCTGTTTCAACCATAAAAATGGTTTCATGACAATAATTAAAGATGGTATCAAAAATTGAGATCATGTCGTCCTTGAATGTGATAAATTAATACATCTCGGACGGTGTTTTTATTTTTAGTATAAGAGGAGGGGGAAAGAGATATGATGATGAAATATTCCATTAGCATAATATAATTCCAATTCATGTAAGTTACTGTAACTATAATATAATTTGTATTAGGGGATATGAGGAAATAAGTATAAAAGAAAGGAACTCAAAATAAGAGAAAAATTGAGAAATCTCTTACGAAAATTCAGCAGCCTAACGGCGTCACCTAAAATTTAATAAATTAGTTTGATGAGAGAAATGGGGTATCTCATCACTCTTACATAATATGTGAATTAATGGTAATATGTAATGAAATATCCCCACATAATCCAATTGAAAGTAAAAGAGAAAACGTAAAACGAAATCTTTAAGAAAAGAGAAGGGTGGTTGATTCTCTTACCCTGTAGAGTAACTCCCAAAACATGAATGTTGGGACCCTGGGGGTTTTAGGACACCTTGGGAGGACTCCTGTGGAGATAATACCACCATAGGTTTGAGGATATTGATTTTGGAATGAAATAAAACAAAGGGGGTGAGTGGGTATTTATAGTAATTAAGAGAGAGTTTTTTATTAATTAAAAGGGACACCACATTAGTGGTTTTTGCAAAACCATGGGATTGCCCATGGTATTTGCCCATGGTTTTAGCCACTTGGTAAAACTCATGTCATAAGTTACTGTACAAAAGTCTACCATAATTTTATATTTAATTATTACATCATTATGATGTCATTAAACTTCCGAAAACTCAAAACTGTATTTTTACTCTTCATGAAAAATTCATGTATTTTAGAAAAATCCCAAAAATTCACCCTAACCATATTTCAACCCATAGAATTCAAAAATTAAATCCATTTTTAGAAAATAATTTTCTTAGTATTTTTAATTTAATTTTTAAATAAAAACATAGTTAATTCAAAAAAATAATTTTTAAAGGTATAATTAGTTCTATATCATATTAAAAAATCAATTAAGATCGCATTATCTTATTACCTTAAAAAAATAAAAAATTATTATTATTTTCTATTTATAAGGGTCATATTACTATTCATATTAATATTCATAAGGATATGTTACTATTCATCAAAAAATCAAGTTGGTTCTATCAGACTCCAAATGACTTACTGGTCACAACCCTAGATGACCATTTTTTGAAATTCAAAACATAGAAGTGGAAAATTTATATTTAATGGATAGCGTATAACTTTCTCCTATAATATTTTGATTCACAAAAGACTTAGTTCTTTATTCAATATAGTATATCTAATGAATATAAATTATTTAATAGGAACATACCATAAAATTTTTGGGGTGTTATATAGTGGTTGGTGCATGGATTGCACACAGTTTTCCTAATTGTGTGCCTAAACCACGTAGTGTTAAAAATTAGATCTAATATTTTTGGATCTAATCTAAATAACCCCTTTAAACACTATTTTTTCCTTAATCCAACCCTAACATGAATTCCTCTCACTCCCAAGGCTATGGAGACCTTTCCCCTTGATCCAGGAGAAATATGTTGGCAAATCTTAGTGTATTGGAGGCTAAATTCCTTGGTAAGTGCTCGTTCTTAGTGGTTTTCCTTCGTTTTATTTTTCTTCCCCCTATTGGATCATGAGATATAATACATTTGGGATATATCCATGGTGTGTGATGTCAATCATATTGAGATATAGTTGTGTTGATGAAAGGTAACAAGATCTAATGTAGGTTTTGGATTATCTAAGCCAAGTTTTTTGGAGTTTCAATCCATGTTTATAGAATAATTGGTAGCATTATTCATTTTATCCTAATTTTTTGAGGTAGTTGGATTCAATCTCAACTCTTGTTTATTAGAATAATAATTCTTGATTTCGTATTGATTTATTTTTTTTCAATATTCAAAATGATTTTACCAAGTTCTAATTCAAAAATAGAGGAAAACCAGTGAATTAGAAGCATACTAGTTTAAATTTAATCTAGAAATTCATGTGAAAATATCATGATTTTCACTCATTCACACCATTATTATTAGTTGTATAATCAAAAAATATACAAATTGTTAGTGTTACAACAACTTATACATTTTACAACATCATCCCTCAACACTAGGATAACTCAAACCACTCTATGTGTCCTGGTCATTCTAATCTAAGGATGACTCATGAATGTCTCATAACATCTCAAGGCTTAAAATATTTCCACTAAAACCATAGGGTTCATTGTACTATTTTAAAAACTCAATAGGTACCATGTGTATCAGTGAATATTACCTCGATATTTTCATTTTCATAATGACACGTCATTTGATACTATCCATAGGCCTATTGGCCCTATGCATCCTAGTATCCAATGGTCTATACAACAGATTTATCCCATAGTTATTTTCACAAACTAGCCCTAGTCTACCCAGAACTGGTCACCTGAGGCGGTCCCAAGCATGGCCCGAGGGGCATTCTCAATCCCCACAGGCTAGAAACTAGTGTTGGGAATAATAACATAAAAGAGGGAATGATTTGGCCTAAAGATAAAATACAGGTAAATAAAAGAAGACTGACAGTAAAAATGAAAACTAACAGCAAGAAGAAAATAAATTACACATACCTCTATGTGACCTCCTATGCAGTACCATGCACACTACACAAGCGATTTATAACTAAAACCTAAAACTGAAAAGATAAGATAGGCGTGAGCATCGAGATGCTTAGTAGAGATGCTAAGAACAAACCGTTGAATCCATGAGTTTTCTTTTCCGAAGCAGTCCATAAACACAATTTTGAAATACAAGTATGAAAGTAGGTTTTTAACATTTTAAAATAAGAAACATGTTTTTCCTATATAAATAAAACCCAACACATACTACATACCATTTCCAAAACCATTTGTATTTTATAAATAAAACTAAGACAGAAAGACCAAGGTTGTGCTAAAATAAAATTAGTGAACGGTGCAAGATGGAAATAAACTAATAGGTGTAGTTTAAAGTAGATAGGAAATGTAAATAATTAAGTACCCATGGGTGATCCTAAACATCCCTAGAAGACCCCTGGATGTACTCGGTTTGGAACCACCTGCTGGCGTACGGTGAAGCCCCATAGACTATAACCAATTGATCACCCCGCAGCAAAAGAAATCAATGGCACTCCCCATATGGCCTCTATACCTACCAGTGGGTACCAACCCATCTAATAGGGGCTAATAATCAGCCATGACTTGAACAACTAAAATAATCACAGGAACTCGTGGTGTTTATAATAATCATACCGTGTAAGTAGGAGGCCCTCGCACGCGTGACTCACCTTACCATGTCGTCACTGCACCTGCCTACCCCAAACACAGACGCTTCCTATACGTTCACCCATAAAGGGTTACCCTAGATAGGAGTTACCCATATACTTATATATATATATATATATGAAAACATACAAAACTTACAAAGTGCCAACCGGGCTGTCACCTCATTCGGTTATCAAAACCACTTTATTACAAACTTGGAGTTGTAAATTGGGCCTTTAGTTTTACATAATCAAATTCCTTTAAGAAAAAATTTCACAATCTCTTTTAACACAACTCTAGACACCAATTTTGTATTTAAAAATCCAAACGGACCCTTTGGTTATACATTTCAAAGCATTTCCATAAAATTCTTTATTGATACTATGTTCACTTTTTTAAAAACAAACCAAATGAAGCCTTACACCACACACTCAGAAAAAATATATACACCAAGAGCCAAACAGGCACATACTCATAGATTTCATTTCAAACTAGTTTAAAGAGCCACATGAAGAGACCCACAACATTTATAAAACAAGAATCGATTGTTAAACAAATGATTCGAGAAAAATACCATTTCAAAGCACCATCTTCATTTGAGGGCACGTCCATGTGTGCACCTAGTGCACCCATGGATGTGCCAATATCTAATGGCACATCAAACCTCCAAAAATACACGCAAAATAATTTTAAAAAAAACACAATGTTCTATAAAACCAAACAACGTAGGACAACCAAGTTCTATAAAATTTTTCTATAATAAAACATTACTCAAGACATCCAACTATACCATTTGAAGATAAAGGCATTTAGTTCCAACCAAGTTGGAAAGGCACAAAAACACTACAATGAATAAAATATTGTTCTTATAAAGGTTCGAATAACATTTATAAATTAAATGAAATAATGCAACTGCACATGGAAATCTCTAGACGAGGGAACGGATTAAAACTCCTACCTTAAGAGCAGGACCAATTTAACATTCGGCAGCTGACTGATTTATCAGCGAACGCTCAGAATTTCTCCACACACATGAACATATCTTCATATATATATATATATATATATATATATATATATATATATCTTAATTCAATGAACATATTCCCCGATCCATGAGGGAATATATACATGGGAGATATATAAATATTATATATATTCATACCTTAGTATATGCATGTGCACACCTTCAAAGATGGCCAAAAATCACTACAGGAATTACAATGAGAATAAAAACTTAGTGGCATGGATCAATGCACACATAACTAAATTATTAAGAAACCATAAACACTATATACGCCCCATTTTTACAATTCAATCCACCGTTTGAAAAAAACAGTTTTACAAATCCAAAAGTCCTTAATCGTCAAGCTTTTCATGGAAAAACCTCATTTGAAAACCCAAGACAAACTTCAAATCAATTTAGAAAATCTTTTCAAAAGGGGATAACCTCACTAAACCATCCAATTTTTACAAAGCCACCTGATAAAAAGTTTGAAAACTTTTATAAAAGAGCCTCTAAAGGTAAACCCCACCCAAAACATCTAACAAAATCATTTCCAACACAGCACCACTTATCCAGATTCAATTTCATAGACAAAAACACGTGCATGAATGGAAGGACATGTCAAAACCTATTTTTGGAAAGTTAAAAGAATGATAAATAATTACCATAAACTAACTACACTTGTAACATAAGTGTGAAAACCAAAATTAGGTTTAAACTCTTACATTGGATGACAATGGTGAACCGAATCGAAGCGAAACCACCTCTCCTTCGGTGGTGGTTTTCGGAACACAAACTAGAAGGTCCCTATGCATCAATTTCACATCTTTTTGAAGGAAGAAAATAAAAATTCAGGTTATCACCCAACCCTTGGTTCGGATTACCCTTTTCTCGGTTGCCAAAGAGACTGAAAAAGAACCAAAAATGAGGAGATAAATTAATACTTTAATGATCCGAAGAAGATCCATTAATAAATTGGATGAAATAATTAAGATCTAGTGAGGGCCAAGGTGGGCTCGTGTGCGCTTCATGGTGAAACCGAAGAGGGCTTGTGTGCCATTGTGTCTCGGCCAACGGATTGCGCATCCCCTAGAGGGGCCACTGCCTAGTGTGCATCATGGAGAGAAGGGAAAGGGGTGTTGCGCAAGAGGAGAGGGTAAGGGGGAATGTTGGTTTCACCTAGGGTTAGTAGGGAATATGGTTTTTTCATCCATAGAGGGGGTGAAGGATCATGTGCGCTGTAGGGAGAACCTGAGGGGGGGTTCGCGTGTTGTCCTTCTTGTGTGCCTCTCCTTCACTTTCCCTCTAAACCATTCTCCCTCAACACAAATTAAAAACCCAAATAAATATAAAAATTAATATAGTAGTAATTATAGTATTAATAATATTAATAGTTATAATAATAGTAATCATAATGATAATAATAATAATAATAATACTATTAACAACAAACATTTTAATAATAATAGTAACAACAACAAAGTAATACTAATAGAAAACTTAATAATAATTAAAATGATAACATTGTTTAATTTCATTTTAAATTGCAATATTTTTTTCAATTTAATAAGAATAGTATTATTAATAAAAAAAATATTATAATTATCATATGCACAATAATAATATTATAATTATGGTTTAAATATTAACCTTGTTTTGTCTCTATAAAATTTCATTGAGCTTTATTTTTCTAACAATTTAATTCATTCACCTAATTTTATTATTTATTTAAATGATCAAACAACCGCGCATTCTCTAGGAATGAATGCATGGTCACCGCTAATGGTGCGGTGACCACGCATCGACCCAAAACCCACCAAGAATATCAAAGTTTCAAAAATTTCAAACCCAGACCCAACCCCAACTTTTCCCAAAAGATGTAGGGCTGAGAAAAGAATAAAATAATATGCACCTGTGGTCCGGGTGTGACAATTCTCCCCAACACAGAAACTTTCTGCCACAAGAAATTTACCAAGCCAATAGTTAACAAAAACCTGAGTCCATGCCCACATAAAATTGAGAAAAAACCAAAATCCTCGAGGTTACCATTTCCAATACACATCACACCCAACCAATTCAAGAAGAAACCATTGTAGAAGAACTAGAGGAGGACACGATAGGGTTATCCCCACTATAAGAATTCCACTAACATGGAATCCTTGAAATCTGAACATAACACCCCCTGGGGGGGCCATCACAGGAACTCCCAAACTGAACTCAACTCACCTTCTCAATTTTAATGGAACAACTCCACCACTAGGATTTAAAAAAATGTGGGGAAAATCAGCACACTATGACACTAGTACGGAGGAATCCCTTACAAAATTCAACACATCAATGAAAAACATACAGAGAGGGACCCAAACTAACTAAGGGCCCAAAACATCTTACATTAATTCCATGAAAACAATCATCCCTTTAATGAACACAATGGAGACCAAACTCAAAATCAAAACGGGTCTGTTTATTCATGGGCCCAATTCCCTTCAATGAATCCGAACAGTTTAGAAACCATGCTAGAGAGAAGATAATACCGCTTGGATTGTGGTGGAATGAGCTCCTCACGCCACCACAAAAAGGATGAGATTATGAAAGCAACGAGAATAAAACACGGAAATTTGGGATATTTCCATCCCAAATCAAAAAACATTGTCTGAACCGAGGTTCTACACACCCTCAGTAACTCTTGACTGTGCGCGAGCTCTTCACCCCGAGACCTGTGGATGGGGACCTGATGGGTGAAGCATATCCTACCTCACAGTCAAGCATTTGCATCCTCCAGTCCCTAATTCCTTCCTCCTAAACGACGCTTCTTTCAGAACTCTACCTGGTGGCCCGAATAGTCGCACGGTAACAAGACTTCAGAGGGATGCAACAAGGCGTCTTAGAATGCCTAAACCGGCCACACTAGTGACATGAGAGAGAATGGTCCAACAAACTGGGAGTCGGTATAGATAAAGATAGCTTCTTGGAGATAGGTTCCCTCGGTGTGAAATCCTTTCCAGATGGGAAACCTTCTCAAGATCCGACCCCCACCAACTACACTCCAGGGTCTAACGATGATGAGACTTCCCACCTTTACTATTCCAGAATTGAGCCCTCAAATAACTCTAGGATGGTATAAACCTTAACTACCCTGGGAGTTCCCAAAAACCCGAAGACACACTATCTTTCTGAACTATACAATTGCCTCTAACATACTTTTATTACCTTGATAAGCAGCCAACACAAAAAAAGAACTATGAACCAGGCATAACTCATTAACAACTTTTGGAGGCTTTCTTGGTGGAATACTCATAACAACACAAAAAACACAATCAAAATTGGAACCAATCCAGAACTCAATCAAAGAAACAACACAAGCCAAGGGAAAAAGGCCCATAATCCAAACATATAAAAACACAAGAAAAAATCACTTTTCCAAAACCGTTATTTCTTTAAAATTTTAAAACTCACCTATGGCACTTTATGAACCATCACATGTACATTCATTCAATCTCACATACATCATCTGCGAACAAGTTCTCCCACACACTCTCTACACATACCCATGCACATGTGACCCTCCATAAATAATGATAAGGTTCAAACATATCTTTTCTTTATCAAATCCAAACACCTACCAAACCTTCCAAATCAAAACACTTCCCCTTTTAAAACCCCACTTTACCAATTTCAAAACAATTTAAAATAAACAATTTTCCATTTCAAAATAAATATCACTTTTAATGCACACTCACATCAACCGAGATTAAAATGAAACACAACCAATAACAACCCACTGGAATGATGAACTAGTGCATATGCCGGACACAGTGACAAGGTGGTGAGCCATTCCCTAAGTAAGGCATAACAGTAAGAGGACCTTGAGTTGGGAACATGGGCTTCACATGGGTCACCACCCCATGTGGGTCTGCAATATAAACCAATTCACCTTTATTTTCATCCCTTAATCCAAGACAACCCAAGACAATAGGCTCAAATCCCAGACTATCTCTGGTGACTCAAGGATCAGAGTGACCAAGAGTTCATGACGCTCTTCTCGCACCAACCCCCCCCCCCAAGTCTCGATAGTTTTAATATCCTTTTATCGAACACCCCAAATAACAAGACCCTTCCTCTAATACCATTTCATCACAAACTAGCCCAGGTCAACCCAGAACCGGTCACCCGAGGTGGTCCGAAGCATGGCCCAAGTGGAATTCGTGATCCCCACGGGATGGAAACTAGTGTCGGGCATCATAAAATAAAAGAGGGAACAATTTGGACTAAATATAAAAGATATATAAATAAAATAAGACTGATAGTAAAAATGAAAACTAGCATAATGAAGAAAATAAATGGCACATACCTCCGTGTGACCTCCTATGTAGTACCATGCTTACTGCATAAGTTATTCAGAACTAAAACATGAAACTGAAAAGATAAGATAGGTGTGAGAATCGAGATGCTCAGTAGGGATGCCAAGAACAAACCATTGAATCCATAAGTTCTCTTTTCCGAATCATTCCATAAACACAAGTTTGAAATACAAGTATGAAAGTAGGTTTTTCACATTTTAAAATAAGCAACATGTTTTCCCATATAAAGAAAGCTCAACACATACTACATACCATTTCCAAAACCATTTGGTATTTTATAAATAAAACTAAGACAGAAAGACCAAGGTTGTGATAAAATAAAACAGGTGAGCGGTGTAAACTGGAAATGAACAAATGGTTTTAACTGAAAGTAGACATTCAATGTAAATAATTAAGTAACCATGTGTGATCCTAAACATACCTAGAAGACCCCTGGACATACTCAGTTTAGAACCACCTTCCAGTATATGGTGAAGCCCCATAGTCTATAACCAACAGATCGCCCTCACAGAAAAAGAAATTAGTGGCACTCCCCATCTGGCCTCTATACCGACCAGTGGGTACCAACCCATCTAATCAGGGCTGATAAGCAACCATCACTCGATCAACTAAAATACTCTCAAGAACCCATGGTGGTTATAATAATCATACCATGTAAGTAGGAGGCCCTCGCACGCTTGACTCACCTTACAATGTCATCACTGCACTTGCCTACCCCAAACACGAACACTTTCTATGCATTCACCCACAAAGAGTTTCCCTAGATAGGATCACCCCATATACTTATATATATATATATATATATATATATATATGCATATATTCCAAACTTACAAAGTTCCAATTGGGTCTCCACCTCATTCGGTTGTCAAAACCACTTTATTAAACACTTGGAGTTGTAAATCTGGCCTTTAGTTTTACATAATGAAATAACTTTATGAAAACATTTCAAAATCTATTTTAAAACAACTCTAGACACCACTTTTGTATTTAAAAATCCAAAAAGTCCCTTAGGTTATATATTTCAAATCATTTCCATAAAATTATTTAGTGATAATATGTTCAATTTTTAAAAAACAAACCAAATGACGCCTTACACCACACACTCAACAAAAATATACACCTAGTGCCAAACAGGCACATACTCATGGATTTATTTTCAAACCAGTTTAAAGAGTTGCACGAAGAGACCCACCACATTTAGAAAATAAGAACCGCTTATTAAACCGAGGATTTGAGAAAAATGCAAATTCAAATAACCATTATCATTTGAGGGTATGTCCATATGTGCACCTAGTGCACTCATAGATGTGGCAACATCTAATGGCACATCGAACATCCAAAGATACATGTGAAATCATTTCTACAAAAACACTATGTTCCATAAAACCAACCAACGTAGGATAACCAAGTTCTATAAAATTTTTCTATAAGAAAACACCACTCAAGACATCCAACAATACAATTTGATGATAAAGGCATTTAGTTCCAACCAAGTTGGAAAGGCACAAAAATACTACAATGAATAAACTATTATGCTTATAAAGGTGCGAATAAAATTTATAAATTAAATGAAATATTACAAGTGCACATGGAAATCTACGGATGAGGGAAAGTATGGAAACGCCTACCTTAAGAGCAGGACCAATTTAACATTCGGTAGTTGATCGATTTATCAGCGACCGCTTGGAATTTCTCCGCACACACACACATACCTTCATATAAATATATATATATATATATATATATCTTTATTAAATGCACATATTCCTCACTCCATGAGGGAATATGTACATAGAAGAGATATATATATATTATTCATACCATAGTATATGTGTGCACACACCTTCAAAGTTGGCCAAAACTCACTAAAACAATTACAATGATCATAAAAACTTAGCATCATAGATCAACGCACACCTGACTAAATTATTAAGAATCCATAACCACTATAAACAACCCCTTTTTAAAATCCAATACACCATTTGAAAACAAAACACTTTTAAAAATCCAAAAGTCCTTAATCGTCAAACTTTTCATGGAAAAACCTCATTTGAAAACCCAATACATACTTAAAATCAATTTACAAAAACATTTAAAAAGGGGATAACCTCACTAAACCATTAAATTTTTACAAAACCACCTGAGAAAAATTTTGAAAACTTTAATAAAAGAGCCTCTAAAGGTAAACCCCACCCAAAACATTTAACAAAACCATTCCAACACAACACCACCTATCCAAATTCAATTGAATAGACAAAAACACATGCATGAATGAAAGGAAATGTCAAAACCTATTTTTAGAAATTTAAACCAATGATAAATCATTACCATAAACTAACTACACTTTTAATATAAGTGAAAAAACCAAAATCAGGTTTAAACTCTTACATTGGATGATGATGGTGAACCGAATCGAAGTGAAACAACTTCACCTTCAGCGGAGGTTTCCATAACACACACTAGTGGTTCCCAAGGAATCAATTACACACCCTATTTAAGGAAGAAAAAAGAAATTCAGGTTATCACCCAACCCTTGGTTCAGCCACCCCTTTCCCAGACGCCGAAGAGACTAAAAAAGAACTAAAAATGAGGAGATAAACTAATAATTTGATGATCCGAAGGAGATTCATCAAGAAATAAGATGAAATAATGAAGATCCAGAGGGATACAAGTTGGGCTCGTGTGCACTACAAGGTGAACCCAAAGAGGGGTTGCACACCACTGTGTCTCGGCCAAGGGCTTACGCATCTCCTGGAGGGGATTCTACCTAGTGCGCATCACGGAGAGAAGGGAAAGGGGTGTTGCACAAGAGGAGAGGGTGAGGGGGTGTTGTTTGCACCTAGGGTTAGTAGGGAAGAGGATTTTTGCAGCCATGGAGGGGTTCAAGATCGTGCACGCTGTAGGGAGAACCCGAGGGGGGTCGCGCGCTGGCCTTCTTGTGCACCTCTCCCTCACTTTCCCTCTAAACCATTCTCCCTCAACACAAATTAAAAACCCAAATTAATATAATAATTAATATAGTAGTAATTATTGTATTAATAATATTAATAATTTTAATAACATTAATCATAATGATAATAATAATATTATCATTATTATTAATAAACACTTTTAATAATAATAATAACAACAAAGTAATATTAATATAAAACTTAATAATATTTAAAAAGATAACATTGTTTCATTTCATTTTAAATAGAAATATTTTTTTCAATTTAATAAGAATAGTACTATTAACAAAAAATAATATTATTATTATTATCATATGCGTAATAATAATATTATTATTATGGTTTAAATATTAACCTTGTTTTGTCTCTATAAAATTTCACTTAGATTTATTTTTCAGACATTTTAATTCATTCGCCTGATTTTATTATTTATTTTAATGATCGAACAACCATGCATTTTCTAGGACTAAACGTATGGTCACCGCTAATAGTGCGGTGACCGCGCATCAGCTCGAAACCCACCAAGAATATAAATGTTTCAAAAATTTCAAACCCGGACCCAAACCCAACTCTTCCCAAAAGATGTAGGACTAAGAAAAGAATAGAATAATAGGCGATCGTGGCTGGGGTGTGATAGTATTATTATCCCATATGACTTTTAATTCATCTAACGACCCCCTGAATCATTTATCGGTGAAAAAAAACAAGGGCCACATGACCTAATAAGTAGTTGACTATGCCCTATGCATGAATAACCCACTGAATCTGAGTATTACATGATGATTGAATCCATAACAAGGTTTTATTTATCATAATAAGACACACCAAACTTGGGTGTTGTTTCATCATAAGAGTCTGACACGAGACCAATGGCACCCAAATGACACCTTGTGTCAGAAACTCTTCACAAATGTTTATCAAGGTTTTTGATTTCTATGGGTGCAACCTACCTTAGGCTATCCCTTTACTAAAACATATAGAATCAACTTTTAAACTAAATTCACACTAAAAATATCTCTAGTCCATATAGCTTATCAATTATGTTCAAGTAAGAGCAAAAAGGAAGCTAACTGAGATATATGGGAAACGTTCACACTCTGATTCAAGAAATCTCTAAAAAAACATTTATACTACCTGTAAATGTGTTTGAAAACTAAGAACACCACATTAACGTTTCATTTAATCCATTTTCATCTATTCACAGTCATTATAAGCATTAAAGAGGCTCAATTTAAGAAATTCTAAGTACTATCTAAGAAAGGAAATTATACTTGGTACTTTATTTAGCTAACACCACAAGGAAACATAGGAAGGTTATATAAAACTTTATTTCAATAATTATTTATTTAGCTTACACCCTATCACAATTTAGGTAATTTACCATATAAATTCCTTCCATATATTTTATTTATCCCTAAGGATTATCATATCTGGATTAGTTAAATAAAATTTCAATTCCAATCTATAGATAAAAATGCCCTTTAGGTTGTAATTAGAATTTTAATTAAACTAATCTTCATAATAATCTAGTTTAATAGCATATAAAAGGTATTTTATCATTTAAGGGGAATCGGTTCAGTAATATGCCACCATATATTTATAGATAACACTATATAAGTGGTAGCTGACACTTTAAATAACTATCCCTATGTACTATGAGCATACCCCCATGGGGTTAATTACTAAATCATATCAAAATTAAGGTGGGGAATGAGGGTCCTTCTATTTCAACTTGGGTATATCTAAATATAACCCAAAACATTTTAAACATTAATATTTGAAACACCCCTAATGGTTTTATCATGTAAATAACATGCCCGAATTAGCCTACATGGGTCTAGTTGTGCATTTAGGAATGTAGTCAAATAGATCTTCATGACCAAATTATATAGATACTAGCCTTCATAAAGCCAACCATTTCATATAAGGATTTCTATTAAGCACATACCATGGTTCAGTTAGAGACATTACCATTCCCAAATTATTAAGATGATTTCCCTTATAAGTTATAATCAGTATACAAGTATCTTCAACAAGGTTTTTATCTCTGATTTCAGAATATAACAAGTTCATAAATGATGGTTTGATTATATGGGTCACCCTCCCTTATTTATAAAGGCTCATACACTTTATAAATTTTTATTAGTTCCCATTTAACCACAACCACCAATTTTTAATCCCATGCAACCAATGGTCAATGGGTCAAACATGTTTGGATTGGTTAATTAAGTTACCACCATAAATATATATGGGAAAACACCATTTAGGTTAATGTGGACACTTTAACAACCAATCATATATCATAATTATAACAAGTCATGCTATCACATCTGCAATAAATATAACTATACTATGTAGTGTATAACTCAAGAATGGCACAAAAAAAATTCTAGCATATAATCGCACAAGAATTTTGTAAAGTAAATCATAATAATAAATTTCCCATCATGTTGTACATATAATCATGTTGATAAATCACCTAAACGTGGTATATAATCAGAAAAAATAAATAATCATACAGCATGTCATATAATCACACAAGGCACATCCAAAATGTATCAGGTAGTCAAAAAATGCATCCCACGTGGCATTTCATATGTATGACATGTGAGTCTCTATGTTCACATAATGATGCATGTAATAATACTTCCTTTCTATATCAAGCTAAGGGTAAAATACCATAGTTTCATAAATTAAAAAGTGGTAAAAAGTACATCAATCATGTTGGGTGAAATAATAATCAATTGTAATCAAAAACAATATGGACAATAATCTTATCCCTGGGCAATTGGTCTTTTCCCCATGCATGGGTAGATCACTCTTAGACACGGATATTTACCAAGTGACAACACATTATTAGTCACCTATCTACCAACCCAAAATAGAAATACAAAGGAAAATAAATATCTAAAAAAAATTTAACATCATTTTAGAGACTCATAATTGATGTATATAGACATTAACTTACTTTTTCAGAATACTTAATACACTACAAAAACAGACGTCCAAATACCGTATTAGTTTAGTGTCTTTGGAAACTCAGAACATAATCTTCTAATCATGGTGAAAGATCTTCAACACCTCTCATAAATATCTTTCCCGTTATTTTTCTTACCTAAAACCTTTATTTATATCCTAGGGAAAATAAAACATAAAAAGGGTGAGATCAAATTCTCAGTAAGGGTAAACATGGAGAACATAAAAATAATCCATAAACATTTGAATGTAACAACATGAACGTAAGCAATGACATAAATCTTGGTAGTAAAAAAGGCATAGATCATAAAGAAACATTAATCATTATAAAATATCATGGGAATAAAACATGTAATTATGGAAAACCATTAATCACATGTTATGATTTCCATATTAGCCAAGGCATTGTTTCCAAGACCATCATAGTGGACAAAGTCCATTACTGAATCGGGATTACTTGTCGTTCCAGCCCTATATTACTGAACCGGATTCACTTGTCATTCCAACCATGTATATCTCATGAGATATAAATATTTACCCAATGCATTGGAGGGAGATATATGTCCCACCAATCTCATAATGAAATAATTCTTTTGTGTGCCACAAAATAAATATAAATCATTCATCATAACCCAAAGAATAAAATGGGTTTCATAAACATCATCCCATCATAACATAATCCATATAAAACAAATGGATATCATTTCATCATAAGAATAATCAAACCATGGAAATAATAGAGACATTATACTTGAAACATAATCATACTAAATAATTTCATCTTATATGGAAAATATTTTTGAAAAAATACTTGAAATGAATTTTGAGGAAAATATCATTTCTTCTTCAAAATCATTTTCTTTTCAAAAAATTCCTTTCAATTTTAAAATAAAAGGATTTCGTTGAAAATAATAATGAAATATTGTAGAGTAAGCTTCATGAAAATTACCTGTTATGAAACCATAAAAATATGTTCATCCCATATAAGTTAAAAAAACATTCCCCTCGTACTTTTTCTAGAAAAGTCAAAAAGTTCCTCATATGGAAAACAAAAGAAAGATTCCTTCCATAACACAATGTAAAAGTCAAAGAGGGGTAAACATGACTTTAAACATACATCGAATAATATTAAACACTTTATGAAAAACATTTGTATGGACATGGATGAAAAATATAACCCCATTAAATAATTACGTATAAGTAATCTCGAATAAAAATGAGATTTGAAAAATTATCCCTTACCTTGGGTCCAATTTATTCTATACGTGTCCAAAACTCCAGTATAGTGGGTTTAAACATATTATTAACTTGTAAAATAACCATAATAGTATTTATGATATCATATATGATTCACTTATGACTTTATATTACCCGTTCATTTGTCAATTCCATGTTAATGCATCATTTTGGGTAAAATCATTTCCTTTGTCGTACGTGTTTTGACTTGTAATTATTCATATGATTACTTAGATCATGATTAATTACTTCCATAATGTAATACATGATTTCTATATAATATATATTCATAATATAAATATATATAATAGATCGATAAATGAAACGAAATACACCGTTCATGGAGATGGTAGACCGTACGTACACATGAACGATGATTTCGTTTCCTAATTAAATTTAATAGATGTAAGTAAATAACATATAAATAAATAAAGTATCATTATTATGTAATATATCTCATTATTATTTATTATATATACTTTATAATCATTCTTTAATGGTTAACATGGAGAATGAATGTCATCGTGTCGTGGAGACGGTAATCTGTACGTACGCACAAGCGATGATATTGTTCTCATAATTAATGAATGTAATTGGAGTGGATGATAGAATATCTAAGAATTATTATCATGTTATAATAACCATATATATTTATCCTTTACACCATTATACCCATCCAAGTAAAGTGGTGGTGGAAAAACATATTACACCACGGCGTGGAGATGGTATTCCGTACATACGCACGCGCGGTGATATCATTTTCCGTAGGATGTATAGAAGGTGAAATAGGGTGGGTTCATATTTATAATAACATATAATTATATGAGTGATACTTATGTTATTAATTTATTATGAAAAAAAAAATGTAGAATAATTAGAAGAAGAAATGAACTTGAAAGAATCGGTAAAGGATATTACCCCTTCTTCGACGCACCTCTTCTAAACCTCCTCTTAGGGCACTAAAGTTGGTCTTTGAAGATGACCAGGACCTCTAGTATATTCATATGGAAGTGGAGAAGAGAAATTGGAAGGTTTTTTCCTATCTTGAAGGCTCAAAATGGTGTGAGGATGAGAGGGAGGATGTGCCCTTTTATAAGAGAGGATAGGGGCACTTTTGGAAACCTCTAAAATATTAATTTATAATAAACTCAAACCCACTTAAAAACCTCTAAAAATGACTCAAATCCGAAAATTAGATAATATAGGGTTTTAATATCATCAATCAATAAGATTTAGACATTTTGGTAATTTATTTTAAACATTATCGACTTGATTTATCCTTATTTAATCTATTTAATTTTATATATGGTAAGAATATTCTAAATTTTAAATTGTAAAAAATAATTACTTATGTGTTTTAAACTATCCCTAATTGGATACTTTATAAAAATTTAGACCATATAAATTTAAATTTATAATTTTTAAATATTTTTTTGATTTTTAAACAATTTTATAATATGTTATTTTTATAAAATAACAATAGTGTCAATTTTGACACTATTCATTTATTTGAATTTAAATAAAATCCACATAGAGGATATATTCGAACCAAAATATTTAATAGACTCCTAACATGTCATATTCATCTATAAAATTTCTGTAGAACATTATTTTTTTCATATAATATTTATTTTAATATTTTTAAAACCATTAGTTGATATTTAATCAATAAAATAATTTATACATCACTATTGTGTCATCATTAATGATAATTATTTAATCCCTAAAAATTCTAAATAAATTTTCATGATGTATATAATGTTATTATATTTATTTATATTATTTATAATAGAATTTTTATGAGTTTTATCACTAAATTAAAATTATTACACTTATAAGATATAAGAGAGTGACATGTTGTCACTTTCTTTGGTTTTAATAATAATTATATCATTTTCATGGTCAATAGTCCATGAAATTAATCTCTTGAAACCCTTAAATGATATGGGTCTAATTTTATTCATCCAATATAATTTTGGCAGGTCTTAGGGTAATTTTATAATCTTATTTTTACCCTTAATTACCCGATTTACCTTTAACTGTAGTAAATAAAAATTACCGTAGTTACTATTCATAAAATAAAAGTAACATATTAACATAATTTAGACCCACTGAATACAAATATGGAATCCATTTTTCAAAATTTAAAACACAGAATTTTCAGTAATTAATTTAAAATTTATCTCGTTGTTAAGAAAATGGGTTTTAAAAGTTAAAACATTGTCAAAGATTGAAATGTTTTTACCCATGAATTCAATGTAAAATTAATGCTAATGACTTAAATTATATTAAATGGTAAAAATATATTCTATTTATACTTTAAAAACATTCAATATTATAATTTAACCATATAAATTATCTCGATGAAAAAAATAATAATTAAAATTTAGCGTATTTTTACTATTCATCAAATTATGAAAGTTAACAAAAAAATTATAAAAAATTATCCAAAGTAAATTTTTATATCATTATTGAAATAAATAATTTTATTTCTTAAAATTGAACTTATAAATGTGTCAAAACTAGATTTAAAGTGGGTGCGCCATCAAAAGGTGGCAAAACTGCATTTTTTGAAAAAGACTTCTTTTATTCGAAAAATTGATTTTGTTCTCATACCTCATTCCAGAAAATGTGTAAGATGAACTATAATGTTATAAAATTAAAAATGAGGTTAATACTATTCATAATAGATAGTTCATAATAATATTATAATAATATATTGTTGTTTATTGAAACTCAGTATTGCGTACAACACACGCTATTGAGGAAGGTCTCTCTTGCGTGTAATGCAAGCCAATTCAGGGTTGCATGTAGGGAAATATTCCTTTGGTGATGCGTATAACATACTCAAAATATAGTTCAATTATACATTTATCAAAATCTATACTTATTGTTGTGTAAAATTAATTTTATTCTAAAGAACTTGAAATTTTGTGCATCACAATCCAAGAATTGTGTGGTGTATACTAAAAGCTAATATGGTGTTGCGTATAGCGCAAGATAATCTTGGTGAAGCGTACAAAAAAATACATCAAAGAAATTAAAAAGAATAATTCTCATAAAATATCGGGGTGTTACATTCTACCCCCCTTAAAATGAATTTCACCCTCGAAATTCGTCAGGGTTATAAATGGTTTTCTACTTGAAGGTTTCTTTCATAGAAACCCACATCGTAAAAAGGAATAATAAATCATCATTTTAAAAAGGAATGTTAGAAACATAACGGATACCCAAAGCAACTCATCACTGGGTTTCCACATAAGAGAATATAGGTAAAAATATGGATATGAAAGAGAAATCTAACCATCATTATGGATAAAGAGTGGTAGAGAAAATGGCTATGAAAAATCAAACAATCACAAAACCATAAATTTGTGATGATATAAGGTACCATCTGATTCCTCAGATATGAGGGCACTAGGACAACATTTTTTGTTTTCAAGATCATTTCCCTAATGTTGAATAATTAAAAGAAATACTTACTTGATTTTGGTACAATCTCACTGTTGTGTGTGCCTTGAACAATTTCCACTTCATCTCTTAAAGAAATAAAGTTGAATTTGTCTTCCGTGAAGTGCTAGTAGATCATGTGATAGAATTATAGATCATTCCATCTGTCTCAAACATAAGTTTAGCAAAATTTATATACATAAGTCCATATTATGGTGAGATTAACCGTATATGATTCCAAAAATCGACTTATACTTAAACTATCATACTCCTTAATAAAATAAAACTAATTTCTACTAACCAAAGACTTCTTGTAGGCTAGTGGTAGGTGATAAAGGCCTGTCGCACTTCAGTTGTGGGTTCGATTCCCACAACCTTGTCCGACGCGACGAGTTTTCACCCATCCTGCAGGTTTTCGTTTTTCTAAAACTACACTATTATGATATTCCAGAAATAATATCGAAAAAAAGTTCTATCCTTAAACAATATTATCTTATGTCCAACATAATCCATTTCAAATCCTTAGTCTTATCCAAAATACTTCTATCCACACTCACAGTATAAAGAAAATGATTACTAGAAATGTCATCAACCAAGCTTGTGAATACTATCATTTATCCCCCCATATATCATAAGATATATCTTGTTGATCACATTACAAACTTGTGAATACCTTAATATTGTATTCTCTTGCAACATGAATTACCATAGAACCTTATTGAAAACATAAATGCTGTCAAAAGTTAACTCTTTCCACATACCAAAATCCCAAAAATTCTTGATACAGAAACCATGATGTCACTTTTTCCTTTTATCAGTCATGATCTCATTAATAATATCAAACATATTATTTTCTCTTTATCCCTTCATTATGCGCATATCATCTGCTTTACAAAAATATTTCAATCACTTTTCATGGTTACCGGTACCATACAATTATTGAAAACCAATACATAGATATTCTAAAATTCCATGATACTATAAATGAGATTCCATGATACTATTTTTAAATCCCATTACATAAAAACTTAATCATTCCACAACATCATTTTCATACTCAACATCAAAAATAGTGATTGCATGTGAATTCCCTTTTTCCTTTGTCTTAAGAGGTTTCTCACATCTATCATCATTAACCCTTGGATTAGGGAATTGATTAGCATAATTCCCCATTTCCTTGCACTTGAAGCATTGAAGTGTTGGTGGAGCATTCTCTATATTCTTTTCCCTATTCAAGTCATTAGAAACTTTTTTCCCATTACTTCAGCACTCAGCTGCTCGATGACCTTATTTTCCTCACTTGAAACATTTTCTAGTACCTTTTATACAATCTCCACCATGATTCTTTCCACACTTTGAGCATAAAGAAACATTCACCTTCTTTTCACCATTGTTCTGAGATTTTTTCTTGAACTCCATCTTTTGTTTTTTGTGAAAACCATGAGATGAATATATAACACCAACTTCTAGTTCTACCTTGATATCACAACGCAAAATTTCTTCATATCTATTGAAGTCTCTTATATATATTGACCTTCAAAGACTTGGTTTTAAGCCACTGAAGAATCGATCAATTTTACTTTCAGGTTGGATGATAAAGCCAGATGCATACCATGCAAGCCTTGTAAAATTCACCTCATATATACCAACATATTCATCATCCTTTTTCTTAATCTCAAGGAACTCCCTTTCCATAATTGTTCGAAGAATACGGGGGAAGTACTTATTGAAAAACAGGTTCTTGAACTCATCCCATTCCATGGATTCAATTTTATCTTGGGGCCTTGTATTCTTAATTAGAGTCCACCACTGGTCTGCTTCACCTTCTAACTGGTAAACAACCAAAATTAATTTATCATGCTCTTTACAACGAAGTATGGAAAATATATTTTCAATGGTACTGATCCATTGTTCAATAACAAGTGGATCAGAAGACCCACTGAAAGAAGGTGGTCGTTGCCGCATGAAGGACTCAATAGAATATTGTTCCTTTCTCTACTCATTTGGAAGTCCAAAATGATTCATAGATTTTGTAAGTATAGAAATAATATTTTTCACTCCATCTATCATCACATTTGGTTGTTCAGGAGTACAATCATTGAATTTTCCATTACATTGATCAACACGGTTCCTTAGGGTTCTGCCATCGTCTAAAACCCAAAAAGAACAGTGTGAGAGGCAAAAATCATGCTTGGAAAACAACATAATAAAGGGGGGGTACCTTCAATATATAACATCTTAGGTTTAATTCTAATATCGTTACCTTAATTCTAGGACTATAACCTATATGTATACTTATCCTTATGGACATCCCTAGACATACCTTAGAAATATCTCTAGGGATTTCACTAAAGTTTTCACATCCTAGTTTCCAAAGGTTAACTAAACCTTCACTCTGATACCAACTGTAGAAACCCATACTTGACGTACATAGTAATTACATTAATTTTTCGGAATACTTAATACATTACAAAAACAGATGCCCAAAGACCATATTAGTTTAGTGTCTTTGGAAACTCAGAACATAATCTTCTAATCAAGGTGAAAGATCTTCAATATCTCCCATAAATATCTTCCCCTTTTTGTGTTCTTACCTAAAACCATTATTTATATCCTAGGGAAATGAAAACATAAAAAGGGTGAGCTCAAATGATCAATAATGGTAAACATGGAGAACATAAAAACAATCCATAAACATTTGAACGTAAAAACACGAACAAAAGCAATGACATAAATCTTGGCAGTACATAAGGCATATATCATAAAGGAACATTAATCATGATAAAATATCATGGGAATAAAACATGTAATTGTAGAAAACCATTAATCACATGTTATGATTTCCATATTATCCAAGGCATTATTTCCAAGACCATCATAGTGGACAAATTCCATTACTGAATCGAATTTACTTGTCGTTCCAGCCCTGTATTACTGAACCGAATTCACTTGTCATTCTAGACATATCTATCTCATGAGATATAAATCTTTACCCAATTCATTGGAAGGAGATATATGTCCCACCCATCTCATAATAAAATCATTCTTTCGTGTGCCACAAAATAAACATAAATCATTCATCATAACCCAAAGAATAAAATGGGTTTCATAAAAATCATCTCATCATAACACAATACATATCAAAAAAAATGGATATAATTTCATCATAAGAAGAATCAAACCATGGAAATAATAGAGACATTATAATTGAAACATAATCATACTAAATAAATTCATCTTATATGGAAAATAGTTTTGACAAAACACTTGAAATGAATTTTGAGGAAAATATCCTTTCTTCTTCAAAATCATTTTCTTTTCACAAAATGCCATTAAATTTTAAAAGAAAAGGATTTAGTTGAAAATAATCATGAAATATTGTAGAGTAATCTTCATGAAAATTATGCACTATGAAACCGTAAAAATACATTCATTCCGTATAAGTTAAAAAAACATTCTCCTCATACTTTTTCCGAAAAAGTCAAAAAGTTCCTCATATGGTAAACAAAACAAAGATTCCTTCCATAACACAATGTAAAAGTCAAATAGGGGTAAAAATGAATTTAAACACACATGGAATAATATTAAACACTTTATGAAAAACATTTTTATGGACATGGATGAAAAATATAACCCTATAAAATACTTACGTATAAGCAATCTCGGATAAAAATGAGATTTGCAAAATTATCCCTTACATTAGGTCCAATTTCTTCCATATGTTTCTGAAACTCATGTATAGTGGGTTTAAACATATTATTAACTTGTAACAAAACCATAATAATATTTATGATATCATATATGATTCACTTACAACTTTATATTACCCGTTTATTTGTCAATTCCTTGTTAATTCATCGTTTTGGTTAAAATCATTTCATTTGTCATACGTGTTTTGACTTGTAATTATTCATATGATTACTTAGATCATGATTACTTACTTCCAGAATGTAAAATATTATTTATATATAATATATATTCATAATATAAATATATATGTATAATAGATCGATAAATGGAATGAAATACATCGTTCATGGAGACGGTAGACCGTACGTACGCATGAATGTTGTTTTCGTTTCCTTATTAAATTGAAAGGATGTAAGTAAATAACATATACAAAAATATAGTATCATTATTATGTCATATATATCATTGTTATTCATTATATATACTTTATAATCATTTTTGAATGGTTAACATGGAGAATGAATGCCATCGCGTCGTGGAGACGGTAATCCGTACGTACGCACGAGTGATGATATTGTTCCCATAATTAAGGAATGGAATTGGAGTGGATGATAGAATATATCAGAATTATTATCATGTTATAATAACCATATATAGTTTTTATTTTCACCATTATACCCATCCAAGTAAGGAGGTGGTGGAAAAATAGATTACACCATGACGTGGAGACGGTATTCCGTACGTACGCACGCGTTGTGATTTCGTTTTCCATAGGATGGATAGAAGGTGAAATAGGGTTGGTTCATATTTATAATAACATATCAGTATATGAGTGATACTTATGTTATTAATTTATTATGAAACAACAAAATAAGAGGAATTATAAAAAGAAATGAACTTGAAAAATTGGTAAAGGATATTACCCCTTCTTCGACGCGCCTCTTCTAAACCTCTTCTTAGGGCACTAAAGTTGTTCTTTGAATAAGTACAAGACCTCTAGTTTGTTTATAGGGAAGTGGAGAAGAGAAATTTCCAGGGGTTGGCCGAGCTTGAAGGCTCAAAATGGTGTGAGGAGGAGAGGGAGGAGGTGCCCTTTTATAAGAGAGGAGAGGGGCAATTTTGGATACCTCTAAAATATTAATTTATAATAAACTCAAACCCCACTTAAAAACCTCCAAAAATGACTCAAATCAAAAACTTAGAAGAGACAGGGTTATAATATCATCAAAAAATAATATTTAGAAATGTTTTTAATTTATTTTAAACATTATCAACTTGATTTATCCTTATTTAATCTATTTAATTTTATTTGTGGTAATAATATTCTAAATTTTAAATTGATATAAATAATTACTTATGTGTTTTGAATTGTCCATAATTGGATCCTTTATGACACTTTAGACCATATAAATTTAAATTTATAATTTTTAAATATTTTTGTGATTTTTAAACAATTTTATAATATGTTATTTTTATAAAATAACAATAGTGTCAATTTTGACACTATTCATTTATTTGAATTTAAATAAAACACACACAGAGTAAATATTCGAAACAAAATATTTAATATGCTCCTAACATGTCATATTCATCTATAAAAGTTGTGGAGAACATTAATTAGTTCATATAATATTTATTTTAATATTTTTAAAACCATTTATTTGATATTTCAATCAATAAAATAATTTATACATCACTATTGTGTCATCATTAATGATAATTATTTAATACCTAAAAATTATAAATAAATTCTCATGATGTATACAATTTTATTATATTTTTAGATACTATTTATATTCGAAGTTTTATGAGCTTTATCACAAAATTAAAATTATTACACTTATAAGATATAAGAGAGTGACATGTTGTCACTTTCTTTGGTTTTAATAATAATTTTATCATTTTCATAGTAAATAGTCCCTAAACTGAATCTATTACGACCCTTAAATTATATGGGTCAACGTTTCTTCATTAAATAGAATTTATCCAGGTCTTAGGGTAATTTTATAATCTTATTTTTACCCTTAATTACCCGATTTACCTTTAACTGTAGTAAATAAAAATTACCGTAGTTACTATTCACAAAATAAAAGTAACCTACTAAAATAATTTGGACCCAATGAATCCAAATATGGAATCCATTTTTCAAAATTCAAAACACATAATTTGCAGTAATTAATTTAAAATTAATCATGTTGTTAAGAAAATGGGTTTTAAAAGTTAAAATATTGTCAATGATTGAAATGTTTTTACCCATGAATTCAATGTAAAATTAATGCTAATGGCTTACATTATATTAAATGGTAAAAATATATTTTATTTATACTTTAAAATCATTAAATATTATAATTTAACCATATAAATTATCTCGATGAAAAAAGTTGTTTTTAATTAAAATTTAGCGTATTTTTACTATTCATCAAAATATGAAATTTAACAGAAAAATATTAAAAAATTATCCAAAGTAAATTTTTATATCCTTATTGAAATAAATAATTTTATTTCTTCAAATTGAACTTATAAATGTGTCAAAACTATATTTAAAGTGGGTGCGCTATCAAAAGGCAATAAAACTGCATTTTTTAAAAAATACTTCTTTTATTTGAAAATGTGTAAGATGAACTATAATGTTATAAAATTCAAAATGAAGTTAATACTATTCTAAAAATACTTCTTTCATTCCAGAAAATGTGTAAGATTAACTATAATGTTATAAGATTCAAAATGTGTTCAATACTATTCATAATGTCTAGTTGATAATAATATTATAACAATATATCGTTGTTTAGTGAAACTCGGTATTGCGTACAACACACACTATTGAGGAAGGTCGCTCTTACGTGTAATGCAATCCAAGTCAGGGTTGAATGTAGGGAAATCTTCCTTTGGTGATGTGTATAACATACTCAAAATATAGTTCAATTATACATTGATCGAAATCAATACTTAGTGTTGTGTAAAATGAATTTTATTCAAAAGAACTTGAAATTTTGTGCATCACAAGCCAAGAATAGTGTTGCATATAATATAAGATAATATGGTGTTGTGTATAGCGCAAGATAATCTTGGTGAAGCGTACAACAAAAGACATCAAAGAAATTAAAAATAATAATTCTCATAAAATCTCGGGGTGTTACAATCATAGTTCTGGTTCACTAAAAGTAACCAAACCTAAGTGTCGCCTAGCCACAGTAAATCCTCCCCGTATGCCTAAGGATGCCAACTATTAAGGATGCTCTAAAGGTGGTATAGTGGGGATATTATACCCTCTTGATTAGTAATAAATATAGTGGAAGCAGTTGAAAAAAAAAGAGTAAGAGAAGATAATAATAATTAAAAATAAATAAATAAATAATCATGCTTGAACACACTACAATGTATAAGTATTAGACATATAGAAGGTGATATAATGAGAAGGGATAGATTTAAAAGTTAAATAGATAATTAAATAAAGAATATATCTTCAGAATGTATCCCAAGTACATTCTTGACCATGGATCCCAAGCTCCCATGCCTGGTCCTAGTCCATAAATGAGAATAGCACAGAGAACAATCCAAACTAACCTTCAACCAGGAGATCTATTTAGGTACCAATTGGTGGTTTGAATAGGGTGTGAGTAAAACTCAATAGTCCATCACCAAAAATATCTAATGTAGTCTAGTCCATGAATATAAATTAGTGTGTAGATATATCAAAAGTAAATCAGTGTAGTAAATGTCAATGAAATCAAGTCGGGCTTAGGTTCCTCAGGGACACCTAGCCAACCATACCCACTTTGGACTTAGTTGTAATACCACTGAATAAGGGTCACCATGTGCGTTTATATGTGTGTGTGTGTGTGTTTAAATATATATATACTATATATATAGAAATATATATAGTTATATATATAGATATGTATTATTTTCCAAGACCTGAGGTGGAACTTGGGAATCCTTGTAATGATGATATGTCATGTGAAACCCAAGGAGAACCCCATGCATCCCTATATAATTCTGAACACAACATCTCTACATGTTTCATAACATTAAAGTTTTAGAATTTGAGGGTGAACTAAATAGAACTCAAGCATGATGTAAGATCATATGACATGTGAGATCATGCAAGGAATTCCATATCAGGAACCCCTATAACACCCAAGTCATTTTGTAATCTCATTTAACCTAGGATTATATCCCTGGAATTCCATCTTAGGATTCCAACTATCTCTCATTGTGTATATCACATCAATAAACCTATGAGTTTATCAAAGGCATTCCATATCAGGAACCTTGTATCACTCAAGGTGCATCACAATTTCATTCAACCTATGAGCCTATCCCTAATAGTCTGTGAGAACCCATGTATCACTCACAACATGGTATAAAGGCATAACCCTCTGAGCCCATCCACAAAACACCGTATAGGGAACTAGGTATCACTTAGTACATGGTACAATAGCATTTCCTTTTCATCCCATCCAAGTTAATTCAATAGGTAACCAAGAATCACTCATGGGTATTTAAATCTCATTCTACCTATGATAATATCTAAAAAAATCCAACTTGGGAAAACAAGTTTCGCTCCAGGCATAGTGTAATTTCAATACCATATTCCATTTAACATCTAAAATAGGACATGAGGATATCCATTCCATAATCGGTTAAACTATACAATTAAACCATTTCATTTACAACATACAAAAAAGGGAATGGGAAGAACCTATTACATAACACCATTCATTATGATATAATTAATTAAGTCATTCCCATTAATTTAGTTTATTCTACTATCCCCATTTTATTTAATAAGATAAAGGAAAATGTATATATCATTTCTGTCTAAAAATTTATTAATTTCACTTTGAACACTTCCACTTTTAATAATAATGGAAGACTATGTGTAACATACATTCTATTTATACTTTTTATACATTACAATAGTTATTTCTTTACTTATCTAATCAAGACACACCGAAAAAACCATGGAGTTGTTTTGGGAATAAAAGAAACATAATTATAAAGTAAATATGATAGAACCTATCCATGGGGTTGTTTGGGTTGAGGTTTTTAACCTCCAACCATGTGTAAGGGTGTCATAGCACATCTAGACAAGGTTTTGGCATTTAATTTAAGGAATTTTATAAATTCGAATATACGCATAGAAATTATGGTGTATAGAATAATGGAAATATTATATAAATAATTAAACATTAAGGTAAAGGAATATAGACCAACTAGCTCATTCTTATAATGTTATACTCATCCAATATTGGGTCCTGATTCAAGCTGAAATGAGAGAAATTAGAAGATTCGTGAAATTCCATAAAAATTGGGTAAGTGATATATCATATATTTAGTGTTCCATATGAATAGATAAATAGGGAAAAGAATAAGGAGGAGAATTATACTTACCAAGAGGCTTCCAATGAACTAGAAGATGTTTGATTTGGATCAGAAATGAGGGAAAACCACCATGGGAATAGGAGAGGGAGAACGACGCATGTAGAGGGATGTTGAGAGAATGAGGGTTGAAAATGGGGTGAAATTAATTTACAGGTGGAGGGTAAAAATATTAATTTTCTCCCTTTTAATGAGTCACATGGTTTGTCCATACAGTTTTGAAATCCATGTTCCAATCATGAAGTGCCACTATCCTAAGACACCCACAACTCACATGGATAGCACATGGTTTGAAAAATCATGTGTAGACCATGATATCCACCTCTTAAACTTTCTACAAAACCCTCACATGGTTGTGTGACCTTAGGTGCATGGTTAAAAAAACCTTGTAACACCCTACAGGCCCCTATACTAGGTTGCACGGTTTACCCTATAGGGTCACATGTTTTCTTCAAATAGTTTCCATATAAAAACCTGGCCTGTAATGACCCAAATTTTCTTGATTTTTTTTAGAAAATTTTTGGAAAAAATTCTTAGACCAGGCACTGAAACAGCATGTGATTCTGAGGCCCGGTGTGCCTGGAATGGTTTGACGAAAAATTTTAAGTTTTTAATAGCACGCATGAGCGATTTTCCTAAAAAAAAGTGGAATAACTTCTAAATAGATGCCCATATTAGAAATATGAGGGCACCATTGTGTTCATAATGGAGAGTTTACCCTAGGTGTGACTTAAATTTAGTCGGTGTGGGTACTCAATGGGAAAACCCAAAAAGGACATAACCATAAATAAAATAAATAAATAAAATTATTTTATTTCAAAATACTAATAACTCGTGAACGGTGACATGGATTGGAAATTAGAGACCACCGTTGATTTTGTAATGTGGTGTTTTCCTTAGGTGAGGCTTATCATCAACCGGCACGGGCAGCCGTGAAAGCTAGTTTTTAGACATCTTAAAATAATAAAATAAACTTAAAGTTTATTTTATTTTAATGTTACACTGTGACACAGCGATGTAGAAATGATGAAAAGATTTTTTTTATTAAACTATCATTATGGAATCATGATTATAATTCCTAATCATGGATAATTCCCTAAAGGCTTTGGAGGAGACCATAGAGAGAACCGAAGGAAATTCTCTCGACAACGAACAATGATGGGAAGGTGGATTGTGGAAGCTCTTGATTTATCGCCAATGAAAATCAAACCTCGACATCAAATGATCCAACCCTAAGGTAGGGTGTGTGTTTTAAATTCTTTATTTTCCTCATTCATGGAGTTTAACAATGAACGTGGATCAACCCATTAATAGGTTGACCCACAGTTCGCTCGTTCTAGTGGGAGGGATTATTTTTGGGAATTATACTGGGGATGATTCTTATTATGGTTTGTTTATATTGATCATTATTACAGAATGGATCATGTCCAAAATGAAAAAACAGTTGAGGTTCGGTCCTTGGGTTGTTATTTGTGCATTTCTCCCCCAATGGTTCTTCATGTTTTCTGTTTTCTTCATGGGAATATGTATAGAAATTTTTTGCACATCTATTTCTTGGGGAAATGGTCCGAAATAAGAGATCCAACATCGTGACAACAAAGTCAAGGTGTGATGATGATGGAGGTGGATTAATTAAAAAAATTTGGGAGTTATTTCCCTTCGAGTGTTTTTCGGTGGAATGCATCACAACGTTTATCCAAGCCCAAGGTGATAAAGAACGTGACCTGACGTTCGCAGATGTTCCTCCATTTCAAAAAACAGAGAATTGGAGGCTACTCGGTGGCCCACAAAAGGGGCCAATGACATGCTAGTGCTGAAGACTAGTGGTCGGTGCTGGCACGTGGTGGCGGCTGCTTGCGGGTGCGGTGGCCAAAAGCAGTCTACTGATGGGGTGGCCAGTGGAGGAAAAACGCAGCCCGCTAAGGGTCGGGTGCGAGCCCATGGCGGTGAGCCTGCGGGGCTGGTGGGACAAAGTGGGACGTGTCATCCTGTCAAATTGTACATGGTGATGCTCACATTGACCGGAATACATAGTTGATCTGTGTATAGGGGATCTAGATACCATGCAGTCGGGTGACCGCGTGGACCAGGTGGGATGCGACTGGACCAAGCCGCATCCTGCAGAGAAAAACTAGCTCAAGCATGATGGGCGGTCCGGTTCGGATAGGGTCATCAGGTCGGGTTGGGTTATATGGACTTTCGGGTTGGGTCTGGTCGAACAGGCTAGGTCGGGCCGACCGGTGGGTCGGGTCAAACCCAGACCAAACCCTTTTCAATAAAATGGTCATAACTTTCAAATAGAAGGTCCATTTGACAAGCTGTCTCTAGCATTGGGACCCTTACAATAAGGCGTACCTTTTGAGATGTCTTGGAGGGTTTTTAGTAAGATAAAAATAGGTTGAGAGTGTACCCTTGGTCTTTTTTTATGAGGGTTTGATGCAGTATCTTGTTCTTATTATAGAGGATGACTCATATTCTGAAGTGAGTTGTCTCAGCCCAGATTTGACAGTTGACTCAACGAGTTGGATCATGTATCACACTGAGAGGCCCGGTCGGTCCTCAATCCTCTTCTTGGTACCTTAGATAGGGTTTGTGGACAATGTTTGACCAATATTTACATGGAAACCTATCCCCTATATAAGATGATATTTCCAGTAAGGCAAGGAGTCTCCCCAGTGAGCCCTGGGCAGGAGAAACCCCTATCTATGTTTCGAGATTAGATTCATTCCATTATACATGACCAGACCTCACCAGAATGCTTCAATTAGTTTTAGTGGTTGATGCTTGGATGTGACTTGGTGACTATGTGACTTGGGGAATGCTTTACATATCAACACTCTGTGTGTTACCGACACTCCATGTGTTACCAACACTCTATGTGTTACTGACACACAATGTGTTACCAACACTCCATGTCTTAACAAGATTGGATGTCTTAGGGAAACTAAATTACTTATCGATACCATGCGTTCTCTTGGATATTTTTGATAGACCTGTTCTATGTGCTTACTATACGATAACTTGAGGAGTGAGATCTCCTAGAACGATCATGATACGAGCAGAACCATGTAGTTGGAAGTGGATGAAACCATGAGTCTTAGAATCCATTATGTGTATACCTGGATTGTAACACCCCGAGCTTCCACAATACTCTTCTCTTTCAATAATGCAATAGCTTGCATTGTACACAAGTTCGAGATTCTAACACACTGCGACCAATAAAAAATAGCCATTATGAATAGTAATACCCACTTTTTGAAATTATATATATTTTATATTTCAAAATGGAATTCATTTTTGGATTAGTAATATCTAACTTAGCCTATGTTGAATTTTTTGTATTTTTCTGAGAACTTCCAATTTTTATGAATAGTGAAAAATACTTAAAAACAACTTTTTTAATAAAAATAATTTATAGTGATATATTATACTATTGAGTGGTTTTAAAGTATAATTAGAATATATTTTTACCATTTTATCCAATGGTGGTCATTATAATTAATTTCACTTTGAAATTGGACATAAACAATTGTCAATCTTTTGATATATATTGTTTCTTAAAAAACGCTATTTGTTGTGACAGCGGGAATTAATTATAAAATTAATTAATGAAACTTATATGTTTGGAATTTTTTAAAATAGACATCATTTTTGAATTTGGAATATCAATTATTGCTTAGGGTGAAATTTTGGCATTGTTCTGAAAAACTTCAATTTTTGATGAATAGTGAAACCACTAAGTGGTAGTTAAAAAACTGATTTTTTGTTTAAATGAAACTTTACTACTTCTATGAATTGAATTTCAAAAATCAAACATACATGGTTGTCATTATTATGTAAAATTTTGTTCAATGGGATTAAAATAATTTTTTGGTAAATAGTAACTTTTAAGTTTTATTAATCGCGATTAAAGGTAATTAGTGTAATTTAAGGTAAAAATGATATTATAAAAATATGAAAATACCTTTACACTTGTAATAACCCTATTGGATGAGTCATGGCCGACCAAGACAATCCATGGGTCAACTTGGGGACCACATGGAGCCACTTTGGTAGGAAAATGACATTAAAAACTTTTTATTTAATGTTAAAATAAAAATGTCACGAACATGAGTTATTTTACTAAAACAATTTTTAAATGGGGTTATACAAGTCATATTTTTTACTATAAATATTAATTATAAAGATAAAAATATTTCCTACATCATGATAATTTCTTTATAATTTTTAGACATTAAATAAATTAAATTATTTATGACACCATGATGATGGAGTGATTACCTCATTAATTAACGATTTAAATAAAATAAAAAGATAATGTAAAATATAAGACTTACACTTGCCAAAAATATATTGGATGGGTATATTTCGAACCCTTATAACCTTATCCTCTAAATATATAAGTGTGGGACCTTTAAAATCCGAAACTCATTATATAATAAAGTAACATTTCATGACTTTCCAAGAGTGCCCCTCCTCTCCTCTTATAAAAGGCCCCCACCACTACCACCTTACTCACACCTTCAAAGCCTTTTGGCTCGGCCAACCTCTGCCCAAATACTCTCTCCAATTCCCTCTCTTACTCTTAGAAGCCTCACTTTGGGCAGAATTCTTCCCAAGGAATCCTTTGGCTCAAATCAAAAAAGAGTTACCCGATTTTAAGGTAACGTCTTCTCTTATGTTATTTTCTTTTATTTTGCTTCTCCAACCACTTAAAATATTTTTATTCCTTTATTTTATAACAAAAACAGTATATTAAATATACTAGGATGTTTTTATAAGAAGGATTCGAGCTACACTTACACACACCTACATCTAATGGTTAAAGAACATACTGTTTCTATGGATGGAAAATTTCTGCCTCACGAAACGATGATTGTTCAACACTCATATAACACCTTCAAAGGTGGCCATTAATATGTAACTATATTTATATATGATATATAATATGTTTATGTTTTCCTTAAGCTTCTGTATTTTTCATTTATGGAATACCTTTATGGTTTCCATTATGGGTAAACGCGATATTTTCATTTTAGGAAGTGCGGACTACCGCCCCCTCAAAGTGATTTGAATCGTTAATGTCATATGTGGGATGTATAAAAGATTGAGTAAATGTTATTATACATTATATTATACTAGAATTATATTATACCTTTATATAATTATAACTTCATTCCATTAAATACGAAATAGAAATGAAAGTAGCGTTCATGCGTACGTACGGCTTACCGTCTCCTTGAACGGTGCATTTCATTTATTACCTTTAAATGTTATGTAATATTATAAATGAATTTATATACTGGATATATATTATATATATGATATCTAAATCATGAATATAATTCTGGATATAATTTATATTCTACCACATAAACAACTTGTAATTATAAGAAGTTTATTGTTGACTCAAGTACCAAAGATCGACAAAACGACCGTTATTAACTTAAATGACTACATAATTTTCGTAACATTGTAATAAGTGATATAAAAGGGATAATGAACTTGAAAAAGGTTCTTAATAAAGTATATATTAACTCTAGTTTATTATTCAGGAGGTTAAAGAGTGGTCGAGTCAAGTCGGACATGAGGTAAGGGAATTTATTAACCCAATTTCCATTCTTTGGGTTAATCTCCTACTTTCAAATTATGTCATGATATTATTATGTACTATCTTGTATTTGAACTTTATTTATCTGTACTTATAGTAAATACACATAATAGATCTATTTTATTTTAGAAAATGATCTTTGTAAGGGACTTCGTCTCAATCTCCTTTCATTGAGGCATATTTTGTTTTATACACAACTTTATTTTATACGGTGTATAAACCCCTTTGACTTTTACTTTTATTCAAAAGGAATATTTTTATATGAAGCATTTTTACTAAATGAAAAAAGGAATGTTTTTTCTTACGTATGTAGCGACAACAACTTCTCCACCGCCGTGACTATTATTTGAGTTTCGGCTTCCTCTATATGCCATAACTTTTTTAAAAGAAAAATAAATACCATGTTTTACTTTTCTTTTATTTTGGTATTGAAAATGGTTTTGATAAAGTTTTTATTATATCAATTTGTTGTATTGATATCTTTTTATTGAAGTGTAGAAATCTTATGTTTCCTTTATGCATGTTTTATGTGATACGATTATGTTATGGTTTATGATATGTTTAAACCTGTCCATATGAGGAATGCATTAGACTTAATAAGTGATGGGTGGAGCCTGCTATAGCTCCTTGATGCATTGGCAGGTCTCATGAGACAAACTAGTGTCTTGGCACGAGGCCTTGACAAAATCTTATTTGTAGTCTTGGCATGAGGTCTTCTCTATGTGGTTATGATAGTCTTGCATTATGCATTCCATCATTATGAAAGTGGTTATTGATATTGCATGTGATTATTTGACTAGTAGAATATCCATGTGAGTAATTAAATGGAATTATTTAATTTTATTTTTGCCATATTATACTAAAGTTCAATTTTAAAAAGGCTTTTGTTTTAGTTATACATTGCCTTAAATGTTAATGTTTATTTATGAAAGCTTCCGCAATATTTTTATCCTTACTAATCATCTGAGATCACCCCTTTCAATGTTTTAATATTTTCCAAGATGTGAAGAAGTATTTTATGAATGACCTGCAGGGATAGTCAGAAGAGGATATGAGTGTAGACTATGGAGACTTTTTTATTTTAGTTTTTCACTTTATGATGTAATGTAACATTTATGAATGTATCTATTGTTTCTAAGGCTACTAAACTAATCGGTCTTTCGAGACTTGATATTTTTTGATCATGCCAATGTTACACAATAATACACCGACTCTGGGTAACTGGGGTTGGGGTGTTACATGGATATTCTTGTCATCTGTGTTATAGACATATACATGTGTTTAGCTAATTGTATCTTCTTGGTGATGTTTCCTTTTTGGCCTTTTACTTTGTGTTTTGGGGTTTCCTATTGAGTATTGTTATACTCACCTTTTCAAGGGCTTTTCTCGCACATGTCATATCTTATACAGACAATCAATGCTTTGAAGGTGTCCTTGATGGACCAGGGCCAGATGGTGCTTAGAGTGACCGGACATATGAGTTCTGCTTCTATGGATTTAGACAGCTATTTTTGTACCTACCCTTCAGTTAGGTTTTTCTAAAGAGGAGTTCTAGGGACTTTTACTTTTACTTTTACTTTTTATTTGGATTGTATTAAGGCCCTGTTTGCTTTCAATTTTCTACTATCATACTTTGTGTTGTAATCTTAGTGATATGCCTATTTGTTTACTTAGTGTTTCCAGTTTAGCATTTTTTTTCTTGGAGACGTGTGTGTGTGTGTACAAATACTTAAGAAAATTCCTCCCATTTGTGGGATATGCCTACTCAATGCTAGTCACTAGCCCCTAGCCTATGGGAGGTAGGCTTAGGGTAGTCGCGGCATGGGACCCTATAAGACGTGTTGTGACAGAGTGGTATCAGAGTCAGAGGTTTGGTTCTACCTTAAGGACCAAGAGTATGTGATTTTTAGTTTGGGGCAACATTTTTAAATGTTTTGATTTCAGCTTTTAGGCCTAGGAATCCAATGCTTCTGCGGTGGATGATGTATCCATACACCAGGACTCTAAATTATACTTTTTGACTTGGTACATGAAAAAAGTAGTTGCATGGGGAAATTATGGTACATATTCATCATATAGGAATGGGTTGTGCTTTCCATATTCTTCTTGAGTTATCTCTCCAAGTATACTATATTGACCATGGTACATCTTGTTTTACATCAAGATGCTTCTATGTAGACATCTAGCCAGGATTCCACCGCGTGATCATAAGGATGATATATGGGTAATGAGATATCGGTACAGAGATTTGTATGAGAGACAGCACCTCCAGGTGGTGTACCAGCTATACAGCCACCTATAGAGTAGCACATGGTACCCATAGTACCAATGGATGAGATGCAAATGATGAGCGCACTTCATGATTTTCAATGATAGAGACCCCTCAAGTTTCGAGGCGAGCCCAACTCTCAGGTGTCTGACGACTGGATTTAGGTTTTAACTAATTTTTTCGACCATTCAGGGCACCAGAAGATCATATGGTGGTCCTGGCGATGAGCCTTCTATGTGGTGCGACAGGGTGATGGTGGGGTTTAAATTACCCAATATTATGATGTGGTTACTCTTCTTTAGATATATTTTGAGAACCTTTTTAAGAGAAGGATTTATCACCTTAGAATCTAAGGGATATACATTCCCAAGATCTTCTACAGCTTCAGAAGGATTACATGTTGATATTGGAGTATTTACTAAGGCATACCGATGTTTCAAGTACTCGATGAATACGATACGCGACCAGTGCTTTAGGGATTAGAACTTAGAGCAAGATGTGTTTAGGGACATTGGATCCAATTTTATTCCTATATGTATTCCTACTTATGCTAGGTTTCTAGAGCAAACCTTTTTGGTTGAATCTAAATTGGATGAGTGGATACAGCCAGTGAATGTCAGTAATGGGAAAGCAGGGAAATAGTGGATGGGCCATCAAGGAAGAGATAGTGAGAGGAACAGATGGATCTGTAGAGTAGAAGACATGAAAGAGGAGCTAAGAGAGTAGTAGGTGTTGGTGTACATTTTGATAAGTTACCACCACCACCCCCAAGTGGTCCACACCAAGCTTAGGGAGCTAGAGGACATGGGAGGGGAAAGCCATACAAGGTCGAGGAGTATGACCCAAGGGATACAGGAATGATTTGAGGTATGGTATTTTTCTACTCTTAGCTTTTGTATTGATATAAATAGGTTCTAATAATTCATTCCTTATTGTGAATCTTGTTCGAGACCTAGAGTTTTTGGTTAAACCATTGACTTGGCCCTTATGTCTGGAGATACCTACAAGAGGAGACTCGATAATCACACTAGTTCTGATAGTGTGATCTGATCCTTGAGGTGAGAGTTTCAGTTGGAACCTCTTGGTAATGGTGTCAAGGCCTTATGATGTCATTCTTGGTATGGATTGGATATTGATAGTCCATGGTCATATTGATTATTTTAGTAAAAGGGTGTGGTATATATGTGGTAATGGAACAGGGTTTTCCATGGTCGATAAAAAAAGAAACCCAGGAAGCACAGGATAGACTCATGCATAGGAGGGTGCATCTGATCACTCATGATTTAGCTAGACTTACCCTCATTGTAGTAGATATTGTGAGTTTTCTGTTCTGAGTAGTAGTGGAAAAGTACAAGGAATTCTTTTTAGAAGATGTTTCTAGGATTACCTTTCCACAGGGAGATCAATTTTGGCATTGTTTTACACCCTAGGATGGTATTGATATTAGCATAAACATATCATATGTCTTTCACAAAGATTTGTGAGATGAAGGTGAAGTTGGAGGACTTGCAGAGAAAGGGCATAGTAACACCCGGTGTTTGAGGTTATGTGTGGATTACTGGTTCTTTAACCAAGTGACCATGGATAATGAGTATCCACTACCAAAGGATTGATGAACACTTTGATTATTTAAAAGGGTCGCAGTGGTTCTTGAAGGTTGACCTTCGATCAAGCTATCACTAGTTGTGAGTACGGGATGGGGATATACTGAATATGGCTTTTAGATGCCGCCATGAACACTATAAGTACTTAGTGATTCCCTTTGACATGAAGAACACCCCATCAGTGTTCATGGGAATCATGAACCGGATCTTTCATCCTTGAATTGAGATGAGAAACCTTTCATATGGACAAAGAGGTGTTATGATTATTTTTAGCAGTTGAGGCAGAGTTCGATGAGCACCCTAATCTTGATTTTTCTAGAGGAGGGATTCGAGTACATAGTGTGATGTGATGTATCAGGGGACAAACTTGGTTGTTTCCTAATGAAAAGGAAAGCGGTGACTGCTTATGGTTAGTGCCAATTGGGACCACATGATCAGAACTACGTAACCCACAATATTAAGATGGAACGGTAGTTTTTTCTTTGAGATGTGGTGAAACTACCTCTTGGGTGAGTGGTTTATCATCTACCCCGACCATAAGAGTCTCAAGTATATCTTATCTCAAAAGGATCTGAACTTGAGAAAGAGGCAATGTCTAGAGTTCCTCCAGGATTATGACTTTAAGATAGTCTATAATTTTGTGAAGAAGGATGTGGTGGTAGATTCTCTTAGTAGGAGATCTAGTTCATAGTTACTGAACAAGGTTCCAGAGTTGTTTGACTCATTACAATTATCCTTCTTGGATAGAGATGATGCATCTTACCTCCAGTTGATGGTTGTTACCTCACCACTCTTGTAGTGAGTCAGGGAGGCATAGCTCATTGATACTGACAATGATACTTTACATGCTCGGATGTCCACAAGGAATACCCCTGATGTATATTCAAAAGGTGGGGATCACATTGTTCTTTTCATAGGATGAATAGTAGTACCAGTGGTGTTTCAAGTGGATTTTGGAGGGAGTTACATAAATTACCCTTTTTATCCACAATGTGCCATGTTCTAATGACAACTGTGGATGCTTGGAGTAGTGAGATGAATCGGGATATGCATGTGGGTGTCAAGACAGACACCAAGGATGATGAAACAGGTTGAAGATGGGCTTACCTATTGATATGAGAGTTGAGTTCTTATTTGAATCAATTTAATGGTTTATCAAGTCATCATTTCGATCCCCCTATGCTTGAAAGGGGTTTCTCCCTTTCTTTGTTGGGGTTCCAAGAAGGAAGTGGAAAAGTATATTGGTGGACTTTGTGATGGGTTTACCACATACGTCCGAAAGACACGATACCATATCGGTGATCAATGAAAAGTCACCATGTTAGCCACTTCTCATATTTTCAGGAGTAGAGTTTAGTAGAAAGCTTATGATGCCTCTATGTGCAGGAGACAGTTCGACTCCATGGAATACCATCAACATGATTTTCTTATTAGGATGCTCATTTTTCATTTTCGTTATAGAGATCAAGGATCGATAGGAGAGGATCCTCTGTAGGTGGTTTATTCCTTTATTGTATGCATGGTGGTAGCACGAGAATCTCTGAGATAGTATATGGGAGCGGGTGGCTTAGATTCGAGCTCGGTACCATCATTTTTTTTGGTTGTCCCTTGTTTTATCTTTCAAGGAAATAAATCCTTAATATGGGGAGAATATAATGACTCAAATTATCTCGATTTTATTTTTAGAAAATTTATAAGAAACTTCTGAGACCAAGAACTAAGATGACATGTGATTCCGATGCCCGGTGTTCCTGAAATGGTTCGGTGAAAATTGCTAAGTTTTTAATAGCATGTATTCCTAAAAAAGTAGAATAAATTCTAAATGGGTTCCCAGATCAAAAATATGAGTGCATTGTTGTGTTCATAATGGTAGGTTTACCCTAGGTGCGACTTAATTTTTTTCAGCATGGGTCTTAATTGGGAAAACATGAAAAGGGCGTAACTGAAAATAAAATTATTTTATTTTGAAATCCAAATAACTCATTAATTGTGACTTAGATTGGAAATTTGAGTCAACTATTGAGTTCATAATGTGGATTTTTCCTTAGGCGGGTCCTAATATTGGTCGACGAAAGTTAGTTTTTAGACGTTTTAATATAATAAAATAAACATAAAGATTATTTTATTTTAAGGTTACGCTGCGATGCAGCAACACGACAATACTGAAACATGTTTTATTTTATTAAACTAGTGGTAGGTACTTGGGTTTAGAATTTATAATCCTAGACAATTCCCTAAAGGCTTTGGAGGAGAGCTTGGAGAGAATCGGAGAAAATTCTATCAAAGATGGACGAAGATGGGACGGTGGATTGTGATGGATCTTGACGGATCACCAATGATGATCAAAACTTGACATCAAATGATCCAACCCTGAGGTAGGGAATGTTTTTTAAATTCATTCCTTTCATTATTCTTGGAGTCAAACGACGAACGTGGATAAACCCACGAACAGTTTGACCTACGGTTCGCTCGTTCTTGTAGGAGTGATTATTTACGGGAATTATGTTGGGGATTATTTTTATTATGGTTTGTTTATCTTGATCATTTTTATAGAATAGATCAAGGTCAGAATAAAAAAACATCTGAGTTTTGTTCCTTGGGTTTCCATTTGTACTTTTCTCCCCCAATCATTTTTCATGTTCTTCATGTTTTTCACGATAATATGAATGGAAATTCATTGTGCATCTGTTTCTGGGTGCAACGTATGGTCTAAAATTAGAGATCCAAAATCGTGAAGACCTAGAGGAGGTGTGACGATTGTAATGCACCGACCCTAGATTCCCAGAGTCAGTGAATTATTTTAATACATTGGCATGATTACAAGGAATCAAGTCCCAAAAGACCAATCAGTTTAGCAGTGTTGAAAAATAGATTACATACATGAACGTTACATTACACTTTTCAACATACAACACAAAAAAATCCTTTGATAATGCCATTGTTCCCTTAGCTTAACCTTTCATCTCAAACATAAAACACTTCTTAGGATCCTGGGAAAATAAAACATAAGAAAGGGGTGATCTCAGATGCTCAGTAAGGGTAAATAATTTAGCGGAAGCTATAAACTTTTAAGGCAATATGTGTAATAAAAACAAAATCCTTTTAAACATAAACTTCAACATAATATGGAAAAAATAAATCAAACATTACCATATAAACATGCACATGGATATTCTACTAGTTGAATAATCACATGTAATAAATAATTTCATAATGAGAGAATTTATAACACCAGACATTAATTTTAGTGTCAAGGCCTCGTTCCAGGACTTAGGGGCTAACAATAACCAGACCCCAACCTAGAGAGCCTCTGTAACCGGACTCCAACTCGGAGAGCCTCTGTAACCAAACTCCAACATAGAGATCCTCTGTAACTGGACTCCAACCCGAAGGGTTTGCTATAACCATACCCCAACCCGAAGGGCTTACTTTTATCGGTCCCCAACCCAGAACATACTAGTCCAATACATTCTTATTAAGTAAATGTTGAAATATAACATAAACATTCGTATTAAAACTAGCATAAGAAATATAAATACTTTAACCATAAACCATGAATGGCCTAAAAATAACTCATCCATAGTCAAAAAGATCACAAAACCTTCAATACTATATGGATTATTTGTATCATAATAAATCAACTTTAAACATGCTTAAAATCCCTCAAAGGATGTTGACTTAGATGAAATTAAAATTTTTTGAGAAATATCTCTTTCTATTTTGAAATAATTTAAAATTCATGAAAGTATAAAAGAAAACATTTATTTTTTTAAAATATTCTTATAAGCTTGTAAGGTAAGCTTCGACGATGTTATAACGGCGGAAAATAGCCGCACCCGCCGTATAAGTTAGAAAAGACATTCGTACCTTAATTTTGTCGAAAAGGTTATAAAGTACCTTGTGTGGAAAATGAAGGAAAGATTCCTTTAAAAATCATATAAGGTAAAATAAGGTTATAAATGACATTAACCCATGGCCTAGTAAATAGTAAAAATGTTTTGAAATACATTTTAAGATGCATGGATGTGGACGAAAGAGAGGTCCCAGTAGATACTTACAAAAAAACAACTTCGAATAATAAAGAGATTGTGAAATTAACCCTTACCTTGTACTTTTACTTGGTAGAGGGTACATTAACCTCTTGTATAATAGTTAAATAATTGTTATTAAATTATACAAAAACCATATACATAATTATGATATCATATATGATCTTCTAATAATGCATTGTTAATGGTATTTTAGTATTATCGTCGTTTCGGGTGTTAATTGATTAGTTTTCCTTTATATTCTTTGTTACATGAGTCATGTTTGTTATGGATGGGATTTTTATTATTCATATCCATAATGATATCAAGTCTTTAAAAATTATTTTTAATCATCAAATCAAAATTAGTCTTGAATAGTTATGATGGGGAATGAATCTCATCGCGTTCATGGAGACGGTAATCCGTACGTACGCACGAGCGACAATATCATTCTTTTGATATTAAAATCATATATAATTGGATGGTATATCATATATACAGAATCATTATCATGTTATATTTATTATTTAAATCAATTATACATCATTATTATACTCATCCAAATAATAATGTATTGAATAACAACTACACCACGACATGGAGACGGTAAGCTATACGTACGCACGTATGGTGACAGGTCATTCAAAGGATGGATAGAATAATGAATATGGTTTTACCATATTTATAATAACATAAAAGTATATAGAATATACTGGATTTATTATTTTATAATGGAAACAACAAGGAAATAATAAGTGGAAGAAGAAAAGAACTTGAAAGAGGTGATGAAATATTTACCTCTTCTTCGGGTTCTTCCTCTTGATTTGATCAAAAGGGCTCCATAGGTTGGATTTATGACTAAATTAAGGCCTCTAGGATGAAGTGAGGATAGTTAATATGATATTTGGGTAGGGGTTGGCTGATCCAAATGGCTTTGAAGGTGTGAATTTGAGTGAAGGGGCGTACCCTTTTATAAGAGGGTTGAGGGGCACCTTAGGAAAAGATTGAAATATTATTTTATAAAAGATTCATATTCGGTTTATAATGGATCCAAATTAATTTATTTCTAAGATAAAGTGGGGATGGATCGATATAATCTCAATAAATAGGTTTTAGACAAGTTTAGGTTACCATTTTAACATTATCTTTTATATTTAACTCTAGTTAAATAATTTAACTTTTATTGTGTCTTCATGTATTCTTATACTATATGGTTAATAAACTTACTATGAACATCCAATAGAACATCAGGTGGTTAATTAATGACATATATAATATTATTTAATCCCTTTGTCTGGAACTTATATTTTTAGGAATATTATATCAACCAATAATATAGTATTTGTTTTAAAAACTAATTTATGTCAATTTTGATACTATTTGGTATTTTGTTTTTGTGAAAGTTATAAAAACCTTATCACTTCAAAAAAAAATTATCTAATCAACCCTAACATGTCATATTAACCTATTAAATTAGTTTAATTAATCAAAAGTCTCATATTTCATTTATTTGGATATTTATAATATCAATTATTTTAATATCTCATTAAGAAGGTAATTACTGCATCATCATTGTGTCATAAATAACATAAATTATTTAAGGTCTAAAAATTATAAATAAAATTCCATTATTTAGGAAATATTTTTATCTTTATAATTAATATTTATAGTCTAATTTATCTTATATATAACCCTGTATTAAAAATGTTTTCGTTATGAAAACATGAATTTAACACTTTTAACTCTTCTTTAAATTAAATAATAATAAATGTCTTAATCTGATCCAAGTTGACCTAAAGGATAAACTTTTATTACTAAGGTTGTTTTTGGTCGAATTAAACTTATCCAATAGAATTAGTACATGTGTTAGGGTAATTATAATATCATTTTTACCCTTAATTACCCTATTTACTTTTAACCGTGTCAAATAAAAGTCAAAAGTTACTATTCTCCAAAAATTATTTTCATCTTCTTGAATCACATTTTACTTACTGAGGTTAACTGTGTCTCTATGATTTTTTAAATTCAACTCACATAAGCAATAAAATTAAGTTTTATGTAAATTTTCAAATGCTCCTAAAAGGTGGGTAAAAGACGAAAAAATGTTCAATAAAATTTTATATATCTAAAATTATTATAAAATGACTCTAATGAATTAAATTGAAAATATATAGGTATTATGTATCTATTTTGACCTAAAATAAATTTAAATAAAATAATTATTTATTTAAATAAAAAGTCAGTTTTAAACAATAATATAGTGTTTTCACTATTCATCAAAAATTGAAAATTTTCCAAAAAAAATACCAAAAATTCACCCTAAGATAATTTTGATATTATGAATTCAAAAATGAATTCTATTTTACCAATTTCAAAAAATATAATTTTAATTAATTAATTTAAAATTAATTCCCGTTGTCAAAACCAAAAAGATTATTTGAAAAAAATAATAACTATCAAAAGATTGACACTTGTTTATGTCCAATTTCAAAGTGAAATTACTTCTAATGACCAAAATTGGATTAAATGGTAAAAATATAATCTAATTATACTTCCAAACCATTGAAATTTATAATTTAACACTATAAATTATTTTGATTAAAAAAAAAATTCAGTTAAAATATAGTATTTTTCACGATTCACCCAAATATGAAAGTTATCAGAAAAACACCAAATATTTATTGAAAATAAATTTTTATGTCCTGATTCTAAAGAATAAGTTTATTTTGTCAAATTGAATATATAAAAGTTTCAAATATTGGATTTAAAAAGGGTTTTCCATTAAAAGGTGGTAAAATTACATTTATGAAAAATACTTCTTTTATCTGGAAAAAAATGAATTTTTTCTTACATTATGTCTAAGAAACTCATAATATGGATTATAAAATTATAAGGATTATATAAAGTTCAAAATTTAGACAATACTATTCATAACCTCTTTTTAAAGGCTAGTTTGGTAAGTCGTGGTGTGCTTGAACTCGGTGTTGCGTGTAGTGAAATTTATTGAATTACTTTGTTGAAATAACGTACTATGAAATCTTGGGGTGTTACATTCTTCCCTCCTTCAATAAATTGCATCCTCTCAATTTGAAATTGTTATTTGAAAATAAAAGGTTGAAAATAGAAAATACTTTTGTGGGAAAACCCACATCGGAAATTGGGATAATAAAATTTAGTCTTAATAAGAGGAAAAGGGAAATGGAAGGGTCACCACCAAATTATGATCTCGATTAAGAGAACATTGGTGGAAATTAGATACACATAATTGGAGAAAAAACTTAAATATTTATATGGAGTTATTGAGGTCATCAATCACAAAAAATTGTAAAATTTAGGGCCTCAAATTCATCAATATATGATGATTTAAAATACCATCGGTTCATCAAAACATAAGGTATTAGGATAACAAATTTTTGGTTTTAAGATCCCTTACATAAAGTTTAAGAATTAATTTACCCATATAATAAGAGGAAAAATTATATATATATATATACTTGACAAGTAGAGTTTCATCCTTCAACTAATTCTTACCAGAAACTCATCTTTCACTCCAAAAGATTTAAAAAAATTATTCTATTTATCCTAATAGTATAGGGTTACAAAAATAATGAATTTATAACTCACCTATCAGACCCTTTAAAAAAAGAAACTACATTATACAATCCAGGAACATCACGTAGTCCAGTGGTAGGTGATAAATCCCAATCGTGCTATGGTTGTGGGTTTGATTCCCGCAACTTTGTCTGACATGACGGGTTGTCACACAGTCTGCATGTTGTCCTTTTTATAACAATCCAAAAATAACCTTAACAATAGTATCCAATTTCAAACTTAATCTATTCCAAACTTTATAATTATCCAAAATACTTCTATCCAAACTCACAGTCCAAAATTTATAAGGAAGTTAAACACAATGAAGATCCTTTTTTCCACGTAATAACATGTGAACACCTTCATCGTGTATTATTTTAAAACATGGTAACACCCTAAATTACCATAAAACCTTATTGATTACATTCATGCACCCTTATTCTTTATATAATACTGGATATATTCCTTATATCCAAAAATTTTGAATATTCCAACAATGATGACATAAACAAACTATTAATTAGTTCTATGGAAGTCAAGAATATCCAATATAATTTATCCAAATCAACCATCTCTTATTCCAAAATCACTACCTCATTATCAGGACCATATTAAGGATTACCTTAACTTCAACCATGTATTTTCTAAAAAGTGTAGCTTACTATTAATTCACTTTTCTTAGAACCATATAATCTCAAATCCTCAATAAAATAGTACTGCAGTACAATCCTTATTTATCTCCATAATTCTTATAACCAGTATATTGTTGATATAACACTCAAATGAAATAATTCTATAATAACAACATAAGATCACTAGTCATTCCTCTTCATCTGAGGTAGTATCATAACTTGATTATTATCCAATAGCATCATTTGTGGTATAATCTGATGACTGGGACATTGATTCGTGTAGTGTCCCAACGCCTTGTAGATGAAGCATTTTACATTTGAAACCTTTTTCTTACCCATACAATCACATACATGGTGTCCTTTTTCTCTACACTTAAAAAAAACTCCCATTACCTTCAAGAATTTACCAAGGTGATTCTTTCCACATTTATCACATATGGGAAAATCCTTCTTTCCCCTCTTCCCTTTAGCCATCTTTCTCTCTACCATCCTTTTCTTCTCTTTCTTCCCTTCAAAGCCATAGGACTCAGAGAATTATTTACTTATCTTATTAATACATGATATTATTTCTTCATATGTTGAGAATACATGGGAGACTATTTCCATTCTAAATTTTGGATTAATACCATAAATTATATGATCCTTCTTACTCTTTGGATCATACGTATTGATGGATTTCTCATTCCTTCTAATGGGCTCCATTTCTATACAATGGAATACACTAGGTCAGTTTATGAATTGTAATGAATAATTACAAACTTGTAAAATACCTAACGTTAATTGAACATTGTATGGATATAATCCATACTCATAAAAATATTTTCTTTTAGGAGGTATATACTCATAAATCCTTCATAATTATTTGTAAATAAAATGAGAATTATCCTAACCATATCCCTCGGGAGTGTTGTAACCAAGAGTGTAGTAAGGCCCGTTGTCGTTCACTAGTTCCCATTCAAGTCAAGATCAAAGCGGTGTTTTTGGTTTTTACCCCTAGGTACATCTGTTCCAGAGCCGCCTCTACCTGCTTGTATCCAGACAAGGATGTGTTTGCTTGGAAAACTCACAAAATCTCTACATTACCAAAATTCTAGGAAGTTATTCTATATTAATCCTCAAAGTCTATCCTAGGGTAATGTTCTCTAATTAGATTTTATCTAAATCTAGTTTCCAAGGTTATTTCTAAACTTCCTCTGATACCAATTGTAATGCCCTGACCCAAGATTCCCAGAGTCGGTGCATTATTTTAATACATTGGCATGATTACAAGGAATAAAGTCCCAATATACCTATCAGTTTAGCAGTCTTGGAAAATAGATTACATACATGAACGTTACATTACACTTTCCAACATACAACACAAAAAAAAATCCTTTGATAATGCCATTGTTCCCTTATCTTAACCCTGCATCTCAAACATAAAACACTTCTTGGGATCCTGGGAAAATAAAACATAAGAAAGTGCTGAGCTTAGATGCTCAGTAAGGGTAAATAATTTAGCAGAAGCTATAAAATTTTAAGAAAAGATTTGTAATAAAAACAATAGCCTTTTAAACATAAACTTGAACATAATATGGAAAAAAATAAATCAAACATTACCATATAAACATGAAAATGGATATTTTACTAGTCGAATAATCACATGTAATAACTAATTTCATAATGATGGAATGTATAGTACCGGACATTAATTTCTGTGTCATGGCCTCGTGCCAGGACCTAGGGGCTAACTGTAACTGGACCCCAATCGGGAGAGCCTTTGTAACCGGACTCCAACCTAGAGAGCCTATGTAACCAAAATCCATCCCAGAGATCCTCTGTAACAAGACTCTAACCTAGAGGGTCTGCTATAACTGGATCCCAACCCAGAGGGCTTACTTTTACCAGTCCCCAACCCGGAACATACTAGTCCAATACATTCATCTTAAGAAAAGGTTGAAATATAACATAAACATTCATATTAAAAATAGCATATGGAATGTCAATACTTTAACCATAAACCATGAATGGCCTAAAAATAATTAATCCATAGTCAAACATAGCACAAAACCTTCAATACAATATAGAATATTTTTATCATAATAAATCGACTTCAAACAAGCTTCAAATCCATCAAAGGATGTTGACTTAGAAGAAATCAAAACTTTTTTTGAGAAATATCTCTTTCTATTTTGAAATCATTTAAAATTCATATAGTTATAAAAGAAAACATTTATTTTTTAAAAATATTTTTATAAGCTTTTAAGGGAATCTTTGGCCATGTTATAATGGCATAAAATAGCTGCACCCGCTGTATAAGATAAAAAAGAGATTCTTACCTTAATTTTGTCGAAAAGGTTATAAAGTACCTTTTTTGGAAAACGACAGAAAGATTCCTTTCAAAAAAATATAATTTCAAATAATAGTATAAATTACTTTAACCCATTGTCTAGTAAATAGTAAAAATGTTTTGAAATACATTTTAAGAAACATGGATGTGGATGATAAAGAGGTCCCAGTAGATACTTACGTAAAAATAACCTCGAATAATAAAGAGATTGTGAAATTAACCCTTACCTTATACTTTTCCTTGGTCCAGGGTATGTTAACCTACTGTATAATAGTTAAATAATTGTTATTAAATTATAAAAAAACCATCTACATGATTATTATATCATATATGATCTTCTAATAATGCCTTGTTAATGGTATTTTAGTATTATCGTTTTTTCGGGTGCTAACTGATTCGTTTTCCTTTATATTATTTGTTATGTAAGTCATGTTTGTTATAGATGGGATGATTATTATTCATATCCAGAATGATATCATGTCTTTAAACATTATTTTTAATCATCAAATGAAAATTAGTCTTGAATGGTTACGATGGCGAATGAATCTCATCGCGTTCGTGGAGACGGTAATATGTAGGTACGCACGAGCGATGATATCATTCTTTTGATATTAAAATTGTATATAATTGGATATTATATCATATATACAGAATAATTATCATTTTATATTTATTATTTACATCAATTATACGTCATTATTATACCCATACAAATAATAATGTATTGAATAACAACTACACCACGACGTGGAGATGGTAAGTCGTACGTACGCATGTATGGTGACATGTAATTCAAAGGATGGATAGAATAATGAATATGGTTGTACCATATTTATAATAACATCACATTATATAGAAGATACTGGATTTATCATTTTAGAATGAAAAAAACATGGAAAGAAGAAGTGGAAGAAGAAAAGAACTTCAAAGAGGTGATGAAATATTTACCTCTTCTTCAGGTTCTTCCTTTTGATTTGATAAAAAGGGATTTTTAGGTTAGATTTCTGACTAAAGGAAGGCCTCTAGGATGAATTCAGGATAGTTTAGAGGATATTTGGTCAGGGGTTGTCCATGAAAAATGGATTTAAAGGTGTGAAGTTGAGAGAAGTTGGAGTGCCCTTTTGTAAGAGGGGTGAGGGGAACCTTAGGAAAAGATTGAAATATTATTTTATAAAAAAACATATTCGGTTTATAATGGAAGCAAATTAATTTATTTCGAATCTAAAGTGGCTTTGGGTCTAAATCTTATCAACCAATATGTTTTAGAAAAGTTTAGGTTACCATTTTAACCTTATCTTCTAGATTTAACTCTAAGTTAAATAATTTAACTTTTACCATGTCTTCTTGTATTCTTACACTATATGTTTAATAAACTTACTATAAACATCCAAAAGAACCTAAAGTGGTTAATTAATAAAATATATAATATTATTTAATCCCTTTGTCCGAACCTTATATTTTTAGTAATATTATATCAACCAATAATATAGTATTTGTTTTAAAAATTAATTTATGTCAATTTTGACACTATTTGGTATTTTGTTTTTGTAAAAGTCATAACAACCTTATAACTTCAAAAAAAATTATCTAATAAACCCTAAAATTTCATATTAACCTATAAAATTAGTGTAATTCATAAAAAGTCTCAAATTACATTTATTTGGATATTTATAATATCAATTATTTTAATATATCATTGGGAAGGTAATTATTGCATCATCATTGTGTCATAAATAATTTTAATTATTTAATGTCTAAAAATTATAAATAAAATACCATTATATATTAAATATTTTTATATTTCCAATTAATATTTATAGATGAATTTATCTTATATATAACCCTATATTAAAACTGTTTTAGTTATGAAAACATGAATTTAACACTTTTAACTCTTCTTTAAATTAAATAATAATAATGTCCTAATCTAATCCAAGTGGACCTAAAGGATCAAATTTTATTCATAAGGTTGTTTTTGGTCTAATTACACTTATACAGTAGAATTAGGACATGTTTTAGGGTAATTATAATATCATTTTTACCTTTAATTATCCTATTTACTTTTAACCATGGGAAATAAAAGTCAAAAATTACTATTCACCAATAATTATTTTCATCTTATTGAACCACATTTTACTTACTGAGGTTAACCATGTCTCTCGGATTTTTAAAATTCAACTCACAGAAGCGGTAAAATTATGTTTTATGCAAATCTTCAAATGCTCCTAGAAGGTGGTTAAAAGACAGTAAAATGTTCAATAAAATTTTATATATCTAAACATTTTATAAAATGACTCCAATGAATTAAATTGAACATATATAGGTATTATGTATCTATTTTTACCTAAAATAAATTTAAATAAAATAATTAATTATTTAAATAAAAAGTCAGTTTTAAACAATAACATAGTGTTTTCACTATTCATCAAAAATTGACAGTTTTCAAAAAAAATACCAAAAATTCACCCTAAGATAATATTGATATTATAAATTCAAAAATGAATTCTATTTTACCAATTTCAAAACATTTTTGATTCATTAGTGAATTTAAAATTAATTCTCATCGTCAAAACCAAAAAGCGTATTTTTAAGAAATAATAACTATCAAAAGAGTGCCACTTGTTTATGTCAAATTTCAAAGTGAAATTACTTCCAATGACCATAATTAGATTAAATGTTAAAAATATAATCTAATTATACTTACAATACATTAAAATGTATATTTTAACACTATAAATTATTTTGAATAAAAAAGTTGTTTTCAATTAAAATATAGTATTTTCGCTATTCACCCAAATATGAAAGTTATCAGAAAAACACCAAAAATTTATTGATACTAAATTTTTATGTCCTGATTCTAAATAATAAGTTTATTTTGTCAAATTGAATATATAAGAGTTTCAAATATTGGATTTAAAAAGGGTTCTCCATTAAAAGGTGGTAAAATTGCATTTTTTGAAAAATACTTCTTTTATCTGAAAGAAAATGAATTTGTTCTTACATTATGTCTAATAAACTCATAATATGGATTCTAAAATTATAAGTATTATATAAAGTTCAAAATTCAGTTAATACTATTCATAACTGCTTTTGAACTGCTAGTTTGGTAAGTCGTGGTGCGCTTGAACTCGATGTTGCATGTAGTGCAAGTTATTGAATTACTTTGAAGAAATAATGTACTATGAAATCTTGTGGTGTTACAATGATTATGGTGGAATATGGATTGACATGTTTCAGGAGTAATCACCCTTCGATCATTTTTTATTGGAATGCATCGTAACATTGTTATGAGCACAGGGTGATAAAGAACGCGGCCTAAAGATCACGAAGGATCCTCTATTTCAAAAAATGAAGCACTGAAGCCTACCCATTGGCCCACAATGGCAGAAGCTTATGGGTGTGGCAGATAAAGGCAGTCTAATGGTGGGGCAGCTGGTGGAGGAAAAACATGGCCTGATGGGGGCCGCGTGGGAGCCTACGGTGGTGAGTTTGTGAAGCTGGCGGGATGTGGCAGCCCGCCGCGTTGAATGTGGCAGTGCCCATGTTTACTAGAGCATGCGGTTGAGCCATGTTTGGGGGATCCAATTGTCCATGTGTTCGGGTGACTGGGTGGACTAGGTGGGATACGGTCGGACCAGGACACGTCTGTCGGAGTAGAACCCGCCCGCGTGTGCGGTCTAGAATGGGTGAGTCGGGCCTCTCCAACAACCAATTGGCTCATCGAGCTAGGTCTAGTAGGTCCAATGGGGTGAGCCCCATGATATAGTTTGGTTTAGACTAGGTCAGCAGGTCTGGTCAGGTCAGCTGGCAAGTCGGGTCGGACCCGGATCGATCCCAGACCAGACCCTTTTCAGTAAAACAGCCATAACTTTCATACGGGAGGTCTGTTTGATGAGTCGTCTATATCATTGGGATCTTTATGGTGAGGTGGTCCTTTTTGAGATTCCTTGGTGAGTTTTTAGTTGGATCATCATAGTTTGATAGCATACCCTTGGTCTTTTCCTATGAGGGTTCGATGTAGGATCTTGTTCTCATCATAGAGGATAGCCCATATTCTAAAGTGAGTTGTCTCATCCCATCTTGGACAATTGACTTAATGGGTGGGATAATGTATCGAACCAAGAGGCTCGGTCAGTCTTCACTTCTCTTCATGGTACCTTAGATAGGGTTATTGGACATGGTGTGACCAATATTTACACGACCACCTATCCCCTATCTAGGATGATGTTTCCAGTAGGTAGAGGAGTCCCCCCAATGATCCCTAGGGGGGAGGACCCCCTATCTATGTATCGATATCAGATTATTTATGTTCAATGTGACTAGACCTGATGAGCATGCTTCTGGAAGTTTTCAGTGGTTGATTTTTGGTTGTGACTTGGTGACTACGTTACTTGGGGGCTGCTTGACTTATGGAAACTCTGTGTGTTACTAACATTTTGTGTGTTATCGACACTCTGTGTGTTACCGACACTCCATGTGTTACCAACTCTTTGTGTGTTACTAACACTCCATGTGTTACTGAAACTTCGTTTCTTATTAAGACTGGATGTCTTAGGGAAACTACATGACTTATCAATACCATATGTTCTCTTGGATACTTTTGTTAGACTTGTTCTACGTGCTTACTGTCAGATTGCTCAAGGAGTTAGATCTCCTGGAATGATCATTCTACAAGAAGAGCTATGTAATTGGTAGTGGATGAGACCTTTATTATTGGAATCCTTTATGAGGATACCTTTTCTTGTTATATGTGTTTTAGACATATACTTGTGTTGAGTTGATTGTATCTTCTTAGTGATGTTTCCTTTATGGTATTTTACTTTGTGTTTTGGGGTTCCCTACTGAGTATTGTTTTACTCACTTCTGCACGGGCTTTTCCCACATGTGTCGTGTCTTGTGTAGACGATAGACTATTTGATGGAGACCTTGGTATACTGGGGCCAGGTGGTGCTTAGAGTGACCCAATAGATGAGTTATGCTTCTATGGTTTCAGACACCTATTTATGTACCGACCCTTCAGGTGGGGTTTTCTAAGGAGGAGTTCCAAGGACTTTTACTTTTACTTTTCCTTTTTGTTGGGCTTATATTCTGGTCCCATTTAATTTCAATTTTATACTATTGTACTCTGTGTTGGAATCTTGTTGATATGCCTATTTTTTACCTAGTGTTTTCAATTCAGTATTTTTTTTCTTAGAGACGTGTGCATGTGTACAGGTACTTAGTAAAATGTCTCCCATTTGTGGGATATTCCTACTTAGTGCTAGTATCCAGCCCTTGTCCTATGGTAGGCATGCTTGGGGTAGTCACTACATGGACCCCTCTAGGACAGGACATGACAAGGCTATATGGTTTGGGCTGCACAATTAGTACTAACTGTGCGACAACCATGTGTCTATTCCATTTTCTCGTGAGAAGGATATTTTAGATCCCAATGCTTCTAAAACTCCTCTTAACACCTGATAAACCACTCAGTCATTAAAACACATATAAAAACAAAACTTTTTATCATTTAAACCCATGTAATTCTATTTTTAATCTCAATTTGGAATTTGGCCCATCCACCAAATGAAAATTTCAAATTCATTTGGAAATTTCAACCCAATCCAAAATGCGGGATATTAAAACCACCATGCAACTTTCTACTCAAGGAATACTCCACAGTAATACCTTTACTATTTGTAAAGGAAATATCCAAATCATAGTCTGGAAATAAATTCATCCACTATCACTGCTGTAAATTCAAATCATGTTGGGATAAGACATAATTCAGAATTTTGTGATTAGTGAAGACCACAAAGCACTCACTAATAAGATAGTGTTTCTATAGATTCAAGTAAAAAACTACCAAAATAAGCTCAAGATCATAGGTGATATAGTTACATTCATGAGGTCATAAATTTCCAGACCCTTTAGAGATAATCACCCTCATCTACGTCAACCCATAACTCGGGGCCTAATGGAGGTTGGCTTTGGTTGTCATTATCTCTCTTTCTTTATTATCATCTGTAATGTCCCGAACCTTCCTAGTCCATTACTTTGTCAAATTCTGGTGTTTGGGGAAACTTGGGGACCATTGGTGACTTATTGAGAAGTTTTCCAAATTTTAGGTTGAATGAACGATGGCACCGATGGGAATCAGTGGCACCGATGGGCCGTTAGTGGCACCAATCGGCATCGGTGCTACGGCGACGGTGCTAGGGAGATGGTATTAGGGTGATGGTGACTCACCCATCGGTGAGTCATTTCTAGTTTCTCCAATACTTTCCAGTTTCACTCTAGTAACGTATCTTTTGACATAAAAGTGTTTTCATACCACTTTTAAATAGATTTAAGGCCTGTAAAAGATGACTTAAACCCCCAAGAATCGGGCGACCCTTGAGTCACCAAAATGTGTGGCCTATCACACCCCTTAATGCATCTTTCAACTACCTGTGTTTTCTAGTTTCTCCCCTATTACGTGTCTTTTTCATTTAAAGGAAATTTATTAACTCACAACCATTATCTCCACAATCTCCCAGGAGAATTATTAAATCTCAATTAATCCCAACGTGTGAAACTGCCGAGCCACATGGTCAATCCACGATCTGATTTTTATGTACCTCAAAATCTACTCCCTGGTTTTAGGAACTGGCCTCTTATTAAGCTGAGATCTTCTCCTCCTCCTTCCTTTTGGATTGTGTTAGTACACCATGAGACTTCCTCTAGAGATGAATCATGCACCCATGCTGGAGCCCTTCCTGCTCAGCCCTAGAGTTTTGTTTTCCTACAAGTCACATCATCCTCGATTCTTGGTGCAAGGAGGGAACTTTGATCCTTGGTCATCCAAGTAGAGTTTTTCTGTCATCACTTTTTACTGTGCATCATGTGGGGTGGGTATTATGATGTTCCCTCAGGATATTGACGGGACCAACTTTAATGAATATAATAAATATAATTTTAAAGAATGAAGGGGTGGGAAAGTTGATGGTGTTTTTGTGTTATAACTTCATTTTTATGTTGTGAATTTTTATGGGCTTATGCCCACTGAAAATCGTGGCCACTGGTGGTCCTTTCTTGCAGACTAATGAAGCTATGTTTTCTGAATAATCTTATGATTGAATAACCGTAACATGGAAACTCGTTAATCATGTAAACTTGGTTGATTAAATGAATGCCTGGGGAATAATAATCCATATGTGATAACCCAGGTTAACCAAATGGAAATAAGGAACTCCATTAATGGTGTTGGAAAAATCTGAAAACTTATTTGCTCCGTTCTGGTGATATGTATGGTTGCTCTATTTGATGCCTTGTAAGGTGACGTAGAGGGGGATGGAATGTTCTGGTTGAGAATTTGTTGGCCTACGAATCTAAGGTTGTGTGGATCCAATTTTTTGGGGCTTGGTTTGATTTCAGTACTTCAAGGGATCTCACATATCCTTTTTTATGTTGTTACTTTGCAAGAGAACTGAGCATGAATGATTAAACGTTTTCTTGGATGTTTTCTTCCAGTTGTTCTTTTTGGCTTGTGGTCATGTCTGTTAGTTTCCCAGTAGTGAAGGAATGTTTAAATGGAATCACTTGAACATGAAAATGACAACCGGTTCAATGGGGAACTTTTTCCCAGAAATGGTTTGGGCTCTGGTTGTGGTTGATCTACACTTGTGCATATAGGGATAGTAGCAAGAGTGGTTGTGTACGGTTGGTTGTCTGTTTCGGAACCCTTAAGTTGGGATGAGTTCTTGTTTACCTATATATAAAAAATTTAGTTCTTGTGTTTCTTATATACACCCCACCCATGTTGAGAACTTTGTGCCGAAAACCCCCATTTTATAGGGGAGAGATTTTTTTCCAACATTCTTATGTGTGGCTGGTTATTAGCTCTTTTCTGCTCCCTCTCCCAGGTAGCCCAAGATTTTTCGGGCAGGCTGTGATGGACTAAGGTTCAATATGGCCCAAGGCTCTTCAATAATGGTGTGTTGTGGTGGTTTTTAAAGACCCATAATTTCCATGTAGTTTTTTTAATTATATGGTAATTTTACAAGTCCATGAAAATTGACGGTGCATGATTCCGAGGCCCGGTGTGCCCGGAATGAATTTCTGAACTTTTTTTCTAGTATGTTCAGTAAACGTGGGAGCTGGTTTTTGTAAATTTTGAACCAGTGATCAGAATTGAAATCTAAGGACACCATTGAACTCACATTGCCGGTATTCGCATAAGGATACCTTTACCTCAACCACAGTAGGTTGAGGGTGAAAGATAGTCTTTCACTTTCTCATGGAAAAATAAAAATAAAAATTGTTTAACATTTTTATTTTTATTTGAAACTACCATGTGTTTGTTAAGAGGTGGGGACCACCCAAACTAAAACCCCCAATTCGAATCCATGGTGGTGGGGACCACCCAAACAACACTTTAATGGAGAAAACCTCTCAACTCCCCATTAATTACTCCTCCCATTTAATTGAGTAAATTAATTATTCCAACTCTCCATTTAATCAATAGTGTCATTTAATTATGGTTTCAACTTAAATTAAACTAATTTTAATTTAAGTTGGCATTTCACCTCTTGGGATTTTCCAGAGATTTTTGGCAAAAGAGAGGAGATTTAGAGAATCGTGGAGAAACACATCCTCCAACGAAGAACGCACTCTGGAATTGAAGAACGAGTATGACATTTGAGCCGACTTCAGAAGCATCTTTCCAAAGTGACGAATGCTGATGCCACTATTCCCAAGGACTTCATCTCCTTCCTCACGACCTCCGTAAACAAACCTCTGAGGTAGGGGTTTAATTATGTGTGATTATTGATTCCCATGTTCTTCCCTTATAAACAAAGAACATGGATCAACTCTCTAACTAGTTGATCCACGGATGATTGTTTTTGCGGGTTTGGGAATAATCATTGCCGGAGGTTGTAGGGTTTGACGTTCTTCATGCAAGATTTATTAAGTCGCTTGCTACCACCCTAACACGGAGGGTGCGGGCCAAATGAACATGAACCGACCTCTCCACATATTTCTTGAGTTTTTTTATTATATTCCTCACAATGGAAGAAGGCGGCGACCAGTTCTAGCGAATGGCACCGGTGGGACTCGGATGCGTCGGTTGGCACACCACCGGCCGCGATGAAGGATATGGCGCAACCATGGCCCTCGCGCCGCACCGCGGCCCCCGCGCCGTACCACGGCCCCCGCGCCACCCCGCGGCCCCCGCACCGCACCGCGGCCACCCTGCCACCAGGTCGGGCCACCCAGCATGAACTGGGCCGAACCCAGTGGGTCAGTTCAACCCAAACCTGGTCAAGTCGGACCGGACCCAGATCAGCATCAACCCTTTTCCACTCGTTTGTCCATAACTTTGGCACCGAGTGTCCATTTGACGAATCGTCTGCAGCGCTGGAAACCTTGGAGCGAGACGTTACCTTTGTTATACCCCAATGGAGTTTTTGGTAAAGTTATAGAATGGTCGGGTTGGATCGAGCACGAATCCAACCGGGCCCTCGGGACTAAAAGGCTAATAACATACAGACTGGGAGTCCGTTTGACACACCGTCTATTGCGTTGGGTCCCCTATGATGTGGTAGTCCTTTGGGATACTTATTCATGAGACTTCATGACATTTGGAGTATCGACTAGTGGCTTGAGGAGTGGACCCTCTCGGAGACAAGTGAGCTTAGTGAGGGAACCCTATAGCTGGTTGTGGCAATGTACTAGGATCATGTGTTGGTCTGAAGACGTATTGTGGCGATATACTAGGATCATGTGTGGGTCTGACGACGTACTGTAGCGATGTACAGGATCCTATGTGGGTCTGACGATGTACCGTAGCGACGTACTAGGATCCTGTGTGGGTCTGACGACGTATTGTGGAAATGTACTAGGATCCTATGTGGTTCTGACGACGTACTGTGGTGATTTACTAGGATCCTTTGTGGGTATGATGACGTACTGATGATGTACTAGGATCTTGTGTGGGTATGATGACGTACTGATGATGTACTAGGATCCTTTGTGGGTCTGAAGACATACTGACGATGTACTAGGATCCTGTGTGGGTTTGATGATGTACTAACGATGTACTAGGATCTTGTGTGGGTTTGACGACGTACTTACAATGTACTAGGATTATATGTGGGTCTGACGATGTACTGATGATGTACTAGGTTCCAATGTGGGTTTGATGATGTACTAACGATGTACTAGGATCTTGTGTGGGTCTGACAATGTACTACGATCCTATGTGAGTCTGATGATGATTTAGGATCCTTCATGGGTCTGCCTCTTAACAGAGTAAGATGAATTAGTAGTTACATCTAATCACCTCTACTATTGTACCTAAGTTATACCTGGTGTGAGATGAGTCTATACCTGTGTGGTATTTTCCTTTGTGGTAATACCTTGGTTGTATTCTTCTGGGTGGCGTACCTGTGTGGTACTTAACTTCGTGGTACTCCTTCCTTTGTGGAACAGTTGAGCTTGGGATTTTGAGCTAGACTCTATGTTTCATCATGATTTATATGGGAATACTTGATAACTTAGGTATATGTATGGGAATATACCTAATTAGGATTGTCAGTTGATTTCATGCCTTGTGGTTTATCCTTTGTGGATTTTATAAGACCTTGATGGTCTCTGGGTCCCTACTGAGTATCATTATACTCACCCCTGGATGGGCTATGCCCGCACCCTGTTGTGTTTGGTGTAGACGACGGACAGCGCTGATTGAGGATGAGGGTACCAAGACTGGAGGTAGCTCGAAGGTGGACCTAGATGAGTTGTACCACAGAGACGACCATTTGAGAGTTGTACCTACCCTTCAGGTAGGATCCTTGGCGAGTGTTCACATGATTTATTCCAGTTTACTTGTATTTTTCATTTTTCCTGTACTTTCCAGTTGGGCTTGTATTCTGACCCCTTTTTGTTAATTGTACTCACACTTTTACTATACAGTTTACTTGTGTTCGTATCTTGCTGTGTGCTTGGTTGCATGAGTTTATAGGATATAAAGTCAATGCCTTCCTGATTTTAGAAAATACGCCTTTCGTTACTAGTCGCCATCCCCAGGCCTATGGAAGGCGGGCTTGGGGTAGTCACAGCACGGGCCCCGGGGGACGGGTCATGACAAATTGGTATCAGATGAGTCGGTTATACCATAGAAAATTGGACTCTGATATTTTTAACAGCAATGGTGTTAAGTTTAGTGAGTCTAGTTATCAGTTTAGGTAATCCAATGTTGGTGCGGCAGCCGATGTATCCAGACACCAGGACCCTGACTTCTGATTTTCGACTCAGTGCATGAAAACACTGATTGCGTGTATGTTTTCAAGAGTTTTCTTTTTGATCTCTTTGAGTCATCTCACTAGGTATAACTTTTTGACCGTGGCACACCTATTTCTTTTCAGGATGCCTCCACGTAGACAACCATCTAGGGTTCTGGATTTAGTACGCACTGATAGCCCACTGAGCGACGAGGCCATGGTGTAGGTCCCTCCTCCAGTAGAGGCACCAGAAGAGGCACCAGTGGTACCATTACACATTGGGCCACTGATGCCACCAGCCCCAGCGGTAGAGGTTGCATGCCACATGAGCACATTGCACGAGTTCCAATGCTCGAGGACACCCAGGTTCAGGGGAGAGACGGACCCACAGGCAACTGAGGATTGGATAGAGGTCGTAGTGAGAGTCTTCCAACTAGTAGGGACACCAGCTGATCTCATGGTGGTCCTTTCTGCTAGTCTTCTACAAGCAACAGCAGGCAGATGGTGGAGCTTGACACTCCATGTTCGTGACGAGGTGATGCTTCTCGGGGCAGACTTCAAGAGCCTGTTTTGGGCAGATTTTGTCCTAGTGACTCTTCGCACAGTGCGCATACATGAGCTTCTTCATCTGTAGTAGGGCAGCATGATTGTGGCTTAGTACTCAGCGAGGTTCACTGACCTCTCATGTTACTCCACTGATATGGTGTGGGACCCATTCATTAGGGCCCAGACCATTGAGAAGGGACTCAGGTGGGAGATCAGGGCTTCGATGATTTCTCTCAGCATCCCGACGCAGGTGGGGGTGTTAGAGAAAGCCCTCTTAGTGGAGATTTTTCTTGCTGAGTAGTCTCCAGCAGCGAGACCCACCATCGGATGTCACATAGCAGAGTCTTCTGTAACTGGCAGTAGACATATTTCACATATGTCATAGAGATCCAAGAGGACCAGACCTACTGGTGGACGACCATATGACTCGGGATCGGTTGTGTAGGGTACCAGAGACAGAGCCAGTCATGCGAGGAACAGGCAGTGTTTCACATGCGGCGGGCAAGGTCACATGGCTTGTGACTACCCGACTTGTCATACGGATGATCAACAGACAATCGAGGGATTTCCCAGGCAGATAAAGTGGTTCGATCGAGGAGTTCTGTAGGGAGCAGAAGGACATGGTAGAGGAGCTGGTCGTGCAGCTGGTGGTGGGTGACGATTCGATATGTTACTACCACCACCACCAGGTGGTCCACCCCGACCATAGGGGGTAGGCGAACAGGAGAAATCTCAGCTCTAGGCATCTGAGGCCTATGATCACGGCACTCCAGAGATGATACAAGGTACGATCTGTGTCTACTCTACCTTAGTTGCAGTACTTATAGACACAGGTGCCAATCATTCTTTTGTTGCCACATCCCTCGTTCGGAGCTCGAAGATTCTGATGGAGTTGTTGGCTCAATCCTTATAGCTAGATACTCCTATATGAGAGGATTCGATGATTACGCACTGGTGCCGGAAGTGTGAGCTTACTCTAGGAGGTGATAGCTTCGGCAGTGATCTCCTAGTAGTGGCGTCGAGGTCGTACGACATAATCTTGGGTATGGACTGGTTATCTACAGTCCATGCTCAGATTGACTGTATTAGGTGCAAAGTGCAGTGTGTCCGCATGGATGGGACCGGGTTTTCCTTTATCAGCGAGAAGGGAGACTTTGCAGAACTGGATATACTTACCCGGAGGAGAGTGCAGTTAATCACACATTAGTTGGCTAGCCTTACCCTCAGGTTGGTTGATGTGGGGAGTCTAAGCTATCCTATAGTGGTGGAACAGTATGTGGATGTCTTCCCTGATGATGTTCTGAGTTAACCTCCTTGTAGAGAGGAGAAATTTTACATTGACTTGTACCCCGGGATGGCACTGATATCAACACCAGCGTATCGGATGGCTCTTGCAGAGCTTCGTGAGCTGTGGGTATTACTGGAGGACTTGTAGGGGAAGGGATTCATTCAGCCCATTGTTTCTCCTTGGGCAGCCACAATTTTGTTCTCCAAGAAGGTAGATTGAAGCTTAAGACTTTGTGTTGACTATCGGCACCTAAAACAGGTGATCGTGAAGAACAAGTACCCACTCCCAAGGATTGACGACCTCTTTAATCAGCTGAAGGGAGTGTGGTGGTTCTCGAAGATAGACCTCAGATCAGGCTATCACCAGCTCAGAGTGCGAGATGAGGATGTGCAAAATACGGCTTTAAAATGTTGGTACGGCCATTAAGAGTTCTTGGTTATTCCATTCAGCATAACCAACGCTATAGCAGTGTTCATGGCACTCATGAACATGATCTTTCAGCCATACCTTGATTTCTTTATGGTGGTCTTCATTGATGACATTTTGATCTACTCAGCTACTGCGGAGGATCATGCCTATCATTTTCAGGTAGTACTAGACACACTCTGAGTGCACCAGCTTTATGGTAAGCTCTCTAAGTTCCAGTTCTGGATCTGAGAGGTTCACTTTCTGGGACATTTCATCTTGGAGGCTGGAGTAGTAGTGGATCCAGTGAAGATTGAGGGGTTACTTCCTAGGGAGCCACCTAGGAGTGTGACAGAGGTATGGAGTTTCCTGGGTTTGGATGGATACTACCGGAGGTTTATTCCAAATTTCTCCAGAGTTGCAGCACCTTTATCAGCGTTGATGAAGAAGGGGCAACCCTTCATGTGGTTAGAAAGATGCCAGTGGATATTTTAGGAGCTGAGGCAAAAGTTGACTAGTGCCCCCATCTTGAGGCTTCGGGAGGAGGGTGTTGGGTATGTAGTCTACTCTGACGCATCAAGGAATGGGATCGGATGTGTCCTAATGTAGGAGCGAGTAGTTATCGCATATGGTTCTCGATATCTGAGACAACATGAGCAGAACTACGCTACCCATGACCTGGAGTTAGCAGCAGTGGTCTTCACCTTGAAGATGTGGTGACATTACTTGATGGGTGAGAGTTTTACAGTATACTCTAATCACATGATTCTTAGGTACATCTTCTCTCAGAAGGACCTGAACCTGAGACAACGACATTGGCTTGAATTTCTCCAGGACTATGACTTTAAAATAGTCTATACTCCTGGGAAGGGGAATGTAGTAGCAGATGCACTCAGCAGAATATCTAGTATAAAACTACTAGGTGAGGTGACGAAGCAACTGGCTGCTTTGCATATATCCTTTGTGGATCAAGATGGAGCATCTTTTCTTCAATATCTTACAATCACTCCCCCACTTCTTCAGTGAGTCGGGGATGTGCAGCGTGGGGACACTGACTGCGAGGCTCGACATGCTTAGATATCCATAGGATAGGCACCTAATGGATTTTATGAAGGTGGGGAGCACATCACCTTTTTAGAGGACGTACCATGGTACCAGTGTCGCTTCGGGAAGAAGTGTTGAGGGAGTTCCACACATCCACACTAGTGGTACATTCAGGAGTGGTGAAGATGTACCAGGATCTTCGATGGCAGTACTGGTGGCCGGGAATGAAGAAAGCAGTAGTAGAGTTTGTCTCTCGGTGCCTCACTTGTCAGCAAGTTAAGGCGGAGCATCAGGTTCCAGTAGGCTTGGTTTAGCCTTTAGAGTTCCCAGAGTGGAAGTGGGATGGTATATACATGGACTTCATGACAGTACTTCCATGTATATCCAGAGGTCATGATTCTATTTGGGTGATCGTAGACTGACTCACCAAGTTGTCCCACTTCTTATCGATCAGAGAGCAGGGTTCAGTAGAGATCTTGTGACACCTCTATGTACAGGAGATTGTGCGGCTACATGGAGGACCCTTGACGATTTTATCTGATCGTGATGAACATTTTACTTCCTGGATATAGAAGGGGTTGCAAAAGGATTTTGGGATTAAAATTCATTTGAGCACTTCCTTCCATCCTCAAATGGATGTCTAGACTGAGCAAACCATTCTGACCCTTGAGGACATGTTACGTGCTTGCGTACTTGACTTCGATCGCAGCTGGGAGGATCACTTTCCCTTGGTGAAGTTTGTTTATAACAACAACTATCACTCCACTATTGGGATGGCACATTTTGATGCGTTTTACGGGTGACCTTGAAGATCACCTTTGTGTGGGACTGACCCAAGGGAGTCAGCACCCGTGGGACCAGAGATGGTATGGGCTACCACAGAGAAGGTGCTGACAGGATACAGAGACCTTTGGAGTTTGAGGATGGCGACCACATCTTTCTATGGGTCTCCCCTTGATGAGGTTTGTGGGGGTGGAAAGTTATCTCCTAGGTTCATTGGATCCTTTTTGGTCCTCAGCAGAGTTGGTGATGTGGCTTACCGCCTAGCTCTTCCACCTTAGTTGCACCTAGTGCACAACGTCTTCCATGTATCCCAACTGAGGAGATACGTGCACAACCCTTCTTACATCATCGACCATAGTGAGCTGGACATTAACGATGGGGCGAAATTTATGGAGGTTCCAGTAGAGATTGAGGATCAACAGGAGCGGGTCCTTCATGGGTGGTCGACACCTCTAGGGTGCATTCTCTAGCAGCACAGGAACCTCTAAGAGAGCATAGGGGAGAGGGAGGCTCAGATTCATGCTCAGTACCCCCATTTTTTTTCCTAGTTTTGTGTTATGGATTTCATGGACGCAAATCCTTGAGGTGGGGAGAATGTAAAGACCCTTAATTTCCATGTAATTCTTTTTAATTATATGGGAATTTTATGAGTCTGTGAAAATTGATGGCGCGAGATTCTGAGGCCCGGTGTGCCCGGAATGAATTTCTGAACTTTTTTTCAAGTATGTTCAGTAAACGTGCAAGTAAGATTTTGTAACTTTTGAACCGGGGCTCGAAATTAAAATCCAATGAAACCGTTGAACTCACAGTGCCGGTATTAGCTTAAGGATACCTTTACCTTGACCGCAGTAGGTCGAGGGTGAAAGATAGATTTTCACTTTTTCATGGAAAAATAAAAATAAAAATTGTTTAACATTTTTATTTTTATTTGAAACTCACGTGTGAATGTTAAGAGGTGGGGACCACCCGAACTAAAACCCCCAATTCGAATCCATGGTGATGGGGACCACCCGAACCCCACTTTAATGGAGAAAACCTCTCAATTCCCCATTAATTACACCTCCCATTTAATTGAATAAATTAATTATGCCAACTCTCCATTTAATCAATAGTGTCATTTAATTATGGTGTCAACTTAAATTAAACCTATTTTAATTTAAGTTAGCATTTCATCTCTTGGTATTTTTGGGAGAGTGTTGGAAAAAGGGAGGAGATTTGGAGAATTGTGGAGAAACACATCCTCCAATGAAGAACGCACTCTGGAATTGAAGAACGAGGATGACATTTGAACCGACTTCGAAAGCGTCTTGCGGAAGCGAAGAACACCAATGCCACTATTCCCAACAATATCATCTTCTTCCTCGCAACCTCTGTCAAAAAACCACTAATTTAAGGGTTTAATTATGTGTGATTATTGATTCACATGTTCTTCCCTTCTAAACAAAGAACGCAGATCAACTCTCTAACTAGTTGATCCATGAATGATTTCTTTTTGCGGGTTTCGGAATAATCATTTCCAGAGGTTGTAGGGTTTTATGTTCTTCATGAAATATTTATTAAGCCACTTGCTACCTCCCTAAAGTGAAGGGTTTGGGCCGAACAAACATGGCCCGACCTCTCCACATTTTTCTTGAGTTTTTTTGTTGTGTTCCTCACAATGGAAGAAGGTGGAGACCGGTGCCAGCGAATGGCACCGGTGGGACTCGAATGTGTCGGTCGGCACACCACTTTCCATGATGAAGGAGATGGAACAAACATAGCTCCCACATAGTGGCATGGCCCCTTCACCACCCTGCACCCCCCGTGCCGCCCCACGGCCACCACACCGCCCCTCGGCCCCCGCGCCGCCCGGCGGCCCCCGCGCCACCCCGCGGCCCTAGTGCCGCACCGCATCCCCCGCGCTACACCGCGGCCGCCCTGCTGCCAGGCTAGGATTCCCGGCTAGGCTGGGTCAAACCCTACAGGCTGGTTTGACCAAAACCGGGTCGGGTCGGCCCAGGCCGGGTCGGGTCGGGTCGGACCGGACCCAGACCAGCATTGACCCTTTTCTGCTCTTTTGGCCATAACTTTGGCACCGAGTTTCCATTTGACGAACCATCTATGGAACTAGAAACCATGGAGAGAGACAGTCCCTTTGGTATACCCCACTAGAGTTTTGGATAAAGTTGGGGAATGGTCGGGTTGGATCAAGCACGAATCGAACCGGGCCCTCGGGACTAAAAGGCTAATAACTTACAGACCGGGCGTCCGTTTGATGCACCGTCTGTTGCATTAAGACCCCTATGACATGGAGGTCCTTTGGGATACTTATTCATGGGACTTCATGATAGTTGGAGTATCGAACAGTGTCTTGAGGAGCGAAACCTCCTGGAGACGAGCGATCTTAGTGCGGTAACCCCATAGATGGTTGTGGCGATGTACTAGGATCATGTGTGGGTCTGATGACGTACTATGGCGATGTAATAGGATCATGTGTGGGTCTGACAACGTACTGTGGTGATTTAATAGGATCATGTGTGTGTCTGATGACGTACTGTGCCAATGTAATAGGATCGTGTGCGGGTCTGACGACGTATTGTGGCGATGCACTAGGATCCTGTGTTGGTCTGACAACGTACTGTGGAGATGTACTAGGATCCTGTGTGGGTCTGATGACGTACTGACGATGTACTAGGATCCTGTGTGGGTCTGACGACGTACTGACGATGTACTAGGATCCTGTGTGGGTCTAACAATGTACTGATGATGTACTAGGATCCTATGTGGGTCTGACGATGTACTGATGATATACTAGGATCCTGTGTGGGTCTGACGACATACTGATGATGAACTAGGATCCTGTGTGGGTGTAACGACATACTGACGATGTACTAGGATCTTATGTGGGTCTGAGGATGTACTACGATCCTCTGTGGGGCTTATGATGATTTAGGATCCTTCGTGGGTCTTCCTCTTAACAGAGTAAGATTAATTAGTAGTTACATCTAATCATCTCTACTACTGTACCTAAGTTATACCTGGTGTGAGCTGAGTTTGTACCTGTGTGGTACTTTCCTTTGTGATAATTCCTTGGGGGTATTCTTCTGTGTGGTGTACCTATTTGGTACTTACCTTCATGGTACTCCTTCCTTTGTGGAATTGTTGAGCTTGGGATTTTGAGTTAGACTCTATGTTTCCTCATGATTGAGATGGGAATACTTGATAACATAGGTATATGTATGGGCATATACCTAAGTAGGGTTTTCAGTTGATTTCATTCCTTGTGGTTTATCCTATTTGGATTTTTTGAGACCTTGAGGGTCTCGGGGTCCCTACTGAGTATCATTATACTCACCCGTGCATGGGATATGCCCGCACCCTATTGTGTTTGGTGCAGACGATGGACAGTGCTGACTGAGGATGAGGGTAACAGGACTAAAGGTAGCTCAAAGGTGGACCTAGACGAGTCGTACCACAGAGACGACCGTTTGAGATATATACCTACCCTTCAGGTAGGATCCTTGGTAGGTGTTCATGAGAGATGTTCTGGTTTACTTGTACTTTTCATTTTTCCTGTACTTTCCAGTTGGGCTTGTATTTTGGCCCCTTTTTTCTTACTATACTCACAATTTTACTATACAGTTTACTTGTGTTTGTATCTTGTTGTGTGCTTGGTTTCATGAGTTTATAGGATATAAAGATAATGCTTCCCCAGTTTTAGGGAATACTCCTTTCTGTGATAGTCGCCAGCCCCTGGCTTATGGAAGGCGGGCTTGGGGTAGTCACGACATGGGCCCCGGGGGATGGGTCATGACATGGTTGGCCCATGTGTGTGAAGGCAGGTTTATTTCTCAAGTTTCTTTGGGATGAGGCCCAAGTCTCATCGGGCATGGTAGTGGTTTCTCTAGCCTAGGTGTCTTCAGGTGTGGCAGTGGTTGTTTTGGCCCAGGTGTCTTCGGGCGTGGCAGTGGTTGTTGCGGACCAAGTTTCTGTGGGTGTGGTTATTTGGGGTTGTGGTGGATCAGGTGTCTACAGGAGGAATGCATGGTTGTGGTGGACCATAAGGTTGTTGTTTTGGTAGCAATAGGACTGTAGTGGAACCTTTGGGGGGAGTTATGACGTGTAAGATGTACTAAATAACCAATGGTAAAGTGGTGTGGGGTACCCAAATATCGATGTGTCACTACTATTACTTTACCTAACTTGCGTTTTTTAGGGAGTTTGCCTTGGTGAGGCTGGGTGGATAGTTTCCTTGCTAGGTGTTTTGGTTACCTTTTTTCTCACGGGGAATTAGAATAACTCCCCACTTTTTCATGAGAGCTTTTGGTTTTCCCTACTGAGTATACATTTATACTCACCCTACGTATACAAAAACTGCTTTTAGGTTTCCAGGAGGACTTTGAGGACCATGTATAACCTTACTATCTCAGGCTTTGGGAGTTTTTATTGCTGATTTTCTTTCTTTTGGTACATTTCACCATAGTTTTTATTGTACTTTGTATCAGTTTATTTCAAACAGACATATGGGAATGGATTTTTGGATTTACCTTTACTTTTGGTTTTTAGAGTTGTTAGGGATATACCATCTTGTCTCCCGATCTTATTCTATAAAAAGGGTAATGACTTCCTTATTACATGATATTCTATAACCTTGGTGATAGTCTCCACTCAAAGTCCTATTGAAGGTGGGACTCAGAAGGTCATTATCTCTCCTTAAAATTGAAGAAGGAAGGGTTTGGTAGTTTGTTGTTCCTTCCCTCATCTTGGTGAAGGCGGGTCATGACAGAATGGTATTAGAGGAAAATGGTTGAGAGATAGGATGGATTTTGGGGTTAGGAAAATTGATGATTGCATGGGATGGTATGGAGATATTGTTAGTAAATATTGGTGCATGAAATAGGATAGGGAAGACCATGTAGAACACGGGATTTTAGGGCCCCCTATGATCTGATGCAAGGACTCTGGACCTACTGAACGACCAAGTAAGGTTGCACTAATTGCAAGATATAGACTCTAAGAAAGGTACATTCATCATAATGACTTGTTTTCTTTCATGTCTTGGTTGTTTTTGGAATTTAAAATAAATAAAAAGTTTCAACAAAATTTAAAAAGAATATTATACACTACTCGGGCTTAGGCATTCCTTGTTTACCTTGTAGTTATGGCACCCGGATGACGTCCATGAGTAGTGCAGGCGATCGAGGGCCAACAAGACGATTTTTCTGATCAGTGGAGGGATGTTTTAGAGGAGGAGGATGACCAGTGGAAGAAAATGCTTCATTCCTTCCAACAGAAGACTCTCAGAAATTATTTGGGTAGCGTCTCAGACATGGATATAGAGAGCTGGATCAAGGAGCTGGTGATAGATTTCATCTTGATCTGGGCTCTAGCAGAGTACTGGGTTCCTCTGGCTATGAGACAGATGTGGGGAGTGGCATTTTAGTGGTGGACACTCTACCTTGGATAGAGGATGGAGACTGAGGTTTCGTGGGATGACTTTGAGAAGGAGTTCCGAGCAAAATTCCTTGCTTCCATGATGAAGGCCGAAAAGAGGAAAGATCTGCTCTCCCTTCAGCAAGGAAGTATGATGGTAAGGGAGTTGGGTATCAATTTCAAGGATCTACTTCATTTCACTCTATACCTCTTTCTGGATAAGGAATCATGGGAAATACACTTAGAGGAGGCACTCTGGCCTTCCTGTTAGTATGTTGTAACTCCCTTCACTCTACTAATGTACTTGGAGGTTCAGAAGAAGGTTGAAGTAGTAGAGATGATTCACACACTAGGAGGTGTGCTATGAGAGGGGATCCAGTTGAGCTCATCAAAGAAGGAAGGTCATTATCATAAGGTCTCTAGTGTTAGGACCTTCCAGGTTTCAGCTAACGATAAATAGGCCTCAACAGTTCCAGTTTTGATTTCCTATTCCTTGCCCTTTCTCTATGAGCCTAGGACCGAGGTGCATTATTTGTGGTAGTCATGGGAACCTTCAGAATCAGTGCCCTGGCCGAGTGCAGTATGGTGGGGGTGGGTAGGTCCAGCACCCACCTTAGTAGCACCATTTGTCGGCCAGACCTTTTCAGCAGTAGTAATAGGGATAGAGATCTCTATCTCCACTGAGGGCAGACAGTGCCAAAGGAGGCCAACCACAGGGTGCTCCTCAGGGACCTCGACCAAGTCATGGACAGGGAGGCGACTGATATCCGAGGGGTAGAGGATATGGGCATGGGCAGTTTCACACCACAAAGGTAGTAGTTCTAGTGGGGTTAGAGGTCATTTGAGGTATGATCAGTTTGTTCATTACTCTTGCATGTGACTTCTTTGATTCTAGATCTTTTCACTCCTTTGTTTCACTCAGTCTATCCCACTCCTTGGGTCTAAACATAAAGAGACTTTCCATTCCCTTGGTGTTGAGCATGCCATTTGGAGGTCAAACTAGCCCGTTTGATGTTTTTTGAGGATGCATACTGATATTAGGACCGCATTAGTCTAGTGGTGATCTCTTTCTGCTATAAACAAATCCATAAGATTTCATCATGGGCATCGACTAGATGTTTTATATGCATGTTGTTATCAACTTCTTTTTGAGAGGGGTTGTGTTTTCAGATATATTCATCCATTGTGTAGCTTTCATCGGCATGTGGGGTTTCCAGGAGGGCAGTCAGCATATGGAGCCCTTTCTTTCCTTGTTAGCCGAGTTGTCAGTGGAATAAATAGACTTAGAGATGGAAGAAGTTTCTAGGTTTTTTAGTGTGTTCCTATATGACTTCCCCAAAGAGTTCATGACTCTAACCCCTCAACATGATGTTGAGTTTGAGATAGACTTACAACCTAGTGCCCGTCTGATTTTGATATATCCCTATCAGATAGTGCCTTATGAGTTTCGAGAGTTGTGGATTCAAGTTGATGACCCAATGAAAAAGGGTTTTATTAGACCTAGCATGTCTCCATGGGATGCTCTGGTCTAATTCACAAAGAAGGCATATGGTGGTCTTAGGCTGTGCATATACTACCGAAGACTGAATCAGGTGATGATCAAGAACCATTACCCCCTCCTGAGGATTGATAACCTTTTTGACTAGTTGAAGGGAGCATGTTGGTTCTCTAAGATTGACCTGCGGTTTGGATTTCACTAATTGAGGTTGAAGGATGGTGACATCACGAAAACTAATTTTAGGTGAATATATAGACACTTTGAGTTTGTGGTCATGTCGTTCGGCATTAAAAATGCACCAGTTGTGTTCATGGGGCTCATGAACTCTATTTTCTTGTGAGTATCTGGATCGGTTATTAATCGTTTTCATCGACGACATCCTGATCAACTCAAGATCAGATGAGGATAATGTTGAGCATCTCAAGATAGTCTTGGAGGTCCTTCGATACCACCAGATCTACAGGAAGTTGTCCAAGTGTAATTTCTGGACACAACATGTACACTTTCTTGGAAACATGGTGTCCCAACAGGGAATAGCAGTGAACCCATCAAAGGTCTAAGTGGTTGTTTCTTGGGAAGCACCCAAGAACATGGTAGAGGTTTGTAGTTTCCTGGGACTGGAAGGTTTCTACCAGAGGTTCATAACTGACTTCTTTCAAGTTTCAGAACCCTTGACATCTTTGAACAGAAAATACTAGGCCTTCATATAGAGTGATAAGTGCCAGTAAAATTTTAGTTATCTGAAGGGGAAGTTGGTTAGTTCCCCAGTGTTGAGGTTTCCAGAGGAAGGGTAATATTTGAAGTGTTCTGTGATGCTGCTGGTCTAGGCTTGGGGTGTGTGCTGATGTAGTAGCGAGGAGTGATCTCTTATGGTTCTAGGTAGTTATGTCCTCATGAATTTAACTATGCCACCCATGACATGGATCGTGAAACAGTTTTGTTCATGCTGAAGCTGTAGAGGCATTACCTTATTGGGGAATGCTTTGTGGTCTTCACAGATCACAAGAGATTGAGGTTTGTCTTCTCCCAGCAAGACTTGAACTTGAAGCAGTAGAGGTGGATATATTTTCTTCAAGATTATGACTTCAAGATCTCCTACACCTCAAGAAAGTAGAATGTTGTGGCTGACGCCTTGAGCAGGAAGTCATAGAAGGATGTGGTTAGGGAGTCAGAAGATGCTTAGAAAGCAATAGAGGAGTTGGCTACTTTACATCTGGTAATGAGAGTGGATTATGGTAGAGACTGTCTATTTCAGATGATATTTAAGTCTTCCTTGGTATGATGGGTGGAGGAGTCTTAGTGGGGAGACTCAGAGACTGAAGTGATACGTGATCTTGTCATCTAAGATGATTCTATGAAAGGATGGTCAGAGGATGGTTAGAATCAGATGTTGTTCTATGGGAAGTAATTTTTCCTTGTGGAAATGCATGATGGAGTTCTTAGTGTGTTCCATAGATCATCCCTATAGGTACACCTTAGAGTATCCAAGATGTACTGTGGCTTGAGAAGTTAGTTTTGGTGGCCCGAAGAGAAGAGAGTAGTGGCAGAGTTTGTGAAAAAGTGTCTCGTGTGTCAGTAGGTGAAGGATGAGCATTGTGTTCCCCGTAGTCTGTTTCAGCCCTTAGATGTTCCCGAGTGGAAGTGGGGTGACTTCTTGATGGATTTTATCACAGGACTACCCAGAGATGAAGGAATATGTGATTCCATCTGGGTATTGGTGGTCCATTTGATGAAATTGGCTCACTTCTTAGCGATTAAGGAGTCGAGTGTAGTGGATGCCTTAGCATAGAAGTACGTGGGTGAAGTTATGCATCTGCACGGAGTAACCAGAACCATTGTTTCAGATCAGGCTACACGCTTTACTTCACAATTATGGAAGGGATTATAGCATTATTTTGGAACCCATTTATGCCTTAGCACCACTTTCCACCCTCAGATGGATGGACAGACAGAGAGGACCATCCAGATGTTAGAGGATATGCTGGGAGCATGTGTTTTGGACTTCGGAGGATTGTGGGTATGACACATGCCTCTGGTAGAGTTTTCCTACAAAAATAGCTATCACTCTACCATTGTCATGAAACCATTTGAATCCTTGTATGAGAGCTCATGTCGTTCACCCATGTGCTAGAAAAAGGTTGTGGACGTAGGTGTTTTTATCTCAGAGGTAGTGCAAAGAACGACAGAGAAGGTTCTACTTGTGCGTGAGAGGATGAAGGTAGATTAGGACCAGTAGAAGTTCTATGTCAATCATAGTAGGAGGACCTTGAAGTTAGAGGTTGGGGACCACATGGTCTGGAAGGTATCCCCTAGGTGTGGACAATGGAGGTTTGGCAGGGGGAGTAAGCTTTCTCCTTGGTTCATCGGACCCTTCGAGGTATTGAGACGAGTCAACTAGGTGGCATATAAACTATTGTTACCAATTCCATTGGAGAGGATCCACAATGTATTCCATGTATCTCAGCTCCATCATAATCTACATGATGACTCCCATGTCCTTGACTGGGGAGAGTTGGATATCGAGGATGATGCAATGTTTTTGGAGCGACCGGTGGGAATCGAGGATCGTAAGGACAAGGTGATTTGTAGAAGAACCATTCCCTTGGTTCATGTGTTATAGAGGAATGGTGGCCTTGAGAAGAGTACCTGGGAATGGGAGGCACAGATGTGTGCCCAGTACTCAGAGCTATTCTGAGTTTAGATCATGTGTTGCTTTTTTCCTTGCTTATGATGAACTGTTAAACCTGCTTACTATATGATAAGTTGTTTCCTTGTTCTCTATTTTATGTGATATTTCTTAACCATGGGGATAGTATAACCTGATACCTAGTCAAGAAAAATTAATGAGGATGAGATTAAACTCATGCAGGTGAGTCAGTGCTACCCAAAGTGGATAGTATCTTGACATGGAGAAAGGGAATCCCTAACCCATATTCCTGGATAGTGTGGCTTTTTGTGTTTGTGTGGTTACTTAGTGTATCCATAGTTATTCAGGATATAGATGTGATAAATATGTCCTTGGATGTCTAGGTTTCATTCTATCTTTCAAATAACTCTAGGGTGGTTTGTCCCTGAGAGGTATAATATGAGGAGATTGTTCGAACACCTCTCTATCTTTGGGTTTAATCTTGAATTCTTGAGGGAAATAATAGTTTGATAGGTATCTTATGTAATGTCCCAGACCTTCCCGGTCCATTACTTTATCAAATTATGGTGTTTGGGGCATCATGGGGACCATCGGTGACTCATTGTGGAGTTTTCTAAATTTTAGGTCAAATGAACAGTGGAACTAATGGGCATTGGTGGCACCGATTAGCCATCAGTGGCACCGATGGGCCATTAGTGGCACCGATCAGCATCGGTTTTAGGGTGATAGTGACTCATCCATTGGTGCATCATTTCTAGTTTCTCCAGGACTTTCCAGTTTCTCTCCAGTAAAGTATTTTTTGACGTAAAAGTGTTTTAATACCCCTTTCAAATTGTGTGTCTTGTCACACCCCTTGCCTCATTTTTCATCTACCTATGTTTTCTAGTTTCACCCCTATTACATGTTTTTCCCTATTTAAAGAAAATATATTAACATACAGCTTTTATCTCCACCATCTCCCAGGAGAATTATTAAATCTCAACTAATCCCAACGTGTGAAACTGCCAAGCTATGTGGTTGAGCCATGATCAAAATTTTATGTACTTTGAAATCATATCCCTAGTTTTAGGATTTTTCCTCTTCTTAAGCTGATATCATCTCTTCCTCCTTCCTTTTGGATTGTGTTAGTATTCCTTGAGACTTCCTCCAGACATGAATCATGTTCCCATTCTGAAGCCCTTACTACTCAGTCTTGGAGTTTTCCTTTCTTGTAATTCATGCCATCCCCAATTCTTGGTGCAAGGAGAAAACTTCGATCCTTGGTCATCCATGTATGGGTTTTCCTTCGTCTCTCTTTACTGTGAATCATGCGGGGTGGGTATGATGATGTTTCCTCAGGATATAGATGGGAAAAACTTTAACAAAGATAATAAATATACTTTTAAAGAATGAAGGGGTGGGAAATTTGATGATGTTTCTGTACTATACCTTCAATTTTATGTTGTGTATTTTTATGGGCTTATGTGCACTGAATATTTTGGTCGTTGGTGTTACTTTATTGCACACTAATGAATCTCTGTTTCTGAATAATCTCATGATTAAATGACTGTAACATGGAAATGAGTTAATCACATAAACTTGGTTGATTAAATGGATGACCAAGGAATAAGAATCCCTATGTGATCACCCTGGTTAACCAAACAGAAATAAGGAACTCAATGAATGGTGATGGATAAATCTGAAAACTTCTTTGCTCCATTCTGGTGATATGTATGGTTAATCTATTTTATTCCTTATGGGGTGATATAGAGGGGGTTGGAATGTTCTGGTTGAGAAGTTTTTATCCTAAGAATCTAAGTCCATGTGGATCTAGTATGTTGGGGATTGGTTTGGTTCTAGTACTTAGAGGGATCTCACATATCCCTTTGATGTTGTTACTTTTCAAGAGAACCGAATGAGAATGCTTAAATGTTTGATTTGATATTTTCTTTCAGTTGTTGTTTTTGGCTTGTGGTCATGCCTGTTAGTTGACCGATAATGAAGTAATGTTTAAATGGAATCACATGAACATGAAAATGAGAACTGGTACAATGGGGAACTATTTTCTAAAAATGGGTTGTGCTTTGGTTGTGGTTGTTGTGCACTTGTGCGTGTAGGGATATCAGCAAGAGTGGTTATGTACAGCTGGTTGTCTATTTCGGAACCCCTAGGTTGTTATGAGTTCTTATTTACCTATATGTATAATATTTAGTTTTTGTGTTTCTTATACACACCCCACCCATGTTGAGCACTTTGTTCCAAACACCCCCATTTCATGGGGGAGGGTGTTTTTTCCAACATTCTTATTAGTGGATGGTTATTATCTCTTTTATGCTCCCTCTCCCAGGTACCCCAAGATTCTTTGGGTAGGTTGTGATGGCCTAAGGTTCATTATGGCCCAAGACTCTTCAGGAAGGGTGGGTTGTGGTTGTTAGCCTAGGTGTGTGCGGGCAGGTTTGTTTCCCAAGTGTCTTCGGGATGAGGCCCAGGTGTCTTCGGGCGTGGTAGTGGTTATTCTTACCTAGGTTTCTTCGAGTGTGGAAGGGGTTGTTTTGGCCCATGTGTCTTCGGGCATGGTGGTGGTTGTTTTGGACAAGGTTTCTACGGTAATGGTTATGTGTAGTTGTGGTGTACTAGGTGTCTATAGGTGGGATGCATGGTTGTGGTGGCCCATAAGGTTGTTGTTGGGGCGGCAGTGGAACTGTAGTGGAACCTATGGGGGGGAGATATGACCCATAGGATGTCCTAAATAACTAGTGGTAAAGAGGTGCGGGGTACCCAAATATCGATGTGTTACTAATATTACTTTACCTGACTTTTGTTATTTGGGGAGTGTGCCTTGGTGCGGCTGGGTGGATAGTTTCCTTACTAGGTGTTTTGGTTACCTATTTTCTCACGAGGAATTATAATGCCTCCCCACTTGTACATGAGAGATTTTGGTTTTCCCTATTGATTATACCTGTATCCTCACCCTACGTATACAAAAACTGATTTCAGGTTTCCATGAGGACTTTGAGGACCATGTCAGACCTTATTAGCTCAAGTTTTGGGAGTTGTCGTTGCTGATTTTCTTTCTTTTAGTTCTTTTCATTAGAGTTTTTCTTTAAATTTGTATTAGTTTATTTCGAACATGCATATGGGAATAGATTTCTGGCTTTACTTTTACTTTCAGTTTTTTGAGTTGTTTGGAATATACTATCTTGTCTCCCAATATTTTTCTATAAAAAGGGAAATTCCTTCTATAATACATGAGATTCTATACCCTTGGTGCTATTCTCTACTCCAAGTCTTATTGAATGTGTGACTCGGGGGTCATTATCTCTCCGTCAACTTGAATAAGGAAGGGTCTGGTAGTTTTTTGTTCATTCCCTCATCTTGGTGAAGGCAGATCGTGACATCATCCTATGATTCATACCTTTTTAGAAAGGGTGTCATGACACATTATAACTTTATCCATGGATATATTATTTTCTAAGTATCATTTCATAATAGAATTATTCTAATTATTTATTTCTTCTATACTATCTATGTCATTCTTATTCAAAGATAGCTTCTATTGTTCACTACCCCTTACAGAGTGTTTTATCTCACCCATTTCTTTTAATTCCTTTTCCCAAGGTACCAAGAAGGGGTCATTGAATGAATTCTAGGATGTAATAAATGGAATATTTATGTTATCAATAGGTTTATAATGAAATGTTTTAAAGATTCTAATATAATATGAAAAACATATACATATATAGTCTCCCATCACTACAAAATTATGTGATCTTTTGTGATATGATCCCCTGTATCTTATAGCAATGTAATAAAGTAACCATAGGCTCTAGTTTATTGGATTTAGAGTGTTATAGTTGGTATCAAATTGAGGTTTAGTTGAAATCCGGAGAACTAGATTTAGAAAAACATAGATTAGATAAAATAACCTCATGAAAGAATCTAGGGTTACATTAAGTTTAGGAAAATATCCTAAAATTTTGGTGAGGTGTATAATTTTTGGTTTTATAGAAATGAAATTATTATAAAGATAAAAACAAGAGGGTGAAGGATCTGGAATAGATACATATAGGGGTAATAACCCTGAAAAAATCAGCTAGGTATTAACTCAATCTTTACCTAGTGCATGAAAAAGAGGCTTAACTGTACACTTGGTTTGACACTCTCATGGGATATACTTTGGTTGAATCACACACTCCTTATGAACCATTATAAAGGATTTGAAAATATTATTATTATTTAAATATATTCTCAAAGATACTAATCTTATTATTTTGGGATTTATTATTACATAAATTTTCAATTTATGTAATGTGTTTCACTAGATTCGGAATTATATACTACAATTAAAAATTCATGGTTTTATTCATGAACTAATTAAGTTTATTCCATTGTTTAGATATAGAACCTAGAAAAAGGAATTAAAAACACATAAACTCTCATAATCTATGTAGGTATTTCCATCCTAATAGATTCCATAGACTGAAGTTATAGTTAAGAAGATTATAAATATATTGGGGAAATTTATAATGAATAATCATGGATATATGGAGAAACCCATTTCGTTATAGAATGATGAAAATATATTGGACCACATTATTTGGCATAAATCTCCATCCTTTAATGGAATAATTAATCCAATTATAGTTGAAATTGGATCCAGTCCCTCAAAAATATATTTCTAACTTTGGAGAGTAATAAAATGAGAATTTTATTTGGGAAGTGTATTATTTAAGGGGAGATACTGATCAATGGTGGTCGTTGATTCAAAACAAAAAGGAGTCATATGAGAAAATTTTTATGGAATGAGATGCTTTAAAGTTGATATTATTTGAAAAATTATTTCCTCATGAGAAACATGTTTATTTGGAAAGGCAATTTTTAAATTTGGGAGAAAGGGGAGAAGAAAATGTATATGAGACTAGCTTTCCAAGATTAGCAAGGAATGTTGTGGACTATATATATAACCTAGAAACAAAGATTTATTATTTATTTTATGGGTTAAACCCAAGAGTTAAAAGGTTGTTACTATTAGTGTTTTACCTTGTATATTAATACGTTAATATTTGTGTTTTGATAAATTAAAATTTCCATACATTTAATTAAATTCAAATTTTTTAAACATTTATTTTTCTCATATTTTTTTAATTGATATATGTGAATTGATTAAAAAAAGTTTCCATGATCATTAATTTTTGTTTAAGATTTATTGTTCTATATGTTGTTCTATTTAATGCAATTATATTATTACATGTGTTATTGTTTGTAATATTGTAACAATACATTATAAAAATTTAGGTTGATAGATTTTATATGTTTATTGGTTTTATAAGTTAATTTTTTTTTAATATTATAGTTTTAAATTCAATATTATTATATCTTAATAAATTTATAATGTTTAAAATACATAGTTTATAATCATTTCTTTATTATATATATATATATCATCTTATATAATATATTTATATATATATATTTCATTCCACAACTGTTCATCTTCTCCCATGCTCAAATACTCCATTAAAGCACTCGTTCTTCATGTATGTGTCTATGTGAGTGGCCAGTGTTCCCCTAACATATATCCATTATCTTTGACTCCCACAGTTCATTTGAATACCATGCTTCCCTATGTATCCATTACATCTCACTTTCATGCATCTCATCCACCTTTTAAAATGTAGGCCTTTATAAGAATCTTTTTTAGTGTATCTCCTCCTTCATCCATGCATGTAATTGGTTCGTTCAATTTCACCAGATACAGTGGAGACACTATTATGACCATCAGTTTACATCTCATCCATGTAAGATGCATCTTATAACATGCGACACCACAATAGCTCATACTTGTCTTGTTCAGGAATAACTCACATGTGATTTCAATAGACTCCGTACAAAAACATCATGCTTCGATGGTAATACTACATGGAAGTAGCATTTCTCTACTCCTTTACAATAGAAACATCATCTGATGGTAGGTCCCCTACTCTCCATAGTATAAGATAAATAGTGTGATGGTAGCTCACAAATGTGATGGTGTCAATAGAAACTCATAGCGAAGGAAGCACTGATTTAGTGGTAGTAGTGCCTCTTTAGTGGTGTCACTTAAAAACAAGACTTTCATAGCCTCTTTTTGTATGGGAACAACGGAGGTGTGTGGAAACAAAAATCACAAAAAAAAAATAGAGAAAATGGAAGAATATGAGAATTTTAATGTGGTTCAGTAGTTTTTCTTACATCCATGAGATAAACGACCATTTCTCTATTATCACTCTCCAGTTCTCGTCAGATTATTACTACATACACTCAACTACCTTAAAAATCATGGGATTACGTCCCATTTTTATAGATTAACAATAAACAACCAAACATGCCTTCATGGGTTTGGGTTGCTTATCTACCCTTGAGAAACACGTCCTGCCACCTGCTACTCATCCATGAAGGTTGTTGTGTCAGCTAGGTTGGCTTCCAACCAAGGAAGTTGTATATTAGTTGTTTCCAACAAAGAATACTCCTCTCTAGATGACTCCCAAATTTGGGAGTGGACCCCACAAAATAATAGTAGCACATACCATAGACAATGGAAGCATGCTCCCCTTCTCTCTATGGTTTCACCACTTAACCATATGAGTAGTTTAAAAATGAGAAATTCCAATAGTATCACCATAGTCTTCTAAAACATATCACCATAAGGTAGCAGTACCACGCCTTCAATAGTAGCACTAGTTTCACCTAGAAATGGTAGTGGTAGCATCACTTTGCAATGATAATAGTTATGCTCCTCTATTTTATCAGTAGATTTTATTTTTCAATGGCAGAATCATGCGAATATACCATCTTGTGAAGGTAAAGACATCTCTTCTATTTGAGTGGCAGTGGTAGCAATCTATTTCTACTTCTAGGTTTTATTTCTTGCTACCAACATTTACTTAACCACTAATAAAATTTTAATATCGTCTGATTAAATATATTTTTAATTCTAAATCAATTTTATTAAATTGAATATATTTTTTAAAAAATGTAATTGTTATTATTTTAATTAATAAATTTGAAGAAAAATAGATTAAAATTTTATTATATTTTTATTAAAATATAATTACATAATTGATTAAATATTCTGAGAAAAAAATTATATACATACATACATACAGTATACTCTTTATGATGCTATGTTTTTGTGACATTTTAATATTTAAATACGCTATAAGTTTATTCAAATATTTAAAATATCTTATTAATATCTAAGATAAATATTTTTATTAAGGATAATATTGGATATTTTTTAATTCTATTTTATAAAGGAATAAAAGATCGCCAAAACTCTCCGATATTGAGTGCATCTTTTCAAAATAATGGTAACAACATTATTATCACTAACTCATGGAATGTAGTGGTTAGTTAATTAGACACTATTATAAGATCTTGGAATCAATCCTTTTCAATTAAATCAAGGGTGAACATGATAAGATAAACATTACATAGTTTATTCAAGACACGGGTTATACACAATTTTATTGTGCATACAATCAAGAACTTTCGTGACTACCGTTTCATTACTAAAATCATAAAGAAACTTTTTTGTTAAACTATATAATATTTATATTGCAACATATTTAATGATAGAATAAATCATTTTCCTGAATTATATAGTTATATTCATTATAGAAATATTAAGTAATTTTTACATGAAAAAGGAAATACTTTTAGCTAAACACTTTTCTTATAAAATTTTTATTTAAAAGATTCATTTATAAATTTTACAATTTTAATTATAAAAAAATAATTTCTTTTTTTAAATCATCATATAAAAATTAAATTTGGGTTAAATTTGGGTATTTTTTATAAAATATTGATTTTTCAGTAAATAGTGAAAAATATAGAATTTTTGTAAAAAAGTAAATTCTCTTCAATAAATTATGTACTTTAGAAGTCCCATTTTGTTTTAATATAATATAAATTAACATAAGTATTTTTTATTTATATTTAATCTACTTATTTACTTTTGAATCAAATTTATATTGTATTTTAGTATAAGTTTACTTTTGTGTTTAAAAACAAATTTTTCTGAAAACTATTTTAAAGTGCATAATGTTTCTCCGTTTAATTACACACTATAATCCGTAATGAGTAGTGTTTTAAATAAAATTAATAAATTATATATAAATAAATACTAATTTTTATTCATAAAATTATTATTAGTCCTAGATTTAATATAAAATCAACTTTTTCTTGAAAATACACTTCTTGAAAACACCACTTTTTCATCGCGTCTATGGGTTTAATTTTAAATTAAATTTTGAAACTTATATGAATTTAATTTGATAAAATTGATTCCATATTTGTAATAATTATTATTTATATTATCTAATAAGTTCAAATTAATTTTTTACCACAATTAATAGTGAAAAAGGTGAAAAATTAATTACCATGGTTAAGGTGAAAACAGATTTACTGAGATGTTAAACCAAAACAATAAGGGTTAAAATTACCTAAAAACTTATATAAAATTTATTTTATTGATATATGTGTACCTTATAATTTCAAATTATTTATAATTTTCTATTTTATATCCTTTTGGAAAGTTGAAAATTTGGGTACACCATTTACTTTTCAAAAAATACAAGTGTGTCACTCACCTCACTTATAAAAGGCCAACCCCTATCCTATCCTTTTCACATATTCAAAGGTATTTTTATCATCCAATAACTACCAAAATATCTTCCTAAATTCCCTACCTATGGTATATAGCCCTTATTTGTATTATAAATCAATCATAAGAAGGATTTTTGTGTTTACTTTTGGAGGTTGTCCGAAGAAAATGTATTGTGTTTGACCTTGTGTTTTTATTTTATTTCTTCTTCCACCTCCTTAAAATATTATTAAATTTTTATTATATAATATAAATAGTATATATAATATAATTATATGTTATTATGTTAATTTAATAACCTAAATATATATCCTCTTCCATCAAATGGGATACAAAATCCTCATTCATGTGTACGGTGGACTACTGCCTCACAAACTGATGTCATTAATTTTCCATCATCACCACTCACATATTATAATAATTATTGATTTAATGTATATATATATTATATTTCTAATATATTTATACTTATTGAGTTATTTTATCACATATAACTTCTTTATTTCCATTTTGTGGGGGATATGATAACGCTGCTCGTGTGTACAATAGACTACCGCCACACGAAGCGATGTGATTCTTTTTTCAATAATGATTTACATGGAAGGTAATAAGGATAAATTTAATGAATATATGTGATATAAATGAAATAATTATTATATTCATGAAATAATTTTCATTCTGAAAATATGATATATCATTTTCTTTCTTACACTAAAAAATGATAATGTCGTTATTGCGTATGTGTGGGCTATCGCCTTCAAGAAGCGATGTGAATATTTTTTTTCATAACTAAATAATATAGATGATATATATATATAAGTATTTTTAAATAAATAATATGTTATTTATGATATTATGATAATTTTTTAAAGATAAAATAATGCATACCCTTATTCCATAATGATCACTGAAAAATGGAAATGTTACTCATGAGTACATACGGCCTACCGTCTTCATGATTATAATGCGGTTAATTTTTCATAATCATCATTAATTATTGGATTGGAAAATTATAATTTATGTATGAATATGATAATTATTTCATGATTATTAATCTATATATGTTTAAATAATGACCTCTTTTACTAATAGTCAACCTACTAAAGTCATTTTTGGACATATATGTCAACTATCATCAAAACATATAAGGTAAAATTAATTGGTTATGTAATTTTATATAACATAGTAATAAGTTAGATAAAAAGAATAATAAACTTGAATAATTTTCTTAATAAAATTAATAATTAACATAATTTTATTATTCATGAAGATAAATAATGAGCATGGAGAATCAAACCTGAGGTAAGGGACTTCATCATAATTTCATTTTATTAAGGAGTATTTTGATGTTACGCACCTATATTTTTTATGAGTTGTATATACAGCCCCATTTACATGTTTTGTATTTCATTGATCTATTCTAGTGATATTTAAATATTTTTTTAATGTTACTCTTTCATGGGGCTTGTGATTCAATTGTTTTAAAAGTGATAAGGGGGTTTTCTTTAAAAAAATAATATTTTAATTTTTTCCATCAAAATATATTTATCTTCCATGTCCATGTCTTCAAAATTATTTTATGAATGTAATTATATGGAAATAAGAGTTTTATAAATGAATTTTTTGTCTTTATTTCAAAAAAAATAAAAAAAAGAATCTTTTTATAGAATGTTAGACATTCTTCACAAAACGATAAAAGGAATGTCTTGTTTTAACATGTATAATGACAATGACTTTTCCCACCACCATAACCATTATTTTAAGTTTTTATTCCTTTAAAATATTTCATGTTCTCTTCAAATACATCCCTTATTTACCTTTTTATTATTATTTTGGTATTGAAAATTCTTTTTTAAAAGAAAAGTGTATTTTGGTATTAAATATTCCTTTAAAAATGGGTATTATGATATCTAAAAAAGTTTTTCATATGGGATTAAAATATTTTATAAAGGTTTTATAATTAAAATTCAATAATTCATGATTTCTGATTATGTTATAGTTTTTTTAATTATTTATGATGATGTGAGATTCCATTATAAATCAATGATGGGTGGTTCCATTGTAAACCAAGGATGAGTGGTTCTGTGAAAAACCAAGGACACATGGTTTTTTGATAAGATAATTATGAGTGTTTCTATGATAGCCCTCCAAATAATTGAGTACTCTATATATAGAAGTTTACCATATCATTTATTCCATTTGTAAGAGTGATATGAATGAAGATGTCCCAAGTTACCCTCATGATTTATACATTCTTGCTTCAGGTTTTAAATGATTTATTTATGAAAAAATTGTGTGTGATATCATGTGAAAATTATTTATTTCATTTTAATCAATGAACAATGATATAAAGGTAAAAATTTCATGGTTTTTCCTGTTTTTCAATAGAATAACAAACATCTTCTTTTTTATGTCCCTTACTAAGATTTTTTTAGTCATCCCAAATTTTAAAAAAAATTTCATAGGGTTTTAGGAAGGATAAGAAAAAGGAAGAGTTCAAGTTAAAAGTTGTAAATATTTTTCATGAAAATAAATAATGATTTATTTAAAAAGTTTTATATTATGGAAAAATGGATACTAATCTAAAGTTTCCACATTGTATATATATGTTTTTTTTAATGTTTGATTTATAACCTAATTATATAAAAATCTAAACCTGAAAATATCCTCAAATGTAAGAGAAATAAATCATTACTTAAAACTCAAGATTATGTTATGTTTAAGGTTGGGTAGTTATAGCTAATATCATAGGTTGGTTTAAATAACTTTAGAGTTTAGGATAATGATAATAGAATACCCTTGAAAGATTTTAATTTATGGTTAAGTTGAAATAATATAGAATTTAAATATTACCATGTTGATTCATCTAAACTATGTCTATTATAAATAGTTTTCTATAGAGGAAATGGGGAAGTTGTGGTGGAAAGGCACTGAAATGAAAATATCATTCCAAATCAGTATCCTGAAAATGTTGGAATTGGATTAGAATGGTTTGTTAGAGTTACGGATCAGTTGACACAAGCTATAAATGGTGGTGGTATCCATGCTAGAGAGGAACCCGATCTACCATGGGGGAACATGTCTATAGTAGATAATTTCATGAAAACAAATCCCAAATATTTCAGTGGAACATCTAACCATATGGTATCTTAAGGATGGATCAATTCTCTGGGGATGATATTTGAAGTCATGGGATGTTCAAAACATCAAAAGGTAACTCTTTACATTTATCATTTTGAATGTGAAGCTAATAAATAGTGTTCTATAGTTAAGAATACTATAGAGAAAGACGATATTGATTCCATGGAATGAGAAACATTTAAGTTTGTTTTCCTTGAGAAATATTTCCCTAAGGTTGTTCAAATATGGATGGAAAAAAAATTCTTGTAATTAAGGAAAAAAGATAAAGATTTTATGGTCATGTATGAAGAATATTTTATAATAATGGTCAGGTACATACCAGATTTTGTTCAGGAAATTGATAATAAAATTAATAGATTTTAATCAAGGTTAAAACCAAGTTTATGAATAACTTTGGTCATATTGGAATTTAAGATCTATAAGAAAGTTATTTTTTGTTCTTATAAAGTTGAGATGGAGTTTTTAAACACTTATATGACTTGAGACAACAATATTAAGAAAATTTATGGATGGAATGTGACGGGAAATAATCCATCAGAGAAATATGGTGGTAAGAAAACCAAATTCCCATATTGTGAGAAGTGTGGTAAAAAAATCTTAGGTAATGTATTACAAAGTCTAGAAAGTGCTTCTAATGTGGTAATTTTATAAATATGGCTCATTAATGCAAGAAAAATGAGCAAAAAAATAATAAAAAGCTGAAAATTTGATTCTTTAGTTGTAATGAGTTAAGTAATTATGCTAGTGTGTGTCCAATGTTAATCACTCGAAGGGGAAAACATCAAGACCGAAAGCATAAAGGTGTGGAAAATTGTTTTCTATTACTATGATTGATGTTGGGCCATCAAGTGAAGTTTTTAAAAGTATGTTACTTATTTATTAAAATTATTCCAATACCCTATTTGACTCTAGATCTTCAAATTCTTTCATTTTTGAGAAATTTACAAGTAAATTGGGAATATCACCTCATGAAAATAAGATGGAACTTTCGGTGAATTATCCAGGTGGAGGTATTAAATATACCATGACTTGTAGAAATATTCTTATTTTCTTTATTGGGATGGTATTTCTTAAAAATATTGTTGAACTGACCATATTATAGTTTGATATACTTCTTGTTATGGATTTTCTTTCATTTTTTCATGGTAAGATATATTGCAGAGCTAAGAAAGTTATGTTTAATGATTTCATACCTTTGATAACTTACCAAGAAGATGATAAATTGATTATAGGTAGAGTTGAAAGTTACCTATATCATATTATTGAAAAGAAAGAAAATTTTCAAATTAGTGATGTGCTAGTAGTGAATGAATACATGGATGTATTTCCTGATGATTTTTTATTATTATTCCTGATCGGGAGGTTAAGTTTACTATTAAATTAGATCCTGATGTTAATCCTTTTCTAAACCCCCTTATCAAATGTCTCAAGTGAAACTATTATAATTGATAAAGAAATTCCAATAGTTTCTAGATAAAAGTTTCATTCAACCTAGAACTTCACCATGGGGTGCTCCTGATTTGTTTTTTAAAAAGAATGATGGTTCGATGAGACTTTGAATCTACTATAGAGCTTCTAATAACATCATTGTTAAGAAAAAGTATCATTTTCCTCATATAAATAATTTTATTGATCTTTTCCAAGGAGCATATTATTTTTTTAAGGTTGATCTCAGGTTGTGGTACCATCGGTTGAAAGTGAAGGAAGTAGATATTTTGAAGACAACATTTTAGGCTAGATATTGGCATTATGAGTTTGTGGTTATTCCCCTTGTGATGTCTAATTCACTTTTTATATTTAGGGACCTTATGAATAGAATTTTCCATGAATTCTTATATTGGTTTGTGGTTGTGTTTATTGATGAAATTTTGGTATATTCTAAAATTTAATAGGAATATGAAAGACACCTAAATATTGTTTTTCAACCCTTAAAGTAAAATAAAATTTATGGAAAATCTAGTAAGTGTGAATTTAGGTTGTAAAAAAATTCTTTTGTTGAACATATTGTTTCTAAATATGTAATAACTATTGACCCTACTATAAAGGTTATTTAAGAATGTCCAAGACCCACAAATATCATATAGATTCATAGTTTTCTTGTATTATTGGGTTACTACAAGTTATTTGTTAAAAAAAATTCTCGGTTATTTATCCCATTGACTAAGTTAACTTGAAAAGTAGTTAAGTTCATCTAGACAAAATAATGTGATGCTTATTTTCAGGAACGAAAAATAAGATTAGTAAATTATAAAATTTTGGCCCTTCCTTATAGAAATGGTGAATTTTTCATCTAAAGTGATGCTTCATTTAAGAGACTTGGTTGTGTCCTGATGCAGAATGGACAGGTAATTTTTTATGATTCACATTAGTTGAAACACCATGAGTCAAATTACTCTACAAATGATTTTGAATTAATTTTTTTTGGTTTATTCTTCAAAAAATTTGATGCATCATTTTTTTGGAGTAAAGTGTGAAATATATACTAATCAAAAAAGTTTGAAGTATATATTCACTTAGAAAGAATTAAACATGAGATAAATAAGATGGTTGGAACTGATCAAGGATTATGATTGTACAATTCATTACCATCCTAGAAATGTTAATAAAGTGATTGATGATTTGAGATAGAAAAATATTTCTATATTAACCATGTTAGATTTGAATCATGACCCTTTGGTTAATGATTTGATGAATTTTTTCCAAGGAGTTTTGGATTCAAGAAAATCCTCTAATTTTTTATAGGTTTCCGTGTAGACAACATTGTTAAAATGAATTATGAAAGCTCAGAAGGAGGATCGTGTTTTGAAGGAAAAGGTATAATTCATTGATATGGGTAAATTTCCTGATTTTAATATTGATGTAAAATTTGTTTTATGATTTTTAAAAATATCATGTCTGCCTTGTGATCCCAGATTCGCATCTATTTTTTGGAGAGGATGTCAAAAATCATTGGATATTTAATTAAATTTCATTACAGCTTTTCAACCTCAAACCAATGGTCAATATGAGCAGATGATTTAGACTATGGGATATTTTTTTCCTTGTTCAATGGATTATAATGTATTTTTTTATCAATATCTTTCTTTGGTTTATTTTTCTTATAAAAATAGTTTTCATTCCAATATTTAGATGGAACCTTTTGAGGAATTATATGGAAAGTGGTATCGGATGACAATTTTTTGGGATGAAGTATGAGAAAATAATTTGATGGGAGTATAGTTGGTAAAGGAAATTGATTATAAGATGAAGTTTATTTAGAAACATATGAGGAAAACTCAAAGAAGGCACAAAAGTTATGTAGATAACTGGTGGTAAGATATTTCTTTCAAGGAAGGAGATCATGTTTTTATTAAATTATCTCCATGGAAAAGTGTTATTTATGGTAAAAAGGGGAAGATAAGTCTATGGTTTATTAAACTGTATGAAATCATAGATAATGTTAGATTGGTTTCCTATCAATTGGAATTACCCCTGAGTTTTTCCTAAGTACACAACAAGTTTCATGATTTAATGTTAAAGAAATATGTGCCAGATTCATCTCATGTTTTGAGCCTTAAAGTAGTTCAAATGGAAGATAAAATTTCTTATGAGGAACATCCTGTTCATATTCTTGATATTATATAGAAAGTGTTTTTGAATAAGGTGACTCGCTGGGTTAAGGTTTTATGGAAAACCCATATGGTTGAAGAAACATCATTGGAATCTGAAAATGCTATAAGGGAAAGATATCCCCATTTGTTTAATAAGTGAATAAAATTGCGAAGATGAAATTTATAAAATGGTGTAAGAATGTAACAACCCATTTAATGATAGAATAAATCATTTTTATTAATTAGATAGTAATATTAATTATAAAAATATTAAGTAATTTTTTACATCAAAAAGGAAATATTTTTAACTAAACTCCTTCCTTATAAGGTTTTTATTTAAAAGGATAATTTATAAATTTTATAATTTAATTATATAAAACGAATTTTATTTTTGAAATTATCATATAAAAATTAACATAGGGTTAATTTTTTTAATTTTTTAGAAAATATTGATTTTTCATTGAATAGTTAAAATACTAATTTTTGTAAAAAAAAGTAATTTCACTTCAATAAATTAAGTAATTTAAAAGTAAAATATTTTTTTAATATAATTTAAAGTAAAATCATTATTATTTATTTATATTTAATACAATTAATTACTTTTTAATCAACTTTAAATTGTAATTTAGTATATGTGTATTTTTGGGTTTAAAACAGGTTTTTCTGAAAACTGTTTTAAAGTACATAATATTTCTCTATTGTAATTAATTAATATAATACCTAATTATTAATTTTTTAAATTAAATTTATATATTATATATAAATAAATATTAATTTGTTTCATACAATTATTTTCATTAGTCATAGAGTTAATATAAGATTATTTTTCGATTTGAAAATTTACTTCTTGAAAACCCTCTTTTTCGTAGCGTCTGTAGGTTTAATTTTAAATTAAAATTTTACAATTAATTTAATTGTATTTGTTTAAATTTATTAAATATTTTTAATCATCATAATTTATATTATATAAAAAGTTCAAATTAATTTTTGACTATAATGAATAGTAAAAACTGTAAAAATTAATTATCGCAATTAAGGTAAAAATGGGTTTACCTGGGTGTTACACTAAAATGATAATAGTTAAAATAACCTAAAAACTTATATAAAATCTATTTTATGAACATATTTAGAACTTATAATTTCTATTTATTGATAATGGTCTATTTTTAAGCCATTTATCATGTAAAAAACGTGGGTACGTATTTTCTTTTTCAAAAATTACAAGTGTGCTTGCCACCTCACTTATAAAATGGAACCCCATTTTATCTCCCATTAAAACAATAAAATATATTTGGATTGTTCATTATAGACTAAATATATTCCTAAAATCCCTCACCATGATATATATCCCTTAGTTTGATCATAAATCCATCCTAAGAGGGGTTTTGGTGCTTACCTAACGAGGTTATTCGAAGAAGTGGTATCATGTTTAATCATGAGTTTTTATTTAATTTTTTATTCCACCTCCTAAAAATATTATTTAATTATTATTATTATAAAATAACACTATTATATACCATATAATGATATTTTATTATGTTAATTTCATAACTTAAATCTATCTCCTCTACCATCAAATGGGATACAAAATCACTATTCATGTGTGTGGCGAACTACCACCTTGCAAACTGATATCATTTATTTTCTATCATCACCTCTCATAAATTTTTATAATTATTTATTTAAAATATTTTTACTTATAGATTTATGATATCATATATACCTTCTTAATTTTAATTTTGTGGTGGATATGATAATGTCTCTTGTGTGTACGGCAGACTACCACATCGCGAAGAGATGTGATTTTATTTTCAATAATTCTTTATAGGAAGGTAATAAGGATAAATTTAATTAATATATGGGATATTAATGAAATATTTATCATTTTTAAAAGATAATATATCAATTTATTTATTACATAGGAAAATAATTATGGCATTCATCCATACGTGTGGACTTCCACCTTCACAAAGTTATGTGACTCATTTTTCATCACTAAATCAAATGGATGGTATATATAAGTATATTTAAAGAAATAATATTATATTTATGATGTTATTATAATTATTTAAATATAATATAATATATACATTCTTTCCATAATTATCGTTAAAAAAGGAAATGTTACTCATGCGTACGTATGGATTACCGTCTCCATGATCATAACACAGTTCTTTTTTCATATCAATTATTCATGGTTGATTTAAAAAACATATAATTGATGTATAAATATGATAATTATTTCATTATTATTATTATTGACATGTTTAAATAATGACCTCTTTGACCAATATTCAGCCTATCGAAGTCATTTTTGGACATATAAGACAAATATCGTCAAAACAACCGATGTAAACTTAATTGATTAAGTAATTATATATAACATGATAATAATTGAAATATAATAAATAATAAACATTAAAAAATTTCTTAATCAATTAAATAATTAACATAAGTTTATTATTCAGGAAGATAAAGAAAGAGGGTGATGAATTGAACTCGAGGTAATGGACTTCAACTCAATTTCCTTTCGTTGAGGCATATTTTGATGGTATAGACCTATATTATTTACGAGGTGTATATACAAACCCTTTTAAATGTTTTATAATTAATTTATATATTATTTTTATATTAAAATCATTTTTTAGTGTTTTTCTTTCATGGGGATTATGATTCAAATATTTCTAAAGTGGTAAGGGACTTTTCTTTAAAAAAACCTCTTTTAATATTTTCCTTCAAAATCACTTTCTATTCCATGTCTATGTATTTAAAATGATTTTAGGAATTTAATTATATGGACATAATAGTTTTATAAATGTATTTTTTGTATTTCTTTCAAAAAAAACAAAAAAAAAAGTAATCTCTTTATGAAATGCTTGACTTTATTTACAAATAATTAAAGGAATGTTCTATTTTAACGTGTATGAAAACAACGAGTTTTACCACCACCATTACCATTGTCTGAATTTTGGATTCCTTTAAAATATCTTATGTTTTATTCAATTAAAAATACTCTTTCTCTTTTTATGATTATTTTGGTATTGAAATTTTGTTTTTAAAATAAAAGTGTATTTTGGTATTGAAATTTTTTTCTAAAATAAATGGGTATTTTGATATCCAAAAGAGTTTTTAATATGAAATTAAAATAGTTTTTAAAGGTTTTTATGATTAAAATTAATGTTTTCATGATTTATGATTATTTTATGGTTCTTAGATATTGTCTATGATAATGGGTGGTTCCGTTATAAACTAGGGTAGGGTGGTTCCATTATATACCAAGGAAAGTTGGTTATGTTATTAACCAACGATAGGTGGTTCCATGATAAACCAAGGATAGTTGGTTCCTTGAAAAACCCAATGTGGGTGGGTCCATGATATCCCTCAAATGAATAGGGTACTCTAAAGATGGAAGTTGACTATATCAGTTATTCCATTTGTAAGAGTGATACGAATTAAGATGTCCCATGATAGCTACATGATTTATATGTGATTTTTATGGGTTTTAAATGATTTCTTGGAGAAAAAAGTGTGTTATTTTATGTGAAAATAATTTATTGAATTTTTCTCAAATAAATTTGATATAATGGTAAAAATTTCATGGGGTTTCATGTTTTTCATTGTACTAACAAACTTATTCTTTTATGTAACTTAATAATATTTTTTTGTTGATCCCATGTGTTAAAATGTTTTTCATAGGTTTTAAGGATGGGTAAGGGAAAGGAAGAGGTCAAGTTTAAAGTCTTAAAGATTTTCATGAAAATAAATCATGTTTTATTTAAAAAGTTTTATATTATAGGAAAAATGGATATTGATCATAAGAATCCACTTTATATATATATATATATATGTGGTTTTTTAATGTATGAGTTATGAAATAATTCTCTAAAAATCTAAACCAAAAAATATCCTAAAATGTAAAAGAATGAAATAATGAGTTAAAACTCAAGATTATGTTATGTTTAAGTTTCATTCCTTATAACTGAAGTGATCAGTGATCATAAAGTGACATCTTCTTTATCATTTGGACTCTACTAGCTTAAATTATTTTTTGTTTTTTATCATGTAATATTTAGGAAATTTATTTGTAATATAAGTGTTGGTTTATGATTTTCCTAATCAAAAGAAGGTCATTTTTTTATTCTACCACCCAAAAGGAAGGTTCTTGGGTTGTGACTCCTGAACAAAAATCAGAGATAGACTGGGTTGTGACTCCTAAACAAATTCAATTTTGTCCCTCCAGGTATTGTAAAAGGAAGTGTCTATAATATGTTATCACACCTTTAAAAGTGATTTGTTATTAGTAGGTACTGATCTTCTTATCGAGTAGGGAGGATTGAAGAGTATAGTAAGATCTTGGTGATCCGAAATATTATAAAAATACTATGTTCACATTTTAATTTCCATTTCACTATATATTTAACACTATACTTTGAAATTGATTAATATAATAAATTAATCTGATTGATAATTTGTTTTAAATTTCAAAAAATTCTATTCACCCTCCCCCCCACCTCTTGTCTATTTTTTCATCAATCATAATCCAATAATTCGTATCAAATATTGAAATAGTTCATATTTATTATTCTAATTATGACAATTGATATTAGTTATAAAACATTTTAGATATTGGGTTTTTGTTTATTTTTAATAACTATACTAACCTAAACATCCCAGTCCTAATAGTTTAAGGAATAAAGACTAGTTCTGTAAGATATAGGGTATTAATGATAATGATGGTTGGATTTCTCAAAAGCCCTAATTTTTTAATGTAAGTGACTATAGGTAACGGTAGGACTAGATAGAAGAATACCTAAAACAGTTAAGTGTGGATCATTGGAATATCATGGAGAAACCATATAAATCACTTGAAACTGATCTAGAGACTCTTATAGGTAACGACGTGGTAAGGTATTTTTTGAATTATAAAGTGAAAAATATTTTGTATTTTTCTATAAGTATAAGTGTATGTAGTCATGTTTCATTATGTAAGAAAACCCAAGACATGTGTAGAATACTTCAAGTCACTCACTATGGGATAGATGAGCTTAAAATAAAAAAATCTAAGAATGTTATGAGAATAATACCAAGATTTCAATATGGGATAAGATGAGTCAGTCAGCATGATGTTCCACTGGTTTACAATTATTACAAATGGAATGAGTACACTTGGTGAATTAATGGACAATATGGCTCAAGTTTAAAGAGTACTAATAGATCTTCCAAAAATATTGCATGAAAAGAAAGTAGTTATTGATTAAAATGAGAATTGTAAAGCGTATATTTTATATGAACTAATCAGATCTTTACTTCAAGATGAAATTGAACTAAATAATATTTTTGATGAGGAGACTATAAATAGGAAAGGTGTAAATTTTAAGTCTAATGTTAATGAATCATCTAGTTCTTTTGAATCTATCTTCTAGGAAAATGAAAAATAAATGGAAATCTTTAGTAATAATTTTGAAATGTTTCTAAAAAATGAAGGTGGGATAATGGAGTTCAAAAGGAAGTTAAAAAATGAGTACAATAAAGGTAATAATAGTACTAATAATTATGTTTCATAATTAACATGTTATGAGTGCAGGAAGAAAGGACACATCAGAAAATAATGCCCCAAACTCAAACATTCAAATAATGAAAAATAAAAAATGTGAAATTAAAAGCAATATTTTTTTAGTGGATGGGACTATTTAGATAGTTTAGACTCGATCAGTGACTAAGGGATTGAATAGAAAACAAGGAACCTTTCTTTGATGGATGAAATTATGAGGTAACTAATTAATTTTTTACTCAATTAATTACTCATGCTAATTTTAATCATAATGATATATTTTAAGATGAAAAATAAACTAATTCTAATTCTTGTTCTAATTCTATTAATTCCAAAGTCAAATAACTACTTAAAGAAAATGAGGAATTAAGGAATGATGGTGTTAGAATAATTGAAAAATATACCGACATAAAAATCAAAAATAATAAATTGATTTTATAAAATTAGAAGCTTAAAGGTAATGTGAAAATATGAATATTATTGTTTCACATAATGATTAATATAAAAAGAATAGTGATTCTAAGATTTTGAAACTGAAAGATTAAAATCAAAGAATTAAAGTCTTTATGAAAATAAAAAAAAATCAAGAAAGAAAGTTCAATTCTGTATTAGATGATATTAATAATGTTGATAATGAATGTAAGAATCTCAATAAGGAAAATAAAAAATTAAGAAATATATCTTCTGGTTCTAATGTGAAAGTTTATACTGGTTTAGAGACTATTGAAAAAGAGAATGTGAATTTGAAAAATTAATTTTTCAATATTAAATAAACCTTATTTAAATTTTTTCAAAGTAGATAATAGTATGATAAAATTATTTCTATAATTAAACTAAATTATTACAAGAATGGTTTTGGTTATTATAGTTTACCTCCAAGGATAAATAAGACTACTTTTTTTAGAATCTCAAATATAATTATTTCCATTATAACATGTTTTAAATATAGAATGAAAGGTAATTATTCCAACGAATATTATTTGAGATTTACACAATCATTTAAGAATATTAAATCTTTAATTTATAAATATTATTTTTCTAAAAATTCAACAAATAGATTCTTTAAATCTATTGGGATTCCAAAAATTTATACTAATGATCTAATTGGAACCATGTTAGCATGGGTACCAAAACACTCTACTTGATTGTTTACTTTTAGGTAATATACCTTATAATTCTTAAATATTTATGGTATTTAGACCATGGGTGTTCCAAGAACATGACATGTGATATTTATAAATTTCTATCTTATAATTCATGTGATGGTGGATTAGTAACATTTGGAGACAATTCTGAAGGTCATATTAAAGGTATTAGTGAAGTTGGTTTTTCTAAAAATATTATTATTTCAAAAGTATTATTTTTTGATGGATTAAAACACAATTTAATAAGTGTATAATAGCTCTATGATGATGGATTAAATTTAATTTTTTAATATTATAAAATTAATTATTTTAAAAATAAATATGTTTTATTTTCTTTAAATATAAAAGACAATGTTTATACTGTTGATTTTTATAACCTAGAAAAACAAAAGGTTAAGTGTTTAAATGATATAAAAGAAGATGATATTCTATGGAATAGGAGTATTATATATTAAAACATTATATTTTTTCACAAACTATAAAATCATGAATAGGTTATACAATTTCCAAAGTTACATACAAGTAAGTACTTTATATGTGATTCATATTTGAAGGGTAAAGAATAAAGAAATATTTAAATATTTAAATGGTGTTAGTACTACTATATGTATTTAATTATTGAATCTTAACTTATTTGGTCCTATACAACCTAATAGTTTGGGTGGAATAGAGTATGTGTTTTTAATAGTAGATGATTATAATAGATTCATGTGGATTTATTTCTTATCACATAAAAATGAAACCTTAACTAAATTTTGTGTTTTCTTTAAACTTATTCAAAACTTAAAAAAAAATAATTTCTATAAGAAGGGATATAGGTGGTGATTTTTTTTAATTTTGAATTTGATAAATATTATGAACATAATGGTTATAATAATTACTAGTCTACCCCTAGAACACAACAACAGAATGATTTAGTTGAAAGAAAGAATATATCAATTCAAGAAATGGTTAGATAAATGCTTATGGAATTTAATGTTCCTAAATATTTTTGGGTATAATCTATAAATATAGTTTTTAATGTTTTGAATAGAGTATTTATTAGAAATTTTCTAAATAAAACCCCTTATCAAGTAGGATATTTTATGGTGTTTGGTTGAAAAGTCTTTATCTTAAGTACAAAAGCTAATTAAGATAAGTTCAATTCTAAAAGTAATGAAGGAATATTTTTAGGATATTATAATACTAGTAAGGCATATAGAGTATTAAATAATAACACCTTAGTTGTTGAAGAGTTTGTGCATGTTAAATTTATTGAAAATATCAATAATAATCAGTATTTTGATTTAAATAAAGATAATGATGAATTCATGGAATTTAATTTTGGGGAAGATAATGACCAAGATAATAAGAATGAATTAGTTAAGGGGAGAAAATCTCATCTCAGATTGATCTTAATGAATAGAAAATTCTAAAATATCATCCTATTGAAAATATAATTGGAAATATAGAATCTTGTATACAAACCAAAAAATATTTTTTTCATTACTTTTTTAATTCTACATTTGTTATTAATTTCTTACCTGTTAACATTGATGATTATTTAATTGATTCAAAATTTATTAATAATGTGAATAATTAATTAAGTAAATTTAAAAGTAATAAGGTGTGGAATTTGGATGAAATACCAAAAGAGAAACAAAATATAGGAACTAGGTGTATTTTTCATAATAAGATCAAGGAAGCTGGAAACATAATTAAAAATAAAGAAATATTAGTTTATAAAGGTCATTATCAGGAAGAGGTAATTTAATTGGAATATTTTTTTGCTCCTATTACTGGGATTAAATCTATTATAGTTTTATTAGATTTTTCTTATTTTTAAAATAAAAAATTATTTCAAATGGATGTAAAAAAGTAAACTTTTAAAAGGAATAATTTCTGAGGAAGTTTATATGAAACAACCCCCTAGATTTGAAAATAAAAAAATTCCAAATCGTGTTTTTAAATTTAAGAAAGATATATATGGTCCTAAACAAGATCCTCAAGCTTTGTATGAAAGACTAACTTAATTATTATTACAAAATGATTTTTTTAAAGTAAAGTTTAATCCTACCTTTTTTATAAATAAAGATTTAAATAATTTTTTTTATTGTACAAGTCTATATTGATGATATAATATTTGTTTCTATAAATTATTTTCTTTGTAATGATTTTTCTAAACTAATGACTAGTGATTTTGATATTAGTTTAATGGGAGGATTGAATTTTTTTCTTGGCTTACAAATAAATCAATGAAAATATGGTATTTTCTTAAATGAGTCCAAATATGATAAAGGTTTGGCATTGACTCATGAAATACAATGAAAACACTAATGGTTACTAATTAAAAATTGGATTTAGGGGAATCTGGAATGTGTGTTGTTATTAAACTGTATAGAGGCATGATAAGTAACTTATTGTATCTCATTGCATATAGATCAAATATAATGTTTCCAGTCCATTTATGTGCTATATTTTAGTCCAGTACTAAATAAATTCATCTAAAAAATATTAATAGAGTTATTAGATATATTAAAGGAATGGTTGGTATAGGTTTATTCTATTAAAATTATAAATTTTTTGATTTATTATCATATTCTGAAATGGACTTTAGAAGTTATAGTCTTAACTAGAAAAACACAACAGGTGCGTTTCATTCTCTGGGTAAAAATTTAATTTCATGGGGTTATAAGAAAAAACTACCAGTTTCACTATTTATAGGTGAGGATGAGTATGATGTTGATGTTAGTTGTTCTCAGGGTATTTGGATTAAAAAAATAATGTGATTTTAATATCAACTTTAATAAAATTACAATTTTTTGTGATAATTCTCATACAATTTCAATTTCTAAAAAACCTCTACAATAACATCAAACGAAACATATAGATTTTAGATTTAATTTCCTTATGGATCATTTAAATAAAGGTTATATTTTTTTATAATTGTTTTCTATTGAAAAACAATTTTCTGACATATTCAATAAACCATTAGATTCTATCAAATTTGTGAAAATGAAGTTTTAACTGGGTATGTTAGAAGCTTAATTTTTTTATGATAATTGATGATTGAATTAAAACTAGATACAATTTTAAGACATCCTCTTACATGATATTTTTCATTGACTGATCATCTTTTAAAGAGGTATAATTTCTTTTAAATATATATTTTTAACTTTTTGATAAATTTCAAAATAGGGGAGAATTTTTCTGAAAGGTTAATAAATGTTTAGTTTTGTAATTAACAAAAAGGGGGAGACTGTTAGTGTTTGAACATGTATTTTAATACTATAATATTTTTGTTTTGATAAATTAAAATTTCCTCATATTTAATTAAATTCGAATTGTTTAAACATTTATATTTTTCACATTTTTTTAATTGATTTGTGTGAATTTATTAAAAAAAATTCCACACATCATTAATTTTTTAAGATTTATTGTTCTATATGTTGTTCTATATAATGTAATAATATTATTTAATGTGTTATTGTTTAGAAAATTTTAACAATACTTTTTAAAAATTTATATTTACAAATTTTATATGTTTATTGGTTTTAAAAGTTTATTTGTTTTTTATTATTATAGTTTTAAAATATATATTTTTATATATTATTAAATTTATATTTTATATAATACATAGTTAATAATAATTTTTTGGCCATATATATATATATATATCATCCTATTTAATATATTTAAATATATACTTTTTGTGGCACGACTGTTTATCTTATCCCACACACAAATCCTCCTTGGAAGTTCGCCTCCTTTATGCATGTGTTCGTGTGAGTGACCAACGCACCATCAACATGGGTCCATCCTCTTAGACTCCAGTAGTTCATCCAAATCCCATGCTTCTTTGTGCATCCATTCCAACTCACTTTCATACATCTTATCCACCTTCTGCAATGTGGTACTTCATGTGCATCTTATTTAGTTTATATCCTCCTTCATCCATACATGGAATTAGTTTATTCACATTCACCGTCAATGGTGGTGACACTAGTCCAACCACCTATCCATGACTCGTCCATGTGAGTTACACCATATGATGTGAAAAACCACAACATATCATACTTTACTCACCTAGGATGCAGCCCCATGCAGCTTCAATGGGATATTCATGGAAGCATAATTATTTTATGGTAGAATTGTGTGGTGGTATCACCAATCAAATAATTCATGGTAGAAACATCATTCGATGGTACCTCCCCAGATCTCCATATTAGAAGATCATGTGTGACATGGTAGCTTACCAATATGATGGTGTTAGTAGAAACTCATAGCAATGGTAGCACCAGTTTAGTGGTAGCATCACCTCTATAGTGGAATCACTTCAAAACAACTTGAGAACATCCTATATTTGATGATCATATCACCTACCGTAGACAATGGTAGGAAGATCCTCTACTCTCCCTGGTTTCACCACATAACCGTAGTGGTAGATTGAAAACATGAAATGCCAATAGTATCACCATCTTCTTTTGTAATAGTAGCACCAAAGTGTAACAATACCATTCTTTCAATGGTAGAATCAGTTTCACTTTGCAAAAATGGTGATAGCATCACTTTATAATGGTATCAGTCATAGTCCTCTATTGTAATGGTAGCTTTCATTTTTCAATGGCTACGTTATGTGATAGTGCCATCTTGCGACAGTAGCAACACATCTACTATTCAAGTAGTATTTGTATAAAAATCTTGCTAATAATAGTTTTTTTCTTGCTACTAGCTTTTTTTTACCACTAATAAAATTTTAATATCATTAGATTAAATAAATTTATATCACCAATTCAATTTTTTGCAACTAACTATATTTTTGTAAAAAATATAATTATTATTTTTTTAATTACTGCATTCAAAATATTTTTTCTAATTAATATTTTATTATATTTTTCTAAAAATACAATTACATGATTCATTAAATATTATGAGTAAAAAATATGTATGCATACATATATGAAGTTTACTCTTTGCAAAGGTCTACTTTTGTGACATTTTGATATTTCAATACACTGCATGTTTATTAAAATATTTTAACTATCTTATTAAAATGATATATATATATATATATATATACTGATGATAATATTGGATGTGTTTTAAGGCTATTTTATGTGGGAATAAAAGTGCACAAAAACTCTCTAATATTGAGCGTGTTATTTCAAATTATAGGTAACAAAATTATTCTATGTATTATTATTCACTAACACATGGAATAAAATGGTTGGTTAATTAGACACTCCTAGAAGATCTTGGAATCAATATATTGGAATTAAATTAAGGGTGAACATGATATGATAAACTTCACATAGTTTATTTAATACACGGGTGATACGAAATTTTGTTTGTACATATGATCACGAACTTCTCTGATTACTATTTCATTATTATAATCATGAAGGAACTTTTGTGTTCAACTCCCTACTTCAGAAGTGATCAATGATCATCAAGTTAAATCTTCTTAATCATCTTATCTCTTCCAATTTAAATTGTTTCCCATTGTTTATCATGTAATATTTCTATAGTATTTTTGTAATAGTAGTGTCGGTTTATGCTTTTCCTAATCAAAAGCAGGTCAATTTTGGTTATTCTACCACCCAAAAGGAAGATTTTTAGGTTGTGTATCCAAAATAAAAGTTAGGGATAGACTATTTTGTGACTCCTAAAAAATTTATGTTTATTACACTAGGTATTATAAAATTTAGTGTCTATAATAGGTTATCACACCATTAAAAGTGAGTTATTCTTAGTGGGTACCAATCTTCTTTTCAACTAAAAAAGATTTAAGATTAGAGTAGGATCTTGATGATCTGAACTACTATAAAAATACTATGTTCACATTTTAAATTTTGTTGCACTATATATTTAATATGAATCTACACTACTGATTAATATAATAAATTATTCTAAACAATTATTTGTTTTAAATTTTGAAAAATACTATTCACCACTAGTTTATTTTTTCCATCAATATCGATCAAATAGTTGCTCTCTCAACCATTTTCAATATATGAATATATAGTATCAAGTGTCATCAAGGTGATGAAGTAATTCTCCAAGTATTATATTTTAAAATGGAATCAAGAGAAAAAGAGACCAGTTGATTTCTATATTATGAAAAATATGGTGAATGGGGGGAAGGGAAGAGTGAAAATCTCAACATGTGATAATTGTGGAAGGAAACATCCCAATGCATGAATAAATGGAATAAGAGTTTGTTTTAGGTGTGGTGATAAGGTCCATAATGCTCATGAAATAAATTGAAATAAATAATTCAATCATATCTAGTACTTCATCTTTAATGATATGGGGAATTATTTAAACCAATGCCTCAAACGTCAAGGGAATCTGCCTCCACAAAGCGACACAGTTCATTTTTTATAAATTCCTTAAGTCGTTGGTTATAATAATGTATATAATGAATAGATATGATATTTATGAAATTATTGTTATTATATAAATATAAATCATTATATATCTTCTTTTCTTTCCTTACATTGAATAATGAAAATGTTGCTCATATATACATCCAGATTATTGTTTTTATGGTTGATGTGTTTTTTCATCACCGCCTTACATGGATAGTTATAAATATGTGATTCATGAATATATGTGATATTAAGGATTAATATATGTCATGAATAATATTATATAAGAATAATACACAAATTAATAATCATTATAAATTAATCTATTGATATTGATAAATAACCTAAAACAAGCTCATCATGGATTTCATTTTTAAAAACCATACCCATGAATTACATGGAATAAAAATAGAACTTCATACATAAGTGAAACAAAAATATTATAATTCTTAAAAAATATAGGAATTATGAGTTTTTTGTTAAATAAAAATTCTTGGAATCGATGTTATGAAACATGTACGAAACAATCAAAATAACTAACATCTGATGATGAAAATAAACATTTATTAACTAATATATGTGTAGAGAATGGGTATAATTGAAAAATATAAAGGTAATACATATTAATAAGATTATTAAATAAGTTATTAAGATATTTATGTTTATAATATAGGGGTTTAAAGAATGTATGACCTAGCGAGAATCCAAGGTAAGGGATCTTTTCCACAAATTCTCTTCTTTGAGACATATTTTGTATTATGCGCATATTTTAATTGACATGGAATATATACTGCCCCTTTGACATATTTTACTATAAATATATCTATTCATGTTATTTAATTTTCTATTTCAAGATTTTTCTTTTAATTTATTTTGATTCAAGAGTAACCAAATTTGTAAGGTTTTCTCTTCCAATCTCACATATTTTTTATCAGGAATCTTCGTCCTCTATATCTATATTCTTCTTCTCAATAGTGTTCTCCTTTGTAATTTTGAAATTCATATATTTATTATTTATTATGATCTTCATATTTCTCTTTACTAGTTTTTAAAATTAATTCATATTACTCTTTTAATGATGTGAGTTTTAATAAATATATTTTGAAATATCATTTGTGTTTGTATATTTTATCTTCCACCCAACATTCGTGGACTTAGCCTTTATTTATTTTCAAAATTCCATCTTTCAAGATTTCTATTTTGAATTAATTTTTTAAAAATTATTGTGTTTATCTTCTTGAAAATTATATTTAAAAGTGACTTGTGACTTCATTTTCTATTAACTTTTACTTTCTTTACAAAATGTGAAAGGAATATTATTTTAAATGTTTTTCATAGTAATGAATTTTCCTATTTCCTTCCTTGGTTTTCTTTAAGAAAATTTATCTCCATGTTTTCATGGTTTTTCAAAGAAATTTATATTCCCTTTTATTTATAAAATATTTTCTAAAAATGGTATCAAAATTTTAAAGTGTGTTTTTTATTCTTTCTATAAAGTTAATTTTTAATGCTCTTATAAAGGTGTTTTTCATCCATTCCAACATCCTTTAAAGTTTCACATGTTTTACTGAGGATATTCTATAATGATACCATTGGAATTATTTCTTTGAATGGATCATGCTCTTGTTATTCCATTTATTGAATGGGGAAATTATTGACATCTTGAATTTTTATTATTCCAATACTGATGTTTATTTATTACTAAGGAAAATTGATTATGCATTATATTTTTATTCATTTCATTAATATTTTGAATGTATTAGAATTAATTAAGTAATGGGTGGGTCCTGATATTATATAGACTTTCAATGCATCGATAGATCCCAGGAGATAAAAGGTTTGGGTGTTTGGTGTATATCTACCCATTTATTAATATTACCTTGACACAAGGCCTTGATGGTAAGATAATAATGTCCTAGTAACGAGGCATTGATGGTAAGGTCGTGGTTTTCTATCATGTGGCCATGAATCTACCCATTTATTAACATTACCTTGACATAGGGCCTTCATGGTAAGATATTAATTTCTTGGAAATGAGTCCATGATGGTAAGATCATGGTTTTATAGTATGTTTCCATGATGGAAAGATCATGATGTCTTATAATTTTTCTTTGATGAAAAGACCATGATATCTCGGTTTGAGACATTAATAGTAATATTAACATATATGTCATTATGTATTCCCTCAGTATGAAATCAATTATTATTATCCATGGAATCTATTTATTTTCATTGTAATATTATCCATGAATATAATATGTTATGGAAATATTTTGATTATTTATTCATGTCATACTATTTATTTCATTCTAATGAAGAGATAGATTTTGGTGTGTGTTGTCTCTTACTAAGAATTTGAGATCACTGCTTTCTTTTATTTACTTTCCCTAGGGTACCAAGAATGGATCTTTGAATTAATTCAATGGTATACTAAAATGAATAAGAAAATTTTCAATGATTTTATAATATTTTGTTTTAAAGTTTTCAATATAATATGGAAAACATGTGTGTATATAGCCTCTCAAGACTGTTAAACTATGTAATCCTCTATGATGTGATCCCTTGTATCATCTATTAATGTAATAAATTTGAATATCCATTGTGAAGTTTTTTTAACAAATATTTTATATGTTTTCAATAGTTTGTTGTAAAGTCAATAAGGATGTTGAAGGAAAGTTCGTAAGCACCACCAGATAAATAATATTAAAGAAGGCTTATGAAAATGAAATATTAAGTCTACTAAATAAGTTTTTTTTTCTTAAGGAGGATAATAAAGTTCCTTATTAAGGTTAGAAAAACATTCCTAATGAATTTATACAAGAGGTTAGAAAGTTTCCTTAACTTTGTTCAGAAATGTTCTTAAGAATCCATATGATGCTAAGTCGATCTCAAGTTCCAAACATCATAAAGAATTTCATGATCAAAACTAAATTTGTACATGCTTATACAATGGGAGAAAAGTAAAATTGAACACCAAACAGACCAGGGATAAATTATTTGGAATAATTTTTTTAGAAGAAAAACAATGTCACTGGTCACATGTCACCAGACACAGGTCACTAAATGAACAATTCAAAATTCCACTGGACGGACCAGAGTTGAATTTGTTAGACATATTTTTTATAAGAAGTCAAAGTTTGAGTACAATACTTTCGTAAAGGTATTACATCGCTTGCATAAGGGTATAGGAAGATCTGTGGAAGCTACATAAAGATAACTCACATATTCCATTACCAACATAAAGGTATCAAAGTCATTGTGTAGGAGTAGTATGCCCACTATGTAAAGGTAACTAAAGTCAAGTGGTTGATGAAATCGAATGAAGATGCTTGATGGAACACTATTGATATTACCAAACAATGATTTGTAAGAAGCAAGTGTTGTTGAGTTTATACATTTTTGTAAAAATTATAATAAGTCTTATGGGGAAGAAAGTAAAATGGCATGAGATAATTAATTTTTAAGTGAAAGTACAAAGTTTAAGATTCTTTATCGAATAGAGAAAAGCACTGTATAGAGAGGTATTATGTGACTAAAGTATTTAGAAGTTTCAACAACAATATTGCACAAACAATGACTCAAGTAAACTGGACATAGAAAATTGGATTTTATGAACAAATAATTTCTATGATTTTTCAAGTGAAAATATATTTTGGTATAGGCTATATTAATTTCAAGGTTTCAAAGTCATGAAGTGAGTTTTTATTTCCATGCTACCATTTCGAGTCCATCAGATGAAGATCCATTAGACAAAGTTTTTTATGATAGAGATATGGTCCCTCCTACAAAAGGCAAAGTTCATATAGATCATTACAAAGATCATTAAACATAGCTCCATGAAAAAATCAAATGGAAATTTGTTATGTCATCAACTAGATAATTATAAAGATTCTCCTAGAAAAAGAAACATGTTTAAATATTGGGTTGAAGTTTAGTTTTATTGAATGGATAATTCAAAGAGTATTTTTGATCAGTATAGTAGAAATTAGATTTTCCAATGAATGTATTTATCAACGGATGTATCAAAATGATTAGTTGAAGAACCATCAGATAGAAAAAAATCAGATAGAGAATAGAAATGGTATCATATGTGTAGATACCTAGTTTTTGTCTTGTAAGACTTTGAAATATTTTTAAATATAATTCCAGAGATAGGCGTTGAGACAGCATGCGATTCTGAGGCCCTAGGTTCCCAAAATTAATTTTATAAAAAATATTAAATATATATTATATTTCACATGTGTGGTTAATTAAATAAAATGGGATAACTCTTAAAATTTTTATTAGATCAAAAATTTAAGAATACGGTTGGGTCTGAAACACAGTTTTTCCCTATGCAAGACATAAAATGAGTCGGTGTAGGATGTTTGAACCCCTCTCTCATTGGCGATGACTTAATTGAATTATTTATTTAATTAATTTATTGATTAATTTCCTTTTTACCTAATTAGAAATTTATAAATATTAGAGAGATTTTGCTTGTGTTGGCCTCATAATTCCTGGAATTCACTGACGAGATCTCTCTCTTCCTCCTTTGTTGGCGACGAACAATGAACCTATGATTCAAGATGGATCAAAGCATAAAAAATGCATCAAATCCTCCTCCCTCATTGGTGAATGTGTTCTTCACCAATGATCAATCCAAACCAAATGTAGGACTCATTATTTGTGGCTTATTTCCCTTCAAATTAAATGATTGAGTAGATCGTTATTATTACTTAGATTTACAACCTTAACAAACCTTGCATGCTCCCAATAATGGATAATTAAACTATTTTATTTGGTTTATCTAACCCTGGATCATGTTCTTGATTGTTGTCTAAGAATTCTTGGACAACGATTGCCTAAACCCTTGTTCTTGTGCTTTTTCTTCCCCTTTTCTTCCCGTTCGTTGCCGTTGGAACCTCTTGGTTCCTGTTTCGATAGTTTTTGGGCATCCAAAGCTTGATCAGGTTCCCATATTTGTGGAATATCAATGAATTTTCAATAGTTTGGTGTGCCGATAGTGGATCTAGAAATCTTGTGTGGTGAGGATGACTGATCCGGTGATTAATCATTAAAATCATGGCGAACAAAGGTGTGGTGACATGCAGAATTGTCAGCCAAACCCTTGTCAATGAAAGAGGTCAAATCATAATGAGTGATAATGAGAATCCATGTACTTCATCCAGATCCAAATATTTTGGATCAACACTAGGCGATACGAGTGGTGGTTTAAGAAGATTTGAAGTAGTGGATCAAATATTTGATTTCTAGAAAAATCGTGACTATACGTTGTGTACAATGAAGAACACACAACATGTTGCTCCTTTTTAGTGTTGATGCTAGGGTTTGGGAATCTATATGGATGACATGACATGTACTTTCTTGAAACACCTTGTAATTACTTCTAATGTGAATGAGTTGCGTGATGGAATACATGGCCAGAGACACGCCATGTACAAAGTATACAGACACAGGTTGGCCACATGAGCAGCATCCTATGTGAAATGACATGTCGTGTACCAAAGTACATGGACACAGGGTCCAAGTACACAAACATAGCTATAGGACATGGCCTGGTCCCCAGATATGTGGGACATGCCATGAAGTCCACCTACACTATGTGTACCCCCAACATGGAAAAGACCTGTGTACCGACCAAAGACATGGACAGGTAGTGAAGATGGATCACACACCATGTGGGTTCCCTCTCACATTGTGTTCTACTTGAGATATTCTGAGCAACCATCAAACCTTCATATCCCATTAATTTGAACTTAGATTTTGTCCCATAATATTCCTATCCTAAGTTTTTTTCATATAGAACATGATGGTCCCATCGATAGAGGATTTTGAGATATGATGTGAAATGTTCTAGGTTTGGCATGCGCTAAGGTGACACCTGATGAGAGAATCAATCATACAGAATCACAAGAGTAGTAGCGGTCTTACCCTCTAGCTGGGTTGGGTTGTGGAATTCCCCAATGGATGTTTTGGGATTACCCATTAGTTGTACTAGGCGGGGGATTTCCTCAATGATCATTCCGAGTTACCCTCTAGTAGGACCGGGTAGTGGTGTTTCTCAATGTTCTGGGTTTACCCTCCAACTGGGCTGGGCAGTGGCATTCCCCGATGACATCCTCTAGTCATAACCCTCTATCAGGGGTGGGTAGTGACATTTCCCCAATGAATCACCTAGATTACCCTCTAGTAGGACTGGGCAGTGGTGTTCCCCATTGGTCTTCTCGAGTGGTACCCTCCAGTAGGACTGGTTAGTGGTGTTTCTCAGTTACTACCAGATTAGGACCCTCTAGACGAACCAAGCTACGGTATCCTTTCCTAAAACTGGTAAACCCTCGACTATGTGTCATAGTGATGAGGCATGGTCTGGCATACCTTTGGACTCATGAGAAGGAGGGATGCTTTCCTTAGTGAGATGCATTCTTATGAATCAACCTAAACCATTTAGGTTAATCAGTTCTGCCCAAAGTGAACAGTATCAAGGTGTGGTGATTGAGTCCCTTAAACTTGTGTGTCTTGGGAAAACTCATGATGTGTTGGGAATCATAGATGGATTTACCTTGGAACTATTGGTTACTCATTATATTTGGTTATTCTATAATATGGAGATCCCCTTACTCTCTCATTTAGGCCTTTTTGACTAGGCATATATATCCTCCTTTAGTACCCACTATTTGGGTTTTGTTTACTTTCCTTCCAGGAGTGGAAAAGATGTGTGGGGTATGCTACATGATTTCTGTGTCTAGCTTCTCATGGTTGGACTAGTCAACTCTCATACTATAAGTAGATAAGACTCGATGATAAGTTTATATTTTCACCGTTTTGAGCTCCTTGTGTTTGGATGAGTTTACTTTCACTCCCTTGTTGGGTTGAGATGTAATTTTTTATTGTACCATGTTCTATCTACTACTTACCTCTTCAGTTGTATCTCTTACTACTCCCCCTTCACCCTTTTTGGAGAATCCTATTGGGTATGTATATACTCACCCCTACATGGGATTTTCCCAACACGTGTCGTGTCTTTTGCAGATGGTGGATAGGTTAATTTTGACTTAAAAGGATCTTAGGGATACGGACTACTTGGACCACGTACGGTGGTCATAACTTGGGATACAGGAGCTAGGATATCATTTTATTAATCTTTTCTAGTTTTGTCAAGTTGGGACATATTTCTAGGTGGGCATGTATATTTCCCTATTATTTTCAGTTTATACTACCATAATTTGTACTATTTATAGGTCCATGCATATTTTTTTTATTTGTAGTAGTGTTGCATCTTTTTTTCTTTCCCTCTGCACTTTTCATTGAGTTGGTTGTGTGTGTTCATACAGGTACTTAGAAAAATACCTCCTTGAGTTTAGTTGTTCTTTCATTGCTTGTTTCCACCCCCTAGCCTATGGAGGTGGGCTTGGGGAAGTTACGGATTGAGCCTCGGCTTAAGTCATGTCATGATAGATTGGTATCAAAGCAAGTTCATTCCTTGGGACATTGTTTAGATGTTTCCCCTTAAGAGTATTTTTTTGGTTTAGGGAAACAGTGTCAATGTGTCTTGAGTGTGTCTCTCAGTCTAGGTATTCCATTGATGGTGTGGTGGTTGACATATCCATTCACCGGGATCATGAATGCCATCTTGTCGACTTGGCACACTGATACATTTGTTACAAGGATCAATAGTATATGCATCATATAGGATTGAGTCTTTGAATATCCTTCTTGAGTCATATCACCCTTTCTATTTATATATGTGTGTGTGTGTGTGTGCGTGCTCATATGACCGTGGTAGTCCTTGATAACTTTCAGGATGCCTATGTGATGACATCCATCTAGGATACCAGATCTTGTTCGTGAAGACAACCCTGTGAGTGATGAGGCCTCAATTCAAGGTCCATCCCATGATCCTCTTCCTCTAGGTGGGTAGGAATCACCACCACCACTTATTTATAAGTATATTGTCCCAATAGAGCCGGCTGAGTATGTGCATAGGTTGAGCGCACTCTGCAAGTTCCAGCATCAAAGACCGCTGAGGTTCCACGGTGAGCCAGATCCCTAAGCAGTGGAAGATTGGATAGATCTTGTGGTATGTATCTTCAGGATTATCCAAAAATTGACATATCATATGGAATATTTTGCAACCAGTCTTTTCCATAGAGCATCTGGGAATTGGTGTACCTGAGTTACTCATATAGGCGATGAGTCGATACTCTCATGGGATGACTTACAACAGTTATTTCATGAGGATTACTACCCCTCCTTCTTACACTCTATTTGGATTAGAGATATTCTAGAACTTCGATAAGGAGGGATGATAGTGTAAGAGTATGTGTCTAGGTTCATAGGAATTACACACTAATCTCTCAAAATGATATGTGATAGCTACTTCTGAGCACGGTTGAGTAGGGACTCCATAGAAAGATCTAAGCCATCATAGTGACATTCTATATTCCCACCTATACCAGGATTCTAGAGTGGGTACGTTTGATAAAGAGATTTATTTTATTGGGATTCCAGGTAGATGGAGCTGGAAGTGGGTGCAAAAGAGCTGAGTCATCTATAGAAGCAGACATGCTCCAAATATCTCAGAATAGGAGACCTTTCCATGAATAGACTTAAGGAAGTGGACATATAGTACAAGGGAGGCGTAGATCACCAGGATAGCCCAAGGAGGTCCAGTGATATTCTTGTGAAGGGAAATATCACATGGCATGATACTTCCTGAGCAGAAATACTGAGTATCCTAGGAAGATAGCATATTGACCGCCACCGTGATTAGGGATCTCCCAAGCATGGATAGGGTTTTCCCTAGGGAGGTGGATCTAGTAGAGTAGAAGGATGAGTTGTAAGTATGGAGGATTCTATGAGGTCCTCCCACCACCACCACCAGGCATCCCACATTAGGCTCAGGGAGCTGGTGTTTGGGGTTGCGAACAGCTGTAGGCTTTGGATGTCTACAATCTAGCAGCACACGATATGATTTGAGGTACTATTTTTATTTATTATACTCTTCAATAATTATTAGTAGACATAGGTTCTAGTAATTATTTTATGTTTATACTCTTTGTGTGAGATCTAGAGCTCCTAGTAGAGACACTAGCACAACAACTTCATCTTGAGGTTTCTATAAGGAATGCTTCTTTTGTGTCTTTTATATACCGTAAGTGAAAGCTATTTATTAGTGGAGAGAGGTTCATGTGGGACCTATTGGTCAAAACAATGGAACCATATGAAGTCTTCTTGGGAATAGATTGGACTTCCATGGTTCGATCCGAGATCAATTTTCACCATAGACTAGTCATATTCATACTCTTTGATGGGATGAGGTTATCCTTTTTTGGAGAGAGAGACATCATAGCAGGACAATATAGTGTTATGAGAAATAGGTTATATCCCATTATCCATCATTTTTTTAGCATGAACCTTGGTTAAGTAGACTCTTCAAGCCCCTGGGTTCCTTCAGTAGTGGAGGATTATATGGACATCTTCCCCGAAGATGTTTTGGGACTACCTCAAAGGTGGGAGATATATTTTTGCATGGACTTTCAACCAAGAACTACCCTGATATATTCTTAGGAATATCAGATGGAACCTATTGATCTCTAGGAGTTATGTTTACTATTGGAGGACTTTTTATAGAAAGGTTTTATCAGACCTAGTGTGTCCCCCAGGGTATCTTCAGTTCTATTCGTAAAGAAGGAAGATAGGAGCTTACGTCCATGCATGGATTATCATCACCTGAACTAGGTCATGATAAAGAATAAGTATCCCTTACTGAGGATTTATGGCCTCTTTGATCAATTGTGAGGTGTGATATGGTTCTCTAAGATCGATCTTAGGTCTGGATACCACCAGTCATGGGTTCACAAGGTTGATATTCCAAAGTTAGCTTTCCAATGTCACTATGGACACTACGAGTACTTAGTGATTTCCTTTGGTGTAAAAAATACCCCTGTCGTCTTTATGAATTTGATGAAATAGATCTTCTAACCTAATTTGGACTAGTTTTTGTTGTCTTCATTGATGACATACTATTATACTCTCTAGGAGAGGAGGAGCATGTGGATTACTTGAGGAAGGTCCTTTCTTTACTTTGAGAGAACCTCCTTTATGGAAATCTCTCAAAGTGCCAGTTCTAGATATAGTAGGTTCAGATTTTGGGGCATGTCACTTTCAAACAAGGTTTATCCATGGGTCTAGAAATGATCTAAGTAGTTCTTACTTGAGAGCCACCCAATAATGTGTCATAGGTGATGAGATTTATTTGTTTAGCAGGGTACTATAGGATATTTGCGGCAGACTTCTCTATAATTTCAACCCCTTTGACCACACTAATGTATAAGGGAAAACCATTTACCATGTATGATTAGTTCCATAGGGACTTTTAGTAGTTGAGGTAGTGGATGATGAGTGCTTCGGTGTTGATACTTCCATATGAAGGTGTGGAGTTCATAGTGTATTGAGATGCCTCTGAAGCTAGGCTTGGTTGCGTGTTGATTCAGCGGTAAGTAGTTATTGCATATGGATCAAGATAGTTGACACCACATGAGAAAAACTATGTGAATCATGACTTATATCTAGTGGTGGTAGTCTTATCCTTGAGTATGTAGAGACACTACCTTTTGGGAGAGTGCTTTAGGGTATACTCAGACAACCAGAGTCTCAAGTACATCTTAACTCAGAGAGACCTGAACCTGAGACAATGATAATGGTTAGAGTTCCTACATAACTATGGCCTCAAGATATTCTATACTCTAGGGAAGGGAAACATTATAGGAGATACACTTAGTAGGAAGTCCCATACTCTCTTAGTATAGGAATATTTGGAGCAGTTAGCTTCCCTGTAGCTGACCCTGGTGGAGTAGGAGGGTACAACTTTTATATAGTTGATGGTGTTGAATCCTTTTCTCCTCAAGTATGTGAAAGATTCCCAGCTGGGAGATGTCAATTTTGAGGTTCTTCATGATCATATATCTATATTACTACACCAAATAGACATTCTAAAGGAGGTAATCGTGATATCTTGTTCTAGGGGAAAACAATGGTTTTAGTCATGATGTAGAGGGAGGTGATGTAGGAGTTCCACACTTCTCCTTTAGCTATACATCCCGATGTGGGGAAGATATATAGAGACCTTCAATGGGGGTTTTTGTGTTCTAGAATGAGATTAAGTGTAGATAATTTCATCTCATGGTGCCTCACCTGTCAGTAGGTGAAAGCTGAGCACCAAGTTCTTGTAGGTTTGTTGCAGCACCTTGATATCCCTAAGTTAAAATGAGATGGAATATCCATGGAAATCATCATAGGGATTTCATGCATAGTGAAGGTCCATGATGCCATATAGGTGATAGTAGACTGACTCACGAAGTCGGTACAATTCCTTACTATCAGGGAGCAGAGTTCGATGCAGAGTTTGGGGCAGTTGTATGTATGAGAGATCATATGGATTCACAGGGGTACCCTTGATGATTGTCTCGGATTTTGATGTGTGGTTTACATCATGATTGTGGAGAGTCCTGTAGGAGGAATTCAAGACCTAGTTTTAGATATGTATAGACTTTCACCCCCAGACCAATGGGCATACATAGTACACCATCCAGTTGATAGAAGATATGTTGAGGGATTGCATGTTGGATTTCGACCAAAGTTGGGAGGATCACCTACCCTTGGTAGAGTTTTCATACAACAACAGTCACCACTCCACCATCAGCATGGAACCTTTTGGTGCCCTATATAAGAGACCCTACAAGTCACCCTTGTGTTGGATGGAGAATGGAGGGACATCTCTTATGGGCCCAGAGTCGGTGCAAGTGACAATAGAGAAACTACAGGTTATCCATGAATGGATGAAGATGGCCCAGAGTAGATATAAATTCTATGTAGATCACCATCATAGGCCCTTGGAGTTTGAGCAGGGATACCATGTCTTATTAACAGTCTTCCTATGATGAGGAATGCGGAGGTTTGGATAGGAAAGAAATCTATCACCGAGTTTCATCGGGTCATTCAAGATCGCATAGAAGGTTGGAGAGGTTTCTAACCACCTCACCCTACCCCCACAGCTGGAGTGGGTGATGACATCTTCCATGCTTTTCAACTGAGGAAATACGTGCATGACCCTACGCACATAATTAACTAGGTAAAGCTAGACATCGAGGATGGTTACACCTTTTCATAGCACCCAGTGGCGATCGAGGACTAGTAAGAGTGAACCTTTCAAGGATAGACCATCCATATGGTTTGCATGTTGTGGTAGCACAAAAACATGCCGGAGAGTTCCTTGGAGTGGGAGAGCCAGATGCGGGCTCAATATCACAAGTTATTTCCTTAGTTTCTGCTTTTTGGGGACAAAAATCATGAATGAGGGAATGATGTAAAGACTAAGTTTTTACCTTATAAGACTTTTAAATTTTTTTAAATATATTTCTAGATCTAGGTTCTAAAATGGTGTGTGATTCTGAGGCCCGAGGTTCTAAGAATTAATTTTATAAAAAATATTATTTATATTTTATATTTTGTGTGTATAGTTAATTAAATAAAATGGGATAAATCTTAAATGGTTGATTAAATCTAAAATATGGGACCACGGTTGGGTCTATAATGCGGTGTATTCTCTAGGCGCAACATAAAATGATTCGGAATGGGACATTCAGAACCCTTGCTCAATAGCGGTGCGTTAAGTGAATTAATTAAGTATTTTTATTTTCACCTAATTAAAAGTTCCTAAATAGGTCATTAGAGAGATTTGTCTTGGGTTAGACTCATAATTCTTAGAATTCATTGGCAAGAGCTCTCTCTTCCTCCTATGTTGGTGATGAACGACGAACCTCTGATTCAAGGTGGATCGAAGCATAATAAATGCAAAGGATCCTCCTCTCTCATTGGTGAACACATTATTCACTAGCGATCGATCCAAACCAGATATAGGACTCATTATTTGTGGATTGTCACCCTTATAATTAAATGATTGAGTAGATCATTGTTATTCCTATGATCTTCACCCTTTACAAACCTTGCATGCACCCAAGAATGAAGAATTAAATTATTTTCTTTGGTTTATCTAACCCTAAAACAATTTCTTGATCATTGGCCAAGAACGCTAGGCCAATGATCAACTAAAACCTTGTTCTTGTGATTTTTATTCCTCCATTATTCTCGTTCTTCTCCATTGAAACCCATCAGTTCCCGGTTCAATAGTTGAAGGGCATCCTGAGCTCGATCAAGTGCCCATATTTGTGGAGGATCAATGAATCGTCAATGGTTTGGTGATAAAAGAGTGTATCTAGAAAGCTTGTGAGGTATGGATGATTGGTCCGGTGATTAATCTTTGAAATTGAAATGAATAGAGGCCTAAAAATGTAGAATGATCTTTTAAACCATAATCAATGAACGAGGCTGAATCACGATGAGCGATGATGGGAATCTATGTTCTTCAGCCAGATCTGAAGACTTCAGATCAACACTAGGTGATACAAGTGGTGGTTGAATCATATTTGAAGCGGCGGATCAAATATGAGATTTCTGGAAAATTCACGACTACAAACCATGTACAATGAAGAACACACGACATGTATCTACTTTTTAGTGGTGGCTCTAGGGTTTGGGAACCTATAAGGATGGAATGATGTGTACTTCCTTGACATGCCTTGTAATTCTTTCTTGTGTGAACGAGCCATGTGATAGAATACACGGCTAGAGACACACCATGTACAAAGTACATGGACACAGGTTGTCCACATGATCGGTATCCCATGTGGATTCATAGGTCGTGTACTAAATACATGGACACAGGGTCTGAGTAAATGGACACAACTATAGGACACAACCTTGTCCCTAGATAGGTGGGGCACTCCATTAGTCTACCTACATAGCATATACCCCTGCATGGATAAGACTTGTGTACCGACCAAAGAAATGACCAGACAGTGAAGATGGACCACACGTCATGTGGGTCCCCTCACACGTTGTGTACTACTTGAGCTCTTCCGAGTGACCTTCAAACCTTCGTATATATTTCGTTTAAATTCAGATTTTTGCCCACGAGATACCAATCCTAAGCGTTTTTTCCATATATAATGTGATGGTTCCCTTGAAATATTATTTTTATATATGATGTGAATTTTTTTGGGTTTGGTATGCGCTAAAGCGACACTTGATGATGGTAGTAATCATATAGAATCAATAGAACAGTGTCGAGCTTACCCTCCAATAGGGTTGGGCAGTGGAGTTCCCTGATGGTAGATTAAATCTTACCCTCTAGATATGATGGGAAGTGGTGTTTCCTGATGATTTTTCCAAGTTACCCTCTCTTATGACTGGGCAGTGGAGTTCCTTGATGTTTCGGGCTTACCCTCCAACTGGGTTGTGCAGTGGCATTCCATAATGACATCCTCTAGGCATAACCCTCCATCATGATTGGGAAGTGGTGTTTCCATGATGACTCACTGGGCATACCCTCTATTAGGATTGGGTATTGACATTCCCCAGTGACCTTATCGATTGGTTCCCTCCAGTAATACTGGGTAGTGGCGTTCCTCGGTGACTGCCAGAGTAGGACCCTCCTAATGAACCAAGGCATGAGATTCTTTCCTAAAACTGGTAAACCCTTAACTATGTGAAATAGTGATGAGGCATGGTTTGAAATACCTTTGGACTCATGAGAAATAGGGACACATTCCTCAACAAGATGCATTCTTGTGACAGTACCTAAAACTATGCAGGCGAGTCAGTGCCACCCAAAGTGGATAATATCAAGGTCTGGTGATTGATTCCCTTAGACTTGTGTTCCCTGGGAAGATACATAAGGTTTTGGTCATCGTAGATATATTTACATTTAAAATTTTGGTTAATAATATTTTTGGTATGAGCTATGAGATAAATATCCCCTTACTCTCTCATCTAAGCTTCTTTGACTGGGAATATATATATCCTCCTTCAGTACCCACTCCTTGGGTTTTGGTTACTCTTATTCCAGGAGAGGAAAATATTTGTGGGTTATGCCATGTGATTTCCATGTCTAAAATATCATGGTTGGATGAGTCTACTCTCCTACTATAGGTACTGAATACTCGATGGTAAGTTAATCTTATCACCATTTAGATCTCCTTGTGTTTGAATGAGTTTACTATTATTCTCTTGTTGGGTTGATCCGTAATCTTTTACTGTACCTTATTCTATCTACTACTTACCTATTCAGTTGTATCTATTACTACTACCCCTTCACCCTTTTTGATGTTTCCTAATAAGTATATATATACTCACCCCTGCATGGGCTTTTCCCAACATGTGTCATGTCTTTTGCAGACGAAAGACAGGTCGATCGTGACTTTAGTGGAGATTAGGGATACAGACTGCTTGGACCACATATGGTGGTCATAGATTAGGATACATGAACTGGGCTCCTATTTGTTTAATCTTTTCCAATTTTGTTAGATTTGGACATATTTCTAGGTAGGTTTTTATTTTTCCCTTTTCCTTTCAGTTTACACTACTATACTTTGTACTATTTAAAGGTCCATGCATATTTTGTTTATTTATAGTAGTGTTTCATCTTTTTTTCATTTGACCTGCACTTTTTCATTGATTTGGCTATGTGTGTGCATATAGGTACTTATTCAAAGGCCTACCTAAGTTTATTTATGCATTTTTTGCTTGTCTCCACCCCATTTCCTATTGAGGCGGGCTTAGGGTAGTTGTGGATCAATCCCCATCTTGGGTCGGGTCATGACAAGATGAATGATGTTATGAAGTTAAACCGGACTGAGTTTTGTGATCCAAGTTCAATATAAAGTTTCAAATGAGGCAGGAAGACCAGATGAAGACATGAAAACTGATCATATATATCATATCGGTCAAACATATGCAAGTCCATTGGATGAAGGAATGCACTGAGGTTCCTCATCCAAACAGAGAAGGGATATATAGAGCACCAGTCTAAGAAGTATTGAATCCATCAAACCATGTTATTCGGTCAATAAAGACTATAAAGAAGGAATTTTGACATAGTAGAGATAGGCATAATGTTTATAATAAATTCATTAGACAAACATATGTCGAACACAGTTCTAAGGAGATTTATAAATATTTTGTAAAGTCCTTACCATTTGATGATGCAGTGTTGATCATTCACAATAGGTTATCAAGATGAGATAAGGAAGTTTGAAGAAGTTTCGTAGCATTGAGATTAATGAAGTAAGAAGAAGGTTATATATTCTAGAGATTTCTTGAATCTTTAAGAATATTCTATATGTTTTTGAGAAACGTACAATGAAGTTGAGATGAAAGAGAATTTTAAAATTAGAAATTGAGTTGGGTGGGAAAACACATTTTAGTAATCATGTTTTTTCCAGAAATCAAGTCTATATAAAGGATGTACAAAAGTATGAGAAAATTTATTGAGAGGACATTTTTCACATACGCGTAGAGTTAAAGTGCTGAAGATTTCAGAACAACAAGAATTTTCAACCATGAAAGAAATATGATTGAAGAAAAGTGATGGATTGAGTTCTGATAAGAGATAACAGACAGATATTTTCCTATCATGGGTACCAGACAAAATTTTACAATCATTCTCACCAAATAGAGACCAGATAAAGGTACATGGTGTTTTTCATCGGATAGAGTTCCAAAAAAGGTGCAAAGTGTTGAGGTGCACCAGATTGAGGAAAACCGAATAGAGGTTGAGGCACATAATATTGTGGTGTAGAATTTTGAGGCACACCAGACAGAAGGTGAGGAGAATCTAATGGACTATACCAAATGAAAACATAGGCATACTAGATAGACATAAAATACATAGTTATTGGATGGATATTTCTAGATGAAGTTTCAAGGAGTTTTGTACATGTTTATCTTATGTTGGCTTGAAATATAAACAAAGTTTGTAACTAACAGGAGTTAGAATAATCTTATCTATCAGGATATCAGTAGAAATGTTCATGTGATAGCTCAACTATGGAGTGCATTATAAATACACCTCAATTGTAATTGATAAAAAATATTATTAGTGGAATAATCCATGGATTAATGGGAGTAGCACCACCAAGTTTCAAGTAAGTAACCCTTTATTTATGTTTTTAAGTATGTAATGTGTTTGGGTGATGTTTGGGAGGGTTTGGAATAGTTTTGGAAACTTTTTTAAGGACTTATAGAGGTGAAAGGTTTGATCATGGTTAGTATATACCGTGAAACTCCTACAGGAAACTGTTCAAGGTGAAACAAGGGCTTTTGGGTAGGCGCATAGTTTGGACATACTGTGCAAACACCTAGAAGTAACTATAAGGACTCAGCCTTAAACATTACATATTCAAGTTATTTCAACTAGATTTTACTTATTTACATTACCAAAGATCTTTTCAGTTTAGAGTTTTAGAAATTTAGGATATAAATCATTCATATCAACCCACAAGCATAAAAAGTGGGTACCATTAAAACATTATCCATTTCTTCCAAACATAAAATTATTAACACAAAACAACAACATGATTTATTTAACAGAACTTCATAACATTTAAGTTCTCTTCCTTCTTTCTCTTACACATCCTTATAACCTATGATAAAATTTTAAAAACATGGTATGATCATAAAAATATCATTAAGGGATATAAAAATAAGGAAATAAACCATTAGTCCATAAATACTTAAAAATATATGAAATCATTTTCACAAAGAGATACTTCTCACCCATAAAGAATCATATACTTACTTTGTGAAACATGAGATTTTCAAAAATAATAGAAAACATAAATAGAGCATAAGGGTATATTGGGTCATTACTTACTTAATTTTGTAACCCTCATGGTTACCATATGATTTGTAACCCTCACAGCTAACTTACAATGTAACCCCCAAGACTACCTTATGGTGTAACCATCGCAGTTACACTTGGAATAACCATACGACCGACCTCCAACTTACACATACCCAATGATTTAGAGGGAGATATGGATGCCACCCTTCATCATAAACAATTCCCAAGAACCAGAACATAATCATAAAACATGAATATTTTCATAAAAACATTTCTTTTGAATTTTGAAAAATAGAAAATTAAAAGATGATTTTTTAAGGAAAGTCCTTTAAAAAAATCATATAAATGATGTGAGAATCAATATAATGGAAGGAATATGTATATATACTATAAACCCACATATTAAATCATAATATAAACGAAATTAATTACACAGATAATCTTGGTAGCATATAATAAATTAAGTATAAGTTTAACCCAAAGAATGAAAATTAGGTTTAGAATTCCCTTACCTCTAGATTGTCTTACTTCAAAATTGTTTAAACATCCCCTATAATGGTTAAAAGAGTGTTATTAATATTTTATAGAAACATATTCATGTTTATAATAACTTATATGATCATTTTATAACATTATTCCACCCATTACTTAATAATATTTTGTTCCTTCCATTGTTTCGGGTGCGTTCTTTACAAGATTTCCAAGGTCAGTTCGTAAAGGATTTCCTTGTCAAAAGGAAGTAAAACTCCATAAGTGGAATGAAATGGTGTTAATATGTTTCTAGAATATTAAATTATTCCATAAATAATTTTTTTTATATGGTATGAGGATGAATCATTAGATAAAATCATTAGTGATATCTGTTTTGATCATTTTGGTGGTTCTTTGATAAACACGAACTAGTTTCATTATATAAAATAATATTTTGTATATATGTTAACCCCAAAACATGAAATAGGATATATCATACACTTTAAAATATGTTTCAATTATTAAAATGGTTTTATAACTAGTTTTTAAGGATGTAATGGAAAATTAAAACACATCGTCCATGATTTTGGTAAATCAACACATCAAAGATGGTGTTTTTATTTTTAGAATAAGAAGAAGAGGAGAGGAAAAATGATTGTGAAGTTTTTCCATAAACATGATAAAATCCAGAATATATAATATTCTAGAGCTTTCATGCCTCTTGTCTAAGGTTAGGGGAAGGGAGTATATGAAAAGAAAAGTAATTGAAAAGAAAACACAAGAAAATAAAAGAGGATTCTTACCTCTTAATCTCTTCTCATTGAGATCCTCTACAAGGCCTTTGGTTTTGGCCTTTTGGTGAGACCATTAGGTCTTGGATGTGGGGTAGGGCCTTGGGAAGAGTATTTGGTAGAATTTAGACAATTATCAAATCTTTATAGGTGTGATAGAAAGAGGGGGTGAGGGTGGTATTTATAGTGGAGGAGAGGAGGGTTTTTCCATTATTTTAATCATTATTTTAATCATTAGTTTAATATTTTTGCTCAAGACTATGAATAGTCTTGATTCATGTGACCCAAAATAGTAAAGTGATTATGTGAGTTTTAACCAAGGGTGTTTACATTATCCATGATTCTATAAAAAGTGTATTTAACTGATAATGTATATATATAGTATATTACTGTATTTTACTATTCATCAAAAATTCAAGAATTTTAGGAAAATCCAAAAAATTAAAACTAACCATTTTTTCGACGCATAGAATTAAAAAATGAACTCCATTTTTTGAAAATAATTTTCTAAATATGATTAATTTAATTTTTAAATAAAATCATATTTTATTCTAAAAATAACAATTTTAAAACTATAACTGATTTTATATCACCTTGAAAATTTAATCGAGATCTCATTATATTATAACCTTAAGAAAATAAAATAATAATATGATTTACTATTCATAACGTTCATATTATTATTCATAAGGGTATGTTACTATTCATAAAGAAACAAATTGGTTTTATCAGACTCCAAATAACTTATTGATCACAACTATAGATGTCTGTTTTTCGAAATTCAAATCATAGAAGTGGAAAAATTATGTTTAATGGATAGTTTATAAATATATCCTTTAAAAAATTGTTGTTTCATAGAATCTTAATGTTTCATGCATTTAAATTTAATTTTAAAACCTTGGGGTGTTACATTCTCCCCACATTTTGGAAATTGAATCCTTGCAATTTTATTTACTTATTAAACAAGTGAGGGTACCTTTACCTCATAGAATTTTTAAATTCATATGTTGCTTCTTCAACCATGTAGTTTCTCCAAAAAACATTTACCTGGTTGATTAGCCTATTCCATAATACTTGTTCTCTTCGATCAAGAATCTGAATAGGTTTCTCTTCATAAGAAAGGCACTCTTCCAACTGAACTACTTCTGGGTTAAAAACATGAGATGAATCTGGTATATACTTTCTCAACATTGAAATATGAAAAACATTATGTACCTGAGATAAACTCAAGGGAAAAGATACTCAGTTGACAAATGGTCTAACTTTCTCCAAGATTTCATAATATCTAATGAACCATGGACTCAGATTCCCTTTCTTACCAAAATGCATAACACTTTTCCATGGTGAGATTTTAAGAAAAACATGATCACCTACCTCAAAAAAAATTCTTTCCTCCTATTATTTGAATAACTTTTCTATCTGATCTAAGCTATCCTCATGTGTTTCTATATCATCTTTACTTTCTCAGCCACTTCCTCTACTAATTCTGGTCCCATCAACTTCCTTTACCCAACTTCATCCCAAAATGCTGGAGTTCGACACTACTTCCCATATAATGCCTCAAAATGTGCCATCTGTATACTAGAATTAAAATTATTATTATAAGAAAAATCAACTAAAGAAATATGATGATCCCAACTTCCCTAGTAATCCATTGAACAAGCTTTAAGAATATCATACAAAGTCTGAATTATCCATTCTGAATACCCATCTGATTGAGGATGAAAAGCTATAATGAAATTTAATTCAGTTCCCAACAACTTCTGAAGGCCTTTCCAAAAGATATAAGTGAACCTGGGATCACGGTCAGATACAATGGAAATAGGAACTCCAGGTAACCTGACAATATCTTTTAGGTAAAGTCGAGAAAGCTTTTCCAAAGGCATAATATCTCAAATATAAAAGAAAAGAGTAGATTTAGTCAATTGATTAACAATAAAACAGATTTCATTGTTACCTCAATAAGTCTTTGGTATCCCCACAGTGAAGTCCATGGAAATATTTTCCCATTTCCACTATGGTATTGGTAAAGGCTGAAGCATCCCCTTCAGTAGTTTCCGCTCTACTTTAACCTGTTGATATGTCAAAAATTTCATAGAAAAATCTGAATATTTCTTTTCATTCCATCCCACCAATAATACTCTTAAAGGTCTCTATACATCTTAGTACTACCAGGATGAACTAAAAACAGAGAACTATGAGCTTCACACAAAAAATATTTCTTCAACTAAGAATCACAAGGCACTCCCAATTTTTTTCCAAATTTCAAAACACAATTTTTATCAAGGTTAAATTTTGAAAACTTAACCATTTCAACCAATTCTACCTTTTTTAGCTCCCTATCTACCTTCTATGCTTGCTTAATTCTGTCTAAAAAATATGACTGCACTAAAACTTGAAACAAGATAGAGGAATTTCCTACACCAACAACTTCAAAGCCAAAATTCATTAAATAATTAATCAAGGGGTCATGTTCCAATCATAACATTGTTAATTATGCATGATGTTTTTTGACTCAATGAATCTGCCACTTTGTTTTTTTTCGGATGGTAATTGATCATGCAAAAATAATCCTTTATCAATTAAATACATCTTCTCTAACTCATGTTTAGTTCCTTCTAAGTTAATATATACTTCAGACTTTTATGGTCGGTATATATTTCACATTTGGCTCTGTATAAATGATGCCTCTAAATTTTCAATGTAAAAACCAGAACTGATAATTCCAAATCATGTGTGGGATAATTTACCTCATGAGGTTTTATTTGTCTTGAATCATAAGCAATTACGTAACCATTCTTCATCAGAACACAACCTAGCCCCTTTAATGAAGCATCACTATAGATGAAAAACTCACCATTTATGGAAGGCAGGGCCAAAACTGAAGCATTCAACAATCTCTCCTTCAGTTACTGAAAAAAAACATTACATTATTCTATCCAAAAAAATTTAACCCCTTTTTGTGTTAACTTAGTTAATAGTCTATATGACCATGCAAATTTTTTAACAAATTTTCAGTAGTAACCTGCTAATCCAAGAAAACTATGAATCTCTGTAACATTTGTATGTCTTGGACATTCATAAACCACTTTTGTTTTGGAAGGATAAATTGTTATTCCATCCTTATTTACAATATTCCCAAGAAAATAAATATGTTACAACCAAAATTCACACTTAATTTTCCATATATTTTCCTTCCTTTTAAGGTTTGAAAAACAACCCTTAGATGTTTTGAATGATCCTCTTTACTTTTAAAATATACAAGAATTTCATCAATAAACACAACCATAAACTTATCCAAGAACTCATAAAATATTATATGCATAAGATCCATGAATAAAACTGGTTCATTAGTTAACCCAAATGACAAGACAAAAAATTCATAATGCCCATATCTATTACGGAACACAGTCTTTGGGATGTCTGCTTCCTTTACTTTCAACTGATGGTACCCTGACCTTAGGTCAACCCTCAAAAAACATTGTGCTCCCTAGATCTGATAAAACACATCATCGATATGAGGAAAAGGATACTTGTTTTTAACATTGATGTTATTTAAGGATTTATAATCAATGAAAAGTCTCATTGAACCATCTTCTTTTTTAACGAACAAAACCGGTGTTCCCCATGGTGACGTGATAGGATGAATGAAGCCTTTATCAAGAAACTCTTACAACTATTTTTTCAATTCAAGAAGTTCTATTTAATCCATTTGATAAGGGGGTTTTGAAATTGTCTTAGCATTAGGAACTAAGTCAATTTTTAATTAAAATTCCAGGTTAGGTATAACACTGGGTAACTTGTCAGGAAAAACATCAAGGTATTCATTTACCACTAGAACATCATTAACCTAAATAGTTCCCTTGTTTTAAACAATATGAGTAAGATAATTTCCATTTCTATCTTTCAATAGTTTCTCATCTTCCTAATATGTTATCAATTTTATGGGTTCATTATTTTATACAAACTGAAACTCTTTCTGAAAAACAGCTTCTTTATCTCTACAATCAATCTTAGCATGATAAACAAAAAGTCAATCTATACCCAGAATGACATCAAACTTTACTAAGGGAAAAAAAACAAGGTTTGCTGGTAAAGTATTTCCAAAGACCATAATATAAATATTATTATATTCCTCTTTACTATAATATTTTCCCCTGGTATTTTAACAATAAGTTCTAGTCTCATTTTTTGAGGTGATATTTCCAATTTACAAGAAAATTTCTCATAAATGAAAAAATGTGTATACCCAATATCAAACAAGACTTTAGAAAAATCTAAGTATATAAACAAAGTACCTAATCCTACATCATTGGATGGCCTGACGTCTGCTGATGTAGTCTCAAAGGATCTCACCACACCTTTCTGCTTATAGTCTATCTTCTTTGCGTTATTCGGATCCCTCTTTGGGTAGGCATTTTCATAATGACCCATCTCACCACATTTAAAACAATTTATAGTTTTCTTATCAGGAGTAGTCTTATGATCATTTTTATTACAATCTTGGTCCATATTTCCAAACTTACCACATTGAAAACACTTCTCATTTTTGGTAAGGCATTTCCTAGGGTTCTTTTTACCATACTTTTCACAAACTGGAAACTCAACTTTCTTACCATCATATTTCTTTAGTTGATTTGTATCCATCACTTTCCATATGGACCTCTTCTTTTGTTTGTTTTCAAGATACACATGGTCATAAAAAAACGTCATTTCTACCCTCTCCACGCATCATACAAATTTCTTATAACTTTTGAAATCATGGGAAGCCAGTGGTCTTTAATATCTTGGATTCAATCCTGAGTAAAAATGGTTGATTTTTCTATCAAGATCTAGAATAAGATTTGGAGCATACCTCGCCAGTCAGGTGAATTTCGCATCATACACAACCACTAAATCTTCCTCCTTCTAATTAAATTCATTTAATTTCTTCTCTGCCCTAAGTCAAACCACCTTTGGAATATATTTTTCAAAAAAATACTTTTAAATTCATCCCACTCTATGGAATCAATCTCCTCTCTACCCCTAATATTCTTGAACATTGACCACTACTGATTAGATTCACCTTCAAAATGATAAATGTAAAGACTAAACTTTTGATTATCTAAACATCTCATAACATTGAATATCTTTTTAAGGGATTTAATCCATCCTTCAGCCGCTACTAGGTTAGAAGATCCACTAAAAGTATGAGGGTGTTTCCTCATAAAATGGTCTACTATAATCATGTTCCTTTATAGAAGATCTGGTTATTCTCTTGCATGGATTCCACTACCATTTATTTCCTATATAAATTATTCCATTACTTTCACAAACTACTAGGTTCCTATTCCCACCATTCCCGGTTTTGGATTCGGAAAGATATCATCCTCTCAGTTTCTTCCAACTTCAGCTTCCCTATTTCTTTTATAAAAAACCATTATGTACAGACATATCATAGATGAAGCAACATAGTAATCTTTAAATGCTATATAATTTCATCATAAGAATAAGTTAATAATCGTTGATGGTATTCTATTAACACCAACCTAACCCTTAAAGTTATCTAAACTGTTCTTTGATACCAACTATAAGGACCCAACCTTAAACATTACATATTCTAGTTATTTCAACTAGATTTAACTTCTCTACATTCCCAAATATATTTTCAGTTTAGAGTTTTTGAAAGTTAGGACATAAATCATACATATCAACTCACAATAAAAAAAAGTGGGTAGCATTAAAACATTATCCATTTCTTCCAAAATATAAAATTTTTAACACAAAACAACAGCATGATTTCTTTAACAAAACTTCATAACATTTAACTTGACTTACTTATTTCTCTTAAACATACTTATAACCTATTAAAACACTAAAAAACATGGTATGAGTATAAAAATCTCATTAAGTGATATAAAAATAATTAAAGAAACCATTAGTCCATGAATATTTAAAAACATATGAAATCATTTTCATAAGACATACTTCTCACCCATAAAGAATCATAAACTTACTTTGTGAAACATGAGATTTCCATAAATCATTGAAAAAATAAATAGATAATAAGGGTATCTTGGAAAATTAATTACTTAATTTTTTAACCCTCATAGCTACCTTATGATTTGAAACCCTCACAACTACCTTATAATGTAACCCACGTGGCTACCTTATGGTGTAACCATCGCAGTTACACTTGGAGTAACCATACGACTGACCTCTAACTTACACAAACCAAATGCATTAGAGGGAGATATAGGTTCCATCCTTAATCATAAAAAATTCCCAAGAATCATAACATAATCATAAAACATGAATATTTTCATAAAAATATTGTGTTTGAATTTTGAAAAATATAAAATTAAAAGGGGATTTTTAAAGGAAAGTCCTTTAAAAAACATATAAATAGTGTCAGAATTAATAGAATGGAAATAATATGTGTAAATACTGTAAATAAATATAATAAATCATAATATAAACAAAATTCATTACACATATAATCTTGGTAGCACATAATTAATGAATTTGAAGGTTAACCCAAAGAATGGAAATTATGATAAGAATTCCCTTACCCCGGGTTCGTCTTACTTAAAAAAAATTTAAAACTCTTGTATAATGGTTAAAAGAGTGTTATTAATATTTTAAATAAACATATTGATGTTTATAATAGCTTATATGATCATTTTATAACATCATTCCACGCATTAATTAATAATATTTTGTTCCTTCCATTGTTTCAGGTGCGTTCTTTACATGATTTCCAAGGTCGGTTCGTAAAGGATTTCCTTGTCGAAAGGAAGTGAAACTATAGAAGTGGAATGAAATGTTGTTAATGTGTTTCTATAATATTAAATGATTCCACAAATAATTTTGGTTATATGGTATGAGGATCAATCATTAGATAAAATCATTTGTGATATATGTTTAGATCATTTTGGTGGTTCTTTGATAAACATGAACTAGCTTCATAATATAACATAATATTATGTATATATGTTAAATCCAAACATGAAAGAGGATATATCATAAAATTTAAAATATGTTTCAAACATTAAAATGGGTTTATAACCAATTTTTAAGGAAGTAACGTAAAATTAAAACACATCGTCCATGATTTTGGTAAATCGGCACATCACAGATGATGCTTTTATCTTTAGAATAAGATGAATAAGAGAGGAAGAATGATGATGAAGTTTTTCCACAAACATGATAAAATTAAGAATATATAATATTATAGAGATTTAATTCCTATTGTATAAGGGGATGGGAATAGAGTATATGAAATGAAAGGGGATTGAAAAAAACACAAGAAAATGAAAGAGGATTCTTACCTCTTGATCTCTTCTCATTGGGATCCTCCCTAAGGCCTTTGGTTTTGGCCTTTTGGTGAGACCAGAAGGATTTGGATGTGGGGAAGGGACTTTAAAATTGGATTTGGTTTAATTTAGACAATTCTCAAAGCTTTAGAGGTGTGAGATAAAGAGAGGGGTGAAGGTGGTATTTATAGTGGAGGAGAGGAGGGGTTTTCCTTAATTTTAATCATTAGTTTAATATTTTTGCTCAAGAATATGAATAGTATTGATTCATGTGACCCCAAAAATTAAATATAGAATGTATGTTTGAACCAAGGGTTCTTACATATGCCATGACACTAGGAATAGTGTATTTAACTAATAATGTATATATAGGGTATATTACCGTATTTTACTATTCATCAAAAATTCATGAATTTCAGAAAAATCCAAAAAATTAACCCTAACCATTTTTTTATGTGTATAATTTAAAAATGAACTTAATTTTTTGAAAATAATTTTCTAAATATGATTTATTTAATTTTTAAATAAAATCATATTTTATTCCAAAAATAACAATTTTAGACTTATAACTAATTTTATATCACCTTGAAAAATTAATCAAGGTATCATTATCTTATAACCTTAAGAAAATAAAATAATAATATGATTTACTATTCATAAGGTTCATATTACTATTCATAAGGGTATGTTACTATTCATAAAAAAACAATTTGGTTCTATCAAACTCTAAATAACTTACTGATCACAACCGTAGATGTTGGTTTTTTGAAATTCAAATCATATAAGTGGAAAAATTATGTTTAACGGCTATTTTAGAACTATATACTTAAAACAAAGTGTTTTTTCATGGATTATTAGTGTTTCATGCATTAAAATTTATTTATAAAACCTTGGGGTGTTACAGTAACCATGAAATATGAGGAAGAGGGCTTCTGCACAATTTGTGCGTGATTTTTCTAACCATGTGACCACCCGTGTGAGGTGCTCCTTGAGGTAGAGTCTGGAGCACGATTGTCGCATAGTTTGCCTGTAACGACCCAAAGTTTTTCAATGGAAATTACCTTCTTATATTTATGTCATAAAATCACATGAAAACACAACATAATGACCTACTAAGTGATAAGTGACCTTTAAACATAAGTTTGTCACTTATGTGTTTGGAATTTCGAAAATTCGGCATACACAGTTGTGTTCAATATGTTTTTTGGAGTCTAATAAAACAAAAAATAATTTTTGGTGAATAGTAACCTACCCTAATGAATAGTAACATACCCTTATGAATAGTGATATACCCTAATGAATAGTAACCTCGCCTATGACAGTATAAAAATAATATTCAAGTTGGAAGTACAATATACCTATGTTTTAGAATGAGTTAATGCATGTTTTAAATCTAGTTTCTGATAATAAATTATGATTTTAATTAAATATTAAAATAATCATATTCAGAAAATTATTTTTAAAAAATGGAATTCATTTTTAGATTCTACACATTGAAAAATGGTTAGGGTGAATTTTTTGGATTTTTTTGAAATACTTGAATTTTTTATGAATAGTAGAATCTGATAATTCACAATAAATGCTAAATAATGGATTAATTGAGTCATCGATGATGTTATGCTGATGTAAGCCCACTTGGTTCGAATTCACATGACCCATTTACTATTCTTGGTCATGGAATACTAACTATTCCTTGTCTTGGGAAGAAATAATAAATTAATGATTATAATATAATGAAATCTCTCCTCTCCTCCACTATAAAAACCTCCCTTCACTCCCTCTTCTCTCCTGTCACGACCTATCCTCGGGGCCCGTGTCGTGACTACCCCAAGCCCGCCTTCCATTGGCCAGGGGCTGGCGACTAGCACCAAGGCATAAATTCTGATAACTGGGAAAGCATTGCCTTTATAAAAGTAAACAAAACACCACAGAGTACAAGCGGAAGTAAAACACTAAGTAAAACTGAAACAAGCTGTGCTGAAAGTAAAGGGGGCCGGAAATACAAGCCCAACTGTAAAGTACAACTAGAAAGGGAAAACAACAACTGAAAAAGAAAAGTCGTAGCGTCGAGCCGTCCTCTGGAAGTCCCACCTGAAGGGTGAGTACAGATAGCCTCCATAGCTCCTCGGGTCCCGCCGTCTACTCCGAGTACGTCCAGCCCAGTGGTCCACCTCCGGGTACCGACCTGCTCCGCAAGCCTCAACCGCGATCAGCGCTGTCTGTCATCTGCAACCAACACAACGTAGTGCGGGCATAGCCCGTGTAGGGGTGAGTATAAGCTACTCAGTAGGGACCCCGAGACCCCTGAAGGTCTCCCAGAATCCACAAAGGATAATCCACAAAGGAAAGATACAATCACGAAGTAACATCCGACACTACTTAGGTATATGCCCATACATATACCTAAGTCACCAATTCTCGTTCGGCTCCAACATCCGAGCCCAAGTATAACCCAGTCTACACAGGAAAGCAAAATGTAAATCCACACAGGATAGCACAACACAATCCACATAGGAAATCAAAACAGGATTCAGCTCACATAGGTACTTTATCGTATGACGTTAGAGATGATCAGATGTAGCCACTGATTCATCTAAGCCGTCGGACCCACAAAGGATCTATAGGTACTAACCCACGCAATGACCCACACAGGATCGATTATGAAGCTGAACCCATAGCTATTGGGAAACTCCTTCTCCATCAATTATAGTGGTTATGCCGCTACAACCAAGCGCTTCCCTCTTACCTTGGACTGCTGTAGTACTCCACCTATCGAGTACTGTGGGCCTGCTGCTACTGTTGAGTCAATAAGGTTTTCCTTATGACTTTTCCATTCCTTCTTGTTTTGAAAATCACAAACACCTTATCTTTAAGAAAAATTGCTTTTATAAGGAAAATCGCTTTTATAAGAAAAATTTCTTTTATAAGGAAAATCGCTTTTATAAGAAAAATTGCTTTTATAAGAAAAATTGCTTTTATAAGAAAAATTTCTTTTATAAGAAAAATCACTTTTATAAGAAAAATTGCTTTTATAAGGAAAATCGCTTTTGTAAAAAATATTATCCTTATCATATTTTCATCCAGATTTTTCTTTAAGTATGAGATTTGGATTCATTTCTATTTTCTCAGAATTGCTTTAAACTTTGATATGAAGTATTCTGTTTTAGGATCCGAATTCTGGACAAGAAGTGTAATAAAGTTTCACTCCGAAATCCAGATGAGAACTATAATAAATTTTTATTCCGAACTCCGGATATGAACTCTAATTAAGTTCTACATCAGATTCAGGATGCGAATCCTTATGAAGTTCGACAACGAATTCTCATTACGAATTCTGATGAGGAATTCTCATTATGAATCCTGATGATGAATTCTCATTACGAATCCTGATGACGAATTCTCATTCCTAATTATCATTCCGAATTCTCCTATTAAACAGAATTTGATCATCTTTGTTTTATACACTTCGTATTTATTTAGGCTCCGAAAAAATATTTTTACACTCTGAACTTACATTCCGAACTTTTGTGTTATTTTTTAAACGGTGTCGTACTTTCTGTTACACCTGTTTTGTTATAAAACTATGTTGTCTATTCTGTTATAAACTAACCGTTGGCTAAGTGACACGTGTACAGGTCCCTCCGATTTTTAAGGAAAATATGACCGTTGGGAAGGAGGCCAACCTTACCTATAAATATGAGCTCATTTGAAAGAGCTTGACGCTGATGAACAACTTGGTTTTTGGTGCATACATTATGTTGAAGTGATTTCTAGAGAGAGAGGCTCTTATTAACTCTCAAAAGCTTTGTGCGACTCCGAATGTTAGTGATTACATTCGAGGAATTCCGGGGATAGGAAGACAGAGGTTTCCAACACCTTGAAGTTGAGGGTTTCCTTGCTGAGGAAGACAGAGGTGACCAACTACCTTGAAGTTGAGGGCTTGCAGGGATAGCAAGACAGAGACTTCGATCTTTGTATCGAGGGCTTACCCTAGTGTGGGTAAAACAGAATTTCTTGAAAGTATAAATCAAGGTACCTTTATCCAAGGTTGTTGGATACCCTTCTCTTTGGGTTAAAAGACTTATATCTTGTTACTTGTAGTTCTACTACTTGTTTATATTCCGCTGCATATTTCATTGTAAGGAAAGTATAACTTTCTTATACTTCCTTATTTGTACTCTGTTTCATTTAGATTATATACGCTTTAAGGTAGAATCTCATTTTGTAATCTTTTGTTAAGTTTCAATTTCCAGAATCATATTTCCGAAACCTACTTTCGGAATCTCTTTCCAAGTTTGCTTTTGGTGTTAGAGGTGTTGTGAATTTGCTTAAGTTTAACTTTGATAAACTTAGCCCTTTTCTTGTCTTAAGGAAAACATAGTTATTCGTAACTAACTTTAAAGGTTCCAAAGGAATTATTAAAGTGTACAATTCACCCCCCTCTTGTATATTGAGCATCTACATCATTATTTCGATCCTACAATTGGTATCAGAGGAGGTCTCTGAAATACTTATACTTACGAATAAGTTTTTCTTGCTCACTTTCCCATTCTGAACTTTCCCATTCCGAACTTTCTCATTCCGAACTTTGTTATTACGAATCTTTTCTACTAACAAGTTTGTGTGCCAAAGGTTGTTCTAGTATGGCATGAATTAATGTTGGTTCAATTGATAATATAAATCCTACAAGACCACCAATCTTTGATGGTAATGATTATGAGTATTGGAGAGATCGAATGAAGACTTTTGTTATCAATACTAGATTGGACAACTTTATTATGCTTACTGGTGATTATAAAATTTCTGACAAGGAAGTTAGAACTTTTACTAACCAGGAAAAGAAAGAGTATTAACTCAATTATAATGTATGCAATACTTTACTTTGTTCAATGACAAGAAATATATATAGCCAAATTTCTTCTTGTGAAGCAGCTAATTGTATCTGGAAGAAGTTAGAAGTTACACACTTTGGAACTTCTAAAGTGATTGAGACTAGAAGAGCTATACTTAGAGCTGAATATCATGGCTTCAACTTTACTTATGGTGAACTGATCTGTAATGTTCAACAGAGATTTATGACCATTGTTAACAGCCTACAGTCTATGGGACAGAAAGGTTTAGATGATGAAGCACTTGTGGATAAGATAATTGATATTATGCCCAATGAGTGGGAATCCAAAAGAACTGTTATAGATGAGAACAGGAAGGTCACTCAAATTTCTCTTAATGAGTTATTTGGAACTCTTCTCCAACATGAAACCAAAATGAAGGGAGATGCTGAAAAAATCAAGAAAAATAATGGAAATGGTACTATTTCTTTTACAACAAAATCAAATCAGATGAAAGCTAAGACTCCTGAGAGAGTAACCAGATCCAATTCTAAGAAAGTTATTTTCCAATCTGAATCTAGTGAGAGTGAAGTCTCTGAAAATGAATTAGCTAATCTTGCTCGAAGGATGAACAAGATAGCTGGACAGAGAAATTTCCAATCCAAGTATAAGAAAAAGGACAGGAAAGATAGAAAAGATGGAGAAGTTACTTGTTATGAATGCAAAAGAGCTGGACATATTAGACCAGATTTCCCTTTGCTCAAAAAGAAAGAAAGGAAAGAAAGGAATTCAGACTGGAACAGAAAGAAATATTATAAAGCCAAAGCTAAGAATGTATTGAAATCTAATGACACCTGGAGTGCCAGTGGTGGTGACTCTTCAGATGAATCTTCTGATTATGAATCTTCAGGACAGAAGAATCTTGGTCTTATAGCCAGATTACCTATTGATAATCATTGTTTTATGGCTAAGGTACGAAATGTTGAATCATTGACCAATGTTTCTTTAAATTCCAATGATAGTAAGTATTATAACTCTTATGATGAAAAATCATCTTCTGATGAGGAAAATACTTTACCTACTTCTGAAGAAGTCTCTAGGTTTGCTGAACTTCTTAAGATTGAGAATTCTAAACTCAATAAGAAACTTGATAAGGCAAACTCTAGGAATTCTATTCTTACAAAATATATATCAGATCTTTCTAAAGATCTTTATAGGAAAAATGCTTATTTTTAAAGTATTTCAAAAACTCTTGAGGAAGTAAGTTCTGAGAAGAACAAACTTTCTAAAGAATTATAAAAAGTAATTTCTAAGAAAAATGTGTTTGAGACTAGCTCTAGTTCTAAAACTAATGATTTTGAGGATAAAAACTTGGTTGTAAAACTCAAGTCCGAAATTTTTTCCTTAAAGAAGTGTTTATCAAACTTTACCCATGTTAAGGAAAATTTTGATAAAATGTACTCCCAAATACGACCTTTAAGAAATAAATCCGGATTTGGTTATACCCATGCAAAAACAATTTTTAGTAACAATTATTTTGTTCCTCAAAGTGCCCCATTTTGTACTAAGTGTCAATGTGGTGGTCACTGGGCAAATAATTGTTCCTTAAACAAAACCCAATCTTTAGGATTTCACAAAGCTTACTTTTCTAAGAAGATGTGGGTTCCTAAAATTTTATTATCTGGAAATCACGGATCCAAACAAGTTTGGATTCCAAAAGTCTAATTCTCTTCTTGGTTTCAGGAAAATAAAGAGAGTACCAGCAACAATACATGGTACATGGATAGTGGATGTTCCTGGCACATAACTAGTAACAAAATCTATTTTGAAAAGATTATCAAAACGAAAGGAGGAAAGGTAACTTTTGGAGATAATGCTAAGGGAGAGATTGTTGGTATTGGTAATATTTTTCTTCTTGGTAAAACCTTGATTTCAAATGTTCTTTTTGTTAAGGGTCTTAAGCACAACCTCATTAGCATAAGTCAGATATGTGATGAAGGTTACCTTGTGAATTTTAGGAATGATAAGTGCTTAGTTCACAATTCCAAGGAAGAATTTATTCTCGCAGCCAATAGGAAAGAGAATGTTTACACATTGAACTTAGAAGACCTTATAAGTCAAGATTTACCTTGCCTAAGTGTAATGGAAGATCATTCCTGGTTATGGAATAGAAGACTAGGTCACTGTAATCTTAGGAATCTATGTAAACTCTCTAAGAAGAAACTAGTTAAGGATCTACCGGAGCTTAGATTTGATTCTTCTAAAGTTTGTGATCCTTGTCAATATGGAAAGCAACATAAATCTAGTTTTAAATCAATTGGTGAAGTCTCAACAACTGATGCATTATAGTTAGTGCACATGGATCTTTTTGGTCCAACACAAACTGGAAGTATTGGAGGCAAATACTATGTGTTTGTTTTAGTTGACGATTACACTAGATTTACTTGGGTCTATTTTCTAGCAAAGAAGTCTGAAGCTTTTTCCTATTTCAAAAGTTTTAGAGCTCAAGTTAAAAATGAGAAAAACCTTCCATTGAAAACTATTCATAGTGATCATGGAGGAGAATTTCAAAATTCTGATTTTGAAACTTTTTGTAGTAAAAAAGGTATTACTCACAATTTTTCAGCACCTAGAACTCCTCAACAAAATGGTGTAGTTGAAAGAAGAAATATAATTCTTCAAGAAATAACTAGAACCATGTTGAGTGAATATTCTATTTATAGACATTTATGGGCTGAAGCTGTAAGTACTGCTTTTTATACTATAAATCGAGTTTTGATTAGACTGTTTCTTAATAAAACTCCTTATGAGTTATGGAATGGAAAAAAACCAAGACTATCCTACTTTAAGGTTTTTGGTTACAAGGTATTCATTTTGAATACTAAAGATAACCTACATAAATTCGCACCAAAATCTGATGAAGGGATTTTCTTAGGATATTCCACAACCTCTAAGGCTTATAGATTTTTTAATAAAAACACTTGTACTGTTGAAGAAACAGTACATGTAAAATTTGATGAGTCAGATCCTTTTGTTTTTAAACCACCTCAACCTACGTCCTCAGATGTGTTTTCAAAAACTGATTGTCAACCATTGATAGAAGAACCTTCTGATAAGGATAATGTTCAAGAAGATATTCCTGAAACATTTACCCCGGAAGACTTTCTACCCTATGTTGATGAACAGGTTTTACAAAACCCAAATCAGGTGTTTCTTAAGAATCATCCCAGTGATAGTATCATTGGTGATGTAAATCAACTTGTAAGGACTAGAAGTTCCTTAAGAAATGAAGTATAATATCTAGCATTTCTTTCCCAATTAGAACCCAAAATCACTGATGAAGCTTTAGGTGATGATGATTGGATCAAAGCCATGCAAGATGAACTAAATGAATTCGAAAGGAATAAAGTCTGGACCTTGGTTGAAAGACCTAAGGAAACTTCTGTTATTGGAGTAAAATGGGTTTTCAGAAATAAATGTGATGAAAATGGAGTCATAGTAAGAAATAAATCTAGACTTTTTGCTAAAGGCTATAATCAGCAAGAGGGAATAGACTATGAAGAAACCTATGTTCCAGTAGCTAGACTTGAATCTATCCGTATTCTACTTGCCTTTGAAGCTTTCTTTAATTTCAAACTTTTTCAAATGGTTGTGAAATGTGCTTTTCTTAACGGTTATGTTCAAGAGGAAGTTTTTGTTGAACAACCTCCTGGCTTTGAAGATACAAAACATCCTGATCATGTTTTTAGACTTACCAAAGCTTTGTATGGCCTTAAACAAGCCCCACGAGCATGGTATGATAGACTCGCTGAATTTTTGCTTCAAAATAACTATGTTAAGGGAAATGCAGATCCAAATCTTTTTATAAAGAAAGATAAGAAAAATGTTTTGATTGTTCAAATTTATGTTGATGACATCATATTTGGTTCAACTCAACAATCTTTGACCGACTCTTTCACAAGTCTAATGAAATATGAGTTTGAAATGAGAATGATGGGTGAGTTAACATTTTTCCTTGGTTTTCAAATTTCTCAAAAACCAGAAGGAACCTACATATCTCAACATAAGTATATTAAAGATCTTCTTAAAAAGTATGGTTATGACAACACTAAGAGTATTAGTACTCCCATTGGTACCTCAAACTCTTTAGATCTTGATGAAGCTGGGAAACCAGTAGATCAAACATCTTTTAGAGGTATGATAGGAAGTCTACTATACTTAACAGCTAGTCAACCAGACTTAATGTTTTCAGTATGCTTATGTGCAAGATATCAATCCAATCCTAAGGAATCTCACTTAAAGGCAGTAAAAATAATTTTTCGCTACCTTAAGGGAACCATGGATCTAGGATTATTTTATACTTCTGGAAATGATTTTATCCTAAAAAGCTTTTCTGATGCTGACTTTGGTGGATGTAGAATGGATAGAAAGAGTACATCCTGGACTTGTTATTTCTTAGGAGATTCATTAGTTTCTTGGTCCTACAAGAAGCAACATTCTGTAGCACTCTCCACTACTGAAGTTGAATATGTAGCAGCTGGAAGTTGTTGTGCTCAAGTGTTGTGGATGCAACACACACTCACAGACTATGGCTTGAGTTTTAATAAAACTCAAATTTTGTGTGATAACACAAGTGCCATTGCCCTCAGTAAGAACCCTGCACATCACTCCCGTGCAAAACACATAGATATTAGGCATCACTTTCTTAGGGATCACACACTTAAAGGAGATATTATTCTTCAGTTTATCGAAACGCAAGATCAACTTGCTGATATTTTCACAAAATCTTTGCCTTTTGATAGATTTGAATAAATTAAACAGAAGTTAGGAATGATAACCGTAAGGTAATCCTCCTTAATTAACTTTATGTTGAAAAAGTATCCTAACAGCAATAAACTCCTTTTCATAGGGGGAGTACATCTGATTGTTAGAATAACAAAAAAAATTCAAAATCTGTTTTCAAAATTTCCGGAACTAAAATTTTCCAGAATGGACATTTTCGTACAAAATACTTCTGGAATGGAAATGTTCGTATTGAAAACATCTGGAATGGAAAATTTCATACTGAGTTTGTTTTTCGTACTGAGTTTTTCATACTGAGTTTGTTTTTCGTACTGAGTTTTTCATACTGAGTTTGTTTTTCGTACTAAGTTTTTCGTACTGAGTTTTTCATACTGAGTTTGTTTTTCATACTAATTTTTTCATACTGAGTTTATTTTTTGTACTAAGTTTTTCGTACTGAGTTTGTTTTTTTTAGTAATTTTTTTTTTCTTTCTTAAGAATGTTACCAATTACAAATAATTTTCCTAAGCCAATCCGAAAGGTATGATTTCCTTACTCAAGTTTTCGTAGTCATATTTTACTTGCTGGCATTTTCTTACACTTTGTTTTCGGATTATAGTTTTCTTAATTCTTTGTTTTAATAAAAACCTCAAAAGATCGGATTCAAGAAAATTGGTTTTCGACCGTCAGATCTGATCTCATCTTATCACAACCGTTCGATCAACCGTGGAAGTTGAACCGTTTTCTCGTTGCTTATATAAAGGGGACCCCAAATAATTGTCCCACATCAGTTTTCAAGCTCCAGCGTAGCGAAGCTCTACCTCTCTGTTTTAAGACTATTCCAAACCTCAGCTTTTTCAGTTTCGAACTTCTCAAAGGTCTTCAGATCCGAATGTCTGTGGAAGCAGCTTCTCAAGACATGTCTTCTTCTAAGCCGATTTCGAAGTGGTTAGTATATAGAGAGAGGATGGTTCATCCAGATTTCTTCAACAAGTACGATTCTCTTATTTCCAAGAATATCAAGCTTAATGGTTGGGAAGATGTTGCGGTGTCAAAACCCAGGAATCAAGATAATGTGTATTCAGATTTTCTTATATAGTTCTATGAGACAGTTTCTTTTCTCAAAGAAGAAGGAAGGGATAAGTTGTCTTTTAAGTCTTATGGTAAGACTTATAAGCTTTCATATTCCAAGGCAGCCAGCTTAGTAGGGCAGAATAATGAAGGTGAAACTGAATTTATATCTCATGTGTTGCCGGATTCAAAAGGTAGCTTCGACAAGGAAAAATCTTTAGAAACTCTCGGACTGGCAGATGACAAGGCTTCGAAGATTTCTTTTCTATCTACAAATTTCCGGATTCTAGAGTTATGGGTACAAGGTCTTATCGTACCGAGGAAGGGTGACAAAGATAGTTTGAAGAAGAGTGAGATCTACATCCTAGATTTTTTGATAAATCTAAGGAAGTTTAATTTGATGAAGCACATTCTTATCACTCTTGAGAATTTGAAAAAAGGGAATCTGAGAGCTCAGATTATAATGTATCCAACAATCCTCTCGAAGTTGATAGTTCAGTGCCTTGAGTCTTTCAAGGAGGCTTGAAAGTCTAAGCCAAGAGTTTGCAAGATTATGCTGGTGAGTGATGGTACTCTTAAGAGGATGGATGTAGCCTTTGAAAAGAAGACTGGTCAGTTTGTTGATTTACCTGCTCAAGAAGAAACAGTTCCAAAAGTTGCTGATCCGGAATCCTCTAAGCCGGTAAGGAAGAGAAATTTAAAGGAAGTGGAAGTAGAAGCAGAGAATCCCAAGTCTAAGGAAGTTCATTCTGCACCTCCAAAACCAAAGAAGAAGAAATCTTACCTAGATGAAGTTGTTGCTAAATGGAGAGAGATGAAAGAGAAGAGAGTGCAAGGGGAGCCTCAGTTTGGCTTGGACCCTGCGGAGGCTAAGGCCTTGAAGGAAAGAACTACAGATGAGCTTGAAAAACAATCAAAAGAAAAGAATCTCAAGAAGAAGATGTATGAGGCTGAGGTAGCTCAGGATTTGTTGAAATTCAATGAGATGGTTTCTGAAAATATTCATGTTTCGAGATCTTTTTCTCTAGAATCTCTACCTGTGACTCTAGGAAGAGACTTTGTTGCTCCGGAAGAGGCAGTAGCTAAGACTGTTGAGGAAGTAGAGCAAGTTGAGCAAGTGGAAGAAGAAGAAGATGTTGCTGAAGGAAGTGGTGAAACCAGAGATGTGTTGAAGCAAGTAGATGATTATAAAGGGACACCTTCGGAACATTTGTCACTCCGAACTTCAGAAGCTGAATCTTCGAAGCTAGTCACTCTAGCAATGGAAGAAGAGAAAGGAGAAGAAGAAGTAGCTTATCATGGAGAATAAGAACAACTTTTACATGATATTTCTCAGATGGAAAACGTAGAGGTTGCTGCTCAGAAAGTTGCCGATGGGGAAGACAATGTTGTCCAAGTTTTTAATAGTGAAAAGAGAACTCCGAAACAGGATTCTATTCTGAAAAGAGACAAGGGAAATCAAATTCTTGCTGATACTCCGAGCTCAGTAGTGGTGAAGAGAAAGGAAGTTGGTAGCTCTTCAAAGAGAAAGCTTGACCTAGTTGAAGAAGAAAATTCTCCAAGAAAAGTTTCGGATTCGGAGTCATCCTCGTTGGGACATGACTTTGTTGTTCAATCTTTGAGGAAGATAGTGGGTTCCATTCCGACCATCTCGACTATAGATTCAAGATGTCAAATGCTCCAACATGCTCTAAATCAGAAATCAGATTCCATATCCATGGTTATGGATAAGTGTGTTGATATAGAAGCTAATTTCAAATATTTTATTATTGGCTATGAAGCTCACAAAAGATCTTGCAAGAAGATGACGAGCTGGTTGAGGAAAACTGTAGAAGACATGAGGCTATTTGATGAATTTCAAGACAATATTAAAGATGCTTTTGAGACTGAGTACAGGAAGATAAATGAGCTGACTTCATTCTTTGAAGAAAAGCTGATAGATGAAAAGAACTTCCGGATTAAAGAAGTGAGAGATCGGAATGGGAAGCTGAATTCCGTTTCTCAAAACTAGAAGTTTGAAAGGGATCATCGGATTGAGTTTGAAGAGAAATTGAAGGATCAGGAAGAAAAGATCAAAGCTCAGGAAGAAAAGCTTCAAGCCCAAGAAGAAAAGATTGAAGCTCAAAGTGCAAGAATAGTGGTCTTAGAGAAGAAAGATGAAGAGGATCATAAAGACTTAAAGAAGATAAAGACTATTCTAAAAGGTCTCATGGCGAAGGAGAAAGATCCCAAATAGACAGATCTGATCTTTTGTTGTACCTTAACTCTTTTGTTCTTGAAATTTTCAAACTTAATGAAAAAAATTTGCTTGCTCGTTTCTTTTTGTTGTTACTACTAATCTTTCAGGTATTTTGTCATTTTTTCCATTCCCTTGTATTCTTTTTGAAAATCACAAAGGTGGAGAAGGAAAAGAACTCTAATGAAAGGGAAAAAGAATCCTAACAAAGGGTGAGAAAGAAAACAAACTCTAATAAGAGTTTATCTAAGGGGGAGTTTTTCATTAAAGAATACTTTCTTATTCATAATGAAATGTCACTCCGGAAATCTGGAATACGATCCTTAGAGTTTCAAAGCCTAAGGGGGAGTTAGTCGTATTCATCAATATCCTTAAAGCCAAGGGAGATAAGTCTTAATGTTTTTCTTTCTTCTTAGAATTTCTTTTTCAAGGATGTTTGTTCTTTCCAAAAAGGGGGAGATTGTTGAGTCAATAAGGTTTTCCTTGTGACTTTTCTATTCCTTCTTGTTTTGAAAATCACAAACACCTTATCTTTAAGAAAAATTGCTTTTATAAGGAAAATCACTTTTATAAGAAAAATTGCTTTTATAAGGAAAATCGCTTTTATAAGAAAAATTGCTTTTATAAGGAAAATCGCTTTTGTAAAAAATTATTATCCTTATCATATTTTCATCCAGATTTTTCTTTAAGTATGAGATTTGGATTCATTTCTATTTTCTCAGAATTGCTTTAAACTTTGATATGAAGTATTCTGTTTTAGGATCCGAATTCTGGACAAGAACTGTAATAAAGTTTCACTCCAAAATCCAGATGTGAATTATAATAAAGTTTTATTTTGAACTCCGGATACAAACTCTAATTAAGTTCTACATCAGATTCAGGATGCGAATCCTTATAAAGTTCGACAACGAATTCTCATTACGAATTCTGATGAGGAATTCTCATTACGAATCCTGATGATGAATTCTCATTACGAATTATGATGACGAATTCTCATTCCGAATTCTCATTCCGAATTCTCCTATTAAACAGAATCTGATCATCTTTGTTTTATACACTTCGTATTTATTTAGGCTCCGAAAAAATATTTTTACACTCCGAACTTACATTCCGAACTTTTGTGTTATTTTTCAAACGGTGTCGTACTTTCTGTTACACCTGTTTTGTTATAAAATGATGTCGTCTATTCTGTTATAAACTAACCGTTGGCTAAGTGACACGTGTACAGGTCCCTCCGATTTTTAAGGAAAATATGACTGTTGGGAAGGAGGTTGACCTTACCTATAAATAGGAGCTCATTTGAAAGAGCTTGACGCTAATGAAAAACTTGGTTTTTGGTGCATACATGCTGTTGAAGTGATTTCTAGAGAGAGAGGCTCTTACTAACTCTCAAAAGCTTTGTGCGACTCTGAATGTTGGTGATTACATTCGAGGACTTCTGGGGATAGGAAGACAGAGGTTTCCAACACCTTGAAGTTGAGGGCTTCCTTACTGAGGAAGACAGAGGTGACCAACTACCTTGAAGTTGAGGGCTTGCGGTGATAGCAAGACAGAGACTCCGATCTTCATATCGAGGGCTTACCCTGGTGTGGGTAAGACAGAATTTCTTGAAAGTATAAATCAAGGGACCTTTATCCAAGGTTTTTGGATACCCTTCTATTTGGGTTAAAAGACTTATATCTTGTTACTTGTAGTTCTACTACTTGTTTATATTCTGCTGCATATTGCATTGTAAGGAAATTATAGCTTTCTTGTACTTCCTTATTTGTACTCTGTTTCATTTAGATTCTATAAGCTTTAAGGTAGAATCTCATTTTGTAATCTTTTGTTAAGTTTCAATTTCCGGAATCATATTTCTGGAACCTACTTTCGGAATCTCTTTCCAAGTTTTCTTTTGGTGTTAGAGGTGTTGTGAATTTTCTTAAATTTAACTTTGATAAACTTAGCCATTTTCTTGTCTTAAGGAAAACATAGTTATTCGTAACTAACTTTAAAGGTTCCAAAGGAATTTTTAAAGTGTAAAATTCACCCCCCCCTCTTGTATATTGAGCATCTACATCATTATTTCGATTATACAGCTACAACCAAGTGCTTCCCACCATGGGTCTGATGCTACAACCAAGCGCTCCCCCTCATAGCCTCTAGAGGTACTCCTTCTGTTGAGTACCAAGGGTCAGCCGCTACAACCAAGCGCTCCTCCGTCATGGGTCTTCCGCTACAACCAAGCGCTCCACCGTGCTGCTACAACCAAGCGCTCCTCCGTCGTGGGTCTGCCGCTACAACCAAGCGCTCCCCCTCATAGCCTCCAGAGGTACTCCTTCTGTTGAGTACCGTGGGTCTGCCATTACAACCAAGCGCTCCCCTGCCGTGGGTCTGCCGCTACAACCAAGCTCTCCCTATTGGGCTATCCGTAACACACCGAGTCGTTCGATCAGCAGTCGTCAAGTCTCAACCGGCTCTAGGGTTTCCGCACACAGCATGCTCGTTCCGGGAGGGTCCATTCCACGAGCTAAGAGGTCGATCCATCAACTGACATGTAGTCCGGAGTTGATGTATCCCAAGATGTACCGTAGTGGTCACTGCTGAAAACATGGAGGATTCCCGTACTGTTTTCATCATCGTCGTAGTCACAACCAGCTCTAGGGTTCCCGCACACAGCAAGCTCGTTCGGGAGGGTCCGCTCCATGAGCCGAGAGTCTGATAAATCAACTGACACAAAGTCTGGAGTTGATGTATCCAAAAGTTCCGTATCGTCAACAGGAACTCAACGCAACAGATGGCGCGTTAATCGGACGCCCGGTCTGATAGTTATTGGATTTTCCATCTCAGGGGCCCGGTTGGTTTTTAAGTCAAAACCAACCTGACCGTACTCCACCTACGTCCAAACCTTGGGCGGAGTAACCCAAAATATCTGTCTCACTTAGAGGAATCCATCAAAGTCTACGGCACGTAAATCGGACGTCTGGAGCTCAAGTTATGAGTGTTTTCGCTCCGAGGGCCCAGTTGGTTTCGTGGAAGAACCAACCCGGCTAAACCCAAAGTATTCTGAAACCTTGAGTGTAATATACCGAAACGACCGTCTCGATCCAAGGATCGCATCGCCGCTGACGGCGCGTCGATCGGAGGCTCGTAGCTCAAGATACGGGTTAAAGTCTGAAAAGGTCCGAAAACGAGGGGTCTGGGCCCGGACCGACCCGGCCCAACCCCCCTGGGTCGGCCCGAACTGGGTCCGGGTCCGACCCGACCGGCGTGGCCCGGCGGGGCACGGCCCGGCCCGGCGGTCCGGCCGGGCGGCTCGGCCGGCGCGCTGGCGCTGCCCAGGCGCCGCGCAAGGCAGCCGCGGTCCCCCCCCCCCCCCCCCCCGCGCGGGGGCCGCTCTGTGACACCCGGACGCGGCTAAAGCCGCGTCCCTCCTCTGTGGTCCTGCGCGGCCACGGGACCGGCCAGCACCACCGCGGCTTCATCCGCAGTGGGTCTTCCCGGCGGCGCCGCCGCATCCTGGCGGCCGGCCGCCGTGCCGGCGTGGCGCGCCGGCGGGGGCTTCCGCGGACCACCAGACGCGCTCCGGTGGTCCGATTTACGCGCGGTCTTCGCCAGTGCTCATCCCGGGACTCATTCTTCACTGCAAATCCTTCAAAATTAACTTGCGGCCCCGTTTTTCGTCGCCCTCCAATCCACGCATAACAAACAAAAAGGGCGGTGGGTTCAGACTTGTTCGTTGGTCCGCACCCACCATGTTAGTGGTTTTTAAAGTCTCACAACAATCATATTTAACAATCGGGGATATAAATCACAAAGATTTAAAAGGAACAACACCTACCTCATAGTTGTCGTCGGATGAGAGTTCTTCGCGGAATTGACCATCGCGGAAGAAGAGGATCGTCGCGTCGCGGAAGGGCGTCGCATCGTCGCGGAACACGGAATCGCGTCGATGATCTCCGAGCATTTAAGAAAACACACAGATTTAATTTCACGAATTAAATCCATGTTGAGAATAAAATCCACAAAGGAAAAATTAAAAGATCCACAATCTCCTACCTCAAGCAGTTGATCGAAGATTTGTCGTGGGAGGAGAATCGTCGCAGAAGAACGTCGGGGAAGGAGAATCGTCGGTGTCGCGGTACACAGCATCGCGTCGTCGATCTCCGAGGGTTCGGCGTTCTTCGTCGCCTTTCGTCGAAGGCTGGCGTTCTTCGCGTTCTTTGCGTTCTTCGCGTTTTTCGCGTTCTTCCCGTTCTTCACTTTCTTCGCGTTCTTCGCGTTATTCGTGAAGGAGGATGAAGATACAGTTCTCCAAATCATCTCAACAAGCAACCCGTCAACAAAAAAAAGGGGTGTTAGTCTTATTTTATTATTATGCCAACAGTTTGAAAAACAGGTTTAGAAACGAACCATTAATTTGGTGAATTAATGGTAACGACTTAACAGCCCATTTAATAGGAGCGTTAAGAGTTTTAGAAAACGCACCAGTTGACTTTCATTAATGAGGAGTTTTCACGGGTGCGTTTCTTAGAGGAAAAGAAGTGGTGGGGCTCGTGCGGGCCCCACCTCACAAATATCCTACAAAGAGGGTAGGATATTTTGGGTTCCACCCTATCCGCTTCAACTCAGCTTAAGTAGCTTTAAGTGGCTTTAAGTGGCTTTAAGTGAAATAAAATAAAGTTGTCGCATCACTTTATTTTATTTTCTTCACTTACCCCCAAAAAATTAAAAACCACACCCAAGAAAACGCAACTCCAGAAGAGGTGTTTCTAAGAAAATACCGGCGCTGCGATTCCCTCGGTTCCCTTGGAATTCGATTCCGAGCCCCGGTTCAAAAGTTAGAAAAACCCGCTCGTTCATTCACTGAACGTACCCGAGCCAAACTTTAGAAAATGATTCCGGGCACACCGGGCCTCAGAATCATGTGCCGTCAGAAACTATGTCCTTGTAAAATTCCAAAGAAAATTAAGAAAAAAAATTCCTTGAATTTTACGGGTCTTTACATCACTCCCACCATAGGGCTTTAAGTCCCCGTAAAGATACATCATAAACTAGGGAAACAAAAGCGGTACTAAGCATGCATCTGATCCTTCCGCTCTCATGTGCTCATCTGGAGGTCCCCGTGCTACCATCTGATGCGCACTAGAGGAATCAATCATCCACGCAGGACCCACTCTTTTCGATCCTCTATCTCCATCAGGACCTCCACAAAAGTCGCCTCATCATCAACGTCTAGCTCCCCATGGTCAAAGAACTGTGAAGGGTCAAGCTCGTATCTCCCCAGTTAAGATACATGGAAGTTTTCATGCACCTGGTGCAACTGAGGTGGGTGGGTCAAGCGGTAAACCACCTCGCCTACCCTTCTGAGGACCTAGATAGGTCTGTTGAACCTCGGTGATAACTTGTCATCTCGGCCACAACTCTGTAATCCACGTCGAGTTGAGACACGCAAGAAGACGTGGTCGCCATCCTCGAACTCTAGTGGCCTCTGCCTCCTGTCAGCATAAGACTATTGCCAGCTCTGAGCTGTCCTCATCCGCTCTTGGATGACTTGGACCTTTCTGGTCCTACAAGAGCTGCTGAGATTTCTTCTTTGCCGATAAGAGAAATCCAATCTCATCCCCTGGATGAACCATGTTCTTCGCCTAATACAGTCAATCCTGACATGGATGATACTATTCCATACCAAGGATGACGTCGTAAGGCCTCGACGCTACTACCAAGAGATCCAACCGTTACTCTCGCCTCCAAGGGTTGAGTCACACTGTCAGCATCAGTGTGTGGTCACTGGGTCTCCTCCAGTAGGTATCTCAAAGTGAGGGTCAAGTCAACGGTTTTTAAACCGGAACCTCTTAGTAACAACTAAAAGAGAGGACAGGAAGGTAAACGCCACAAGAAAAGTGTCTTTTATTACTACAGCTCAAAGTACAAAGACACAAAACATCTACAAACAAACATCAACAACGCTAGAAGCAGCATAAAAAAAGTATCCAGGTCTGGAGCTAGTCCCGCTCCTGTCCATCTACTCCTGGAGCTCCACGATCGTAGGCCTCAACTACCTGAAGCTGAGCTCCCCCATGTCCACCAGCTCCCTGCGGTTGGGGTGGACCTCCTGGTGGTGGTGGTGGTGGCAACACCTCGAAGCGTCGTCCACCTCGAGCTGCACGGCCAGCTCCCCTGCCATGGTCTCCTGCTCCACACGGTCCGCCTCGATCGAACCTCTGCCTCAGCCTGGGAGGCCCCTCAATCATCTGCTGGTCATCCGTATGGCGGGTCGGACAGTCACGAGCCATGTGACCAACCCCGCCGCAGGAGTAACACTATCCGCTCATGGTAAGTCGTTGTCCACCCCGGGTGCCTCGCACAAACGATCATGTGTCACGCGGTCGACCACCGGTAGGTATAGTCCTCTTGGACCCCTGCTTCATCTGTCTACTGCCCGCTGCAGAAGACTCTGCTGCATGCCGGCTAGTGGTGGGTCCTGCTACTGGAGACTGCTCAGCAAGGAAACTCTCCACTAAGAGGGCTCGCTCCAACACCCCTGTCTGTGTCAGAATGCTGTGAGAAACAACTGAAGATCTGATCTCTCGCCTGAGCCCCTGCTCGAAGATTTGGGCCCTGAAGAATGGGTCTCGTACCATGTCCGTGGAATAGCGCGAGAGATCGGTAAACCTCACCGCATACTGGGTTATTGTCATGCTGCCCTGCCGCAGATGTAGAAGCTCCTGGATGCGCACCGCTCGGAGGGTGGCTGGGACGAACTCTGAGAAAAAAAGGCTCTCAAAGTTCGTCCAATGGAATGATGCCTCATTGTGCACCTGGAGCATCAAGCTCCACCATCTGTCTGCTACCGCATGCAGGAGGCTCGCTACAAGGACCACCATAAGGGCTGCTGGTGTCCTCACTAACCGGAAAACTCGTACAACTGCCTCCAGCTAGTCCTCGGCTGCCTGGGGGTCCGTCTCCCCGCGGAACCTGGGCGGTCGCTGGCGCTAGAACTCATGCAGTACACCAAGGCGACGTGCATCGTCAGCGGCTGGGGCTGGAAGAATCGGTGGCTCGGCGGGTAGAGGTACCTCCGGTGCCTTTGCTGTCAAAGGGCCCTGCACCGAGGCCTCGTCGCTCGGTGGGCTGTCGTCATGCTCAACTCTCGAAACCCTAGCTAGCTGCCATCGTGGGGCCATCCTAAAAGGGAAACAGGTTTTCCACGGTCAGAACAGTATACCTGGTGAGCTGACACAAAGTAATCACAAAGAAAACTTGAAACACACATGAAATCAATGTTTTCGTGCATTAAGTCGGAAATCAGAAGTCAGGGTCCTGATGTATGGATACGTCGGCCACTGCACCAACACTGGGCTCCCTGGACTGATAACCACACTCAATACGCTTAACACTATTGCTTCACATAGAAGAAAGATCAGAGTCTGTAGTAGAACCGAACTCCTCTGATACCAATTTGTCATGACCCATCCTCGGGGCCCGTGCCGTGACTACCCCAAGCCCGCCTTCCATAGGCCAGGGGCTGGCGACTAGCACCAAGGCGTAAATTCCGATAACTGGGAAGGAATTGCCTTTATAAAAGTAAACAAAACACCACAGAGTACAAGCGGAAGTAAAACACTAAGTAAAACTGAAACAAGTTGTGCTGAAAGTAAAGGGGGCCGGAAATACAAGCCCAACTATAAAGTACAACTGGAAAGGGAAAACAGCAACTAAAAAGAAAATCCGTAGTGCCGAGCCATCATCTGTAAGTCCCACCTGAAGGGTGAGTACAGATAGCCTCCACAGCTCCTCTGGTCCTGCCGTCTACTCCGAGTACGTCCAGCCCAGTGGTCCACCTCTGGGTACCGACCTGCTCCACAAGCCTCAACCGCGATCAGCGCTGTCCGTCGTCTGCAACCAACACAATGTAGTGCGGGCATAGCCCGTGCAGGGGTGAGTATAAGCTACTCAGTAGGGACCCCGAGACCCCTGAAGGTCTCCCAGAATCCACAAAGGATAATCCACAAAGGAAAGATACAATCACAAAGTAACATCTGACACTGCTTAGGTATATGCCCATACATATACCTAAGTCACCAATTCTCGTTCGGCTCCAACATCCGAGCCCAAATACAACCCAGTCCACACAGGAAAGCAAAACGTAAATCCACACAGGATAGCACAACACAATCCACATAGGAAAGCAAAACAGGATTCATCTCACACAGGTACTTCTTCGTATGACGTTAGAGATGATCAGATGTAGCCACTGATTCATCTAAGACATCGGACCCACAAAGGATCTATAGGTACTAACCCCCGCAATGAACCACATAGGATCGATTATGAAGTTGAACCCATAGCTATTGGGAAACTCCTTCTCCATCAAGTATAGTGGTTATGCCTCTACAACCAAGCGCTTCCCTCTTACCTTGGACTGCTGTAGTACTCCACCTATCGAGTACTATGGGCCTGCTGCTACAACCAAGCGCTTCCCACCATGGGTCTACCGCTACAACCAAGCGCTCCCCCTCATAGCCTCTAGAGGTACTCCTTCTGTTGAGTACCACGGGTCAGCCGCTACAACCAAGCGCTCCTCCGTCGTGGGTCTGCCGCTACAACCAAGCGCTCCCCCATGCTGCTACAACCAAGCGCTCCTCCGTCATGGGTCTGCCGCTACAACCAAGTGCTCCCCCTCATAGCCTCCAGAGGTACTCCTTCTATTGAGTAACACGGGTCTGCCACTACAACCAAGCGCTCCTCCACCGTGGGTCTGCCGCTACAACCAAGCGCTCCCCACTGGGCTATCCGTAACACACTGAGTCGTTCGATCAGCAGTCGTCAAGTCTCAACCGGCTCTAGGGTTTCCGCACACATCATGCTCGTTCCGGGAGGGTCCACTCCACGAGCTAAGAGGTCGATGCATCAACTGACATGTAGTCCGGAGTTGATGTATCCCAAGATGTACCGTAGTGGTCACTGTAGAAAACACAGAGGATTCCCGTACTGTTTTCATCATCGTCGCAGTCGCAACCAGCTCTAGGGTTCCCGCACACAGCAAGCTCGTTCGGGAGGGTCCGCTCCACGAGCCGAGAGGCTGATACATCAACTGACAGAAAGTCTGGATTTGATGTATCCAAAAGTTTTGTATCGTCAACAGGAACTCAACGCAACAGACGGCGCGTCAATCGGACGCCCGGTCTGAGAGTTATTGGCTTTTCCGTCCTAGGGGCCCGGTTGGTTTTTAAGTCAAAACCAACCCGACCGTACTCCACCTGCGTCCAAACCTTGGGAGGAGTAATCCAAAAGATCTGTCTCACTTAGAGGAATCCATCAAAGTCGACGGCATGTAAATCGGACGTCCGGAGCTCAAGTTATGAGTGTTTCCGCTCCGAGGGCCCGATTGGTTTCGTGGACAAACCAACCCGTCCGAACCCAAAATATTCCTAAACCTTGAGTGTAATATACCGAAACGACCATCTCGATCCAAGGATCGCATCTTCGCTGATGGCGCGTCGATCGGAGGCCCGTAGCTCAAGATACGGGCAAAAGTTCGAAAAGGTCCGAAAACGGGGGGTCTGGGCCCGGACCGACCCGGCCCAACCCCCCCCCCCCCCCCCCGGGTCGGCCCGAACCGGGTCGACCCAACCCAGGTCCGGGTCCGAACCGACCGGCACGGCGCGGCGCGGCCCGGCGGTCCGGCCGGGCGGCTCGGCCGGCGCGCTGGCACTGGCCAGGCGCCGCGTAAGGCAGCCCCCCCCCCCCCCCGCGCGGGGGCCGCTCCGTGACACCCGGACTGTAAAGACCCGTAAATTTCAAGGAAATTTTTTTCTTAATTTTCTTTGGAATTTTTCAAGAACGTAGTTTTTGACGGCACCTGATTCCGAGGCCCGGTGTGCCCGGAATCATTTTCTGAAGTTTGGCTCGGGTACGTTAAGTGAACGGACGAGCGTGTTTTTCTAACTTTTAAACCGGTGCCCAGAATCGAATTCTGAGGGCACCGATGGAATCGCAGCACCGGTACTTTCTTAGAAACGCCTCTTCCGGAGTTGTGTCTGCTCGGGTGTGGTTTTTAATTTTTGGGCTTAAAGTTTAGAAATAAAATAATTTGTTCGACAAACTTTATTTTATTTCACTTAAGCAACTTGAAGCCACTTGAAAGCCACTTAAACTGAGTTAAAACGGATAGGATGCTATCCAGAAATATCCTACCCCCTTGGTAGGATATTTTTGAGGTGGGGCCCGCACGAGCCCCGCCATTTCTTTCCGCTAAGTAACGCCCCCGCGAAAACCCGTCATTATGAAAGTCAACTGACGCATTTTCTTATTTTCTTAACGCACCATTTAATTGGGTGGTTTATTTCGTGAATTAAAAGGGCGGTTTCTTTTGTTGAATTAATTCAATGAATTGATGGGTCGTTACTTACCTTTTTCGTTTGTTGGCGTAATAATAAAATAAGACCAACAAGTCTTTTTGGAGGATTACTCGTTGAGAGGCTCTGACAGGATTCTTGTGCCTTCATCCTCCTTCGCGAAGAATGCGAAGAACGCAAAGAACGCGAAGAACGCCGTAACCCTCGGAGTTTGACGACGCTTCATCCGAGATGTTCTTCCCCGCCCCGATCTCCGATCTCCAACTCTTGAGGTAAGAGATCTCGGGTTTTTCTTTAAATCTCCTTTGTGGTTTTTAACAAAACACGGATATAATTATTTATAATTAAATCTGTTGTTTCTTGGTCCGTTGAGTTCTTCGACGCAACGCCGGATTCCGAGACGACGCGACGCCTTTCCGCGATGACGCGACGATCCCCTACTTCCGCGACGAGCAAATCCGCGAAGAACGTGCGTACGACGACGACTACGAGGTAGGGAATTATTTTGGAATTACCCCTTTTTATATTCCCGTAAATGTTTCTTTAAAAAGTTAAAGAACCGGATTCGTATGAACAATTTTAATTTATTAAAATTGTTGTTTCCTGTGTGGAATAAAAATTCTCTCGTTGTTTATATCTAACGCGGAGGGTGCGGGCCAAACGAACACGGCCCGACAACCCTCCGCCGTTCTTCGTGATTGTGCGGATTTGACGGGCGATGACGGAACGTGATGCAAGGGCAGTTTGATGATCCCGCAGTGAATAACGGAACCCGGGAGGAACAACGGCGCAGACGGGAAGGAAAACGGACCACCGGAGCGACTCCAGTGGCCCGCGGAAGCCGGCGGCGGCGCCCCGGCGCGCCGCCGGTTGTCCAGGGCGACACCCCGCGGGTGCCGCGGGGCTGTAACGCGGGGGCGGCGGCTCCCCCCCGCGTCGCTCGGCTGTCCAGGGTGACATTCCGCGGGTGCCGCGGGGGTGTCACGCGGGGGCGGTGGCTCCCCCCCGCGTCGCTCGGTTGTCCAGGGCGACACCCCGCGGGTGCCGCGGGGGTGTCGCGCGGGAGCGGCGGCTCCCCCCCGCGTCGCTCAGGTTATCCAGGGCGACACCCCGCGGGTGCCGCGGGGGTGTCACGCGGGGGCGGCGGCTCCCCCCCACGTCGCTCGGCCGCTCGGCCGAGCCGGGCCGGGCTGGCCGAGCCAGGCCGGTCTGACCGGCCGGGCCGCGCCCTGGCCGGGCCGGACCGGGTCTGGCCAGGTCGACCCGGTACGGCCGACCCAGGGGGGGTCGGGCCGGGTCAGCCCGGGCCCGGACCCCCGTCTTCGGACCATTTTCGGTCAAATACCCGTAACTTGAGCTACGAGCCACCGAACGACGTGCCGTCAGTGGCAACGTGATCGTTGGATCGAGACGGTCGTTTTAGTATATTGCACTCAAGGTTTCGGAATACTTTGAGTTCGACCAGGTTGGTTCGTACACGAAACCAACCGGGCCTTTGGAGCGGAAATGCTCATATCTTGAGCTACGGACGTCCGATTGACGTGCCATCGGATTTTTTGAATTCCTCTAAGTGAGACGGATCTTTTGGCTCACTCCGCCCGAGGTTTGGACACCGGTGGAGTACGGTTGGGTTGGTTTTGCCTTAAAAACCAACCGGGCCCCTGGAACGAAAAAGCCAATAACTCTCAGACCGGGCGTTCGATTGACGCGCTGTCTGCGACGTTGAGTTCCGGTTGACGATACAGAACTTTTGGATACATCAACTTCGGACTTTGTGTCAGTTGATGTATCAGCCTCTCGGCTCATGGAGCGGACCCTCCCGAACGAGCTTGCTGTGTGCGGGAACCCTAGTGCTGGCTGCGACTGCTTCTTCGACAGCAACGACTGTGCAGAGATCCTCAGTGGACTCCGACGACGACCGTGCAGAGATCCTCAGTGGACTGCGGCGACGACTGTGCAGAGATCCTCAGTGGACTGCGACGACTACTGCACTCAGCGATCCTTCGTGGATCAGTGTTACAGGTCCTGTGTGGGCCCAATCCTGTGTGGGTCTGATCCTGTGTGGGTCAGCGCTCAACGGTTCTGTGTGAGCTAGCTCCTACAGGTCCTGTGTGGGCCCAATCCTGTGTGGGTCATTGCGGGGGTTAGTTACCTATCGATCCTTTGTGGGTCCGACGACTTAGATGGATCAGCGATCATCTTTATCGTCATTCGAAAAAGTATACCTGTGTGAGCTGAATCTTGTGTTACTCTCCTTTGTGGATTGTGTTGAGCTATCCTGTGTGGATTTACTATTTACTCTCCTTTGTGGATTGTGTTGAGCTATCCTGTGTGGATTTACTGTTTACTCTCCTTTGTGGATTGTGTTATGCTATCCTGTGTGGGTATACGTTTTGCTTTCCTGTGTGGACTGGGTTGTGCTTGGGCTCGGACGTTGGAGCCGAACGGGAATTGATGACTTAGGTATATGTATGGGCATATACCTAAGCCGTGTCAGATGTTACTTTGTGATTGCATCTTTCCGTTGTGGTTTATCCTTTGTGGATTTCGGGAGACCTTCGGGGGTCTCGAGGTCCCTACTGAGTAGCTTATACTCACCCTTGCACGGGCTTTGCCCGCACTACGTTGTGTTGGTTGCAGACGACGGACAGCGCTGATCGTGGTGGAGGCGTGTGGAGTAGGAGGGTACCTGGAGGTGGACCACTGGGCGGGACGTACTCGGAGCGGTCAGGTGGACCCGAGGAGCAGTGGAGGCTATCTGTACCCACCCTTCAGGTGGGACTTCCAGAGGACGGCTCGACGCTGCATCTTTTCTTTTCAGTTACTGGTTTCCCCTTTCAGTTGTACTTTACAGTTGGGCTTGTATTTCCGGTCCCTTTTACTTTCAGCACAACTTGTTACAGTTTTTACTTAGTGTTTACTTTTCCGCTTGATTACTCTGTGGTGCTTGTTTACTTTTCAAAGTTAATGCCTTCCCTTTTTGTTGGGATTTACGCCTTGGTGCTAGTCGCCAGCCCCTGGCCTATGGAAGGCGGGCTTGGGGTAGTCACGGCACGGGCCCCGAGGACAGGTCGTGACAAATTGGTATCAGAGGTGGTCGGTTCTACCGTAGACTCTGATCTTTCTTCTATGTGAAGCAATAGTGTTTAGCGTATTGAGTGTGGTTATCAGTCCAGGGAGTCCAGTGTTGGTGCGGCGGCCGACGTATCCGTACACCAGGACCCTGACTTCTGATTTCCAACTTAATGCATGAAAACATTGATTGCATGTGTGTTTCAAGTTTTCTTTGTGATTACTTGTGTCAGCTCGCCAGGTATACTGTTCTGACCGTGGCGCACTTGTTTCCTTTTCAGGATGGCCCGACGACAGCAGCCAGCTAGGGTTCTGAGAGTAGAGCGCGACGATAGCCCGCCGAGTGACGAGGCCTCGGTACAGGGCCCGTTGACAGCAGAGGCACCAGCAGTACCTTTACCCGCTGAGCCCCTGATGCTTCCAGCACCGACCGCTGACGATGCACGACGCCTCGGAGCTCTGAACGAGTTCCAGCACCAGCGACCACCCAGGTTTCGTGGGGAGACGGACCCCCAGGCAGCCGAGGACTGGCTGGAGGCAGTCGTTCGAGTTTTTAGGCTACTGAGGACACCAGCAGACCTCATGGTGATCCTCGCGGTGAGCCTACTGCACGCAGCAGCAGGACGATGGTGGAGCTTGATGCTCCAGGTGCACGATGAGTCCTCTCTCATCTGGACGGACTTCGAGAGCCTATTTCACTCAGAGTTTGTCCCGGCCACCCTCTGTGCGGTGCACATTCAGGAGCTTCTTCAGTTGCGGCAGGGCAGCTTGACGGCCGCCCAGTACGCGGTGAGGTTCACTGATCTTTCTCGCTACTCGACCGACATGGTACGGGACCCCTTCTTCCGGGCCTGGACCTTCGAGCAGGGATTGAGACACGAGATCAGGGCATCGCTGATCTCCCTCAGCATCCCGACCCAGGCAGGAGTGCTGGAGCGAACCCTTCTGATCGAGAGCTTTATGGCTGAGTCTACAGCGAGACCTACCACAGGGCGGCAGGTGGCGGAGTCTTCGGCAGCAGGTAGCCGACGGATGACTCAGGGTTCTAGGCAGACCAGACCTTCCGACAGACGACCTCGGGACACTGGCTCAGTAGTGCGGGGCACACAGCGCGGAGCCAGTCTTCCGAGAGGCAGGCAGTGCTACGAGTGCGGCGGGCATGGCCACATGGCTCGTGACGGCCCGACCCGCCGTACCGAGGGGCAGCAGACGGTGGAGGGGCCACCCAGGCAGAGGCAGAGGGTCGACCATGGCGGTCCGCAGGGAGGAGGCGGACGAGGCAGAGGATCTGGCTGAGCAGCAGGTGGTGGGCGACGCTTTGAGGCTCTGCCACCACCACCACCAGGAGGCCCGCCCCGACCACAGGGAGCTGGCGGGCAGAGACAGGCACAGCTCCAGGCAGCGGAGGCCTACGACCAAGGCACGCCAGAGATGATTCGAGGTACGATCTATGTCTATTCCACCCTTGTTGTAGTTCTTATAGACACAGGAGCGAGTCACTCTTTCATAGCCGCTGCCCTTGTTCGGAGCTCGGAGATTCCGACAGAGCCGTTGGCTCGATCCTTACGGCTAGAGACTCCTACGGGAGTAGACTCGACGATTACGCACTGGTGCCGGCAGTGTGAGCTTACTCTTGGAGGCGAGAGCTTCGGCTGGTATCTTCTTGTAGCGGCGTCGAGGCCTTACGATGTCATCTTGGGCATGGATTGGTTATCTACAGTCCATGCTCAGATTGACTATTTTAGGTGCAAGGTGCGATGTGTGCGCACCGACGGGAGCAGGTTCACCTTCACCGGCGATAAGGGAGCCTTTGCAGCACAGGATGGACTCACGCAGAGGAGAGGGCCGCCCATCACTCATCAGTTGGCTAGCCTCATCCTTGGAGCAGTTGACGTGCAGAGTCCTAGTTTTCCTGCAGTGGTGGATCAGTATGCGGACGTCTTCCCCGACGACGTTCCAGGGCTACCTCCTCGCAGATAGGTAGACTTTTATATTGATCTGTACCCCGGGACAGCCCCGATATCCACTCCAGCATATCGGATGGCCCCCGCCAAGCTTCGAGAGCTGCGGGTACAGTTGGAGGACTTGTAGGGCAAGGGGTTCATCCGGCCCAGTGTTTCACCCTGGGGTTCGCCGATTTTGTTTGCCAAGAAGGCGGACGGGAGCTTGCGACTGTGTGTCGACTATCGTCGCCTGAATCAGGTGACAGTGAGGAACAAGTATCCACTACCGAGGATTGATGACCTATTCGATCAGCTCAAGGGAGCACGGTGGTTCTCGAAGATAGACCTCAGATCAGGCTATCATTAGCTCAGAGTTCGAGACGAGGATGTGCAGAAGACGGCCTTCAGGTGTCGGTATGGCCACTATGAGTTCTTGGTTATGCCTTTTGGCGTAACCAATGCTCCAGCAGTGTTCATGAGCCTCATGAACATGATCTTCTATCCATAACTCGATCGATTTGTCGTGGTCTTCATCGACGACATTTTGGTGTACTCGACCACCGAGGAGGAGCACGCCTACCACTTGCGGGTTGTACTGGACACACTCCGAGAGCACCAGCTTTATGGAAAGCTCTCGAAGTGCCAGTTCTGGTTACGTGAGTTCAACTTCTTGGGGCACGTCATTTATGAGGCGGGAGCTGCTGTGGATCCCGCGAAGATCGAGGCAGTGCTAGCTTGGGAGCCACCCAGGAGCGTGAGGGAGGTGCGGAGTTTCTTGGGTCTAGTAGGATACTATCGGAGATTTGTGCCGGACTTCTCCAGAGTTGCGGTGCCACTCTCAGCTTTGACGAAGAAGGGGAAACCCTTTGTGTGGTCAGACAGATGTCAGCAGAGCTTTCAGGAGCTGAGACAGAGATTGACCAGCGCACCTATCTTGAGGTTGCCTGAGGAGGGAGTTGGATACGTAGTCTACTGTGATGCATCAGGGACTGGACTCGGGTGTGTCATGATGCAAGAGCGGGCTGTGATTACCTATGGATCACGTCAGTTGAGGCCGCATGATTATAACTACGCTACCCATGACCTGGAGTTAGCAGCAGTGGTCTTCGCTCTGAATACATGGCGACACTATCTGATGGGCGAGCGCTTTACAGTCTTTTCTGACCACCAGAGTCTCAGGTACATCTTCTCTCAGAAGGACCTGAACCTGAGATAGCGGCGATGGCTCGAGTTCCTCCAGGACTATGACTTTGAGATAGTCTATACTCCTGGGAAGGGGAATGTGGTAGCCGATTCCCTCAGCAGGAGGACGGGCATTCAGCTACTTGAGGACGCGACTGAGCAGCTAGCTGCCTTGCAGATATCCTTCATGGATAGAGACGGATCAGCCTTCCTTCAGTCTCTCACCGTCTCTCCTCCACTTCTACAGCGGGTCAGAGAGGCTCAGCGTGGGGACGCTGACTGCGAGGCGCGGCGTGCACAGATATCCTCGGGACAGGCACCTGACGGTTTCTCCCTTGGAGCAGATCATGACGTCCTTTTCAGAGGACGTACCTTGGTACCAGTCGCTTTATGAGAGGAGGTGTTGAGAGAGTTTCACACTTCTCCTTTGGCGGTACATCCTGGAGTGGCGAATATGTACCAGGATCTCAGACGATAGCACTGGTGGCCGGGCATGAAGAAGTCTGTGGCAGAGTTCGTTTCTCGATGCCTCACCTGCCAGCAGGTGAAGGCAGAGCATCAGGTACCAACAGGCTTGGTACAGCCCTTGGAGGTCCCAGAGTGGAAGTGGGACGGGATATCTATGGACTTTGTGACTGGACTTCCATGCACTTCCAGAGGTCACGACTCCATTTGGGTGATTGTTGACCGACTCACCAAGTCGGCACACTTCTTACCCATCCGAGAGCAGGGCTCAGTGGAGAGCTTGGGGCGTCTCTATGTTCAGGAGATTGTGCGGCTTCTCGGTGTGTCATCGACTATCGTCTCTGATCAGGACTCTCGTTTTACTTACCGGCTTTGGAAAGGGTTGCAGGAGGCATTCGGAACGCGGCTACGTCTGAGCACCGCCTTTCACCCTCAGACGGATGGTCAGACGGAGAGGACCATTCAGAATCTCGAGGACATGCTCCGCGCATGTGTCCTCGACTTTGGTCGTAGCTGGGAGGACCACCTACCCTTGGTGGAGTTCGCGTACAAAAACATCTACCACTCCACCATCGGGATGGCACCATACGAGGCATTGTACGGCAGACCTTGCAGATCTCCTTTGTGCTAGACAGACCCTGGGGAGTCAGCACTTGTGGGACCAGAGATGGTCCGGGCCACGACAGAGAAGGTCCAGGTCATCCAGGAGCAGATGAGGACAGCTCAGAGCCGGCAGAAGTCATATGCTGACAGGAGGCGGAGGCCACTAGAGTTTGAGGATAGCGACCACGTCTTCTTGCGGGTCTCACCTCGACGTGGTTTACGGAGATTTGGCCAAGGCGGCAAGTTGTCTCCACGCTTCATCGGACCTTTCCAGGTCATCAGCAGGATTGGCGAGGTGGCTTATCGTCTGGCTCTACCACCTCAGTTGCACCGGGTGCACGATGTCTTCCACGTATCTCAGCTGAGGAGATACGTGCACGACCCGACACACATCATTGACCATGGGGAGCTAGACGTGGATGATGGGGCGACTTTTGCAGAGGTCCCGGTGGAGATAGAGGATCGATAGGAGCGGGTCCTACGTGGGTGATAGATTCCTCTTGTGCGCATCAGATGGAAGCACGAGAACCTCCAGGAGAGCACATGGGAGTGGGAGGCTCAGATGCGTGCTCAGTACCCACATTTGTTTCCCTAGTTTTTAATGTATCTTTACGGGGACGTAAAGCCCTAAGGTGGGAGTAATGTAAAGAAACATAAATTTCAAGGAAATTTTTTTCTTAATTTTCTTTGTAATTTTTCAAGAACGCAGTTTCTGACGGCACCTGATTCTGAGGCCCGGTGTGCCTGGAATCATTTTCCGAAGTTTGGCTCGGGTACGTTCAGTGAACGGACGAGCGAGTTTTTCTAACTTTTGAACCGGTGCCCGGAATCGAATTCTGAGGGCACCGATGGAATCGTAGCGCCGATATTTGCTTAGAAACGCATCTTTCGGAGTTGCGTTTGCTCGGGTGTGGTTTTTAATTTTTGGGCTTAAAGTTTAGAAATAAAATAATTTGTTCGACAAACTTTATTTTATTTCACTTAAGCCACTTTAAAGCCACTTAAACTGAGTTAAAATGGATAGGATGCCATCCAGAAATATCCTACCCCCTTGGTAGGATATTTGTGAGGTGGGGCCCGCACGAGCCCCACCGTTTCTTTCCGCTAAGTAACGCCCCCGTGAAAACCCGTCATTATGAAAGTCAACTGATGCGTTTTCTTATTTTCTTAACGCACCATTTAATTGGGCGGTTTATTTCGTGAATTAAATGGGCGGTTTCTTTCGTTGAATTAATTCAATGAATTGATGGGTCGTTACTTACCTTTTTCGTTTGTTGGCGTAATAATAAAATAAGACCAACAAGTCTTTTTGGAGGATTACTCGTTGAGAGGCTCTAACAGGATTCTTGTGCCTTCATCCTCCTTCGCGAAGAACGCGAAGAACACCGTCACCCTTGGAGTTTGATGATGCTTCATCCGAGACGTTCTTCCCCGCCCCGATCTCCGATCTCCAACTCTTGAGGTAAGAGATCTCGGGTTTTTCTTTAAATCTCCTTTGTGGTTTTTAACAAAACACGGATTTAATTATTTATAATTAAATCTGTTGTTTCTTGGTCTGTTGAGTTCGTCGACGCAACGCCGGATTCCGTGACGACGCGACGCCTTTCCGCGACGACGCGACGATCCCCTCCTTCCACGACGAGCAAATCCGCGAAGAACGTGCGTACGACGACGACTACGAGGTAGGGAATTATTTTGGAATTACCCCTTTTTATATTCCCGTAAATGTTTCTTTAAAAAGTTAAAGAACCGGATTCGTATGAACAATTTTAATTTATTAAAATTGTTGTTTCCTGTGTGGAATAAAAATTCTCCCGTTGTTTATATCTAACGCGGAGGGTGCGGGCCAAACGAACACGGCCCGAAAACCCTCCGCCGTTCATCGTGATTGTGCGGATTTGACGGGCGACAACGGAACGTGACACAAGGGTAGTTTGATGATCCCGCAGTGAAGAACGGAACCCGGGAGGAACAACGGAAAAGACGGGAAGGAAAACGGACCACCGGAGCGACTCCGGTGGCCCGCGGAAGCCGGCGGCGGCGCGGGTGCCGCGGGGGTGTCACGCGGGGGCGGCGGCTCCCCCCCGCGTCGCTCAGCTGTCCAGGGCGACACCCCGCGGGTGCCGTGGGGGCGGCGGCTCCCCCCCACGTCGCTCGGCTGTCCAGGGAGACACCCCGCGGGTGCCGCGGGGGTGTCACGCGGGGGCGGCGGCTCCCCCCCGCGTCGCTCGGGTTGTCCAGGGCGACACCCCGCGGGTGCTGCGGGGGTGTCACACGGGGGCGGCGGCTCCCCCCCCCCCCGCGTCGCTCGGCCGCTCGGCCGAGCCGGACCGGACCGGGTCCGGTCGGGTCGACCCGGTTCGGCCGACCCAGGGGGGGTTGGGCCGGGTCGGCCCGGGCCCGGACCCCCCGTCTTCGGACCATTTTTGGTCAAATTCCCGTAACTTGAGCTACGGGCCTCCAAACGACGTGCCGTCAGCGGAAACGCGATCCTTGGATCGAGATGGTCGTTTTGGTATATCGCACTCAAGGTTTTGGAATACTTTGAGTTCAGCCGGGTTGGTTCGTACACGAAACCAACCGGGCCTTCGGAGCGGAAACTCTCATATCTTGAGCTACGGACGTCCGATTGACGTGTCGTCGGCTTTGTTGAATTCCTCTAAGTGAGACAGATCTTTTGGCTCACTCCGCCTGAGGTTTGGACGCAGGTGGAGTACGGTCGGGTTGGTTTTGCCTTAAAAACCAACCGGGCCCCTGGGACGAAAAAGCCAATAACTCTCAGACCGGGCGTCCGATTGACACGCCGTCTGCGACGTTGAGTTCCTGTTGACGATACGGAACTTTTGGATACATCAACTTCGAACTTTGTGTCAGTTGATGTATCAGCCTCTCAGCTCATGGAGCGGACCCTCCCGAACGAGCTTGCTATGTGCGGGAACCCTAGTGATGGCTGCGACTGCTTCTTCGACAGCGACGACTGTGCAGAGATCCTCAGTGGACTCCGACGACGACCGTGCAGAGATCCTCAGTGGACTGCGGCGACGACTGTGTAGAGATTCTCAGTGGACTGCGACGACTACTGCACTCAGCGATCCTACGTGGATCAGTGCTACAGGTCCTGTGTGGGCCCGATCATGTGTGGGTCTGATCCTGTGTGGGTCAGCGCTCAGCGGTTCTGTGTGAGCCAGCGCCTACAGGTCCTGTGTGGGCCCGATCCTGTGTGGGTCATTGCGGGGGTTAGTTACCTATCGGTCCTTTGTGGGTCCGATGACTTAGATGTATTAGTGATCATCTTTATCGTCATTCGAAGAAGTATACCTGTGTGAGCTGAATCTTGTGTTACTCTCCTTTGTGGATTGTGTTGAGCTATCCTATGTGGATTTACTGTTTACTCTCCTTTGTGGAATGTGTTGATCTATTCTGTGTGGATTTACTGTTTACTCTCCTTTGTGGATTGTGTTGTGCTATCCTGTGTGGGTATACGTTTTGCTTTCCTGTGTGGACTGGGTTGTGCTTGGGCTCGGACGTTGGAGCTGAACGAGAATTCATGACTTAGGTATATGTATAGGCATATACCTAAGCCATGTTAGATGTTACTTCGTGATTGCATCTTTCCTTTGTGGTTTATCCTTTTTGGATTTCGGGAGACCTTCGGGGGTCTCGGGGTCCCTACTGAGTAGCTTATACTCACCCATGCACGGGCTTTGCCCGCACTACGTTGTGTTGGTTGCAGACGACGGACAGCGCTGATCGTGGTGGAGGTGTGCGGAGCAGGAGGGTACCTGGAGGTGGACCACTGGGCGGGACGTACTCGGAGCGGTCAGGTGGACCCGAGGAGCAGTGGAGGCTATCTGTACCCACCCTTCAGGTGGGACTTCCAAAGGACGGCTCGACGCTGCGGCTTTTCTTTTCAGTTGTTGTTTTCCCCTTTCAGTTGTACTTTACAGTTGGGCTTGTATTTCCATCCCCTTTTACTTTCAGCACAGCTTGTTACAGTTTTTACTTAGTGTTTACTTTTCCTCTTTCTTACTCTGTGGTTCTTGTTTACTTTTCAAAGGCAATGTCTTCCCTTTTTGTTGGGATTTACGCCTTGGTGCTAGTCGCCAGCCCCTGGCCTATGGAAGGCGGGCTTGGGGTAGTCATGGCACGGGCCCCGAGGACGGGTCGTGACATGGACGTGGCTTAAGCCGCATCCCTCCTCCATGGTCCCATGCGGCCGCGGGACCATCCATCACCGCCGCGGCTTCAACCGTGGCGGGTCTTCTCGGCGGCGCACCGGCGGGGGCTTCCGCGGACCACCGGACGTGCTCCGGTGGTCCGATTTGCGCGCGGTCTTCGCCAGTGCTCGTCTCGGGACTCGTTCTTCACTACAAAGCCTTAAAAATTAACTTACGGCCCCGTTTGTCATCGCCCTCCAATCCGCGCATAACAAACAAAAAGGGCGGTGGGTTCGGACTTGTTCGTTGGTCCGCACCCACCGCGTTTGCGGTTTTTAAAGTCTCACAACAATCATATTTAACAACAGGGGATATAAATCACAAAGATTTAAAAGGAACAACCCCTACCTCATAGTTTTCGTCGGACGAGAGTTCTTCGCGGAATTGACTGTCGCGGAAGAAGACGATCGTCGCGTCGCGGAAGGGCGTCGCGTCGTCGCGGAACACGGCGTCGCGTCGACGATCTCCGAGGGTTTAAGAAAACACACAGATTTAATTTCACGAATTAAATCCATGTTGAGGATAAAATCCACAAAGGAAAAATTAAAAGATCTGTAATCTCCTACCTCAAGCAGTTGATCGAAGATTTGTCGCGGGAGGAGAATCGTCGCAGAAGAACGTCGGGGAAGAAGAATCGTCGGTGTTGCGGTACACGGCGTCGCATCGTCGATCTCTGAGGGTTCGGCGTTCTTCGTCGCCTTTCGTCGAAGGTCAACATTCTTCGCGTTCTTCACGTTCTTCACGTTCTTCGCGTTCTTCATGAAGGAGGATGAAGATACAGTTCTCCAAATCCTCTCAACAAGCAACCCGTCAACAAAAAAAGGGGTGTTGGTCTTATTTTATTATTATGCCAACAGTTTGAAAAATAGGTTAAGAAACGAACCATTAATTTGGTGAATTAATGGTAACGACTTAACAGTCCATTTAATAGGAGCGTTAAGAGTTTTAGAAAACTCACCAGTTGACTTTCATTAATGAGGAGTTTTCGTGGGTGCGTTTCTTAGAGGAAAAGAAATGGTGGGGCTTGTGTGGGCCCCACCACACAAATATCCTACCAAGAGGGTAGGATATTTTGGGTTCCACCCTATCCGCTTCAACTCAGCTTAAGCAGCTTTAAGTGGCTTTAAGTGGCTTTAAGTGAAATAAAATAAAGTTTTCACACCACTTTATTTTATTTTCTTCACTTACCCTCAAAAAATTAAAAACCACACCCGAGCAAACGCAACTCCGAAAGAGGTATTTCTAAGCAAATATCGGTGCTGTGATTCCATCGGTGCCCTCAGAATTCGATTCCGAGCACCGGTTCAAAAGTTAGAAAAACCCGCTCGTTCGTTCACTGAACGTACCTGAGCCAAACTTCAGAAAATGATTTCGGGCACATCAGGCCTCGGAATCATGTGCCGTTAGAAACTGCATCCTTGTAAAATTCCAAATAAAATTAAGAAAAAAAATTTCCTTGAATTTTACGGGTCTTGACATCTCCACTCCTCTCAAGCTCTAATCCTTCTCTAATTTCTACCCAAATATCTCCCCAAGTTCCTCCCCCATGTCCAAAAGCTCTTTCCTCCTCAAAATACCAAAACCTCTCCCCTTAATAGGTTCTCAAAGTAGGAAGTCTCAAGAGGTAAATTCCTCTTCCCAAATTTCTTCTTTTCTTGTAAGTTCTTTTCTTTTTTATTTTCTTTCCTCACCTCACTTCACCATAATAGTATGATAAATCCAGTAACATACATGTACTGGAATGTCTTCATGCTAGTGGTATATTTCATTATCTTCTCCCCTTTCTCCACCCTTTTTTGAAAGAAATGAAAGCACCATTTGAGATGTGATAATTTAGCACATTCAAGGACAACAGTTTATCAATTTCTATTATTATCTTTAATTTTGTTCATGAAAAAATTTGTGTTATGGTTGAACCAGAATATTATATATGTAATATATCCTTTTTTTATGTAATCTTTTGGTACAAATGTAATTAATTTATAATAAAAAACACATTCTTTGTAATCAAATCCACCGATTAACAAAAACGGTTACCACTAAGGTTATATATATAATAATTCGAAATCACTCTAAGTAACCTAATTAAAATTAAAATCATGTAATCTCATGAATATGAACTAAAAATATAACTTTAATTCTGGACAACCACTTTCATCTTGCATATAATCCAAACGTGAATATAAGTGAACCGATCTTTTAAAGCCAAGAAAACAAACGAGCCGAACAATGAAATTGAACCTTATAACTAATAAAAAAGGATTTTAATGAACTAAAAAGGGTCATAGTAAATAAATTAAATACATAAGAGGTTCTGGAATTATTAATTAATAAGCCTAATTTGTTTATTCAGGTCATTAATAACAAGTGGAGAACACCACCGGATTCAAGGTAAGGGATCCTCTCCTTTTCTCTCTTAATCAAGATTGTCCTCTATACTATGCCTTTATATGTGTACTAGATAATGATGGGGTATTCTTAAGAACCTCCCCCATACTTTTGGATTTATAAGTTATGATAAACCCCATTTCTCTCTCATAAATCCCTCTTTGTCACACCCGACACCATGCCAATAAAATCATAACGAATTCTACCTGAACCTTCTTTGTTCTTTCATGTTGCCTTATCTTTCTTTAAAAATGGTGTTATCTTATCTAAATATGTGAGTCTTATGACTTCTGGTTAGTTGTACAAGATTATTATATCAAGACCCTTCCATCACATTATTTCGTGGATATACATGATTTTGAAAGATTCCCTCCTTAGAACATTCCGATAAGCAAACCTGTTTTAAGGGGACTTCCCAAATTTTTACCCAAATTTCAAGTGCACTATATCCTATGTTTTAAAATACCATTGTATTTATAAAATCAGTATTTTTATTATGAAAACATTCTTGGTTCAATTCTGGTTTTATATAAAAGAATGTCCTCTTTTCTATTTGAAAATCTCTAGAGTGTTTTCCTTAAAACCGCACAAAAATGTTTTAATGCTAATGTTTCTAAAATACATTTTTTATATGTTGTCACTTATATTTGACACCACTTACCATGTTATATGCCTATTTTACCCTATTAATGACCATTTATGTTCTAATCCCTTCCTTTCATGGACACTTTCATGATACGCCCATTGGATATGTTTTATGTCTTGATTGTGGTACCCAATTATTTCCATGGGTACCCTTATGTTTATGTATGTTTGATTATGTATGATTATTTATGTGCCAATATTATTTATGTGGCAAGAATATTCATTAATATTTTGATATGGGTGCATCCAGATAGCGCTCCAATGCATTGGTTAAGGTTAAGTCTCATAAGATGCGATGTGAAACGGGATTGGCGGTTAGCCTTGACCCGTACTGAAATGGGAAATGGGATTGGTGATTAGCCTTGACCCGTACTAAATATATGATTTATGATTCTTCCAAATTTATATTATTCCATGTTATGTGATCCCATGCTTATATTAAATGAGTTTATAAGTTTCATTCTTTGGATATATTTATGTCATGCCTCCTAACTCACGTACTTGAGATGTATCCTTATGTTCATTCCCTTACTGGGAATTTTTAGCTCATACCTTTGTTCATGTGTTCCCTAGGGTACCCTATGCAGAAGTAAGGGCTCAAAGGAAGTTAGGATCTCATTATGGAGATTAAATAAAGAAGTGTTTTTTTAGCCCCATGTTTTATGTTATATGTACCTAATCTTCCAAGACACTAGACTTAACGATCCTTGGCTTGTACTCTAATGATTAATTATACTTAAAATCATGAAATGTTTTATGTAAAAGGATCGAGTCACTATAGTTGGTATTAGAGGATGGTCTAGTTATTTTTGGAGATTAGGAATAGAGAACCTTAGTGAGAACTATAAGGATGAGACTAAGTATAAGAAAACAGTCCTAAATTTTGATGAGTATAGAGTAAGTGGTTTATCAGGAGAATACATCCCTGTCTAGATACGAGTAGGTAGAGGCGGCTCTGGTACAGATGTATCTAGGGGTAAAACCTGAAAACACCGCTTTGAGCTAGACTCGAACGGGAATCGGTGCACGATAATGGGTCTTTCTGCACTCTTGGTTCCGACACTCCTGAGGGATATGCTTTGGTAGATTCACGAGCTTAGTACAAATCATTATTAAGGGAAAAAATCCCATAAGAATATAAGTTAAGAAATAGATCGAGGATAACCTAGATATAAACCTAAGGAATCACAAGTTGGGATGTACTTCTTCTTTATAAGTTTATCATTTAATGTTCAAAGTTCCCTTTTTATGCTCAATAGCTAAGTATTCAAGACCTATAGTTATATGTTCTTTTTCTTAATTAATGGTGGAAAATAGAAGAACATGTTCCAACAACCAATGTGATAGGCAATGTGATGATTGTCCTAATGACATGCCTGATGTGATGGAAGCGGGTGCTCAAAACTTTATGGAAGTACTTTCTCAGCTGGCTCGAGTTAGGAATAATAACTTGAATCAGGTGGAACGTCCCCCTCCTCCAAGGAAAGAGCAAGTTGTCGTAGAATCCTTCATGCGGAAAAGGCCTCCCATGTTTAGTGGGTCTTCTGATCCCCTCCCCACAGAACAATGGATTAACTCCATTGAAAAGATTTTCTCTGTCCTCCAGTGCTTAGAAGAAGAGAAATTTGTACTGGCAGTCTATCGTTTTGATGGGGAAGCTGATCAGTGGTGGACACTGATCAAGAATACAAAGTCCCAATAGGAAATTGATTCCATAGATTGGGAGGAATTCAAGAGGATGTTTTTTAACAAATATTTTCCTCGAACCCTCCGTCTCAAGATGGAAAGAGAGTTCCTCGGGCTCAAGCAGAAGGAAGATGAGTCCATCGGGGAATATGAAGTGAAATTTACAAGGCATACGAGGTATGCTTCTGGCTTTGTCATGAACACCGAAAGCAAGGTGGATCGCTTCTTTAGCGGACTAAAGATGAGTCTACGAAAAGTGTTGGAGATTCTAGACTTCGACAGCTATGAGGAGATTTTCCGTTGTGCCCTCAAGGTTGAAATGGATATTGGATACTCTCAGTGGTCTCATGGGCCTAGTGACAAGTAGTAGAAAATGGAGAACAACATGGGTGGTTCATTAAACAAAACCCATGATAGAAAGAAGCCTCACTTTTCCCTTTGCAAGAATTGTGGGAAGAAGCATCATGGTGAGTGTCTCAAGGGAACCAGGAATTGCTTCAAATGTTGGAATTTTGGTCATCTGGCCAAGAACTGCCGAAGGGATATGAAAAATCCTGCTAATGTTGAAGAATAAAGGAAGGTTCAGATCAACACTCAGCTTGTAGTGCAGTGTTATAACTACAAGGAGCTTGGGCATTATGCAAACAATTTCCCTAAGCTGAGGGTTGTCGGAGGCAATCTGCAACAACCTCCAAGACAACAAGGAAGGGATTATGCTATCACTACTGCTGAGGTGGAGCCGGAAAATGATGTGGTGACAGGTATGCTTGTTATTCATTCAAGAATAGAAAACATACTATTTGATTCTGGTTCTATGTAGTCTTTCATATCATGCAAGTTTAGTAGAACTATTAAAACACCACCTCAAAATTTGGAGGAAAAGTTATCTGTGAGAATAGAGAATGGGGAAATTATTTCATACATGGTTTATAAATCCTCCCCGGTTAATTTTTTTTGGACTGAACCTCCCAAAAAATATTGTCATAATTCCTTTAGTGGAGTTCGATGCTATCTTGGGCATGGATTGGCTATCTTTGTACAAGGACAACATCAATTTTCGGGAAAGGGAGATCACTCTTCACATCCCGAAGCATCCTCTGATTCTTTACAAGTGCAAGGAGGAAGATGAGTCTCCTTTAGAATCTTTGTCTCAAGTTTGGATATTTCTTCCTTATGAGCATGCATACCTAGATCAAATGATTAAGACAAAGGAGAGAATCATGCTTGAAGACATGCCCATCATGAGGGATTACACTGATGTATTCCCCGAGGAGTTGTCTGGTCTTCCTCCTGACCGAGAGGTTGAGTTCTCAATTGAACTTATCCCTGGATCTCTACCAATCTCAAAGACACCTTACAGAATGGCCACTGTAGAGCTAGAAGAGCTGAAGAAGTAGTTATAGGAGAATATGGAGAAGGGTTTTATACGCCCGAGTGCTTCACCGTGGGGTGCTCTAGTCCTCTTAGTCAAGAAGAAGGATGGATCAATGCGTCTCTGCATTCATTATCGTGAGCTCAATAAAATCACTATAAAGAACAAGTATCCCCTTCCACGGATAGATGACTTTTTCCATCAGCTTTGTGGGGCCAGTTATTTATCTAAGGTGGACCTTCAGTCAGGATATCACCAACTAAAGGTGGGGAAGGAATATATTCCCAAGACTTCCTTTCGAACGAGGTATGGACACTATGAGTTCATAGTGATTCCCTTTGGACTCACTAATGCTCCAGAAATTTTCATGGATTTAATGAATATAGTCTTTAGATATTACCTCGACAAATTTGTGGTGGTCTTTATTGATGATATTCTGATATACTCCAAGAGCAAGGAGGAACATGAGGAGCATTTGGAAAATGTGTTAAAAACTTTGTGAAGGATGAAGTTGTATGCAAAGTACAGTAAATGTGAGTTCTGGATGGAGGAAGTATCATTCTTGGGGCATGTTATCACCAGGAAAGTGATATCTGGGGACCCTTCCAAGACGAAGGCAATTGAAGAGTGGCCAAGGCCAACTTCTGTAACGGAGATCCGCAGCTTTTTAGGTCTAGCTGGGTATTATCGGCAATTCGTGAAGAACTTTTCACGATTGTCAAACCCAATGACCAAGCTGACACGGAAGGGAGTAAAGTTCATCTGGACATAGGAATGTGAAGATTGTTTCAAGGAGTTGAAAAGGAGGCTTATCACTGCACCAGTACTCAAACTCCCTTCAAGTGGAGAACTCTTTGTGGTGTATAGTGATGCTTCTAAGAAAGGCTTAGGCTGTGTGCTAATGAAAAATGATAAAGTGATAGTCTATTCCTCAAGGTAGCTGAAAATCCATGAGAAAAACTATCCCACACATGATCTGGAGTTGGCGGCTGTGATCTTTTCGTTGAAAATATGGCGGCATTATCTCTATGGGAAAAAATGTGAGATATATACCGACCATAAGAGTCTCAAATATATATTCACACAGAAAGAGCTTAATATGCGCCAGCGAAGATGGATAGAGCTCATTAAGGATTATGACTGGTCAATCCACTACCATCCTGGTAAGGCAAACAAGGTGGCAGATGCTCTAAGTAGAAAGGATCCTACATCTTTATCAATGATGAGAATTGAAAAGGATCCGATCTTCTTAGATTTTCAAAGGATGGACATGGGAATCATTAAGGGAGGAACATCATCAATCCTTTCTCAAATGATTGATCAACCATCCCTCTTGGAGAAAATAAAGGTTGCTCAAAGAAAGGATGTGGAAATTCGGAAAAGGGTGGAAGTTGTTAAAAATGGGAAATCCTATGATTTCAAAATTGATGAGGAAGAAGTTATAAGATTTGAGACACGATTATGTGTACCATCTGATCCATAGATAAAGAAGGATCTATTGAATGATGCACATAGCTCAACCTTCTCTATCCATCCTGGTAGTACCAAAATGTACCGTAATCTCTGAGAACACTTTTGGTGGGATAACATGAAGAAGGAGATTACAGAATGTATATCAAGGTGCTTGGTATGTCAGCAAGTTAAATTTGAGCGACAAAAGTCCAAAGGTATGATGCAGCAATTGACTATTCCCATGTAGAAATGGGAAAATGTTACTATGGACTTTGTCACGGGTCTCCCGAAGACGTCGAAGGGAAATAATACGATATGGGTTGTGGTTGACCAACTCACCAAGAAATCCCATTTCATCGCTATTCGGGAAGATCTATCGCTTGAACAACTTGCAAGGATATATGTGAAGGAAGTGGTGAGACTACATAGTGTTCCACTCTCAATTGTCTCTAATCGCAATCCAAGGTTCACATATAAATTCTGGAGGAGTCTTCAATATGCTTTGAGTACTGAATTAAATTTCAGCATGGACTATCACCCCCAAACTATTGGCCAGTCTAAAAGAACTATTCAGACACTTGAAGATATGCTTAGAGTCTGCTCTCTAGAATTCAAAGGTGGATGGGATCAGAATATCCCATTGGTTGAGTTCTCATACAACAATAGCTTCCACTCGAGCATTCAGATGGCTCCATATGAAGCTCTATGTGGAAAATGATGTAGAACTCCATCCTGTTGGGATGAAGTTGGAGAAAGAAAGCTACTTGGACCTGATCTTGTTCAAGAGATGACAGAGAAGGTTCAAGTCATCCAGAAACACATCAAAGCTGCTCAAAGTCAGAAAAAGAGCTATGCTAACAACTGTCGAAGGGACTTGGAGTTCAGCGTTGGAGATAAAGTCTTCCTTCGAATATATCCATGGAAGAGTCATGCGATTTAGGAAGAAAGGGAAGCTAAGCCCAAGGTATATTGGCCCCTTTGAGATCCTTGACCGCATAGGAGCCGTGGCCTATCGGCTTGAACTTCCACTGAATATGGCTCGAGTTCATGATGTTTTCCATGTATCACTCTTAAGGAAGTTCATACCTAATCCCTCGCATGTACTAAACTCAGAGGTGGTGCAGCTGGAAGATGATATATCTTACGAGGAGCAGCCAGTGAAGATCATGGATCGTAGAGACAAAGCTCTATGCAATAAGACTACTCATCTGGTCAAGGTACTATAGAAAAACCATAAGTACAAAGAGGAAACATGGGAATTTGAGGAATAAATGAAGGAAAAGTACCCACATCTATTTTTGGCTTAGTATGTAAAACGAAATTTCGAGGGCGAAATTTCATAAGGGGGGAAGAATGTAACAACCCAAAGTTTTTCAATGGAAATTACCTTCTTATATTTATGTCATAAAATCACATGAAAACACAACTTAATGAACTACTAATTGATAAGTGACCTTTAAACATAATTTTTTTACTTATGTTTTTGGAATTTCGAAAATTTGGCATACACGGTTGTGTTCAAGATGTTTTTTGGAGTCTAATAAAACAAAAAATAATTTTTGGTGAATAGTAACATACCCTAATGAATAGTAACATACCCTTGTGAATAGTAATATACCATAATGAATATTAACCTCACATATGATAGTATAAAAATAATATTCAAGTTGGAAGTACAATATACCCATGTTTTAGAATGAGTTAATGCATGTTTTAAATCTGGTTTTTGATAATAAATTTTGATTTTAATTAAATATTAAAATAATCATATTTAGAAAATTATTTTTGAAAAATGGACTTCATTTTTGGATTCTACACATCTAAAAAGGGTTAGGGTGATTTTTTGGTATTTTTCTGAAATACTTGAAATTTTGATGAATAGTAGAATCTGATAATTCACAATAAATGCTAAATAATGGATTAATTGAGTCATCGATGATGTTCTGGTGATGTAATCCCACTTGATTCGAATTCACATGACCCATTTACTATTATTGGTCATGGAATACTTACTATTCCTTGTCTTGGGAAGAAATAATAAATTAATGATTATAATATCATGAAATCCCTCCTCTCATCCACTATAAAAACCCCCCTTCACTCCCTCTTCTCTACACTCCTCCCAAGCTCCAAACCTTCTCTAATTTCTGCCCAAATCACTCCCAAAGGTCCTCCCCCACATCCAAAAGCTCTCAGACTCCTCAAAATACCAAAACCTCTCCCCTTAAGAGGTTCTCAAAGGAGGAAGTCTCAAGAGGTAAATTCCTCTTCCCAAATTTCTTCTTTTCTTTTAAGTTCTTTTCTTTTTTATTTTCTTTCCTCACCTCCCTTCACCATAATAGTATGATAAATATAGTAACATACATGTACTGGAATGTCTTCATGCTAGTGGTATATTTCATTATCTTCTCCCCTTTCCCCACCCTTTTTTGAAAGAAATGAAAGCACCGTTTGAGATGTGCTAATTTAGCACATTCAAGGACAACAGTTTATCAATTTCTATTATTATCTTTAATTCTGTTCATGAAAACATTTATGTTATGGTTGAACCAGATTATTATATATGTAATATATCCTATTTTTGGTTATTTAATCTTTTGGTACAAATGTAATTAAGTTATAATGAAAAACACATTCTTTGTAATCAAATCCACCGATTAACAAAAACAGTTACCACTAAGGTTATATATATAATAATTCAACATCACTATAAGTAACCTAATTAAAATTAAAACCATGTAATATCCTGGATATTAACTAAAGAATATAAATTTAATTCTGGACAACCACTTTCATCTTGCATATAATCCAACCTTGAATATAAGTGAACCAATCTTTTAAAGCCAAGTAAACAAACGAGTCGAACAATGAAATTGAACCTTATAACTAATCAAAAAGGATTTTAATGAATTAAAAAAGGTCATAATAAATAAATTACATATATAAGAGGGTATGGAATTATTAATTAATAAGCCTAATTTATTTATTCAGGTCATTAATAACAAGTGGATAACACCACCGAATTCAAGGTAAGGGATCCTCTCCTTTTCTCTCTTAATCAAGATTGTCCTCTATAATATGTCTTTATATGTGTACTAGATAATTATGGGGTATTCTTAAGAACCTCCCCCATACTTCTGGATTTATAAGTGATGAGAAACCCCAATTCTCTCTCATCAATCCCTCTTGGTCACACCCGACACCATGCCGATAAAATCGTAACGAATTCTATCTGAACCTTCTTTGTTCTTTCGGGTTGCCTTATCTTTCTTTCAAAATGGTGTTATATTATCTATCTATGTGAGTATTATGAATTCTGGTTAGTTTTACAAGATTCTTATATCAAGACCCTTCCATCACATTATTTCAGGGATATACATGATTTTGAAGGATTCCCCCCTTAGAACTTTCCGATAAGCAAACCTGTTTTAAGGGGACTTCCCAAATTTTTACCCAAATTTCAAGTGCACTATATCCTATGTTTTAAAATACCATTGTATTTATAAAATCAGTATTTTTATTATGAAAACCCTCTTGGTTAAATTCTGGTTTTATATAAAAGAATTTCCTCTTTTCTATTTGAAAATCTCTAGAGTGTTTTCCTTAAAACCGCACAAAAATGTTTTAATGCTAATGTTTTTAAAATACATTTTTATATGTTTTCACTTATATTTGACACCACTTACCATGTTATATGCCTATTTTACCCTATGAATGTCCATGTAAGTTCTAATCCCTTCATTTCATGGACACTTTCGTGATACTCTCATTGGATATGTTTTATCTCATGATTGTGGTACCCAATTCTTTCCATGGGTACCCTTATGTTTATGTATGGTTGATTATGTATGATTATTTATGTTGAAAGATTATTTATGTGGCAAGAATATTAATGAATATTTTGAGATGGGTGCGCCCAGATAGCGCTTCAATGCATTGGGTAAGGTTGAGTCTCATGAGATGCGATGTGAAACGGGATTGGCGGTTAGCCTTGACCCATACTGAAATGGGAAACCGGATTGGCGGTTAGCCTTAACCCATACTAAAGATATGATTTATGATTCTGACACATTTATATGATTCCATGTTTATGTGATCCCATGCTTATATTAAATGATTTTATAAGTTTCATGCTTTGGATATCTTTATGTCATGCCTCCTAACTCACATGCTTGAGATGTATCCTTATGTTCATTCCCTTACTGGGAATTTTTAGCTCATCCCTTTGTTCATGTGTTCCCCAGGGTACCCTATGAAGATGTAAGGTCTCAAAGGAAGTTAAGATATCATTATTGATATTAAATAAAGAAGTATTTTTTAGCCCCATGTTTTATGTTATATGTACCTAGTCTTCCAAGACACTAGACTTAACAATCCTTGGCTTGTACTCTGATGATTAATTATGCTTAAAATCATGAAATGTTTTATGTAAAAGGCTCGGGTCGCTATATTGCCTAACCGTGTGAGCCTACCATGCACGATTAAAAAGTTATATCCTAAAAAAGTGGATCTCACTCATTTTCACCTCTAAGGATCTTGTTTTTCATTATTTTCAACTCTACCTCAATTTGTATTCCTCCCAAAGGCAGTGGAGTATCTCCCCTTCAAATCAGAAGCAATCAGTTGTAAATTCTTGGTGCGTTGAAGCCTGATTCCCTTGGTAAGTCTTTATTTGTGGTAGTTTTCCTTAGATATACTTCTCTTTCCTATCTTGAATTCATAGATCTAGTATATTGGGGATATATCTATGATAGTGTATGTCAATAATGATGAGATATGAATGTTTTGATGATAGTAAAAGAGATCTAAGGTGGTTTTTTAGAGATTTAGCCTGATTTTGTGGAAGAATTCATGTCGTTCTTCTTTTTCTCCATGGTTTCCAATGTAGGTGGCTTCACTCTTGAATCCTCTTATTAGAACTGGAAGGCTTGATTTTTTTCTTGATATTTATTGTGAAATTTTTGTGAAATGTTTAATGGAAACCCTCTTTAGTGATGATTTATGGAATTGTGAAAATTAGGTGTTTTGGTGGAAAAGTGAATGTGGTAACATGATTTTAAAATGATGATTTTAAAATGGTTGTTTGATTTTGATGCATAGAAAAGAATTTTAAATAAAATGGTAGTTTTATTGAAATGGTTTGACAAAGATTGTGTTGTCATGGATGTTGGCTTAAATGGTTAAGCATGAGTTGAATGAGATTGATATTGGTCGTGAAGTACCCCCATCAAAGGGACAGGTTATAGACGTGAAGTTCCACCATCAATAGTATCACCAAGATTGTGTGGTTGAGTGTGTGTGTGTAGTTATGAAAAATGGAATGGGTAATGCCAAGATGGGACTTTGGAAAGGGTTAAATGACTTGTTTTTTTGATTTCCTAATAAATTTCCTGGGCATGGTAATATTGTTATATTATAGAAATTGTTTTATACTTTGATATAAATTGTTTTCAATTGTTTCATATAAATTGTTTTATATAAATGTGCTAACATGTTCTATCCTAGTGGCATGAGTAGGGAAGTCATTTCGGGAAAGCCTAGTGAGTAATGAAAAAAAATTATTGAGACACAGGAAAAGGGAAGGTATCACATTTCTTTAGTGGTGATTCGTGATACAAGGGCATGGATAGTGGAGTTGGTGATTGGTGCTTGTTAGAAGTTTCTAAGTTGGTGTCTTTAGGTTCTTCTGGGTTTTTGTTTGGTTTTGTCTTCTGCTTGTAGTTGATGTTGATCTTGGTTTCTGCTTGGTACTATGATATAGTTGGTTTGATTTGTTACACATTGATTTGTCTTACGTTGTCATCATGAATCATATAATGGTTTTGAGTATGGTATGTTTGGTTGTGGTTGTTTTATATTCAAAGGGAAAATCATCCCTCATTTGTATTGAATCCCTTGGCATTTATTGTCAGCCTTTGGCATCTTGGGGATGTCGCCTAAGGACAAGTATCAATTCTACCTTGACCCAGGCTAATGAGGAGGGATGAGATGTTACATTGGGAGTCGCAATTGCAAGGATGTAGGTTCTCACACTGAGGTCGAACCTTGTAAAAATACTTTGTTGTTTTCCATATATCATCTGTATAACATAAGGTTGAAATAGTGATGAATAGTTTCTAAAAGATCCATACATATTAACCGATAACAGAGGTTCGATCAGCTTAAAGTAAGAAATAATTTAAGTTGAATATAATCGGTAAAAGTTGGTCACCACTGACCCCCCCCCCCTCAGGGTGACTGCATGATCCACATGAGAATTTCAAAAGTAACCATCGGCTCCAGGTTACAAGAGTCAGGGTGTTACACTTGATCACTCTTAACTTTATTCCTAACAACTCTCCTCCTCCTGCCATATTTTTTTATGAATTTTGAGCAACTGTGTGGTAAATTTATTTGATTTCTTCATCTATCTTGTCAGTATAATTACCACAAGCAGCCCAGTCTACAAGATTTTGACAAGACAGAGTCAGTAACTCCTCTTGAATGAATCCAGTGATATTATTTCTTAACTCTCTAGTCAGTATTTCCAGGTAATATTTCAACGTAAAGGCATAATAAATTTGGTCCCATGTGTTAAAGATATTTTCATCTAATTGTAGGAACCAATTTCTAGCATTGTTCTTTTAACAAAAAAGTAAAACACTTCATCTTAAGTTCATCTTTAGTGAAAAATTGCAAAGGTAATTTTTGCACGTTACTGTAAAAATCCCTAAAAGGCCGAAGAATCTTCATTAGGCATCTCATTAAATAATGGAAACAATGATATATGTGATTCTTATAGTTCGTTATTTCTACCCCTTTGTAACAACCTAATATAAGATGGATTTCCAGAGATGATGGGCGGTTGAAATTCCCCCAGCCTTTCACTCTCAAAATTCTCATTAGGTTGATCAAAGTGTGCATGATTATTGGGTATTCTTCAACCTAGTTCTTCTATAACAACTCTCTGATCTCTTTTGAGCGCACTACAATGAAGATCAATTTCTCATATAAAGGTTTTCAAATCAGCATCACTTCTAGTTGGCATACAATTTTATCATTGATAAGCAAAATTTTGAAAAAAAAATCATGCCAAAGACACACTAAAGTATATCAAACAAAAATATAATGGAATATGAACAATCCAATGAATATGTTGACACCCATTCCCAAAAACAACACCACATTTTGATCAGCCATATACATTATCGAATATTAAATTATACATTTATAACCGACAATACTATACTTTGCAAGTATAGTGGTGCATAGTCGAATCAAAGGAAAAAGATGAAGATTTGCTGAATTTAAACATTTCAAAAGCTACTAGAATGCAAGGGTAAACAGTTTTGTGTTTGATTTTGTGAATGTGAACAAAGCGAATTTGTTTATGAATGATGACAAAAAAAGTAAAAGACACAGAAAATCGTGAGAACAAAAGATGCAAACAAAAGTGGGAGACGATCAATGAGAGATCAAGGATGTTTAAGCTTGTTGTTGAATGAATGGATTTACCTTTCTTAAAGGATATTCATCATGATTTTTTAAATAGAATCCAAGAAGATATTAATAATCCATTATTAGCCCCCCGCAGGTTGCTGGCAGGGGGGATGGGGTTTGGGGCACCGGTCGCAGAGTCGAGTATCTGGATGGTTTTCATTGTAGTATGTGTATAGTTAATGGACCCACCTTTTAATAATCCATTATCAAGAATTATTAACTCATTTTTGTAAAAGTTTACAATCTCCATTGACACATGGATAACAAAACAACAACCCAAGAATTGCATAAAGGCTAGATACAAATCAAATTGTCATTTAACTGGTATATTCATTTTTTTGTTGAAATATTGGTAAAATTAAAATTGTCAATCTTTTTTAATGATCAAAAGTATTTCTTTTATGAATGAAAGATATTTTTTATTTTAAAAACAATTCCAGTATTTCGACTAGAAAGTTAAGCATTGATTTCAAAATAACGTTTCATAAATAAATCTTTAATGTAAACAGTTTAGTACTAACTTTCACGTACCAATAAGATGAAATGAACTTGTCAAAATTTGTATCCCCACTGTCGGGCTACGGGTCGGGGGTCTACAAGCGAAATTGGGAACCCGCTCCAGCCTCTCGTGCAACCTTTCTCCAGATCGGAATCCTCCAATAAACCCTCAATTGGAGTTCGAAGCCCTCAAATCGGGATCGCATTCTTCAGCTCGATCCCTATATTGATCACCGCTGGTTACAACGGCGTGGCAACTTCTCCGTGGCAACAAATTCCCAACCGCTTTCTTCTACGATCCCTATATTAATCTGATGGTCATCGATATCTTTTGGACTTCGTCGATCCAGCTCCTCCAGATTTGCCTTCGGTGCTTTTAACGTAAGATTCAATCCATGGCTGGTAATGACTCATCAATTTTTCTGTCCCGCGGTACCCCATTTATTCACCCGAGCGTTGTTTGTTGGATCTCAACCTCGAACCAATGATCCCCGGTCGACCGACTTGAAGCCTCCATGAAGGTTTTTTTTTATCCGAATTAGTTTTTTCCCCCAGCTTTTGATCTTTATAAGTGCACTGGAATCGATTCGTATGCTGGTGATCTGAAAGATTCTTAAACATTGTCGATAGTTTGCCTCTGTTAATCCTCGACCATTGTCACACTGCTCCATGAAATAAACTCACTTCCGACGGAATCCAGTAGTCGTCGACTAAGGCTATCTATACTTCTTCCAATCACCACATCTTTTATTTTTCACAAACACATGCCTCATAATTGAGCTAGTTTTTCCATTGAAACTCCCATAGGGTAACTCTCTATGCCTCCATACCTTTTTTGTTCACTTAACGAATAATAAAAGGTTCCTCTACTCTAACTCATGAATTTGACACACTGGTGGAATAACTACAGAAAAACAAGAATCTCAGCCTAAGGGCAATGTGGATGTTTTTTATTTACATTATGTCAAGATTAATCACAAACAAAATTCAATGCATAACATATTAAATCCTCATGACCCGATGCTACATGATGTATGAACCTACACCTATATAACTACCTTGCCGACAATATATGATTGCTCAAGTAATGATTTATAAATGATCAAGGTTTGTACATAGAATCACAGGGGCTCTCTACATCCTTAGCAAGTTTTCCTGCCCTACATCACATATTAGGTTCAAGATACAACAATCTTATGAACCCATGCAATCCTCTCAGGTTGCTACTCCAAATTCCAACATCAAACACTGTGTGTGATATTATTTGTCTATGTCTTGACCCTTGGCAGAGCGCAATATTTCATTGTTTTTACTTTGTAATTTAATGAATTAATCTCCATGAAATTCATAATTGAAGAACAATTATCACATATTTAGTTTATAGGTTTATTTTGGGGTTTGTTATAAAAATGGCCTAATTTAGGCAGGCGTATGAATGACGGGCGAAATTTGGAGTTGCGTAAGGAGAACTCTGCTGATCTAGGAAGTTACATAAGAATCATTAAACAAGGGTTGCACGAGATTGAAAGGGCACCCACGGATCAATGGAAATCATTGAGAGGGCTAATCCCTCATGATTTGGATTTCACTGAGATCATATGACCCACTAGTATCATCATGTAATTACACCAAGCAAAGATTATCCAACACTCGTGTTATACAAGTCTCCTGATTGTAGTGCTCGCATTGTTACAATGATAAATATTTTAGTTTTTCAACAATAAAGCTTCGAACTGAACAAGGCTTCCATTCATGTTATTGCAGTGATGCTCCTTCATCTTCTTCTTCAATTTGTACTGTCACAGGTTTCTTGTTCTCGAAACAACTTCTTCTCTCTTAAATATTATCCTCCATAATTGTATCTGGATCACACAGGGGTTCAAATACTCCCCTTCTTATTCTTATTGCATGCATGAATATAATATTCATTTTTATTTATTTATTTAGTCACACAGCATCAATATTAATTCTCATTTGAATTAGAATTTTGGATTTCAAATTCAAACGAATAACTTCAATTGTTTTTAACTTCTCTTCTAGCTTCTATTTCTTTTCAAACTCAATTACTGGTCGCTGCAGTGTGGCATCACAGGCTGCAACATGACTGAGTGGTTATGCTGTAACTTGGATTCTGTTTTCGTCTCCTTGTGAACCTTTCTCACCCTTTTCTTGGATCTCAAATACCATTTTGTGATGTTTAAACAATAATCGAACACCTTAAGTATCATTGACAATATTATTTTCTTTAAAATAAATATTCTGAAAATTCTTGTGTTTCCAGAGTTCTGAAATTTGTTTAGGTGTTCGCTTGAAACAATCCTTACGAAGTAGTCATATTTACGCAGAGTAAAAATCATCCTAACGTAGGATATCAATCATGCCCATGCAGCAAAATGATGCTTATGCAGACACCATTTATCCTTACGATGATCCTTGCAAAGTCATCATCATTCTTACGAAGTAGTCATATTTACGCAGAGTAAAAATCATCCTAACGTAGGATATCAATCATGCCCATGCAGCAAAATGATGCTTATGCAGACACCATTTATCCTTACGATGATCCTTGCAAAGTCATCATTCTTACATAGACCAGTCATGATGCTTATGCAGATAAAGGATGCTCGTTATGCACTTTCAGATTCATGTTTACGCATAGCATGTATGATTCTTACGCAGGCCATCATCTTTACAAAGGTTAGAAATGATCTTTACGTAGTGTTGGATGATCTTTATGCAGTTCTGGATGATATTTACCCAACCAAGACTTGGCCAATTTTCCAGTATTCTAGCTCATCCTTGCGCAGATCAGGACTTTGTCAAATTCAGCCTCAAATTGAAAATTCCAGAATTCTTCAAACTTTTCACACAACCTCTTCAAACATGATTCATACATATTGAAACATCTTCAAAAACCTTTTATCTCTCAAAATAAAAATTATATCACGTGAGTTTGAATATGATTTATTCATTGACAACAAAAGCTAACACAATACCATATCCACTTCAACTTTTCTTCACTTCATACCTTCTCAAACTCAACAATCTTCTTAAAATAACTATTGGGTTTAATAATCCCCTCTTTTGGTTTTTGTTGGCAACCGAGGAACAATAATCACTTCCAAACTCAAAACAGAACAATGATTCATCATTAATAATTCCAAGTCTACTAGAGCAAACTTGGTGTAGGAAACAAGAAGATTGAATAATAATACCAGGTTATCCATAAAATGATGATTTACATTCGTACCATGATAGCCTTTGATCCTATTGATACCACTTTGAAAAATAATCAACTCAACCCTTTGATACCACTTGAAATATCATATGAGATACCACTTGAGAATCAACACTTCTGTTTCTCATAACTATCCAAGAACCTGTAATTGAAAGATTCTTGCAACCATGCTCACAAAATTACTAGACAAGTTCATAGGATACAAAAACGGTTCACAAATTCTAGATTTTGTAAACAGATTTCATATTTTTCAAATTTTTGTAAACAAATTCCAAATTTTTACACACCAACACATTACTGAATCCACAACTTGCACCTTTTAATAACTCTCTAAATACATTCTCCTCTAAGAGATTACTCCCCCCAAAAGGTTGCATGTATTAATGGATAACTTCCCTTATATTGATGTTCTCCCCCCTTGTTAACACAAAAGGAGATAAATATAAAGGAAGATTTAAGTTTCCTTTTTCTCCCACTTTGACAACAATATTCAAAGAACAAGATGAGAGAGGGTTCTGAATCATCATACCTTTGTTGTGGAATCGTCGAGAGACACAACGACAGAAACGAGAAAACAAAAGAAAGAAAACAACAAGAACATAGTGATTTACGTGGTTCAGGAATAATGGTTATCTCCACAGGAGAGATAGAATTTCACTATATCGGGAGCACAAATTACAGAGGTTTTTCAGTGGTAATCTTAGCCCGAAAATGGGCTATAAAACAATGGAGAAGATGATCACTATTTGAAAAGTGGGTCTGCGTCGCTACAGTGAACGACGGTCAGCTTTGTCAAAAACGCTACAGTGGCTGCCAGCTGAAAGTCATAAGTGCTACAGTCCAGTTGACCCTGAAGTCCGCACTGCTACAGTGCCTGTCGGTGTCGGTCGGTCAGCTCTGCTACAGTGGTCAGCTTGACCCGCAACAGTTGCGGACCACAAGCATTCGGCCCAACCGGATCGGGCAACACCAATCCAACAACTTTAACCTTGAAGGGAATGAGGTTGAATGACCATTATCAACCTCAACATTTAAAATACATTATTTGGAAATGATTTTGTGAAAATATCAACTTGTTTCTTTGTAGAAACAAATTCTAGCTTCGATTTATTTCTTTCCACAAACTCAGTGATGAAATGATACTTTATATCAATGTGCATAGATCTTGAAGGTTGAACCATATTTCTTAATAAATTGATATCACTTTGATTGTCACATCAAACAAGAAGTGGCAACTTCACTTCTACCTTGAGATCTTTCAAATGAGTTTTCATCCACATGAAGTGAGTTGTGACATTAGTTGCAACCACATATTCTGCCATGACAATGCTTAAGGTTACCAAATTCTACTTCTTTGTGTTCCAACAAACACACCTTTCTCTTCAAAGGAATTTCGATAGGGAAAATACCAATTCAAATGGAATGGATTCAAAATGATGTGACTGCATGGATTGAGATTATAAATTGTTTCAATAACATTCTTGTTTTCCGGTTTGGGTACAAACTCCCAAGTTTTATTTTTCACAATTTGATCCAACTCTTCATTCATAGAATCAACCCACTCTTGATGCTCCAAAGCTTTTTATATATCTTTTGGTTTAATTTGTGAAAATAGCGAGGTATGTGATGATTTCATCAAATTTCTTCTTGTTTGAGCCTGTTGTCTCTATTCTCCTATGATATTATGTACCTAAAACTTGCTTTCTCAGCCTTATATGGGATGAATGAGGTTGTTCTTCATCACTAGAAATAACTGAATCATCTTCTTCATGTTGAACTTCTTCCGAACATCCATTATTTCAAAAACTTCACCCTGTTGTTTAACAAAAGCAGATTCATCTTCATCACTTTTGGAACTTGCTTCGCCATTTGTGATTTCTTTATTTGTGTGTTCGAACACCTCCACATCAGTGAAATCAATAATCTTCCTTGTCTCTTTTTTGTAATAGTCATATCCTCTTCTATTTTGGGGATAAGCTAGGAAGATATCTTAAACACCTATTTCTTCAAACTTATCTAAATTGCACCTTTAACTTTGATAACGTAGGGGCTTCCAAACACTCGAAGGTACTTAATACATCTCATATGGGGACATATAATATGACAACATATGGGGATAGATATGAATTTTTCCTGTATATGCATCGATTTTGAATATGAACCACTACTCTAATGACTTGTCTCTAAAAATATCGAGATGTACCATGCTCTAACATAGCCCTACCCATCTCTACTAAACTTTCATTCTTTCGTTCAACAACACCATTTTTTTTTGTTGTGTATAGGGTGCCCTTAATTCTAGGTGGATACCATGGTTCTCAAGATAAACATAAAATCATCCACTTGTATACTCAACACCATTGTCTGTCCAGATCATCTCTGAGGAGAAACCACACTCCTTTTCCGCACTCCTGAAATTACTGAACATTCTTAGAACCTCTGATTTATGTTTCAAAAACATAATACAGGTAATTTGGAGCTTATCCACAATGGAGAATTCACAATCTTTCCTTTTTGACATGTGGAGTACATTTGATTCCTTTCTCTTTTCAACTTAGGAACATCACAAACATTATCTCCTTTGGTAAGCTTACTCATATTTGTTTTTGTCTCGGACAACAAAGCCTTTGATGATACAAGTGATTTTCCTCTTTCATGCTTAAATAATGAGAATTTTCAACATTGCTAACCTAAAATAAATTGCCCCTTACCTATTTTCATGTTGTCAAAATACAACCATCATTCAAGTTCTTCACCACAAATCCATCCTTTTAAAAGATCGCTTCATTTCCTTCATCACATAACTAAGACACACTAGTCAAATTGTGTTTCAGTTCTTCAACAAATAAAGTGTTCTTGGATTTCAGTTGATCTTTCCCAATTGTAGCTAATCCAACACCATTGATTTTGAGTGACCCATCATTCTCAAAGGTCAATGAGATTTTTTTTTGTAATTTTCAATATCCTTGAGGTGTTTCAAATCCTATATCATATTGGAGGAACATTCACTGTCCATAATCCATGTACTATCCTTTTGATGCTTTTAGTGCCACTTTAACATCCAAAGCTTTCTCCTTATCGTTAATATTCATCTTCTAAGGCTTTTGAGTGTTGAAACTTATACTCTATTGGGCTGGTAGAAGGATGAGGCATTCATTTGCATGGTGACCCGACTTGTCACTGATGCTCATATGTATGCATATAATTTTTACATTTTATTTCATGATTTTCTAAATTTAATTGATAACCTTTTCCCAAATATTTGTTTTTTTTATTTTTTTATTTCTAATTTGAATTTTAAAATAAACTTTTGAAAAAATGAAATAAATATATATATGTTTGAACATATTTTTACCAAAGGAAAAATGTTTTATGTGTAGGTGAAAAATATGGCTTTCCATAGGTCAAGAGGAGGGCACGCACAAACTAGGGAGCCAACTTAGGGAAGCTGAACATGAGCTTAGTGCGGGGTGACAACAAGCTGAGGAGGATTGGAGGAAGGTCTGATGCGTGCAGGCACTGGGTAGGAGGAAACCAGGGTGCGATGGCCCTGAGGCTACTCATCTGAGTTGCTTCAGCCACCCCTACATATATTAAGCGGTCTCCTCACATAAAGATCGATATGGGGTCATGTTTTTGTCAGACATTGGTTCAAAAGGGATGATCGCGATGCGGGATGAAGTCACATCACGTCAACAAAAGCTTGAGTGCACATATGAGGAAGGTCAAAGCCACCAAGGGAGTTCCCTAGGAGCTTTGACGATCCACTTTGAAGCCATTATGTGATAAAGAAGTCACGACATGAGAAGTGAATTTCGCATCGCGAACACCCATTTCATGCCATGAGAGGAGCCACATATTGGTTCTAGGCTTGATTTATAAGCGTCACAGAGATCTGTAAGCTATGTAAAGGTTAGTGAAGACTATGCAAGGGACCTTTAATGTGAAATCGAGTTGCGTAAGGGTATCATTGAGTTTTTGGAGGCTATGTAAAGGTAACCTTGGCTTGCAAAGAAGATGCGTAAAGGTACAATGACGAATCAAAGACAAGAGAAGAAGAATAAGAATGAAATGAAAGAGCATGTGAGGTGGTGTTTGGAGTGGTTGAGTGGATGCATGTATAATGATGGAAACAACTAGCAAAACATTGATGAAAATGGTACTACACCATGGTGGGGGTGCAATCCGCATAGTTGATAATGTTAGGAACGTCGGGTGTTGTGGTGTGGTAGTGTGGGCGTGGTCGCTATGGATGTTTGTACTATGGTGACTCAAGTTTGCACCATGAGTTGGAAGACAAAAATGAGATATTAATGAGGCCAATCCCTTAGGAAATATTCATGCCCTGAAGAGACTACATCGTGCCATGGATGGAGGAAGCAGAAGTGATGCAAAATACTCGAACAAATGTGTAGGAGTTACATGTCGTGTTCCCCCTGTTCACGTCGCATTTTTGTCCTTGCATGTATGAACAATGTGGAATAAGTTATGTTCATGGATTGATGGAAAGATGCACATTGTGAACCATGAAGTTGAAGAAGGATCTCACGTTGTGAATACATTTGCATGCCGTGAGTGTTTCAGTCAAAAATATTTTTGTAGATATGATCTTTACTAGATTCATAGAGGAATTTAAGGGTTTTGACTATGGATCTTTAGGCATGGATGAGACAAATTAAGAGAAGATACTTTGAGAGATAGCGAGCTCAACACTAGAGGTATCTATGCCTATAAATGAGGGTCCAAGGAAACTTCTAGGGTATCGAGAATCTGGAGTTGAATAACAAAGCCTTGGAGTGCTGCTGAAACCTATTGCTCCAAGGCTCGAGTGTGTTGCTGCCACTACTTCCCTTAGGTTTTCTTTTAGTTTTTATCCCCTCAGGAATAGCATGAGGGGGCAGGTTATCTCTTGTGCCAAGTGATGTGAGGAAGGGGCAATGTGTTAGCAGATTAGTTTTGTAATTTTGGTCCATTGTTGGGTTATGCATTCATACTTTTTTTCTTAATCACTTTTCCTTTATCTTGTCTCATCCCCACTAAACTTGAATAAGGAAACATTTTCTTTAAATGCACGACTAATAATCTTGAATCATATATGACAAGTGTATGGCTCAGGATGATTATGCTTCAACATGGTATTGAATTCCCTTGCTCATTAATAAACAAAAGTAATTGATCATATGAAAATGGGAATTATTGAGTTAGAGGGTACCAAGACCATATCCTTTCTCAGATTCAACTTCGGTGAAAACATGGCTAAACAAACTATCACTTCACTTAATTAACACATGAACCTAGAATTACATAACTTTTTACATCTTCTCTATCAGTGTTTCCTCAATTATCTATACTTCTTTATTATCATACACACTTTATTTTTCCTTAAGTTTACTAAAAACCATATCATGGGTTCGACCTCGATCGTTCCACATACTACACCCATTTAAACACATGCTAGTGATTCTATCAAAACATGGCAATTCATTATGCAAGTCTCCATGAGTCACTTAGAAGGTGACATGGTTAATAAGGCAACAACCTACATGGGCAATTCCAACTATAAGTTGGGCCAAGCACTTATGAGGTGCCTTGGGTTCACTAAACAATTATATAACATGGGCAATTCCATTTATAATATAAGACGAATGCTTAGATGGCGTTTTGGGCAATTAAGCAATTAACTAAAAGGGAAATTCAAGTTGGCACACCCAAGGGGTGTCCATAATTGGGGTCAACATCCTCTAATTCACTAAACAAGGATCAACATGCGTATACCAAGGTGCGTAGATCAATATAATACAAAGAACTCAATTAAACGGTGACGCGCGACAAAGGCCCGTGTGCGGCACAATAACAAGCTATGAAAACACCAAAACTCTTGGGGAAAATGACGATACCACCTACGTTATGGCCTTTGAGGACTCCTTGTCTGATGGAAACCTCAGATTCAAAGTAGGTTGGAAGAAATTGAAGAAACGATCCAAAGCCCTAAAAACATGGAAAAATAGATTGCACCTAAATAGGGAAATTGATCCATAGATAAACTAAAAAAGGAAGGGAGAGGACTTGAGAGCATACCTCCAACTATCCAACGCTTCCTTAGAATCTTGATTTTGACTTTAGATCAGATAGATATAGGAGAACCCATGTTGAAGGAGAAAAAGGATCATGGGAGGAGGGACCTTTCTTCAACCGTTGGAAATGGGAGGAGAGAAAGAAGAACAAGGTAAATAGATTAAAGAGGGGAAAAAGTGACATTTCACCCTCAAAATAGGGGGTGCACGGTTTGGACGCATAGTTTGGCCAAACTGTGCTTAGCCCACTACTTAAGGAAAAGACCAGCACGGTTAAGGCACACATTTTCTCTAACCGTGCGCAAACCGTGCAAAAAGCCACTATCAAAACCTTTGTAGTCTTCATGCGACCGTGCGTCTGGATCCACGCAGTTTCAGATAAACTGTGTGGCTCCTACTGATCATCTGTTTTCCCCCGCACAGTTAGTACCAACCATATGGGTCGGGTGACACATTTTCTACTAACTGTACGACCCAATTTATTTTCCAAAAACCCAGGGTTCCATGCTCTGAATCTTCCCTTAACACCCTTGTTACCCCCGCTCCTACATTAGATAACATTATAAGATTCTTTTAAAGGAATTTAAACCAAAAAACAAATGATTCGTACCTTTGTGAAAGGACGGATCATTACATCATTGATTTGGATAGGGTAACCTATTTCCAATATTCCATCACTTGAGCACAAGAGGTAATGTCAAGCTAATGAACTTAAACAAAATCACATCTAAGAGAAACCCAAGTTCTTTACATTTTTCTTAGCATTTTAATTATTTGTTTTAGGATGTAATTTCACTCCCCCTATTCCTTGTTGAGGTTTAAAATGCATAGACATCATCCTCTCAGTTTGATTTGTAGGTCCATGATGTCCAAGGCACACAAAGTGAACAAGAGGAAGAACTTTATTGTGAAAATGGGTGTAAGAATTTAATTTCAGTATTTCATTGGATCCCCCTTTATTTTGAAATCAGTCTTTGACTTTTAATTGGAAATTTCATGCCACACCTTAGAATTTTGATTAATCTTTAACTATAATACAAAATTCATTTAGGATAACCATGATTCTAGGTTTTAGATTTCATTTTTAATGAGATTGATTGAGTAAAATGAGGGATTAAATGATTAGAGATAAGCATTAGTGTATAAAATTAATGAATAATGATTTGAGGAGGCTAGTTAATTTATATAGATGAAATTCCTATCACATTTATCATGCTTTGATTTTCTAAATTTATTGTGGATTAGTTTGTTATTAGTAGTCATGTGATGGAAGTGATCTTTGTCACAAAATCTCTTATCAATAATTTTCCCCTCAAAATTACAGTACAATGATAACCACAATTTGTCTCACGAGGAGGTTATAGGTAAGTTCAAACTGTCACCATGTTAATTTATCTTTGTTAAAGGTTAGTAAAGCGTTGATTTCAAATGAATTTAAATAAAATTAAAGAAAATTTAAACATGACTTAAAAACTTGATGCATAATAGATTAAGAAGGAAAGAGAATTGAGATTTGACTTGGGAGTTATAGATAAGTTTTGATCTTTGGGCACTCTCCCTTACTCTAGTTTAAATGAATTAACAATTTATATCTCTCAATGCTCACCTCGAGTCCTCTAAGTGAACACCTAAGCTGCCTAGAAACTATATTGAGACCCCAAATATGGGTGTTTATCCTCTTATTAAAGTGATTTGATTACTCAAATACCTCTGAGAAATTGAAACTAATTGAACTTGTTCTACTCAATGAGGAGACCTCGCCCAAAGAATTTTAAACAAAAACACACATATTTTACAGTCATAAGTTGTTAATTGGTCCAAAATAGTCAGAAGAAAGTGAAAAAAGAAAGAATGATACCTACTTCAATCAAGAAATACATTTCTAAAGAAATTATAAAAAGAATACAGTGAAGTGCATAATATTGTACCTCTCACTATCTCATGGTGTTTTAATGATAAAAAACACACATTTTTGTATCTAATAATCACTTCGAGTGCTTCTCAGTTATGTCAATAAATTCCCATTTTTTAAAGAACCAATTGATAGAATCTTGAGGATCAAGGGTAATCCAAGTGAAGTCTTTGAATCATTCTTGAATATCTTTATGAAGTATTAAATGATTTTTGAACACTTATATGGAGGCTAAAAGTTCCTTATAAGACCATGGATTGAAGTGGAGGAGGCTCTTCTTGAAGTAAAGTGTAGTAGGAAACATTGGCTAGCCGGTGGCATAAACAGAATGACCCTCCTACTCGAGAAGTCTACTGGCCAATCGGTGGAGGAGCACCGGCTAACTAGTGTAAGATGTACAGTAATATATTTTTCCTGGCAGGCCACTGGCTACTTGGTGGAGGATACTGGGTAACTAGTGGCGTTGATCTCGAAGATCCAAGTCTGCATTAATTGCGTTGAAGAACACTCCCGCTAGGATATTTAATTTTATGGTTTGACCCAAAGGATTCTAGAAAATTTCTAAATATCTCGGAGCCTATAAATAGAGGATTCATGGTGCTTGGATCACTATAATTTTCTTGTGAAACAACTCTCCACTTGAATCGACGCCAAATCTCTATCTTCCTCCAAGTCCTCCTCTCAAAGAGCCAACCTTTCTTTTCTCTATCTAAGATGCTCTCATCTTTGTCACTATCTCTCTCCCTCCCTCCCTCTCTCAATTGAACCCAACCTTCTAGAGTGATAGTTGACCGAAATTGTAACATATTTGTGCCTAGTAAATCTATTTTTTCTCTTCCCTCCTTCTGCCTTTGGTTATTGGGTTTCCATTAAAACCAAGGGATGTTTGGATCTTAGATCTGCGTTAAAATCAAGGATAGTTTGGTTCTTGGGTCTCCATTAAAACGAAGGAAAGTTTGGTTCTTGGGTCTCCATTAAAACCGAAGGAAGGTATTTATAAGACATATCCCTCTAATTGAGGGGTGGATACTTAGGAGCACCTTTTGTGCTATTTCTAAATCCCTTATCAAATTGCAATCTCTCTTTTATTTACTTTATCACTTTGAATCATTTCAATATTGATACGAATAAATGCATAAATTCGATACAATCATTTTGAGCTTAATCTAATTTTATATTATCTATTTAATACGTATCAATTTATCAATTATCACTTAATTTATTTCATCACATTAATTGTTTTTATCTTTTTGAAATCGTTTTATTTTAAATTTTCCATTTTCATTTTTCTATTTATTTTTTTGAAAGGGAAATTCACTCCCCTCTTTCCATATTTTCCTTTCTTTCTCTAACTAAAAAAAACTTAAAAGGTACAATGTCCTCAGATCTCCACTGCCAAAACTGCCTGGGAGGTTAGCCAAGCATGGCTAAATGAACTTCCCTCTCATCTTCATCCTCCAACCGATTTCCTCATTCCAACATCTACATCCCATGAATGCATTATGTAAAATGGATGATATTATATTCAATTGTGGATGAATCTATTTTATAATTCCACAGAATGGAGGGAGTGACTTTTAAAGTTCATTTTAGCCTTCAATCACACTTGGGGAAGCTCTACGCATGCAACAAAACAATTCTTTCACACATATGGGTTGGAAATAGTAAATATTCATACACATGGTATGAATTTAATCTCCTTTATTATTCTTTTAATTCTCCCACAAACATTAACTTTTAATCTTCTCTTCAAATAAATCCACATGGGTCGGCCAATGTGATAGCCTGGAAGCACTTGCAGAGCACAAATCCACTTAAAAATTTCACAAAGTAAAAAAACTATAGTTTTTTAGAAATTTTGTATAACTTTCCATTTCATATGAATTTGTAAATTATATGAAAATGTAAAATTCATATGGAACTCAATTCAATGTCATAAAAAAATAGAATCAAAGTCATACAAAATGGTAGAGCAAGTCATACAAAAAATTACAAATATATTTAATATACTTGATAATATTTCTAATATTTATGAAATGAGCCTTAAAACCATATAAAGATCATAGTTTCATATTTAAAGAGATATCCAAGGGACCACCTACCTTGAACCTCTTCTATTTTTCAAATGGTGGTGCTAATCCACCTCAACTAAGCTGAAAGAACCCAAAAAGACAAAGAGGGAACCAAAAGACAAGAAATCCCCCAATTAAAAATGAACTACAACAAAACCATAGGCCACCAAGACCTCACCGGGCAATAACAAGAGAGGAAAAAGAAGAAAAGAATGAAAGGAAGAGATCAGAAGGAGTTTACTTTGAATATTTGTCCTTGAACTGTGAAGAACATAAATAATTCACTAAGGGAGGAGGTGAAATCGAGAGGGAGAGGGCCCTTGGGCTGTATGAGCCAAATGAGATGGGAGAGGATGTGATTAGGGGTAAACACCTAAGAGGGGAAAAGTTTTAAAATCAAAATTTTAATGACCCAGTTACTGTGCATTGTTTGGCCACACGGTTGGTCAAACTACGTGCAAACTATGCACCAGCCATGCACCTCCTATTGGAGGGAATAGAGAACCCCACACAATTAGAAAAACCATGCACCAACCTTTCTATAAGCATTCCTAAACTTCCTATGCTGGACTGGCTCGAGTACCCGGGTGATGGGCGGGTTAGGTTGGTTCAGGAAAAAAAGGTATCATAGCCTAGTTTCTCAAGAGGGACTAGGTTATTGAAGCACACTAACTATTTGGGAATTCTAGTAAATGGGAGATATAACTATCAGAGCTCTGGAGGTTGGTCAATAGTTGGTGCCTGATCACCACCGCTTGTGATGAAACTTGATTTACCATGGGAAGTTAGGATTTAAATTTTGAATTTGAGATTTTCCTTGATTCTTTTGACCGATTTTCATTAGTATAGTTGTTATTTTTATTCATGTGGTTGTTTTATGGGTTGTTCCAGGGTTTTTTGAGTGGTATTGGTGTTGTATGGATTTTTTAGAGGATTTCCTATATTTGAAATGAAAATGGAATCAAACTGGAGGCATGAAATTATCTCATGTGGCCAACCAAATAAAATGTAGCTTGTGTGCATGGTTCTTTAAAACTTATAGTGGTTGTCACTCGCTTGGCGCTGACTTGTCAACCCGTGTGGTCAACCAGTGTGCAACCACTAGCCCCCCTTGAACTTTAATATTGGTTTTCTTTTCAGATTTTAATTTCCTTTGAGATTATAGATTTTTTTTAATAAATTGACGAGGAATTTCATATTGCATTGTTTCTTTTGATTTAATTTTGATGGGATTTTGAAATGGGAACTTGATTTCAAAATAGTAAAAGTTGGTTTTGAAATTAATAAAGAATATTTTTAAAAATGAAGCGTATTTGATGTTTTAGAATTTATATTGATGAAATTGATGATGAATATAAGGTTTTGAAATGGTTTAAACATGGTTTTTTAAGGGGTTATGAAGTTAAAATCTATAAGACTAAAGGGATTTTAAAAGGGGAACTTTTCAAAAAAATGTTTGGTTTAAAAAATGGGCAATATTTTGGAAATTCAAAGGGCATCTTCATAAAAGTTTGTGAAATTATATTTTGAAGACTTGTGAGTGTTTTGATAAATTGGGGTGTGTAGCGTTGAAAGGCTTTAAAAATAAATTCATTATTGTTTGATGCATTCAATTTATTCATTGATTTGTTGTTTTGGGAATGTGATTTTTTTTAGTTTGGGTGTTTTAAATTGTGTTTTATTTATATGGAGAGTGTGAAAAGTATATTTTAAGGAAAAATGATTCTTATGAAGGGATTTGGTTTTAAAGATGGGGTTTGTGGTTTATTATGAAGAGACTTTTTCATTTGTTTTATCATGATGAGTTTAGTATTCTTTTGAGTTTTGTGTTTCACACTGTTTGAATATACCTCCCAAAAAGGTCTCGAGTGTTGTCGAACCACAATGATTGTCACGACCCGTCCTCGGGGCCCGTGCCGTGACTACCTCAAGCCCGCCTTCCATAGGCCAGGGGCTGGCGACTAGCACCAAAGGCGTAAATCCCGATAACTGGGAAGACATTGCCTTTATAAAAGTAAACAAAACACCACAGAGTACAAGCGGAAGTAAAACACTAAGTACAAAAGAAAGTGCTGAAAGTAAATGAGCCAGAATACAAACCCAACTGAAAGTACAGCTACAACTGAACGAAAGTACAACAGAAAAAGACAAACAGCTGGAAGAAAGGAAGCAGCTCCTGGGTCGTCCTCCTCGGATCCTACCTGAAGGGTAGGTACAGATAACGCAACTCCTGGATCGTCCACCACGGATCCTACCTGAAGGGTAGGTACAGATACCACAACTCCTCAATGTTCTCACCCGTCAACCCCCTCCGAGTGTCGTCTCGCCGTGAATTCCACCTCCGGATACTGACTCGTCGTGTGGTCCACCTCCGGGTACCATCCAGCCCTCGAACACTTAGCCTCCGTCAGCTCTGCCTGTCGTCTGCAACCAACACAACGAGGTGCGGACATAGCCCATGCAGGGGTGAGTATAACGATACTCAGTAGGGACCCCGAGACCCTCAAGGTCTCACTAAAACCAACAAGGATAACCACAAAGAAGATCTCAACAGATAACCTCTACTTAGGTATATGCCCATACATATACCTAAGTTATCAAGTAACCCATCTCAATCATGAGGAAACACAAAGGTCATAGACTCAACTCAAACCAGGATTTTCATTATCGAAACCGTAACTGCTGAAGAGCTCCGTCTCTGGAGTGTACAGTGGTCCTATCACGACTCCGAGGTACTGCTCACTAACCTAAGACTGCTGAGGTACTCCTCCTGTCGAGTACCGCGGGTCAGCCACCCAAACACAGTAGTGCTTCTCGCCGGGGTATGCCACCCAAACACAGTAGTGCACACACCCTAGTAGCCTGCAGAGGTACTCTCCGGACGAGTACTGTGGGTCTGCAATGTCACACAGGTAGTGCTCCGTCCGCCATGGGTCTGCACCTCACAAAGTAGTGCTCCTTCCACTGGGCTAGTCGACTCACTCCAAGTCGAGTCAGTCAAGCAGTCGTCAGGTCTCAGTCGGCTACACGGTCTCCGTACTCCGCACACTCGTCTCTGGGAGGGTCCGCTCCACGAGCTACAGGTCGATACTCCAAGTATCTCAAAGTCCCACGAAGAAGTATCTCAAAGGACCGCCTCGTCATAGGGGTCTCAACGCAACAGACGACGTGTCAATCAGACGCCCGGTCTGTGTGTTATTTGCCCTTTTCGTTTCAGGGGCCCGGTTGGTTTCGTGAGCGAACCAACCCGGCCGTATCTCAACTGTAACCCGAACTCTCATAGGGTATACTCAAAGGGACCGTTTCTCAACGTGATCACCAACGTCACTGACGGTTCGTCAAACGGACGTCCGGTCTGAAAGATATCAGTTTTTCCGTTCCAGGGGCCCGATTGGATTTCGGGTGCAATCCAACTCGGCCACTATCCAACTGCATCCAAATCTCGGGCGAAGTATGCCAAAAGTTCCGTCTCATCAAAAGGAATTCAACGAAACAGTCGGCGCGTCAATCGGACGCCCGGTCTGTGAGTTATTGGCTTTTTCGTTCTAGGGGCCCGGTTGGTTTCGTGAGCGAACCAACCCGACCGCACTCCGACGACATCCAAACCTCGAGTGGAGTAAGCCAAAAGATCCGTCTCACTTAGAGGAATCCATCAAAGTCGACGGTACGTCAATTGGACGTCCGGAGCTCAAGATATGAGCATTTCCGCTCTGAGGGCCCAGTTGGTTTCGTGTACGAACCAACCCGGCCAAACCCAAAGTATTCCGAAACCTTGGGTGTAGTATACCGAAACGACCGTCTCGATCCAAGGATCGCATCGCCGCTGACGGCGCATCGTTCGGAGGCCCTTAGCTCAAGTTATGAGCAAAAGACCGAAAAGGTCTGAAAACGGGGGGTCTGGGCCCGGACCGACCCGGCTGGGCGCGATCCGGCCCGGCCGGCGCGGGCGCGGCCCGGCCGCCGGGGTCAGCTCGGCCGGTTACGACCGAGCGGCGCGGCGGGTGTGCTTCCCCCACGTGAGAACACCGCGGCCCCGTGTGGGGCCGCCCTTGGTCAGCGGACGCGGCAGGGCCGCGTCCCGTGTCTCGCCGGACCCGCGCGGTCTTGTGTCTGCCGGCCACCGCCGCCGCGACTTCAGCCACGACGGTTCTTCCCGACGGCGCGCCGGGCGCCGCCGTTCTCCGCCGCCAGTGCCGCCGTGCCGGCGAGGCGCGCCGGCGGTTTGCTCCGCGGGCCACCGGACGCGCTCCGGTGGTCCGATTTGCGCGCGGTCTTCGCCAGTGTTCGTCCTGGGACTCGTTCTTCACTGCAAAGCCTTCAAATCGCCCTTGCGGCCCCGTTTGTCGTCGTCCGACAATCCGCGCACAATAATCAACCAGCGGAGTCTTCAATCGCCTCCGCGGCCCGACTCCGGCCGCGGTTTCGCTCGGCCATAACGGCGCGGTGTGTCAGCGCCGCGCTTCTTCGCCGCATTCATTCTCGTGTCCGCGCGGTGCCGTTGCACCGCACCGACCTTGTTCGTGCCGCAATGAATCAAAACATAAAAGGGGAAGGAGAGTCGGTCGTGTTTGTGCGGTCCGACCTCCTCTCGTTAGTTGGTGACAAACGGCCCAAAAGACGGAGAACAACAAGGATTTGTTGTCTTTATGAGCAAATGAAAACAACCCAAAACAGTTTTTTTTTCCGAAAACAAGAATTTCTAACCCGCAAACATACTCTTCGCGGATCAACTTAATATTGAGTTGATCCGCGTTCTTATTTTTCAAAAGGAAACATCCATGGGTAAAGATACTATTCTCAAAATTAAATCCCTACCTCAAGCGTCGTCGAGCGAGGGTTCGTCGCAGATTTTCTCATCACGGAAGAAAGCGTCGCGGGAAGGGGATCGTCGACATCACCTCGTCGATCTCCGAGGATCCGACGTTTTTGTTGACCTTCGTCGGAGGGTGACGTTCTTCGTTGGCAGCGATGCGTTCTTCGCGTTCTTCGTCGAAGAATGAAGAACTTCAAGCCTTGGATCTTTCTCCCAAAATCCTCTCGACAAGCTAACCCCCCAAACAAAATAAGTGTATCTCTTATTTTATTAACCAAGTCATAAGTTTGCATTTAATAAGATTAAAACAGTCAATTCAATTGAATTAAATGCAATGCTTTAATCCTCCAAATTTAATAGGGGCGTTTAATAACTTATTAAACGCAAGGGTTGACTTGACATTAAGAGGGGGTGCAGGTGCATTACTTAGAGGGAAAGAAATGGTGGGGCTCGTGCGGGCCCCACCTCACAAATATCCTACCAAGAGGGTAGGATATTTTGGATTGCACCCTATCCGCTTCAACCCAGCTTAAGTAGCTTTAAGTGGCTTTAAGTGGCTTTAAGTGGCTTTAAGTGAAATAAAATAAAGTTTGTCGTACCACATTATTTTATTTCTTAACTTAAAGCCCAAAAAATTAAAAACCACACCCGAGCAAACGCAACTCCGGAAGAGGTGTTTCTAAGAAAAATACCGGCGCTGCGATTCCATCGGTGCCCTCAGAATTCGATTCCGAGCACCAGTTCAGAAGTTAGAAATTCCCGCTCGTTTGTTCACTGAACGTACCCGAGCTAAACTTCGAAAAATGATTCCGGGCACACCGTGCCTCGGAATCAGGCGTCGTCAGAAACTGCGTTCTTGTAAAATCCCAAAGAAAATTTAGAAAAAATTTTCCTTGAAATTTCCGGGTCTTTACATTACTCCCACCTCAGGGCTTTACGTCCTCGTAAAGCTTTAAAACCAACTAGGGTCACAAAAGCGGTACAGAGCACGCATCTGAGCCTTCCGCTCCCATGTGCTCACCTGGAGGTTCCCGTACTGCTAGAGAAAGTGCACCCGAGGAATTGATCGTCCTCGTAGGATCCGCTCCTGTCGATCCTTGATCCCCACTGGATCCTCCGTGAAAGACACCCCATCACCATCATCCAGCTCCTCATGGTCGATGATATGCGAAGGGTCGAGCACGTATCTCCTCATTTGAGATATGTGGAAGTCATCGTGCACCTGGTGCAACTGAGGTGGATGGGTCAAGCGGTAAACCACCCCGCCTACCCAGCCGAGGACCTAGAAAGGTCCGTTGAACCTTGGAGATAACTTGCCGCCTTGGCCACATCTCCGTAAACCTCGTCGAGGTGAGACCCGTATAAGGACGTGATCGTCATCCTCGAACTCTAGAGGTCTCCAATTCTCGTTAGAACTGAAACTCAAAACGACTGCTGCCACGAGGGTAAGGTTGACCGACCCAAGAGTGATCGGTCGCACCCTCCTGTGCACGAGTTATCCTATGCTGCCTGGGGTTTCCTTTTCGCCGACCAAGGAAAACCCATCCCGACGTCGTAGTTAAACCACAAACTTTTTGCCTAATACTGTCAATTTGTGTATGATCTGTGATTTCCTAGTCCATACTCAAACCAATGTCGTAAGGCCTCGACGCTGCCACCAAGAGATTCCAACCGAAACTCTCGCCTCGAGGGTCTGACCACACCGTCGGCGTAAGTGTGATTATCGAGTCTTCTCCCAAGGTATCTCTAGACGTGAGGGTCAAGTCTACGGCTTACCGAAAACTCTAGGTCTGGCACAAGATTTGTGGAAGGAAGGAATGATTCATATCATCGTCCGTTACTACAGTAGCTAGTAGTGGACACAGACTGTTCCTTGAATCATTCTTAGAGCCATCGGGTCACTCTCCTTGACCGCATGCAGCCGCACTCTTCCTCCGCCCTCCAGCTCCCTGAGCCTGGCGGGGATAACTAAGGCGGATGGTTGTAGCATGTTAAGATGTACACCACCTCATGCTGCTCTCCTAGCTCTGCCTCCACGTCTGCTGCTTCATAGACTCATCTCTCCTTTAAGCTTCCTCTTATGGAAACATTTAACATGCCCGAGTCTCCAAGACTAGTGCCAGTTTCCTGTTTCTTACTGCACTGTGTAGTCTTCATCCGCTCCTGGATGATCTGCACCTTCTTTGCCTACGATCTGAAAGAGCTGCTAAAATTTCTCCTTTGCCGAAAAGAGAAACTCGGTCTCATCCCCTGGATGAACCACACCCATTGCCTAATACAGTCAATACAGACATGAATGATGTATTCATGCCATGGATGATGTCGTAAGGCCTCGACGTAACTACCAAGAGATCCAACTGTCACTCTCGCCTCCAAGGGTCGAGTCACACTGTCGGCATCAGTGTGAGGTCACTGGGTCTCCTCCAGTAGAAATCTCGAAAGTGAGGGTCAAGTCAACAGTCTTAACCAGGACCACTCAGTATCAACCAAACAAAAGGACATGAAAGCAAACATCACAAAGATAAGTGTCTTTTTATTATTGCAGCTCATAGTACAAAGACACTAATACAACAGCAACATGGAACTAGAAGTACAAGAGACGTATCCACTAGTTCCTCTCCTGTCCACCTGCTTCCAGAGCTCTACTGCCTTGTCCACTGCTCGGCTGTTGCTCAAGCACCCGCCGCTGCTTCTGCCTCGGTGGCTCCTCCAAAGCCTGCGGATCAACTGTACGAGGAGTCGGATAGTCACATGCCAGGTGACCCTTTCCGCCGCATTCATAACACTTCCTGCTCCTCGTACGGCTGGCTCTGGCCCTCTTGGACCTCTGCATCATCTGTCTACTGCCCACAGATGACTCGGCTACTGATCGAAAACTACGCGGCAAAGGCAGCAGCTCCGGAACATGCTTGGGGTGTGGAGCTACTGGCACAAAGTCCACCCTGAAGAAGGTCTCGAAGTCTTCCCACGTGAAGGTCATCCCATCGCAAAACTGGAACAAGTGGCTCCACCACCTGCCTGCTGCTGCCTGAAGAAGGTTGGAAGCAAAGATCACCATGAAGTCTGCAGGCGTCCCCACTAGCCTGAATACTCTCACCACTGCCCCTAGCCAATCCTCAGCCACCTGCGGGTCCGTCTCTCCCCGGAACCTAGGTGGCCTCTGGCGCCAGAACTCGTGCAGCGCACTCAAGTGGCGTGCATCTCCTACTGCTGGGGATGGTGGCATCGGTGGCCCAACGTATGGTAGTACCGCTCGTGCCTCCGCTGGTGCCTCAACTGCAAGAGGGCCCTGTACCGAAGCCTCGTCGCTCGGCAGGCTGTCAGTACGCACATCCCTCTGGGCTCTAGCTGGTCGTCCGAGAAAAGGCATCCTGAAAGAAACAACGTGACACTGTCAAACGATTATACCTGGTGAGCTGACCTGGTTTGAGCTGACATTTAAAAACTTCTGGAAACACACATGCAATCAGTGTTTTCGTGCACAAAGTCATAAATCAGTTGTCAGGGTCCTGGTGTATGGATACGTCGGCCGCCCGCACCAACACTGGACTCCATGAACTGAAAACCACACTCGGTACTATTAACACTATTGCTTTACAGAAAGAAAATATCAGAGTAATAAGTTCTGCGGTAGAACCGACTCATCTGATACCAATTTGTCATGACCTGTCCTCGGGCCCGTGCCGTGACTACCCCAAGCCCGCCTTCCATAGGCCAGGGGCTGGCGACTAGCACCAAAGGTGTAAATCCTGATAACTGGGAAGGCATTGCCTTTATAAAAGTAAACAAAACACCATAGAGTACAAACAGAAGTAAAACACTAAGTACAAAAGAAAGTTCTGAAAGTAAATGGGCCAGAATACAAACCCAACTGAAAGTACAACTACAACTGAATGAAAGTACAACAGAAAAAGACAAACAGCTGGAAGAAAGGAAGCAGCTTCTCGGTCGTCCTCCTCAGATCCTACCTGAAGGGTAGGTACAGATAGCGCAGCTCCTGGATCGTCCACCACGGATCCTACCTGAAGGGTAGGTACAGATACCGCAACTCCTCAATGTTCTCGGCCGTCAACCCCCTCCGAGTGTCGTCTCGCCGTGAAGTCCACCTCCGGATACTGACTCATCGTGTGGTCCACCTCCGGGTACCGTCCAGTCCTCGAACACTCGGCCTCCGTCAGCTCTGCCCGTCGTCTGCAACCAACACAACGAGGTGCGGGCATAGCCCGTGCAGGGGTGAGTATAACGATACTCAGTAGGGACCCCGAGACCCTCAAGGTCTCACTAAAACCAACAAGGATAACCACAAAGAAGATCTCAACAGATAACCTCTACTTAGGTATATTCCCATACATATACCTAAGTTATCAAGTAACCCATCTCAATCATGAGGAAACACAAAGGTCATAGACTCAGCTCAAACCAGGATTTTCATTATCGAAATCATAACTGCTGAAGAGCTCCGTCTCTGGAGTGTACAGTGGTCCTGTCACGACTCCGAGGTACTGCTCACTAACCTAAGACTGCTGAGGTACTCCTCCTGTCGAGTACCGCGGGTCAGCCACCCAAACTCAGTAGTGCTTTCCGTCGGGGTCTGCCACCCAAACACAGTAGTGCACACTCCCTAGTAGCCTGTAGAGGTACTCTCCGGACGAGTACCGTGGGTCTGCACTGTCACACAGGTAGTGCTCCGTCCGCCATGGGTCTGCACCTCACAAAGTAGTGCTCCTTCCACTGGGCTAGTCGACTCACTCCAAGTCGAGTCGGTCAAGCAGTCGTCAGGTCTCAGTCGGCTCCACGGTCTCCGTACTCCGCACGCTCGTCTCTGGGAGGGTTCGCTCCACGAGCTACAGGTCGATACTCCAAGTATCTCAAAGTCCCATGAAGAAGTATCTCAAAGGACCGCCTCGTCATAGGGGTCTCAACGCAACAGACGGCGCGTCAATCGGACGCCAGGTCTGTGTGTTATTAGCCCTTTTTCGTTCTAGGGGCCCGGTTGGTTTCGTGAGCGAACCAACCCGACCGTATCTCAACTGTAACCCGAACACTCATAGGGTATACTCAAAGGGACCGTTACTCAACGTGATCACCAATGCCGCTGATGGTTCGTCAAACGGACGTCTGGTCTGAAAGATATCAGCTTTTCCGTTCCAGGGGCCCGGTTGGATTTCGAGTGCAATCCAACCCGGCCACTATCCAACTGCATCCAAATCTCGGGCGAAGTATGCCAAAAGTTCCGTCTCATCAAAAAGAATTCAACGAAACAGACGGCGCGTCAATCGGACGCCCGGTCTGTGAGTTATTGGCTTTTTCGTTCCAGGGGCCCGGTTGATTTCGTGAGCGAACCAACCCGACCGCACTCCGACGGCATCCAAATCTCGAGCGGAGTAAGCCAAAAGATCCGTCTCACTTAGAGGAATCCATCAAAGTCGACGGTACGTCAATCGGACGTCTGGAGCTCAAGATATGAGCGTTTCCGCTCTGAGGGCCCGGTTGGTTTCGTGTACGAACCAACCCGGCCGAACCCAAAGTATTCCGAAACCTTGGGTATAGTATACCGAAACGACCGTCTCGATCCAAGGATTGCATCGCCGCTGACGGCGCGTCGTTCGGAGGCCCGTAGCTCAAGTTATGAGCAAAAGACCGAAAAGGTCCGAAAACGGGGGGTCTGGGCCCGGACCGACCCGACCCAACCCCCCCCGGGTCGACCCGACCCGGGTCCGGGTCCGACCCGGATGGACGCGACCCGGCCCGGCCAGGGTGGCCCGGCCCATCCTGGGCGTGACCCGGCCCGACCGGCGCGGGCGCGGCCCGACCGCCGGGGTCGGCTCGGCTGGTTACGGCCGAGCGGCGCGGGGGGTGTGCTGCCCCCGCGTGAGAACACCGCGACCCCGCGTGGGGCCGCCCTTGGTCAGCGGACATGGCAGGGCCGCATCCCGTGTGTCGCCGGACCTGCGCGATCGTGGGTCTGCCGGCCGCCGCCGCCGCGGCTTCAGCCGCGACCGTTCTTCCCGGCGGCGCGCCGGGCGCCGCCGTTCTCCGCCGCCGGCGCCGCCATGCCGGCGAGGCGCGCCGACGGTTTGCTCCGCGGGCCACCGGACGCGCTCCGGTGGTCCGATTTGCGCGTGGTCTTCGCCAGTGTTCGTCCCGGGACTCGTTCTTCACTACAAAGCCTTCAAATCGCCCTTGCGGCCCCGTTTGTCGTCGTCCGACAATCCGCGCACAACAATCAACCAGCGGAGTCTTCAATCGCCTCCGCGGCCCGACTCCGGCCGCGATTTCGCTCGGCCATAACGGCTCGGTGTGTCGGCGCTGCGCTTCTTCGCCGCGTTCATTCTCGTGTCCGCGCGGTGCCGTTGCACCGCACCACCCTTGTTCGTTCCACAATGAATCAAAACATAAAAGGGAAAGGAGAGTCGACCGTGTTCATGCGTTTCAACCTCCTCCCGTTAGTTGGTGACAAACAGCCCAAAAGACGGAGAAAAACAAGGATTTGTTGTCTTTATGAGCAAAAGAAAACAACCCAAAACAGTTTTTTTCCCGCAAAACAAGAATTTCTAACCCGTAAACATACTCTTCGCGGATCAACTTAATATTGAGTTGATCCGCGTTCTTATTTTTCAAAAGGAAACATCCATGGGTAAAGATACTATTCTCAAAATTAAATCCCTACCTCAAGCGTCGTTGAGCGAGGGTTCGTCGCGGATTTTCTCGTCGCGGATTTTCTCGTCGCGGATTTTCTCGTCGCGGAAGAAATCGTCGCGGGAAGGGGATCGTCGACGTCACGTCGTCGATCTCCGAGGATCCAGCGTTTTTGTCGACCTTCGTCGGAGGGCGGCGTTCTTCGTTGGCAGTGATGCGTTCTTCGCGTTCTTCGTCGAAGAATGAAGAACTTCAAGCCTTGGATCTTTCTCCCAAAATCCTCTCGACAAGCTAACCCCCCAAACAAAATAAGTGTATCTCTTATTTTATTAACCAAGTCATAAGTTTGCATTTAATAAGATTAAAACAGTTAATTCAATTGAATTAAATGCAACGATTTAATCCTCCAAATTTAATAGGGGCGTTTAATAACTTATTAAACGCAAGGGTTGACTTGACATTAAGAGGGGGTGCGGGTGCGTACGATGGGGCTCGTGCGGGCCCCACCTCACAAATATCCTACCAAGAGGGTAGGATATTTTGGATTGCACCCTATCCGATTCAACCCAGCTTAAGTAGCTTTAAGTGGCTTTAAGTGGCTTTAAGTGAAATAAAATAAAGTTTGTCGTACCACATTATTTTATTTCTTAACTTAATGCCCAAAAAATTAAAAACCACACCCGAGCAAACGCAACTCTGGAAGAGGTGTTTCTAAGCAAAATACCGACGCTTCGATTTTATCGGTGCCCTCAGAATTTGATTCCGAGCACCAGTTCAGAAGTTAGAAATTCCCGCTCGTTCGTTCACTGAACGTACCCGAGCTAAACTTCGAAAAATGATTCCGGGCACACCGGGCCTCAGAATCAGGCACCGTCAGAAACTGCGTTCTTGTAAAATCCCAAAGAAAATTTAGAAAAAATTTCCCTTGAAATTTCCGGGTCTTTACAATGATTGCTTATTATGGAATCTTGGTTGATCGAGTTTTTGAGGTAATTCATGGTTGTGAGTGTTTCATCGGGCTCCTCCTTGATTGTTTCTTGGAGGAGGAGGGTTATTTTGATGGTGATTATGCCTCAGTTTCTATGGTATTCTTGATTTTGATGTGTTACTAATCTTGAGTTCTAGTTTTTATTTTAGATGGTTGCTCTAATGACTCTGATCCCTATAACCTGAAGTCGGTGTCTACATTATTACATTGACACTAGATACAAGAGATCACATCCCAAAGGACTGCATAGTTTTGTAGTCTTGATAAAATAGACACATACATTATTCCTATATTATATTTGAATACAAAAATTACAACATATTTTTTTTCAAGAATATCATTATTCCATCTAGCATATCCTTACTTATCTTTCATAGTACACTTCTTGGATTCCTGGGAAAGGAAACAAAATAATAGCGAGTTCAAATGCTCAGTAAGAGTTAAGTACATCAGAATCTATCATGAATCAATAAGTATAATCAACATGGAAAGTTAAATAACTAAACACGCATTCCATTTAAATAATTTAACTATCATGATTAGATAAGGAATAATCAATATGGTAAGGTAAATAGCTGGACACACATGCCATTTAATCAATAACCTGACTATCATGATTAGATAAGGCATAATCAACATGATAAGGTAAATTTTTGAACACACATGTCATTTAATGAATAACTTGACTATCATGATTATATTAGGTACAATCAATATGACAAGGTAAATAATTGAAAATGCATTCCATTTAATCAATAAAATAAGAATGAAATACATCTACAGATAATATCATTGTAAAAATATTAGGGATAATAATAAATGAATTCTTAACGAAGGAAATTATTAATTATTGGATGTCATGATCTCATGCATCATGATACCACTACTTTCAAGACCTTTCGAAAGACAGTTTAAAACTGATGAGTAGTTATACACCATAAAATCATTAAACAAGGGCTAGATAACTGATTTGTCTCATGAGACTACCGATGCATCGAGTGGATATCTATAACCAAGCCCCAACTATATCTTTATGTCCAAACCATTCTTTATATATTGAATAATTTATTTAATTCATGTACAATATTCCTTATCAACAGATTTCTATATCGAGTAAGGAATAAAATTTAACTATAATCTCCCCAGCCAATTATATAACTTTCAATGTAAAATACCATATATATAAATGATATATGTTTTAAGTAATAAGTATATCAATGATAGATAATATGGATATTTATGGGAAATGTAATGTCCAATGATGACAAGATAATGAATATTTCTAAGGGAAAGTTATTGATTAACGAAATTAATCAAGGAAGAGAATGTGAATACTTTTACTATTTAAATTGATCGTAAACCATCCATAGAAATAATAAGTATGATATTAATACAACATATCCCTAGTGTATCATGAGTATAATAAAGGGTTTATGATATTGATGAATATAAATACCATAAAAATGTTATTAAAAGCATTCTTGAGGAAAATAACCCTTTCCCTTTGAAAATCGTTTTAAAACTAAAAGTTCACAAGATATTTTGAAAATAAATTTCATTGAAAATAAATTTATTTGAAAACAACCTTTGAAACTTATAGTGTAATATTTAAAACATTGAGTGGTATTGAAGGATGCAAATTTCATTCATGTCGTACCCATTAAAACAAATATTCCTTTCACTTTTTTAGTAAAATCCAAATGAGTCTTTTTTTGAAAAACAACATGAATATTCTTTTCAAATTTTTTTGAAAAAATAAAAACATGTGTAAAACTTTATTTAATAAATAATTTTTAGAATTTTAAAAACATTTTCAAAAACATTTTATAAAACATAGTTTTGATGAAAATGGATTTTCAACTGAAGAGAGAAATAAAGTCGTATTCTCTTAAAAATATTTTCTCAATAATTTTAAGTACCAAAGAGTGGAAAATGGTACTATTACTTGAAAATTTAAATAATAAACATAGGGGAAGAAAATTAAATAGGTTTACTAGACAATGATAAAAAAATTTACTTCAAGGAAAATTCTTTCAAAAAAGATCCCGATAAAAATGAGATTGTGAAATAAGCCCTTATAAAGAACATAAGATTGAAGTGAGAATTAATCAATAAATCGATTACGTGTATCAAATATAAATCCACATAAAACAATTGGAAACATAGAATAATATAGTTAAAAGTATTTACACAATAATTTTAGAATGTCAAATATAATGAAGTAATATAACCCAATGAAAAGAAATTGAGTTATGAAATTCTTTTCTACCTGGTAAATTTTCAAGTCAAACCCCCTTAGATGAAATAATACAAATTAAAACTTAGAATATGAGTATTAATTATTAATGATATTACATGAAAAGGGTTAGTATATACACTATAAAAAAATGTGTATTTTCATTTCAAATGTCTAAAAAAGCCAAAAAAATACAGATGTTTCATTTAAATGGAAGAGGAAACCCAATGATTCTTGAAAAACCCCATCTAAAAGCAATATGTTCTCTCTTTTCTAGCTTGTTTCAGATAGTTGAAATCAAAATATAACTTTCCAAAAGATCTGTGAAAAAAAACTAAATAATCATTAGATAAAAATGATAAAGAAATTAACTTAAAAATAGTAGATAAAACAGTCAAAAATTAACTAAACAAGTAGTGTGAATTCACCTTTTCATGATATTTATATACATTGTTGACCCATTTCTCTATTTCCATTATCTCAGTTGTAGCCTTGAAGTCCAATCTCTCATGAGCATGAGTAACTTAGAACACACCACCCCAACTCGAGAAAAAGAATCCACCTATATAAGAAAATATTTATTATGTTAGTAATACTATAAAGAAATAAATTAAGAATTAATATGAAACAACATAAATAAAATTTCAATTTTAACATGAAACCACATAATTTGAGTCATACCAGGTATACTGTGTATCAGATTGATGTATGGTTGATTTCTACACATCACAAATGATTGAGGGATCATTGTCCTAAAGTATCAAAACAATCCAAAAGCATTTCTTATTTCAGAGTATCACTTATCTTTTTTATTAACATGTCAATTTTAAACTCAAACCACACAATTTTAGTAATATCAGTCACACCATGTGTCAAATTAGTATGTGGTCAACTCTTACACATGAAAAATTAATTATGGATCGTATTCCTAATGTTTGAAAATAATTTGAGCTTGTTTCCTCAGTTTTTTATATTTTGACATGCGTTTTAAACTAACATGGTGTATTTATATCGAAAACATGTACTTTGGGTCATATAGACCACATTGCGTCTCTGATTGATGTGCGATCAATTCCTACACATGAAAAATGAATTATGGATCATTTTCCTAAAGTTTGAAAAAAAACCTGAGCATGTTTGCTCAGTTTTGACTGTTTGATGCATGTTTTAAACTAAAATGACACTTTTATATTGAAAATATGTACTTTGAGTTATACCAACCAAATCGGGTGTTAGATTAGCATGAGGTCAATTCCTTTACATGAAAAATGAATTATGGATCCTTTTCCTAATGTTTGAAAACAATCCAAGCTCATTTTCGTGGTTTTTGACTATTTAATGTATATTTTAAACTAAAATGATACTTTTTTATTGAAAAAATGTACTTCAAGTCATACTTACCAAATCATGTGTTAGATTGATGTGCGGTCAAAATAAGTAGAGATGTGTGTTTTGAACTAATGTGTAAATTTAACAATATAAGTATCAAATAGAATTAATAAGGAGATTAACTAAAATAAGTAGATAAAATGCAGAGAAATTTAACAAAATAAGTAGTAGGAAGTCACCTCTTCCTGATGCCTGTATACATTCTGACACCATGTATTCTGCCCATTTATTTCTAAACAAATTGATTTCCTTCATTATACTTTTCTATGAGAAACAGATCAAAAATAATATACAAGCATTCTAATACTAATGCTTTACACCCCAAATATATTTCAAAGGTCATAACCGACACTAGATCATAAGCATAGTTGGCAATCTCCTAAATTTGATGTTGGTAAACATTCCAAAAGCATCTACACTACCCACTCATCTCTAAACAAATTTACTTATTATTTTGAGTAAGAAGGTTTTTATAAAACTTGGTAGTACTTAGAAAATATAGACAAATAAATGATTAAAAATTATTTTTAGTAAAACTGTAATTACCTTCAGAAATTACCTATTTAGGGATGCTTTACTTTTCATGGTTTATGATCTATCTCATAAATTTTCAACCATAATATCCACAATAGTTTCTATTATCTTGCATAAAACTCTAAAAAAAGATTAACCAAAATAAGTAATTTTTTTAAAGTGAGTTTTGATAGTTAAATCTTTCTGTATACATTAATCTGTTTCCATTTGATGTAATCCACAAGATTTTTATATTCACTCACTAACTTCATGCCATTATTTATCCAATATTTAGTAACCACCCCTATCATAATTCTTTTTTGTTAGAACACATATTAAAACATATAATTTGAAGTTTATCTATAAAATATTGACTGCAATGTTTTAAAAATTCACAATACACATCATGTATGGTCGGTTTGTTGGATATTCATGCATTGGATCCAAAAAAATAATATTTGGGGTATCCATATTGAGTGTGATTACCTTGAAGTACTTCCTAAAAAAACAATAATTAATCCAAAAAATAAAAATATATTTTATGTGATAAGATTGTAGAGTTTTACCCCTACACTATAGGCATAAAAGATTTTATCGTCTGTTATTTTTTTCTCAAACAAATTGTTTTCTCATCTTTTTTTATCAATTTATTTCTTCTACAAGTAATTTTATTACATATAAATGATACATTAATTAATGAATCCAAATCATGCTTCAAATGGATTTCCATTTATATAGTATTAATATAAACACATGTAAAAAATATTAATAGTTATTAACTTTAATGAACATATTATATCATTTTTTGGACATAATTATTATGAAAATGTACCTTATGTATGTATTCCCAATTAACACTCCCAACCATTAAAACTTGAGAATCTCATTTATACTCTCGAGACCAACTGAGTTTGTAATGAAAGTTTCAAATATTTATTCTTCATATAGAATGTAATACATATCTCCATCTTTAAATGTGGTCTATGCATGAAGTTTTAATGATAATAAATGTTGCAATGGAAATGGTGGGGAGAAGTTACTTCTGGAAGGTCCTTTTGATTTCTTGGTCGATTCATAGATTTTCTTGATCCGACCTTCTGTTTCATCATTGCTTTATCCATCTATAATACCATGCCTTAGTTCATACCTTTTTTCATCAACTGCTATTGGGTTTTCATATGAATTTTTTTAAATACATACCTCATGTATCTTTATAAGATTAGATGACCATGCTATGAAATTTCCAATAGCATCATTGATCGTTGTAATATCCAAATCATCAAGTGGAGTAGAAAACTTAGCGGTCAACTATTGAGCTACCTCAATCCCCACTCTCATGTGATCTTTTGGGAGTTATTTATTGTGTACCTTGTCTCCTGGGATATTATTGTCACCACCCAGCATCGCAACAGGCGGTGCCAAACTAATTGTTCACTTCTGTACCAACTACTGGGTAGCTAGTGGCAGTCGGGGTCGATCCCACGGGGAGCAAGAGAGACAATATTAAATACAGCGCACACAGTCAAGCCTTGGATGGTTATCCAGACACAATGGATGAAGGGAACTATCTATTGGAATTGTGAAAAAAAAAACAATTTGTGAAACGAAGAAAAGAAAAACAGAACGATGAACAATTAGAAAACAAACACGCGTCAGGGTTGCAATTTAATTAAGATACATTGAAGTTTTTATCCCTTAATTTTACAATTATTTCATGATATTTAAATTCCACAGGGATTCAATTTCATTTATGCTTCTTGGTCTGAACACATTCAATTTCATGCTTTTAAAGATTAATTCCTTGGTCTGGTAATTAATGATTCAAAACATGTTTTTGTTCTTTTTAACCCCAAAAATCAGTGGTAGCGGATTATCCAAATGGTCATGGAATCATCCACTGTAATTCCTTTAGATTTCGCCGCTGATGTTTTTCTTGGTCCGACACAACATCAATGGTAAAATTCAACATTATTTCATTAGAGGAATTGAAAATCAAATATCAAAACAAGTGTAATATTTCAAAATTGAAAACAACAACGGATTAGAATCTTATTGCAACCCCAACACGAGGGGAATCAGCCTCTTATGGCCATGGTCACAGTGTGCAGATTGAGTCGAAACTCAATCCCTACCATGGATATGAGAGGTGAAAGAGGAAGAAGAAATTACACACCAATTGAAATACAACAGAATAATTACACTATAATAGCATTGAAAACGGAAAGTAGAAGGAAAAACAGGAGAAAAATAGAATGTGGATCTGAGGGAGGCTCGGACACTGGAGCGGCAGGACCTCCCCCTGGTCTCGAATATCAAAACGGGGGTACTTCCCTCTTTATTTATAGAAAAACAGACTACATGGCGTGTACTTAACAGTACACGGCGTGTAGTCAAGTCAGCTTCATTTGGTCTTCTTTCTCCGTGGCAGGTGAACAAAAGTCGTTGGTTGGTCGAGCGGTGTAGGTACACGACGTGTAGCGCCGCCCCACATGGCCGTGTAGTCTTGATTTCAGCTACCAACCACTTTTGGAAGGTAGAACACGGTGTGTAATCGAAATTACACGGGGTGTAATGGTCTTTGGTAACTTGGGGATGTACTCGGCCTGGCCAATCCGTGTCCGGGCCCTAGTACACGGCGTGTAATAGAAGTACACGCCGTATAATCATAAATTTTGTAAAAATTTTCCCAATTTGTGGCTTTGGTATAAAAGCACATGAAAATCATTATAATCCCTGAATTAAAGCGTTTTACTTTAAAAAGAACCTGTATCCGGTGAAAACATGTTAATAATATGTATGAAAATGTATGCACAAATTGGGCACATCAAACTCCCCCACACTTGGTCTTTTGCTTTCCCTCAAGCAAAATCTCAACATCTAATTAACAGTTACCATATTTCAAAAAGGGAAGTATTCAATTTAATTATATTTATAAATACTGCATGCATACCAAAGGATTATTAAAAGGCACAAAACAAATCTTAACTTCATAAATATTCTAATCATGCCTCCTTTATAGTTTAATGATGAACTTTCATTCTATTAATATACATTGTTCAACATTTCACAATTATGCATGCCACTTGATGATTTACCTCACCATAATATAACACACTCATCACTCAAGATCAATTTATCAGAGTTATGCTCAATCTTAAGTATATGCACGCTATCCATAGGCTTGCAAGCATTCTCATTCTCTACTATAGAAATTTAAATCACAAAAATCATGAGGGATTTCATCAAGGTTCAAATATTTCTAAGGCTAAAGGTTGGTAGGTAATGATGTGAAAAATAATCTCAAAGACTTGAAAAAGGAGGCTAAATTCTTACATAACAATGCATGAAATTCAACAGTAGAGCTCAATGAAAAACCCATCCCAAATCAAGATTTCTCAAATGACATCATCACTGGGACTATTCCTTGGCCAAAGTGGGTCTATTAGCCTTCAGTGAGCTGTAATGAATGAAAATGGTCCCTCGTTTGCTCTTTGTGTTGTTTTTTTGAAAGCAGTTGAATTGGGGGCCACTGCGATTACAATGAATGATAGGCTCTCATACACTTTTGCCTAAATGAAAAATGACAATCTCCCCCACACTTAATTTCATGATTCTACATAAAAATGTACCATGAAAAACCGAATTCCCTCTTTTAAAAACTCAAATGAATAATCATGCAAAATTATACAAGAATCAGGGTAGGAAGGGTAAATAGGCTTGTAATGTGGCTTCCTATCAAGGCAATTCATGGTTTCTATAGGTTTTACGAAGACCAGATGTAGGGTGGGTCTCAAGGTCAAATGGGATGAAGAACAAACAAATGCCTCAATCATTTTAATGTGATTAAAAAATCTTCATGTTTCTAAGAGAAAAACAAGCAAGTTCTAGTAGCGATGCATATCCCAAGAATCTCTCAAGAAAGAGGGTATAAGAAAGGATTTGTCAATAAAGATTAGAATACCTCTCGGGAGTGAGGAAAAATAAAGGGTCAATCAGGTCGTGGAATGAATAAAAATGAGCAGTCTAATAAACGTAAATAGTCAAGAATTCAAATTAAAAATTAAACTATATCAGCAATCATTTTAAAACATTTCAAAATTCAAAATAAGCATGTTCCTTAAAAAATTCTCAATAATGTCGTTATTATTTATAATTATAATTAACCAAATATTCTCCACATTTTATAATAGTTTAACTATCAAAGATGTCTCCTAGATTCATTCAAGGGTAAAGACTTAGTGTCATAAGAGACTCCCCCCACTTAATATGGGACATGGTCCACTAAGTGTAATACGAAGGAGAAGGAGAGGATGTGAAATGAACGGGTCCAGTCATAGGGGAAATAGTGAAAGAAGTAGGGAAAAAAGGAAAAACAGACAATAAGCTCTGAAAATACTCCCCTCGTGGCGAGTCACAAGAAAATGGGAAGCAGTAGAGTGGGGAGGCCCGAAGTATGCCAAAGCACCTGTGACTATTGATGGGAAAGAAAAGGACACTGTAGACATAAATACCATCACAACACAACAAGAGCACAAAAAATATATATATAGGAAAGAAAAGACATGTGAAAAAACCAGTCAAGGAGTGGCCTCAGGAGAGGCGACAGCGGGAACAGAAGCATCGAGCAATGAAGGATCAGTAGTCCGGAAGCAGGAGGTGCTGGAGCTAGAGTTGCCGAAACTGCTAGAGTAGTACTAGCCGGAGCTGCAGGAACTGTACTCAGAGTGGAAGGCTCTGTGGAAGCAGCCAGATTGGTAGTGGAAGCAGGAGGTGATATAGAAACCTCAGGGCCAGCAGTAGGAGTGGTAGCCGCGGGGCCAGTGGTGGAAAGAAGAACAGAATCTGTGGCCAGGGCGGTGAATAGTGGTTGTGCTGCTGTGGAAGGTCCGACACCGGGTGTAGGAGCAGGGGCTGGGGGTATCGGGATGCCGTGAAACTGTAGGAGAAGACCCAACAGCTGCTCCTGTCTATCCAAACGATTCTCCAGGGCGGCCAGATGAAGGGAAATTGAGAGATCAACTGAGGCTGCGGCTGGAGGAGGGGCTGTGAATGGAAGAGAAGCAGGACAAGAAGAGGAAGCGGGAGGTGGTGCAGGTGGGTCAGGAAGGGCAGTGGGTGGAGGGGGTGGTATCAGATCGGCAACACTGCCAGGAGCAGGGGGGTCCTCTCGCTCCCCAGCGGGAGCTGGGGTGTCCTGGATGAGCACATAGCCGTCCCCCCGATGCTCAACCATCCTCATGCGAATAAGCATGAGGAAGTCGAGAGATGGGGGGGGGGGGGGCTAAGGGGTCTTGAGGACGGGAGGGCTCAAAAAATCCCAAATGATGTGCCAAACGGGTGGCATAAAAACCGCCGTTCAGGTTGCCCGGACAACCATGGATCATGGAATGAAATTAGGTGGCGACAATACAAGGTAGGTCTGGGTAGTCCCGCCGGACGACATAGGTCAGGAGCTCCATGTCCCGCCCCGACACAACACCCATGTCCTCGTGGTGAGGGAACATGATGGAGCTAAAGCACCAATGAAGGAAACAGATGGGAGGGGAATGGATGAGCGTTCTCTTCTGTGACGTGGGGGTGTACCTGTGGTTAGGCCCAACAAGCACCCACCACATCGTAATAAGAGCAAAGCGCTCTGGCCGGGTCATGGTAGAGACGAGAGGTGGGGTGATAGGATGGGGGTAGAAGCCGCACCCTCGGCCAAACTCAGCCATGGTCAGGGAAAATGGTCAGTCGCCCGGGCGAAAGCGGATAGGAGTAGTAGTATTGGTAGGCCTCTGGTGGTAGGCGGGGCTGTCAAACTCAAAGGTTGAAAGGAACTCTAAAAATAAATCGTGGAAAATAAGAGTGCATACCTGGAGTGTAGTGAGCAGCTCCGTATGCCCGAGGAGCTCCTCAATCTCCTCCCAGATACTCATCCGTTGAGGAATGTCGGTGTGAAGGTACCGACTGCTCATCTGTATGGTCCGGCAGGAGAAACGCTGTAGCCTGTCAGTAGCTAGACTGCCCTCATCAAAAACTAGGCAAGGATATGCCAGAGGTTGAGCAGCGGCTGGTGCTGGCTGAGGCGGAACAATAGCGGTAGTAGTAGCCGGTCCAGTAGTGGACACCGGAGTAGCAACAGCAACCGGAGAAGACTCGGTAGTCGGGCCCATAGTAGAAGAAGAGGTAGGCTCAAAAGGACCTGTATCAAAAGCAGGAGTGGAACCGGAAGCCTCGACAGAAGAGGACGACGTTGCGACATCGGAAGGAGAGGCACCAGCAGGCGGGGCTGTAGTGGGTCCCGTAGAAGTTGGCACAGGAGCAGTAGGAACGAACGATTGCGATGAGGTAGAGGCTGAGGAAACTGGTGGTACGATCGCTAAAGCCTGCAGCTGTGGGGCGGGAAAATCAAACGCTGGCCGCGCAGACTGCCGGAGGCGGATCCGATGGGCGGGTCAGCCACGAACCGAAGGGGATCCTGGCCGCTTCCTGCTCGCATCACTCTAATCTGCCATATCTATATCAAAGAAAGAAAAACAAGAAAGGAAAAAACAAAACAAAAAGAAAAGAGAAAAGTGAGAAAAATGAAAAATGGGTTATTACACAGTGTGTACATCCAGCTACACGGTGTGTAGTATGACTCAGATTGGAATCTGTGTATGCTAGATATACATGCCGAGTTGGCATGTATTCTGGAAAAAGGCTGGTACACGGCGTATACCAGTGGAACACGCCATGTGTATAAACATGGATAGGCATCCATGTATGGGTTAGTACACAGACTCACGACATGTATGGGAACATGGTCTTCAATGCGTGTAGTCCGTTCATACGGACTCATATAGACGGAGATAGTACACGGCATGTACCAAACATACACAACGTGTACTGAGACATGGGGTCCTATCCGTGTGTGGGAAGTACACAGATATCTCCTAAGGGCTGGATAAAGGCACATACACGGCGTGTACCGAACATACATGCCATGTGTTTTTGAATTTATAGCAAGCCGAGTGTGTGGCCGTGTACTAGGAGTACATGGTGTGTGTTCTTCTGGCCAACCTGTGTACAGCGAGGGGATCCGAACAGTCTCTTGAATCAAAAAGCACCCTAAAGCTATGAAAATCACTGAAATAAGGGCGGAGAACAGCGAACTTGACCTGAGGATCATAATGACGGTGAAATCAGGAGCTGAATCGAGCAAAAAAAAAATGATGATTTTGAAGGAGGGACGGAGGGAGGCATACGGGAGAATCCAGGCGGAGGGGAAAGTGGGGAGGGGGGGTGCGGCCGACACGGGTTGAGCCCGGGTAGGGCACCCCTTTATATAGACAGTATACACGGCGTGTACCCCACTGGACACGCTGTGTAGTGTTTTTTATTTTATTTTTTATTTTATTATTATTTTTTTCGTAAATATATATATATATAGAGATAATTAGTATAGTAAACAATATAATAATTAATATTAAAAAATAAAAATAGATATATATAGATATATACATATTTAATTAAAAATAAAACTATACACGATGTATATCGGGAATTACACGGCGTGTTTTCTAAAATTAGAAAAAGAATAGTACAACCTTTGGTCCGGTGCATGGGGCGAGGTTCAAACCGGCGATCGGCCGTTCCGAATGGAACCCCTCAACCACTGGAGAAAAGGTTGTTCTTCTACTCATATTTATTAGTTTATATATATTTAATGTATATGGCCTATACTATATGGGGAGAAAGAAAAGCACATCGTGTGGTTTTTAATTATATATGGAGGGGATAAAGTGGGGAGATTAGCCGAGGTCGAACCCGGGTCTTTGGGATCTAGGGCTGAGACCTTTCCAATCTACCAACTTCACCCGCATGCAGTTCTTGATTTGGAAAATCTTTTAATGTAAACTTGGCTCACACACTGTATATTGAAGTACACGCTGTGTGGTTTTATTAAAAGAACAAATGATGGAAATGGGACGGTTTTCCGGATTCGAACCCGAGTCTTTTGGAACCGGGTTACGATTCTAGACAACTGGTCCATCCCCATCATGGGTTTTATTATATTTGAACACTTTTATATATATGTGAAAAATACCACACACGCCATGTAAATAAACATGAGTAGAAAAAGGATGAACCCCGTGCCAAAGGTAGGTCTGGAGGGATTCGAACCGGCGACGACTCAGAGAAACTCCAGTGACCTTACCATCGGCACCGACATCATCCATGTTTATTACTTAGTTAATCTATACATTTATACTATTAAGATTATAAATTAAAAAGATAAGTACACGCCGTGTAGTATAAGTGGGATACGGCGTGTAACCTCTGGGTTGCCTCATAGGAAGTGCCTTTGTTTTAGGTCGTTGGCTCGACCTGAGGTTCTAATACTTACCCGTAATCTGACGGCGGATGTGGCTTCCTCAGTGCGAACCACCACATGTTTCCCGCGCCCATATCTTCGAGATTTAATGATTGACCTTCAGGTGGTCCGGGCGGTGCCTTAGAGTGGCCTTGCTTCGTGGCCAGTTGCAACCGAAGGTGGATGTTCTTTTTAGGTTGATCAAGTATCTCCTCCACCTCCTGAGGTTCCTGCTTGAAAATACTGAAAATTGGATAATAATTACAGGTATCCTCCGAAGCAGGTATATTATCAACTGAGGGTTCCAAAATAAATGAAGAATTAAATTTAGAATTAACATGATATGATGTGTCCCCATATTCAAATGTTGAGTTTTGAAAATTAATTTCAGAAATTGGTAAAGTATTAAGTGTGGGATCCACATTAAAACATGTTTCTTCAGTTGAAATAAAATGTGAACACTCTTCCTCATACTCAACCGGAGGGTCCATATTAACAATTATCTCAGAATGTCTCCCTACCATGTACCCAAGTTGACCCAACCTTTCGGTTTGGTCCAACTGGCGTGTAGTAAAGGCTTCCATCATTGATATGAGTCTTTATGTGCTACCCGAAGATAGTTCCGGAGGAGAAGAGGAAGAGGGAGGGATGAAGGATGTACATGGGTATTCCTCATAGTGAAACCCATCATCCATATATGGATAATTTTCTTCCAGGTAGGGGTATGAAATAACTGGATCATGAGGATAAAAATCCTCTCCAGACGAGTCATACCATGCCCCAGTCGGATAAAAATCCACGGGATGTGGGGTTGAGGGACCCAAGAGAAAGAAAAAAGAAAAATAAAATAAAAGGAATTCTGGGTAAACTACCCTAGACTCGAACGTACACTGATACTATCTCATCCTGTTTCCCCGGCAACGATGCCAAAATTTGGTCGCCACCCAGCGTTGCAATAGGCAGTGCCAAACTAATCGTTCCCTTCTGTACCAACTACTGGGTAGCTAGTGGTAGTCGGGGTCGATCCCACGGGGAGAAAGAGAGATAATATTAAATACAATGCACACAGTCGAGCCTTGGATGGTTATCCAAACACGATGGGTGAAGGGAACTATCTATTGGAATTGTGAAAAAAAAAACAATTTGTGAAATGAAGAAAAGAAAAACAGAACGATGAACAATCAGAAAACAAAAACGCATCGGGGTTGCAATTTAATTAAGATACATTGAAGTTCTTATCACTTAATTTTACAATTATTTCGTGATATTTAAATTCCACAGGGATTCAATTTCATTGATGCTTCTTGGTCTGAACACATTCAATTTCATTCTTTTAAAGATTAATTCGTTGGTCTGGTAATTAATGATTCAAAACATGTTTTCGTTCTTTTTAACCCCAAAAATCAGTGGTAGCAGATTATCCCAATGGTCATGGAATCATCCGCTGCAATTCCTTTAGATTTCATCGCTGATGTTGTTCTTGGTCCAACACAACATCAGTGGTAAAATTCAACATTATTTCATTAGAGGAATTGAAAAGAAAATATAAAAACAAGTGTAATATTTCAGAATTGAAAATAACAACGAATCAGAATCTTATTGCAACCCCAACATGAGGGGAATTAGCCTCTTATGGCCATGGTCTCAGTGTGCGGATTGAGTCAAAACTCAATCCCTACCATGGATACGAGAGGTGAAAGAGGAAGAAGAAATTACACACCAATTGAAATACAACAGATGAATTACACTATAATAGTATTGAAAACAGAAAGCAAAAGGAAAAATAGGAGAAAAATAGAAAGTGGATATGAGGGAGGCTCGGACACCAGAGTGGCAGCACCTCCCCCTAGTCTCCAACATCAAAATGGGGGTACTTCCCTCTTTATTTATAGAAAAAAAGACTACACAGCGTGTACTTAACAGTACATAGCGTGTAGTCAAGTCAGCTTCATTTGGTTTTCTTTCTCCGCGGCAGGCGAACAAAAGTCGTTGGTTGGTCGAGCAGTGTAGGTACAGGCATGTAGCACCGCCCCACATGGCCGTGTAGTGTTGATTTCAGCTACCAACCGCTTCTGGAAGGTGGAACACAGTGTGTAATAGAAATTACATGGCTGTAATGGTCTCTGGTAACTTGGGCATTTACTCGGCCTGGCCAATCCATGTCTGGGACCTGGTACACGGTGTGTAATAGAAGTACACGCCGTGTAGTCATAAATTTTGTAAATTTTTTCCCAATTTGTGGCTTTGGCATAAAAGCACATAAAAATCATTATGATCAATGAATTAAAGCGTTTTACTTTAAAAATAACCTGTATCCGGTGAAAACATGTTAATAATATGTATGAAAATGTATGCACAAATTGGGCACATCAATTATACACTATACCCCTCGCAACAAGGCAGTGTGTGGGTGTTGACAAATAAAAATCACACACAAATTTACCCTATAAAATTTTAGTAATATAAATATTTTGAAAGTTGTTTAATTCACATTTAATAGAAAGATTAATGGAAAAATTGATTACCATGGGTATGGTATGAGGTTTAGGGGAATGACTAGCCTCAAAACTAGTGGGGTCATTTGGTTGTGCATGTGCAGATCTTTCCCCCACCGGTTTTCTTTGATCCTTTCTCATATATTGGTCTACCAAACAAAACCAAAAAATAATATATTTAAAATCATCTATTTGTACTTGAAATATTTTTATCATCATATATGTATCTTCTTTTTGTTTTCTCTTCTTAAAACATGTTCAATCACACACTAAAAAACCTGCTCCTCTAACGTGACCATATTGTTCTGGTCACTTCAAAGATATTGAAAGTACTTTTTCTTTCGATACGGTCACTACCAATTCTTATGTCTAAACCATAAAAAAATAAACATAAATGGATATTTTTATGTAATACTGTTATAAAGCATAACTAATTATTATTATTTCATACTTACACATGTTTTCTATAATGGTTTTGTGTTTTTATCAACTAGTTTACCCTCCTTATTTGTGTGAGCCTCCTTCCTTATCTCATGACATGGGATGAAGTGGCTTCAGATTTTGATTAATAAATTTTCATATAATTGAAGGGACATATATTATTTCATATCACATAAATCTTTTATTTTTGATTTAAAATACTTACCAATTTCTTCTCTAGTAAGCATGCCACATCCTTTCTTTGTGATAAGGGCACATTTATTTTGATGGACATTATTCATTTTCATCAATCCATTTTAGTTTCATAAATTACAAATTTTGAATCAAATTGGATAAAATAAATAATGTCAAATAATATATTATCAACTAAAATGCACCTAAAATTATTTATCATCACGACATCTGATGAAATCATTCCATGATTCCTATTTTATAATGTGTGCATAAGTAACTGGTGGGGGGGGGGCTTCACTTTCCCCTCAACACCCCCTTAGATGAAATTTGGTAATAAGAGTCTGTAAGCCTCTATGGGATTTTTCAGTGGCTGTTAAGACAAATTTCTTACAGAAATCATCTAAAATAAATGAACTCTGTCAGGAATAATGAAAATTAAATCAATGTTTCATTATATAATTTTTTGGTAAAATAAATAAAGGTTATCATAACATTACCTTTATACCTTCCCAAAGGGTTTCCTTCACTACATGTTAGAACATGTTGGACATGGCACCATGAATCTATATCAATCAACACATTCATCCTCATCATGACCCAAACATAACTAACAAAAATTGACTTATTGGGGCTAATAGGTTGGCCACATTGATTCCATCCAACCTCAAATTTTATACCCTTATTTCTTGCCTTGATAATTTTAGTAAACAGTGTGAAGCTGCATCATTATTATTTTTTCATCAACATGATGTTGAACCTCTAATAATTCCATAGTTTCAACATCAACATCCTATTATTCCCCGAGATTGGTAACATCATCAAGTATAGAAGACATTGTTTTCATGAGTAGTCAAACATTTAATTTAGATTATATTACTATAGTAGAGAACACATAATATTGTGAGGAAAAACATAGTATATTAAAAAACGATTTAACATTCTCATTGAAATCCCTTTTTTAAAATGTTGATGGGATTTGAATCCTCTATCAAGAATCTAAATCCCCTCTTTGTGGTCCCCTTTAATGTACAAGAAATTTTCTACACTAGGACCACTATGAAATGATTGTGATCTCCCAATAAAAGGGTCATTCTCAGTTGAATTTTCATCTGACCCAATGGATGCTTTAGTCGCCAATAGGATAATTGAATAATTCTTATTTTCTTGATCTGAGACATAAAATACTTGCACTGTTTGTGATGCCATTATGAACGACTCATCCATTTCCCCTTACACACCGAAATTCACCTTCACGAAGCCCATTTCATCAAATTTCACTACACTCGTGTTGTCAACCCATTTTCAATAGAAAATTGACACTTGAATTGTTGTATAATACAACTTTTATATCTATTCAATAATAATGAAATATGTAATATTCACATAAATTGGATTTCTATCCTTGCCACCAGATATGTGCATCACTTCCACTATAAGCATAACTCCATTTTTTTCATCATACTACAATCATCGTGTTCTTTTGTATAGAATGTATAACCATTGATTACAAAACCAATGTAATACATAACATTTTCATTTGGTCCCCTGGCTAGACATCAAATCCATTTGGAAATTAAATTCAAATTTTCAGATAACTCCTTATAAATATGATCTCAGAACCTGAAGGCACCATGACACGTAGTGAAAGTCGGTGGGTCGAGGATTTAAAAAATTTCACTGGAGTTCAACATAACAACATCATCAACGATGATGCAATTCCCTAGTATATGCTCAAGGTTCACACATGAGGAATTTTAAGAATAAAAATAAAACCATCAATACCTGTTTTGATTCGAAGATGTGTTCAACATTTTCTCATCGACGACGATCGCTGCTCAGGGAATACAAAGTAAAATTCCTCTAGATCATCCACATGCACTTCAAAAATCTATAGGAGCGCCAATATTTGAATTCAAGGTTCTAGCATGAAGATTTGATGACACCTTCGACACCCCGATGATCACCACATCAACGTACCATTGATGTTGAGGAAGTGATCGATCCGATTACCTTAGAAAAAGAGATTCACTCTCTAGAAAGCGAGAGAGGAGAGAGATGCTCTCAAGAGACCTCCATGAATAGTTTGTTGGCAAGGGCCTCTCCTCCTATTTATATTGTATTAAGAAATTATCCTAAAAGGCTCCCCACCCCCCAAATATTTAACACACTATAAACGATATATTATGAATACTATGCTGAGTCATAAATATCATTTATATTATTATCACTTTCTTGTAATGTAATAAATATATCACATGATAATACTTGACCCATTAACTCGACACGTTGTTCCCACAAATATTAAATGAACCTTGAATATTTTAAACTAATATTCATTCAAATAATATTTTCCATGTATTTACTTTAAAACATTTAAATACTTATAATAAATAAATTCAATTCCAATTATTATTAACTTGAATAATATGAATTTATTTATTCCTTTGGTGATCACACATCCTTGGAAAAAACTCAAACCTCACTGGTGGGTCCCACCTTGTCTTATATACCTATTCACCAGAACATGGAAGATTCTTGAGTATGTTATTGTGTGTAACCCTCTAGGCCCTTATCTTGATAGCAGTGAACAAAATTCACAGAGCAAGAGTGGAGTATAACAACCCATCAAGGCCCTTAAAGAGATAAGGATAGTCATTACAATGACAACTAAACTACAGACACAGATAGTGTAATATAATCTTTTTATCTTTAGATATATCATAAATCATGATGCACAACCATGTCATCATCCTTTGTTTCTTTATTATTTGTTGATCTAACTGGATAGATTTACCCTTAACTTTTATGGCCATAGTCACATGAAGGTACTACCATCCGGATCAACCTAGCCTGAGATATTACTTCCTCAAATCGGAAGCGATAAATCTTATCTTGATTATTCAACCAATGCCATACCACTAATGATTAACCCAACACAAGCTACCTCTCCATAATTTTTTTTATCATGGTTTTTGCATTACATCAAAGTACATTATCAAATGACACAAACTGATAATGATCTCAAGTCAGGAGACCAATACACATGTCTATATATAGGAACATACAATGACACCAAAAACATGTGGTGTTCCTATTAGCACTTCTGTCCTCATAATCTCACTATTAGAGATCACAAAGTACGAACATCATGAGAAGAAGTCTCAATGCTTATGATCCCCCAACACCTGATATTCATACATCAACTGTTTCCAATCAGTATGATGTATCTTGACCATGGTAAATTTGTTTAAGATTAATGTTATAATATCTCTAGGTTCTCATTATAGCCTGGGATCTGCTATAAACTTTGGATACGACAATTAATATATATACATTACCATTTAATAGTGGACACATAAATTTCTACACTATAATGGTAAGAATACATCTTGTATGTAACATCTCGGCCCGGGTGTGACGTACTGGTGCCCCAAGCCGGTCTGCTACATGACCTCAAGCCTGCCTCCCTGTATGATAGAGGCTACCGACTAGCTATGAGGGTCTAATATCAGTTATGGGGAGACTATACCCAATTTTTCATTAGAGTAATACACCAACAAAAATAAATAAACAGTAACAACTGAATAACCAAATGATATCATAACCAAAACAATACCAGTATTTGAAGATAACCAGAACTGGAAATACAATATCAAAACTAAATAATAGATATGTCATGCCAGAATACATGTCAGTGTCAAAATGTAACTCAATGTAAAGACACTAACAACTCCAAAGAGGGTCCTGAACCACATCTGGTTACCTCATTCATGCTCCATCTCAACTTAGCCACCTAATATAAGACCCTTTCCCTTATCCTGTCTTGAAACCATGAAATCTATTCAGGTACGTTTCCTAAGTAGGGTGTGAGTAAAACTCAGTAGGCCACCGCAAATGGTGTCTAAAAAATATTAAGTCAAATAATAATATAGGAAGTTATGTAAAGAAATAAGTAAAATCAATAAATAAACAATTATCATATTATCAAATTATTCTTTATTTAACCACTTAAATTTCCTAGGTTTTGGGAAACCCAGACCTCAATACCTTCTTTGGACCACATCAAAGTCTAACAGTATCCCCAAGGGATATCATGTGTCACGACCCGTACCCCAGGGCCTGTGTCGTGACTACCCCCAGCCCACCTTCCATAGGTAAGGGGCTGACGACTAGCACCAAGTAGGCATATCCCCAAAAGGGAAGGAAATTTCCTTTAAACCTATACACACACACAAAGCTCAAACTATAGAAAGTAAACAAAAAGTAAACCATAATTGTCATTGAGACAACTATTGAGAGTACAATACAAATGGAAAGTAAACAGGGACAAAATATAAGCCCAAAAACCACAAAGGAATGTACAACTTCCATGGTCCATCTGCTCGAGACCCTAACTGAAGGGTAGGTAAAGGGTAGATGCATGTAGCCGTAGAAGTACACCCTTTCGTCTCATCTCACTGAGCACCACCTGGTCTCAGATCACTAAAGTCTCCATCGAAGCGTCAATCACCTACACGGGAATGACATGTACAGGTGAAGCCCGTACAGGGGTGAGTAACACAATACTTAGTAGGGACCCCAAACCACCAAGGAAATACCACAAAGAAAGACCACAAAGAAAATACAACTCACACCAGGTATAACTCAAAGTATAAGAAGTAGAATTATTAGTCATAAAGATGCACATTCGTACTACTTTGGGATTCATCATCTGGGCCCGCTCATCACCTTGGCCAGTTGGATCACTGAGACCTACTCGTCTCCAGGGCCAGCTGGATCACTTAGACCCGCTCATCTCTAGGCCAACTAGATCACTTAAACCCAATCATCTCTGGGGATAGCTAGATCACTAGACCCACTCGTCTCTCTGGCCAGTTGGATCACTTAGACCCACTCGTCACTTGGGCCAGCTGGATCACTAAGACACGCTCGTCTCTTGGGAAAACTAGATCACTTAGACACCATCATCTTTTGGGCCATCTAGATCACTTAGACTCGCTCATCTATTGGTCCAACGGGATCACTAAGACCCACTCATCTATTGGGCTAGCTAGATCACTAAGACCCACTCGTCATATCCTTCACGTCACAACCAGCTCTAGGATTCTTGCTCGTAGCACGCTTGATTCCGAGAGAATCTACTCCTTAACCCATCAATCACTTCTCAACTACCACAAAATCTCACTTAGAGTATACCCAAAGGACCGTCTCGTCGCAAGGGTCTCGACGCCGTAGACGACGCATCCATCAGATGCTCAGTTTGAAGGATATTGGCATTTTAGTAAATAGGGTCTGGTTATGTTCAGGCCATGTTCGACTTGGTTGGACTGACTCGACCAACCTGGCCTGGGGATCGTGCATGACCTGACTTGGTTATGCCAATCCGAACCAACCCGATTCGACCGACCCAACCCGAACTGACGGGGTTTGGGCCGACCCGGTCCGGCCTGGCCGCTTGGCCTAGCCCATTGGGCCTTGCTGGACCCGACCTTGTTCGGTTGAGGGTCTATCCCTTCAGGTCACCCAGTGACCCAATTTCATCTGGATCAACCTGCAACTAGTAGGCTGGTTCTTTCCCAGACTGGGCCACCCAGTGGTCCAATTCACACCACCGGCCAGGCACGATGTCATGTCCGGTCTACAACACCAGCCCGACCCACTAGGTGGGCTGGTTCGAGCCACCTGGGATGTGGAGGGCACCGCATAATTATTTTTCCGACATGGGTCAATAGAGTCGCATCCCTACCCTCGGTTGTGTCATCAAGCCATGGCCTGGTGGCATCACGCGGCCGGCCTGAGGCCGGTCGGGTCCTCCGCACGCGGTCCCACTGGTTGGGCCACTCCTCTGACGCAGTGCCTGATCGGCGCCGCCTTGCCGTACTGCCATGGCCAGAAGGGGTCGTGACCTCTTCCGCCTCAGCGTGCCAACAAGGCTTACCGCCTCCCAATCACAACTGGCACCAGTGCACCATTGGTATCTTCCACAGACCACTGTGTCCACTCTGGTGGTCCGATTCTGGAATTGTCTGCTCCCTTGAGCTTCTTGGATCGTCATAATCCTTGATACGGCTTCGAGATCACCTTGTTGTCGATTTGGGGGTTTGGTCATGAAGAACAAAAAAATGCCCAAATGGAACAAACTGGCCTTTGTTTGTGTCAGCTCAGATTTTTTCCCCTTATCAGAAACACAAAGCATATACAATTATAAATCACTAAGATTTGATATCTCCTTTTATCTCACATATTTAACCATACTTCATGAACGATTGAACCATGATTTAAATTATTTGTGAGTTAACCCACATTTTTCCTTTAAAAGAAAGAATAGGGAAAAGTGAGAATTCACTTAGAATAAAAACCCCTACCTGGGATAAGATTGTTGGTAGAGGAAGAATGAGATCACGTGCCTCCGTTCTTCGTTCTTGATCTGCATCCCACCGTCTCTAGTGATTCTTCAAAGGGTGGAAGAAGGTGTGTTGGTTGTTCGTTGTTACCACCCACCAAAGCCTTAGAGAAATTCTAGTATTGTTCCAACAATCCTACATTACTTTTTAGGCTATTAATTGACGAACGTGAATCATTGTTTCTGTTATGCTGCATTGCAGCGTCATTACACTGAATCATTAATGAGGTTCCTTAATGAGATTCATCTTCACCTTATCACTACACCTTAGCACTGACGTTCCACTACTCAATGGCGAAGAAAATAATTAAAATAACTTTTTTATGTTATTTTATTTTTCTTCCAAAAATTTTGAAAATTAACATTCACCCTCAACCTGCGCCGGTCGAGGTTAAGATCTACCCAAGGGAAACACTCTGTCATGAGCTCAGCAGTACTCTCGAATTTCCAATTTGAGAGGCCGTTTGGGAGTTATAAGGATTTGAAAATAAAATAATTGTTACATAATTATTTTATTTATGAAAAAAAAACTATTTTCCACTGTTGTCCCACACCGACCAATATTAGACCCTTTTTGGTTCCCTCAGATTTTTTACCTGAGCACCATTTTAAAATTTAGAAAAAACCACTTTCAAATTTTATTAATGAACCTAAAAAATAGTTCAAAAATACATTCCGGCCACTCCGGGACTTAGAATTACGTGTCATCTCAGAGCCTGGTCTCAAAATAATCCCATTAAATTTCTAAAAAATTTACTTGGAATTTTTGGGGTGTTACATTACTCTCCCATTTAGGGATTTACGTCATCGTAAGCCAAAATAAGGGTCAATAAAACAAATGAGGGTATTGAGTATGAATCTGAGCCTCCTGCTCCCACGTGCTCTCCTGAAGATTCCTGTGATGACAACAAACACATACTAGAAAAATCAACCGTCCAAAAAGGATTATCTCTTGTAGATCCTCTATCTACACCGGGTACTTCGAAAATACCTCCTTGTCATCAATATCTAGCTCGTCGTTGTCGATGACATGATAAGGGTCATGCACCCTCTCTAACTATGACGGTAGGGCCAAGTGGTACACCACCTCGCCCACTCTACTCAGTATCAAGAATGTTTTGATGAACCTCAGAGATAACTTGCTGCACCAGCCAAATATTTGTATCCATTATCAAGGAGAGACTCATAGGAATATATGGTCCCCCTCCTATAACTCCAAGGGTCTTCGTCACCTATCAGAATAGGAATTTTTTTAGATCTGTGCAGTCTTCATCCGCTCTTGGATGACCTGCTCCTTCTCAGTGGTAGCCTGTACCATCTCTGGACCCATGAGTGATGACTCTCCTGGGTCTGTCCAATATAGCAGTGACATACATGGTCGTTCGTATAGTACCTTGAATGGTTCCATACTAATGGTGTAGTGGTAGCTATTGTTGTACAAAAACTCAACTAGTGGTAGGTGGTTCTGCCAACTTCGACCAAAATCAAGAACACAAGCACAAAGCATGCCCTCCAAGGTATGCATGGTCCGCTCCATCTGAACATCAGTCTTTGGGTGAAAGGCTATGCTCAAGCATAATTGAGTCCTGAAATCCTCTTGTAATCCCTTCCACAACTAGGATGTAAAGCATGCATCACGATATGAGACTATCAAAAATTAGACTCCATGGAGTCAGACTATCTCCTACACATAGAGGCGTCCCAATCTCCCTACTGAACCCTGCTCTCGAATGGGTAGGAAGTGGGCCGACTTGGTGAGTTGGTATATGACCACCTAAATGGCATCGTTCCCCTTGGATGTACATGGTAATCCCATCACGAAGTCCATCGATATTCAATTCCACTTCCACTCCAGTACCTTGAGGGGTTGTGTCAAACCTGCTAGAACCTAGTGTTAAGCCTTCACCTGCTGACAGGTGAGGCATATCGAGACAAACTCTACTACCTTTTTCTTTATTCTTGACCACCAGTACTGACATTGGAGGTATTGGTATATCTTCTCCACACCTGTATGTACCGCCAAAGGGGATATATGGAACTCCTTCAATGCCTCCTCCTGCAATGCCACTGTTACTATGGTGCGTCCTCTAAAAATGATGACGTTCTCCCCACCTATTGAAAATACATCAAGATCTTGTTCTAAGGACATCTGGGCACATGTAGTCTCACAGCTGGAATCTCTGAGTTGTGCCTCCCTGACTCGCTGTAAGAGTGGAGGGGAAACTACTATCATCTAAAGGTAAGCTGCCTCATCTATATCCATAAATGATATCTAAAGTGAGGCCAACTACTATGAGGCCTTGTTCAGTAGCTATGAACTCGATCTTCTGATGAGGGAATCTACCACCACGTTCCCCTTCCTGGGAGTATAGACTATCTTAAAGTCATAGTCCTGGAGGAACTCTAGCCAACATCACTACCTTAGATTTAGGTCCTTCTGAGAAAAGATATACTTGAGACTCTTGTGGTCAGAGTAGATGATGAATCGTTCACCCATAAGGTAGTGTCACCACATCTTCAGTGCGAAGACTACCGCTTCCAACTCAAGGTCATGAGTCACATAGTTCTGCTCATGTAGTATCAACTGTCATGAGTCATAAGCAATCACTGCTTTCCCTTACATCAGGAAACAACCAAGACCATTTACTGATGTGTCATAGTACACCACATAGTCAGTTCCCTCCTTTAGAAACCTCAAGATAAGAGCACCCATCATGCTTTGCCTCAACTTCTGAAATCCCTACTGGCATCCTTCTATCCACATGAAGGGTTTTACCTTCTTCTTCAATGCCTTTATTGGTGATGATACTCTGGAGAAGTTGGGTACAAACCTCCGATAGTACCCATCCAACCCAAGGAAACTCCTCACCTCGGTAACTCTCTTGGGTGGCTCCCAAGAAAGCACTACCTCGATCTTTGCTGGATCCACTGCAACTCTATCCTTTGAGATGATGTGTTCCGGGAAGTGGAAATTTCATATCTAGAACTCACACTTCAAGAGCTTTTCATAAATATAGTGCTCTCAGTGTGTGTCCAGAACCATCCTTAGGTGTATCACGTTCTTCTCCTCAGACACAGAATACACTAAAATTTCATCAATGAAGACCACTACAAACTGGTCTAGGTATGGCTGGAAGATCCTATTCATGATTCCCATGAACACATCTAGGGTGTTCATTATGCCAAATGACATCACTAAGTACTCATAGTGGCCATAAAGACATCTGAAATTCATCTTTGAGATGCCCTCATATCTCACTCAAAGCTGGTTATAACATGATCTGAGGTCTATCTTTGAGAACCATCTCAAAACTTTCATATGATCAGATAGGTCATCAATCCTTGGTAGAGGATACTTGTTCTTCACGGTCACCTAGTTCAGTAGCTGGAAGTCCACACATAGCCTCAAGCTTCCATCTTCCTTCTTGGAGAACAACACTGGGGATGCCCATGGTGAAATGCTAGGCCTTTCAAACCCCTTCCTCTGCAAGTCCTCCAATAGTACCCTCAGTTCTTAGAGCTTTGTGGGAGCTATCTGATTTGAAGGTGTAGATATCGATTCCATCCTGAGGTACAGATCAATGTAGAAGTCTACCTTTATACAAGGAGGTAGTCCTAGAACACCCCTTGGAAAGACATCCTTGTACTCATCCACCACTATAGAAAACTATGGACTCATCTCATCCACTACACCAAGGGTCATGCTAGCCAACTGATGAGTAATGGGATGCACCCTCCTATTTTTGAGTCTATCCTGCACTTCTCTGCTTTCCTTCTCACCGAAAAAAGAAAACCCATTCCCATCTATGCAGCACACCACACTGTGTACTTAAAACATTCGATCTAAGCATGGATTATTGATAACCATTCCATACCCAAGATGATATCATAATGCCTTGACACCGCTACTAGGAGATCCCAACTGAAGTTCTCACCTCCAAGAGTAAGCTCACACTATCGACACTAGTGTGTGATTGTCAAATTCCTTCCTGTAGGAGTCTCTAATCGTAAGGATCAATCCAATGGCTTGATCAGAATGTCTGAACTCCGAACAAGGTATGTTGTAAGGAAAGAGTGATTGAAACCTGTATCTATAAGAAATGTAGCTAAAGTGGAGAAGACACAGATTTTACCTCTATTCATCTCTGGAGAACCGTGGTCATATGCCTCTATCACTTGAAGTTGGCCTCACCCCAATCCACCGGCTCTCAAAGCTTGTGGTGTACCACATGGGGGTGGTGGTGGTGGCACCTCAAATTGCTATCCACTGCTTACCGCTCTGCCCACTCCCCTACCATGTCTGCTACCCTACATACCACCTCGCTCAAACCTTGTCGCTGCCTCAGTGGCTCTTTGACCATATGCTGATCATCTGTGCGGTGGGTCAGGTAGTCACAAGCCATGTGTCTCTCTGCCTGCTGCACGAGTAGCACGCCCCACTCCTCTGTTGACTTTCACTGCCCTGGTGGCCTCGTACCACCGACTCTGAGTCCTGGGGTCATCCTTTAGATGGTATGGCCCACTTGGACCTCTGCATCATCTGTCGGCTACCCGCCACAAATGACTTAGCCAACTGTCACCCAGTGGTGGCTCCCACCCTCAATGCCTGCTTTGCAAGGAAGCTCTCTACTAGTAGAGATCACTCCAACACTCCAGCCTGTGTAGGGATGCTGAGGGAAATCATCGATGCCCTGATCTCCCATTGGAGTTCCTTCTCAAAGGTTTAGGACCTAAAGAAAGGTCCTACACCATATCTGTAGTGTAACAGGAGAGGGATGTGAACCTCACAGAGTACTCAACCACTATCAGGCTGCCCTGCTATAGGTGAAGCAACTCCTGTATGCACGATGAGTGAAAATTCATGGGGAAAAACTCCTTCCTAAAAATTCTCTCGAAGTCAAACTAGGTGAGGGTCGCCTCCTCATATGTCTGGATGGTCAAACTACACCATCTCCCCACTGAGCCTTACAGAAGGTTCACTGCTAGAACTACCATCTGGTCAAGTGGTATCCTCACTATGCAGAAGACTCGCGTCACCACCTCCATATAATACTCAGCAACCTGAGGATCTGTATCTCCCCTGAACCTGGGAGGTCTCTGTCACTGTAACTCGTGTAAGTCACTGAGCCTACGTCCGGCCTCTACTGGTAGTGCCGATAGTAACTATTGAACAACGGGAGGTGGTATCACTGGGACACCACCCGAAGGTTACATCTCGAGCAACGTTCCCTGTACCTAGTCCTCATCACTCTATGGACCATCCTCATGGTCATGCACTGGAATCCTGGTTGGCTGTCTACGTGGGGGCATCCTAAAAGAGATCAAGATGAACCAAAATCAATGGATTATATCTGGTGAGATGAATCTGACTCAGAAAGATCATTATAAAACATTCAAAGATGCATGAAACCAGTGTTTTCATGTACCGGGTTGGAAAAAAATTCAAGGTCCTGATGTATGGATACGTCGGCCACCACACCACCACTAGATTCCCTGACTTGAAAGCTGAAATCAAAACATTTAACACTGTTGCCCCATCAAAATTACAGACTCTTAGTTATTTTGGTAGAACTGACCTCCTCTGATACCCCTATGTCACGACCTGTCCCCCATGGCCCATGTCGTGACTACCCCAAGCCCACCTTCCATAGGCCATGGGATGGTGACTAGCACTGAGTAGACATATCTCAAAAAGGTAAGGCATTTTCCTTTAAACCTATACACACACACAAATCTCAAATTGTGGAAAGTAAACACAAAGTAAACAACAACTGTCACTGAGACAACTACTGATAGTATAGTACAAACTGAATGTACAAGTGGTTTAGAATACAAGCCCAAAACCACAAAGGAAAGTATAACTACCATGGTCCATCCGCTTGAGACCCTACCTGAAGGGTAGGTGAAGGGTATCTTCATGTAGCCGTAGAAGTACGTCCGTCTGTCCTATCTCACTGAGAACCACCTGGTCCCAGACCACCAAGGTCTCCATCGAAGTGTCGATCAACTGCACGGGACATGAAATGTGCAGGAGAAGCTCGTGAAGGGGTGATTAACACAATACTCAGTAGGGACCATAGAACACAAAGGAAAGACCACAAAGAAATACCACAAAGCAAAGATAGCTCACACCAGGTATAACTCAAAGTATTGGAAGTAGAATTACCAGTCGTAAAGCCGAACATTCATACTGCTGAGGGATTCATCATCTGGGCCTGCTCATCACCTAGGCTAGCTAGATCACTGAGACCCACTTGTCTTAGGGGTAAACTGGATCACTTAGACCCGCTCATCTCTAGTCTAGTTGGATCACTTAGACCCGCTCATCTCTGGGGCCATATAGATCATTGAAACCCACTCGTCTCTTAGGCCAGCATGATCACTTAGACCCGCTCGTCTCATAGTACAACTAGATCATTAGACCTGTTCATCTATTAGGAAAAATGGATCACTGAGACCCACTCATCTATTTGGATAGCTAAATCACTCATACCTACTCATCTCTTAGGTTAGCTGGATCACTAATACCCGCTCGTCATATCCATCGCATCATAGCCAGCCATAGGATTCCTGCTCGTAGCATGCTTGATTCTGGGAGAATCTACTCCTCAAGCCTTCAGTCAAATCTCAACTACCACAAAATCACAATTAGAGTATTTCCAAAGGATTTTCTCATCACAAGGGTCCCAACTCCACAAACAACACATCAATCAGATACCCGGTCTAAATGATATTTGTGTTTTAGTTAATAGGGGCTGGTTGTGTATGGGCCCGGTCTGACTTGGTTAAACCGACCTGACCAATCCGGACAGGGGGTCCCACATGACCCGACCCATTTCGGTCGACCTGACCTAACTTGGTGGGGTCTGGGCTGGCCTAGCCGCTTGGGCCTTGCTGGACCCGACCTGGTTCGACCGTGGGTCCAGCCCACCAGGTTTCCCATCGACCTGGTTTCATTTGAGCCAACCTGCTACTGGCTGACCAACTCTTCTATAGCTTGGGCCACCTAGTAGCCCAATTCTCACCACAAGCCTGGCTCGATGCCGGATACGGTCTGTAGGTTTAGCCAGAATAGCTAGGCGGGCCTGTTCGAGCCACCCAGGACGCGGTGGGCATCACATCCTTATTCTGCTGAAGTAACTCAATGAAGCTAAATCCCTCCCATCTACTGTGGCCTGCTAGAATCATACGGCCGACTTGGGGTCTGCTGGGTCCTCCACACTCAGTCCCACATGGATTGTGTACCACTAATGTTGTGGCCCACTGGGTGGGATGCTCCTCCGACGCGGTGCCCGAACAGTGCCACCCTGTCGCACCGCTATGACCAACAGGGACTGCAGCCTCCAAAGCCTCGGCATGCCAACGAGGCATGCTGCCTCCTGCCCGTGATCACCACCGTGGGCCACCGCTGCCGGTGTCAGCGCACTAGCAGTATCTTCTATGGACCACCAGGTCCGCTCCGGTTGTCCAATTCTCAAACCATTTGTGCCCTCGAGCTTCTTGGATTACAACTATCCTTGCTATGACCTCGAGGTTGCCTCACCGTCGATTTGGGGGTTTGTTCACAAAGATCACATGAACGCCCAAATGGAACAAACCAACCTTTGTTTGTGTGGGCTCAGATTTTTTTCTGTTTACGGAAAGACGAAGCATATACAAATATAAATCACAAAGATTTAATATCCCCTTTTATCCCGGATATTTAACCATCTTGCATGAACGATTGAACCACGTGTAAACTTGTTTGTGAGTTAACCCGTGTTCATTATTTAAAAGAAATAATAGGGAAAAGGGGGAATTCACTTAGAATAAAACCCCCCTACCTGGGATAAGAATTATTGGTTGAGGAAGAACGAGATCACACACCTCCGTTCTCTATTCTTGATCTGCAACCCACCGTCGCTAGTGATTCTTCGAAGGGTGGAAGAAGGTGAATTCATCGTTCATCATCGCTACCCACCAAAGCCTCAGAACAATTCTAGGATTGTGCTAACAATCCTGTATTGCTTGTTAGTATATTAATTGACAAACTTGAATCATCATTTCTGTTACACTGCATTGCAGTGTCATTAAGATGGCTCATTAATGAGATTCAACATCACCTCATCACTGCACCGTAGCGCTGACATGCCACTACTCAATGACGAAGAAAACAATTAAAATAAATTTTTAAGTTATTTTAATTTTCTTCTAAAAATTCCAAAAATTAACACTCAACATCGACCAGCGTCGGTCGAGTTTAAGATCTGTCTAAGGGAAACACACCCTCACAAGCACAACTATACTCTCGGATTTTCAATCCGAGTTACCGTTTGGGAGTTATAAGGATTTGAAAATAAAATAATCTTTACTTAATTATTTTATTTACATCCAAAAAATATTTTACACTATTGGCCCTACCGGCCAATATTTGGCCCATTCTTGGAAAATCCCTATGTTATGAGTTCAATGGTTCCCTCAGATATTTGATCTAGGTACCAGTTTAAAAGTTAGAAAAACTTAATCGCGTGTTTATTTAATGAACCTTAAATTTTTTTCAAAAATATGTTTCAGCCACTCTGGGCCTCGAAATTACGTGCCATCTCAGATCCTACTCATGAAATAATCCCATTTAATTTTCAAAAAATTTACATGGAATTTCAGGGGTATTAAATTACTTCCCATTTAGGGCTTTACGTCCCCATAAGCTAAAATAAGGGCTAATCAAACAAATGGGGGTACTAAGTACAAATTTGAGCCTCCCGCTCCCATGTGCTATTCTAGATATTCGTGTGCTTCTAACGAGCAGATACTAGAGGAATCAACCGTCTACAAAGGATCATATCCTATAATCCTCTATCTCCATCGGGTACTCCACGAATGTCACCCCGTCGTCAATATCTAGCTCACTGTGTTCAATGACGTGAGAAGGGTCATGCACCCTCTATAACTATGACGGTAGGGCCAAGCAGCATGCCGCCTCACCCACTCTACTCAGTATCAAGAAAGGTCTGGTGAACCTTAGAGATAACTTGTCTCCCTAGCCAAATCTTCACATCCCTTGCTGAGGATAGACTCGTAGGAATACATGGTCCCCCTCCTCGGACTCCAAGGGTCTCTATCGCCTATCACCATAGGACTTCTTTCAGCTCCGTGTAGTCTTCATTCTCTCTCGAATGACCCGCACCTTCTCAGTGGTAGCCTATACCATCTTTGGACCCATGAGTGCTGACTCCCCTGGGTCTGTCCAGCATAGCGGTGACCTACATGGTCGTCTGTACAATGCCTTGAACGGTGCCATATCGATGGTGGATTGGTAGCTGTTTTTGTATACAAACTCCACTAGTGGTAGGTGGTCCTCCCAACTATGACCAAAATCAAGAACGCAAGCATGAATCATGTCATCCAATGTCTATATGGTCCGCTCTGTCTAACCATCAATCTGTGGGTGAAAGGCTGTGCTGAAGCACAACTGAGTCCCAAAATCCTCCTGCAATCCCTTCCACAAATGGGATGTGAAGCATGAATCATGATCTGAAACTATCGAAGATGGGACTCCATGGAGTCAAACTATCTCCTGCACCTAGAGGTGTCCCAAGCTCTCTACTAAACCCTGATCTCAAATGGGTTGGAAGTGGGTTGACTTGGTGAGTCAGTCTACGATCACCTAAATTGTATCGTGCCCCTGGATGTACATGGTAATAATGTCATGAATTTCATCGATATTCCATCCCACTTCCACTCCGGTACCTCGAGGGTTGTGTCAAGCCTACTGGAACCCAGTGCTCAGCCTTCACCTATTGACAAGTGAGGCATCTCGAGACAAATTCTTCTACAATATTCTTCACTCCTGACCACCAGTACTGATGTCAGAGATCTTGGGACATCTTCTCCACACCTAGATATATCGCCAAAGGGGATGTATGGAACTCCCTCAACACCTCCTCCTACAATGCCAATGGTACTACAGTGCATCCTTTGAAAAGGATGATGTGCTCCCCACCGATTGAAAATCCATTAGGATCTTCTCCTGAGGACATCTTTGCACATGTAGTCACACAGCTAGAATCTCTAAGTTGCACCTCCCAAACTCGCTGTAAGAGTGTAAGGGAAAAAAATATTGACTGAAGGTAAGCTGCCTCATCTCTATCCACAAAGGATATCTGAACCGATGCTAATTTCTCTAAGGACTCATTCAGTAGCTGTGAACTTGATCTCCTGTTGAGAGCGTCTACCACCACGTTCCTCTTCCCAAGAGTATAGACTATCTCAAATTCATAGTCCTAGAGGAACTATAGATAATGTTGCTACCTTAGATTTAGGTCCTTCTTAGAAAAGATATACTTGAGACTCTTGTGGTCATAGTAGATGATGAATCATTCACCCATAAGGTAGTGTCGCCACATCTTCAGTGCGAAGAATACCGCTGCCAAATCAAGGGCATGAGTCGCATAGTTCTGATCATGTGGTCTGAACTATCACGAGCCATAGGAAATCACTAATTTCCCTTGCAACAGAACACAACCAAGCCTAGTTCTTGATGCGTCATAGTGCACTACGTAGTTGATGCCCTCCTTTGGAAACCTCAAGATAGGAACACTCATCAAGCTCTGCCTCAGCTGCTGAAAGTTCTGATGGCATCCTTTTATCCACACCAAGGGTTTTCCCTCATTTGTCAATGTCTTCATGGGTGCTTCTACTCTAGAGATTTTAAGTACAAACCTATGATAGTACACAACAATCCCATGGAAACTCCGCACCTCAGTAACACTCTTGGGTGGCTTCTAAGAAAGAACCACCTCGATCTTTGTTGGATCCACTGCAACTCTAACCTATGAGATGATGTATCCCAAGAAGTGGACTTTTCATATCCAGAATTCACACTTCGAGAGATTTCTGTAAAGATGGTGCTCTCAGAGTGTGTCCAGAACCATCCTCAGTTTTATCATGTGCTCCTCCTTGGATGCCGAATACACTAAAATGTCATCAATGTAGACCACTACAAACCGGTCTAGGTACAGCTGGAAGATCCTAATCACGATTCCCATGAACACAACTGGGGAATTCGTCATTCCAAATGACATCAAGAAGTACTCATAGTGGCCTTAGTGACATCTGAAATCCATCATCGAGATGTTCTCCCCTCTCACTCGAAGCTAGTGATAGCCCGATCTGAGGTCTATCTTTGAGAACCATCTCACCCCCTTCATCTGATCTAAGAGGTCATCAATTCTTGGTAGATGATACTTGTTCTTCACAGTCACCTAGCTGAGGTGTCGTATAAGGACCTGACATTAAACATTTACATAATCTTGAATTAAATGAATAATTCACATTGAGGATCTTTTCAGGTTTAGAGTTTTAGAGAATTAGGCCATAACATATACATGACGACTTGAATAATACATATAGACAATTCTACTCATTATCCATTTTTTTCATAAAATAAAAACTCTTGAAAAAAAGAGTCATGTCTAGTTCCATGTTTTAGACAACATGACTTTTCGTTGATCCCATCCTTGACCCTATTCCACTTTATGTGCTGTGAAAAACATTTCAAAAACTTGGGATGGGCATAAAAATCTTATTAAGGGATACACAAAGAAAGAAAACTGTTAGTTTTTCAAAACAACAAGTAAACCATGAATACTTTATCATAAGTAATACAATTCACCTCTATGAAGTAGTAAATACTCTTCACTAAATAAAATATCATTTCTTACCCTTTTGTAACCAAAATATTACCATAAAACCCATATAAAGAACACATAACATATAAAGGTAACTTGGGACATAAACATTCTTAAGTGGAATAACCATACAGTCGAATTCCATACATATCACTAAATGGAATAGCCATACGGCTGACTTCCATACCCAATGCATTGGAGGATATAATGTAACCACCCATCCTGGTTTATCACGACACCACTCGTCATTTGGTTTATCACGTAACCACCTGTCAAATGTCCAAGTACCACTATAAAATCATAACAAATAAAATATTGAAAATATAAACATTTCACTAATAACATTTAATTTATAATCAAAAGAAATAATTTCAAGATATTGAAATAATATATCCATTTCAAAAACCATTTTCAATACCAAAACACCCAAAAATAGAATAAGGGATTTCCTTTTCATTTTAGAAAACATTAAGGCTTATAGAGGAAGCCGAATAACGATTACGGCATCTGAGAGGTCATTGTCACTACAAACGTTAAAAACATTTCGTTTTTCATTTATTAAAATGTTTCGTAGATAAAATATTCCCTTGGAATGAAAGTAAAAGTCAAAGGGTCTTATTATACACCGTGTAAAAGAAGAAGGTATATATTATCGAAATATGCATCAATGAAAGGAGATTGAGACGAAGTCCCTTACCTCGTGTCTGACTTGACCCGTTCGTTCTTTAATCTTCTGAATAATAAACTAAAGTTAATTTATACTTGATTAAGAACCTTTTTAAAGTTTATTATTCCTTTTATATCACTTATTACCATGTTATTAACATTATTTAATCATTTAAGTTAATAATGGTTGTTTTGTCGATATTTGGTACTTGAGTCACAAATAAACATCATATAATTACAAGTTGTCCATGTGGTCAATAGTCCATTATCTATAGAATTATATTCATGATTTAAATATCATATAAATCATATATATCTAGTATATATATGTATTTATAAAAATACATAAAATTTTGGAGATAAGAAACGAAATGCACCGTTCATGGAGACGGTAAGCCGTACGTACACATGAATGCTACTTTCATTTCAATTTTGTACTTTAATGGAATTAAAACATAATGATACATTGGTATATTATAATTACAATATAATATCATATATAATATCATTAACACTATCCTCTACATGTCCCACATATGGGATTAACGAGTCATATCACTTTGAGGGGGCGGTAGTCTGTACTTCCTCAAATGAAATTATCGTGTTTACCCATAATGGAAACCATAAAGGTATGATATAAAAGAAAAATACAGAAGAATAAATAATAAATAAACATAATATATATCATATATAAATATAATGTCATCTTAATGGCCACCATGAGAGGTAGTAGGAGATAATCAAACAATCATCGTTTCGTGAGGCGTTAGTTTTCCATTCACAGAAACAGTAAGTTCTTCACCCATTAGATAGAGGTGTGTGTAATTATAGTTCGAATCCTTCTCATAACAACATCCTAGTATACTAAGGATAATGGTTTTGTTATAAAAGAAAGGAATAAAAAGAGTTAAGGGGTTGAAGAAGTAAAATAAAAGAAAAGAAGTTAAGAGGAATCATTACCTTTAATTTGGGTAACTCCCTTTGGTTTGAAACAAAAGGACTTCTTGAAGTTCCTTCTACCTAAGGTAAGGATTATAGGAGGAGGATAGGGATATTGAGAGATTATTTGGTCAGGGGTTGGATGAGACAAGGGGATTGAGAGGTGTGAGGAATGAGTAAGAAGTGAGGTATTTTTATATGGGGGAGGAAGGGCTCTTTAGGAAAGTGTGAAAATATTATTTTATTATATAATGATATTCAATTTCTAAAGGTACAAAACCAATTAATGTAGAAGATAAGATGACTCATGGTCGAAATAAAATCATCCAATAATAATTGGACAGGTTTTGAATATTGTTTTAACATTTATAATCTTATTTATTTAAATCTTTTATTAATGTGGTAAATACTGCGTCATTATTGTGTCATAAATAATTTAATTTATTTGATGTCTAAAAATTATAAAAAAATACCATGATGTATGAAATAATTTTAGATTTCCAATGGATATTTATAGTAAAAAAGATAGCTTATATAACCCCATGTAAAAATTAATTTATTAAAAGATATTTGTTTGTGTCATTTTTATCATTACTTTAAGTTAATTAATCTAAAGTGTCATTATCACTCCCAAGTGGATCCATGGGGTCCCAAAATCGACCCAAAGATGCCCATGGTCGTAAATGACTCAACCAATAAGGTTATGACAAGTGTTAAGGTAATTTTGTATTATTATGATATTCTTTTTAGCTTGAATTACCCTATTTAACTTTAATCGTGGTAAATAAAAGTCAAAAGTTACTATTCACCAAAAATTATATTCATCTTATTGAACCAAATTTTACATAATAATAACAACCATGTATTTTGGATTTTTAAATTCAATTCACAGAAGCGGTAAAATTTCATTTAAATGAAAAAGTTAGTTTTTTTAACTACTACTAAGTGGTTTCACTATTCATCAAAAATTGATGTTTTTCAGAAAAATACCAAAAATTCAGACTAAGCTAAATTTGATATTCCAAAATAAAAAATGATGTATATTTTACCAAATTAAAAACATAGAAGTTGCATTAATTAATTTAAAATTAATTCCCGTTGTCAAAACAAATAGCGTGTTTTTAATAAACAATAACTATCAAAAGATCGACACTTGTTTTTGTCCAATTTCAAAGTGAAATTAATTCCAATGACCAACATTGGATTAAATGGTAAAAATATATTATAATTACACTTTAAAACCAATTAAAAATTCAATCTAACCATATAAATAAATTATATTAAAAGATGCTTGAATTAAAATATAGTATTTTTCACTATTCATTAAAAATGAACTTTATCAGAAAAATACCTAAAATTTACTCAAAGTAAATTTTGATGTCCCGATTCTAAAAAAGAATTTTATTTTTTCAAATATAATATATAAGAGTTCCAACAAATATATTTAAAAAGGGTTCACTATTAAAAGGCGGTAAATCGACCTTTTAGTGAATATTAGAGTATTTATGCTTAAAATTAGATTCATTCTTATTTTAAGCCTCTAACTTTTATTGGATAAATGTAAAAACATTTAACAAACATGTATAATAATATTTTAGTTAGTTCTATTCATTAACACCAATACAACGACTTGGCGTTAACTACCATTTAAAATAATAATATTATATTATTAGTGTGCAATGTAAGATTTCAAAGAAACCTGTTGTTGCATATCAGGTAATCCATCAAACATAGAGTACCCTTTAAATTAAAATTAATATTTAATTCACAAAATATTAATAAAAAATTGACTGCATTATTTCTTTATTTACCTGGGATGTTACATCCTTCTCCCCATTTGGAAATTGCGTCCTCGTAATTTTATTCACTTATCAAATACGTGAGGGTATTTATCCCTCACAACATTTTTAGATTCCCACGTTGCCTCTTCAACCATATGGTTTTTCCACAAAACCTTTACCTGGTGAATTACCTTATTCCACAACACTTGCTCTCCATGGTCAAGAATCTGGACTGGTTGTTCCTCATAAGATAGATTCTCTTCCAACTAAACTACCTCTGGACTCAAAACATGAGATGGATTTGGCATAAACATTCTCAACATTGAAACATGAAAAACATTGTGTACTTGGTATAAAATTGGAGGTAAAACCACTCTATATGCAACCGATCCAACTTTATCTAGGATTTCATAAGGTCCAATGAACCTCAGACTCAACTTTCTCTTCTTACCAAAACACATCCCACTTTTCCATGGAGAAACCTTGAGAAAGACATGATCACCTACCTCAAAAGAAAGATCTTTCCTCTGGTTATCTGCGTAACTTTTCTCTCTGCTCTGAGATGTTCTCATGTTCTTATAAATCAAATGAAATTTTTCTACCATATCTTCTACCGATTCTGGTCCCATCAACTTCCTTTCACCTACTTCATCCCAAAATGCTAGAGTTTGACAATGCTTTCCATATAGTGCCTCAAATGGAGCCATCTGTATACTGGAATGAAAACTGTTATTATAAGAAAATTCAACCAAAGAAAGATATTGGTCCCAACTTCCCTGGTAATCTAGTGAACAAGCACGTAGCATATCCTCCAGGGTCCGAATTGTTCGTTCTGACTGCCCATCAGATTGTGAATGAAAAGTTGTACTAAAATTTAATTCAGTACCCAACAACTTCTGAAAGCCTTTCCAAAAGTTATAAGTAAACCTGAGATCACTATCAGATACAATAGAGAGGAGAACTACATGCAACCTAACTATCTCTTTAACATACAACCGAGAAAGTTTATCTAGAGACAAAGTATCTCAAATAGGAAGGAAATGAGCAGATTTAGTCAACCGATCAACAATAACCTAGATTGCATTATTACCTTGAGATGTCTTTGGTAATCCCACAACAAAGTCCCTGAATATATTTTCCCATTTCCACTCTGGCACTGGTAAAGAATGAAGTATCCCTTTCAGTATCTTCCACTCTTCTTTAACCTGTTGACAAGTTAAACACTTCATAGTAAAATCAGCAATATCTCTTTTCATTCCATCCCACCAGTAATACTCTCTAAGATCTCTGTACATCTTTGTACTACCGGGATGAACTGAAAATGGAGAACTATGAGCTTCACATAACTACTCATTCTTCAACTGTGAATCACAAGGCACACATAATATCTTTTTGAAACTCAAAACACAATCATTATCAATGTTAAATTTGGGCAACTTACCCTTCTGAACCAACTCTACCATTTTCTACAACTCACTGTCTTCTTTCTGCGCTTGCTTTATTCTGTCTGATAGAGATGATTTCACTGACACCTGAAACAAAATAGAATAATTTCCAGCCCCAACAACTTCTATTCCAAAGTTCATCAATTCAAAAACCAAAGGATCATGTTCCAAACGTATCATGGTTAATGAAGCATTAATTTTTCGACTCAAAGCATCTGCCACTTTATTTGCCTTTCATGGATGGTAATGAATCGTGCAATCATAATCCTTGATTAATTTCAACCATCTCCTCTATCTCATGTTCAATTATTTTTGTGTGAATATATACTTCAAACTTTTGTGGTCAGTATATATTTCACAATTTACTCCATAAAATGATGCCGCCAAATTTTTATAGAAAAAACAAAAACAGCTAATTACAAATCATGTGTAGGGTAATTTAACTCATGAGGTTTCAACTGAAGTGAAGCATAAGAAACTACCCGATCATTCTGTATAAGGACACAACCAAGTCCTTTCAATGAAGCATCACTGTAAATAAAAAACTCACCATTTCTGGATGGTAGTTCCAAAACTGGAGCATTCACCAATCTTCTTTTCAATTCCGGAAAACAACCATAACATTATTTTGTCCAAATGAGCTTAACACCTTTTTGAGTTAACTTAGTCAGTGGGCTAGATAACCATGAAAAATTCTCAACAAACCTCCAGTAATAACCTGCTAAACCAAGAAAACTATGGATCTCAGTTATATTTGTGGGTCTTGTCCATTCTTCCACAACCTTTGTTTTAGCAGGATCAACAGTTATTCCATTTTTTGAAACAATGTGACCAAGGAAAGAAATTTTCTGTAACCAAAACTCATGCTTGATGAATTTACCAAATAGTTTCTTTTCTTTTAAGGTTTTCAAGACAATCCTTAAATGACTTTCATGTTCCTCTTTACTTTTGGAATAAACCAAAATGTCCTCAATGAAAACAACCACAAACTTATCCAAGAACTCACAAAAAATTCTATTCATAAGATCAATGAATATAGTAGGTGCATTAGTTAAACCAAAAGGAAAAACTAAAAATTCATAATGGCCATATCTAGTATGAAATGAAGTCTTCAGAATGTCTAATTCCTTTACTTTCAACTGATGGTGCCCCGAACTCAAATCAATCTTCGAAAAATACTGAGCTCCCTGGAGCTGATCAAACAAATCATCGATATGGGCAAAAGATACTTTTTCTTAACGGTGATGTTATTCAATGCTTTATAATCAATTAAAAGTCTCATTGAACCATATTTGTTTTTAAAAAATAAGACAAGAGCACCCCATGGTGATGTGCTAGGTCGAATGAAACCTTTATCTAATAACTCCTACAATTGATTATTTAACTCTAAAAGTTTAATTTGAGCCATTTGATAAGGGGGTTTGAAATTGGATTAGCATCAGGAACTAAGTCAACAGTAAATTCAACTTCCCGATTAGGTATAATACTAGGAAACTCATCAAGAACAGTATCAAGATACCCATTTACCACTGGCACATCATTAACCTCCACACTTCCTTTATTTTCAACAATATGAGCAAGGTAACATTAATTTCCATATTTTACTAGTTTCTCAGCTTCCTGATATGTTATCAAAAGTAAGGGTTCATTCTTGTATAAAAATTGAAAATATTTCTGAAAAGAAACCTCTTTAGCTCTGCAGCCAATCTTATCATGATAAACAGAAATCCAATCTATACCCAAAATAACATCAAACTCTATTAGAGTCAAAACAATAATGTTTGTAGGTATATTCTTTCCACACATAAGGACAAGAAGGTTCTTATAATTTCATTTTGTCTCAACATTTCCCCCAGGTGTTTTTACCATAAGTTCAGGATTCATATCTTGAGATGGAATTCCAAATTTACTAGAAAACTTCTCAGAAATGAAAGAATATGTAGACCCTGAATCAAACAACACATTGGCATAATCTGAACAAACAAACAGTGTACCTGATACTACTTCATTTGATAACCCAACATCTCTTGAAGTAGTTGCAAAGGATTTCACCACCCCTTTCTGCTTGTAGTCTGGTTTCTTTCCCTCAGTTGAGTTCTTCACTGGACACTAACTTGCATAATGATCCATTTCATTTCACTTAAAAAATTTTACCACTGGCTTTTCATTGTCTGCTTGACCATCTTCCTTACAGTTACGAGCAATATGACCAGACTTACCACACCAAAAGCACTTCCCAGACTTTGATAAACATTCTCCAGGATGTTTTTTTACCACAATTCTCACAATATGGATATTTAGTTTTCTTACCTCTAGGATTATTTAATGAATTCTTTCCCTTTGCCTACCAACTGGACCTCTTATTCTATTGTTTGTCAAAGAACACCCGATCATAGAAAAACTCCATTTCCACCTTCTCTGCAGATCGAACAAGTTTTTCATAACTTTTGAACTCACGAGAGGCCAATGCTCTTCAATATCACAACTTTAGTCCTAAGTAAAATCTATTTATCTAAATATCAAGATCTCAGATGAAATTTGGAGCATACCTTGCCAGTTGAGTGATCTTTCCTTTGTATACAGCCACTGAGTCGTCCTCTTGCCTCAATTCCAAGAATTATTTTTCCATTATAAGTAGAACCACTTTAGGAAAATATTTCTCAAGGAACTTACCTTTTAATTCATCCCAATAAAGAGAGTAAATCTCCTCACTATCCCTGATATTTTTCACCATCGGCCACCACTGATCAGCTTCACCTTCAAAATAGTAAACAGCGAGACTAGGCTTTTGATGTTCTGAACAACCCATGATATTAAAAATTTTCTCCAGTGCTTTAATCTACCTTTCTACTAGCACAGGGTCAGATGATCCTCTAAATGATGAGGATGTTGCCTCATGAAATGCTTTACTATTGACATGTTCCTCTGTGGTTGATCTGGCTGATCTCATGCATGAATACCACCAACATTTATAGCCTGAGTAAACTATGTCTTCACTGAAACAAAATGTTCAATTCCGATTTCGACCATCTCAAGTTGTAGATTTGGAAGGTTGTCTTCCTCCTGATGTCATCCCAACATAGTTGCCATGTTTCCTCTGCAGAAAACCATTCTGAAAACAGATATATATTAGGCGAAGCAACATGGTAATATATAATGCTATATCATTTCAATATCACCATAAATTAATTTAGATACATTAATTTAACAATATCCTAACTCCAAAAGTTATCTAAACCGACCTCTGATACCAACTATAAGGACTCGACCTTAAACATTTACATAATCTTGAATTAAACGAATAATTCACATTAAGGATCTTTTCAGTTTTAGAGTTTTAGAGAATTAGGCCATAACATATACATGACGACTTGAATAATACATGTAGACAATTCTACTCAGTATCCATTTTTTTCATAAAATAAAAACTCTTAAAAAAAAGAGTCATGTCTAGTTCCATGTTTTAGACAGCATGAGTTTTCCTTGATCCCATCCTTGACCCTATTACACTTTATGTCCTATGAAAAACATTTCAAAAACTTGGGATAGGCATAAGGATCTCAGTAAGGGATACACAAAGAAGGAAAACTGTTAGTTTTTCAAAACAACAAGTAAAACATGAATACTTTATCATAAGTAATAAATTTCACCTTTATGAAGTAGTAAATACTCTTCAATGAATAAAAGATCATTTCTTACCCTTTTGTAACCAAAATATTACCATAAAAATCATATAAAGAACAGATAACATATAAAGGTAACTTTTGACATAAACATTCTTAAGTGAAATAAACATACGGCCGACTTCCACACATATCACTAAACGGAATAGCCATACGACTGACTTCCATACCCAATGCATTGGAGGTTATAATATAACCACCCATCCTGGTTTATCACGGCACCACCCGTCTTTTGGTTTATCATGTAACCACCCGTCAAATGTCCAAGTACCATTATAAAATCATAACACATAAAATTTTGAAAATATAAAAATTTCACTAATAACATTTAATTTGCAATCATAAGAAATAATTTCAAGATATTGAAATAATAAATCCATTTCAAAAACCATTTTCAATATCAAAACACCCAAAAAACAGAATAAGGTATTTCCTTTTCATTTTAGAAAACATTAAGGCTTATAGAGGAAGCCAAATAACGATTATGGCGACAAAGAGGCCATTGTCACCGCAAACGTTAAAAACATTTCATTTTTCATTTAGTAAAACATTTCTTAGAAAAAAAGATTCATTTTAATGAAATTAAAAGTCAAAGGGTTTTATTATACGCCGTGTAAAATAAGAAGGTATATATTATCAAAATATGCCTCAATGAAAGGAGATTGAGATGATGTCCCTTACCTCGTGTTCGACTTGACCCGTTCGTTTTTTAATCTCCCGAATAATAAACTAAAGTTAATTTCTAATTGATGAAGAACCTTTTTAAAGTTTATTATTCCATTTATATAACTTATTACCATGTTATAAACATTATGTAATCATTTAAGTTAATAATGGTTGTTTTGTCGATATTTGGTACTTGAGTCACAAATGAATACCATATAATTAAAAGTTGTCCTTGTTGTCAATAGTCCATTATATCCAGAATTATATTCATGATTTAGATATCATATAAATCATATATATTCAGTATATATATGTATTTATAATAGTTCATAACATTTTGGAGATAAGAAATGAACTGCACCATTCATGGAGACGGTAAGCCGTACGTACGCATGAACACTAATTTCATTTCAATTTCTTACGTTAATGGAATTAAAACATAATGATACATAGGTATATTATAATTCCAGTATAATATCATATATAATATCATTAACACTATCCTTTATACGTCCCACATATGGAATTAATGAGTTATATCACTTTGAGGGGCCGGTAGTCTGCACTTACTCAAATGAAATTATCATGTTTACCCATAATGGAAACCATAAAGGTATGATATAAAAGAAAAACAAAGAATCATAAAGAAAACATAAACATAATATATATAATATATAAATATAGTTTCATCTTAATGGCCACCATGAGAGGTGGTAGGAGATAATCAAACAATCATCGTTTCGTGAGGCATTAGTTTTCCATTCACAGAAACAATATGTTCTTCACCCATTAGATGGAGGTGTGTGTAAGTATAGTTTTAATCCTTCTCATAACAACATAATAGTATATTGAGGATATTGGTGTTGTTATAAAAGAAAGTAATAAAAAGAGTTTAGGGGTTGAAGAAGTAAAATTAAAGAAAAGAAGTTAAGATGAATCGTTACCTTTAATTTGGGTAACTCCCTTTGGTTTGAACCAAAAGGACTTCTTGAAGTGCCTTCTGCCTAAGGTAAGGATTCTAGGAGGAGGAGAGGGATCTCGAGAGCTTATTTGGTCAGGGTTTGGACGAGATAAGGGGATTGAGAGGTTTGAGGAATGAGTAATAAGTGAGGGATTTTTATAAGGGGGAGGAAGGGCTCTTTAGGAAAGTGTGAAAATATTATTTTATTATATTATGATATTCAGTTTATAAAGATCCAAAACTAATTAAAGTCAAAGATAAGATGACTCATGGTCGAAATAAAATCATCCAATAAGAATTGGACATGTTTTGGATATTGTTTTAATATTTATAATCTTATTTATTTAAATCTTTTATTAATGAGGTAAATACTGCATCATTATTGTGTGATAAATAATTTAATTTATTTGATGTCTAAAAATTATAAAAAAGTACCATGATGTATGAAATCATTTTATATTTCTAATGAATATTTATAGTCGAAAAGATATCTTATATTACCCCATGTAAAAATTAATTTATTAAAAAATATTTGTTTGTGTCATTTTTATCGTTACACTAAGTTAATTAATTTAAAGTGTCATTATCACTTAAAGTGGCTCCATGGGGTCCCAAAATCGACCCAAAGTTTTCCATGGTCATAAGTGACTTAACCAATAAGGTTAGGATAGGTGTTAAGGTAATTTTTTATTATTATGATATTCTTTTTACCTTGAATTACCCTATTTACCTTTAACCGTGGTAAATAAAAGTGAAAAGTTACTATTCACCAAAAATTATTTTCATCTTATTGAACCACATTTTACTTACTAATAACAACCATGTATGTTGGATTTTCTAAAATCAATTCATAGAAGCGGTAAAATTTCATTTAAATGAAAAAGTCAGTTTTTTTAACTACTACTAGGTGGTTTCACTATTCATAAAAAATTGACGCTTTTCAGAAAAATACCTAAAATTCAGCCTAAGCTATATTTGATATTCCAAATTCAAAAATGATGTCTATTTTACAAAATTCAAAACATAGAATTTGCATTAATTAATTTAAAATTAATTCCCGTTGTCAAAACAAATAGCGTGTTTTTAAGAAACAATAACTATCAAAAGATCGACACTTGTTTATGTCTAATTTCAAAGTGAAATTATTTCCAATGACCAAAATTGGATTAAATGGTAAAAATATATTCTAATTAAACTTTAAAACCAATTAAAAAGGCAATATAACCATATAAATAAATTATATTAAAAGGAACTTTTGAATTAACATACAATATTTTTCACTATTCATTAAAAATGAACTTTATCAGAAAAATACCAAAAATTTACCCAAAGTAAATTTTGATGTCCTGATTCTAAAAAAAACTTTATTTTGTCAAATATAACATATAAGAGTGACAAAAACTAGATTTAAAAAGGGTTCACCATCAAAAGGCGGTAAATTGATGTTTTAGTGAATATTAGAGTATTTATGATTGAAATTAGATTCATTAATATTTTAATCCCCTAAATTTTATTGGATAAATGTAAAAACATTTAACAAACACGTATAATCATATTGTAGTTAGTTATATTCATTCTCGCCAATACAACAGATAGGCGTTAACTACCATTTAAAATAATAATATTATATTATTAGTGTGCAACGTAGGATTTCAAAGAAACCTATTGTTGCCTATCAGGTAAGCCATCGAACATAGAGTCCCCTTTAAAGTAAAATTAATATTTAACTCACAAAATACTAATAAAAAAGAGAATGTATTATTTCTTTATTTACTCAAAATGTTACATGTCGGAAGTCCATGCATAGCCTCAAGATTCTATTTGCCTTCTTAGAGAACAACACTGGGGATTCCCATGGTGAAATGATGGGCCTATGAACCCCTTCCTCTAAAAGTCATCCAACTGTACCCTCAGCTCCCAGAGCTCTACGGGAGCTATCTGATATGCAGGTGTAGATATTAGTGCCGTCCCGGGGTACAGATCAATGTATAAGTCTACCTCTCTACGAGGAGGTAGTCCTAGAAAAACCCTTGGAAAGACATCCTCATAATCATCCACCACTGTACGAAACTGTGGGGTAGTCTCATCCACTGCACTGAGGGTCATGCTAGTCAACTGATGAGTAATCGGCTGCACCCTCCTATGTGTGACTCCATCCTGCGCTGTTCCATTTTCCTTCTCACTGACAACAGAAAAACTATTCCCATATTTACAGACACACCGCACTGTGCACCTAAAATAGTAGATCTGAGCATGGAATTTTGATAACCATTCCATACCCAAGATGACTTCGTAAGGCCTCAACACCACTACAAGGAGATCCCATCCGAGGCTCTCACCTCCAAGAGTAAGCTCACACTATCTGATTCTCGAACCTTCTGTGTTGTCAAGATTCTTGGATCGCCGCCATCCCTGCTACGACCTCGAGGTTGCCTCACCATCGATTCAGGTTTCGATCACGAATAACACATGAACGCCCAAATGAAACAAACCAACCTTTGTTTGTGTCATCTCGAATTTGTTCCCCTTAGAAGAAACACGAAGCATATACAATTATAAATCACTAATATTTAATATCCCCTATTATCCCACATATTTAACCATCTTGCATGAACGATCAAACCATGGGTTAACTTATTTGTGAGTTAACCAACATTCATCATTTAAAATAAAGAATGGGGAAAAGGTAGAATTCACTTAGAATAAAACCCCCTACTTGGGATTGAATTGTTGTTCAAGGAAGAATGGGATTGTGCGCCTTCGTCCTCTATTTGATCTGTATACCACCATTACTAGTGATTCTTAGAAGGGTGGAAGAAGGTGCGTTCATCATTTGTCATCACCACTCACCAAAACCTCAAAGATATTCCAGAATTGTGCCAACAATCCTGCATTTCTTGTTAGGATATTAATTGACGAACGTGAATTAGCAAATCTATTACTTTTCATTGCAACATCATTACGCTGACTCATTAATGAGGTTCATTAATGATATTAATCGTTGCCTCGTCGTTGCACTGTAGCACTGACGTTCCACTTCTGAACGATGAAGAAAACAATTAAAATAACTTTTTTGAGTTATTTTATTTTTCTTCTAAAAATTCTGAAAATTAAATTTCACCCTCGACCCATGCCAGTCGAGGTTAAGATCTGCCTAAGGGAAACATGCCCTCATGAGCTCAACAATACTCTCGGATTTCCAATCCGAGTTACCTTTTGGGAGTTATAAGGATTTGGAAATAAAATAATTGTTACTTAATTATTATTTTTACAGCCAAAAACTATTTTTCACTGTTGAGCCGCACTAGCCAATGTTAGGCCCTTTCTAGGAAAATACTGACACTCTGAGTTCAATGGTGCCCTCAGATTTTGGATCCGGGCATCAGTTTAAAAGTTAGAAAAATATGCCCGCATGTTTATTTAATGAACCTTAAAATAGTTCAAAAATATGTTCTGGCCACTCTGGACCTTGAAATTATGTGTCTTCTTAGAGCCTGGTCTCAAAATAATCCCATTTAATTTTCAAAAAATTTACATGGACTTTCTAGGGTATTACATCATGTTCTAGAATTCCACTGTTACCATTATATATCTCTTCTCAATCTTAGAATTACATTGTTACCATTATATATCTCAATTATCGTATGAATTCCATTGTTACAATTAACCATTCATTAATTAATTCAAAAATTAATTAATCATCTCAATCTCGTTAATTAACTCAATAATTAATTAATATTCCTAGTCACATTAATTAACTCAAAAATTAATGAATCTTCTCAATCTCATTAATCAACTAAACAATTAATCAATCTTCTTAATCTCATTAATCAACTCAACAATTAATCAATCTTCTTATTCTCATTAATTAACTCATCAATTAGTTAATATTCTCAATCTCATTAATTAACTCAATAATCAATTAACCTTCTCAATATCATTAATTAACCCAATAGTTAATTAATCTTCTTAATATCATTAATTAACTCAATAATTAATTAATCCTCCCAATATTATTAATTAACTCAACAATTAATTAATCTTCACTAATTAATTACTAATTCAACAATTAGTTCATCACATCAAATCCCTTAATAAATTTCCTAATTAGTTAATCAAAATATACCATCCCAATAATCCCATAATTAATTCATCAATTAATCATCCAATTTCTCAATCTCATTATCCTATAATTAATTCATCAATTAATTTTTCAAATCACAATCTCAATATCCTATAATCAATTCTCCAATTAATTATGAAAATTCACAATCTCAATATCTAATAATTTATTCTACAATTAATTATACAAAGTAATGATCTCAATAACTAAACAATTAATTTAACAATTAATTATCCCAATTCCAAAATCACATTATTAAATCAAATCCACAATCCCTTAATTAATTGATTGGACACATTAATTAATTCAATTTCAGAGTTTCTAATTTCTAGAATAACCCTATAAATTCTAAAATTATATACACGTAATTGAAATCATGACTATGAGTTTTGAATAATAGACCACCTACCTCAATTTTAACAAAGAATTCTTGCCAATGGAAATCCCAAAAATTTGACCAGCACAATGACATAGAATGATATTAAGATCTAAATACCTAAATCTAGAGTGGACAAATCAAGATCCTTCAATTATAGATCTAGATATACAACCCTAGATCTAGATCTAATCAAAACAGAAGAATAACCCTTTCTAGGCTGGGAGAAGAAAGGAGGATGAACGAGAAACCAAGCGAGATTGGATTCTCTTACCAAGAGGGTTGAAGATATTTGATCCAGGCTTTGAATTACAAAAAATAGAGGTCATGAAGGATTAGAATCCATTTGATAGGATTTGAAATAGTGAAAGAGAGGTTCTGGATGAATGGGGGTCTAATAGAGGTTAAAATAGGGTTTAGGTCATTTAAAACCAATTTTTATGTGAATTAAATTCCCACACATGGTTTTTTGAGTAGAGGCGCATGGTTTTCCTAAACCGTGTGCCTTGATCATGTGTCTCTTTTATAGGGGGTTCACAGTTACTCCTAAGAGGGTGCCCAATTTGAAAAACTATGCACCAACTGTGAAAAATCCCACTGTTCATGGTTGGATAGTTTGTTGGACTGGGGCACATGGTTTTCCCTAACCATTTTTTTATCAAATTTTCACCTAAACATACCCCAAAGTAAAACCCAACCAAAGTATGCTAAAACAAATAAAAAATAATACCTGAAATCAAGCTCAAGTCATCTCCAAAAAAGGACAGGATCTTACAATCTTATCACCTTATAACAACTTTTAATCAAGCTGTACTCCCAAGTATCTCTAAGATTCTAATCCAAAAATATTAGACCACTAAGCCCTTATATATATTTCTCTCTTCCAAGTTTCCTTCTGAGCATGGACATGTTGCCATAATACATGAACTATCTGCACCTTCTTTCCCCACAAAACTTTTTCACTATGATCTAACACACATTTCAGATGCTCCTCAAAGGATGCATCTATCTCAAGCTCAACAACATCCACATCAGTAAAATGAGAAGGTTTAGGGTGATACCTTCATAGTTACAAAACATGGAAAACATCATGCATAACACTGTATTTCATTGGAAGAGCTGAATAATATTCCATCAGCCCGATTCTCTCCACAATCTCAAATGGGATAATGAACCTAGGCGCCAGGTTGCCCTATCTCTATATCCTATAGGGACCACACCTTGGCGATACTAGAAGAAAAACACAACCACCCTCTGTAAACTCTTGGGGTTGTCTACGTCTATAATCACATGACCTCTGTCTACTAGGATCCATAGTCATATGTTTCTGAATAAGATATATCTTCTCTAACATGTCCTATATGAGACTCGGTCCCAATAACTCTGACTCACCTGCTTCCATACAGCACAAAGGTGATCTACATGGCCTACCATAAGGAGCCTCGTATGGTTCCATATGAATAGTTTCATGATAACTATTATTATAGAAAAAATCCACTAAATCTAGGTGCTTCTCCCAAGACCCACTGAAGTCTAGGACATAGGCCTGAAGCATATCCTCAAGCACTTGTATAGTACACTCTGACTACCCTTCTGTCTGTGGGTGGAATTCAATACTCAAGAAAACCTACGCACCAAACACCTTATGTAAGCCCTGTCAAAATAGTGAAGTAAAACACGAGTCACGATATGAAAATATTTTCTGTGGCACCCCTTACAGACGAAATATCTTCTAAACATACAAGTCTCCCAATTGTTCCATTGAGAAGGTCTCCCGTATAGGCAAGAAATGCGCTACCTTCATCAGTTTATCCACAATAACACAAATAAAGTCATTCTTCCAAGGCCTTCTTAGGATACCCACCACAATTCCATGGTAACATCATCCCACTTCCACTATAGAATGTACAATGTCCACAATAAACATCATATTTGTTGATGCACAGCCTTCACCTGCTGACAGGTGTAACATTGTGTCACAAACCCTACTATATCCTTTTTCATGATCGGCCACCAAAAATTTCATCGTATGTCGTGGTAAATTTTGGTCACACCTAGATGTACTACCCACTTTGAGGCATGAAATTCCCACATCAAATCCTCCTATATTCTCATGGGCACAGAAACTCGATTCTTAACATGGATGATCTCATCCTCATCTATCAACTAGTCTGAAGGTGTCTCCCCACCTTCAAGGATTTTCCTCAAAGATAAACATTTTGGATCCTCATATTACCTATCCCTAATTAATATAAAATGTGTATACTCCACTGAAACTGATACCAGAGTAATTTGTTCATGATTCTCCTGAACCACCACATGCATCTGAACTTGTAGAGTCATCATCTTCCACTCAACACTAGACTCCTGAACAGGCCAAGTCTGAGTTTTATGCTTAAAGCATCAGGAATGTTATTTCCTTTCCTGGGAATATATTCTAGTTCAAAATCACCTGACTGCATATACTCAACCCATCTTCACCGGCTAAGATTAAAATATCATTGCGATAAGATATACTTTAAGATCTTGTGATAGGTAAACACCGTAAACTTATCTCACAAAAGATAATGGCACCAAAAATTCAAAGCATAAACCATTGTAGCCAACTCGAGGTCATGCATTGGGTAATTCCATTCATATGGCCTTAACTGCTGAGACCCATACGCCACAACTCGACCTCCATACATTAACACTGCTCCAAGACCAATCCCAAAAGTGTCAAAAAACACCATTTACTCCTCACCTGACTCATGTAGGATCAAGATTAGTGACTATGTCAAGAGCTTCTTTAACTCTTGGAAGGCATTCTAACGTGATTATGACCATTCAAACCACATCCAATACTTTATCAAGCCAGAAATAGGTGCTTCCAATCTAGAAAATTCTTGTATAATCCTTTAATAATATACAGTTAACTCCAGAAATCTATGGATATTAAAAAAATTATTGGGATGCTCCTTAGAAACAACTGCCCGCACCATCTCTGGCCCACTGACACACCATTCTCTGAGATGATGTGATTGAATAAGTATACCCGATCAATCCAAAACTGAAACTTAGATAGATTGGTGTGTAGTCAATGCTCTCTCAGTGTACTCATGATGATGTCAAGATGTTGGGAATGATCGCCATGAGTCTCTAAGTACACCAAGATGTCATCCAAAAACACTACCAAAAACTGATCTAGGTATATATGGAAGATTATGTTCTTTAAGGCCATAAATATTTCTGGTGTGTTCGTCAACCCAAACAAAATTACGAAGAACTCATATAGACTATACCTGCTTATAAAGGCAGTCCTCAATATATTAGAAGGTTGAACTCTCAAATGATGATACCCTAATCACAAGTCAATCTTTGAGAAGACACAAGACCCTCTCAACTAGTCGAAAAGATTATCAATATGTGAATGCAGATACCGGTTCTTCACTATCATTTTCTTCAACTTCTGGTAATCAACACATAAGTGTAGAGTCTCGCTAGCGTTCTTAGAAAACATAATTGGTGATACCCAAGGATATGTACTTAGATGGATAAAACCCTTATCCATCAACTCTTTTAGCTGATTCTTGAGCTCTTGAAGCTCTGTTGGAATCATTCTGTATGGTGGAATATAAATTGGTTCAACTCTTGGCTTGATCTCAATAGTAAATTTCACATCTCTCTTAGGTGGCATCCCTAAGAAGTATTTAGGAAACACATCCTAAAAACATTTCAAAACTAGTGTAAAGACATCATGTATCACACCTTCATCATCCAACATTAGACTAGCAATCTAGGCTATGATCTCTTCTAGTTGCTGAGTAATTAGCCCTGCTCAGCTTTCCTAGATATCCCACTCTTCTCAATAAATGTACTTGTAACCCTTAAGAGATATAAACATCACCCTCCCATGGTAACAATCAATATGAGATCAGTTTTCTAATAACCAATCCATAACTAGAATTAGGTCAAAATATGACATGTCTAGAATGTAGAGATCCCATAGAAAATGATACTCACCAACTTTGAGAGAATACCCCTTGCACAAAAAGATGTCCCTAGAACGCACACCCAATTGTGTATCTATCATAAAAAACCCACTCATAATCTCCACCACCAAGTGAAAAACATTCACACGTTGTGTAGAAATAAAGGAATGAGAGACACTAATATCAAATAAGGAACTAACTAATGTAGAGGATACAAGAATAGTACCTCCCACTATCGATGGTCTGGCCTCGCTTTCCGCTAGTGTAGGATGAACCACATGAATCTTTCCTACCTCTCTTCCCTGTGATGCATTCTAACTCCCTTGAGCTACACCACTTCGCTAATATTTGTGCTATTTCATAGAAGTAACGCATCCATTTCCTCTATCGCTATGGCCTTTAGAACTCCAACTTCCAGCTTGATATTGTGTAAAATATCCCCTTCTTACACTTTTATTTTGTCTACATACCCCGTAATTATCCATCTATCATGGGTTCCTACATAAATTTTTCAAATATCCCATATTACCACAAGGTCAGCAATCCACTGGTGGTCGGGGAAAATGTCTACGATAGTGGCATGAACTAATGCACTGGTGACAAATCACTAGAGAAAGGTCTTGTGTAACTGATTTTTACCCTAGACACCTTTTTTTCCACTATTCTGGATAAATTTCTCACAACGATGCTTCTTGGACTCAGAAGATGTACCTCCTGATAATCCAACAACATCCATCTATCCTGCACTGGAAGCCTCCTTCAGGTTTCCCTCAGCCATGAGAGCCCGATTCACCATATCTGAAATCTTATTCAGCCTGGAGATGTTCACCTAGGACTTAATTTCAAACTTAAGTCATTAAAATTGTTTTGCTGAAGTAGCCTCATCCACTGCCAACATTAGAGAAAAATGCTACAAATCTATAAAGCATCTAGCGCAATCCATCACAAACTTACTCCCTCAAGTCAACCTCATGAACTCAACCACCCTCTCCTACCTCAACGTCTCTAAATATAAATTCTCCAAGAACTACTCCAAGAATTCCTTCTATAACATACCATCAACCTGTCCAGTTTGAGCCTGAATGTCCCACCATCCCTTCACTGATCCTCATAGCATAAATGCAGCCAACTTGACCCTCTTCTCAATAGGAGTGTGGTCATGTATAGTCTAGATAGACTCAATCCACTACTCATCTCCCTATGGTCCACCCTCTCCAGAAAAAGTCAGAGGGTACTACAACTAAAACTCCCTCGTCAAGTCATACATGATCTTCTTGACCCACCCTGGGTCCCTTTCCATAAATTGTATGAACCAAGAAATGTTTTCTCAGAACTTCTCTCTAACATCCTCACTCAGAACTATCGGTGCCTCAAGTTCCACTACTAGTGGATCATCTCTATCCATGTGGTCCTATTATCCTATCAACATGCACCATCATGGATTCATAAATCTACAATCTGAACACACACCTTAGGATACTTTTCCCAACATTAACACATTTACAGGAAACTTAACAAGGAACAAAAAGTTTTTTCCCTAAACCCCACCACATGGTCTAAACTGAGGTCCTAACACTACCCTTAACCATCTTATATCTAGGTCAAGGTTAACGAAGGGTAATCATTTTCATTATTCAAGTTTCTCATTTAGACACCCAATTATTATCATCTTTCATCATTTTACCACTCTCAATTTTATATTAGGAACCATTTTCAATTCAATTTCACAAGAAAGGAAAATTAGTTCAAGTTTAACAACTTACCCAAAACCCATTTTTCTTGCATGCCAAAAACAATTCATGTCACAAAATAATCACAAGTTCCTAGTATGATGCATGAAAACTCAACTCTTATGCCATATTGGCCCACTAGTCAATTCTCATAAAATATTAGAAGTAACCATCATATCACACCACAAGTGTAATGCCCCGACCCTAGATTCCCAGAGTCGGTGCATTATTTTAATTCATTGGCATGATTACAAGGAATCATATCCTAAAAGACCAATCAGTTTACCCATCTTGGAAACCAGATTACATACATGAACATTACATTACACTTTCTAACATACAACACAAAAAAATAATACTTTGAGAATGCCATTGTTACCTTAGCTTAACCCTGCATCTCAAACATAAAACACTTTTTGGGATCCTATAAAAATAAAACATAAGAAAGGGGTGAGCTCAGATGCTTAGTAAGGGTAAATAATTTAGCAGAAGCTATAACATTTTAAGGAAAAATGTGTAATAAAAAGAACAATATCCTTTTTAAAGATAAACTTGAACATAATATAGAAAAAATAAATAAAAAATTACCATATAAACATGCACATGGATATTCTACTAGTCAAATGATCACATGTAATAAGTAATTTCATAACGAGGGAATGTATAGTACCATACTTTAATTTCTTTGTCAAGGCCTCGTGCCAAGACCTATGGGCTAACTATAACCGGACCCAAACCCGGAGAGCCTCTGTAACCGGACTCCATCCTGGAGAGCCTCTGTAACTGAACTCCAACCTGGAGAGCCTCTATAACTAGATTCCAACCCAGAGAGTCTTCTATAACTGGACCCCAACCCAGAACATACTAGTCCAACACATTCATCTTAAGAAAAGGTTGAAATATAACATAAACATTCATATTAAAACTAGCATACGAAATATAAATACTTTGACCATAAACAATTACTGACATAAAAACAACTCATCCATAGTGAAACATATCAAAAAACCTTAAATACAATATAGAATATTTGTATCATAATAAATCAAACTCGATCAAGAATAATATCCCATAAAGGGTGTTGGCATAGTTGAAAATAATCAGTAAAAATCTTTGAGAGAAATATCCCTTTTTCATGAAATCATTTAAAGGTCTCATAATTTATAAAGGAAGTCATTTAAAAGATATTTTTGAATCATAGTGTCCCATACCTCTTTGAAACTTTGGAAAGGAATTAACACTTTAAAACATTCATGTCCATATAAATAAATCCTTAAAACCATTTTAAAAAAACATGGAAATTAATGAGAAAGGTTTAGAAGAATAAATCTTTAAAACATTTAAAATGATGTTTTATTAAAAGATTCACTTAAAAATAATCCATTTTAAAATTATTTTTTGAAACATGGACATGGATAATAAAAATGTCCCAGTAAAAACTTACACATAAACAATCTCGAATAATAATGATATTGAGGAATTAACCCTTACAAATTTGGAAACTTATGAAACATATACCCCATAAAAGAAGTATCATACAATAAATATGTAAATAAACATAAATTAAAGCATATTACACAAAGAATACAATTATGGGTAGTACATACACCACACAAAATAAAATAGTGGCAATATAGCATGAATCTCACGAGAATAAGGAGTGAGATGAAAACCCCCTACCTTGCACTTTCCTTTGGTCGAGGGCACATTTAACCTCTTTTATAATGACCATTGAATGTTATTAGATTATAACAAAACCATATTCATATTTATTATATCATTCATGATTCATTTATGACTTTATACTACCCATTTAATAATTATTTTCATGTTAAATTAACATTTTGGGTAATAATCGCTTTCTTTATCGTACGTATTTTAACTTGTTATTCTTGACTGTATCATTTAGATCATGATTTATATACTTCCAGAATACAAAATTTGATTCATATATCATATATATTTAGAATATAAATATTTATAATAGATATATATATGAAATGGAAAACACCGTTTATGGAGACGGTAGGCCGTACGTATGCATAAACATTGTTTCTGTTTTCATATTGTATTGAACGGAAGTGAATAAGATATATGTAAGTAGATAAATACACACACACACACACACACATATATATATCTCCAGTATCATGATTGTTTCATATATTACATACTTATTAGTAATATATATTTTTATAATCGTCGATGAATGGTGAACGTGGAAATGAATCTCATCGCGTCGTGGAGACTGTAATCCGTACGTACACACGAGCGACAATATCATTTCCCTAAAGGCGTGTAATTGGATGGTATATTAATTTTACAGAGAGATTATCATGTTATTTTCATTATTTATATACATATTACGCATCATTATATCCATCCAAATAACATAGTGTTGAATAACAAATTACTCCACGGTGTGGAGACGGTAAGCCATACGTACGCACACATGAGGACATTATCATTCATAGGATGGATAAAATAATTAATATGGTTGTTCCATATTTATAATAACATCACATTATATATAAGGTACTGGAGTTATTATTTTGTTATGGTAATAACAAAGAAAGAGTAAGTGGAATAATAAAAGAACTTGAAAGAGGGTGGTGAAATCATTACCTCTTCTTCGGGTTCTTCCTTTTGATTTGATCAAAAGGGCTCCTTAGGTTGTCTTTATAACAAAAGGAAGGACTCTAGGATGAAGGTAGGATAGTATGGAGGATATTTGGGTAGGGTTTTGCTGAGCCAAATGGCTTTCGAGGTGTGAATTTGAGAGAAGGGGAAGTTCCCTTTTATAAGAGGGGTGAGGGGCACCTTAGGAAAAAATTAAAATATTATTTTATAATAAATTAATTTTCAGTTTCTAATGGCTCAAAATCAAATTATTTAAATCCTAAGGTGGGGATGGGTCGAAAACCACTCAAAAAATAGGTTTTAGACATGTTTGTGTCACTATATTAACCTTATCTTTTAGATTTAACTCTTAGTTAAATAGTTTGACATTTACCATATCTCTTTGTATTTTTATATTATATGGTTAATAAACTTACTATAAACATCCAAGAGAACCCCAAGTGGTTAAGTAATGACATATATAATAGTATTTAATCCCTTTTACTGAACCTTAATTTTTTTGGAATAGAATACCAATTAATAATATAATATTTGTTTTAAAAACTCTTTTATGTCAATTTTGACACTATTTTGTAATTTGTTTTTTCTAAATTTATAACAGCATTATTACTTTAAAAAAATTCATTTATTCAACCCTAATATGTCATATTAACCTATAAAATTAGTGGGATTCATAAAAAGTCTCAAATTAAATTTATTTGGGTATTTATATTATCAATTATTTTAATATTTCATTAATAAGGTAATTACTGCATCATCATTATGTCATAAATAAATTAAATTATTTAATGTCTAAAAATTATAAATAAAATACCATTATGTAGGCAATATTTTTATATTTCTAATGAACATTTATAGTCTAATATATCTTATGTGTAACCCTATATTAAAAATGGTTTAGTTATTAAACATTGAATTTAACACTTTTAACTCTTCTTTGAAATAAATAATAATAAATGTCCTAATCTAATCCAAGTGGATCTAAAGAATCATATTTTATTCATAAGGTTGTTTTTGGTCGAATTACACTTATCCAATAGAATTAGGACATGTGTTAGGGTAATAATAATATCATTTTTACCTTTAATTACCCTATTTACTTTTAACCATGGTAAATAAAAGTCAAAAGTTACTATTCACCAAAAATTATTTTTATCTTATTGAACCACATTTTATTTACTGATATCAACCATTTCTCTCGGATTTTTGATATTCAATTCACAGAAGAGGTAAAATCAAGTTTTATGCAAATTTGCAAATGCTCCTAGGAGGTGGGTAAAAGACGGTGAAAAGTTCAATAAAATTTTATATATCTAATATTATTAAAAAATGGCTCCAATGGATTAAATTGAACATATATAGGTATTATATATCTATTTTGACCTAAAATAAATTTAAATAAAATAAATAATTATTTAAATGAAAAGTCGATTTTAACCAATAACGTAGTGTTTTTCACTATTAATCAAAAATTGAATGTTTTCAGAAACATACCAAAAATTCACCCTAAGATAATTTTGATATTCCAAATTCAAAAATAAATTCTATTTTACCAAATTAAAAACATAGAAATTTCATCTATTAATCTAAAATTAATTCCCATTGACAAAACCAAAAAGCGTATTTTTAAGAAATAATAACTACCAAAAGACTAACACTTGTTTATGTCCAATTTCAAAGTGAAATTACTTCCAATGACCAAAATTGGATTAAATGATAAAAATATAATCTAATTTTGCTTCCAAACCATTCATATTTATAGTTTAACACTATAAATTATTTTGATTAAAAAAGTTTTTATTAGTTAAAATTTAGTATTTTTCACTATTCACCCAAATATGAAAGTTATCAGAAAAACACCAAAAAATTATAAAAAATAAATTTTTATGTCCTAATTCTAAAGAAGAAGTTAATTTTTCCAGATTTAATATATAAACGTTTCAAATATTGGATTTAAAAAGGGTTCGCCAATAAAAGGCAGTAAAATTTCATTTAAAAAAAATACTTCTTTTATCTAAATAAAAATGAATTTGTACTTATATAATATCTAAGAAACTCATAATATAGATTATAAAATTATAATGATTATATAAAATTCAAAATTCATTTAATACTATTCATAACCGCTTTTTAACGGCTAGTTTGGTATGTCGTGGTGTGCTAGAACTCGGTGTTACGTGTAGTGCAAGTTATTGGATATTTTGAAGAAATAATGTATTATGAAATCTTGGGGTGTTAATTTCTTCCCTCCTTCAATAAATTGCATCCTCGCAATTTGAAATTGTTTGTTGAAAATAAAAGGTTGATAATAGAAAATACTTTTGTGGGAAAATATCATTAACTAAAGCATCATCAATTTTAAATAATGTTATCATTTATATAAAATCATAAGAACAAAACAAAAAATAAATCATCTACTATCATATGAAAAGATCTGTTTCACCTATGAGTTTTCAAAATTCAATGGATTCAATAAACTAAAAAAATTTCATATCTAGATTTTTTTATCAATCCTCAACATATTAATCATAACATTCATTTAACATCTCTAATAAAAATGACCAAAATTGTAATTATAATATTTTTGGCATATAACTGTTCCATTGTTTTGAAACATCCACAAAACCATAGGCACAGAGAGAGTTTACATTATCCTAAGTAGAGTGATACTCATTCCGTATAGTAGGGAACATGTTCCATATATAAGGGATCTACCATGCCACAACTCACTACGTAGGGAAAAAAAGATGAGAAAGAAACCAATTGCAAGGGGCTCATTAAACTCGAAGGGTGAGGTTTTGATTATCCAGGCTAGTGAAATCTATAAGAATCGAGTGAGAAGGTGTATAAACCTAAACTTGAAACTCATGATATCACTGAGCCAAGAAAGTGTCACACTAACCCATACTGTGGAAACCGTATAAGAAAGGAATGAGAGGGAGGATAAAAGAATAACATACCTTAGATTCGCGACTTGATTCATTTTAGAGAAAGTTGAGGGGGAGCGACAACAACAGTGGAGTTCTGTGAGAGTTTGAGTGGTGCGATTGAAATCGGTTCTATTAGGGTTCTTCTAAATAGATCGAGGACAGTTTTATGAGTGCTTCCAAAAAAGCACTCATAAAGATACCTTTCATTTGCTCTGAAATAATTCACACTGATTAAAGGTATCTTTAAAATGGGAAAAACTTTAACACTGAAAAAAGATTTATAATTATAATTATAATTATAATTATAAATTAATATATATATACAAATATATTTATAAATATATTTATATCATTTTAGATACTTATATAATTATATATATATATATATATATTTAAAAATATATTAAATATATTAATTATTTAAAAAAATTTATTATATTTTTATAATTATTTATTTATAGTTATATAAATACATTTTTAATAAAATTATATTTATTTATTTATAATTACAAATATATCATTTTATAAATATAGTAAATATACATTTATAAATATATTTAGAAATAAATATATTTCTAATAATTTATTTATAATAACAAATTTATTTATAATTATTTATTTATAAGTATAAATATATTTATATCATTATATATATTTATAAATATATATATCATTATATATATTTATAAATATATATATATATATATATATATTTAATAAATAAATTAAAATATAAATATAGTAAATATATTCTTTATTTAAATATAGTTATTATAATTTTATATTTATAAATATATTTATATCATTACATATATTTATATAATTATATATATACATGTATTTAATAAATATAAATATAAATAAAAATAAAAATAAAAATAAATATAGTAAATATATTCATTACTTAAATATATTTATTATAATTTTACAATTATTTAAATATATAATTGTCTATTTTTAATTATATACACTTTTTAAAAAAAATATTTAAATATTTATATTATTATATAAATATATATCATTATATATATTTATATAATTATATATATATAATAATTATTTATAAATATAAATATAAATATAGTAAACATATTGATTATTTAAATATATTTATTATAGTTTTATAAATAAAAATATATTTATAGAATTATATATATTTATATACTTATATATATTTAATAAATATATTTATATCATTAGAAATATTTATATAATTATATATATATATCATATATAAATATAAATATAAATATAAATATAAATATAAATATAAATATAAATATAAATATAAATATAGTAAATATATTCATTATTTAAATATATTTATTATAATTTTATAATTATTTAAATATACATTTATTTATTTATAATTATATAAATACTTTAAAAAATAATATTTATATGTTTATATCGTTATATATATTTCTACAATTATATATATAAATTTAACAATTAAAAATAAAAATAAAAATAAATAAAAAAAAAAAAAAAAAAAAAAATAAAAATAAATATGAATATGAATATAAATATAGTAAATATATTCATTTTTAAATATATTTATTATAATTTTATAATGATTTAAAAATACATTTATTTATTTATAATTATATATATACTTTAAAAAATAATATTTATATGTTTATATAATTATATATATTTCTATAATTATATATATAAATTTAATAATTAAAAAAATAAAAAAAATAAAAATAAAAAAATAAAAAAAAATAAATAAAAATAAAAATAAAAATAAAAATAAAAATAAAAATAAATAAAAATATAATAAATATATTCATTATTTAAATTTATTTATAATATTTTATAAATATTTATTTATATAATTATTTATTTATATTTATATAAATACTTCTTTAAAAATTAATATTTATTTATTTATAATTATAAATATATAATTATTTTAATATAGTAAATAAACATTTATAAATATAATTATAAATGTTTATTTACAAATATATTTTTAACCTCATTAATTAATATATAATCTTAAATGAATGCATGTAAAAAATGAGTGAAATTTAATAATTAAAAATGAGTACACTTTAAAAACATTGAAAAATTGGATAAATTTTATTGATTAAATATAAATTATTGAAAAAATATGGATATATATTGAAATTAAGATTAATACATATTGAAGATATTATAACATAGTAAATAAATATATATAAATAAATATTAAAAAAAATTTAAATTCCATAACAAATAAAAAATAAAAAATATTAAAAATGAATAAATAATACCTAACTGTAATAATATGAAAATAAATAAATAAAATTTGGCAATTAAAAACATAGTAATTTAAATATATCATGTTACTAAATGATATTCTAAAATAAATATTAAAATTTGAATAAATTATAAAAATATTATGTGGATGCGTTTTTATATAAGATTTGATTAATTACACAAATATTTGTGTGTGTAATTTGAATATGAAAAATGCATTAATTACATATATGTAAGATCCTGATCTTTTCTGGAGTTATCTCAGGAGAATATTTTAGGTACTTTTTGTTATTTTTAAGTACCTTTGGTTGGAGTCATTATTTGGGGTGCGTTTGAGTGGAGTTTTGAGAAAAATTTAAGAAAAAGTGGTTGTGCATGATTAACACACGATAAGAGAAAACTCTTCACCCAAACCTAGGTAACCGTGCGACCCTAGATAGTGAGGGCTGCACATTTGTTGCACAGTTTACCTAACCATGTGCCCCTACCCAAAAAATCATGTGTGCATTTTCTTTTAACCTGAAAATTAGTTTTAAAATCCCCTGAACCCCCAAAACACCTCCTATTCACCTTTTGCTCGAGAATAAATGTTTTTAGATGATTTTTGAGCTTTCTGGAGGGGTTCCAAGGCTGTCTGAAATTCATTATTCATGATTTAAAGCCCGAATAGAAGATCCACTCTTCTTTCAGTAAGTGGATCTCATCTTGATGCATATCCCATCCATTCTTCTCTCTTTCCTTGATATTTTGGTGGAATTTATCCTCTGTTTCTTTAGATCTAAACCTTTTTGATGATATCTAGATCTAGGATTGTAGATCTAAATCTAGATTGATGATATCTTGATATCCTTGATCTTGATTTAGGAATTTATATCTAGAACCCAGATCTACATCTTTTTGCTGCTCAGATTTTGGGGTTTTCCATTGAATGAACATCTGTCAATGAATTGAGGTGGGTGGTCTAAATTCTAATTCCCATTGTCATGGATTTGATGCGTGTATTAAATATTATAGAATTTATAGAATCCTTTAGCAATTGAATTCCTAAATTGGATTAATTTGGTTGACCTATTGATTTATCGAAGCATTGTTGAATTAAATGATTTATTAAAGAATTGACCGTGAGATTAAGGGGAAGTACTATTAGAGAATTAATTTGGGGAAATTTATTTTGAGAGTTAGGGGTTGTAATCTAGATAATTAATCAAGAGATTAATTATGCGATATTGAATTGGCTAGATTGAGATAATTAATCATGAATTAATCATGTTCATTGCTATTATAATCTAGAAAATTAACAGGAAATTTTAGGACCTGAGTGTGTTCAGTCCTAAAATTTATTAAAGAAAATAAAAATGATAATGTGATAATTGTTTATTTATGCAACATATTATTTTCTTTATAGAACTGCTTACACTATTTTTGATTGATTTTTTTATACACCGTTGGTGGTGACCTACTGAGTTGTACTCAGACCCTACTCGGGTTACCTAATCGGTACCCGAATAGACTTTACTATTGTAGGACAGGTTAAGGGTAGGGGCCCTATGTTAGATAACTGATTGGGGTTGAAACTTGGATGAGGGAACCAGATGTTGTTAGGGACCCACTTGGAAGTCATTAGTGTCTTTACTTTTAGTTTCACTTTAGACACATTATCACTTACTTTGGCATAATATGTTTCCCTTTGAGTTGAATATTATATTTTGCTGTTTTGGTTATCTTATGACACTGGTGTTTTTCTGGTTATATGTTCCTTTTCATTTGGTTATCTATATCCACTGATATTTCAATTTGATAAAAGAGGGTATAGTCTCCCCATGACCAACTTACCAAACCCTCACTGCTAGTCGACAACCTCTAGCATATAGGAAGGCACGTTTGAGGTCATGTGGCTAACCAACTTGGGGCATCATCGCATGGCTCCTAGGCTGGGATGTTACAATATATGTATATATGAAATCATTATAACAAATGTTTTATATATGCTAAATTGAAAAATCAAACAACATTCAATTAATCTCCATTACAAGATACAATTAGTCAATATTTTTAATTAATATTAATTTTTAATTATAAACCATTATTCAAAAAATATGACTTATTTAATGTAAGCATAATTTTTTTGTATTATATAAATCATATTTTAAAAAATAATATATATATTGATATATATATGAAAATATTTCTATATTAAATATATTAATGAATAATTATGTATAAAAAAATTAAAAATAAATAGAAAATTATTATTATTATTTATTATTATAAATTATTCATTTTCTATATTTATATTTAATATATATTATTTATTATTATTTATAATTTATGCGTATTTATATATTAAATGTATTCATTTTATTAATAATTTTTTCGTTAATATTTTTTTAATGATTTTGTAATTTATTCATTTTTAATATTTTTTTGTTTAATAAAATTTATTCATTTTTAATTTTTAATTTTATTATTAAAATTTAATCATTTTATATATCTATATTTACAATATACTTTTTTCTAATATTTATATAATATATATATATGTATATAAAATTTATTCATTTTTAATAATAATTATTTAATTAACAAAATTTTTAATTTTTTTAATTTACTCATTTTTAATTTTAATTTATTTAATTATTTTAATTTATTCATTTTTAATATCTATATTTAATATATACTATTCATTAATATATATATATTAAATTTATTAATTATTATTCAATTAATAAATTATTTAATTTATTCATAATTTATTTATTTTTTGTTTAATTATTTCAATTTTTTTAAATTTTTTAATACTCATATTTTTTTTATTAGTTAAAAAAATGGGAGGAGGGCCATTTATAGATCCATCAGGTAGGTGGGCCAGGAAGTGTAGGACCCGACCAAGTGTATGAGGGTGGGCTAAGGCTTGAGGGGAGCATAGAGTGGGCCTCGACCCACACGAGCCCGTAAAGGGACCCATATGGAAGTGTGTGTAACATGTATGCGAGAGCTCATCCCTACAATAGGCTTAAGAGATTATGATATAGTAGAATGATTTCTAAAGGAGTGACCTAACCTGTGGAATTTCGATGTGGGACTGGCGTGCGCTATTGGGACCTTTATCTACGCTAAAAAATGCCCTAATAAAGGTTTCCTTTTATTATCCCTAAAAATAAATCACTGATAAAGGTCCCCTTTATCAACGATTTTTTAGTGCTGATAAAGACAACCTTTATTGGCACTTTTTGCTAGTGCTGATAAAGGCTAGCCTTGTATATTGCGCATTTTGTAGTAGTGATTCCATCAACGAGTGAAAGGATAAGCAAGTTGGTGATATATTAATCTTCCAGAATTAATTTCATATCATATATATCATATATAGTCATTAAATTTATCCTTATTACTTTCCATGTAAAGTGTAAGTGAAAAATGAATTACATCGCTTCACAAGGTGGTAGTCCACTGTACACACAAGTGAAGTTATCATATTTTAAATGGTATGAAAAGTAAGAAGGTATATGTGATATTATAATCCAGAATAATAATAATATCATAAATATTATATAAATGTGTTAAATCCATCATTATATCCAGCCTCAAAAGGTGGTGATGGAAAACGAATTACATTGGTTCGTGAGGCGGTAATCCACTAAACACATGATCAATGATTTCTTTTCTCATTTGATGGAGGATGATATGGATATAGGGAACCCCCTTAACACAATGAAATCATAATATATGGAATATCCCGAGTTTATTTTATAAGTATGGTTTAATAATATTTTAAGGTGGTCGAATAAGAAACAAAATAAAAATGCTCGTTTTTGAATGTTATCTCTTCTTCAAACAAATTCTTTAGGTTTGCACCAAAAGTATTTTTAAGTTATATTTATGATCAAACCAAGGGATATATTATTTTTGGAGGGTATTAAGGAAGTTATTTGAGTAGTTATTGGATGAACTAAATGAATATGGAAGTGTGAAGAGGGGTGGAGAGTAGGTGGCCTTTTATAAGCGTAGGGAGAGGACACACATTGAATTTTTGAATTAATCAATTAAAATAATGTTTTTATCATGCTAAAATCCTTGAAAAAGGGTTATTATAAAACCTTAGTGGATATATGGTCAACATATGGCCATAAAAAGAGCTTTAGAAAAATTTTAGGTGATTTTTTAACCCTTATCGTCTTAGTTTAACCCATAATAAACCCATTTTTACCTTAATCGCAGTAATTAATTTTACGATTTTCACTATTTATTATAGACAGTAATTAAGTTGATATTATTAGATAATATAAATTATTATAATTCCAAATATTTATTCCATTTTTCTAAATTCAATTCACATAAATTACATAATCCAATTTAAATTTATATGCATAGACGCGACAAAAAGTTGGTTCCCAAATAGAAAATTATCATAAGTATAGAAGGTTTTAATATAAAAATTCAACATGAAATTCATTAAAATGACATAAATTAGTTAAATTATAATATAATTTAACTATTTTTTCTTAAAAAACAATACAAATATAATTTAACATTGTAAATTATTTAAATGAAAAGATAGTTTTCAATGAAAATTAGTATTTTTCACTATTCATCGAAAAATGAAATTTTTTAGAAAAAATATAAAAAATTTAGCCTAAGATAATATTGATATTATAATTTCAAAAATGAAGTTCATTTTATCAAATAAAATTTCTAAAATTGGTAAAAATTAATTTTAAATTATGTGCGCAAAACACAACTAAACTGTCATTTTGAAAAATACTATTTTCCAGAAAACATTTTTTTCTTTTAAATGATTAGTATTTTACTTATAATCAATAGATAACTTATGGATATTTTATACATGTTTAAACCATTTAATTTTCATAATTTAGTTATTACTATTCATATATTCTAATTTAATGACTTAGTTATGAATATATACTATATTACACTTCATTTATACTTGGAGATGCATATTCTACAAGATATCGAAGAAATCAAATTTAGTTAAAAAAATATATGATAAAGTCTCGAGGTGTTAAATTCTTCTCTAAGTTCATTATTTCATGTCGTATATGCTATTAAACACAATTTTCTTCATTTAAAATCTCGGGGTGTTATAGTTACACATATAAAGTCTTTGGTGGGTGTTTGTGGTAACTGGGATGGTAGTTATGTTTTCTTTTGTTGAAAAGTTCATCAAGGGTGGGTGTACTGAGAGAAAGGTCCTAGGGTATCCCTACCTCGACTTGTGGCTAGGGTCCAAGTCGATGTTGTTTAGGAATGTCTTTTCTCGATGAATTTTCAGTGGTGTCTAGCCTTTCTACTTTAGTTTGTTTTTATATGAGGGAGTAACCCTTTTTAGATTTTAGGATCTAATAGAGTTTTTTAGGTTCATTTTTGGAGTAGTACCTTATTTGGATATGTCCTAGGGTCCTTAGAGATTGTCTATATGGATTTTTGGGTGTCGGTGAACCAATTTAAGATATTTCTATCCCCTTTTCCACCTCTTTGATTCTTTTAAGCCCTTTTAGATTCTTGATCTATGTTTTTACCTTTTGATTTTTGATCCATTGTGCTTCTTTAGCAGATGAGTTATTATTTTTGTGTCACTATTAATGTTCCTTCAGTTGGATTCTTATTCTTGTGTCTTCTCTATTGGAAATACGAGGTATTTCTTAGAGTGATTCTTTAGGATGTTTTTAATAGATTTTCCATATAAGTTAAATTCTTAAATGGAGGGGGACCCATTGTGGGATTCCATTTCGAAATCCCATTTCAATCAAATTTATCAGGTGTGAGTGTGGTTTGGTAATAGATTGGTAACGAACCTTGGTTGTTGTCATGGAAAAACATAAACACCCAATTGATGGGAGATCATGGCATGTTCATGACATCTCAAGTGTGCCTATATATATTGTGAGACTTACAATTGGTTTCATAACATAGGTTCCCTATTTTTGGATCTATTTTGTAAATCCTTGTTGTTTTTATTTGAAAAGTTTAAGTGAAAATTTGAAGCATTTTAAGAAGAATTTAAATACAAGAATTATTTATATTTTTCTAGTGAATTTGTAACAAGACTTTCATCCAAGTCACTGCACAATAAGAAAAATAAAGAGGCAATGAAACTGACTAAAATCTCAAATAAGAAAGATGAAAAACCACTTACTGAAGGTAGTCAGAGTGGAAATCTTTATCAGTTGAATCTATAAACTACTATTCCTTTAATAAATATAGTTCAATCTATAATGAATATAAAGAATATATTCATGATAAATCACTTAGTGGTTTTTATTCTCAAGTAAATGTATATCTCAGAATGGTTCCCATTAAAATTGTAACATATATAGTTTCACACTTCAAGAGACTTCAAGATGAAAAGTCACGACTAGAAAAAGAAGTTGATGCCCTGAAAGAAGCATTGGATAAACAAGTTGGTAGATACAACACTTTCTAAAGACTGGTTAAAGATGAAACATAATCTATTTCCCTTTGCACTTATAAATACTCTTTGAATCATGAAGAATTGAAAATAAGTTTTTATGGAAAATTTATTTTTGAATACATGATTCATGTATTTGAGAAGCTTCATAGAATCTCTATGAATGTTAATGAAGTTCGTCTTGAATTTAAATAAAAAGGGTGTAGGAACTTGACATATCATTACTAGATGAAAGAAAAATACATGAGGATCAAATGGAGAAGTTGGAGGAGTTTGAATAAAGGGTGAAGACACTTGAATATTAGAAGTGATTACTCAACATGAAATATTTAGAGCCGTATGTGAAGTTGAGGAATATGAATATAACTCAGGCAAAATCCTCACATAAATATGAGAAGATAAAGGCTTCCTAAAGAAATTATGATAAGAGTCACACCTCAAATAACATACAAAATGGTTGAAATATTAGCTTTAAATCATTTGGAAAATAATCAATTGTAATCTCAAAGAAAAGGTATCCCAAAGTACAATTAAATTTGTACATACTAATTATGTTTTGAAAAACATCGCAACAAAAAAGTTAAAAAATTTACAAATTTATATGGATAAAAATTATGTTAAATCCACCGATGTATCAAGGGTGGATTCAAGTATGTACAAATAATGAAACCCCCCAAATGGAGCCCAAATATTTGTGGTTTCTACCAAAAAATAGAAAGTTAAAAAATCTAAACAAACTAAGATTACAAGAAAATGGAGGTTTGTGGGCCACTGCTAGTGTTGTTGGAGATTCAATAATATGTACATAAATTTTTTAAAAACTATTTTAACATTTTCAAGTCATATAAGTCCTTATGAAAAGGGTTGAAATGATGAAACAAAGAGGATACATGCTGGATAGATGAAGAGTTCAAATAACTCATAGAAAAACTATATTGTAAAAATATATTTGATTCAATTTTTAACTTCTATAAATATAGAAATTTAGGTTTTTATATATATGGGTATGTATTATTTTATATTTTAAAAAAATGAGAAAATAAGGCTACAGTAGAAAAGAAATATGGTAAAGAATGATGAAAATTCTTGCCGAGGAAAGAAATCTACTAATAAAGCTACTGAGTCATATGTACCCAATAAGTCAGTGAATAAAGTTAATGAGGGTGTCAAAAAAGTTACGTAAAGATGCTTCTATTATAGCAATATAGATAACATTATGGAATATTGCAAAATGTTCAAAAAGATCAATTTCCAAAGGAGAAATATAGAACCAAAATGGGAATTAATTCATCGTATAACTAGATTGGTATGATTTTTGACACTCTTAATGAAGAGTTTGAGAGGATACCCAAAAAGGTAAAAATAAAAGGTGGAGAATAATTTTGTAGAAGGTGTAAACAATCTAATCACATTGCTTCAAATTTTATGACATGAATTCCACAATAAGTTAATCTATTGAAGGTTAATAATAATAAATTAAGGACTCTTAGTGTTGAATATATTATTATAACAAAGGACAACTCCCTGAAAAATAGGTTTGATAAAGTTTCAAAAGAGTTCTTAGTTGTACAACCATACCAATTGGAAAGAGGATAGAAGGTTGGGGGAAGCTAAAAAGGATCACAATTCTTTATTTTATAAAGTCAATAAGCCTAATCAAAATAAGAAGAAAACTAAATAAAAGATTAAATTGAAGTTTCCCCACCAAACTAAGACTTCAAAAATCAAGGAGGAGATAACATAAACATTCACCAAAGTGTTGGAGGTTCTATGAATAAGTTTCATGAATTGAGAAACAAGTCTCAACCCCAAGATCTAACTGAAAAGCTGAAGAGGGCCCAAATCAATTCCATATTTTATCACATGTGCACTCTTGAATGTGGACTTAATGGTAATAAAGAGCATCTCTTTATGAAGAATAATCAAAGAAGAGAAATCTACCAAACATGAATCATTTATTATTGAATTAAGAATCTAGACATCCCTTATATAAATGAAGATTTAGTTAAGGCTATCACTCTCCCAATAATTGTTTTGTGTCATGTTGAATATGGCTATTAGGGGTTAGTGGTTATCTAAAAAAATGGGGAGAACATACTTGCACTTGAATATTTTTGATGTTTTTATTTAAGTGGAGTGTAGTTTTTTATTTTTCTCTGAAAATATGGTTTTACAACCCTAAGAATGTAAATATATAGTTGGTACTACATTGTGTAATTTTTATGGAAAACATTTATTCTTTGGTAAAATAAATCCGATTTTCTACATCAGGATAACCCACATATACCTAGGGTTTTCTTACTCAAGGATCATTACTAAAAAACTTGTGGTTTCATCCTTCTATCAAGGAAAATGAATGAGTCTCACCATAAAGGAATGAATATGGAATATAGGTGAATAATAAAAGGGAAAATATTTTTGTTTGAAAATATTAGAAGTCCCTACCTTATATGAATATGGGGAGATGAATAATTCAATCCAAAATGAAAGTGTCCATGGGGGAGAATAATTTCCCCCCATTGTATTTATTTTCAAAAATGGGGAGAGAAAGAGTGAACTACCAAAGAAATATTGACATGTATCTATGGTGTTTGTAAGTTCAAATTATTGACAAAAAAACCAAACATGGATATTGAAGTTACCTTTGGTTTTTGATTTTTTTTTCAACTGGAATGTCAATATATGTCTTGGAGGACTTGGGTGATAGTTTGTGATTACAACAACTAATGATTAAGTAAGATTCTTCCATGGTGAATAGATGGGGAAGAAAATTATATATGATAATTTTCGAGATGATCTTCATCTTATAAACATGTATTAAACAGGCGAGTTCCATCTAAATAGTTTGAATAAGTATGAGCGGGAGATAGAATATGAAGATATTGAAGATATGTTTTTGCATAAGGAAAAAATAGCTTGAAGTTGTTTATAATCCATCCCTAATTTATATATCATTAAGGTTACTTCATATAGTTTTTATTAACTCTTTTTTGAAGGCTTGAGAAGGATATATTTTCATTCTAAGAACCCTGAACTCATTTAATGAATTCTGAAAATGTTTATGTTTGGAGATGTAGCTAGAAAATTAGCTAAGCCTTGAAATAATAAGAATTTGATAAAATTTTAAGAATTAAAGTTATTTTATTTGACTTTTGAAAGCTTTTTATGACTTTTTTAATATCATGAGACTCAAATATCCCAATTTACTTGAAAAACAATGTATGAATTTTCATAAAATATAAGACTTTATTGGTAGATCATATGACTGTTATTCATTTCCCAGGACTTCATGCTAGATAATATAACTTCAATGTATGAGTTTGAGAAGTCATGTGAGACTTCCCATGTATGAATTTTCCTTCATAAGACTTAAAAGTATTACAAAATAAAGTATATTTTACTTTGTGACTTCATTTGACTTCAATGACATATGAAATAAAATTTTACTGGATCTATGACTTCTGAAGCCCAGAATATGGCCCTAAGTAATGTATGACATTAGAATTAGAAATATTTTAAAAATTTGGAAAATTCAAGAATTTTGTATATGAAGTGGAAAATAAAATGGGACAATGAAAAAGCTGATCTCCAATGCTATAAAAAACACAAACCCCTAAAACAGTGTGTGATCCAAGCAAGAAAATTATGAGAAGTCGATCCTTGAGTTCGAGAAGGAATATCAAAGCTAGAGGAAACTGAGAGAAATTGTTTCTTTAAATTTCTAAAATTGAGTCAATGTTTGTTCGATTATTCAAAGATAAAAATATCAACAATTTTTTTTTGATTCAAGCATGAGAACAAGTAGATGCAGTTGAGTTGCAAGATGGATTCTATGTTGGTTTTACTAAAGATCTTAAGCTATAAGTTGAGACAATCCATCTGTATATTGTGTGTTTTAATTTATATAGATTTGAAGAAGAATTATTTATGGATTATACATGTTTTTTAGGAAGATGATGTTGAGAATATTAGAGATAGAGGATATTCAATATTTGGGTGAGTTTCAAAGACAATGAAAAATGGGAAGGGCAGTGCTTTCATTTATTCAGGACAACCATTTGAAAAAGAAGAAAATATAAGACACTCCCATTTTATTCCATATAAGGATACTTATTTGATTGATCCATGTGATAATTTTTTTGTGTTAGATGCATGAAAGGTTGTGAATGATAGAAATGGATAAACAATCATGGTTTTTGTATCTCTAACCTTGAGATATCTTATGAGGTACCAATTTTGGTATATTGAAAAATATAAGAAAATTTTATAAGTCTTCTTATATAAGAAATAGATATATTTAAGAGAGAGATAGATATCCAAATATGTGAAAATAAAGTATAAGAAGAGTGTGTTTCATGTTTAGTAGTCTTAATTGTGAAGGTCGAGAGAGATATGTTAGAAGGATCTAAGAGGACTATGAACTATCAAAGGTGAAGAGGAAAAAAATTCTATATAGTGTGAATTATTATTTTGGATATTTAAGAATAAATAGAATAATGATCTATCATCTTGTTTCCCTTGAGCCAAAATAGTGTGTCGAATTCAAAGAATGAGAAACTAATAAAGTCCAATATGCATGAGTTCTATATAATATTTCATAACTATTTAGATCTTTGTTGATTGAGTTGAGAGAGATCAGCTAGAAGATTTTGAAGAATGTGATTTTTTACCAAAACAGAGACTATGTTTTATGTGTTGTATTTAGAACATTCAAACGATCTTAAACTCTATGGTTGAGTAAGAAGATCAATTCTGGATGCAATGACATCTATGGATAGAATTAATAATATACTTTAACAAGTATAAGGAAATATAAGAAAAATAGACGGTGAGATGTTATCTTGAAGAGGAGTTGAGGGTTTCATCCCATGTTCACATGTGTTATATTGTGAACCCACACCATTGTAATATTGTATGAATTGTTTCCTGATACTCTCTATTAGAAATCCACTTGTATTTATAATAATATTTTAGTTGAGAATCTGTGTCTAAATGGATGCTAAACATGACAAGGAGTAGGTTTTCCACAATAGAGATTAACATTGTTAAACCACATGTGCTATCTTTATTTTTTTATTTACATTACATATAGGTGTATTCTAGGTTGATTATGAACAAAACCATTTGTCTTAACAAGAATTATAGGTTCAGATACCAATGGGTTTTAAGTTTATAAGATGATTTATAACCTGGTAAATAATTGACCACACATGATTCACCCCCTCTTAGGGTTTTCTACACATATCATGTGTGACTTATATAAGGATACTAACAAGGAAGAAATTTAGGTTCACTCAGGGAAATTTTCAGGGGATCATATAATTATTTATAAGACTTATTCTATTTTCATATGCATGCATCTTTAATTTTTTTTTTCATTCCATTTCTAAACCCCTCATAATTCCTTTAAAAATATAATAATACAAAAAATATTTGAAGTTGTAGGAACAGAGAGTGATCCCAAATAGGATCCTTAAGATATGACCTAGTCAGCCATTATATTTCACTAGGAGAAATATAAATTATGTTTTATACTACTTTGTTACAGGTGTATCAAAACAAGACTGTTCCAATGAAAAAAATAAGATAGTGTATGACCCCAAAATCCCACCTCTAATTTTCCACATGGTCTTGACTATAAATAATTATATGAAGTCACAAATATGGGATTTATTACCCCATTTTATACTTATTGAAAATGGTAACCACATCCACAATATATAGATAAACTAAATTTAACCTAAAACAACGATCACATGCCTGAGTATGTCACACACAAAACTGAAAAATAGTTTACCAACTATAAGTAAAAAATTAACACCAGAATCCTCCTACTCAAATCTAGATCAAATCACATAGAACAAAAATCACCCTACACCACTTTTAACTCGACCCTGTAAGTCTAAAAAAATATTATAGTAGGATATGAATACAATTACACCTAGTATGTTCCTCCTCCAACATCCCATGTATTAATTAAATAGGCATAACAAATCCTCATTAAATAAAATATATAAAGTTAATCAATTTATGAAAACTAATAATAATAAATTAATATTCTTAAGAAAAATTCCACCACATTTCTTCTAGATTCCATCATTCACAGTACCATATCAGAATCAATATAACAATATCATTTCAACAACCTATTCACACAATCCACACTTCTAATGATGATATAGCCACAACCAAAAAATATATTTTCCTCTTTAGTTACAATCACATTAAAAACCATATAGTGGTATAATAAAAACAATAACAACCAAACCTATTTTAGGAATAAAACAACCCTCCAAACCATATCATCATTAAGGGATACTATATCCATATTAAGTGTATCATCAAAATGGAGTATCACATTTTTCCAAAATAAATTATCATCAATTTAAGAAACATTATCCCAATTTTCATGATAAACATAAATATAAAATAATTTAACTTATTAATCAAATCACAATATCAAACATAACATGTTACCATTAATCATAACACATCAATTTTTATTTCACAATATCTAAATCTACCCAATCTATCTCATAAATTTTACTAAAATACATATCCACTTTCCCATGGGAAATATACCACAAAATTCTAATAGTTAACTACAATTCCCCTCTAACTTCCCATCACTACATATCATCCTAAGCTTTTCATGATTTCCCTAAAATTATTATTCAAATTTTTTTATGGTTTATCACATTATAAAAATATTGTAATGAATTTATATTTTACATCACATAAGATGATGAATAATCACAACAATTGGTAAAACCACATACCTTTCACCCTATATCACACAACTATTGGATTTAGTGTCCTAAAAAAATCTGCGTGTACTTTAGATTTCATATATATAAAAATAAGTGAATAATAATAAAAATATATTATTACATATTGTTCATAGTTTTGGTTGAATTTAATGTAATAATGTCACAGAGTATCAATCACATTGAATAGGGCTTAACAATTCCCCATTATGATGATAACCTTAAAGTTCCATGATGATATTCATAATCCTTAATCTATGGTTGGATAACATTATATGATGGGAAAAAATATGTTGAACTTCATACATATTACTCATAAGTAGATAAGACTATATCTCATGAATTTCACACATGATAGTCTCCAAGATGGGAGATTACGAGAACAGACTCGCCAGTAAGAATTCCACATGTTTATATATCATTGGATATTTTTATCTGTAATTGTGTATAATGGTCTTTAGAATTTAAGATTATTATTAATTTATGTAATGACTTTCACACTTGTATGTATTTCCATAAACCATGATGAAACTAGTTCATGGAAACATTGGGTACATTTGGTGCATCATGAATGATATTTTATTAATGAATAAGTCAAGGAAGGATTTGTCCCTTCTATATTTATGGAATTTTATATCTTATACCTTTGATTGAAATAAAAATTTCACATTAAATTCCATGGTCCGGGTGTAAGGAAGACTTTATTTAAGATAGTTAAATAAATACATTTCAATAATATAGGTTAATGAAATAGGCATGAAACCTTATTGAATAGATATCATGAAAAGGGGATTACATTATATAGACTAATCTCATGTGTGGTTGTCGATGACGTGATGTTGACTTATTTCTCTTGGGTGGCTTGACCCGTTTCTAGAAAATAATCTTGGGCTTTAAACAAACTCACCTAATTCCAACTAGGAAGAAGCCTAGAGGGTCACAAACTATGTATTTCTATTGATATAGATTAAATTCTATTTGAATTTAATTATTTGAATAGATATTATTCACAAGTTCAAGGAATAATTTTATTTTGAATTTATTGATCATATAAATTAAATAAATATTTATTCACATAGTAATTATTTAATACATGGATATATAATATTTATTTATTAAATAAATAAATATTTATCTAGGAATTTGATAAATGTATAAGAGGAAAATTGGTCCACAATAGTGTCTGATGATAAATATTAATTTTAAAAATGGTAGAATAATATTTATCATTGTTTCAGATAGAAAATTCCATGATAAAATAATAAAATTATTATTATTATGTGTCATGGGTTCATATAAAGTTTAATATATTATTTAAGGGCCACTTTAAAATAAATAAAATTTTAAATCCAAACCATATCCCTATAAAAATATGACTCTATATATTATGTGTAGATTTATCGAAATAGAGAATTGTTGTGCTCAATGAAATCTAGATCTTTCTATCAATACTGAAGAATGATCTAGAGATTCACATTCCTCCTCCATCGTCCCAAGAATAAGAGTGCAAATATGATTCTTTAATCCCTATGGAATAATTTTAGCAATCAATATGAACACTACAGGACGATCGATCCACCGCACTAGCACCCAAAAAACCATTGGCATTGTTTATAAATCAATAGAGCACATGTGGATCATCGCTAGAGGGATTATACACTTGGATCCTATAAGTGAAACAATGGTTGATCAAAAAGTATCTTGTATGGTCAATATCTTCATTAAAGAAACATTTCAATATCTAGGTATGCTTTCTTTTGATCTATTTAAATTAATTATAAATTTTACGTGAAAAATATATTCTTTGGTTATGATGACCTTATTTGTCAATATTCCTTGGAAAAATTCTATTGGTCATGATATCTATGTCTTATAGAATATGTGAATGATCCATCTAATCTGATAACCACTGAGTTGGTCTCAACCCAATAACTGCTTCAACTATACACAAAACCAACAAGTGGTATCAGAAGGGGTCAAATTAAATTTTTTACTTTTTATTGATCACTACACATTTAAAAGTTAAATATTATTTCAAGTTTTAATTCATTCCTGACCCTTCATCACAATCTCTTATTCCTACTCTTTGTTTCTAACTCACATAGCTATCATTAGTTAATAATTAACAAGTAACACATCTAAAGAACACATCCGGAGGTGCTAAGAATTCTAGCCTGATAATACAAGGATACATGGCATGTAATCTTTTTTCACACATCATCTATCCTTGTTCATTTCATTAGGACATCCACATGAACTCCGGGTCATCTTGTAATGAATATATTCCATATGAATTAAATTTACCATATGTAGACTAGATAGTACAGTACATGGTTTATTTGAAATAAATGCCTTGTAGTCCATGTATATTCAAGGTGGAAAACATGAGGTGAAGATGAATCATGAAATTAATACATCTTGTGTATTTAATACATGATGTGTATAGGCTAATAGCTCTATAACTTTAAGTACATTCATTGTATTTATAATCATTCACAAAAGTACAAATCGAGTCCCTAGGCATAAACTGCGGATATCTAAGAAAAAAAATTTCACATCGTGTTCCTAGATTGGACACATAGTGTATATTAGTTGTTTACATGGAAATAATAAATTTAATTAATTTCTTCATTTTACCTCATCAACCCAAGTTCTATTTGTCATTAATTTGGCTTTATATGATAGTTGTTAGGTTTTATATTATATTAAATGATTAATTAATTATGTGCAACATTTGAAACTAAAAATCTTGTGTGTTCATTTCATACAAAATACTCAATGCATTAAATTTTACAGATAATGAAATATTCATGTGTTCTACATGTCATTAATTTCATAGTACAATATTTGAAATTACAACACATGTTTTAAACATAATATGAATTATGAATGAATTGTATACAACAAGAACTATATTGAGTAGTTCAGATTGATACTCACCGAGTTCATAAAAATTTATATACTAATTTTATTAAATTTAAATAAAATAAAACAATTTATTTATTTTAAAATGAAAATATAATTGAAATTATAGGAAAATTAGACCTAATAATATAAAATGAATTAATTGATTAATAAGACCATTAATCAAATTAATTCATGTGTTTTTTATCTTTTTGATGAATGAATTGAAATAAATTATAGATATATATTTTAAATGCATTATCATTGCATGTGTATGACCGATAATGAGCTTTTAAAAAACCTATAGATGTATTGGTCTTATTTAATTTAATTTTTTTGCATGCTCTTTCATTTATTTATTATTAATTTAAATATGATAGTCTTTGTGTCATCCATTCCAACATTGTTATATAAGCCATGTGTGGCCAAGGTTATTGTAATGGTACAGAACATTCCCAAGACTTCCTTTGGAATTATGGGTTAGTTGTGTAAAGACCTGTAAAATTCAAGGGAAATTTTTTTCTTAATTTTCTTGGGAATTTTACAAGAACGCAGTTTCTGACGGCACCTGATTTCGAGGCCCGGTGTGCCCAGAATCATTTTTCGAAGTTTAGCTCAGGTACGTTCAGTGAACGAATGAGCGGGTTTTTCTAACTTTTGAACCAGTGCTCGAAATCGAATTCTGAGGGCACCGATGGATTCGCAGCGCCGGTAATTGCTTAGGAACACCTTTTTCCGGAGTTGCGTTTGCTCGCGTGTGGTTTTTAAATTTTTTTTTTCGGGTTAAGTAAATGAATAAAATAAAATGGTGCGACCAATTTATTTTATTTTAAGTCTCTTAACCTATGTTAAGTGGATGATGTGGGACCCACAATATCCTACCCACTTGGTAGGATATTTGTGAGGTGGGGCCCACACGAGCCCCACCATTTCTTTTCTTCTTAAGTAACACACCTGCACCCCCCCTTTTTAATGAAGTCAACTCTTGCATTTAATCTAGATATTAAACGCCTCATTAATTGGGAGGTTTTAAACTCCTCAATTAATTGATCGTTTCTTTTCTTTTTGAATTTAAAGCATTGGTTTGTGTATAAATAAAACAAGACACCACTTATTTTATTTAGTTAGTCTTGTTGTGTTGAGAGGCTAGGGAGAATTCGCCCAGGTTCTTGAAGTTCTTCCTCCTCGACGAAGAATGCGAAGAACGTGAAGAACGCGAAGAACGCCGACCTCCGATGAAGGTCGACAAGAACTCTGGATCCTTGGAGATCGACGACGCGATGCCGACGAATCCTTTCTCCGCGACGCGACGATCCCCCTTCCGTGACGCCTTCTTCCGTGACGTGCAATTCCACAACGAACCCTTGCTCGACGACGCTTGAGGTAGGGGTTTTGATTCAATTATATCTTTGTGATTTATACCCTTGGCTTATGTTTTTTTCGGAAGCCTTTTTAAACCGATAACGCGGTGGGTGCGGACCAACGAACAAGTCCGAACCCACCGTCTCTTCATTATTGGTGTGCGGATTGGCGGGCGATGATGAAGCAGGCCACACGGGCATTGTGAGGTCCTCGCAGTGAAGGATGGGTCCTGGGAGGGCCGTTGGTGAAGACGGTAGGCAAATCCAACAACCGGAGCTCGTCCGGTGGTCTGTCGAACACTCCGCCGGCATGGGCCGCCGCGGATGAAGAAGCGGCGTGAGGCCGCCGGTCCCGCGACTGCGCGGGACTGAGGGAGGCGGGACACGGCGCTCGGCCGCGTCCGGTGGCAAGGGGCAGCCCCACGCGGGGCCGCAGTTTCGTTCAAGGGGGGGCGACGCCCCTTTGTGCGGCCATTTGGCTAGCGCCAGCACGCCAACGCACCGGGCCAAGCCGCCTGGCCGGACCGCCAGGCCAGGCCGCGCCCAGGCCGGGCCGGGCCGCGCCAGTCGGGCCGGGTCAGACCGGGCCCAAACCCCCTAATACCGGACTGTTACGTTCTTTTTCCCATAAATGGGCTACAGACCTGCGATCGATGCAACGTCAGTGGAGATGCGATCCTTAGATCGAGATGGTTGTTTCGGTATACTACACTCAATGTTTCGAAGTACTTTGGGTTCGGCCGGGTTGGTTCGTATACGAAACTAACCGGGCCCTCGGAGCGGAAACACTTATATCTCGAGCTTCGGACGTCCGATTGACGTGCCGTTGACTTTGTTGGATTCCTCTTGATGAGACTGAACTTTTGGCATGCTTCTCCTGAGTTTTGGATGTAGTTGGATAATGGCCGGGTTGGATTGTACCTGAAATTCAACCGGGCCCCTAGAACGAAAAGGCTGATAACATCCAGACCGGACGTCCGTTTGACGAACCGTCAGTGGCGTTGGTGATCACATCGAGAAACGGTCCCTATGAGCATACCCTATGAGAATTCAGGGTACATTCGAGATACAGCTGGGTTGGTTCCCACACGAAACTAACCGGGCCCCTGGGACGAAAAGGCTAATAACTCATAGACCAGGCGTTCGATTGACGCACCGTCTGTTGTGCTGAGACCCCTATGACGAGGCGGTACTTTGAGATACTTTTTCAAGGAACCTTGTGATACTTGGAGTATCGAACAGTAGCTCATGGAGCGGACCCTCCTGGTGACGAGCTAGCAGAGTGCAGAGACCTAGTAGCTGGCTGAGACTTGACGACTGCTGATCTATTGACTCAGTGTGTTTTGAATAGCCCAGTGGGGAGCGCTTGGTTGTAGCGATAGAACCACGGTGGAGGAGCGCTTGGTTGTAGCGGCAGACCCGCGGTACTCAACAGAAGGAGTACCTTTGGAGGCTATGAGGGGGAGCTCTTGGTTGTAGCAGCAGACCCACGGCGGAGGAGCGCTTGGTTGTAGCGGCAGACCCACGGCGGAGGAGCGCTTGGTTGTAGCGGAAGACCCGTGGTACTCAACAGAAGGAGTACCTCTGGAACCTATGAGGGGGAGCGCTTGGTTGTAGCGGCAGACCTATGGTGGGAAGCACTTGGTTGTAGCAGCAGGCCCACTGTACTCGACAGGTGGAGTACTACATCAGTCCAAGGAGTCCGGTGTGCTTGGTTGCAGCGGCAGGCCCTCTGTACTCTACAGAGGAGGAGTTCGGTGCGCTTGGTTGCAGCGACAGGCCCTCGGTACTCGACGGAGGAGGAGTTCTCCAGCAGTCGTGGTTTTAACATCATGAAGAAGTATACCCGTGTGAGCTGAGTCTTGATTTCAATCCTTATCTTCGGTAAGTTTGACTTGATATCCTGTGTGGATTACATTATTCTTTCCTGTGTGGATTTGGTTGTGTTTTCTTGTGTGGACTGGGTTGTACTTGGGCTCGGATGTTGGATCCGAACGAGAATTGATGACTTAGGTATATGTATGGGCATATACCTAAGTGGTGTCAGATGTTACTTCGTGATTGTATCTTACCTTGTGGATTATCCTTTGTGGATTCTGGGAGACCTTAGGAGGTCTCTCGGTCCCTACTGAGTATCTTATACTCACCCCTGCACGGGATATGATTGCACTACGTTGTGTTGGTTGTAGACGATGGACATCACTGATCGTAGTTGAGGCACGAGGAGCAGGTCAGTACCTGGAGGTGGACCACTGGGAAGAGCGTACTCGGAGCGGATGGCTGGATCTGAGGAGCTGTGGAGGCTATCTGTACCCACCCTTCAGGTGGGACTTCCAGTGGACGGCTCGACGCTGCAGCTTTACTTTTCAGTTGATGTACTCTCTTTTTCAGTTGTACTTTACTTTCAGTTTGGGTTTGTATTCTGGCCCACTTACTTTTCTGCACTTACTGTTGTACCCAGTTTTGACTTAGTGTTTGCTTTTACTTTCTTGCTCTGTGGTGTTTGTTTACCTTACAAAGGCAATGCCTTACCTTTTTACCGGGAATTACGCCTTAGTGCTAGTCGCCAGCCCCTGGCTTATGGAAGGCGGCCTTGGGGTAGTCACGGCACGGGCCCCAAGGACGGGTCATGACAAATTGGTATTAGAGGAGTTCAGTTCTACCACAGAACTCAGGAATCTGATCTTTTTCTATGTGAAGCAATAGTGTTAAGAGTATTGAGTGTGGCTATCAGTCCAGGGAGTCCAGTGTTGGTGCGGCGGCCGACGTATCCATACACTAGGACCCTGACCTCTGATTTCCGACTTAATACACGAAAACATTGATTACATGTGTGTTCCAAGTTTTCCTTGTGATTACTTTGTGTCAGCTCACCAGGTATTCTGTTCTGACTGTGGCGCACCTGTCACTTTTAGGATGGCCCCACGACAGTAACCAGCTAGGGTTCCGAGCGTTGTGCGGGACGACAGCCCACCGAGCGACGAGGCCTCGGTACAGGGCCCATTGACAGCATAGGCACCGACAGTACCTCTACCCGCCGAGCCACCGATGCTACCAGCCCCATCCGCTGACGGTTCATGTTGCCTTAGTGCACTGCACGAGTTTCAGCATCAGCAACCGCCCAGGTTCCATGGGGAGACGGACCCTCAGGAAGCTGAGGATTGGCTGGAGGCAGTTGTACGAGTTTTTCGTTTGGTAGGGACACCAGCTGACCTTATGGTGTTCCTTGCAGCGAGCCTCCTACACGCGACGTCAGGAAGATGGTGGAGCTTGATGCTCCATGTGCATGACGAAGCATCTCTCCTTTTGACGGACTTTGAGAGCCTTTTTCCCTCAGAGTTCGTCCCAGCCACCCTCCGAACGGTGCGCATCCAGGAGCTGCTACAGCTGCGGCAGGGCAGCATGACAGTAGCCCAGTACGCGACGAGGTTTACCGATCTCTCATGCTATTCGACGGACAAGGTACGGGACCCATTTTTCAGGGCCCGAACCTTCGAGCAGGGGATCAGGAGAGAGATCATAGCTTCAGTTGTTTCTCACAGCTTTCTAACACAGACAGGGGTGTTGGAGCGAGCCCTCTTAGTGGAGAGTTTCCTTGCTGAGCAGTCTCCAGCAGCAGGACCCACCACTAGCTGGCATGCGGCAGAGTCTTCTGCAACGTGCATTAGACAGATGACGCAGGGGTCCAAGTGGACTAGACCTACAGGTGGTCGACCGCATGACACAGAATGGTTTGTGAGAGGCACCCGGGGTGGACAACGACTTACCATGAGCGGACATTGTTACTCCTACGGAGGGGTTGGTCACATGGCTCGTGACTATCCGACCCGCCATAGGGATGACCAGAAGATGAACGAAGGACCTCCCAGGTAGAGGTAGAGGTTCGATCGAGGCGGACCGCATGGAGCAGGAGACCGTGGAAGGGGAGCTGGCCGTGTAGCTGGAGGTGGACGATGCTTCGAGGTGATGCCACCACCACCACCAGGAGGTCCACCCCGACCACAGGGAACAGGTGGATGTGGGAGAGCTCAGCTTCAGGCAGCTGAGGCCTACGATCATGGAGCTCTGGGAGCAGATGGACATGAGCGGGACTAGCTCCAGGCCTGGAGACTTTTGTTCATGTTTCTTATAGCTCTGTTGATGTTTGTTTGTAGATGCTTTGTGTATTTGTACTTTGAGCTGCAGTAATAAAAGACAACTTTCTTGTATCATTTACCTTCCTGTCCCCTCTTTATGTTGTTACTAAGAGGTTCCGGTTTAAAAACCGTTGACTTGACCCTCACTTTGAGATACCTACTGGAGGAGACCCAGTGACCACACACTGATGCCGACAGTGTGACTCAACCATTGGAGGCGAGAGTAACAGTTGAATCTCTTAGTAGTAGCATCGAGACCTTACGACATCATCCTTGGTATGGATTAGTATCATCCATGTCGGGATTGACTGTATTAGGCGAAGAACGTGGTTCATCAAGGAGATGAGACCAGATTTCTCTTATCGGCAAAGTGGAAATCTCAGCAGCTCTTGTAGGACCAGAAGGGTCCAAGTCATCCAATAGAGGATGAGGACAACTGATTATCCAATAAAAACATATTTTTTTAATTACATTTATTGGTATTAAATGTTAATTTTTTATCTTATGGGCCTGAGTTAGTGCATTTTCATTATGAACATCCATTCTCATCATTTGTGCACTTCATGCCTAATATACACCAATTTAGGCCCAATGAGTCATCTGATTCTAAGGAATGTAATTATAAATATTTTAATTTGATATTTTGGGAACTTTATCTACACTTAAATGTGAACATTTTTCATTCAAGGATCAATCGATGATTCATAAACGATGATGGAGATATTTAGAGATGAATGGAAGAAATTCTAGAGAAGACAGATTAGACACCAGCCTACTTATGAGACTGTGGGGCCCAACATACAGGCCCAATGAATCCCAAATTTTGTTTTATGATATAAGAAATGTTTAGGAACAAATCACTCTTCTGTTGATAATGCTAATTCGGCCTCTATGGTGGTCATTAAGGCGCCCCAAGTTAGAGATAGAATTCTGGGCCAGATTCTGCGGCCCAGAAAAACATCCCACGAATTTGATCATATCTCGTAATCCCAGACTCCAAATGGGCCCAAATTGTACAGGCGGTTAGAAAACATCCGGATATCCATTTTCGTTTTCTATGACCCACCCTGATTCGGCCATCTAGAAGGTCATACAAACGCGTCTATTCTGTGAAGGAAAGCTGACTGCCACCTCGGGTCAAGGGTGGAAAAATCAACACTCCCTTACTTTCCACCCACCTATGGCCTACCACAATTAATTGAGGAGACTTGGAATATTGGAGGCTCAACCCAAGGGCTCAAAAATTCCTATTTAAGGTAGTGTTTTTGGAGTATTGAGGGATCTTTGGTGCTTGGTTTCATTGTAGTGTTATGCTGCCGCTTTGTGTTTGTAATCACATTTCTTCCTCATGTAAGTTGTTTAATTCACCTTAGTTTCTTAATAAAAGTTCTTCATTTACTCTTATTCTGTTCTTCTACTTATCACGTTGATACCGTTGGTTCAAGGAGTGAATTTATTCACACCATACTTTGTGATATTTATCACACAATGGAGGAGTGATCTTTTTGTTGTTGTTGTTTTTACTTCTTCAATTCCACCCTTGTAAGTCGAATTCCCGCTTCCGTTGAAGACATGTCATCAATGGAGGGCTAAATATTTTATGGTTTGATCCAAGGGAGTAGCAATGGGATGGATTGGATGCTATTTATCACTCCATTAATGGATAATCACTTCTTTTAAATGTGATTTTTATATGATGATTTTAAAACATCTTCATCCTTATTGAATTTAAGGTCACACATTTCAAGTGCTAATACGAACCTCTACCTTGGAGTGCTCAAAACTTTGATCGTTCAAGTGTATAGGTGATTAGTATTAAAGGGTGTAGGAATTAAACTAGTAAGTGATGATGTTGTTCTATCTCCTTAAATGAACCCATCTCAAATTTAAGAAATTGAAATCATTAAAAAGAAAATACGTCCAATCCACCCGAGCGATAACCTAGGATCAAATCATTATTTTAAATTGAATTCACTTAAATCTATTAGTTATCCTTTAATCACATATAAAATCAACCCAAGTTGGCCACTTCATAGCAAAAAATAGTCCATAGAATGTACGTGTCTATAGGTTTCTTCTTAGGTCTCCGATGATTCGATAACCCAAGCTAAACTACAAGGATCGTTCTACCTTCATCTCTTGGGTAAATTTGAGCGAGAATCAATAGCTCAGATCCAGCAAAATTCTAGTGTTGATAGGAGGTGGAGACCACTAGAGTTCGGGGATGGTGACCACGTTTCCCTACAGGTCTCACCTCGACGTGAGTTACATAGATGTGGCCGAGGTGACAAGTTATCTCCGAGGTTCAGTGGACCTTTTTAGGTCCTCAGTAGGGTAGAAGAGGTGGTTTACCGCTAGACCCATCCACCTCAGTTACACCAGGTGCACGACGACTTCCACGTATCTCAACAGAGGAGATATGTGTTCGACCCTTCACATATCATCGACCATGAGGAGCTGGACGTTGGCGATGAGGTGACTTTTGCGGAGGTCCCGGTGGAGATTGAGGATCGACAGGAGCGGGTCCTACGTGGATGGTCGATTCCTCTAGTGTGCATTAGATGGCAGCACGGGGACCTCCAGGTGAGCACATGGGAGCGGAAGGCTCAGATGCGTGCTCAGTACCGCTTTTGTAACCCTAGTTTTTTTATAGCTTTACGAGAACGTAAATCCCTGAAGTGGGAGTCATGTAAAGAACCGTAAAATTCAAGGGAATTTTTTTTATTAATTTTCTTTGGAATTTTACAAGAACACAGTTTCTGACGGCACCTGATTCCGAGGCCTGGTGTGCCCAGAATCATTTTCCGAAGTTTAGCTCGGGTACATTCAGTGAACGAACAAGCGGGTTTTTCTAAATTTTGAACCAGTGCTCGGGATCAAATTCCGAGGGCACCGATGGATTCACAGTGCCGATAATTACTTAAGAACACCTTTTTCTAGAGTTTTGTTTGCTCGGATGTGGTTTTTAATTTTTTTTTTCGAGTTAAGTAAATGAATAAAATAAAATGGTGCGACCAATTTATTTTATTTTAAGTCGCTTAACCTATGTTAAGTAGATGATGTGGGACCCACAATATACTACCCACTTGGTAGGATATTTGTGAGGTGGGGCCCACACAAGCCCCACCATTTCTTTTCTTCTTAAGTAACGCACCCGCACCCCCCTTTTTAATGAAGTCAACTCTTGCGTTTAATCTAGATATTAAAGGCCTCATTAATTGGGCGGTTTTAAACTCCTCAATTAATTGATCGTTTCTTTTCTTTTTGAATTTCAAGCATTGGTTTGTGTATTAATAAAATAAGACACCACTTATTTTATTTAGTTAGTCTTGTAGTGTTGAGAGGCTAGGGAGAATTCGCCCAGGTTCTTGAAGTTCTTCCTCCTCGATGAAGAATGCGAAGAACGCGAAGAACGTGAAGAACGCGAAGAACGCCGACCTCCGACGAAGGTCGACAAGAACGCCAGATCCTTGGAGATCGACGACGCGACACTGATGAATCCTTTCTCCACGACGTGACGATCCCCCTTCCGCGATGCCTTCTTCCGCGACGTGCAATTCCGTGACGAACCCTCGCTCGACGACGCTTGAGGTAGGGGTTTTGATTCAATTATATCTTTGTGATTTATACCCTTGGATTATGTTTTTTTCGGAAGCATTTTTAAACCGCTAACGCGGTGGGTACGGACCAATGAACAAGTCCGAACCCACCGTCTCTTCGTTCTTGGTGGGCAGATTGGTGGGCGACGATGAAGTAGGCCGCACGGGCGTTGTGAGGTCCTCGTAGTGAAGGATGGGTCCCGGGAGGGCCGTTGGCGAAGAGGTCAGGCAAATCTGACCACCGGAGCTCATTCGGTGGTCCGCGGAACGCTCTACCGACGCGCCGCCGGGATGGGCCGCCACGCCTGAAGCCACGGCGGAAGGCCACTGGTCTTGTGACCGCGTGAGACTGGGGGAGGCGGAACGCGGCGCTCGGCCGCGTCCGGTGGCAAAGGGCGACCGCACACGGGGCCGTGATTTCGTTCAAGGGGGGTGGCGCCCCTTTGGGCGGCCGTTTGGTTAGCGCCAGCACGCCAACGCACCGGGCCGCACCCAAGTGGGCCGGACCCAGACCCGGGTCGGTTCGACCCGGTTCGGGCCGACCCTGGGGGTACCGGGCTGGGTCGGACCGGGCCCAAACCCCCTAATACCGGACTGTTACGTTCTTTTGCCCATAACATGGGCTGTGGACCTCTGATCGATACAACGTCAGCGGCGATGCGATCCTTGGATCGAGACAGTCGTTTCGGTATACAACACTCAAGGTTTCAGAGTACTTTGGGTTCGGCCGGGTTGGTTCGTATACGAAACCAACCGGGCCCTCAGAACGGAAACACTTATATCTCGAGCTTCGGACGTCCGATTGACGTGCCGTAGACTTTTTTGGATTCCTCTTGATGAGAAGGAACTTTTTGAATGATTAACCTGAGTTTTGGATGCATTTGGATAATGGCCGAGTTGGATTGTACCCGAAATTCAACCGGGCCCCTGGAACGGAAAGGCTGATAACTTCCAGACCGGACGTTCGTTTGACGAACCGTCATCGGTGTTGGTGATCACATCGAGAAACGGTCCCTATGAGCATACCCTATGAGAATTCAGGGTACAGTCAAGATACGGACGGGTTGGTTCGCACACGAAACCAACCGGGCCCCTAGGATTAAAAGGATAATAACTCATAAACCAGGCGTCCGATTGACGCACTGTCTATTGTGTTGAGACCTCTATGACGAGGCGGTACTTTGAGATACTTCTTCAAGGAACCTTGTGATAATTGGAGTATCGAACAATAGCTCGTGGAGCGGACCCTCCTGGTGACGAGCTAGCAGAGTGCAGAGACCTAGTAGCTAGTTGAGACTTGACGACTGCTGATCTATCGACTCGGTGTGTTTCGGATAGCCCAGTGGGGAGCGATTGGTTGTAGCGGAAAACCCACAGTGGAGGAATGCTTGGTTGTAGCGGCAGACCCACGGTACTCAACAGAAGGAGTACCTCTGGAGGCTATGATGGGGAGCACTTGGTTGTAGTGGCAGACCCACGGCGGAGGAGCGCTTGGTTGTAGCAGCAGACCACAGCGGAGGAGCGATTGGTTGTAGCGGCAGAACCACGGCGGAGGAGTGCTTGGTTGTAGCGGCAGACCCGTGGTACTCAACAGAAGGAGTACCTCTGGAACTTATGAGGGGGAGCGCTTGGTTGTAGCGGCAGACCCATGGTGGGAAGCGCTTGGTTGTAGCAGCAGGCCCACTGTACTCGACAGGTGGAGTACTACAGTAGTCCAAGGAGTCCGGCACGCTTGGTTGTAGCGGCATTCCCTCTGTACTCGACAGAGGAGGAGTTCAGAGCGCTTGGTTGCAGCGGCAGGCCCTCGGTACTCGACGGAGGAGGAGTTCTCCAGTAGCCGTGGTTTTGACATCATGAAGAAGTATACCTGTGTGAGCTGAGTCTTGATTTCAATCCTTATCTTCGATAAGTTTGACTTGATATCCTGTGTGGATTACGTTATGCTTTCCTGTGTGGATTTGGTTGTGTTTTCCTGTGTGGACTG